>CM074740.1:5999872-7359654 GCA_037367245.1 Phrynocephalus guinanensis
TATATAAACCTCCAATATTTCATCTTCCAGGTCTTCCAGGCTGGTCTCTCATCACCTCCAATGTGAGCTATAAATAATCAGATATAAAATATTGATAAAACCCAAATAAATGTTTTTTCCCTTTTTCTCTTTTCTTAAAGATCCACTCCTCTGTGGATTTCAAAAGTTACTGTTCAAACTTTTTTTTTGTAATCCATTGGTGTATCTCTTCCAGATTTTCAAGGTCCATTTAATTTAATTCTTCACAGTAGAGGGAGAGGGTTATTTATAATCCATCAATGCAGTGTGTCTCATCCAGCTTTCTCCAAGTTCTGTTTATCTCCACTCCTTCCAAGAGGAAAAAAAATTCAAGGTCACCTGTACTGCTTCGAGTCTAAACAGTTTAGATAGTGGATTCCCCAGGTGAAACTTGCATTCAATTAAATGTACAGTACTCAAAAATGGATTATTGCAATAGAACTAAGAAGCAATGCAGGAGAGGGAGTCGGGGGGGCACAAGTCTTCTTTACTTTTTATACTCTTATAAGTTTTCTCCCCTATAAGAACACACACCCCTTGTTCTCTTTGAGCTTTGTGCTTCTCTCAGTTCCCCACTGTAGCTGCTTATAGCCCAATTTAAGTATATTGTCCTTGGATTTCAGTAAACAGTTCTCAGCTAATTGGCAATTCAAAGTCTCTCTGGCCGCATGACTTTAGAGATTTTTTCCTCTCCTTCCAAAGTCTTTTAATCAGCAATTCCCACTCTTTTAGCTTTAAACAAAAGTTCTTAAGACAGATATGCATACTCCTTAAGATCTTGCAATTGCTATTTACCACAGGAACTCTCCAACTGGGCGCGTCAATAGCTTGTTAGCTTTATGCTCTTCCCCATCTTGATCCCGAATAGTCAGGCGATGTCCAGGCGAGATCAACTGCTTTTAAGATAAAGCAGGCTCATCTTAGCCCCAGCCCTGCTTCGTTGAGAAAGCATACTCTCCTGTAAGCTCTCTGTCCAGACCCTCTTGCTCCGGCAGTGGGTCCTTCTGGATCAAAGGGGTTTTTCACAGCATCAAGCCCCTCATAGTGCTGCATTTCCTCGCCATGACGAAGCACCTACTTTGATGGCAGATGTGGTTGTGCTGAGATGTATGTCCTTTAATGAATGTCCGTTTCCCCCCCTAAGTCAAGCTGCCTTCCGCATTCATTTATCTCTGCCATTCCCCCCTATAGTTTGGAAGAGGTAGAAATGTGCTTTTCACCTCCTTATCAGACAAAAAATACCTCAAGACAAAAACATAAACTGTAAAGTCCTCTCCTACTGTGATTGCAACAGCAGGTGGAATAGCAAATGGCCACATGGAGGTGACAGTAACATCATGATTTGGTTTTCATTTTCCTTCTAGCACCACAGGCATACATGGTGATCACATCAAACAAAGAACAATAAACTCACCTCTATTCAAGCCCCACCACATATTTAGGGCAGACGTGGAATTTCTCACCAGTTCCTTTTGCCGGAAGGGAAGAAAGTATGTCTTGGTTTGTGTAAGTTGATTTCCTGAAGTCTTGGATGCAAATGCATTAATTACAGTATATGTATTTGCCACAGGATGTGTGGTGATGGCATCTGGTCTGGATGCCTTCAAAAGGGGATTGGACAGATTCCTGAGGAAAAGTCCATCACAGGTTAGAAACCATGATGGATATGACTAATCTCCAGGCTTTAAAACCAGGGTACTTCAAGGGCCAGATGCAGGGGAGTGGTAGCAGAGAGACAGATAACTAGTCTTGTGCGCTCCCAGAGGCATTTGGTGGGGCCACTGTGAGATACAGGAAGCTGGACTAGATGGCCTTTGGCTCATCCAGCATGGCTCTTCTTTTGTTCCTTATGTTCTTACAGAGAGTGCCTGGAGCAACTTGAGTTCTACTGCCTTCCGGTGAGTTAACATCCATGTGTTTCTTTTTTTGTGTTTCTTTCTAGTAGATGAAATAAATCTGGCACCATCTCCCTGGAGAAGTAAAATCTGATGCTCCTGAAAAGGCTACTAGTCAAAAACTGTCCCCCATTATATCATCCCAAGACGTACATGGAAATGGAAATCAGGAAGTGAGGAGGAAAGAAGAAACTCCAGAAAAAGAAATGGAAAACCCACTAGACAAAACTGCTAAAAGAGACCACAGAACGGAAAAGCACAAGAATACAGGCATTTTGCCACCCATTAAGTACAAGCAGTGAACTCGTTTAGGAAAACAAGGTAAAAAATCAGAATGCAATCATGGGAGGTATTCCTGGAAAAGACCTGGGAAGGCTTTAAGGACAGAGCTATTAAAGGAGCCTGTAGGGATCAAGAAGACTATGAACAAAAATATAAAGATCTTGCCACCTGTTAAGCACAAGCACAGACTGGTCCTTGTTCCACAGCTTTGTGGCATGTTTCCACAGCAACTATATTATTGTACTGTGTTCAAGAACAGAAATTTTAATGTATAACTCCCCAGATATGTTCTGTGCCATATTTCTTCGCCTGTTCAACTGATATGGGATTGGAGTGAATGGGTAGACATGCCCTACAATTTAATTTGATTTCTTATCTTCTTTTTTTTTTTGAAGTAACACATTGTTCTAAGTTTGTGAGAATGGACTGAATTTTGTCTGGGGACAGCAAAGATAAAATATTTATTATGGTACTTGTCTGCCCTTGCAAACCATCTCTTGTGTAGCTCTGAGCTGTTGTATTGCTTATTTTAAGTGTTGTTTTTTTACCAATGCTCTAAGATTTCCAGAATCACAGTCCCAAAAAATCAAAGAAAAACAAAACAAAACAAAAGACACAAAACATGTGGCACCTTAAAGGCTAACTTTCCATATTTTAATGTACATTTCCTGGACACTTCCACTTCCTTCAAACATATAGTGGCAGAATGAGGTGCGTAATAATATGTGATGAGATACACATTTCATATCAGATGTTCATTGGTGAATAGGGGAGGGTGAAGAGGAGGGAGAGATGATTAGTTGTAGAAGTAGTGGGAGGATTTGGCCAGGGACCGTTAAGATATGTTTAAAATTAGGGGGGAAAGCCAGGCATGTCCAACTGTCAGGGCCGGGGGGTTCCGTTTTCAAATTCTGGAGCATCTCGTGGCTTATCTCCCCACTGGCTCAGCCTGTCACACATCCCCAACAGCTGGCCCCTCCCCATATCAGATGGAGGCATTAGCTTGCAGTTTTATGGTTTGCCTGCACTCCCTGCCTCTGTCCATCCCCCCCCCCCGGCTACCCACCCCCAGCTCCGTTGCTGCAGCATCCTCCCTGCCTCCTTGCATGTTTATACAGACTTGTCCAAAGTCCGGTGGGGGGGGGGGCAAATGCATCTGGATGGTTAGCCCCCACACATTTTTCATCTCAACAATTCTGGCCCTCGTTGAAAAAAGTTTGTGTTAAGCATTGTTAATGGGTCTGTGGAGGAGGGAGAGATGATTAGTTGTACAAATGGTGGGAATGAAGATTTGGCTGGGGTTATGGATTTGTTAAGTATTGCTAATGGCTATGTGACCAGGGTCTGTAGAAATGTTTAAGTGTGGTTTTAAGATAAATCCTCAAGAGTCAGAAACCAGAACCAGACAGAGTGGGGGTGAGGCGGGGTGGTGGAAAGAGAGGGGTGAGAGAGTGGGAGTTTTACCTTAGGGTCCAGGTGGAAGATAAACTTCCATAAAAAAGTGGCAATGTAGTAATATTAAATTTGATAATGACTCAAAAAACCCAGACTTATGTTTAATCCATTCTTGTGTGTGTCCATCATGCATATGAATTTTATCTCAGCTGTTTCTCTTTGTGTTCTGGATTTGTAATGATTCTGTTCCAAAACAGTGACCTTCACTTCCTTCAAGGAGTGTCCAGGTAGAATGAAATTGGTTTGAGACAGTTTCTGTGTATCGTGGTTTCTTACGTCAAACTTGTGTCCATTGATGTTGTTTTCTTAGAAAATTTTCATGTTTGTCCAATGTAGAGTGCAGATGGGCACTGCTGGCAAAAGATGGCATAGATCACATTAGTTGAGGAGCAGGGGAAGTTGCCCTTGATACTGTATTTGGCATTGTTGGGACCTGTGATTGGGTTGCCAGAATAGATGTGTGGGCAGTTGGCATCAGGGTTTGTGGCAAGGTTTAGTTCCATTGTCCATGTTGCTGTTTTCTAATATTGTGTGCACTAGTATTTGTTTGAGGTTGGAAGGTTGTCTGTAGGCAAGTAGGGGTCTCCCATCAAGAGCTTTGGAGAGTGATGTGTTCTTGTCAAGGATGGGCTGGAGATCATTTAAGATGTCTGTGAGTGGTCTCACTTGTGGACTGTAAGTGATACCAGATGTTCATTGGTGGATAGGGGAGGGGGAAGAGGAAGGGGAGATGATTTAGCGTTCTGTCATTTGGCCAGTGACAAAAAATCCAACAGCAGTATGTACTGAAGTAAGCAGTCCTTATAATGCAAGTGTGCTGGTTGCAGAGCTCAGTGGTTTATGTGTCTGGCTGCCAAACCAGAGGTTGGGAACTCAGCTGTGCTTCTTGGGGAGAAGAGCCAGCCTGGGCAGCCCTGGGGAAGCTGTGCAGTCCCAGGGCACCCCCAGAAGAAGGTGGCGGTAAACTACCTTTGAGCATTCTTTACCTAAAAAAAACATTGGAAAGGGTTGCTATGAGTCAACATCAACAACATCAACATCACGTATAAAAATGGTACTGGTTGCAGTGTGTGTGCATGTGTAAAAAAATACTACTGTACCCTTTTTCAAGGAGCTCCCCAAGAGCTTTAGTAAGATATGTACTCACACAAACATTTTTCTAACCTTGCGTGTATATCTTGAGTACTTGTGTGTTGAGAAACCTTGAGTTTAGAATCATGATGTGATTGGAGTTGCCAGAGCAGAGTGGACAAGAAAAACATGAAAGACAGTGTGTTTGTGAACTCATGTAAACTCATCCAGGTGAGTTTATCTGGAAGCTGAGTCATGGCAACTGGAATTCTTTTCTTGAGAGATCAAAATATGTCACTACTCATCTAAGCAGCTTTGTCAGTCTGAGGAAAGTTAGTGGTGAGTCCTCAACTATGACTATAAAATGGAGGACTCACCACTGACTTTCTTCAGACTGACAAAGCTGCTTGGATGAGTAGTGAAACGTTTCGATCTCTCAAGAAAAGAAGTCCAGTTGCCATGACTCAACTTCCAGATAAAGACGGTATCTTCAGAATAAACAATGATGTCGTTTTATAACAGAAGAAAAAGAAAGTGTATCAGTGTCTTCAAATGGACTTCGTGCATAGCCATACTTAAAGAGGACCAGGAGGAATCCATCTGAGCCTACAGGATCAGAAAATGGACACAGAAAGAGAGATACTAGTCTAGGTAGAGTAATGCAAAAGGAGTAAAGGAGAATTGTGTGCCTGCTTCAGCTACTGTACTAGCAACCCTTCTCTCAAGCACAGCTCAGAAATGAGCTATTCCACATTTATTTAAATTGGAGATTGTTGTCCTCCTGTCATTCAAAGAGGTTGTGTTCTGCTACACTTGATAATATGCTCTGCTGAGGGAAAGGATATGTGAACGCTGTTTTTTGGAGTCACACAAGCTGTCTGATTCATTCAGAAGCGAACGTCTGCCCTACCAGGTAGCTTGGAGCCAGCACATCTTTTACCCCACCACCACCACCTGGTAACATAGCCCCTGGGGATTCAGCTCAGTGCTAAAAAAAGTGCCCCACTTCTACATTTGATTTGATTTGCTGCATTCTATGCTGTCTTTCTCCTGGCAATGGGACTCCAGACAGGTTACAGAGAATTAAAAAAGACAGAAATTAAATCAACATGCGAAAAACATTAAAAATATTAAACACAGAAATATTAAAACCTTCATTCAAAAAATAAATTTAGAGGTTAAAAAAAAAGCATATAAAAACACGCTGGCAGCAAACATAAGGCAACTAACTAAACTAAAACTAGATATTAAATGCTATAGGCCTGATTAGAACAAAAACGTTTTCAGTTGCCATTGGGAAAAAAAAAAGAGTGAGAGGAGACAGGGAGCAAACCTAGCCTCATAGGAGAGGACATCACAGAGCCTGGGAGTTGCCATTGAGAAGGCTTCGTCTCAAGTCCCTACCAAGCTTACCTCATAAAGGTGATGGGACCAAGAGAAGTGTCTCCTGGGATGATCTTAAAAACTGAGGAAGGTTATAGGGAGACAGGTGGTCTGTCAGATAGACTGAACTGCAGCTATATTAGGGCTTTATGGGTCATAACCAGCACTTGGAATTGGGCTTTAAAATGGAGCAGCAGTTATTAAAATGTGAGTTATGTGCTCTCTGTACCTATTCCCAGTCAACAGCCTGGCCACACCATTTTGTACAAGTCAAATTTCATGTAATATGTGTTGTGGATATTTGGTAATTCATTTTTTTTAAGTTAGCAAAGCAGCAGAAAAACATGTATCTCTGCATGAGAGAAGTATCCTAAATTCTCAGCATCCACTCCTTCACAGTAACTAGTACTTTGTATATTAAAAATCACTCTAAAAGTATCTTGAGTAGGAAAAGTGAGCTCCTGGTGTTTCTGTTTTCTTACATGGTTTCTTACATTTTCTGGTTTGATGTGAGACAAATATCGGATAATCTGTGTGTGTGCAAACCAAACAAAAAGTAATGATAATTTAAACTAATTATAGGGATTGAAATGTAGCTTAGTAAGATGGGTGTAATGTTGTATCAATAACACTGCTCACAAAGAGACAGCAGCAGTATGTGACATACCAGCAGCTGCATAATCTGCTCAGAAGAAAGGTACCTCCCCACTCATATATACCCCTTGGGCTGCCATGACTAGAAATGACTGTTCCAACCAGCATTTAAGTATTTCCTTCTTTTATTCATAGGACTGCTCAGCAGTGGTTTGGGGGTCGGTAAAACTCATGATATCCTATCTCTTGTGGCAATGAGGGCTATGCTGTAAAGGAAGAGAAGCCTGCCATCTGAGAATACAGGGGAGGTGGTTTGGTTCACAGGTTCTGAAGCAGCCAATCCAGAACTGGCATTCTCACAAAGTTGCCCAGGGCCTCTCCCAGTTGCCTTTCCTTCTCAAACTTCAGGACTGCCTGCATCACTTCTCCTACGCTATAGCCCCTTGCCACGGCCACCGAAGAGAGTTGTTGAAGCTGTTCAAAAGAAAATACAGAGGCATGACTTTTTCCAGGGAAAAGAAATGGTCGTATCCACCTTGTCCAAGAATTCACCTTGAATCTCACATCTCAACCTCTTTATCATATCTCACATCTACAGGATATCTATAGAACAAGCTGTGTAATGATACAACACACCATTATTCTTTAGAGCTGCTGTGTGCTAAGTCAAAATAAGCTATGAGCACACCCAAACTCTAAGCAAGTGGTTCCCAACCTTGGGTCCCCAGATGTTCTTGGACTACAACTTCCATAAATCCTGGCCAGCACAGCTAGTTGTGCTTTAATCCAAGATCATCTGGGGAAGGAGTGCTTTAGAAGCGGACGAGAAGAAGAAACAATAGTTTCCAATATTCTCTTCCCCAAATCCAACTGACATAACTAGCTGAATTAAGTGGCAGACTGTTTTCTCTATGTTATAGCTTACTGTATGTGTATATTTAGTTTTTGAACCACATTCCATATTCCATCCTTGTAGGGGGAAAAACATCATGCATAAAGTTTGGGGCTAGGCTTCTTCCTGACAGTTTAGCTCCTGTGCGCAAGAAGTCATTTTTTTAAACAGAGAAATGTAAATATCCAGCTCTCTCCTGTAGCTGGCAATGCCACCATCCATGGAGATTTTCCTGTTGGATTCCCTGATTGAATAATCTAGCCACAACAAACAGAGTCCATGTACTATATGGATGAGGAGTCATCAACTTTCAGGGCCTATGGGACAGCTGGTCATCCATGTACACATGCTACCTGTTCTGCATTCATATGAAGAGGAGGAGGAAGAGGTTTTAAATGTGTCCTCCTCCAACCAATTCTGCTGGGAAAGTGAGCATTCATGGACAATGCTCTGCACCCAAAATATTTTGGCTCCTACCTGAGCACAAAGCCACATGTGAAAGGCAACACTTAGGGCACAAAATGCGATGGATCAACAAGAAGGGGGAAAGGCCCTCCTCATGCTGAAGCATTCATACATAAGCCACGAATAGTTATTGAAAACTATCAAGGAAGTATAGAAAGGCAGAAATCAAGCCTTCTTGAAATACATACAGAACTTAAAATACTGTCCTATCCAACTCCCACCCTCATTTTCTCAAACGTTTCATTTTTTTTACCTTATTCAGGGTTTCTTCGTCATCATCCATGAAGTACAGAACAGGAACATTTAGCTGAGAGGCTGCCACCCACTGAAGAATCGCTTGGAGTTGTTTGTTGTGAATGTTGTCAGGAGCATTCTGGTTGGTGACAACCACTTTGCGGCCAGACTCACCTGACCCTATTCGACTTTCTCCACTTTCCATGTCCTTTGAATACATAGGGCCCCCAGCATCTTCTCCATCTCCAATATCTCCAAGACCTGACTCAGGATTACTGTATTTGGCTATCATGAGACACAATTTGGTCACTGTATCCACCAGGTTGTCAATGAATGGCCCACTGCCTCCTTCCTTCCTGTTGACATCAAACTGATCCAAAATCATTTTGGTAAGTCCAGATATGGCATCCTCATAAGAATGATCTCCTTCAGAAAGGCCTGAAGCCCCTGGTTCTTCTGGAGATTTGTAAGAACTTTTATAGGCTTCATCAGACATCACTGTTCCAGCATTTCCTCCTAGTTTGTTGACTGTCTCATTGATGAGCTTCTGGATAAGCATCACTACAACACTTGACATATCATTGTCAGCACTTGTCTCGGAAGGTTCAGCATCACTATTTTTCAGTGTATCATATGGCTTTGATGAAGGGAACATGGAAGCGTTGCCACTTTTTTCCTGAGACATCAGACCGAATGTAGTGCCAGTAGTCTTGCCAGACCTGCTGCCATCCGCTGCATCCTTCAGTGCATTCTCCTGCTGGACTAGATGGTACTGAATCAGCAACAATGCTGTTACAATCAGGTCTCTTGCCCAGGAGTCATTTGAAAGGTCTGGGTTTTCTGGGTTGCAGGCTGCCTTTGCCTGAGGGTTTGATCCCGCATTATCGTTTTGTTGTTTCTGGTGCCACATAGAGAGGCCCTCCTTTATTATATGATTGCCAACGTTTTTCTGCGCATGTCATTTCCTTTTCTTTCACTGTTTCTGTTTTTTGCAGCCGCAAACCTCATGTTCTGTGTTTTGGCATCGCTTCCTGATCCTGTATTGACCGATGCAAAGGCCATTCTCTGAGACTTTGCTTTCTCACTCACCTGTTTCTGTACAATCAAAGCATTATGTAACCGGTTCAGCATGGCCTGGACAATTTCAGAGGCCTTTTGGCTTCCTTGAGTGAAGAGGCTCCGTTTCACTGCTGAAACAAAGTCGGAGTCGGTCATGAGTGTTCCGGTAACGTCATGTAAGTTTTTTCATGCAGGAGTCAATCAAGTCAGACACCACCTCCTTGGAATGCTTCAGCAGGACCTTTTTCAACACCGCACAAGCTATGTTTGGAATCATTCACTTTGACTTTCATAGTTTTCATGACAGACACCATCATATCGGAAACCACATTGTTTGCATACACTAAGATTCCTTTGCTCAGGTGAGTTGGTATACTCATCTGGACCAAAGCGTTTCCTATGATTGCAAGCTTTGGCGTCATCTCTACAAGGTTCACTTTTGTTAGGCATTTCAGTACAGCCTTCTTCTTTGTAAATAAAATGCGGCTTTTTTCTTAGAGGTGGGACTTTCTTCACATTTGCAATCACACATCTTAGACGGACTGTGCTTACAGTCCTCTGTACCCACCCCAATAGACCTGTGGCCATGGTCCCCCGCAGCAGCATAAAGTGTCTTATGTATGCATGTGGGGTTGCCATCTGACCGGTCATTCATCTCTTTGCGTGCCATTGCAATGGCAAGGTTTGAAAGCCTATTGCAGTAGAAAGAAACTTCATCTGGGTCAGTATTTGTGTTGGATGAAGTGGAACCATCACTTTCCTCATCTTTTGGTCCTTTTTGACAAGACGTTTTCATGGCCACGTGGAAGTTGGGAGAGCCTCTGTTGGAGGAGCTGACGTTCATGTTGAATTCCTCATCACAGATGCTGTAACCACCTGGGGAAGACGCATTGCGCTGCTGGGTGCTCTGACGTCCTACCGATGGCTCCCGTGACCTTGCACCACCGGCATTGTTACTCCTGTTCAGCACATTCTGGACTCCAATCGCACATTTTTCCAGATCTTTTTCGGAGCCAGGTCAAGACTTTGAGTGGGTCAGAGGAAGTCTGTTGAAAAAGCTTGGCTGAATCAGTCTAAGCATTGGAACAAAAGACAGTTTTTACAATGGTTTAATCCCACGGTTGTCATACATCATACTCCGCAATATACCTTCATGAGGAATTTGACAACTCTGTGAGATTTCTTGTCTCCATCTGACAGTGAGACAAGGGTACCCCCTCCCTTGTTAGTATCTATAAGCAAACAGAACGAGCAAGCATAGGAAGACTGGTTGACTGTTAAGATAGATGCAAATGACACCCCCCTACACACAACCCCAATTTGGCAAGTGTTTATGAAATAAAGCATCTTTCATTTCAGTTTGCTTCATTGCTCTGTTGCTTTATTTATTGCTATATTTTGCTAGAAAGGTCATCCTAGTGAACACTAAGAATTAATTGAGAGATAAATGAAATCTATGGTAGTCTTCATAGCCAAGGAGAAAAATATTTTGATTCCTTATCTGGACCTATAATATTTTACATGGGGATTTATGTCCTTAGATGCAATGCTGAAAAAAATCCAAAGAGGCAAACCAGTGGAGTACCTCGGTGCAATCTAGTCCTCATAAAAATCTTGAAGCACAATTCACTACAACTCTTGAGGTGGCATGGAATTTTTGGTGTGTACCTCTACCCTATCTATCATTAAAAATATTTCTACCCCCACTTATCTTAAATTAAGCAAGCTACATGAAAACTAAATTGATTTCCAGATATTTTGCAGATATAATACAGTAATTTATATTGCTTTAAAGAATTTAATATAGAAGGGGGGTGAATGTCACCATTTAAAGCTGGGTAAGGACAGGCCCATATATTTCATACCTGCAGCTGCTGATTGCAATGCAATCATCATGCTGATCACATACAACTCTACCTCTTTTTTATTTAAACCGCAGTGAGACGGTAATGGTACTAAATTAGTCCCTGACTGTCCTAATGGGTTGAACGATGGCCAGTAAAGTGAAATTCATGTTCTGATGAGTTGTATGACTCGTATTCAACTTGTATTGGAAGAGCAAAAGGTAGTAACATGCTAAAGCAATGATGTTCAAAATCCGGGTGTTAATGCACTGCAACTGCTAGCACTCCCTTCTATTGTCCCTGTAGTCTTGGGAGGATGGGCATTGTAGTATGGCAACATCTATAAGGTCACACTGTGCCTATCCCTGCACTGGAAGATCAATGTTCATCCCTGAGGAATAGTCCATCTGAATCATTAAAACGCCAAATATCTTTTTTCATGTAAAGTCTTTTAGCAGCTTAGGCTTGTACTGTACCCCCTATCTGAATAGATAGAGACATCCTCCTGCCGCCCAGAGACCTCTTGGTAGTGGTGGCTAAAAAATCTTGTTAATAAATAAATAAATAAATAGTTTATGTGGCATACAAAGCTGGTTCAAACATAAAACCTAGGCTGAGGATTGGAAATGAGTATCATATAAATATAAAGCCTAGACTGAGGAGTGGAAATGAGTAGCATAATGACATTATCCTTGTATCATGCCATTATTAAGAAGGGACTTGATGGCCGTATAGGCCCCTTCCAGGTTCATGATTCTGTGATTCTGCATTATCTTTAGTGGCTTAGTTCGCCACCAATTTCAAAGCCCATAAAATTATTCACAGCTTGGTGCCATAGTATCTCAGGGAGCACCTCTTTACACATATATATTCCTACACAAGCCCTTCAGTGTTCATCAATGCCTCTTCCGTGAGTAGACAGCAGCAGAAGGCCTCAATTATGACTTGGTGGATGAAGTGGCAGAAAGGGGAACTCTGGGAGACAGTGACCATGTTCTACTAGAATTCTTGGTTTCAAAGGAAACCAAAGCAGAGTGTAGTCACACACTTATGCTGGATTTTTAACAAGCCAATTTTTAATAACTTCATAACATAGATGAGTGAAGTACCATGGCAGGAGATCCTAGAAAGAAAATGAAATGAAAATAATTCCACTTCAAGAAGGGTGGGAGTATTTAAAAAAAGAAACTCTAAAAGCACAATTACAATCCATTCCAATAAGGAAAAAATGTGGGAAGGAGCAAAAAGACCAGCGTGGCTTCACAAAAAGCTCAGGATGTGAAAACAACAGAAAAGACATGCACAGGAAGTGGAAAGAAGGCCAGGCCACCAAAGGAAGAGTACAGACAAGTAGCAAGGAAATACAGGGATGGCATTAGGAGAGCAAAAGCAGGGAATGAGCTGAGATTAGCAAGAGACACTAAAAGCAAGAGCAACAACAAAGCATTTTTTTCAGACACTGTATATGTGATGCAAAAGACAAGGAAAAGAAATACTAGCACAGCTCCTCAATGGAAATGGAAAAATAGTAACAGATGGCAAAAAAGGTAAAAGTGTTCAATTCATATTTTAGCCCAGTGATTCCCCATAAGACAGACTTGAACCTCCACACATAAATAAAGTGCAAGTGAAGGGGACTTCACTTCAGTTTAAAATTAATAAACAAATCATCAAGGAAAACCTTACCACCTTGAACGAGTTCAAATCTCCAGGGCTGAATGAAGTGCATCTGAGAATATGGAAAGAATTGAAGAACTCTCAGAACCACTGCTCACTATTTTATAGAAATCATGGGAAGCTGATGACGCGCAAGATAATTGGAGGAGGGCTACCGTTGTTCCTATCTTCAAAAAGGGCCAAGAAGAATAACCTAGGAACTACAGGCCAAATAAGCCTGACTGACATCAATTGCAGGAAAAGTCCTGGGAAAAGTTATTAAGCATTGCTATGCAAGCATCTAGAATCCAGTGCCATAATAACTAGAAGCCAACATGGATTTGTCAAGAACAAATCCTGCCAGACAAATCTGATCTCATTTTAGATCAGGTAACCTCCCTGGTAGGTAGACAGAGCAAATGTTGCAGACATAATATATCTCGACTTCAGCAAAGCTTTTGATAAAGCTCCCATGATATCCTGATTAACAAGCTAACTAGGTGTGGGCTAGATACAACAAGTGTAAAGAGGATACACAATTGGCTACAGAACTGTACTCAGAGAGTGATGATTAATGACTCCTTCTCTAAGTGGGAGGATGTAACAAGTGGGGTACTCCAAGACTCAGTATTGCATCCAGTCCTCTTCAACATTTTTATTAATGACTTGGACAAATGAAAGCAGGGAATGCTGTCAAATTTGTGGATGACACAAAATTGGGTAGAACAGTTAGTACTCTGGAAGACAGAAACAAAATTCAAAGTGATCTTGATAAGCTAGAGCACTGGGCTGAAATTAACAGAATGAAATTTAACAAGGATAAGTGCAAAGTACGGCACCTAAGAAGAAGACAACAACTGCACAGTTACAAGATGGGGGACACCTGGCTCAGAAATACTGTACTTGAGAAGGATCTTGGAAGTCTTGGAGATCATCAGCTGAATACAAGCCAACTGTGTAATGTGACCACAAAAAAAGGCAAATGCTATTTTAAGATGCATTATCAGAAGTATAATTTCCAGATCCCATGAGGTGCCCCCCCCCCACAATATCAACACGGGCTAGGCCCTCACCCTTGAGTACTGCATCCAGATGCTGACAAATTGTAAGAGGTTCACAGGATGATTGGGGGGGGGGGCGCTGGAAACCAAGCCCTGTGAAAGACTGAAAGACCTGAGCATCCTTAGCCTTGAGAAAAGAAGACTGAGGAATGATATGACAGCGCTTTTCAAATATTTGAGGGCTGTCACACAGAGGAAGGGCAGAATCCATTCTCTGTCATCCCATAGCATAGGATGTGCACCAATGGGCTCAAGTTAAGAGAACTCAGCTTTTAGCTGTATATCTGGAAAAACCTCCTAACTGTTGCAGCATTACGACACTGGAATCAATTACCTCAAGGGGTGATGAGTGCTCCAACACTGGAGGCATTTAAGAGAAGTTGGACAACCATTTGACAGGTATCCCTTGATTTCTATTCCTGCATCAAGCAGGAGGTTAGACTTGATGGCCTTGTAGGCCCCTTCCAACTTCACCATTCTAGGATTCTGTGGAAAAGCTTTGCAGAAAAGATCTGCCTGGGACCAGACTATGTTACATTATTGATTCCAGGAAAACATCTTTTTATTATCTCAAAATATTCTCAAAATAAAATGTTTTTATTCTCTCAAAATATTTAAGATACCTCACTACTGTGTTTACAAGTTGTTTTACCTAGATAATATTTTTCCTCTTTTTAATGATACTAATTATATTTTCCGTGGCTTTTAATTGATTGCCATTATAATTATTTTGGCTGAAATGCTGTTGTATGGTGAAAGTACTATTCATGAAGCACAGCTGCATTGTGCTGTACAGTACAATCTTCATGATGGAAACCATGTGACCAAATGCAAAATGGGAACTATGCCATCTTTATTATCTTTGAAGACTGCATGAAATATTCTGTCTCTCTCAGTTCTGTCCCCCAAACTGTGTGTGTTTGTGTTTGTGTGTGAATGGAAATCAAATCTGGGTAATGGAAATCAAATCTTAAGGATTGGGTGGGTTATTTACATACAGTGGTACCCCGACTTACTGTTGCTTCAACAACCGAATAATTTGACTTAGGAATGGCGCTCTCTGCTACGCATGACAGCTGACTTTGACAGGTCGGACCTATCAAAGTCAGCTGTCCTTTGGAGTTGAGAGCAGAATTCACTGCCCATCGCCACCTCCTCCTCCTCCTTCTTGGTTGCTTTGATCTCTGAGATCAAAGCAACCAAGAAGGAGGAGGTGGCCATCGCGCCTCCCATCCAAAGCACTCGGGCTGGCCAAAGCTGTATTTACCACACATACAGTACATACTGCATGTTTATCATTCATACAAGCACGCCTCCATAAATCCGGTGAAAGCAAATCCTGCAGTAATAATAGCTTATGTCTTACCGTCCAGTTTTGTTCCTCCTCATCACTGGGGGTGTAACGATCAACTTTACACAATCGACTCTGGCTGTTCAACCAGTCAATGTTTTCTGTCATCTAGGACAAAGAAAGTGTTTTCTACCAAAGTGCCATTTATATGTGGTTGTTTCCCCTTACATTTGTGTTTCTAAGCCTCTTTCACACTAGTTTTTTTTTAAAGTGAAGGGACATATTTTGGAAGAATGTCAAACACTGTGGATTTGCAACTGCATGACTACAAGCACAACATTGCAACTCTGCAGCAGCACAAAATCTCAGGGTTTATTGAAAAACAACAACAACAAAAAGAAAAATGCACCAGGCTTTAAATCCAAGGATTATTCCCAATTTGAGTAGACCCAATGAATGAGTAAGCCTTGTTGAGTCAACTCTTATCCTTGGAACTGTGAGTACAACAATTTCCCCTCCCCCCCAAAAAGCAACATGTCCAACTTTCCTTATTTTCATGAAACAGCTACTATCACATATAATTTTACAAGTACAGAAACATGCTTGTAAACCAAAACACTTATTGCAAAGCAAATTTGCCCATAAGAAATAATGGAAATTCAGATGATTTGTTCTAGGGTCCCACAGACCACATAATATACATACAAAATGCCCAAATTCGCAAAATAAGTTGGTTAGAAGTTCCCATCCACACTATGGTTCAGGTATCTGGGTGCAGAATGTGCTCTGCTTGAGACTAAGAACTGGATTTAACTCTTTGTTTTTAATGTGACAATAATCAAGTGTAATCTATAGCCCTATACACGCCTGACTAGCTGCCCCATGACTAGAAATGGTGTGAAAAAATAAAAATGTTGAAAACAAATTAAATACAAATAAACATATAAAGAAAAAGAAAACCCTAACCTAAAACTCCCCTTTGAAAATGTTCGTGGCTGGTGCAAGGGAGACCTCAATAAATGCTTAAGATTAGTTGTAATCACATACAATACTTGCAGAAAACCCAAAGGCAGAAAAAATTATTAAAAACAGAAATACAAAGAATTCAGGAAACCTAAAATAACATTAATATTTCATAACATGTTTATCACTGCTCATAATATTTCAATAATATAGCAACAGTTAGCTGCCCTAAAAATAACAGTGTAAAAACTGTTATTTACACTGATTCAGTAAAATTGCAATTCCCATAGCTCAAAGCAGAGGAAGATGTAAATACAAAATAGCGAATCTCTGACATTTTCATGATTCCCAATAAGAGTTGTGTAATGCCTAGTCCTTATCAGTTTTATTTATTTTTCAGAAGCCAGCAACTCACCATTTTTGTCAAATGTTTCGTAGGGTAAAAACACGCTTTATTTGACACTCACAGTGTTCAAGACCGGCTTCCATAAGTTGCCATATATAGAGAAGAAAAATCTACAAAATAAGAACAAAACAGCTCCTGTTGATACCTCTCCACAAGTACCTGCTTGGTAAGCCCTTCAAACCACAATCATAGGATCAGACCACTAGAAACATTTCCTTCACCACCCCATTAAAATTAAATGAATGTGCTAAGATACAGCACCCATTTACTATCATAGCCTTGTTCTAAATGGGAATATCTTCGTGAACGATGCACTATGGTCATTGGGAGTGCTCATTTTTAATATAAGCAAAATGACAAAGTTATGCTTCAGAGATGCCATCTTTTCTATCTACTCAGTCCATCATTCTACAATGTTTCCATCTCTCTGCTTCTTGTGGATAAAAATTTGGTTATCTGCTTCACAATTGAAATACAGTGATACCTTATATAAAGGAATTAATTCGTTCCAAATGAAATTGTTAAGCAAATGTTCCTTTATACAAATTCCCATAGGAATGCATTGAAAACAGAGTGATCCCATTTTTATGTTGTACAGATTCACCCCATAGGCGATTATGTTAAGCAAATTTCTGGAATGTTTTTTGTTGTACAAATTTTATGTTATACAAACCGTTTGTTATACAAGGATCCACTGTAATACTTGGGAGAACCAGAGAGAAGTTAGGTGTAAATTCTCTGTGTGGTGATGCACTAAATATGCTTCTATCTATCCACAATGTACTGGGCAATAATGTATATTTTTATATGTAGTGAACAATTCCCCTGCACAAAGCTGTTTTGTGGCATCGAATGCATGTCATTCTGATTAGTCTAAGTAACAATTCACACCATAATCTTATGCATTTCTGTTTAAAATTACTGAATGGAACTTTCTCCCAGATAAATGTGTGCAGCATTGCATCCTAAGTTTAAATGCATTACTGCTAGAAATAAATGTTGCTTTTTGCATATTTGCACTAGAGAAGAAAATTTAAATGAGATTTGGCACAAAAAGTATCACATTTGTTCATACACCCATATTCTCTAAAGAACTGCAGAATTTAAATAAATGGTGACCAAAATTGTATTATTTCTATATGCCACTGTGAATGTAATGTTGTAAACCGAAGTGGCAAACAATCACTAGTTAAAGAGCTGATACCTGAATTCATTACTGCATGCTATATATGTCACATGGCCCCTAAAGAGAAACACTAATGTCAATAATTTAAGAAGTAGAAGAAAGTCTATCCTGTAGTTTAGACCCTTGGACTTCTATGGGTTTATGGAACTCAGCAGGATTCTGGCTGATAAATATCACTGTACCAACAAATTCATTGCAGGATGCATCCTGTGCTAGAACAGTGTAGTATTTATTCAAAGAAGTACCATATGTACTTGAGTATAAGTCGACCCGAGTACAAGTCGGGGCCCCTAATTTAAACCCCCAAACCTGGGAAAATTTATTGACTCAAGTATAAGCCTAGGGTGGGAAATGCAGCAGGGCCTGGCAACTCCTCCTTTGTGAGCTGGGTGTGTGTGTGATGTTTAAAATGACTTTTAGCCACCGAGGCAAGTGCTTGAGTTGGTGGCTAAAAGTCATTTTAAACATTGTTTTAAAATGACTTTTTAAAAAGTCATTTTAAACATGGGGGGTCATGAGAAGCAGCACACAATGTTAATAATGACTTTTAGCCACCGACCCAAACTTGCCTCAGTAGCTAAAAGTATTGACCCGAATATAAGCCGAGGACCCCTTTTTTCAACCCAAAATTAGGGCTGAAAAACTAGGCTTATATTCGAGTATATACAGTATTTATGAAAGTTTGCAATGTGTATTGTATTGCTGAATGAAACTTTTCCTTACCTTAATCTGTCAATTTCAAACATACCATCAGTGTCAAAAAGAGGAAATTGATAAGGCTTTAGAGCAGTGATGGCGAACCTTTTTAGAGACTGAGTGCCCAAACTGTTATTCAAAACCCACTAAATTTTTCCCAAAGTGCCAATACAGTAATTTAACCTGAATCCAGGTGGCTGTGAAGGGGCGATATCGGGTGCCCCTAGAAAGGGCTCCAAGTGCCACCTTTGGCACCCGTGCCATGGGTTCAACCAACACTGCCCTAGAGCATAGTCTAAAAGGATACAATGCACCAGTGTTCCTCATCTAGCACAGCTAAGTAACCTTGGGTCCTTGACTAAATGGTTTCACTTTTTCCTCTTAACCTCTACCAAGATGTGTACCTCTCTCTCTCTCTCTCTCTCTCTCTCTCTCTCTCTCTCTCTCTCTCTCCATGGTTCCTATGCTGTTTATCTTGTATTTCTTCAGCAGTATAAATGTCCTTAATATATAAATGTCCTTAATATATAAAGCTACACCTCCTCCTTTCTTACTCGGCCTGTTCCTTTGAAACAGGTTATACCCTCCAATGACTACATTCCAATCATGCGTCTCATCCCACCATGTTTCAGTGATGCCAATTATGTCATATTTATTTTGCTGTATTAGGAGTTCCAGCTTCTCTTGTTTTTTCTCCATGCTCTGTGCATTGGTGTAGAGACATTTGAGGCTGTGTGTGCTTCTTACATGTCCTTTGCTTAACCTGTTTTTCCTCGCACTGATGCGAGGAAAATCAGGGGTGAAAAAACTAGGAGGGATGTCATTGTGGGGGTATATTATAGACCCCCAAGCCAGCCGGAGGAGTGGGATGATGCCTTCTTTGAGCAGATGGCCACACAGTCAAAAGGGAGAGATGTAGTACTAATGGGAGATTTTAACTACCCTGATATAT
The DNA here is from genome assembly GCA_037367245.1 of Phrynocephalus guinanensis. Lineage (NCBI taxonomy): Eukaryota > Metazoa > Chordata > Lepidosauria > Squamata > Agamidae > Phrynocephalus > Phrynocephalus guinanensis. The sequence goes on from CM074740.1 coordinate 6,019,276, forward strand.
GCTGGCAGTCCTACTCAGCTAAGAATGCAAGGTCCAACAAATTCCTGACTGCCCTTGCTGACAATTTCATGGTCCAGAAGGTAGAGGAGGCAACAAGAGGCAAAACCATTTTAGATCTGGTCTCAACCAATAAATGGGATCGAAGTGGTGGGATCATTAGGTTAAAATGACCATACCCTCTTGGAATTTGTTATACAGTTGGAAGGTGAAGCTAAGCATAGTCAGACAAGAATCCTGGACTTTAAGAAAGCCAATTTTTGTAAACTTAGGGAATTATTGGCTGTCATTCCATGGACCGACACACTGAAAGAGAAGGGAGTCCAAGATGGATGGGAGTTCCTTAAAAGCGAGATATTAAAGGCACAATTTAAAACTGTTCCAACAAGAAGAAAAAATGGGAGAGGTCTAAAGAAACCCCAATGATTTACTAAAGAACTTTCAACTCAGCTAACTATAAAGAAAAAGAAGTACAAGGAATGGAAAAATGGGAAATGCACCAAAGAGGAATATAAGCAAACAGCTAATATATTCAGGGTGGTGGTAAAAAAAGCTAAAGCACAAAACGAACTTAGACTTGCCAGAGAGATTAAAGATAGTAAAAAGGATTTCTTTAGTTATGTCCGCAGCAAAAGGAAAAATAAGGAAATGATAGGCTCTATGTGTGGCAATAATAACCAGTTACTAACAAGAGACAAGGAAAAGGCAGAACTACTCAACACATTTTTTGGCTCAGTTTTCTCCAAAAAGGAAGGAAGAGATCCACTGGGACAAAGAGTAGATGAGGTAGGATGCGAATTGCAACATAGAATAGGTAGAGAGCTGCTACAGGAACACCTGGAAACATTAAATGAATTTAAGTCTCCAGGGCCAGATGAATTACACCCAAGGATATTAAAAGAACTGGCAGAAGTAATTTCCGAACCATTAGCAATAATCTTTGAGAAGTCCTGGAGAACAGGGGAAGTCCCCATAGACTGGAGGGGGGCTATTGTTGTCCCCATCTTCAAAAAGGGGGAAAAAAGAGGACCCAAATAATTACCGCCCAGTCAGCTTGACTTCAGTTCCTGGAAAGATCCTAGCGCAGATTATTAAAGAGGCAGTATGCAATTATTTAACAAACAACACTGTCATTACAAGAAGTCAACACGGGTTTCTTAAAAACAAGTCATGCCAGACCAATTTGATCTCTTTTTTTGATAGAATTACAGGCCTAGTGGATGAGGGGAATGCTGTGGATATTGTTTATCTGGTCTTTAGTACGGCCTTCGATAAGGTTCCCCATGGTATTCTTGCTAAGAAGTTAGTAGAAAGTGGGATAGATAGTGCTACTGTCAGGTGGATTTGTAATTGGTTGACTAATCGCACCCAATGGGTGACCATAAATGGCCTCTCTTCAGCTTGGAGAACGTGACCAGTGGGGTGCCCCAGGGTTCTGTTCTGGGTCCAGTGCTGTTCAATATCTTTATTAATGACTTGGAGGAAGGAATAGAGAGTATGATACGAAATTGGGAGGGGTTGCTAATTCCCTAGAGGATAGGATGAAAATCTAAAAAGACCTTGACAGATTAGAGTGCTGGGCCAAAACTAACGAAATGGATTTCAACAGAGGGAAATGTAGGGTACTACATTTAGGGGGGGAAATGAATTGCACAAATATAGGATGGGGGATACTTGGCTGGAGGATAGTACCTATGAAAGGGATCTGGGAGTCTTGGTGGACCACAAATTGAACATGAGTCAGCAGTGTGATGCGGCGGCCAGGAAAGCCAATGCGATTACTGGTCGCATCAACAGAACCATTGTGTCTAGATCAAGGGAGGTGATAGTACCACTCTATTCTGCTCTTGTCAGACCCCACCTGGAGTACTGTGTCCAGTTCTGTGTGCCTCAATTCAAAAAGGATGTTGACAACCTCAAGCGGGTGCAGAGGAGGGCTACCAGGATGGTTGAGGGTCTGGAGGAAATGTCTTATGAGGAACGGCTTAGGGAACTGGGAATGTTTAGCCTTTCAAAAAGAAGACTAAGAGGGGATATGATAGCTATGTTTAAATATTTGAAAGGATGTCATATTGAAGAGGGAACAGGTTTGTTTTCCATGGCTTCAGAGACTAGGACTCGGGGCAATGGTTTCAAACTACAGGAAAAGAGATTCCATTAGAACATTAGGAAGAACTTCATGACAGTAAGAGCTGTTCGGCAGTGGAATATGCTGCCACGGAGGTTGGTTGAGTCTCCTTCTTTGGAGGTTTTTAAGCAGAGGCTGGATGGACATATGTCGAAAATATTGTGATGGGGGTTCCTGCATGGCAGGGGGTTGGACTAGACGGCCCTTGAGGTCTCTTCCAACTCTGTGATTCTATGACTATGATTCTATCTATCTATCTATCTATCTATCTATCTATCTATCTATCTATCTATCTATCTATCTATCTATCTATCTATCTATCTATCTATTCTCCTTTCTCTTATCTACTGCCATTTTTACACTTTTCATCTGCTTTTAAATTCTGACAATGACAGCCACAAACTAGCAATTCTAATTGTAGACTGGTTGCACCTGAAGTAGAGACTAAATGCAAAACCTCTATGCCTTTCACTCTGTGGTAACAGAATAGTAGGTTTAAATGTAGTAATACTTGCACCGTTTAGTCAAAGGCTTTTCATTTAATTATGTTTGCCTAGAAAGTAAGTCCCTTTAAATTGTAGCTATCAAGGAGAGATACTTAATATGCAGATTAAGTTATATGCCCAAATGTGTACAAATAATCACTTGAAAAATGGGAGAGGCCATTGGGGGACTTCTCTGTTGCCTCATTCAGCATGCCCCCTCTTCTTCCACAGAGAAATGCACACAATACACTAATTCTTCTACCACATTAAGGTAATGAAATTATCACAGACAAAGAAGGAGCTGCCTATTCCTCACTTTCCAGTACATCAATATGGCCACTTGGGGCAACACTTTTGGGGAACTGACATAAAGGAAGAAACCAACTGTTCAGAATAACAAGTCCTTCCTTTCTTGCTGATCAATCCTTTTCACCCTTTCGGCTGAGAGAGAAAGAGGTTTGCTTTCTTCCGTTCAATTCTATCAGGCTCTTCTGGCATAAAGACAAGTGGTCCTGCCTACCTCTCTCACATCAGTGTGAAGGCTCACAACAAGGATTCCCTCTGCCCCAAAGGGAAAACTTTAAACAAAAAGTTTCCAGGATGTTCTTTGAAGGCTCTCCACACTGTAGCCTCCTCTGTCTCTCTTCACCTGCCAGAATGTAGCCTGACATCACAAAGCAAACAGAGACAGTGCTGTTTCCATGACAACAGTCAACACCAAAAGCTAGAGGAGTGGCATGAAATTCACTGGCATAAAATCCATTGAAGTTCATGAAAGACTTTGGTCTGAACAGATTAAATAAGGCAACCATTTCAGACATAGTGATGAACTGTGCATTTTGCAGCTGTTGTTTCTTGTTTGCAGACTCCCTTCCAAGTATCTTAGGGTTGTTTCCTTTTATACTGTCTCATCTGGAGCATCCAGCACTCCAGGCTGGTATCCCAAATAATTCAGGTGTTCCGTGAAAGTACCGTATCTCTTAATCTCAATGAAATGCTGTGTTCCTAAAGTAAAGCACAGCTTTCTGCGATAGTGTGCTTTCTTTCAATAGTAGTCTAGGTTCCCTATTCTTAGTTCCATATAAAACACTCAGCAGAAAATGGTTCAAACAAACAGGATTTTTTGATATTGCTTCACAATATTGTGCCTACATTGCGAGGAGGAAAAAGGAGGGCACACTTTACATAGCAAAGGACAGCCTGTCACGGGGTCCTATCACGAAGGCTAGGCTAGTTTCAGTGGTTTTCTACCTGTGGGCCCCCAGATGTTCTTGGACTGCAACTCCCAGAAGCCTCTACCACTCATTGTGTTGGAAGGGGTTTCTGGGAGTTGCAGTCCAAGAACATCTGGGGACCCACAGGTTGAGAACTACATCTCATCCAGAAACCTCTGAAGCTGCGAGGCCACAACCTGCTCTAAGACTTGAATGAGATATTCAATACTGGTCAGTAATTGTTCAGTATCATCGGGTCTAAGGAGGGCTTTTTAAATACAGTGGACCCTTGTATAACAAACAGTTTGTATAACATAAAATCTGTACAACATAAAAAATTCTGGAGATAGAGGAAATTTGCTTAACATAATCGCCTATGGGGAGAATCCGTACAACATAAAAATGGGATTACTCCGTTTTCAATGCATTCCTATGGGAAATTTGTATAAAGGAAAATTTGCTTAACCTAATTTCATTTGGAATGAATTAATTCCTTTATACAAGGTACCACTGTAGTGGTTTTACTATTGCCTCCTTTAAGCATGCCATAACCCTTCCTGGTTGTAAGTGACACCAATATAATTTACAGGTCTTAAATATACAAATAGCACAGCTGATTCCAGCGCAAAATAAGAAACATATTGTGTTATATATAACAAATATAAACTCAATTTCCTGGATTTTTGAATTGTGACTACAGAAGCACATTATCCCACATTCATAAACCAGAATTTTTTTTGAAGAATTGAATTCTTCCAGGAACTCCTCAGGTTTGAAGTCATTGTCTTCTTCTTCCTCCACATTAGAGGCTTCATCTATTTTATCTGGGGCATCTCCCCAGGTTTCATTTGCCGCCTCCTCAGACTTGCCCTTTTATTTATTTATTTATTTATTTATTTATTTATTTATTTATTTATTTATAAGCTTATATACCGCCCGTCTTCCCAGAGGAACTCCGGACGGTTTACAACAAACGGCATAACAAAATAACAGTTAAAATTTTCTCTGTTCAATGGTACTCTGCTTTACAGAATTAATCTGTTCTCCAGGACGTTTCGTATTACAAAACATTCGTAATCTGAAGCGTGGTTTCCCATAGGAATGCATTATGAAGGGGAAGGGGTTTCAGATTACAGTTGTTCACTTGTTTCAGTCTGGTGTGACATTGGGATGGGATTATTCTTGTGCCTGAATTTACTCAAACTTTGTTATATTATAGTACAATAATAAAACCACATGGGGCATTCCACCGCGTGGGACAAAACTGCACTCTGAGATGAAGCAAAACATTTCTTGGTAAAACTGGTAAAAATTGGGGGGACATTATTTACCACTTTTCACGTGACGAATGTTCTAAAATGTTAACAGTACGATCACCATATCTGTGGGGGGATCGGTTCCAGGATCTCCCATGGTCAGTGAAATCCACTAATAAGAGCAAACACTCTTATCCAAGGATAATGATGACAGAAGGGGTGGTGGGGTGTCAGGGGGTGGGGACTCACCCGGCTGGCCAATCGCCTTTGATATTCCTGGTTGGATCCCAGGCAGTAGATCAGAAGTTTTGAACTGCCTGATCAAACTTCCAATCTGCTGCCCAGCACCTGAGTGGGAAATTCAAAGTCCCCACCTCACCCCTGTTGAGAGTGCCTGGCTGGTGGTGTCAGCGGCGGTAGTAGAAAAAATAAAAACACTGTGGGCCAGTCACACTCCAGAGGGGTGAGGTGGGGACTCAGGTCCCGGGCAGTGGATCAGAAGTTTGAGTGGGACGTTCAAAACTTCCAAACCTGCCGCCTGGGACCCGACTGGGAATATCAAAGGCCAGTTGGAAGGTGGCTGGCTGGCCTGTGGCGGTGGCAGCGGTGAAGAGGAGGGTGGCAGGCTTTGGCGTTGCTGATCACCAACTGCAGATAACAGAATCTGCAGTTAGTGAATCAGCAGGGAAGGGGGACATACTGTACTTTGCAGGTTTAGTTCTGTGTGATTTGAGCAACAAAGTACAACTCTTGAAGCCACTGACTCATGTCTGCAGCCGTGTGATGTTGGCCAGTAACAGAGTTGTTGGGAGGTGCCAGGGAAGCCATTCATGTGAGTATTGAAAACCCCTCTCTGAACAGAGGTGGGGGGGCTCCTTATCTGGCAGTGATTTCAACAATCCCCAGACAAATAAATACTTCATGCCTCCACCAAGGCCATGGCTAACAACTCATACTTTATGGGTGTTGGGGAGGTTGTAAATGTGGGACTTTCATGCACCTTAGGCCATTGTCCACCCAATAAGAACATAAGAACAGCCTTGCTGGAACAGGCTACAGCCCATCCAGTCCAGCATTCTGTCTCACACAGTGGCTCACCCTTTGCTTCGGGGTATTCCCAAGCAGATGTCTTCACCTGCTTACCATTCCCTGCAAATGGCATTGAGAGATAAACTGCCTATCTCTCCAACCCAGAGGTTGTCCTTAAGCATCCATAATGATAGCCATTGATACTGTACCCCTGTTCTCCATTAATTTGTCTAATCCTTTCTTAAAGCTGTCAAGGCTGAGAGCTGTCACCACTTCAATTAGCCTATTGAGACTATTGTCCACCTAATGAGACTATTCATATTCAGGCTATTAAATATTGGGTCCAGACAAACAGCATGCTACGAAAGGTTCCTTTATTCCACAAGCGAGATACAAGACAAACACACACATCCCATAAATACCCATAGCTCCACCCCCCAATTCACTCCACTAAGCATTTCCTCCTTACTAGGTCCACCTGGCTTCACTCCTGTAAGCCTTGCTCTTAAAATAACACAATCCTCTATACATTACACAGGCCATTGTTCATCTTATAAGCCTATTTTAGACCAGGGTGAGGTGAGGTCAAAGTGAACTATAAAATGGTGGACTCCCAACTTGCTTTCCTCAGACTGACAAAGCTGTTTGGATGGGTAGCGAAACGTTTCGATCTTTCAAGAAGAGAAGTCCAGTTGCCACGACTCAACTTCCAGATTGTAGGGCAGTACTTTTACACATTTAGAAAGGCGTTCACTTGCATAGAATCACTAGCAATCAGCTTCAGGATACAGTTTTCTCATTCCAGCCAACATGAAACTGCCTTTAACACCAGTCCTGAAAGTAGCAGTTTTAAAAAAAAATCTCTTTTTTAAAGAAAAAAGAATCTTTTTTTAAGGGGAAAAATGTAAAAGCCACTTCAGTGGTAAGATACTTGATCAAGATGTCTTTAACCTCTCGCCCACTCTTTTATTTTTTTATTATTTTATTTATTATTGGACTTGTATACCGCCTGTCTTCCCGAAGGAACTCGGGGCGGTTCACAACAAGCAAATGTATAACAGAGGTTAAGAAAACCATTTAAATATAACAATTTAAAAACACAAGCTGGCAATAAAACACAAAGCAAATGGCAGATGGCTGGGGAAAGAAAAAAAAATTCTAGTCTCATTCTCTTCCCTGCTGGTCCCCCTTAAAAATAGTATTAATAAATAATGAAATTATTATTATGGTGGGTTAGTGTCTTAAGCCCATGTTATCCAGAAACTAACCGGGTCGCCAGGGGCCCATGCCAGTGTCAGAGGAGAAAGCACTCCGTCAGTGCGTTGAGAAAATGAATTAAGGCCACCCCCGTCCCCAGTGCCTAAGAAACTCAAGTTCGAAGAGACAAAAAGGCAGAACACAATGGATCCAAACAGCCCGCGCGCCGCCCTGCTGAAACTCCAAGACCTCGCACCTCACCTCTGATTCCACTCCCCCCCCCACCCTTCCAGAGCTCTTTCTTGCCTGCACCCCATTGGCTGCTGGGTTGCTGCTGACGTCACCGCGCTGCCCTTCCATGGGCGGCTCCCCTTCTGGGCCGTCCTTCCCTTTTGCTTCCGCGAGGTGTTTTGGGCTCTCGCGGCGCCCGTCGTCAGGAGGCGGGGCTGCGCCCTGGGACTGGTTGGGCCGGAGGCGGTGAGAAGAAGATGGCGGCCGTCGCCCGCTCTTGCCGGGTCCTTGGCCGAGTCCTTCGGTCGCCAAGGTCGGGTAAGTGTCACCGGTCGGAGCGGTGACGGCTGCCGCCGGGCCACGTTTCCGCGTCCCCTTGGGAAAGCGGAGGGGCTGTGGTTGCCGCATTCGGCGACCTTCCACCCCCTACTGTCCGAGCGAGTGGGTAAGGAAGGCTCGGAGCGCGAGCTGGGAGCGGAGAAGTCCGATCCTCCTTACCCAAGTCTTAAGACTTGGCAGCAAGGCAAAGCCTGAGAGTGGTCGTCATAAGCACTGGCTCAAATCAAGAAAACAGTTATGGACAGCTATAAGGTTAAATAGGAACGCTGGCTTTATTTATTTATTTATTTATTTTTTGGGGGGGGGAGCTTTTCTTTTAAGGAGGAGGGCATGTAAAACCCTTCAGAAAAAGAACCTGTACTTGAAATATAGAGAAATACAAATGCAGCCTAGAAATCAAAAGACGGCTGAGGGGAATGCATTTAAGGAATTAGAAAAGGTCGTAGAAAGGAATGGATGTTAAGACTATTCACGCAATTGAATCCTCAGTCACTGTGCATGCGTGTGAAAGTTAGGAAGTGAAGAAAGCTGTCAGGGGAAAAATTGCTTCATTTGAAAAATGGTGCTGGAGGAGAGCTTTACTGCCAGAAGGACAAACATGTGGGTCCAAAAGCAAATCAAGCCCAAAGTATCTTAGAGGCAAAAAAAAATGATGAAACTGTGGCTTAAGACACAGGTGGCTTGATGGCAGATAGAATCTAAAATCATAGAATAGTGAAGTTGGAAGGGGCCTCCAAGGCCATTGAGTCCACCATCCTCCTGAAGGCAGGAATACAAAACAAGGGATACCTGCCCGCTGGTTGTCTAGGTTTCTTTTGAATGCCTTCAGTGTTGGAGCACCTGCCATCTCTTGAGGTAATTGGTTCCACTTTTGTACTGTTCTGCATTGTAACATTGCACAGGAGGCTGCAATGAAAACTATTCCAAAGAAAAGAAAATGCAAGATTTGCAGATTTGCTGGTGTGCTTGCGATCACTACCTTGTTTCATGACCAATTTTGGCATTCTAGAAATATTTGGTATACAGAAGAGTTCATTTCTCCCAGATTGGCAGGTAGCAACAGTGCTTTCTTATGGGATTGAAATGTTTCGCTACTCATTCAAGTAGTGAAACATTTGGATGAATAACAAAACTTTCAATCTCACAAGAAAAGAAATCTAGTTACCATGACTTAACTACCAGATAATATCATCTGGATGACTGAGAACCTTCATAGACATAAAAAAGAGAGGGCCAAAATTTCCAAAATGATGTGAGAAACTAATAAAGTCATATAGAAAACAATTAATTCAGGTTATTGCTGCTAAAGGGCTATTGAATCATAAGGTGTACTTACCTTTTCACACATAGTTTCTGCATTTTGGCTTTGTATTTTTAAAATAAATTATGAAATCGGGTAATATATCATATGTTGTTGTTCATCTGATATTATATTTACCAAATTTTCAGACCTGCTAAGGACTAGAGATGGGCACGAAACGAACAATTTTTCGTTTCCGTTTTTGTTTTTTTGTTTCATTACGCAATGAAACGACAAACGAATTTTATCTCTAAAATGAAACGAAATGAACAGAAACACCAGAAATTTTGTCGTCCGTTTCGTTTTCGTTACGGCAATAACTTGAACTGCTTTAAAAGCTAAAAAAAATCACAAAAATTGAAATAAATGGTAACGAGACAGTAACGAAACGAACGAAAATGAAAACTATTTTTTTGCAAAAATTCGCGAAAAACGGAAACGAACCGAAATGGACCCCCTAAACGACAAACGAAACACCATTTTTTTGATTCGTGCCCATCTCTACTAAGGACCAGTTGATTTTTATTATGTCCTGACATGTAAAATCATAGAACTCAAAGAGGATGTGCTTTCTTTTTCACATGACTATATATATGCACAAACACAAAGTTTTCCTGAGCTCTTTGGATAGCGCATTCATGCTTACATTCTCTTTTCTTATGTTTTAGGCTATGGTGTTTCTCCAGTGGCTGTGCCCATTCTTCGACAAGACCGCCAAGTTCATTACTCTGTGATTCCTCATGGAAGGAGGTGGGGGCGCTCCTCTGTCAGTGGTATTGTGGCCACTGTCTTTGGTGCTACAGGATTTCTTGGTCGATACCTTGTTAATCAACTAGGTAATGTATTGTAAGTCTACGCTGTATATTAAAAATAGATTTCCGTTTCTGTTTATATTCATAGAAAACAAAACCTCCCATCACAAATTAGACAAGCCCCCTCCCTACAAATCTGTAGAAGGTCAATAAAAACAAAATTATTTAAGGTGGCCTTTGGCAACATCCTAAGTTAATCTTTGAGTGCCCTATTTTTATTGATTATTTCATTATCTTACTGGAAATTGTATTTTATTACGTTGTAGTTTATATAATACAGTTAACATAAGCCATCAGATGGCAATCCTCAGTTGCCTTCCTGTTTTTGTTTTCATTGTGGTCTATGTACTTTTTATTATTTTATTGGGTATGTTTTACTTAATTATGTAAACTGCACTGAGTAGTATTCTACTAAGTCCAGCAGTCTAGAAACTTGATAGATAGATGGACAGACAGGCAGTATCTGTCCTGTTATATATCTTATATTTAAAACAGTCTTTTCTGCCTTCAATATCTTTTGATGCTCTCATTTTCTCTACATTACTATCACTTGTCTTTCTAGCTTTTCTTTTTGTGTGCGTTTCTGTTCTTTAATGGGTGAAATTTTGTTAGTGTACTAATGCACACAAAAACTGATACTTTGAATCAGTGGGGATCCAGGGGACCATCTCCCTCGCAGAGTAGGCCCTTATGGCTCAACTGTGCTTACTGCTAAGATGATTCACCAAATCCCCACTGATCCAGGGGCCTACTCTAGTGAGGCATAGTATGCTAAGCAGGAGGATTTCAGCCACTAGTTGACTGTAATTGTCCAGTCAATCAGATAAAATGTAACCACAGTTAACAGTCGGGTTAAGTGTTGGTCCCCCCCCCAAAAAAAATCATTCTTCATCTTACCTCAACAACCTTTACATTAACACTTCATTTTAAAATTCTCTTCTGCACACATGGCATGATAATTAACTAACATTATAAAGAATAGGTGTCAATGGGCAAATTTCAAAAGGGAGAGAAGTGAAAAGTGGTGTGCCCCAGGGATCTGTCCTGGGACCGGTGTTTTTCAGTCTTTTCATAAATGACCTGAAGATAGGGATGACATGAAACTTTTCCGGGTGGTAAAAACCAGAGAAGCTTGTGAAGAGCTCCAGAAGGGGATGGGCTGCAAAATGGCACATGCGTTTTAATATAGCCAAATGTAAAGTAATGCATATTGGGGCAAAAAATCAAAACTTGATCTACTTATCATGGGCTCTGAGCTATCCATGACGGATCAGGAAAGAGATCTTGGTGTGTTGGTGGACAGCTCAATGAAGGTGTCTAAAAAATGTGTGGCAGCAGTGAAGAAGGCCAATTCCATGCTAGGGATTATGGAAAAGGGGATTGAAAATAAAAGAGCCAACATTATAATGCCATTGTACAAAATGATAGTAAGGCTGCACCTGTAGTATTGTGTACAATTCTGGTCACCGCATCTCAAAAAAGATATAGTGGGATTGGAAAAGGTGCAAAAGAGAGTGACTAGAATGATTACTGGGCTGGGGGACCTCCCTTATGAGGAAAGGCTAAAGCATTTAGGGTTCTTTAGTCTGGAAAAAAGGTGCCTGAGGGGGAGGTATGATTGAGACGTACAAAATAATGCATGGCATGAGTAAAGTGGATAGAGGAATGCTCTTCTCCCTCTCACAAAATACCAGAACTAGGGGATATCCACTCAAATTGAGGGTTGGGGGAGTGAGAACAGACAAAAGAAAATATTTTTCCCCTTTCAATTTCTTTCTAATTAGTTTCCTTGTCTGAGGGAAGTCTTGCCTTAAGAAATCAAGGGTTTTTGTGCCAGATTTGCTTTACACTCTTCCTCCGACATGCATGGCATAGGAGATTGCAGCACTGTGACATTTACATACCAGACCAGGTCCTGAGTATCACACAGTATTAGATCCAGAGTTGCCTGTTCTCCATGACAAGTTGCTCTAAGGCACAGTCATTCAGCATGTCGAGACATCAGGTTTCTCTTTCTTGCCACAAGCTCGCATAGGCCCAGTCTCCTCCCGACACCATCACCTCATCCACACATTGAGGCTTCTAAGCTATGCCTGCCTGGTAGGTCCTGCACACAGAACAAGCAGCACTTCTGAAAATGCTACCTTGGAAGTCCAGGACTTCAATCTTCATAACAACCTGTATTTGGCTTCCAGGACTGACCACTTTGCCTTTCCAACATCATTGGTGCCAACGTGTACCATGACCACTTGCTCCATCCCAGTTCTGTCTAACAAACTATCTAGATTTTTTGTGATGTCTACAACCTTTGCACCTGAAAGGCACGTCACCATATGGTTAAAGTGTGGATCACAAATCCATCTGTCTGTATTTCTAATAATTGAATCCCCTAGTACAAGGAGCCTCTCTCCTGCAGCCTGTTCATCAACATGCCCCTCATCAACTATATTAAGGGAGAGGTCTTCAGTCTGCTCCTGTTGTTTGTCTTCCTGTATCTCATCAAGTGCAATTAGGGAGAGATCTTTATAAACACTCAAAGGCTTGTAATTGGTGTTTTGTATTAGCTTGAATGAATTAATTTATGTCCAAGGAAGAATAATTTGTAAGACAAATAGACAAGAGAGAAAGACAAGAATGAGCTATTTTCCTGAAATCTTATGAGAAGGCACTCCTTACATTCCTTACTGAGTTCATTAGAATGGCATTCTTTTTACCTAGTGTCACTCTAGCAGATGTCCACCAGTGGGACTTCTTTTCTTTTCCTCCATTTGTAGTTCTCTGAAAATTTGCATTCATTTTTAAGTGCATTAAAATAGCATTGGCCTGATTCAGTGTCAATCTAGCAGATATGCAACAGAAAGGAATTTCCTTTCTTTTCCTCTTTTAATAGTTAGAAAACTATTTAAAACTTTTAATAGTTAGAAAGCTTCTTAGACCTTCAAAACAGGTTTTTGTATTACCTGCAGGGGAGCATCTTCCTCCTAGATCTGATGGCAGAATCTGATTTGTCAGTGGAACGGTCCTGTTGAATTCCATCCACTGCTGTTAATCATTATTTTCTAGGTTGTTGTTCAGTTTAAACAGTTTCATTGGTACTACAGATAAGAATGTGAGACTTGATGGTCAACTGTCTTCATCAGCTTCTCAATGTGTGTTTTGAATTACAGAAATACACACATATTTAGACGAGATGTTAAAGGTAACTAATAAAATTAAAATGAATTCGAAGTCCATTGTAGCTTTGATTTCTATATTTATTGAAAGGATTCAGCTAATAAGTATGAGGATCTGTGTTAATGAAAGTCAGCTAAAATGCAAAAGATCTTTCTCAAATTCATTCTAAAATTCTCTTCCATTTTTAAAGGACTATGTAATAGTATGGGATAGCAATTAACCTAATGTGTACTTGACATGCTGAGTTAAATTCAGTTTGACACAAGTGATGTAGATCCACTAAATGAGTGAGATGTGTTAAATCCACCTTAATATTTGTCTCATTCAGTGAACCAGCTATTTTTATTTTTGAATATTTTTACCCTACCTTTCTCCTTAGAAAAGGACCCAAGGTGGCTTACAATAATGAGGTACAATATACAGTGCAGAACATTTAAGATATATACAAATTAAGAACAGGGAATTAGAAGAGGTATCTTAGAACAGTGTTCCCCAACCACCGGTCCGCGGACCGGTGCCGGTCCGTGGGTCAATCGGCACCGGGCCGCCTGAGGAAACCAGGGGAAGCCTCGCCGCCGCAGGGAAAGTGAGCCCGCCCCTGCCGAGGGAGGGAGGAAAGGAGGGGGCGGGGCTTCCAAAGCCGGAAAGGGAACTTCTGCGCTACGCCAGGGGTCCTCAACCTACGGCCCCTGGGAGCAACAGCATACCCCCCCGCAATCGCCACCGCCCCGCCACCGCCGCCGCCGCGACCCCCCGCAATCCCCGCCGCGACCGCCCTGCAATTGCCATCGCCGCCCTGCCGCCGCCGCCGCGACCCCCCGCAATCGCCCCCGCCCCGCCGCCGCCGCTGCTGCGACCCCCCCCGCAATTGCCCCCGCTGCTGCTGCTGCTGCTGCTCCTCCGGCGGCGGCGGCGGGAGGAGGAGGAGGAACCGGAGCAGGAGCAGGAGGAGGCGGCGGCTCTTCATGGACGTCAGTGCCGTGAGGGCGCTTCCCAGGGCGGCCGGGCGGGTTTTTCTTCCTCCAGCCAAGTCCCATCCTCGGAACGGACATAAATCAAGTGGGCAACAGGTAGAAACGCCGCCCGCCCGCCCGCCCGCGAGACCTATATTCCCGCCCCACGTCATCGACCCGGCCCCTAGGGCTACCAGGGGCAGGTGTTGGCCACCGGACCAGCCCGTGGGCAGCCCCTCACCCCCCCTCACCCTGGCAGCGCAAACACACACGGCTCCAAGCCGCGAGGCCAGCGAGAGTCATTTCGGGCGGCGCTTCCCGTGCGCGGGCGTGCCCGAGCGGAGCAGCGTCACGGCTCCCGCCTTTGCCACCGGGGAAGCCCTTCCCAGTTCATCACACGCCGCACCACCACATCTCCTCCGGGGCGGCCTTTCCACTGGGGCTGCGGCTCCGGGAGGAGGAGGAGGAGGAGGTGCTACCGCCCTCGTTGCAGCCCCTTCGGGGCGGGGTGGGTTCCGCCAGTCCCCAGCGGCCGCCTCGCCGCCTCCCTGGGAGAGCGGACAAGTTCCTGCTTTTCGCGCCTGGCCGGAGCTCGGGCTCCCTGCCCAGCAGCAGGTGAGAGAGGCGGCGGCAGGCGCTCGGGCTCCCCCTTCTCGGCCCGGAGACCCGGCGGGAGGAGGGCAAGTCTTGGTGGCCAGGTGTGTGTGTGTGTGTGTGTGTGTGTGTGTGTGTGTTGGGGGGAGGACTGAGGAAAGGACACTGGCCTCTCCGGGGTGGCGCAGGGGCGCACGTAGGGAACGTTGGTGTGCTTGTGCGAGTACGTGTGTGTGTGTGCCCGTGCCTGTGCGCGCGGGGGCAGGCATAGCTTGCATTTTTGCACGCCAGCGCACCGCGGGTGCTATGGAGATGGGAGTGCAGGTTCCCTGCGTAAGAGACGTGGCGCGGGCGAACGGCATTGCCAGGCGTCCTGTTTACCCTCCAGGCTTGGGCTTTGCCTGGGCATTCGTGCTGGTGGCGCTTGGCACAGGAGAGGACGAGGACGAGCGCAGAACAGTTGGTGCCCAAGGGGCCGCCGCCGCCACTGCTGCTGTGTTTCACCCCCCCCACCAGCCGCCCCCGCTTCGCGCCTGCCGAGCCGCTCCAACAAGTCCTGGGGGCAGAGAGGCAGGGGCCGAAAGCTGGGAGGGTGACATTGCCCCCCCCGCTCTGCATCCCTCCGCGCCCCCCCTGCTGGAGGAGAGGAGAGGTTGGGGTGGGGGGCCGGGAGCCGGAACATTGCTGCCGCCGCCGCCGCTCTGTTGGAAGAGGGAGAAGGAAGGAAGGAGCGGCTGCTCTCGTCCTTCCCCCCCCCACCACCACATAGAGAGAGAGAGAGAGGCCGGGCTCCCCGAGGCCCCCCCCCCCCGAATTGGAGTGTGTGTGTGCTGGCCGGCCGGCTGGCCGGTGTAGAGACGTCACCTTTCCACCGGCCTCCCTCCCTTCCTCCCTCCCGCTTGCCTGCCCGATGGCTGCAGCCGGAGGCGAGGCGATGCGGCGGCGGCTCCGGCCCGAGGGCGCCACCAGGATCGTTGAGCCGCTGCTGGTGCTGCTGCCGGTAGCGGTGTAGAGGCGCCCCATCGAGACGGGTGGTGGTGGTGGCTGCGGGGCGCCTTCGCCGCTGGCCGTGGAGCCGCGGTTGAACTTGGGCGGCTGCTGCGGCTGCTGACAGGAGGAGGAGGTGGGGGCCCGCCTGCCCAGGAGCCCCGGGTTCCCCCCCCGCCTGTGTGTGTGTGGGGGAGTGGCACGCCCGAGGCCCCCAGCTGGTGAGTGCCGCCGCCGCCGCTCTCGTGGCTTCCTTTGCAAGGCACACGCGCCAAGCCTTCCTCCTTGCACCCTTGCCTCCCCCTCCTCCTCCCCCCCTCTTTTGCCTCCCCGCCCGACCCCCCTTTCGCATTCCTTTATCTCCCCCCCTTCCCCACCCACACCCCCAGCTTCGGGCCACGGAAAAATTATCAAAAATTTACCGGTCCGCGGGGATAAAAAGGTTGGGGAGTACTGTCTTAGAACATTAAAAGGTAACATTAGAACTACAAAGAGCACGCAAGAAGAAAAGAGAAATCCATTATGAGGGGTGAAAACCAACATGGATAGTACTACAGTGAGACACTATTACAGTGAAACTAAACATGGATTTAGTCCATTGTGTTTTGATGGTGGCATTTGTAGCACTTTGAAAGTTGCACGCATTAAAAAGTCAATTGCTTTCTCAATCACATATACCAGATTTCTATAGCTAGTTATGAGTGCCTTTGATATGTACTGGAAGGTCTCATGAATGCTAAATATTTAGTTTTGTGTTTCTATAGTTTGTAGTAGTTCTGCCTTTCATTAAAAAATCTCTGTATTTTAGGGCGCATTGGTTCCCATGTTATCATCCCGTATCGCTGTGATCCCTATGACTTAATGTACCTTCGGCCCATGGGAGATTTAGGTCAGCTCATTTTTCTGGTAAGCTTTCCAGTTTTGCTTAGTTAATAATCTAATCTGATATATTTTAGGAAGTGTGCATTAACTACTTGCTGAGAAGAATATATTTGACATTACAATAAAACCTTATTACTTTATAAGCAATTCGTTCCGGGAACATGCTTGTAATCCAAAGCATTTGTATATCAAAGCAAATATCTTCATAAGATATAATGGAAACTCAATTGATTCATTCTATAGCCCAAAAATATTCATATACAAATGATTACAATACTGTAACATAATATAAAATTATAAAAAAAAATACAAAATATAAAGAAAAATAAAACAATTTAAATAAAAATATAAATGTAAAGGAAAATAAAACAAAACCCTAACCTGCACTCGTCTTTGAAAACCTTCATGGCTGGTGTGAGGGACTCCTTCCATCCTTTCTCCTCCTGCTGCTTTTGAGACCTGCCTGAGACAGAACATTCCAGACAATCTCACATAATTCAGCAGGGGAGAGAGAGGTAGCCACTCTTGGCTCACTTGTGATCATATGATGTACTAGGCAGTGCTTGTATTGCAAGACATTGCTCGTTGATCAAGGAAAATTTATAAGAAATGTTTTCTTCTCTTGCAGATCACTGGGTACTCATAAATCAAGATTTTACTGTGTTTCATTTGTGCTGTGACTTGTGTTTTGATTTCCAGGAATGGGACTGCCAGGACATAGATTCTACCCGAAGGGCTATTGAACACAGCAACGTAGTCATCAATCTTGTTGGCAGAGAATGGGAAACAAAGTAATTCTATCTCTTTCTACTAGGTTGAGAGCTACTAGTGTATACTGAAAACATTTTCATGCCTTTTCCAGTAACCTCGCATGATGGCTTACAACACAGTTGATATTCTAAAATTCCAGATTATTTTAAGAGTAAAATGAAAGTAATAGAGCATAGAATAACCAGAAATATAAGCAGACAAAAGAACAATATTAAAGTTAATAGAATAAGTCGAAATATAAGCAGGAAAAAACAAAACAAAGTGCCTTTTCTCACGTTCCCTAGAAAGCATAGGTTAAAAGGCAGGTTTAACCACCTTGGAGTTAGTGGGACTTATTTGAGGGGGCTTGCACGAGAGTGCGCCGCGCGCATGCAGCAGGGCGGCCTACCACCTCCTTAGGAGCGCATCTTCCGGGATTGGGTGAGATTTACTCCCAAGTAAACAGGCGCCGGATCAGGTGCCAGGCGTGCTTTAACCTTGGCTGGACCCCCGCTTTTGTCTGGAGGTGGGAGACGGCCGTTGAATGAGCCCAGTTATTTTTCGGCTTGGGGGGTCCTGCAAGTTCGCGTTTAAAATGCCCCCGAGCCTCGTGTTTACGCTCTCTGTGCCGGGTTGACCTGCCACCGACGCAAAACCCAGTGGCGCATACAACCCATAATAAAGCATATGGGTAGGCACGCTCTGGGCAAATCATACAATTGCAGCAGCAGAAAGCCCGTCGCCCGCCCAAGGCTGGTGTGAAAACCAAACCTGGATTTGAGGTGATTCCGCCTCTTTTTGTAAAGCCCTCCCCCCCCACAAAAAATAATAAAAAATTAAAAGCGGGCTTCTCCGCTTCTCTGGTTTCTTCACAGTGCAGTGCGCGTCTCCTTAGAAGTAAGC
This sequence comes from Phrynocephalus guinanensis, assembly GCA_037367245.1. Taxonomy (NCBI): domain Eukaryota; kingdom Metazoa; phylum Chordata; class Lepidosauria; order Squamata; family Agamidae; genus Phrynocephalus; species Phrynocephalus guinanensis. The sequence continues at coordinate 6,037,507 of CM074740.1, forward strand.
CCCACTGAGTGCAATGGCCCTTATTCCTAAGGAAGTTTGTGCCTTAAACACCGCAACTCGACCTATGGTTGCCAAACTCGCTCCATCTTCAGCGCTCCGGGTGCGATCCTTTTATTGCTACCGAGTCTAAAATCGAGGAAATTCCAACCTTGAATAGGCCAACTTTGAAAAAAATAGAAAGAGCGAGCAAAGCGCAACATCGCGTGTAGACTGGGACAAAATGATCCTCAAGTGCCAAAAATAAAAACCTTATTCAGGCATTTCCTCATGAGTGCAAGGAGAAAATCATTTACCCACATCCCCTTCCATCAGAGCTTTCCTCACATCGAAGACACGTTTGAAGATGAGACCTGGCTGTCCATGAGTGAAAACCCGAAGCTTTCTATGTTCTGGTCTAGGTGTAAAGCCTCTGCAGGTACAACCCGTTCTCATCTTCAGAAACAGAGCTTCCATGTGAAGAAAGTCATGAGGGGAAGAGTTTATTTATTGATTGATTGATTTATTCAACTTATATGCCGCCCACTACCCAAAGGTCTCTGGGCGGCTTACAATCAAAGAATTAAAACAATTTAAAATAGTTATAAATAAAATATCACTAAATCATCAAACACTAATAAAAACCTTCTTTAAAATCATCATCCTAAAATTGTCATCAGCAGACCCACGATCTATATTGTATCAATTAAAAACCTTCTGGAACAGGAAGGTTTTTACCTGGCGCCAAAATGTAATCAGTGTTGGCGCCAGGCGGATCTCAATAGGGAGGGCATTCCATAACTTGGGAGCAGCTGCCGAGAAGGCCCTTTGTCTACAAGCCATCCCTCTCACCTCCTTGAGGGATGGCTCTTTCAAAAGCCCCCCCTGGCTCGATCTTAATCGCCGGGTAGGTTCGTATGGAAGGAGGCGGTCCTTCAGGTATCTAGGTCCTAAGTCGTTTAGGGCTTTATATGTCAAAACAAGCACTTTGAATTGGGCTCGGACAGCAACTGGTAACCAATGCAGGTTACGCAGAATCGGCGTGATGTGATCCCTGGCGGCTCCACCACTTACCAGCTGCGCCGCACGATTCTGAACCAGTTGCAATCTCCGGACCGTCTTCAAAGGCAGCCCCACGTAGAGCGCATTGCAGTAATCAATACGGGATGTTACCAGTGCATGCGTAACTGTCATGAGGCTCTGCTCGTCTAGGTAGGGGTGCTTTCTTAAAATTGGGCATAGAGCTTACTTTCAGGGCCTTACTTTTCAGGCCTTACTTTTCAGGGGAAAAGAACAAATTAGAATGGGTTGCTGGGATTAAATGTGATTTGAAGTTTCCTTTCCCAGCTCAAAGGAAACTACAACTTACGTGCTTTTTTCATGATAACCATCAAGTGATGTGAAGACTGGGGAATGTTATATTTCTTTCAAAGGCTTTTGCTTAGTTTTTCCAGGGCAACAGCTGTGCATTCTCGAAGATCAAAACACTGGCTGAAATTCTCTTTGTGTAATTTACACCTTGCAAGGCATATCACATCAGCAGTATTGGTGATTTTTAAAAAAAGGAAATTAAACATTTCTGACAATTTTTCCAAACATTCTGAGGCTCCTGGGAAGTGACAAAGGCCATAGGATTGGGTTGTAGGGAGTCTCTAATTATTAAAAATTGTCCCCACTGGTAAAGGACACTTTTTTTCCAAGACGTCAACTATGTAGCTGAGAATGATTACACCCAGTGTTTCAGGTCTCGAATCGGGAGAGTTACTGTAATGGACATAGCAAGCAGTGTGTTCATGCACTTATTTCTAGACAGGTGTTCCATGCTGGGACAGACTGACTTATCCAGGTCTGCCTAAATGACTATAATCTACCTAGCTGCAGCGAGATTTGATTCATTTGAGATTAATAGGGTCGCAATCTTAGCCACTGATTGCTATGTTGAACCATATTTGGCAGTGGACAAAGGTAATAAACATTTATTTTTGGTCTTCTTTCAGAAACTTTAATTATGAAGATGTCTTTGTCAATATTCCAAGGGAGATTGCCCAGCTCTCAAAGGAAGCTGGGGTAGAAAAATTAATTCATATTTCTCATCTGAATGCAGATATTAACAGTCCATCCAAATACCTCAAGAATAAAGTAAGTTTGTGATCAGTATGGGTGGCTGCTCTTGTTTGTAGATATTGCTATTAGTTGCATTTTCAAAATATTAGTGAAAGATTTGTATATCCTGGTGTCTCATTTGTTAAAATAATAGTTTGTTCACTCTAGACAGTAGATTGTTCAGAAGCAAAGGAATAATAAGATCATGCTTATCTTTTCCAAAGTGCAAGTTCACACATATAGTACAGGCAAAACTTCTGTACTGTTGGGAAGGCATTTAAATGTGAGAAAATTTATCAGTATATTTACCACGGAGGTTTGGCTTATGACATTTCTCAGGCAAACTTCAAGCAGAGTTGAAATGATCTGTTTCACCCAGCATGAAAGACAAATAATTTTTAGAAAACAAGGATGGCTTCTGGAACAAGATGAGACCGTTTTGAAGAAAGAGGATGAAAAGCAGATGTAGCAGGCCTACACAAAAACATTTCATACAGGAGCAAAGGAATTAGGTAGCAGCAGTGGGCAATGTGTTGTGTCCCATCAAGCCCCTGACCATTATCCCTTCATCAGGAAATAAGTGATACTCGCCAAAGGCACAGGCATGCCTATGTTGTGGTTGGCTGTAAGACAAGGACAAGGAAGGAGCACAGAGTGTGTTGTACCTTTAAGGTTTTGATAGCCAGACCATGAGCCATAGTTGTGTCATGAAACACATACATCTGGAGGAAGGTGAGTCCTTGTGAGAATTGAGAAGAATACATTTGATAGCAGTTTCACAAACCTAACTAGAAATGCTTTAAACTAAATCCTACAGGGATGGCAATAATACCCTATATAAAAGTATGACAATATGTACTGGTGGTAGCAGCAGAATTGAAAAGCGGTGCTGGTATCACTGATATGAACAAAATAAGGGAACATTCAGTCTTCTCGCATGAGAGATATTTTGTTCTGCCTTCCAAAAATATATCAAAAGAAGTGTTAATGTATCGGTAAAGAAGTGTTACAGAACCACCAAGCCAGTCTAAATAATAAAATGATCTCCTGGAGTATTAAAGAGGTTTGGAAATGCAAATTTCATAATGTCTATACAGTAAAAAAAAAAACCTCGCCTATTGCGGGGGTTAGGGACCCGACCTAACCTGCGATAATTGAAAATCCGCAGTATGTAGATGCAGGGTCAGCTCGGGACTGTGGGGCCTGTTTGAGGCCTCTTGTAGTTACCCCAGGCCTTGTGCTGCCCTGAATGAGCCTCCAATGGCCTTTCCAGGCCATCGGAGGCCCCAAAAGTGCTTCTCGCCAAACCGGAATTGACTTCTGGAAAACCGGAAGTGACCTCCAGATCGCTAGAAAGCACTTTTGGCGCCTCCAAAGGCCTTTCTGGCCATGTCAGAGGAGTCAGAAATGTGTTTCTGTGAACTGGAAGTGACTCATTTCTGAGTCCTCCGACATGCCCAGAAAGGCCCTTGAAGGCCCCAAAAGTGCCTTCTACCGAACCGGAGGTCGCTTCCAGTTTTCCGGAAGTCACTTCTGGTTTGGCGAGAAGCGCTTTTGGGGCCTCTGATCGCCTGGGAAGACAAACAGGCCTTTCCAGCTTACCCCAGGGGACTTTTTTTCATATAGTGCGGCCCTGCGATATACCAGGACCACAGTATATGAACCGTGAAAGGGTGGGGGGTTACTGCAATTGTTGAAATTCATAGCAAACAAATTAAATGCCACAAGACTAGGGGAAGTATCCCACAGTGTATATTACTTGGAAAGCCTTCCCATTTCAGCTGTACTGAAATTTCTGGTTGGGTGATTAGGGAGTGCGCAGACCAGTAGGCTGGAGTTTTTTACTGAAATTTTCAATCAGTCTTTAGCCCAGTCAACTATTCCATCTTGTCTGAAGACCTCCATTATTGTTCCACTGCCAAAGAAGCCATCTATTAACAGCTTAAATGATTATAGACTAGTGGCACTTACCTCCATTGTTATGAAGTGTCTGAAACGATTACTCCACCAGCATATGATCTCTTGCCTCCCGGTCATGTTTGATAAATATCAGTTTGCTTACAGAGCAAATAGATCCACTGAAGATGATACAGCTATTATCTTGCACACTGCTCTTACCCACTTGAAGCTGTGGGGGACCTATGTAAGGATGTTCTTCGTGGACTTTAGCTCTGTTTTCAATACAATTATACCCCACAAGCTGATATCTAAACTTAAGGACCTTGGTTTCTGTCATTCCATCTGTGCCTGGATCATGGATTTCTTGTCAAATCACCCAGAGAGGGTCAGATTAGGTGACCACATGTCATTAGCCCTCGCTCTCAACATGGGTAGCCCACAGTGCTGTGTACTGAGCCCACTACTGCTCAGTATTTACACCTCTGACTGCACTCAAACTCATCCTGAAAATAAAATCATCAAGTTTGCCAATGACACAACAATAGTGGGACTCATCTCTGGTGGAGATGAGTCCGCCTACTGAGAGGAGGTGCATCGGCTGCTATGGTGGTGCAGAACTAACAGTCTGATAATAAATACCAAGAAGACCAAGGAGCTTATAGTGGACTATTGAAAAAGGAAATCAGACACTCGGCCCTTGATTATTGATGGAGTTTGTGTAGAGCGGGTGACGGACAGTAGGTTCTTTGGAGTCATTCTGCAGGAGGATTTGACCTGGAGCTCCTACACTGAAGCAGTGGTTAAGAAGGTCCAACAGAGATTATATCTTCTGAGACTTCTCAGGAGGGAACAACTGTCTAAGAAACTGTTGGTAACCTTCTACTGGGGCTTTATAGAAAGCACTTACTCCCTCTGTGTCTGGTTTGCCAGTTGCACAGGGGAAGATAGAAGGGCTCTCCAGAGGGTTATAAACACTGCCCGGAGGATAGTGGGCTGTCCTCTTCCTCCTTTGGAAGAATTATACAACTCCAGATGCTTAAGGAAGACAGAATTTTGAGAAACCCTTCACATCCTGGCCACCATTTTTTTGAACTGTTGCTGTCTGGCAGGAGATATAGGACTCTTGGGTCAAGGACAAATAGACCAAAGAACAGTTTTTTATCCCAGAGCGGTATCTAAGTTAAATGTGACGGTTTTAGCATCATCCTAAGCAGTTTTTAAGTAGTGTTTTAAATTTTGTAGGTGGTTTTAAGAGTTTTAAATATCTTGCATGGTGTTTTGTGTGGTTCCTTGTTTTGAGTGTGTAGTGGAACAGCACTCTAATTTCATTCTGCATATCTTGCATATGCATAATGACAATAAAATTCTATTCTGTTCTATTCTGTATTGCTGTTGATATAATGCTTCTTATTTTATCAGTAAGTTGAAATAACTTAATTCAAAACCAGCTAACATTTTGATGATGGCAAATATATTATTTTTATGTTTTTTTATACTTGGTACTTTGGGATCCTAGTGTAGTTTTAAAAATTGTGAGTTGGTATATTCAACCTCGGAGTAATGTTATCAACTGGGAATTCTATACATTATTTCATTTTTCAAGTTCTATACCCATTATACCTCTGAGAAATTTACTATGTTCAAATGATTTAATGGCAGGCTATTGGAGAGAAAGTTGTGAGGGAGGAATTTCCAGATGTTATTATAATGAAGCCTTCTGAAATGTTTGGGAGAGAGGACAAATTTCTCAACCATTACGCAAGTGAGTATACTCATTGAAACAAGAACTCGGTTTTATTGATTTTCAATAAACTTTAATATTGTTAATAAAATATTAATTGTGCTATTGAAAAATAAAGGGTTGGATATCTCTTAATACTGCATTTGTCCTGAAATGTGTCTCTCTTTCATGTTATAGAGTAGACATGGGCACGACTTGGCGAAATTCTCGTTTCCGTTTCCGTTCCTCGTTTCCGTTACGCAACGGTAACGGTAACGACAATTAAGCCGTCAGAACTCGAACTCGAACCGATAAAAGAAAAATTGGGTCTGATTTGTCGTTCTCGTTCATGGCATCGCGACGATCGCGCAATGCCAAGCGGCACAGAAAAAAAGTTTTAAAAAAAACCCCGATTCCCGGCCAAAAAAGCAGGCGAAAATATGCCTGCCTGAGTGAGGGCACCTACCAGAGGGGTGGTTTCTGGGGGGGGGGGGTCCCCAGCCTCCCCCCCTCTCCTGTCCTGGGCTGCTCTGGTGGGGGGCATCCTCGTCGTCTCGCCATGCCATGCGGTGCGGGGGGATCCAAAATGGCGACCGCAATATTTTTTTTGAAATTGTGGTCCAAAAACCCACCAAAGCACCACACAGAAACATGCGAAAATTAGGTATTTTAACTGCCTGAATTTTTACAGTAGCAGCAGTGGGTTTTTCTTGCAATAAACATCTGTCTCCAATCCCATTGATTTTATTTTATTTTATTTTATTTTTATTTTTATTTTTATTTTTTTACACCTGCACAATGATGGGCTGGCCATGGGATGGGACCATGCAAATTTTTGGAGCCATTCCACCAATCGCATGGCCACTTGGCCAGGTTTTGACTGAGACTTCTGGGATGTGCCAGTCGGGCATAAAAAGCCCACTATAACCCTAGCCCTAACTCTAACCCTAAACCTAAACCTAACCCATATGCTAGTACATTGTCCTTCTTAGTGGGTCAGAGGCACCCAGAGGTGCAGCCCACTAACTCACCCTAACCTTACCCGTAATAACCCTAAGCCTAGCCCTTGCCCTAACCCCAACCCTGAGCCAGATCTGTACTCGCATTGCACTACACGCAAGTACACTGTCCTTCTTAGTGAGTCAGAGGGCGCCCAGCAGAGGCATTCTTCTCTCACCTTGCTCACCAGTCCAAAGTTCCAAAAAACTCTGTACGCCAGTATGCTGTCCTTCTTAGTGAGCTAGAGGCACCCAAAAGAGAGGTGCCTCTGCCAGTGCCACTTGGTACGCAATGGCTACACAGTCATGTACCCTTCCTTTTCCCTTTGTAGGGGGCCAGAGGAGGCATCCACCCCAGAGAGGTGCCTCCAGGAGCCCGCTACCCTACCCCCCTAAACGAGTACTAACGACAGACAACAAACGAAACAACAAATTTTTGAAAAATTTCGTGACAAACAGAAACGAGCCAAAACGGGCCGGCTCCGACACACGACAACTCGAAACGTCATTTTTCCTGGTTGTGCCCATCTCTATTATAGAGTTAAAATGGAAAATTCTTATTAACATTTTCTTCATAACTATACAATAGTAAAACTTTGAAATCTTCTTTCAGAAGATTCATTATCATGCTGCATATGAATGCCTTGATTTGATCGATCTCATTTTGGATTCCATGGAAAATATACTGCATTGTCTGGCTCCCAGATTAGTTTTATTGAATTGCTTATTTATTCGATTTATATACCATGCCATTACTTCAAGCACTACACTGAGCAGATTACAAAATTAAAACCTACACCTTCAAAGTCAAAATAGCAGAATATGCATTAAACATCAATATTGTACTGCAATACATCATGTAGTAAATAAACCATAAATATATAAAATCCTATAAAATCTGGAATAATAATAATAATAATAATAATAATAATAATAATAATAATAATGATGATGATGATGATGATGATGATGATGATGATGATGATGATGATGATGATGATGATGATGATGATGACGACAGCACCCAGGAAATGCAGGGATTAAAGGCAGCTTTAAATAATTCTCTCTTTACCTGCTCTCCCCTAAAAAGTGTTCTGCTTCTGCTTATATACCGCCCCATACCATAAAAGGGAAGGAGCCTGGCATTTCTCTGTTGACATTTGTTCCAAAGTCTAGCGGTCTCAACAGAAGAGGCAGGATTCTTTATACAGTATTTGCCTTTCTTGGAATCCTTGGTGTGGCTGCTTTCAGAAAAATGGATTGAGAGGAGCAATTGGGCCGGATAGCTCATATCTGGGAAAGACATTCTGACAAGCATTGTTCCAAACCATTAAGGGATGTTTTCATTAATAGTAAAGTCTTAATAGTTCATGCTCTGTCCTTTTGTATCAGTAGATGTGCTATTTTTGTTAAGAATTGGCAGTTGGGCTGTCTTCTAGTACAGAATAGTACAGAATAGGAGTACAACATTTGTACACTAATTTGGCACCAATAGCTAAATGCAGTTTATTTCTATTTTAGCAGATTAGGCATTAACTAGTGGCCTATGGAGTGCTTTCATGGTATAAAGCGTCCTAAAAGTGCCTGGTTTCATGGAGGAGTTGACTCACTAAATAAATCCCCATTAATTCAGTGGGCCTTCTCTAGTTCATTTTACTTCACTAAGCAAAAGGATTTTGGTCACTGACTTTTTATTTTGAAATGTCAGAGTTGGGTTTAACTATCATCCGTTTAACTACTTGGTTGCAAGTTTCAATTAAATATTAAAATGTATCATATATTCTGTTCACGTATGCATTCATCATTAGATTATAAAATATCACAGTAGTTGTAAACTATTATATTGTGTTAAAAAGTTGAATGTTGCAATCACAATTTTCATAGAATCAGAGAGTAGTGAAATTGGAAGGGACCTATAAGGCCATTGAGTCTAATCTCTTGCTTAATACTGGAATTTTAAAAAGAAATTGAAGGACATCTGACAGGTGGTTGTCTTAATTTGCATCACTTTTGGATATTCTAGTATGTTTTTGCTTTTACAACAACTCTGGTCCAGTTTTAATTAAGAATATTAGAAACAAGGAAGCAGACAAATACTAGACACTATCACACAGATAAAGCCATGTAGAGTGTTCAAGGTAGAAGCAAGATTTGAATCGGAGATCTTGCTCTACATTTTAGGACAGCAAGTGTCAGCTTGCCACAGTATTGGTTCAAATCCATAGAATGAGCACCGGGGAACTAGGAGGGTTGGAACATGCTTTCAACTCTGTTATTCTTTGATTCTATGCTTGGGGGAATAACTTAGGTCCCCTCTGGATTTATGCAGGAGAACAATATTGAGCTGTATTCATGTGATTCGGTTCTTATGCCACGTTCAGGAACACTCTGAGGTCTCATTTGTTTTCCAGTAGCAGCAAGGGCATTGTTTTCTGATCTGCCATAGTCATATTCTTGTTCTCCAGCAACTTGTCTCTTGTTTCAGATATGCGCAGGTTTGGTGGGGTGCCACTGATCTCATATGGCAAAAAAACTGTGAAACAGCCTCTCTATGTAAGTATTGTTGGACTATTTCATGTCTCCTTCGTCCTACCTCAAAAATATTTAACTTACAGCAAATATTACTGTTTTCTTCTTGAATATTATCCCACAGGTTGGTGATGCTGCTAAAGCAATAATTAGTGCTATTAAGGACCCTGACTCGAAAGGAAAAACATATACATTGACTGGGTAGGTTTCTAAAATGGTTGTGTAATAATTGTTCCCCAGCCACAATATTTGGTTGGGGCTCTGATGTGTGTGGGTGGTGGTATGGAACCCTGTGTGTTTCAGGTTCCAGATCTAGAGCAGGACTCAGAAATCCAAATATTTGTGTCTTTCATTTGCTAGCACTGGAAATCTACAAAAAAGCTTTAACTTTATCATAGTACAGTGGTACCTCTACTTACAAGTTTGATCTATTCTGAATGCATGCTCATAAGTCGAACAACCCGTAAGTAGAGTAGCCGTGTCTAAAAAAAATGTACGTAACTGCATTTAAAATTTGTAATGCAGCAATTAAAATGCCAACGGTTTTCTGCTCCTAAGTCGAATTGCTTGTAAGTAGAGGTGCCACTGTACAACAGAATTGGATGAAACATGCAGGCTTAGTAGAGACAGATGAGGGAATGAAGGCTGCTACATTTCCCATAAAGATAGGAAGCTTCCCTTTCCTTCCTTTGATAAACACTTGTAACAGTTTTTTTTAATGAATAACCAGTAATGTTTATTTTTCCTGGCAGAATTAGGAGGCATAACTGTTTAAAGAGTTGTGTTTATCCCCATACGTACATTCATGATGTGGCTTGCTAGCAGCATAGAAGTTGCCGTAAGAAAGAAGAACAATAGGATTCCCATAGCTATGGGAGATAAGTTCCAAGCCCCCCTCCCCCCACAGGTGTGTGAAACCATAGAGAGTAGCAAAACCCATTCAAGAGAAAGAGGTGGGAGCAGAGCGGGGGGGGGGGAGTGCCAGGTGAACTGTGATGTGAGCATATGAATTACTGGCTGGGGTGCAGAAGCAGCCACCATGGACTGCGGAGACTGCAGATACTGTTTCGACAGATACAGAGGTCCTGCTGGGTGATAGTTTTAAAGAATAGATACAACCATTTTCGTAGAAGGGGACTCTTGAAAACGATGTGTGAGGGAGATTATTATTACTAATAGCCAAGAGGAAATGAAATTGGAGCTGTTTGCTGACAGTTGCCTTAAAAAAAACTGTAAGGGGTACGAAAGGACTTCATGTCATAGAATTATCCCTCAGTAAGAAACCTGCAATGTTTTAGAATAAGTTTGGAGGCATGGCAGGGTTGGGGAAAATGTTTTGGTACCCCAATTTGGGAGGCGTCTTGGGAACAGCGTCCCAGCAGTGCTGGAGGCTCATGTCTTGGAGCAGCTCCAAAGTCGTCGTGGGCAGAGTCAAAGCAAAGCGATGAAGCTGGATGGAACCCTGGCCGTACAGCTCTTTCCTCAACACTGAAAGTTTTTCCCTGAGTCTCATGGGCATTTTTAAATTAAAGAAGAGCACAACACATTCACACTATTTCTGGTTACATTCATTCCCACAGCTATTTAAATCATCCTGTTAGAAAGTTCAGGTTGGCCTACAATGAGGTTAAAACACTCAAGCAAGAACCGGTTGGTATTAAAACACATCCCAGGTAGATAAAAAGGCCACATTATACAATAGATATAACACAGAATTGTAATTGAAAGGGTCTGACAGGCACCCCTGGGCAGTAAAAGGTTATAAAGTTTAAAACAGCACTTTTAATTGGAACAAGATGGTAGACAGTAAAGATGCCAGAAAGCTGATTTCATATGGTCATATTAGTCTGCACCAATCAAATGAGCTATGGAACCTCTACTGAGGCTCAGTGTATATCATCCTTCAAGCGAAACATTGACATTGTCTGAATGGCATTCTCGAAATTAAAATGTGCATGTGATTTTTACACATACATCCTCAACAACAAACACAGAACTATATCTTCAGCCTTCTTAGTGTTATGTACAGTAAATGACATTAAATAAATGTGGAAGCAGGGGGAAAGGACATACTGTATAAAAACAAATGGCAGGGGGCGTCTGCTGACACTAACTCATCTTTGTTTGTTTATTTAGAAATTTCTTTGTTTATAGTCTCTTTGTAAGCCTTGCTCTGGTATCCTTCCAGTGTTTTTGCACCACAGTTCCCACTTGCCCCAGTCCTTATATTCCTTACTAAAATACATGAAAAGGGGTAGCATATGCATTTTCCTCTAGGGTTTCTTTCTGCCGCAAGTCAACTAGTTGTGGTATACAGTGAGAACTTGCTGCTACCACTACCTGGTTGCTAAGTGTGAAGATTTCTACTTCTTATAGCAGACAATGCATGTTGAATAAGAACATACAGGTAGCTTAGAACAGGATAGTGACTTGGAAAAAAAAAACTACCATATGCAAAAACTGAGGTTGAAAATAATGTTCACATGATGTAACTCCCTAAGTCTTTTACTCGCTGATGTCATACATTTCTTTTGAGTCTGTGTGAACTGATTTTGTTTTTCTGTAGCCCTTACAGATACCTCCTCTATGACATGGTAAAATATGTTTATGACCTGATCCACAGACGTTTCCATCCATATCCGTTGCCTCGTCCTTTTTATCTGTAAGTCTCATGTCTTTATACTTGACAAAGTGTTACTTTGTAGGCTCCAAAGTTACTTCTTTAGAGCAAAACCCTCTTGGAGAAACACAACATGGAAAGACATTGTGACAGCGGTTTCCCCCTGTGATGTGTATTGCCTGTTGCTTGTCAAATGGCAAAGGGAGGCATGCAGAGAACAGTACAGGGGACTTGGTAAACTGCTGCATGATTGCCTTTGCGTGCATCATTTTCTGCAACATGATCGATAGCCCATTTTTTTCATGTTTGCCTTTAACTTTTTGCCATGATATCCATGATTAAACTGTCTTACCATCTTGGAAGGCAAAATTTTGCCCCCTTTTTGTTTCCGCTCCTTAGTAGTAGTGATCCTTGCCTCCTCCCACCCCTTTCTGTTCTTACCAAGTTAAAGTGAAAGGGTAGGTGGGTGGGTGGATGGGAGAGAGAGAGAGAGAGAGAGAGAGAGAGAGATGATAGATAGATAGATGCCCAATTCTGGTGCCTTGTGCCGGGGCTCCGAGATGTAAGTCAAAGCCTGTGACTCAAGTCAAACAGGCCCCTTCTTGCTGCAAGTCAAATATGCTGCAAGTCAAGCAGCATGTAAGTCAAGGTTCCACTGTACTTCTCAGTTGTAGTATTGCTGAGCCAAGTATCCCTTGTCTTATACAGAAGCACCCCCATGTCCATTAATTCACAATCTGCGGAGTCAGGTATAGAAATTATAAGATAACAATAACAGAACATAAAAAACATAAAATAAAAATACTAATTAATTTGAAGTAACAATATACAAGAAGGTATGAAAAAGAGGTTAGCCATCTGTTAGGGGTGTTTTTAGCTGTGGATTTCCTTTGGGGGTGGGGTGGGAGACTGTCTTCCACAGGAGAAACACGGATTGTAGTGGTCACAGTTTGAAGAGAAGGAATTCTTCCTGCTGAACATGCAACAGGGAATCTTTGCATATTTTCCTTTTTACTAGTTTGCTGCTTTCAGGGAACTTCCATTATATTATTATTTGCAATATATTACTTGCAAATAAATCAAATAAATAAATAAATGTGTTTGTTTTGTTGCACGCTCTCTGTAGTCCCGTCTAAAATGCAGAGCAGGGAGCCTTCCCCTTCACTTCCCCTTTCCCTGAACAAGCTGTCATTCTCAAAACAAGCAAATCAGAAATTCATGTTAAGAATGCAAGCCTTCTGTATATCAGAATAAATTTAATTCTCAAACATAAGAAACTTCCAACTGAAAAAGCTAGGCGTCTTCTCCCTCCTGCAGGAGACTTCGCCCTCCCTTCTCAACAACACCATATACCCGTGGCAGTATGCCTTCCGCACTGAAAGACCAGACTGCGGAGAGTTAACAGAGAAAGAAATCCCAATTAGGTCCTTGAAGGTAGAGGAGGTTGAGGAAGCACAGGGGAAGGGAGATAAAGGGATTGGACAAGAGAAAGGAGCAGGAAGCTCGATAGATATGATTATGTGGATTGAAGGAGTCAAGGAGGGCAGATAAGGGAATATCGGAGTCGGCTGAGGGGCAGACTGAGAGACATGAATCCTGCCCCTGGGTTGGGAATGGATATATATGGAAAATCCAGATACCGACTGGTGGGAGCATATGATGATGCCTAGAGAAGAGGTAGATAAGAGGAGGAATAGAGTTGAGAGAGTCTCATCTGCTCCTCTTGGGAAGAAAGAGAAGCAAAAGAGTGACGGAAGAAGTTGAGAGAAGGAAAGGCGTAGGTAGGGAGAGAACGGAGTGAAAGGGGACAAAGTCAGAAGGGATGGAGCCAACATGGAGATTGGGACTGGAGGGAGAGGAAGGGAAGGATAAATATACCCCAGGATCATATAGCTGGGAATGGAAAGCATCAGGGGAAGACTGGAGGACCCTGTTAGAGACTCCCATGTCAGTTCCCTTCGTGAAAGGGAAGACTGGTTTGGACTGCCTGTTAAAGATGACAGCAGTTTGTTCCTAGAGACAACTAAAATGGACAATAAAAACCCGCTCTTAACACTGGTTCCCTGTGGGAATACATCCTTTTATATTGATCCTGTTGAAATAAACCCATTGTTTGATACATTGCCTTTGTCTTTATCATATGAAGAAGGGAATGTTCAGGTTGAATTAAAACAAGAACCCTCACATTTGGTCACTTCAGTCAGTTATGTAATGGTCATTGAAAAGGGAAGGAGATAACTGGAGGTCACTTCTATTTTTTTAGCACCTACTGGGAAAGAGGACAGCCTGCATTTCATTGCAGGGAATAAAGAAATCCCAAATCTAGATGTCTTCTTTTAAGTTCCAGACCAGGAATTATATCTTTCTATACTTTTTTCTACTTTTTCAGGTAGTGTAGTGTTCATAGTTGTCACAGTTGCAGTTATCTGTTTGGGGCTTAGAGTAATTACTCATTTTGGCAGAGTTTTCTTTTCTTTCTTTCTTTCTTTCTTTCTCTTTCTTTCTTTCTTTCTTTCTTTCAAGTCTAGTCATAAACAAATTTAAAATATGTTCAATTTTTGTTCTTTTAAATTAGTTTGCTTGCAAGAGTCTTTGAGAGAAAGAGACTGGAGCCCTGGATATCAAGAGACAAAGTGATCCGGGTAGGTGCATGATTCCAAAATAACAACATAGAAAAGATAGTTTACTTGAAATATCAAGAATGATGATCCGTATAATAAAATATAACTAAAATCCTTAAGAATAACTAAAATCCTTGAGAGTGCAAAAATGGACAAATTGTCAGAATGGTTAGAAGTATACTGGAAAGTGAAACATCAGGAATGTTGGGAGAAGTTTTATTTGTTGTTACAAAAAGTGCAACATTATTAAGTTGAAAATATGACAGCAACCAAAATTGTTCTGTTATTTACATGTTCGTATAAGCCTGAATTAAACTGTTTATATTTGTAGTATGACTTTGATACTCTTAAGTGTTATGCCCAACCTGCATCCTCCTTTTTTCTGTATCCCAATCTATCCTTCCCGATCTACTCTTTACCTATAATAATAATAATAATAATAATAATAATAATAATAATAATAATAATAATAATAATAATAATAATAATAATAATAAAAGGGAAAGAAAAAAGTATAATAAAGTAAATATTGGCTGATTCCTAATGCAAATTTAACTCAGACTAAGTGTAATTGTGTTAACAAATGCTGCTTGCATTTCTAGTTGGATGCCAAGTCAGGCATGTGGCACAAAATTAGTAGTGAGAGTTGCAGTTTACTAATTTGTGACAATTTGTCACTGCGGTTTATGAAGTTCCATATAAACCAGTGTAGATCTCCAGTCGTATTCTGGCCATAAGTCTAAAATACAGAGCTAGTTGATCTCTTATGTGTAAGGGGGCAGGGGATGATCGATATTTCTAGGGCTGAAAGAAATTTTGATGATTTTTCATCCATAAATTATTTTCCCATAGATTACATATTAAATGGGTTGATAAATTATAAAATCCAATGAAATAGAACAAAAAATAATAGTCTTTAAGGTGCCGCTTGTTTGTGGGATTTTTTCCCTTTGAGCCTGAAATGCTTGTGCAAACTAACATGACTGTTTCTTCTAAAATGACTATTCTGTAAGGTCAATAACAGGCCAGAAGTAGAGATGGGGACAAACTGCCAAAATGGCTGTTCATCTCATGGTGATGAACCACAAATTTTGGCTCTAGCAAGAGACAAACCACAAATTGGTTTGTAGGGCTTTAAAACACACACACACAAAACAACTGAGTCCCCATCCCCATCCTACTCCCTTGCCCCCGATGGATTCCCAGTCCCCTATTCCTACATTGTTCACGGCCCATGACCTCCTTTACCACCATTGTAGACTCTGAAGCCACTGCCATGGGAGGCTGTCTCAACAACATAGACCATGGTGGCTACACCAACAGTATTGTTTATGGCTGCTGCTGCAGCAATAGAGATAAGACAATGTAGAGGCAGTGCAGTGGGAACAGGGCAGGGGGGCAGGTGCTTAGGTGAGGTGTGTGGTTTGTGTGTGTGTGTGTGTGTGTGCTTTGTTTTTTTAAAGAGAAATAAAAACAAGGAACTATTCCTCTCTTTGAATTGGCTGGGGCCTCCAGACTTGACAATAACGTAGAGACACTTAACAAATTGGTGATATTCATTGATTATCATGATTTGTTTTTTAATTTGTCCTGATTTTTAGTCAAAAGCCAACTTAAAACATTGTCATGTAACACTAGGACTGTAATGAGGAAGCCAAACTGTCCTACAGAGGGTGGAAATTCTAAAGGCTAGAAACAGCAATGCAAATGGCCGTCATCCCTGATCTGTACTTTGAAATCTGTCCTGTTTGCAGCAGCTATCTAATTTGTGTGAGGTGGTGGTAGTGGGGAGATGAACAAGCAGATACTGATCCTTTTCCTCTAAGCACTTTGGTGCAGTTGCAAAGCGAGGCAGTTTTTTTTAATTTTCTTTACTGCTTATTAACCCAAATGTAGTGAAACTACAGGCTTTTATATTTGCATGGAAATTAATTAATAAAATTAATTTGTGCGCTCAGGCAAATTCATATACCTGATTTGCAAGCCAGAGGCTAAATGCCCTTAGAAACTAAGGGCAATTTCAGCAGCAAATTATGATGTGGCATGGGGGGGGAGGGAACTCAGCTATTTGCAGGCAAAAAGCATTCATTCTGATATCCAAAGTCATGAACAACTTTAAAATAGCGCTTGGTTTTTGTCTCCGATCTCCTGTGGTTAAATTATGCTTGCGTAAAGTATTTTGAATGGAAAAGACCTTATTTTGTTGGATGAACATGTGCTTTAACCCCTTCCTTATTTTTCTCTTAAAAGTTCCATACTACAGACAAGAGGTTCCCTGACCTTCCTGGGCTGGAGGATTTGGGTATTGTCCCAACTTCTTTAGAAGAGAAAGCTCTTGAAGTTCTGCGGCGTCACCGTACTTACCGCTGGGTGGACACTGAACTTGATGAAACAGAACCAGCCAGACATGTTACAGACAAGTAGTGATTGATATTACTGGAGCTTTGGGAGTTCAAGTTGCATTCGTATCATCTGTGTGAAGAAATCTGTACATACCAAATTAAATCCCAAGATAAATCATGTAACTGTTATGTCCTGATTGCTGCTCATTTTATTTGTAAGTATGGAGTGAGTGTGATTCTTCTCTACCTCTTCTCTGTGTCTATAGTGCATCACATTGTGGCTCACTACTTTAATGTATGTTTACTTATTGATTTCTGAAATCCATGTATTCATTGAGGGAATCTGATTTGGTGGTGATTGTGTAAGAAAGATCTTGAGCCTGCGATGGAAGGCATAAATGGCAACTCACTCTTAAGCTGCTGTAAAAAGGGTAAGTTCTGTTTCAGACATACAGTAATTTTAAAAAGTGAGGGAATACAGTTCTTGTTGCATGTCGTAACATATGGCAATCTTAGTAGGAACGTCAAGGTATATGAGATCTATAGTGATTGGTTTTTCCAGTGCCAAACTTTTGATAGCTCCATGGAGAGCCAAGGATCAGGAGTTCAATATTAGGGATGTTCCATTGACTTCAAATTACACAGCTCTCTGTTCTGAGAGGTCCACTTGTCCAGACCACACCCAAATTATGCTCACCTGGAGAAGAGTAGAAGACTTCTGTGATGTGGGGGTGGGGGTGGGGGACACCCAAACTAAATGACACATTCCTATTTAGTACCAACTGTAATTTGGGGGGAGGGGTCAGTCTGTGTGATATTTCGCAAATTACATTATCTTAGAACACCCCTTGGAAGAAGGTAATGATAAACCACTTTTGAGTACTCTGTACCTGGAAAATTTGAGAAGATGTTACAATGTAAAAATGACTTGATGCATTTTCAAAGTTACAGTTTTTGTTTAGGGTGCCCACATTTGTAGAATTGCCTTGCAAAATATTGATTTTCTCTGATGCACAATTAATGTTAGGCTGTCATACTTTGAGTACATTGTACAGTTAGAATTAGCAAAAGTGGAGGGGTACTGGCAGAAGATATTTCACAGACAATGGTAGTGACACTCAAGCTAACATTTAAAACTGCACAGAAGGTAATGGTGAATCACTTCTGAATATTCCATACATTGAAAACCATAGAAGGAGACAAAAAAGAAGCATGTGATAGCACTGGAAGATGAGATTCACAGATCAGAAGCACTCAAAGGAGTATATATTTAGTGCTGTTGCTAATGTAGCAGCTGAAGCCAAAGGGATTTCCAGTAAGTATGGAAAAGTAGAAAGGAAAGTCCAGTGTTGCACATATACAGCACATGTGGAATGTAAAAAAATATGAATCAAGTTACAGTGGAAAAATGTAAAAATCTAATGTTTAAAAATGCAGTATTTGGCATGTGTGAAATAAAGTGGACAGGAATAGGATATATTCAGACAACATTTTACTTGAGACAGTTTTACTCCGGCAGTAAGAAAATCAGAAGAAACTGGCTGGTTTTAATATTGAGGGAATATGTAGCACATGCTTTTATGGACTCTGACTTAAAGTCTGACCAAGTAAAATCAATCAATGATCCTGGAAAATGTATCAGCATAATCATCTTCCAATTCTATGCAGATGTTGAATATGTACTTCTGGAGTGGCAATGTCAGCCAAATAATAGACATGTTCAGTGGGGTAGGTTAAGAGCAGCCAGTAATCATCCTGCATGATTCATTAAGAGCAGCAACCACTCTTACTATGTGCTAACTTATGCCACATGGCACTGGCATATTCTGCACTGTAATAGCACATTAACCACACAAGTCCAATTATACAGCAAACGGACAAACATGACTGCTTTTGAGCAACAGACTTCAAACAGACTCACCAACTGCCTCCAACAGATTAAAGAGGGGGAAAGCGGAGCAGAGAGTTGAGGCTGCATTTGAATCTGAGACAGGACAGAATCATTGGTTACTGCTCAATAGATTGACAGTCACCCTAATCCAGAAGAGCCCCTCGGCCACACCAACTAGAGACAGCAGGTGAGGTTGCAAAAAAAACTCATGGCAGGTCATTTGTATAAATTTTAAAAAGGAATGGTGCCAGGACACTATTCAGTGGGAGGCCACTGGTTTGATTTCTCCAGTGACTATGCCTCCCTTGAAATTGAACAAAGAAGCAGAAGCACTGTACTGTAAACTTGCTCAGAAGACTGAGATTTGGAAGGGGAAGCTGTGAAAGACATAAAGAAGATCAAGTGTAACAATGTTCAACTGGAGACCAAGGTGAAGGTCATCCATGCTGTTGTATCCCCAGTTACTTTGTATGGATATAAAACATGGCTAGCTAAGAAGGATATCAGGAAAGAAAAATAGTTTGAAATATGGTGGTTTACAGATCGATACTCTTGGACTACCAGAAGAAGAAACACATGGTGACTGGATCAAATTACTGTAAGCCTGAACGTTTTCTAGAAGCAAAAATGTAGTCGAGGCTGTAATACTCTGGACACATCGAGAAAAGACAAAGACTCACTGGGGAAGATAATAATGTTAGGAAAATCTGAAGGCAGCACAAAAAAGAGGAAGATTAAATACAAAATGGATTGACTTCATAAAGGAAGCAATGGGCTTGAGCTTACTACACTAGCTGAATAGGGTTGTCAGTGGTAGGTTTTTTTTGGAGGGCACTCATTCATATGCCTGATACATTTCAGAGGGGATTTGACAGCATGTAACAACAAAATTTTTGTACAAGTGCAGCACATATTCAAACATGTTCCATACATCCTGACCCATGAAGCCCATGTACCAGCCAAGGATGGGTGCCCAGGCTTTAAAGTGCCCCCCCCAAAAAATCTGATGTCTTCTTCCTCCAGAATTGCTCACCTTTTGCTTTGCCTCCCAGCTGCAAGACTCAAGGCAGCCGATCGATTTCCTGGGACTCCCCAATACTTGGCATCTCCATTCATAACAATCTAGGATCATAGCATTCTTAGTAAAGATGGGCATGGAACAATTTTTTCCATTTCATTTTTCATTTTTTGTTTCATTCCCTAATGAAGCGAAAAATGAAATGACCCATCAAAGAAAAACGAAATGAAATGAACAAAATGTTTTTGGTTTGTTTCATTTTTCAAAGACCGCCCAATCCGGTGTCTTCCCCTACCTGAGGCTAGGGAGGTCTCCCGCCACCCGCCGCGGCCACTGTCATCGATGAGCCCCCGCGGGGAGGGCTTCCGAGGTGGCGTGCAGGCCTTGTGTGCTTTTTTTTTAAGTGTCAATCGGCTGCGGCTGCGCTACAGCTAATCAGCACTTTTTTTTTAAGCACTGATCGGCCAGGCCCATGCTACAACTGATTGGTGCATTATTATTTTTTTAAAGTGCCAATTGGCCGGGCTGGTCGGCTGTAAAAAACAGCAAAAAAAGAAAAGAAAAATGAAACAAAATGAAAACTGAAATGAATTTTTTAAATTTACTTTTTCAAAAAATCATTTTGTAGGAAACGAAATGAAATGAACAAAACAAAACAAAAAACAAAATGAAAAACAAAACAAAACACCCATCTCTAATGCTTACCGTAGCGACACAGAATAAAATTTGGTACAAATACAGTAGCATGTTACAAATTTCATAATTTTAAATGATTCTCAGATAATTACTCTCCCCTCCCCACCCCTTTGATCGAGTCTTGGCTGTTGAGTTTATTTTTTTCTATCCTCTCCAGTGTCATTGCTGCTGTTGAACACAGCACTCAAAGTCTTAAAAAATCATGAACAGGACCCAGATACAGGACATGTGAACAGATACAGAATCTCTCTCATGCGTATGCACATACATACCACATGCTAACACAAGAAAGAGACACTGACTGACTCACTGACTCTATTCCTTTGTTTGCATTAAAACATAGTAAGACTTTGCTTATTTGTTTGTGTTTATTACTATTCCTATTGACAGTTTTGATTAGTCTATTTATATGATTTTTCCCTTAGATTGGTATATTTAGGACATTGCTAGACATCCCCAGACAAATCAGAAGCACTTCACACTTCCACCAGCAAGGCCACAGCTAATGAGCCATGCTTAATGGGTGCTGGGAAGGGTTGCATTTGTGAGACTTTCATGCACCCTATGCCATTGTCCACCTTATGAGCTATTCAGACCAGAGTAATATGAAATCAAGGTGAACTATAAATTGGAGGACTTGCCACTAACTTTCCACAGACTGACGAAGCTGCTTGGATGAGTAGTGAAATGTCTCGATCTCTCAAGAACAGAAGTCCAGGTGCGATGATTTAACTTCAAGATAACCTCACCTGGATGACTGAAAATCTTTACAGACATATTGACATTGCTGTTCTGTATACTTTGTCATTCAATGTTTTATTATCTTTGTTGACATCTGATAGCTATATCTCACTATTTAGAGTAGATATCTCAAGTGGTATGAACACCAACACATGTATTTTATCATAAACTTTCAGGGATTATAATCCTCTTCTTGAGATGCATGGAATGGTCAGGCCATAAATTAAATACATAGTCTACACCAGTTATGGCGAAACTATGGCACGGGTGCCAAAGGTGGCACTTGGAGCCCTTTTTGTGGGCACCCGACATCCCCCCTTCATAGCCACCTGTATACAGGTTAAATTACTGTATTGGCACTTTGCAAAAAATTAGTGGGTTTTGAATTGCAGTTTGGGCACTCGGTCTCTAAAAGGTTTGCCATCACTGGTCTCTAGACCATTATAGGGGTAGGTTTAGAGTGAGAATAGGTGCAGTAAGTGGCAATTGTATAACGGGTATTGAAATTTCAATCACCACTGGCCCTGCTTTTAAAATTGGTATTAAAATATTTAAGCATGCAAATTTGTAAAAATTAGGGCACACATAATTATAGTTAGATGAACATGATGGTATCTGCTGTGGCAGCGGAATTTCTGTGCATCATGTGACTCAGGTTAAACAACAGTTGTGAATGTCATCGAACATGAGTTGCAAATATGGTCATTGGCAAGAGCACGATGATTTAATGGCAGCTGATGAATGGGAAACAAATGCCTATGATGCTTGTAGTTGGTTTATCAGCTTTTATGAAAGCATAACACACCACTTTCTTCATCCCTCTTGTGAAAGGTATTTCCTCAGTAATAACCTCTAGCTTTGTCATCTACTATAGTAAACATCAGAGATTTAAGCAATAAATCTCTCTCTCTCTCTCTCTCTCTCTCTCTCTCTCTCTCTCTCTCTCTCACACACACACACACACACACACACACACACACACACACACACACACACACACAGGTTCATTTTTGTGTTCCCCACAATATACTTATAGCTATTTTCACCTGCTTCTAGAATACTTCTATTAAAGACCAAGTCAATAGTTTTCAAAGGAGTAGTCATGTTAGTTCGTGCAAGCATGTGAGAAACAACAAACAAACACACAAGGGATAAGAAGGATGTGGTCCCTGTGAGGGGGACACTAGCATGGGCACCTCTAGTCTCAGGTCTGCCCCCTGAAAAAAGTGGTAATACAGAACCTACTGGGCCTCGGGTGACCTGGGCCGGGGAGATTAAAAACCAGCTGACATGGCAAAAGAAACACCCCAGTTAGCACAGGTATCTCACAAAGCAGAGGAGGAGACCTGGAGGAATGGAAGAAAAAAGTGACTAGCTGAGAGGTTGGAGATATGAAAGAATGGCTAGGGGGAAGTAGGGGCTAGTACAAGGAAGAGGAGATAGAGGAAGCAGTCACCCAGGGAGAACTGGGGGAGGGGTACAAAAAGAAAGAAGAAGAACCTGAGCCACCCAAAGAGTGGGATTATGTTATAAAGAAGGGCCTCTGGATTGGGGTCCTAGTCGAGGTGGTGCCCAAGGGGGCGGGGAGAGGCATCAGGGTTCCATGACCTCTTCCCCAGTCACATTTATACAGAGAATGATGGCAACGGCAGAGGTGGGATCTGGCCCAGGACAGCAGACTCGAACATAGCCATGACACCGGTGCAAAAATGTCCAGAATGACTCCAAAACTCGATGAAAAAACAGCTCCAACTCCTCCCCACACCTCCACAAACTACGGAGGTGCAATGCATCCTGTGTACACTTTTTTTTTTTTTTGCAATGCCTCACGGAAAAAAATAACCCAGGGCATTCCATTGAAAATTTTCTTAACCCGAGGCATCCCCATTTCCAAAAAAATATTTTTGTGACCCGCGTTTTTCATAACCCAAAGTGTGTGTAACCCGGGATACTACTGCAATTCAACCAGCGCATAGGGCCACCTCCGATACAAAGTCCCACTCATTTACTTCATCATAGCATGGTAGAACATAAGCCAGCAGTGTGTTCACTGTGTGTTTACTGTGCCAAGTAAAGATCTGTCTGTAGCCTATAATCTAATTGGGTACAGAGCAGCTAGGTGACCCAATGCTCGGATTACCCACACTGATGAAATCGTCAGAGTAGAGTGCCATCTATGTACAACCTTGAGCATGGTTTCTTCACTTGAAGCAGAGCAGATGGATACAGCTGTTCGTAAATGATCCCATCCGGTGTTTACTGCCCAGAATCCTCTCTCCCAGGATCCTTTGTGGCTTTCCCACAGGAATCATCTCACATTCATTGATAAAATATACCTACTAGAGTTTTGGTAAATGATTAAGAGGAAATGCCTTTTTAAAAAATGTAAAGTGTTGAGGGGCAGTTGTTGGTCTGGAAATATAACAGGCAAACTGGATGGACAATCTAGTTTGCCCATTAGCTTTCAAATCAGTCCACTTAGTGATACTGTCATGTGCTATGTGTTTGCCTTTTATGAACAGATCATTTTTAAAAATAAATTTGTATTTATAAAAAAACCTACAATACAAAACATAAGAACAAAAACAAGTGACATTTATACATTTATACAAAAAGAAAGAAATGAACCATAACAAAACAAAACAACCTACCTGGCAAGCCCCATGCAATCCAACGAACAGATCTTTAACAGTGGATATTCACTAAGGGTGATTTAAAATAAGTCTAGTATTATTTATTTATTTATTTATTTATTTATTTATTTATTTATTTACAAGATTTTGTTAGCCGTCCCACTAATAGATGGTCTCTGAGCAGCGTACAACAATATATTGAAACTATAAAACAAGAAAAGATGACTGTTAAAATTATAAAATACAATATAGGTTAAAACAAGTGACATACAATGCAAATTATAAAACCTTGCTGCTCATGAGTCCAGCTAAAACACTGTCTAATTAAAATGTTGGCTGAACAAGAGGGTCTTTGTGTGGCATAAAAAAGCCAAAGATGTTGGTGCCAGATGGATCTCTGTAGGGAGGGCATTCCAAAGTTGGGGGGGGGGGATCTCTCTGAGAAAGTCTTGTTTCAACCTGCCGTCCCTCTCACTTCGTTGAGGGATGGCGCTTTCAGTGGGGCCTCCTGGCCTGATCTTAGAGTACAGGCAGGCTCATATAAAAAAGGCAGTCCTTTAGGTACCCAGGTCCTAAGCCATTTAGGGCTTTATATATGAGCATGAGCATTTTGAATTGGGCCCGGACAGCAACTGACAGCCAGTGTAGATTTTTTTAGTATTGGCATGATATGAGTCCGCACAACAACAACACTCACTAGCCACAAGACCCGGTTCTGTACCAGTTGCAATCGCCAGACCATCTTCAAAGGCAGCCCCAAGTAGAGTGCATTACAGCATTCCAATCTGGTTGTTACCAGTGCATGTGTGACTGTTGCCAGGCTCTGCTCATCCAGGAAAGGGCAGAGTTGATATATTCTTTGCAGTTGTAAGAAGGCACCCCTGGCCAGTGAGTCCACCTGGGCTTCCAGGATAAGATCCGGTTCCAGAAGTACCTCCAAGCTGCTGACCCTGTCCCTTAGGGGGAGTGCAACCCCGTCCAGGACAGGGAAATGGCCCTCTAACCTGTCAAGCAGAACACCCACCAACAGCACTTCTGAATTGCCTGGATTAAGCTTCAGTTTATTGACCCTCATCCAGTCCATTATCAATTTCAAGCATGAGTTCAGAACAGACTGCCACACCTGGATTGGTGGAAAAAGTGAGGTAGAGTGAGTATTGTCAGCATATTGTTGACTCCTCAGCCCGAACTTCCTAACGACCTCTCCCAGCGGTTTCATGTATATATTAAAGAGCATGGGGGGGGACAGTATAGAGCTCTGAGGGACCCCATGACGTAACAGCCAGGAGCCAGAGCACCTGTCCCCCAGCACCAGGAAGTGGGCTGAATATTTTGCTTCACAAGTCTAATGTCATAAAAGGGATTATTAATATCCTTTAAAAATGTATGGATACTTCTATAAAATGAATTCCTTGGCAAATTGCATATGTTATTTGTGCTATTTGGCAAGATGCTAAATTAATATGATGAGGTCTAATGACTGAAACTGTTGAGTCACTGGAGCTAGTCTCTAGGAAATGTACACCAGATCTAAACTGCCAACGAAGATCTGACACAGAGAGAGTCCAGTTGCATTCATTTAATTGATCCATCAAAGGAACTACAGACCCAACACCTTCAAGAGGCAAGGCAGAGGTCTGTTGCAAGGAACAGGGTCAAAGGTGCTTTATATATTCTGATGCACAAGGGGAGGGGGTGTGGGGCACAAGGAGGAGGCAGACAGTAAAAGGCTAAAACAAAAGGTACAGATTCAGGTATACCAAAGGATACAAGATTAACCAACGAGGTGGGTTTTGGACATTCAAATGGACAAATGATATGAACTCATATGAAACAAAGAGACACATATAAACCAATGGTGTGGCTTTCAGGTAAACAAAATGGACAAATGGTGTAGCTCCAAGTAACTAAGGAAATACAAAGTTGTCCAATTGTGCAAGGCTTCAGGTAAACAAAAAGTCCATAGTTGGTCAACATTCCTCAAGGAAGATGTGGATGCAAGTCCAATGTTTGTGAAACAAATGGAAACAAACTTTGGGCCTTTTTACACGACCCCTAAGATCCGCTGGCCACTTAAATTCGGACCAGAGATCTTAGGGGTTCCTCGCTCTTCCTCTGTCCCCACCCCCCTCGGCACTTCCTGGTTGCTGGCTGCCTGAGGGGGGGGAGAAAAAAGAAAGAAAAGAATGCCTTCTTACCTCCGTTTTGTTCCGGGCAGCATTCAGATCTCTTAAAGGGGCGGGGCGCAAAAAAAGAACAAACGGAAGCCAGGAGAGCCCCGCACTCACTATCCTTACACCGGATCAAATATTTTTCACCTCCAAAAAGCAGGTACAAGAAAACTGCTGTTTGGTCTTGCTAAAGTGGGCGGGGTTGCACTTAATTGTCTGCAAAGTCCGGAGCTGGTGGGTAAACATTTTTAAGGTCCGGACCTTGCAGCCATTTGCGGCGGAGCTTAGGGGTCGTGTATAAAGGCCCTTTGTTGTAAGTCTGTTTGTTGTCTTGCCTGGTTCTGTAGTGGGAGGAGGGGAGAGGGGGTAAGGATTAGGAGTGAGACAAAGGGAGGAGATAGTTTTCCAGGTGCAGGAGATTTCTCCCAGGCTCTCAGCCTGTGATAAGAAAAGATTACCTGATGGGTACTAGAAAAGCTCATCAGCCAGTCCTTAGGGAGAAATTCACGGCTCTGTGGGGGTGCCAATTATTGCTGTTATAATGTAGCAACAGGAAGGTCAAAGTCCCTTTCTTGATTACCTGAGTCCCTTAAGTCATTGGGGATTTGGTGAGTCAAGTCCTCCATAAGTTCAACTGGTACTACAGGGCTACTCCAGTTACTATCCTTTCAACCACTAAATTCTCATTTTGATTGTCACCTTTGTTCATTTTTCTACCCTGGATTGTGTTGCCATTTTCTCATTATGAATTCCACGAGAAACTGCTTATGCTGTGTTCTAAAAAATAGATTTTTTCAATACTCTGTAGGTCCAAATTTACTTTGATATAGCTGAAGCTTATGAATAACATCATTCATATAGTAAGTGCAATGCTGCTTAGAGCAGTGTTTTTCAACCTTTTTTGGGCAAAGGCACACTTGTTTCATGAAAAAAATCACGAGGCACACCACCATTAGAAAATGTTAAAAATGTAACTCTGTGCCTATATCAGTCTCTAAAAGGTTCGCCATTGCTGGTGTAGGGAGAAGCAGGACAGAGGGGCCACAGATTGAGGCAGCCCGCTCTCTAGCACCCAGTTCCCACATACCTGTGTTGTTTTTTTAAAGACATTTTGCCCTGCATGGACTGCTGTGTCCAGTGGAGATCTGAGAAGGGGCACTGACTCTCCAGGAACACAAATAAGACCCAAAAGCCCATCTTGCTCTCCACACTGTGGCCAAGGCAGATGCCTTCAGCAAGTCCAGTGACAGGAGGGGAGGAGGATGAAGGAAGGCAGGAAGGAAAGAAGGCAGAAAGTGTTCTGCTTGTATACCGCCCCATACCACTTCAAGGAGTCTCTGGGCGGTTTACAGTTTTAATTACAGTAGGCAGGCTGCTAGACATACACATATGCAGGCTAGAAATGAGCACGTTTCTATGAAGAGGGGAAAGGGTACGAATGGAAAGAGAGAGCTGGGGAAAAAAGAAAGAAAAGACAGAGAGAGAGAAGAGGGCGACCCAAGACAGAAAGAAAGGGGCAAGACTTCAAGGAACCCATTGCAGGGCCCCTCAGAGACGGCTCTTCCCCTCCCGGACCCTAAAGGCCGTCTGGCCGGCCGGCCAGCCGTGCCAGTAGCCCCCCCGCCTCCTCAGCCCAGGCCCAGCGGAGGCCTCCTCCATCCCCTCCTCCTTGCAGCCCTGACGCGGTGCTCGTGGGGCAGCCGGGCACCCCTCCTCCCCTTCCCCTCACCTGGTGGTTTGTTCTGGGCTGGGGCTCCCTGGCCGGCTCGTGTTGGCGGGCTGTCGGGCAGCTCAGTCCATTGGTAGCTCCCAGGAAAGGGGTGGTGGTGGTCCAGGGTAAAAAAAGGAGGGGGGGGAGAGGGAAGCGAGCGAGTCGCGGTGGCGGCGGCAGGCACAGGGCAAACACTAAGAGAATGAGTGGGGCCAGGTCTGGACGGGGAGGAAGTGACGCCAGCGCCGCGGGCCTCAGGGGGGAGGAGCCAAGCTGGCCCTTGGACGCTATTTATAGCGCCTCCCAGCTGTGGCCGTCCGCCACCCATGGGTTGAATTTCTTTAGAATTTTTCAATTTTTCCCACGGCACACCAGGCAACATCTCGCGGCATACTAGTGTGCCGCGGAACAGTGGTTGAAAAACGCTGGCTTAGAGTGTCTTAACTACTTGGAAAATAGTTGGACTAGGGGTTTTCCTCAATCCATGAGTTTTGTTAGATTGATATATTTGTTTTGTTACTTCTGTTTTATGTAAATAAAAAAGAAAAGAAAAGACAGATCATCTCATGGATTTATGAAGATGAAAGAAATATCTGAAATTACCTTGTGGTACAGACAGAGCAGTAGTAACTAGCCGTTTTGACCCTCTGAGTAAATAGCCTCACTCATTCACTCCCTCTGTCCCTGAGTCATGGGTGCAGGTTCTGGGTAAATAGCCTCACTCACTAAAAGGAGGAGGAGACTGTCGTGCCCCTCCCAAAGAAATAATCAAGTTTACGCCAAAGATGGGATGCATGTGAGATGTATTGCTTTTACACTCCTGATACTCAGCAGATTCACCTCTACATTTTAGTGCCCTTGGGATTTTGGTGCCCTGGGACAAAGTCCCATTTGCTCCACCCGTTACTGCTCTGTGTAAGACTACGGTCCAGTGAGGATAAAGAACAACCTATACAGTTAAATATTAAGCCAGGAAAAGGAGAGTCTCATTTGGAAGAACCCCCCCCCACACACACACATTTTATTAGCCTCCAGAATTGCATGAAAACCCTTCACAATACTTCAAAGCAAATTTTGTGTCATGTAAGTAATTTGGTTTAATAATGCAACAGCCCTTGCCATTTGACATGCACATAGAAGAGCTTCTGTCTCCAGTTATTTTGCAGTTCCACCATACGGTAGTTCAAATTTGCTTCTTTCTCTTCCCTTTCTTTTCCAATCAACTAGGAATTATAATAGGAAATGGATGAATTATGCAAAACATATACTATTCATCAGACACCTTCTATCTCCCAATAGGCACAGAACTTAAATTTATTCCAGGATCGCTCTGGGGTTATTCTGAATCATCTGATAACCTTCAACTCACCCTGAGACCTGAACTAAAATAAATGGAATGGTAAACCTATCATTGATTGTCTGTGATTATTTCCTTTTCACATCTTTGAAAGCACCTGCATTCTTATTCATCTCTCTCTCTCTCTGTTTCTTCTAACCTCACTAGTTTTAAACAATTTAAAAACACACTCCTCAAAATGTCAAAAAGTGCAGCATGCTCTGTTAAAGATCCTTTCTTAGCAGCTTGTTCAGTTGCCAAAAGGCTCTGAATTTGTTTTCCTTGCATCCATTTCTTATGGGTGGTTCTGAAATGACAAATAATTCACACAAGATGTTTCCTGCTTGTTCCTTGCAGAAAAGCCTTTGGATTCAGGGTCAGATCTACATGGGCAGATTCCACCCTGCACCCACCCACCCAACCCGAATCCCCTGTGATGGCTTTGACTAGGAGCTACTGCATGTTGAGTTACAAAGTCAGAGCAGACCCATCCTCCATCTTGCCTCTCTGTGTATTAAGGAAGATGTTTCTCTCCTAGAGTGGCATGGAGAATTCATGCATGTGATTGTAACATCACTGAAATGTGTTTGGCACCAGGGATATAAATTTTGAAAAGAAGCATATTCTTTGTGGGGTGGGGGATAAAAACGAAACCACCACCACCACCACCCAAAAAAATGACTCAGGAGAAAATTATATGGTTGAAGAACCGGAACTATGCAGAATATGAACAAACTGAAGCTTCAGTTGCTGTCTTATATCCTATAAGAAAAAAGGCAGTTAGTAAGAATGCTTAAGGAGAACAGAAATATTGTGAAAGTATGACAAATGGTCAGTTTTAGCTGATATCATTGCAAGAGGTTTAAGCCTGCCTGCTAACCCTGACAGCAAGTGACCTGATCCTCTTTGCTGGTCATTCTCAAACCACTGCACAAATTAGTAATGGACTAATTTTCATTACCTCAGTTCCAAACTGATTAAGGAATGTTTGCATATAATGTATATTAGTTACAGAGCAATAAGAACATAAGAACATAAGAAGAGCCACGATGGATCAGGCCAACAGCCCATCTAGTCCAGCTTCCTGTATCTCACAGCGGCCCCACCAGATGCGTTTGGGAGCGCATGAGACTAGATATCTGTCTCCTGATACTACTCTCCTGCATCTGGCCCTTGAAGTACCCTGGTTTCTCCATCATGGTTTGTAACCTGTGATGGACTTTTCCTCCAGGAATCTGTCCAATCCCCTTTTGAAGGCATCCAGGCCAGATGCCATCACCACATCCTGTGGCAGGGAGTTCCAAAGACTAACAACATGCTGGTAAAAATATTTCTTTTGTCTGTTCTTACTCTCCCAGCCCTCAATTTGAGTGCATGTCCCCTAGTTCTGGTATTTTGTGAGAGGGAGAGGAGCGTCTCTCTATCCACTTTACTCATGCCATGCATTATTTTGTACATCTCATTCATATCCCTCCTCAGGCGCCTTTTTTCCAGACTAAAGTGCCCCAAATATTTTAGCCTTTCCTCATAAGGGAGGCCCCCCAGCTCAGTAACCATTTTAGTCGCTCTCTTCTGCACCTTTTCCAGTTCCACTATGTCTTTTTTGAGATGTGGTGACCAGAATTGTACACAATACTCCAGGTGGGGCCTTACTATCGATTTGTACAATGGCATTGTAATGTTGGCTGTTTTATTTTCAATCCCCTTTTTGATAATCCCTAGCATGGAAATGTCCTTCTTCCCCACTGCCACACATTGGGTAGAGAGCTTCATTGAGCTGTCCACCAGCACACCAAGATTTCTTTCCTGATCCGTCACGGATAGCTCAGAGTCCATGAGTTGATAGATAAAGTATTGATTTTTTTAAATTTATAAGTAGGGTTGGTTAACTCATCTGCTCCTGAGTTTTGTAGGTTATCTGTCAAGTCACTCTTCCTTCTTTAAGGGTTGTGTTGTAACCCAATGAAATCAGGGGAAGACATGCAAGAAATTGTGAGAACGATGGCACTTGGGCACAAATTTTGCTCTCAACTGCTGAAGGCAGCCAAGATATGCATGTCAGGAAAACCTGACTTTTACAGAAAAGATAATCCTTTAGGCTTAAGTCCTGCCTAGGATATCAACCAAAGATGCTACCAACACTAATAATGGAAGTTCAGGTGAAGATGCAGCTTTGGGAAAAGACCAGTGGATGTTTTAAATACTTTGGTCAATGGAGCAAAGAGCATGAGGAACATGGGGGCTTAACATGTCCTTTAAGCGGGAAGAGAGAGGTTTGCCCTGACTGTCAAGTGTTAAGCCATGACATGGGACAAATACTCTACATAGAGTATTGGGCTTCAAGTCCAAAGAAACGGATAGGTCAAGAAATAACATCCTTATATTTACCAGGTGTCTGAGAAAGCTACAAGTTACAGGGGCAGCTGAGCATTCCTTTACATTCCCCTGTGATGTCTTGCTCCTGCCTGCCCACTGGCTAACCTGATGCATAAAGTCAATATGCCTTACAGATAGACATGGGCACGGAGCGGCGAAATCTTCGTTTCCGTTTTCGGTTTTTCATTTCCAGAAGTAACGGTAACGGTAACGGTAATTAAGCCGCTACAACTCAAACTCGAACCGGAAAAAGAAAAATTTGGTCGGGTTTTTCGTTTCCGTTTGTGGCATCACAGTGATCGCGCGATGCAAAGCACAGAAAAAGTTTTTAAAAGTTAAAAAAAACAACAACTCCCGCCTGAAAAAGCAGGCGAAAATATGCCTGCCTGAGGCTTTGCCACCTACCAGACGGGTGGTTTCTGGGGGGTGGGTGGGTCCCCGGGTGGGTCCCCGGCCTTTCCCCCCCTCCTCTCCTGTCCTGGGCTGCTTGCACCAGGCTGGGGGGGGGGGTCATCCTTGTCGTCTCGCCATGCCATGCGGTGGGGGGTTGGGATCCAAAATGGCGACTGAAAGTTTTCTTTTGAAATCATGGTCAAAAAACACACCAAAGCACAACAGAAACATGTGAAATATATTTATTTTAAATGCCTGAATTTTAATAGTAGCAGCAGTGGGTTTTTTATAGCAATAAAACGCCGCATTGATTTTATTTTATTTTATTTTATTTTTTATTTTTTTAAACCTGCCCATTTGGGCTGGGCATGGGATGGGACCATTCAAATTTTTTGAACAATTCCACCAATGGCATGGCCAGGTTTTGACTGACACTTCTGGATGTCTCGGAGGGCATAAAAAGCCGAGGCACCTTCCAGAAATCGCAGTCGGGTTTTGGATGTGGTTGAGGGAGGACTGTGGCTGCTGCTGGCTATCCGATCGAGATTAAGGAGGGAGGCCTGGGTGGAGGCTTTAGGCTTTTAAGTTAGGCAGGCAGGGAGGGAATTGATTTTATTAGAAAATAATTTCTTTGATTCCCTGCAGCTTTGTCTGGCGAAGGGAAGCAGTTAGAGTTTTTTCTTTGTTCTCTTCTCTGGCTGTTTGTGGGGAGAGAATTTTTCTGATATTGGATAAAGGGGGAGGGTCGACTGGGAGTGGGAGGTGTGGATTTATTTTAAAATATATTATATACTACCATTTATTTTCTATTTTTCCCAACTTTAATTTGCTTGCACACACACACATTTGGGGTGCAAGCCAAGAACAGAACCTCTATCCTAAGTGGAGAATATTTTACAATATTATTTAGTTTACTAATAACTTACTTCATTGTTTGTTTTTAAACTTGTGTTGTATGTGCACTTGAACACACAGACACATTCCATTTAAGTGGATCAGAAGAATTTAGAAAATTATTTTTATTTTATTCCCTGACCCTGCCTACAACTACTGAACTATATTGTATTTATTTACATCCCAATATCTTTCTTGGGAGGCATAATACCACTACTCTCTTTTCACTTCAGGCTTATTTTTGGGGTGTGGCTGAAGCCACCTGTCCAGCTGCTGCTGCTGCTGCTATCAGCCTTACAATATTATTTAGTCATTACTCCAGCTCATTGTTTGTTTGTTTACATACATACACTTGTTGTGTTGTGTGTGCACTTGAACACACAGACACATTCCATTTAAGAGGATCAGAAGAATTTAGAAAATTATTTTTATTTTATTCCCTGACCCTGACTACAACTACTAAACTATATTGTATTTACATCCCAATATCTTTCTGTTGGGAGGCATAATGCCACTATACTCTTATCACTTCAGGCTTATTTTTGGGTGTGGCTGAAGCCACCTGTCCAGCTGCTGCTGCTGCTGATATCAGCCTTACAAATATTATTGATTCATTACTCCAGCTCATTGTTTGTTTGTTTACATACATGCACTTGTTGTGTTGTGTGTGCACTTGAACACACAGGCAGGCACATTCCATTTCAGTGGATCAGAACAATTTAGAAAATTATTTTCATTTTATTCCCTGACTACAACTACTAAAATATATTGTATTTATTTTCACCCCAATATCTTTCTTGGGAGGCATAGTACCACTACTCTCTTTTCACTTCAGGCTTATTTTTGGGTGTGGCTGAAGCCACCTGTCGAGCTGCTGCTGCTGCTGCTTACATTTACATAAGAACATAAGAACATAAGAAGAGCCATGCTGGATCAGGCCAAAGGCCCATCTAGTCCAGCTTCCTGTATTTCACAGCGGCTCCACCAGATGCGTTTGGGAGCGCATGAGACTAGATATCTGTCTCCTGATACCACTCCCCTGCATCCGGCCCTTGAAGTACCCTGGTTTAAAGCCTGGAGATTGCACATCTCCATCATGGTTTGTAACCTGTGATGGACTTTTCCTCCAGGAATCTGTCCAATCCCCTTTTGAAGGCATCCAGGCCAGATGCCATCACCACATCCTGTGGCAGGGAGTTCCATAGACTTACAACGCGCTGGGTAAAAAATATATTTTCTTTTGTCAGTTCTTACTCTCCCAGCCCTCAATTTGAGTGTATGTCCCCTAGTTTTGGCATTTTGGGAGAGAGAGAAGAGCTTCCCTCTATCCACTTTACTCATACCCTGCATTATTTTGTATGTCTCAATCATATCCCCCCTCAAGCGCCTTTTTTCCAGACTAAAGAGGCCCAAATGTTTTAGCCTTTCTTCATAAGGGAGGTGCCCCAGGCCAGTAATCATTTTAGTCGCTCTCTTCTGCACCTTTTCCAGTTCCACTATGTCTCTCTTGAGATGCGGTGACCAGAATTGTACACAATACTCCAGGTGGGGTCTTACTATTGTTTTGTATAAAGGCATTATAATGTTCGCTGTTTTATTTTCAATCCCCTTTTTGATAATCCCTAGCATGGAATTGGCCTTCTTCACCGCTGCCACACATTGGGGAGACACCTTCATGGAGCTGTCCACCAACACACCAAGATCTCTTTCCTGATCCGTCACGGATAACTCAGAGCCCATGAGTTGATAGATGAAGTTTGGATTTTTTGCCGCAATATGCATTACATTACATTTAGTTACATTAAAACACATTTGCCATTTCTCAGCCCATTCCCCCAGTTTGGAGAGATCCTTCTGGAGCTCTTCACAATCTTCTCTGGTTTTTACCACACGGAAAAGTTTTGTGTCATCGGCAAACTTGGCCACCTCACTGTTTATCCCTGTCTCCAGGTCATTTATGAACAGATTGAAAAGCACCGGTCCCAGGACAGAGCCCTGGGGCACACCGCATTTCACCTCTCTCCATTGTGAAAATTTCCCATTGACACCTACTCTTTGTTTCCGGGATCTCAACCAGTTCTCAATCCATAAGAGGACCTGACCTCTTATCCCCTGACTGTGCAATTTTCTCAGCAGCCTTTGGTGAGGGACTGTGTCAAAAGCCTTTTGAAAATCCAGATAGACTATATCCACCGGTTCACCCAAATCCATGTGCCTGTTTCAAAAAATTCTAAAAGGTTTGTCAGACAAGATTTACCCTTACAGAAGCCATGCTGATTTTCTCTCAGCAAGGTTTGTTCCTTTATGTGTTTTAAGATTTTCTCTTGGATGAGGCTTTCCACCATCTTCCCTGGGACAGATGTAAGGCTAACTGGCCTGTAGTTTCCCGGGTCCCCCCTCCTTCCTTTTTTAAAAATTGGTGTGACATCTGATATCCTCCAGTCCTCCGGCACTGTGGCCGTTTTAAGAGACAAGTTGCATATAACCGTTAAGAGATCTGCAATTTCGTTTCTCAGTTCCCTAATAACCCTTGGGTGGATGCCATCTGGGCCCGGTGACTTGTTAATCCTCATTTTATCAATTAGTCCTAAAACCTCCTCTCTTTTAACCTGTATTTGATTTAATTCTTTAGTCAAGAGGGGCGGCTCATTTATATCAGCCTAATCTGTTGGGGGGCATTCACCCTACCTACCCCTACCAATTCAAGATCATTCATTGGGGGGCTGATTAAATAATAAGGCAACCAATTGCATTTGCTGCTGCTGCTTTATTTTTTTTTGGGGGGGGGAATACAACACTACCCTACCTCATTGTACAAATTCCAGTGACACACCACCAGTTCAATTACAGGCAGGGAGAGCCTAATTTGCTTGCACACACCCACAATTTGGGGGGTGCAAGAAACTGAACCTCCTCCAAAAGGGGACAATATAAATCTTTTACAATATAATTTATTCATTACTCCAGTTCATTGTTTGTTTGTTTACATACATACACTTGTTGTGTTGTGTGTGCACTTGAACACACAGGCAGGCACATTCCATTTCAGTGGAACAAGTTGAATTCAGAATTTAGAAAACTATTTTTATTTTATTCTCTGACTGTGCCTGCATGCACTGCAGTTTTGCTGACTGAGTGCAGAAGAAGGGAAGAGCAGTTCTTCTGGACATCCAGTCTGGATTTAGTTTCATTTCAAATACTACCATTTGTTTTCTAGGTTTTCCTACATTTCAGTGGATCAAGTTGAATTCCGAATTTAGAAAATTATACCAAGGGCCAGCAGGGCAACATTGAAAGCTCGTACAAAAGAACACAGTGTGAGAGTAAGCTTGTGGGTCAAAAGGATAAGTTTATTAAAATAGTTTGTTACTTAACACAAATATAATAAGAAAATATATTTCTAATACTTTTGAGAAATAAAAAAATGAGGAGAGGTGGCAGAGCCAGAGGGAAGGGCAGGGGGACCCTCACTAAAATAAATAGGGGCACATTTCTGAAGGAAGGCACAGGAAGTAGTGCAGATAGTGATATTGCTGCCACTCCCTCTCCAAGCAGCAGCTGCACAACCAGCACCACCGGACCATCTTCTGTCACTGAGGGAAGCTTGGATGACTGCATGCGAGCCCCATCGCCACCATGCTTTGACATGGACACACACCGCGTTTATCAGGAGGAAGATGAGGACTCGGAATCAGAAACAGGCTCTTTGCATCTGAATATGCCGGATTCTGAGGACCTGTTGGCAGGAACAGATGAAAGGCAGGCTTCAGGCAGTGATGGAAGGAGCAGCCCTCTTTCCACCCAGGACCAGAGTACCACCAGTGACAGCAGCAGTCAATTGTCCCAGCAGAGTACAAGCCACACCACCACCAGCACAGCAGCGGAAGGCAGTACCAGAGGGGGCAGTACTTTCCATAAGCCTTGTGGATCTCTCTGGGAGCATTTTGAGAGCAGCCCAGCAGACTCGAGGCTTGCGGTGTGCAAGAAATGCGGGGTGGTCGTGCGCAGGGGGAATGACCCCAAACACCTCTCCTCAAGTGCCTTGCGTAGCCACCTCATGTGAAGGCACCCTGGGACTCTGCCTGGGACAGTGTCAGGCCCTGGTTCCTCAGGGAGAAAGAGGGGGGAAGCAGGCATGGGGAAGGACTCCAGAGACAGCTCTGCTGAGAGTGGGAAGAGGCAGGCCACTCTGCAGGAAGTGGTGCCACTGTGTGGGAGTTTTGTCAGCCAACGAAATAGGGCCAAGGCACAGGAGACCACCACTCACGTGGTTGGTGAAATGGTGGCCATGAACGGGTTGCCCCTCTCCTTTGTGGAGTCATCAGGCTTCAGGCAGCTGATGAAGCACGTGGCTCCATGGTACGAGCCTCCATCCCGTCGTACCTTCAGCAGGCGGGTGATTCCCTCCCTTTATGAGTCCGTCAGGGACATGGTCTGGGCCCTGCTGCAGCCGGCCAGAGGAAGGAAGATCACTTCCGACCTCTGGACCGGTGGCCACCACGGATACCTCTCTCTGACGGCTCATTGGTGGCAACCCAAGGAGGTCCTTGACACTAGGAAAATAGTCAGGCACTTCTCACGCAGCGTCAAGGCATCCAGGATGATGCCTGAGAGGCAGGCGGAGACGGGCCGACCAGAGCACATCCTGATCCAGGACGTGACCACCCGGTGGAACTCCACCTACGAAATGGTCAAGCGCCTGGTGGAGCAGAGGCAAGTGGTGGAATATGTCATGTCCCACACTCCCGTCCTGCCTGAGGGAAGGGTGTTGGACATTGGTGCTACCGAGTGGCTCGCCCTCTCCCAGATGGTGGGTATCCTGCAGCCTTTTGAGGAGACCACCCACATCCTCAGCAGCTACAATGCCAGCCTGGGCCACATACTCCCCTGGTAAATGCCCTTCACCAACGCCTAGAGGACAGTATCCGGGAAGAACCTGATCTTCTCCCAAAGAGCAGGGCCTTGGCAGATAGGCTGCTGACTGGCGTGGATACCCGCCTTAGCCCACTGAGGGGGAAAATTTTTTACCAGATGGCATGCCTGTGCGACCCTCGCATCAAGGGTTCCCTGGTGGGCAGCGCTGCCGACCTAAACCCCTGGAAGACGGAGCTATGCCGTCAAGTCCGCAGGGCTGTCTCAAATCAGGCCCAGGCGTTCCTGAGGGTGCACGGAAGCCAGAGCAATGTAGAGGAGGAATCCTCACACGGGTCCTCCTCCTCCTCTACTGCAGGAGTTTACACCCAGAGACCAGGGTCCTTACCAGCAGCCAACTACCTGGCCTCTGCCCTAGCCATGGCAGTCTCCTCCTCAGTGGAGGCAAGGGAGGAAGAAGAACCAGACCCCGCTCTGACCATGGTGAGGGAGTACATGGCCGAGCCCCTCCAACCCCTCACCTTGGACCCACTCCACTACTGGGTCAGAAGGGCAGACATCTGGCCCGCTCTTTCGACTCTGGCGTTGGACCTCTTGTCCATCCCACCCACCAGTGTCCAGAGTGAGTGTGTCTTCTCCCACATGGGAGATGTCCTGAGGCTGCGCCACTCTCGTCTGGACCCGGAGACCATGGAAAGGTTGACTTTCATCCGCTTCAACCTTTCCACGTTGGGATTACCCCAACACTCCAAGACCTAGGCCCACAGTCGTTCTTCCACTGGTTCCTTCCAAACAGGCCTCCCTTGCTCTAACATGCACTACCAGAGCAACACTTATGCCTGCCTGCCTGCAATTATGCCTGCCTCCCAGCTTGGCTTCCTCCCTGCAAGCCCAACTTCCTGCCAGCCTGTCTGCCTTCCTGCTTGCCTACCAGCCTACCTGACTGGCTGGCCCTGTGCCTGCCTGCCTAACTGCCTGCTTGCATGCCTGTCTGTCTGTCTTCCTGCATTCCCACTCAATTTGAAGGGTTCGATTATTGCCCAATTTTTCTAGGTAGAGATGGGCACGACTTAGCGGTATTCCCGTTTCCGTTTCCGTTACTCAGTTCCGTTACTCTACGGAAACGGTAACGGGAATTACTCCGCCAGACTTCGAGCTCAAACCGACGAACGAACAATTTTGGTCTGATTTGTCGTGCTCGTTCCTTGCATCGCGCGATGCCACGCGGCACAGAAAAAAAGTTTTAAAAGTTAAAAAAACCCGGTTCCCGGCCAAAAAACAGGCGGGAAAATGCCTGCCGTGCCTCAGGGCACCTACCAGAGGGGTTGTTTCTGGAGGTCCCCGGCCTCCCCCCCATCCCCCATCCTGGGCTGCTCTGGTGGGACTCGCCACAGGCTCGCAGCCAGCAAAAAGCCCAGTCTCGCCGCCGGCCGCCGCAATTAAAGCGCAAGCAAGCGGCACGGACGGCACAGGAAAAAACTTTTAAACTCTCCCCCCACCCATTCCCGGGCCAAAAGAGCAGGCGGAAAAATGCCTGCTTGACTAAGGGCGCCGGGCACCTACCGGAGGGGTGGTTTCTGGAGGGGGGGTCCCGCCTCCCCCCCATCCTGGGCAGCCAGACTCGAGTCGCCATTTCGCCATGCCATGCGGTGCGGGCGGGGGATCCAAAATGGGGCGGCGAACGCAATATTGTTTTTGAAATCGTGGTCCAAAAACACACAAGCACAACAGAAACACGCGAAAATTTATAAACTGCCAGATTTTTCACAGTAGCAGTGGGTTTTTTCTTGCAACAAAATGTCTCTCCTCTCCTCCTCTGTCCTCCATTGATTTTTTTTTTTACACCTGCGCAATGATGGGCTGGCCGAGTGGCCAGCCATGTGGGAGTGGACGACCATGCAAATTTTTGGAGCCATCCCACCAAACGCATGGCCACTTGGCCATGGAGACTTCTGGGATGTGCCAAAAAGCCCCCTAAAACCTGCCCTAGCCCCCTAACCCTTACCCTAATCCTTGACTCCTTACCCATACGTCACAGACTGTCTTCTTAGTGGGTCAGAGAGGCACCCAGAGGTGCAACCCACTAGCCCACCGTAACCTTACCCGTCACTAGCGTAACCCTAGCCCTTGCACTAAGCCACCTTAAAGCCAGATCTACTTGCTTGCATTGCACTACACGCAGCAAGTACAATTCCCTTCTGTGTGAGACATGGTGGTGCGAGAGCCTTGTGCAGGGAAGGCATGACGCTATCACTCTCACTGGTCTCATAGCCTGCAACTGGTATGCATATCCATATGGCTATTGCATACCATTTTGCAGCAGCAGCAGGTGAGGAGGGGAGACCCCCATGTAGAGGGGTCTCTTGGAGCCTGCTTCCCCTTCCTAGTGGGTGAGGATAGGAGGCACCCACGGGTGCCTCCAGGAGCCCACTTTCCCTTTATAGCGGGCCAGAGGAGGCACCCACCCCACAGAGGTGCCTCCAGGAGCCCGCTCCCCCCCAAACCAGTACTAACGACAACGAAAAAATGAAAAAACAAACCGACTAATTTTTGCGAATTTTCGCGAAAACCGGAAACGAGCCGAAACAGGACCGGCCTGACTAACGACAACTCGAAAAAAATTTTTTTCAAGTCGTGCCCATCTCTATTTCTAGGCCTTGCCTGGCTCAAAACCAGGGAGGACCACTCAATGTGTCATTTGAAGGGAATCATACTGTATCTGTAGGCCCAATTTTTCTAGCCCGTGCCTGGCTCCAAACCAGTGAGGAGCACTCAATGTGTCATTTTGAAGGGTCTGTGTAGGCCCACTTTGTCTAGCCCTTGCCTGGCTCCGAACCAGGGAAGACCACTCAATGTTTATAATTTTGAACCGGACAAGACTGTTGGGGTTGCAGCCGTGCAACTTTCCCTAACCCTAAACCTAACCCAATCTAACCAATGCCTGTATGCCTCCCATCCTAACATTCCACCAGCGCAACGCAGTTATACCTGGCCGTCTGCTCTGTCTGTATGACTGCCTGCCTGAATGCTTCACCTGCCTGCCTGCCTTCCACCTTTGTCTGCCTGAATGCCTGTAATTCTGCTGCATGTATGGATCCAATAAGGGCTACATAATTACCCCTGTTTTTTATAGGGCTTCCCTGGTCTTTATAGCAGCCCAGGAATATTTTTTTCTAGGGTCAGTGTAAGCCCTATATTTCCCCGTTGGCCATGGCTGGTCTGAGTGTAGTACACCCTAATACCTGCCTTCCTCGATGCGTTCCTCCCTTCCCTGGGGTTTTGGAGCCACTTTGCTTACAAAGTGGTCGAGATGCACTTTACAACAACCTACCTCAAAGACTGATTAGCAGGGGCCTAGCTCTCCTTACAGCCTTAAAGAAATATCCCTGTTCTCCTGCATCCACTCTGTCTCCTGGGTTGACGAAACTCGGTCTCCTGGGGTGGAGAAACTCTGCCTCCAAAGGCAGAAACAATCCTCCCTTCTGGCACTTTGGCTTTGTGCCTTATCTAGCCTGGGTGGGTACCCTGCAAGCCTGCCTTCCTACCTGTAAGCCAGAATTCCTGCTTCTCTGCCTGCCTGGCTGCCTGCCGGCCCCTCTGCCTACCTGCCTGCCTGACAGGCTCCCAGGACTCCTGGCTTGGAGGAGGCCTTCCAAGTGCTTCTCCTACAGCCTATCAGCGGTACAGTGCTTCAAGTTCAGCCTCCGAGCCGACATGCGCCCTGTCGGCCACTCTCCTCGACTTCCCCAGGCAGCAACCCCGGCTGCCCCCGCCTCTAGGCGGAAAATCACGAGGAGACCAACTTTAACAGGCACAGTCATCATCAACTATTGTGTTTAGAATTGGGGTACTCTGTCCTCCAACATGGGGGGGGGTTCACTCCCACCGGTTACAGTCCAGGTTGGGAAATCCCTTTGAAGAAGGAGGGGAGATTCCTTCCAACTAGCTTTCCGGCTTCCAAAGGCGGAAGAAACAATCCGTCCCTAAGATTTGCACTCTAGCTTCGTGGCTTTCCTGGGTGGACTGTGTCTCCACTGGGCAGGCAAAACTCTGGCCTAGTGGCCTCCAAAACTCGGGCTTTGTGGCCTCCAAAACTCTGGCTTCGTTCCTGAAAGCTTCATTGAGTGATAAAAGTACCAGGCCGGAAACAATCCCTCCCTGAAGTTCCCTGCCGTTCTGGCTTTGTGGCTTTGCTGCGTGCGTGCGTGAACTGTGTCTCCACTGGGCAGTCAAAACTCTGGCTTGGTGGCCTCCAAAGTAGGCGGCTGAAAGAATCCCTCCCCGAACTTCCCTGCCGTTCTGGCTTTGTGGCTTGCTGCATGCATGAGTGGACTGTGTCTCCACTGGGCAGTCAAAACTCTGGCTTGGTGGCCTCCAAAGTCGGCGGCTGAAAGAATCCCTCCCTGAACTTCCCTGCCGTTCTGGCTTCGTGGCTTTGCTGTGTGCGTGCGTGGACTGTGTCTCCACTGGGCCGTCAAAACTCTGGCTTGGTGGCCTCCAAAGTAGGCGGCTGAAAGAATCCCTCCCCGAACTTCCCTGCCGTTCTGGCTTTGTGGCTTGCTGCATGCATGAGTGGACTGTGTCTCCACTGGGCAGTCAAAACTCTGGCTTGGTGGCCTCCAAA
The DNA here is from genome assembly GCA_037367245.1 of Phrynocephalus guinanensis. NCBI lineage: Eukaryota > Metazoa > Chordata > Lepidosauria > Squamata > Agamidae > Phrynocephalus > Phrynocephalus guinanensis. The sequence continues at coordinate 6,079,671 of CM074740.1, forward strand.
GTCGGCGGCTGAAAGAATCCCTCCCCGAACTTCCCTGCCGTTCTGGCTTTGTGGCTTTGCTGTGTGCGTGCGTAGACTGTGTCTCCACTGGGCAGTCAAAACTCTGGCTTGGTGGCCTCCAAAGTAGGCGGCTGAAAATATCCCTCCCCGAACTTCCCTGCCATTCTGGCTTCGTGGCTTTGCTGCGTGCGTGCGTAGACTGTGTCTCCACTGGGCAGTCAAAACTCTGGCTTTCTGGCCTCCAAAACTCTGGCCTTGTGGCCTCCAAAGCTCTGGCTTCGTGGCTTTCCTGCATGGATTGTGTCTCCACTGGTTTGGCAAAACTCTGGCCTTGTGGCCTCCAAAGTAGGTGGCTGAAACAATCCCTCCCTCAAGTTCCCTGGTACTCTGGCTTCGTGGCTTTGCTGCGTGTGTGGACTCTGTCTCCACTTAGGGTTAGGGTTAGGGTTACGGTTAGGGTCAGGGTTAGGCCACTTCCAGCGACACAGCAGGGGAGCCGGACTGGGTGGAGGGCAGCGGAGGGTCTCTGCCCTGGAGATGGGCATGGAACTGTGCCACCTGGTCAAGGAGGGAGAAGGTCTGCTCCATGAGCAAACCGGGCTCCTTGGTCGTCGCGCTGGGGCCAAGAATCTGAGGCAAAGGCCAAACCTGCCCAGGTAAAGGCTGGGCAGGCGGCTCGGCTGGGCCGCGCTGGTATTGCATTTCCAGGGTGTTCCCACCGGGCGCTCCCTCTGCTCTGTCTTGAATTTGATCCTTGGGGATTCTGCCAGTCAGCTCCTTTGGATACTCCAGCTGGCGATGATTCCCCAAGAGGTTGAGGGGCACTCATCCAGATGAGTGTGTGTGTGGGGGGAAAGCATCTGAATCTCTGACCGCTAGTTGACGAGGGTGGCATTTGCTTGGCTTTACAAGGAGTGTCATGGGGAGGGGACATTGAGAGGAGTAGACCCTCATCCAAATTTGGGGAGGAACGGAATACTGTGTCTCCTGCTGCCTCTGAGAGGTGGAGGGGAGATGGGATGGATAAAGGCTTCAAAACAAAACAAAACAAAAGTAAAACAGGCAGCCAGACCAAGTAGGGTGGCCGGTTCCGTCAGTGTTGACCAAGCAAAAAAAAGAATATTGCATTCTGCCCACTTTGTTTGCTTTATTGCATAGGATGCAGTCTTATGCTATGATATATTTATTAAATATATTATTCATCACCCAGTTTAAAGTGTTTTCCGCCTGCTCTGGGTCATTGCGGGATGCCCCCATGCTCTGGGAAGTCAAATCATGCTAAATCGCGGTAGAAACGACAAACGACAAACGAAACGTCGAAATGACAAATTTTCGAAAAAAATCGCGACAAACGGAAACAGAACGAAACAGACCCATTCTGACAAATGAAAAATCGAAATGTCATGTTTTCTGGTCATGCCCATCTCTACTTACAGGTTTTGCAGTCCCTTCCTGACCTTAGCCAACCATTTTGGGAACACAGATTTACTAAATGGTGACACTTGGATACAGGAGAATGTTTCTGGACTGGAGAAATTCACTTAATGTGCATGCAATTTAGGCCCCAACTACAAAATAAGATCTAGCAAATGGCTGTGATAATGCTATTTAAGCAACCTGCTTCTGGTAAAATATAGTCTATTTTAACACTTTAATTTGCTTTTATGTTAATGTATATTTCATATACATCCACAGTTTTAAATTGTGCAGCACTCTGAGATGACTAGAGAAAGAAAGAACGAAACTCTAGTTCTAGAAAAATGACATGCCTGGAGTGCTTTACTTTTTAAATAATGAAGGAAGTAATCACCACTTAAAAATATACTTTTTGGAAACATTTCTTAGAATTGCTGTGGAATATACTGGAAATTTCATGATTCCATTGCATATAGCTCTGGATTCAAAGTCCCCCTTTAAAAAAATGTTTATCAACTAAAATAGTGCTGAAATGATTTGTCAGCATGTCATTACAGCTCTAAATATCTTTAGTGGCAGTACAAACCAGTGGGAAGGAGGACACAAAAGTATTCACTCCATCATGCCTCATTGAATACACGTTGATCTATGTTCTCAAGACATACCCAGAATTGTTCCTGAGACACGGAATTATATATACACAAATACAATTCTGAGCCAAAAATTAGAGGAAATACTTTTGTTTTTGAAAAAGGAACCACTGGGGGCTGAACAAAATGTGCCAGGTAATCACACATCTACTCAGCACTAGATATAATGACTAATCTGAGAAAAATAAAAATAATAATGGGCATTGAGGAACAGGGTACAAACAACAGAGCAAATGCTTGTTCCACACCCAGGACCTGGAACACAATGAGCTAAAAATCCTCTTGTCTCCTAATTATGGTTATACTAATAGAACTGGAAGATCTGTAATCTAACCTTTGAGATCTTTCCATATCATTGCTGCCAGGACTTCAAACCACCGCTTTCAATACGACACCTACTTGACCAAAACAAAAGTCCCTTGGTCATCCACATTATCTGAGCATTTATGTTTATCAACATTATCATGGTTATTGGTTATCATTATTAGGGGGAGTCAAGTTTCCTATCTATACCAATGAACCCAATACTCCCTACAAGATGCCATTACTAACAGAGTCAGAGCTGAGGATCTCCTTGACAAGTAACCACTGGAAACAAAGGAGGACCACCTCATCTCTAATTAGCTAAAGGTTTCAATTCACCTCACATTATCCAGCCTTTGCTATTTTCACAAGCATGGTGATGAAGTTGCCGACAACATGAGTTGCCAATTCACATGAGGCTCTACTGCCCAATAGTGATTCCTTGGAGGGATCAGACTCTTAAGGTTCCCTTTATTGAATTGTGGAGCAAACACGGTTGTTGTTGTTGTTGTTGTTGATCAGCCGTTCAGTCGTCTCCGACTCTTCGTGACCCCATGGACCAGAGCTCGCCAGGCCTTCCTATCTTCCACTGGCTCCCGGAGTTTTGTCAAATTCATATTGGTTGCATCGATGACACCGTCCAACCATCTCATTCTCTGTCTTCCTCTTTTCCTTTTGCCTTCAATCTTTCCCAACATCAGGGACTTTTCCAAGTAGTCCTCTCTCCTTATGAGGTGGCCAAAGTACTGGAGCCTCAGCTTCAAAATCTGTCCTTCCAGTGAACATTCGGGGTTGATTTCCTTCAGAATGGATAGGTTTGATCTCCTTGCAGTCCAGGGGACTCTCAAGACTCTCCTCCAGCACCACAGCTCAAAAGCATCAATTCTGCGGCGATCAGCCTTCTTTATAGTCCAGCTTTCACTTCCATACATCACTACTGGAAAAACCATAGCTTTGACTATCCTGACCTTAGTTGGCAAAGTGATGTCTCTGCTCTTTAGGATGCTATCTAGGTTTGCCATTGCTTTCCTCCCAAGAAGCAATGGTTGGGAAATATAATTGTTTTCTCCATTTCACTTTCAAAACTGCGAGACCGAAACATCAAACAGTGATTAGGATGTGCTAGCAGCAATCAGACTGAAGATTGCCTCCTTCTGTTGCTCTCAAGGACAGGTATCATTACCAAAGTGGTTAGACAGAGCAGGAAGGTTAGATATTAACAAGGCAGGAGAGACAGGAAGGCATTCGTGGGGCTATTTGGTGATGATCATCTTATTAAAACAAAGTCGCATTCTCTTACGCAGCTCTTACTGATCCAACAGTTTCTAATGAGTGTATTTTGAAAAAAACAGAAAGTGAAATGAACCATTAAGGATGTCTTCCCTGATATACAGTATTTGTAATGAAAAACGTCCACTGGCACAACTTACTATTTTTGTTCTCTGGGTGAATTATTTTCCTTTGGTGTACAGATTGCCTGTTGGATGAGTTTCATGTAGAAACGTGGTGCATACATGCCAATGTGTATCCTGTTACACTTCCATGAAGAATAATGTTACAAAAGAAACAAAAAAATATCTATTCAGAGTGGCCAGTTTATTATGACCTTATGCCACAATGCGCAAACCAGGTGGCTATCTGAGAGTAGATTCCTTAGAAAGAGGAACAGTCTTTAGCATTTGAGCATACTTTTTGGGTTTTGGCCACGCCTCGCTTGCCACACCTAGAATTAAATGCATGCGTATTGCTTCCTCAGTCTAAGCCTTCAGAGTCAATGGAAAAATGGTGGTGGTGGTGGTGGTGGGGAAGCTAATGTGAAAATAAAAAGGAAGATGAAATTGTGTATCATTTCTGGAAAGAATAATCAGAATACCGGAATTGTCCCCTTTTCATTTAGTCTTCCTGGTAGTAGCCAATAGTAAACAACTTAGAGGACAAGTGCTGGGAATATTATTGTGCTGTATAGCCATTGTCCCCATGGTGATACTTACCCCCTCCTAAATCTACCACATTAGAATGTGACCGGGAAGCAGGATTCCGAACCAGGCTGGGTACAGAGAAGCAGGGCAGATTTTTCACCTAGGAGCTCATTAGGGATGAAGAACCGATTGGCCTGCCTGCCTGGCTCCGCTTGGCCTTTCCTGCTGCTTTCTGCAACACATTCTTCCTTCTCTGCACCTGACAATCATCACTTCCCAGCTTCTCTTGGGAGATGTGCTAAGGAGTGAGGTGAGTTCATCTCCATTAGCAGACATGCAGACTGCCAGCCCATCCAAGCAGCTGCTTTGGGCAGCTGCCAAAGGGTATTTAGTGCATTTAGTGTCTGCATGTAACCTTTCAGGACTGGACCACTCTGTCTGCTGAGCTGTGCCTTATGATGCTCCACCCCTCTTCCTTCCTGTTTCCATTCTCCATCTATTTGTCTTTGGATCCCCTTTCTCCAACTTCTAGTCCTTACCCTGTATGTTTCCTGTTACCCATAGAGTTGGACCTTTGGGGTTAAAGGGGCACTGCCCCACCATAAGCTTAGTCTGCCACCCAATAGACCACTCCACTTTCTTCTTTATCAGAAAGGGAGCATCAGCCCCGCCTGTCTACCTGTTTTGGCGGGTGAACATCCTCACTGTGGGTGTGTGGGTGTCCTGTCCCCCCCGATCCGGTTCTAACAAAAGTGACTTTCAGCTAATAGTGAATTTGAAAGGAAACGGATACCAACAAAGATGGTTACTTCACGTCCATTCTCGTTCCAGGAGGAAGTTTGTTGCATATTGACGTCGGTCGCATTCACGTGGTCTTCTCCCGCTTCTGTCCCTGTTCTCGTGTACCCATGGGCATGATTGATGATACTGGGACAACTGTTACCGCACATCCTTGTTCCATGATGAGATGTGAAATTCATTCTCTTTTTTTTCAGTCTGACCTTCCTTTTTTCAATGTTTCGATTCTCTGAAGCCTTGCCTTCAATGCGTTACAGAGCAAACTTTGAGGCATTTGTCTTTTAAAATCTCAGTACTGCATTACTAACTCCATAGGGAATTTACTGGCGAATGTCACTCCTGCCACTAGTTGGCAACGCGCTACAATCAGCACTCGTTCCACGACGAGGCTTACTTCATGGGCTCTCAGCTCGGAACGAGAAGCGAGACGAGCAGATTCCCGAGGCCAGGGAGGGGAATCGTTCATCCTGCTTAAATCGGAGTTCAGGGGGCGTGGTCGGGACGAACTCCCGTCATCACACAATGGACGTGCGGTAAGATTACTTTGTGCGGGTACCAAGCGGGACCGTGAACCGCGATGAAAGGGGCATGAAGTAACAGCCAAAGACTTCCTTTCTGATAATAGCACCGCAACAGGGAAGAGGAATTTCATAGGATCAGAGCAAAAGCAGAAAGAATCAAGTCAAAGTTGGGTAATTTGTGGCCTTCCTAATGAGGATGGACTTCACCCTGCCCCCAATATCTTGCCAACACATTTCATGGCTAAATGTGACCCACTCTGGTCTTGGCTGGAGACATAGGAGGGACTGATGCAGGTCGGTTGACTGCATAATATGCAGGAAATGGATCAAGAAATACTTGATAGATCATCTTTGGGACCTGAAAGGGCTAAACCTCGCGGGGCATTCATCCTAAATGCTATGGTGCTGGGAAGTGTGAATTCAGCACTTAGTACATGTACTCTGTCTAGTCCCATTTATGTCAGATTTTTTTTCTGTACTTTGCCGCATGGAAGTGTTTGCAGATCAGCTTAAAGGGAGTGCTCTGTTTCTAGTGGTGGGATGGTTGAATGCCAACATTATGTTAAATGTATGTGAACACTTGGGCTCCTTGATCACTGCAGGTGGCGACTGCAGCAGTGAAATTAAAAGACACCTGCTTCTTGGGAGGAATGCGATGGCAAACCCAGGCAGCATCTTAAAGAGCTGAAACATCACTTTGCCGACAAAGGCCCAAATAGTCAAAGCTATGGTTTTTCCAGTAGTGATATATGGGAGTGAGAGCAGGACTATAAAGAAGGCTGATCACAGCAGATTCAACACTTTTGAGTTGTGGTGCTAGAGGAGAGTCTTGAGAGTCCCCCCGGGCTATAAGGAGATCAAACCTAACCATCCTGAAAGAAAATCAACCCGAATATTCACTGGAAGGACAGATTTTGAAGGTGAGGCTCCAGTACTTTGGCCACCTCATGAGGAGAGAGGACTCCTTGGGAAAGTCCCTGATGTTGGGAAAGATTGAAGGCGAAAGGAAAAGAGGACGGCAGAGAATGAGATGGTTGGATGGTGTCATCGATGCAACCAATATGGATTTGACCAAACTCCGGGAGGCAGTGGAAGATAGGAAGGCCTGGCGAGCTCTGGTCCATGGGGTCACGAAGAGTCGGACACGACTGAATGACTGAACAACAACATGTGAACACTAATAAGTTCTCACGCCAGCAGTAAAAGACCTTGCTGTACTATTAATCTAATGGATGAATGATGCTGGGGATGGGAAAGGGATTATATATTAACAAAAAAAGATGTTCATCGTGTATCTCTTAACCAATAGTAGTGGCATCCACTCTTCCAATGCTAGGGAGGAGAACCAATGGTGAACAAGAGATCCAATTACACCTGGAATAGAAATGAGAACACTGGAGGATGAGAAGGAGAGGCATGTGGATCAAGGGAGATGCTCACCGTGCTTCTGCTATTGACCACATCACACAACATATCTTACCAGGAAAGGCAGGAACATGGAAGGGAAATCCAAAGGGTGGAAAATAAATATCCTTCTGTCGTTTTGTCCCATTTGCTCGCTTGCCCATTTAATCAGACCAGGTCCAGTCCGATGTGGAGTGTCAGGACAGCAAATTGACTTGCGGTCACTGAATTTTTTTTTCTGCCAGTGGTAGAGAAGCGTTTACAGGATTTTGTGTCTCAAGCCCCCAAAACAGCTTGCCTGCCTTTGACCTCTGCATGTCTTTAGTGGAGGTGGGTAAGTGTTGTTCCACTTCTGGTAGCAAAATGTCTTGGGCCACCCCTGAGCCGCAGGGATGCATGGCTACAGCAATTCCTGGCAATTGAAGGGGGCATGCTGGCAACTGAAGGGGGCTTTCCCCTTGTTACCAGGCGATCTTGCCCACCTCCTCAGGTAGGGAGGGAAGGAATGGCGATAGGGATGAGAGGCATTCCCTCATTCTGCCTTAAGGGATGGGGGGGGGGGCAGGAGGGTTTTGCACATACCGGCCCACCACCATCATGGCACTGACCGGGACTCTCATAACCCTCAACCATTGTGCCAAGAGAGAGGGGGGCGGTTGCACAACGGGAGAGCTCCACGGGACAAGGAGAGGGGAGGGCCGCTCCCAATCGCCCCATCGTTTCGCCGCTCCCCAGGGGTCAGGCGAGCGGTGGCGGCTCTCTTCCAGTCCAACAGCGGGACCTGGCCATGACCGGGCCGTAGGCAACGCCACGAGATGGTCTCTCGCTGCTTCCCCAAGCGAGTTTGGCGACCCTTCTCCGTGGCGCGCGGGCGAGCCGAGAAGGCAGAGCGGGCTTTGCTGGGGGGAGAGAGAGAGGGTTGGGGGGGGGGGCGAGAGAGAAGGACGCCAGAGGAGCCAGAGGAGGAGCGGCGCCGGCGCCCGGCATTGAGCAAGCGCCCGCGCCCGCGCCCGCCACGCACCGCCCGTGAACGAGCCGAAAGCGAAGCGATGCAACAGGAGGAGGAGGAGGAGGAGGAGGAGGAAGGCACCGCTGGCCGGGCGAGCGGCGGCCCGGCGCTGGGTGGGAAGGGTCGGCGGCTGGCGGGTCTCCTGCCGCGGGCTCGGGGGAAGGAGGCAGCCGCCGCGGGAAGGAGGAGAGCGGGCGGGCGCGCGCGGAGACGCCGGAGCTCCGGGAAGCGAGAAGGAGTGGCGCGGCGGGAAGCGGCGTGAAATCCCTCGGGCGACCGAAAGAAAGGTGAGCCAAAGGAGGACGGGGACGCCGGCGGGCGGGCAGAGCGTGGTGAAGGAGAGCGAAGGTCGGCGCCGGGAGGACCTCCTCCGCGCTCGCTCGACGGGGCTCCCTCCCCTCCTCCGCGTCTCCGGCGAGCCGGGCAGGGGCCGCGCGGGCACCTTCGCCAGCCTTCGGAGGAGCCGCTCGCCCGGCCGCCTCGGGGTGCCTTTGGGGGGCTGCGGCGACGGGGGGGGGGGCGGCGGCGGAGGAGCCGCCTGTGTCGCCGCCGTCGCCGCCCATGGCCGCTCCCCTTGGTGCCGCTGGTGGCCGCCGCGGCGAGGCGCCGGAGGCTGAGCGGGCGCGAGGCGAGGAGGCGAGCAGCCCCGGCGGCTGTTGCAGCAGCGAGCGCCTAGTGATCAACATCTCCGGGTTGCGCTTCGAGACGCAGCTGCGCACCTTGGCCGTCTTTCCGGACACGCTGCTGGGCGACCCGAGCCGCCGGGTGCGCTACTTCGACCCGCTGAGGAACGAGTACTTCTTCGACCGCAACCGGCCCAGCTTTGACGCCATCCTGTATTACTACCAGTCCGGCGGGAGGCTTCGCAGACCCGTCCACGTGCCCTTGGACATCTTCCTGGAGGAGATCCGCTTTTATCAGCTGGGCCAGGAGGCCATCGAGACCTTCCGAGAGGACGAAGGCTTTATCCAGGAGGAGGAGAAGCCTTTGCCCCAGCAGCACTTCCAGCGCCAGGTGTGGCTGCTCTTCGAGTACCCGGAGAGCTCTGGCCCCGCTCGGGGGATCGCCATCGTCTCCGTTTTGGTCATCCTCATCTCCATTGTCATCTTCTGCCTGGAGACCTTGCCCGAGTTTCGGCAGGAGAGCAAGGGGGCCTCTGTGAACTATGGAGATAGCAGCCAGATGGGCTTTCCTGAGAACCTCCAGGAGGAGGACCTGTTTTTCCTTGTTCCACATCCGCCTGGCAGAGGGACTCCGACACCTGTTCCACCCCATGGGGTGGGAGCCAGCTCCTTTCTCACTGACCCTTTCTTCCTCATCGAAACGCTTTGCATCATCTGGTTCTCCTTCGAGCTGCTGGTTCGCTTCTTTGCCTGCCCCAGCAAGCCCGAGTTCTCCAGGAACATCATGAACATCATTGACATCGTGGCCATCATCCCGTACTTCATCACCTTGGGCACGGAGCTGGCGCAAGAGCAGCAGGAGAAGGAGCAGCCGGGCAGCACGGGCAACAACGGAGGGCAGCAGCAGGCCATGTCCCTGGCCATCCTGAGGGTCATCCGCCTGGTCCGCGTCTTCCGGATCTTCAAGCTCTCCAGGCATTCCAAGGGGCTGCAGATCTTGGGGCAGACGCTGAAAGCCAGCATGCGGGAACTGGGGCTGCTGATCTTCTTCCTTTTCATCGGGGTCATTCTTTTCTCCAGCGCTGTGTATTTCGCCGAGACGGACGATCCGGACTCTTTGTTCACCAGCATCCCCGATGCCTTCTGGTGGGCAGTCGTCTCCATGACCACTGTTGGCTATGGAGACATGTACCCTATGACTATTGGGGGCAAAATCGTTGGGTCATTGTGTGCCATCGCTGGCGTGCTGACCATTGCCCTTCCGGTGCCTGTCATTGTGTCCAACTTCAATTACTTCTACCACCGAGAAACTGACCAAGAAGAGCAGTCCCAGTATTCTCACGTCACTTGTGGCCAGCAGCAGTCCCCTTTCTCTGAGTCCAAAAAGGCCGTCAGCAGCAACCAGTCACTCAGCAAGTCTGACTTCTTGGATGCAGAAGAGGTAGACTCCTTGAAATATGCTAACTGGATTCCAACCAGCAACCAGGCTTATAAAGAGAATAAATTGTTGACAGAAGTGTGAGCGATACCCTCTTGGAGTGCGAAGGAGGCCTGGGAGGTTCCTCAACAGCTCTTGCCTAGCTCAGAGCAGCCTGCTAGACAGCGGCCTGCTAGCTCTGAGCTGTGCCGCTTCCAATGGCAGTCAGACAGCCGTCTCCATGCTTTAGAAGGGAAGGGATAACAGAATCGCTCACCTGCCTGAATGGAAATAAATGACTTGTGCTTCTGGAAGGGGAAAAGGCTGCTGATTTGGATACTGATGTCCTCGTTTGCTTCGCCTCATTAGCTCCAGTAATCAGTTGCTTTCTTCTCTCACACAGTCACGTGGTGCCACCAGTTGTGTATCAGTTATCATTACTTTCCAAGAGGTGAGAAAATTCAATTTCAGCTGCTGCCCTGTGGATGGATATATTATTATCTCATCTGGAAACAGCAGTAGACCGAGCCAAGCAGTGGGTCTAGGAGTCATGGGCTAGGAGGTTCCTCTCCCAGTAATAATACATCCTTGGCAGCTAAATCCTTCCCAGCCCATTAAGCCTTTGAGAGTGGGAAGCTCTGCATTCACAACTGGAGCATACAGTATCACTCCCATCTCCTTCTTGCTTTTTCTCTTTTAAATGGTGTTGCATCATGGTAGACTTATTTGTGGATATACAGCTCTGAAAAAAACCCAACACTATTTACTGTGGTGGAATGAGATGGTCATCTGTGGCTACGTGAAAAGACAGGAGGTGGACATGTTATTTCTGTTTCCCATGTGGAAATTAGATTGACCCAACCACCTTTCCCCGGTCTTCTCTGCATTTTGCTATATGCAAATGGAAAGTCATATTATGCAAAAAGGAAAACCGCCTTTCTGTGGGTTTTTCACCCAATGTTGGTTCATGTTCCATGCAACTGACCTGAGTGGCAGGAAGAGGGGAGTGTGTGGCACTGCCTTGTTGGCAAAGCAGAGTCTGGGATGGAGGAGGGACATTTGGCTTCCTCCCAACTGGAACCCCTTTCCCCTTCTCTATACAGGTGAAGAAGAGACATTTTCTTGCCATTCGCTGCAATGGAGAAAAAGGTTGAGATCACAGAAAGCAGGAATGGGTATCAATCGCCTTCAGTTTTGGAATCTGGAATTTGAAGGAGGGAGAGCAGGAGGTTGCTACACCGCACCCTGCCCCCAAACCCTGTATTTTTCTCTTAGCCTGGAGTGCCTGGAATTGTGCTTCCAACCTGCTGGGCCCTTCCTATCAAAAACAGCGATCAAAGAACAGCAGCATCGATCCTTGGGATCAGTACCTTGCGTGTAGCATGCCTTGAACGCTTAAGTCTATTTTGTTTTTTTTAATTCCACGCCCATGTCTGTGGACCATGTTTTTAGCTGGAGAATACAGATCTTAATGTTAAGCAGTTCGAGTGGGATTTACATCACATTCTATGTGTCTGTTTTTGAACTCTGATAAATAGGTTTTTGTAGTATCAGCAATGCTTGTGTATTTGAAGTGGTGAAGACGTATACTGTATAAGATTAAATGGGCTGATGCGATGATGTTAAATTAAGTGTTATTAGATAGCATGCCATTAGAAAAGCAATGCTTCGTTAAGCACTGAAAGATGGTCTGGTTGTCGCAGGACCTTTTCACACCTCCAATACTTTGCAAATTATCTTGCTTTGTTGTGTTACTGGTTGTCAGCAGGTTGGCTGGATTGGTTTGCAGATGTGATTGTTCAGGCATGGAAGTCAGCCAAAATCATGTCCCATAAAACTGCTAATATGATTTCAGCTGGTAATGGTAGGCAATTTGTAATGTATAGTTTGATTCTCGGACTCTTAAAGTTCTGTTAAGATGCTACAGTGTCTCCAATAATTGTGTGTATGTCCAATTATAGTAGTTAGCTCCCTCTTTGAGGTAAAGATAGCAATAGTCTTACGGTCCAAGTAGGGGAGGGAATCGTTTCACCCTGCTACCTTGCTGTTTTAAGAGCTGCCCAATGATAACCATCTTACGTTCTGGAAACACCTTCATGCATTTAGTCCTTGTCACTTGACCGAGAACCCCCACCCCACCCCGGATCTCTATGTTTACCGTCAACAGAATCTCTGGCTATAATACCACCATTCCAATAACGTTTCTTCATACATATGATACCATCGAAAATACAGCTTTCATCTTGGCAGCCTTGCGCAGCAGGCCATTGACGGATGGCACAGCTATTGGTCTTGCTATTCCTCTGGTAGATTAAGTAGGCAGTTTGCCCATTTACACACACACACACACCTGAGAATATGGCATGTAGCTGTAGGAAGCTTCATGTACCATACAATTGTATTCTCTTGAAAACTGGGGTTCTGTGGCTCTCTGGTGAATATGACAAGTCTTGGTTTATTTTTGCATAATATCTGAAATGACCTTAATAAAATGGCTGTGTGTAAAGAAAAGGCACCGGGAGAAAATGTCATAATTAATGCATTGTGTTATATTGCATGGGGATGTGTAATATATAAAACAGTGCGTTCCATAATTTATCAAAATGAGAGAGATTTTCACAGCACTGAGAGTGGCACTGGTGTTTGGAGCCACAAAGAAATGTCGTTTTAAAAACAAATTAAATTCTGTTCTACTGCTATTTTTTTAAGGAAGCTACTCATAATTAGTGGAGGATGAAAGCTGGCAGCCATTTGCTGTGTAAGAATATACTGAACTCTGCATGTAGTGACTTTGAAAGCTATGTGGCTGAGCCATACAGGTGGCCATTTTGGCACACATCTGTATTCACTGAACATAAGATGAAAAAAGCGTTGGCACAATAACAAATTTGCATGTACTAACAATGGATATCAGTGGTGGTGGTGGGGCTTCAGTACCTAAGGCAATTTTCTTTTGGCATTAATCTAAGAGTAACCCCCCCCCCGACTTTGGCATTCAAGGCAAGCCCATACCCCCTCTTCCAGTTTTGTTGTTTGATGTATTGATAGTCCCCTTTCCCCTTTAATATCCAACTATGGACCAGGCATGGATGTTCAACAATGCAGAAACTCCATATGTTTTTCTTTTGAATGTAACTGCAGATTGTAACTGTGAGGCTGCAACTGTATTGTCAAGTGCTGTGTGATTTGCTCTGCAACGTGGGTGAATCCAAAGTACTTTTTACTGATGACAAGAAACAAAGGATGATTTGAACCAGCCCAGCCCTGTCTGCACCCAGTGTTTTTTTTCTCCTCTGCTACAAGGGAAGTTTCTCCTTTTCCAAAATGGAACTATTTGAATCGGTGTTTCCCCATGTGGTTAGTGGTGATACATTTTTGTACAGATGGGAAACACGTCCAGAGGTGGTGTTTTGGTGGCATAAATAGTTGAACCCAGGGGAACATGCCTCTGATTCCTTTTTTTGTCTACCAATTGCCCTCTGAATTTTCTTTATTAAAAAAATATATTATACTAACTATGAGTCCTCATTATTCTTAATGCTGTCATTTATACACCATAAAAGGATCAGCAGAAGTGGGACTAGAGAAGGATGAAAGGACTAGAAGAGGTAGAATAGGAGGGAGGAAGGAAAGAAAGGGGGAGGCGAGCTGTCATGCAAATTGCATTTCATCCAGCATGAACACCCAGATCAAGCTGCAGCCTCCGTGTGAGCACTGACTGCAATTTCAGATATAATACAGTGTGTGATTCAAATTGCAGCACAGTGTAGCTGCGCACAAAGAAAATACACTTCCCCCTACATCAAATGTTTCTGGAGTGATTTCTTATTCCATAAAGTGCTAGTCACTGTGAAAGAGGTGTAGTGCAGAGACTTAGGTTGTTTCCACAATTGTCCATGATGTTGTTCCCCCCCTTACCTTATATTCCTGCCTAGAAAACTCCATGGACATGGAGTCACGAAGAGTCGGTCATGACTGTAACGACACAACACATACATATTCTGCTAATTGTATAAGGAATAATCATAATTCTCTGACAAGTTATGTGTCCAGAGAGACAGACATAATCGCTTGGACCAAAGGGATGGTTTTCTAAGTACAGTATGACCCCCACATCCGCTGAGTCACCCACCGCAGATTCAGTTATCTGCGGTTGGTGATCAGCGGGTGGAGGGGAGTCCTAGCCTGGGTGAGGAGGGAAAAGAAAAAAAATAAGTAATCTTATGGATGTCGAGCCCTCCTTGCCGTTGCTGCCATACACCGGCTGCCCTCTGAAGGGATGGGGTGGGTACTGAAGAGGACCTCTCTGGCCAACTGGCCTTTGAACTTTCCGCTTGGGTCCCAGGCAGAGGACCAGAAGTTTGAGCTCGAGCGGAAAGTTCGAAACTTCCAATCCACCACCTGGGACCCGAGCAGGAGGTTTAAAGGCTGGTTGGTCCTCCTAAGTCCCTACCCGCTCCTCTGGAGGGTGGAGGGCATGATAAGTTTTCTTCCCCCCACTGCTACAGCATGCCAGCTACTTTCCAAAGAATGGTGTGGGGACTTAAGTGGACCAGCCTGACCAGCCAGCCTTTGAACTTCCTGTTTGGGTCCTGGGCAAAGGACTGGAAGTTTTGAACTTCTCACCTCACCTGGGACCTGAGCGGGAAGTTCAAAGGCCGGTTGTCCAGGTGAGTCCTCTTAAGTTACAACCCCACCCCTCCTGAGGTGGCTGCCATGCAGCAGTGGTGGTGAAGAGGGTTCAGCATACATACATTTTCTGTCCCTTCGCTTATCAAGACCACCGTGGTTGGCCAAGGGGGATTTTTTTAAACCAATGCCGAGCCCTCCTTGCCACTGCCACCGCTGCCCCCACAGGCTGCCTGCTGACCTTGGCGGTGAAGAGGGTGACTGGTCAGGGGTGGCAACGAGGAGGGCTCAACATTTGTAAGTTTTCTCCCCCCATTCCTTGCTGCCACCACTGCTGGTCAGTGTTTGGGGGCATGTGTGTTGCTGATCCAGATTTCATGATTTATATCAAAGATTTTGAGAGTATTCTCCTTCAGGAAACCTGGGGAAAAGATCGAACAAATTTGGAAGGATATATATCCTTCTTCTTGCCTGCATACAAAACCCAGTCAAGCGGCATGCCAAAGGTTGAATTCGTCTCCCTAGTCTCTGTACAGCTGAACTCAGAATCAATAACTATGGCCAATCGCCATTGCAATCTACAAGCCACTAACAGCCTTACTTCATGTCCCTTTTGTCCCTCTTTGCTGTCCTGCTTGGGACCGGTATGAAAAAAACTTACTTCATGTCCATAGCATGACAGTGGGAACTCGTCTCGACCACGCCCCCTGAACCGGGAACAGAGCATGACAAGCCGTACCTGCCCCTGGCCTGGGGAATTCTCTTGTCATGCTTTGTTCCCAGTTCCTGTTCCAAGACAAGGGACGTGACGTAACGGCAATGGTTGTTTCCCCCTTTTGCTCTTAGAATACTCCGACAACTGAGAAAGCCGACTGGAACTCCTGCACCAGGCCAGGCTCGGCTGCCTGCCTGTCCCTGCCGGAAAAGGTGGCTCTTGAAGGGACAGGCGGAGAGCCACTGTCAGGCATAGGTCCGTCCTCCTCGGGTCCCAGAGGCTAGGGAGTCCTAGCCTGGGTGAGGAGGGCCTGGTCGCCTGCCAGCCCACAGACTGCTGAGTTCAGGGCGAGGGTGTCTCAGCCCACCGCCCATGCCACCGCTGCTCGCCCGCGGCAAGTGGTGATGTTGCAGCCACCTCTGCTTGCCTGGCTCCTCCTGCTGGGCCTCCCGAGACAGCCTGCGCACGCGCAGCAGGGATTCGAAATATCAAAAAACGGAACCCAATTTTAAAAAGACTAAACAAAGCCAGGGAAATCCAGTAGTTGTCACGAAACAAGGACATGAAATAACAGTTGTCACGATACAAGTAATCATGCCTGTGGGTAAACAAAAGCAGGGACTGAACAGGGACAAAACCACGTGACCACAAACAACGCTGTCACGGAACGAATGTAATCGCGGAACGAGGTAGGATGTGAAGTAACCACCTAAGATTAGTCTAGGAGTGAAGACATTAATCTTAGTTAATGTCTATACAGTAGACCCCCATTTATCGTGGGGGATAGCTTACCTAACCACCCGTGATAAAGGAAAATCCGCGATATACAGATGCCTCAGCAACTCGCCCTGCAGGAGTGAATAAGTGTGGGTGTGGGGAGGGGAGCGCGGCGTTTTCCCCTCCTGGCACTTTGGAACCCTACCTAGCAGGGGTGAGTACAGTAAGTGCAGGTGTGTATGTGGGATCCACACCTGGCAGGCAAGGTGCCACCCACCCCGACCCAGAGGCTGGAAGGCTGGCGAGATCATCTTTAGAAATCAAGGGAGGATTGCCACCGACATCACTGCCTTGCACAGACACCTGGGAGTTTGGAGAGATGGGAGAGAGAGAGAGAGAGAGAGAGAGAGAGAGAGAGAGAGAGAGAGAGAGAGAGAGAGAGAGAGAAACTCCACTCTTCAAAGGCTTAGGATTTGGTGGAGACAGAAGGAGGGGGATCTCCCTTGGGGGATCTGGATTCTGGAAGGAGGGAGGGAGGATGTGTGTGTGTGTGTGTGCGCGCGTGCGTGCGTGTGTGCGTGCTGTGGACCTCAATGCTAGAGTGGGCAATGATGAGGGGATAGTTTATAAGGCCCTGCAGGTGGAGGCAGATGAATCTTTATTAATTGTTCTTATCCTAGGTCAGGCATCTCCGAACTTTGGCCCTCCAGATGTTTTTTTTACCACAACTCCTACAGTCCTTTCTCATTGGCAATCTAAGCTTAGAATTCTGCGAGTTGTGATCCAAAAGATGAGGAGGGCGAAGTTTGGACATGCTTGTCGTAGGTGTTCCAAAGACAAACTCATTAATGCCGCTGGAATCTTGCTGGCCAAATTTAGTGTTCAGTTTAATACCATCTGGTTAAATAGTTTAACTGATTTCACAGATGCCTCTGAATTTACCTATATATCATCACATGCATGCTGTGTAATTGACTATGCATTGGTTACCATGTCGCTAAAGCCCTTTGTAACCAATTTTGCAGTATGTGACTACTAGTGATAACTTCCTGCTAATTATCCAGTTTAATTTTGAAATTTACAGGTTCCCTCAATCAGCTGGACCTGCCTTAGTCTTAGAAACTGCTTTAAAGTTTTCCTGGAATAAATGTTGGCTAATGAAATAAGGAGGGATAAAGAACTAGAAGAAGTTGAAGAGGGGAAGTCAAATAAAATTAATTTATTTGCTGATGATACATTATTAGTAATTAAAAACCCATTGATTAATATTTACCAATTACAGAAGCATTTAAAGGCGTTTGAAGAAGCAACAGGATTAAAGGTTAATTGGAACAAATCAGAATGTATGTTGTTAAATTATAGTGAAGAAGAGAAAAAGTTATTTAGGGAAGTATTTAAAGGTAAAGTAATAAGTAGCATTAATTATTTGGGGATAAAATTAACATGGAGCTTACAAGATATGATCAAGATAAACGTTGAGAAAGTTAAGAAGGAGATCACTGAACAAATAAAAGAATATAAAATATTAAGGATTTCTTGGTTTGGAAGGATTTCAGTATGTAAAATGAAAATTATCCCCAAATTAAACTTTTTATTTTGGATGTTACCTTACCTATAAAATGGGATGAAAGTGAACTTAAAGGGATCCAGGGTAAAATTAATATGTTTTGCAATTGCAATAAAAAGGCCAGGATCAATAAGAGTTTATGGTTTATACCGCAAAAAGAAGGTGGTTTAGGGTTACCTAATATTAAGCTATATTACATAGCCAATCAATTAAGACATATTCCATACTTAATAATAGGAAATGATAATTTAATTTGGAGAGACTTAGAAATTACACAAAAAGAGATTTTTTTTTAAAGGAAGACATTAAAGTTCAGCTGAAAATGATAAATAATCCATTTTTGAAAAATACTATGGAATGTTGGAGGAACTTTAGGGAGATTTTAAGCCCATTAGTTTCACCTTTGATACGAATAACAGAGATTAAGAATTTCCCAGAAAATTTAAAAGCGAAGTTAAACATGCTACTGAATGATAAAAATGTTATATACTTGCGGGATTCTTTAAAGCAAATGCAGAGTAGACAAAGCACAAAGGAAAAATTGGGAGGAAATATTTCCTGGTTGAACATTATGCAACTGGAAAAATGGACTAAAGAATGGATAACTAAAGTAGGGGAATCTAGAAAACTGACCAGATTTGAAGAAATTATAGACAGAAGAAATGAGACTGAGTATAAAGAGCAGAGGAAAGGAATTGTAAGTGAAATATATAAAATATTAATTCATGAGGATAATAAAAAAGTAATAAGTTAACAGAGATTTGGCAAGAAGATATTAATAAAGAGATAAAAAAGGAAGAATGGGGGAAAATGTGGAATAAAAGAATAGTGAAGAATATGTCAGTGAGAGTTAAAGAAAACTGTTATAAAGTATATTGGAGATGGTATATAACACCCGTGAAGCTAAATATAATAAATAAAGAAATATCTCCAATATGTTGGAAATGTAAAAAAGATAAAGGGACATATTTACATATGTGGTGGACATGTGAGAAAAGGAAATTTGAATGGAATTTGGTTTTTAATGAAATGCAAGAAATATTAGGGGAAAAGATTCCAATGTCCCCCCAGCTGGTATTGTTAAATATAGTTGCAGATACACAACTGAAGAAAGAGGAGGGGGAATTGGTAATTATAATGGTTACAGCCGCAAGACTGATTTTTTGTCAAATATTGGAAATCGAATAATCAATTAGTAATGAAAGAATGGTATAAAGAGTTATGGAATCTAGCTATTAATGATAAATTGACTTGTGAAATTAAAATTAGGAAAGGGCTGACCAAGTCTAATGACTTTAATGGAATATGGGATAAATTGCTGGTACAGTGGACCCTTGTATAACAAACAGCTTGTATAACATAAAATCTGTACAACATAAAAAATTCCGGAGATAGGGGAAATTTGCTTAACATAATCGCCTATGGGGAAAATCCGTACAACATAAAAATGGGATTACTCCATTTTCAATGCATTCCTATGGGAATTTGTATAAAGGAAAATTTGCTTAACATAATTTCATTTGGAACGAATTAATTCCTTTATACAAGGTACCACTGTATATGTATTTCAAAAAGGTAAAGGGTATACACCTGGAGAAGACTCAATGTATTTCTGGAGAGAAATGGGTCGGTCAATAATATGAAAGTTGTAATTTTGTTTCAGTCCTGAGGGGGTGGGGGGGGTGGGTAGCACTGCGTTTTCTGTCTTATATCTGTTACACTTCTGTTATATTGTTGTGTCTTATTTTCTCTTCCTTATGTTATTTTGCTGTTTATCTGTTTTTTATAAATTTGTAATAAAATATTAAAAAAAATAAAGTTTTCCTCGAATAAGCTCTCTCTCCAAAAAAAAAACCCCAAACAAAAAAACAAACAAAAACACCCCCCCAAAAAACCCCCAAACATATTTTGAATAAAAACATTTGCATTATCTATAGATCCAATATCATATCCCAGGCAGATCCTGACTTTGTTATTCAATCATATGTTGGTGGCTATCTTAATATTGTACTTTGTTATTTTCATTCTTTGCACTAGAAGAAGATGGAGATAAGTAACGATGAATTATAATGATGGAAAAGAAACATGTACATTTAGAATATACAAACACTTGGGCTGAAATACTGGGAAACTATTTGTATTTGAACTATGTAACACAGCAACACACAAGCAATGTATTTATTTTTAACTTGTTAGGTTTAGAAAATTCAATAAAATATTTTTTAAAAGATCCTGCAGGAATGGCAAGAAAAAAATGCAGCCAAAAGGGTAGAAACAGAGCTGGTAAAACCTGAAGCCAGAATATGGATAGTGGCGATCACATATTGGTTAAAGCTGAATCATAACACCACAGGTCTAGTGCATTTGACATTGCAAGGTACCTATGCCCCCCCCCAGCAGAAGATACTGGAACACTAGTTGGGATACTATGCATTTTCCAGCTATAGATTGGATTAGCAGGTGCCACTGATCCTGGGTATAGTGAGCTTTTTTTCTCCTTTATCAAGGCTTTTAGGTGGATTTTAGAATCAATGTAGATTACTTTGTTAAAAGCTCAGTTCTATATTGACTATACATCACCAGTTGTAGGCTTTCAATGCCCTACACTCCTTATCAAACCATATCCCATTAATGGGCTCTAGAGCTAGATAAAGAAGGTTCATATCCTTGCTCTTAATTCTTCATTTTAATAAGCAGCTTGAAATCTATTTGTCTAGCTCAGTATATGATGGGCATTCATTTATATCTGTTTTCATCTAATACAAAGGGTGAAGATAGTGAATTTGACTTAAGATATCCTATCTAATTTATAAGATTTAGTAAATAATAAGCATCATAAACCAATTATATTTTATCTATTCACCTAAATTTCAAATACTATATCAATATGGCTGAGACTAATAATTAATGGGCTATTAAAAAAGAGTTGTATCTTGGTCTCTCAATTTTTTAATGCATATGAAAGTTTCTATTCTTAGCTAATATATTCTCTTGGAGGTCAAACAGATTAACATTTCAAGTTGGTAATCTCACTTCCCCTTTCCATTTTCACATATTAATATTCATTTAATATTTTAAGGATGGTCCAACTACAAAGAGCAAATTTCTGCATTAGAGTGACCTATCTGGTTTAGCAAATATTAAGTTAGGTTCGCCATAGTCTATTACAATACACATTTCCATTCATTGTTTTCCATGTCATTACAATCCATTATAGTTCATCAATAACCAATAATAGGTGGTGTGTCTCCAATACACCAGACAACCAGGGCTTCAAAGGCACACCATCATTGGCCAAACACAAAAGCAGACCTTCTAACTAATTGACTCATTAAACCAAGTTTTGGTATTTCCTGATAGATCCATTGCCCCCATGAACCTTGTAGATCTGTCCATTCCCATCCTCTCAAGACCTGACCTATCCAGACATCCTTCTTGTGAAGTAGAAGATTCCCCAGTAAGGCTAGGTTGCACACTCCTCTCCAAAGTTTCATTGCTCTGCTCTAGTTTCATGTTCCAAAGAAAAACCATTTTGGGGGCTCTCCTCCACCTTTTCATCAGGTTCAAGAGAAAGTTCAGTCTTCGAAGCAGGGCCAAACTCCATACGCTCCACCTCCTCCAAACACCCCTCCTGAATGTCTCCCACAGTGGTGCTCTGTGAATCATAAGCTTGGGAATTGGGATTAGTGCTCTGATCTAGCTCCCTGTTCCATTCAAAAGCAAGTTCAGAAGAAAGCTCAACTTGTAATAAGTCGAATACTTTTTGCATTATGAAGAGCAAATCTGCAATTTGCTGATCTGTCATTGTTTCCCAGCTGATTCTGGTCCTTGTGATTGGTTATAGATCCCTTCAAAGGGTTAATCTTTCAGTTCTACTGAGCTTCAAGGAGGGAGGGGCGTAGGTGAGAAAGCAGGGAAGGAGAGAGAGAAAATGTTCCAACTCTGATATCTAAGAATGTTTTGAAAACATTAAGCATTTAGACTGTCCATGGTTGGAGACCACTGCTTTGCCACTCACAACATTTCTATATATGAAAGGAGTTTTATATTGCAAAAGGAAGCGATTTACCAGTTTATGGCTGCATTTGATGCACTTGTAGGAAGCAATATACTGTAGGAATAGACTATGGGGCTCCATAAGTCATCTGAGCTAAGACCTTCATTGATTAGAGCCTATTTGCAGCTATCACATTTCTTCCACCACATGTCCAGAAAATTTTTAATATAGCTCCAGTACTTTTCTGGTTAATAGCTACTACATGTTTAGTATGTGTGTTTCACTTTCCATTCACCTGTATTATCAGTCCCAAATATTTATAATTATATACTTGCCCTATACGTACCCTATTTATTTCCCAATTATATTCTTTAGATGTTACTACAAACACCATTACCTTAGTTTTATTGTAGATAATCTCTAAGTGATTCTGTTAACAAAATTCAGCAAGGGCCCAAAACATTCTTTTTAATCCATTTGTGGTTCTTGAGAGAATTACTGCATCATCAGCATACAGTAATATAGAAATATGCTTATCTGCCAACTTTGGAGGGTAAAAATTCAAATCATTTAGGTTAGGGACTAGATCATTTATATAATCATTAAATAACAAAGGCGTCAATATGCAGCTCAAGAAGAAGTTTTGAAGATGGCACATAATTCTGTATCAGGCCACATAGGGATTAAGAAGACTCAGATTAGGATCACTAATCATTTGTTTTGCCCAGACATCTCAAAAGATGTGAAAAAAATATTATCCTGTGATTCTTGTCAGAGAATAGGTTGTCAAACTGATGCTACAAAAGCAAACATGGAAGAATTTCCTTTAACAGGAACTCTAGAAATAAATATTTTTGGACCACTGCCACAGAGTAGTACAGGCAAAAAGTACTTGATTTGTTTCACTTGTCCAGTCTCCAAGTGGGTAGAAATAGTTGCAACTTCATCAACTACAGCAAAACAAGTTGCTAAAGCTTTTCTAGAGGTCATTTTGTGCATTGAATGGTCTAATGTGTTAGTCTCAAATCAAGCCAAAAGTTTCACAGATGAACTGATGATGAAGCTTTGTGAGTTAACGGGAACATGGCAACAGTTCAGTGGCGCATACCATGCATAATCCCATGGTGCAGTAGAGAGAGTATAGCAAACTCTGTTCAAGATGTTGAAAACCTTCATTCACGAACATCAGAAGACATTGTCTGAAGCCTTGCCATACATTCTGTATGCTTACAGAACTTCCCCCATGAGTCTTTAGAATGGAGTATGCCAAGTGACATAATTCTAGCAATAAATTTGAGAGGTTCATAGGAGTTACTCAGAGCTCAGTGGGAAGGTTCTGTACCTGACACTGCAGTCCCAGTGGCTAAGTACATCAGAGAATTTCAGAAGAGGTTACAAGATATTCAAGACATCACAGCCAAACATCTACAAAAAGCTCAGAAGAAATACAAAGCATATCAAGCAAGACCACTTTCATTCCAAGTGGGTGACTCTGTATTGGTGTTGG
Source organism: Phrynocephalus guinanensis (assembly GCA_037367245.1). Classification (NCBI taxonomy): domain Eukaryota; kingdom Metazoa; phylum Chordata; class Lepidosauria; order Squamata; family Agamidae; genus Phrynocephalus; species Phrynocephalus guinanensis. The sequence goes on from CM074740.1 coordinate 6,102,863, forward strand.
AGCCAATAAGGCACAACAAACTGCAAGTACATTGGTTAGGTCCAGGGATCATTGAACAGAAACTTGGAAGTGTCAATTATGTTGTCAGGATGTCCATGCATGAAATGAAGCCAAAAGTCTACCATGCCAATAGATTGAAGCCTTATGTAAAGAGACGAGCAAATTCGTTGAGAGTGAAGTTATCTTCACCTGAAACTCTAGTAAACACCAACCCTGATTTGCTTCAAGAATTCAGAGAAGCAGGTGATTTGTCTGAATTATACATGAATTCTGATATTCCTGCACATCAACAACAAAGAATGTATGATGTCTTGAAAGAGAAAGCTTCTATTTTTGTTAACACTCCAGGAAGAACTGCAGTAGTCAAGCACAAGATCAACATGAAAGATGACACACATATCAAGTCTTTATGCTAAGCAATCACGCTAAGCAAATTGAAGAAGAAATTCAAGCGATGTGATTTGGAAATCATTCAACCTAGTGAATCCCCATGGGGTAGTCTAGTGGTCACAGTGCCGAAGAAAACGCCAGATGGTCAAATACAACCCAAAGTTCATTTTTGTGTCGATTACTGGAAACTGAATCAAGTCACAGTCTCAGATCCTTATCCAATGCTCAGAGTGGAGGATTTAATTGAGGAGATAGAAAAAGGAAATTTCTTATCTTGTCTGGATTTGTCTTCAGGTTACTGGCAAATCAAGCTAGTCACATGAGAAAAAAGTGCCTTCATCATGAATAAAGGAACTTAGGAATTCATCAGAATGCCTTTTGTGTTATATAATGCTGGCACTACATTTCAGAGGCTCATGGATATTTTTCTCCAAGGACTACCATTTGCTCACACTTATCTTGATGACATTGTGATTTTCTCAGACACCTTTGAAGATCACCTAGAACATGTCAGAATTGTGCTACAGTGTTTACAAGATGCATGGTTAACTGTCAGAGGTTCAAAATGTCAATGATTAAAAGGGAAAGTTGTATATTTGGTTTATTGGGTTGGTAGTAGAACAATCAAACCTTTGCAAGCTAAAATTGAAAGTTTTAAAGATTGGCCAATTTCTGAGAACAAAAAGCAAGTCAAATCATTCCTTGTTCTAGTTGGTTCTTATAGAAAATTCATTCCTCATTTCAGTTAAGCAGCAACTCCATTGACTGAACTGGCATGTAAGAGAATGCCTGTTAGGGTAGTCTGTAAACCTGAATGTCAACATGCTTTTGATGCTTAGAAAAATTGTTTGGTTCAATATCCTATATTAATTCTGCCGGATTTTGTTAAGCCTTTCATTGTGCACACTGATGCTTCAGAGTTTGGTCTAGGTTGTGTTTTGTTGCAGGAAAAAGGTCTACTTCATCCAGTATCTTTCTTCAGCAAGAAACGATTGCCCAGAGAAAGAAATTACTCCTTATCTAAGAAAGAGTGCCTCGGTATTGTGTGGACTCTGAACAAGTTGCAACCATACATTTGGGGAAGAAACTTCATTCTACAAACAGATAATCAAGTTTTGAAATGGTTGAACCATCCGAAAGCAAGTAACCAATGTCTTCTTAGGTGGAGTTTAGCACTACAAGATTTTGAGTTTGAATTTCAATATACTCCAAGCTCTAAGAATGTTCTAGCTGATAGCCTTTCTAGAATGTATTTTGGTGTTGAAAATTCACCTGAAGAAGAAGATACCATTGTTCCAGAGTAGGGTTATTATTTACTGTTAAGTCTGTTACTCAGTATAACAATTGTGTTTCTTATTGCTATGCATATGTAATAAGTACTAATTTTTCTCTATATTTGTTTTTCAGAAGTTTCAAGCCTACAAGCATTCATGTTATTCTGTTTTATTGCTACTTCTACATGTAGAGTGCATATATTCAATCATTAGTACAACCTCTTTTAATTGCTTTCTACACGTCATAATTTCTTTTGCACTTTCACTCTCATTTACCTTTCCTATTGTTAATTAATATTCTTTGCATTTATTCTCATTGTAGCTTGTAGTTTAAAAATGCTAGATGTTATTCTAGAATTTTTAATCTTCATAGAGGGGCATATAATGGATTTTAGAAGTAGGGAAGCCTTTCTTTAGGCCAAAAGTAAACAAAGCCAATATTAAAGTGCAGTTTCGGTTTAATAGTGAAGTTTATCTTAGGTGCATATGTAAACAATGGCCAAAGACACATTCCAGCCAGAAGCAAATGAAACCTGATTGGTCCAGAAAGCAATTTGTGACTGTTTCCCCATGCTGTGAGCAGTCTGTGTGAGAGAAGATGGGGTACTATTCCGGATGGATTTTATGGCTGCAAGATGGACTAATGCTTAGCTATGTAGTTTGAAAAGTAGGTAGTGAGGCTTATGCCTCATAACATTACTTTAAGTTTAGGAAAGGAATCGTTCTTATTTTTAATAAGAGCCATATTCCTGTATAATTTCCGTTAGCTAAATAAACACCTTTATATTTTATTTGTGCCTTTGAAGTCATTTTGGAGCTCTCAGCAATAGAAAGGTTGGAGAAGATATTCATTTGATCCAATTACAAACCCATGGGTGTTTTTGAAAGTCTCTTGGCTTGGATCATCTGTGGTTGTTGTACAGGGGAGAGCCGACGAGGCTGTAAATCAACCCAATTCCAGAGGCTGAGGCCCTATGATTCTGTACACTTAGATCTATTAAATTTTGCTCAGAGTATATTATAATACTGACCAGGACAGCCTATTCTACCAACTTCTTTACGACACCATAGGTCCCATAGGCTCAACTAAATTAATTTTAAAAAATCAGTGCTATGGGTATTGCGGTAGATACCCTAGGCTCATTGCCTCAGTGGGAAGTATACAAGTGGATAAAATGCAGGTTTCTAGATATACAAATGCAGGATTTATAGAGTGCAGCAAACATGTTCACTGATGTGCTTGCAGATTCCAGTTCAAGCTGAGCATCCTGTTCATTACTTTTACTTTTTAAAATGCCCCGAGGAACAGAGGGCCTATACTAGATGCAATGCTATCCCATCAGCAGTGTTGTATATTCAATAGGACTTCAAACAGGGGCAGGAACTGTTCTTGTGTACTGGGTGGAGTGGAATCACTCTCCATGTGGTTCTGAACTGTCCATTTTATAATCATTTTCATAAAAAACTCCCCAATCCACTCCTATTGAAGAAGAGGCATTGCTCAGACATTGATAATTTGAAGTATCTTCTGTCATCAGGAGAGTCTGCCATGATAGAAAATGTGGCAACTTTTTATCCCATTTGCTCAGGGCCCATAGACAGAGATGCACTTAACTGCTAGTTTTGTAATTTAACATTATCTTTTAAAATCTGTATTGTAACTGTGCTGTTTTGTTCTTTTTTTCTGTGTGTCAATAAAGGCTGATTGATTGATTGATTGATTTAATCATTGGTACAGACATATGATATCCCATATTCATCAACTGAAGGGTTTTTTGAACAATTGAATAGTAAATAGTGCTTGGGATTTTGTTTTTGCTTTGCTTTGATTCCTTTCTGAGCCTGAGATTTATTTCTCTGTTTTATCCCACCACCACTCCTCACATATTTTCAGTGTTAGGAATTCATTCATGCACTTTCTGGGACAAGTAAATTTCCAAATTAGAGGTCATTCTTCCAGTGTGTGCTACTCTCTTGGAGCCTACAGCTTTCATCAGAATATCAAAACATCTGATCCCTGGTTACCTCTAGGGAAGAAGGATGTACTTTTTCATATCAGTGGGATGATCTTTAAAGGACCTGTCCTGCTGAACTGTATTTATGTGGTCTCCTATAACAAGGGTCTGAGTGACTGTTTGGGGGGCTTCCGGATCCAGGACATGGTGCAACTGGTACACCACACGAAGTTGGGCAAAGACCCTCCTGGCCACAACTGCCATCTGTTCTTCAAAGCAGGAGTTGGGAGTGCAGGAAACCCCCAAGTTGGGCACTGGGTTTGTCTGGGACAGTGCAACTCCATCCAAAACTAAAGATGACGAATTCCCAGATACAGAAAAACCATTCACCCACAGCCACTCCATCTTACCAGGGTTCAGTTGAAGCCTGTTGTTCCCCACCCAGGCCCCTACAATCCCCAGGCACTGATATAGCACAGTCACCACATCACTTATCTCACCTAGGCTGGGAATGTATAATTGAGTATCATCAGCATACTGATACCTCACCCGGTGGTGATGATGAATAATCTCACCCAGAGGTTTCATGTAGATGTTGAACAGGAGTGGAGAGAGTACCATACCCTGTGGCACCCCACAACGGAGGGGCCACACGTCAGATCTCTAGCTCCCTATCACCACCTATTGGGACTGGTCCTGGAGGAAGGGAACTAATAAATAAATAAATAAATAAATAAATAAATAAATAAATAAATAATAATAATAATAATAATAATAATAATAACAACAACAACAACAACAACAACAACAACAACAACAACAACAACAACTTTATTTTTATGCCACCTTTCTCCCCAAAGGGACCCAAGGTGGTTTACAACAAATTCAAAAAAGTACAATAAAAGCAATACAATGTAAAAACAACACAATACCAATAAAATACTGTCTCTTCCAACTCTTATCATTCTATGATTCTATGATTCTAATATAATACAATAAAAAACAAGATTAAAAACAATAGCTGCAGCAGAGTTTAGAAAGCTCCCCAGCCAATAAGACTAAAAAACTAAGATGTTATAAATATTTGTAAAGGCTGGAGGCTCAGAAGGCTTGCCTAAATAAGTAAGTCTTAAGGCCTCCCTTGAATATTTCAAGGGAGGAGGCAGTTCTTAACTCAAAGGGGAGGGAATTCCACAGTATCGGTGCCACTACTGAGAAGGCCCTATTTCTTGCCGCTGCCCTTCACACTTCCTTGGGTGGTGGTACTTGTAGAAGGGCCTTCTCTGATGACCAAAGGGGGCGGACCGGATTATATGGAAGTAGGTGGTCTCTTATAACCTGGTCCTGAGCTGTATAGGGCTTTAAAGGTCATAACCAGCACCTTGAATTGGGCCCGGAAACGAATGGGCAGCCAATGTAGTCCCTGGAGAAGCGGCCCAACAGAGTTGTACTGCTGAGCTCCAGTAACCATCTGGGCTGCTGCATTCTGTACCAGTTGTAGTTTCCGAACCGTCTTCAAGGGCAGCCCCACATAGAGTGCGCTACAATAGTCTAGTCTTGATGTCACCTTGGCATGGATCACCGTGGTCAGGTCTGCATGATCCAAGTACGGCCACAGCTGGCGCACCAGCCAAAGCTGGGCAAAGGCCCCCCTGGCCACAGCCGCTACCTGGGAGTCCAGGAGCAGCTCTGAATCCAGGAGGACTCCCAAGCTGCGGACCTGCTCCTTCAGAGGGAGTGCAGCCCCGTTCAGAGCAGGATGATATTCCAGCACCTGCATCAAAGATTTCCGAACCAGGAGAACCTCTGTCTTATCCAGATTTAATTTCAGCTTGTTAGCCCTCATCCAGATCCCCACCGACTCCAGACAGCACTCTAGGACTTCAACCGTCCCCCTGGAATCTGGGGGAAAGGAGAGATATAACTGGGTGTCATCAGCATATTGATGGCACCCAACACCAAATCCCCGGATGACCTCTCCCAGCGGTTTCATGTACGGCAGAACTACACGACCCACTCCCAACTCCCTGAGATGTTCCAAAAGGATAAACGGTCAATGGTATCGAAAGCTGCTGAGAGGTCAAAAAGAGCAAGGATGGATGCACTTCCACCATCTTGCTCCCACCAGAGATCATCCATAAGTGCAACCAATTCAGTTTCTGTCCCATATCTGGACCCCAAATGCCCAACTTGGGGTTTTCCCTGACTGAAAGGGGTCTAGATAATCCATTTCATCCAGGATCCTCTGCAGTGTCACCACATTCTCAACCAGCTTCCCCAAAAAGGGGAGGAGGGAGACTGGATGAACATTGTCCAGAGCAGTGGGCTCCAGTGATGGCTTCTTGAAGAGGAGGTGCACCAGAGTCCCTTTGAAAGCAGTCAGAAGCACACACACCCTCAAAGATCCATCCACCATCGCCTGGACCCATCCACATGTCATCTCCCAACGTGGCTTAACCAGATAGGCGTGGCATGGATCTAAATAAAAAAACAGGTGGTGGCACGAACAGTCTGGAGGATCCTGTCCACTTCCTCAGCTCCAACAGGCTCAAGCTGCTCCCAGATAACAGGGTACGTATGTTCCGTCAGTATCTCCCCAGGCCATGTGTCATACCTCGAGTCCAGCTCCGAATGGATTCTACTGTAGCTATTTTATCCTGCAGATGCTCCAAAACCTCACTTGCCTGGCCCTGTAGGTAAGTCACTGGGCCCGCCTTCCCTAGAAGGGAACAGGTGATCTTAAACAGGACCATGGACTAGCATTCTGTGGATGCAATAAGAGCGGAAAAATATTGACATTTCACTGCTCTTCCCTTTCAGTACTAATGGATGCTCCCCTCCGCCCTGTGCGGGGGCGGGGCGTCTTTGCCGTCTGGCCGGGCGGGCGCGATAGGCTACGCAGTTTGCGTTGCCTATGCCTGGGAGCGCGGAGCGCGATCTGTCATTGCGCTCCCAGCCCTCAGCCCGGCCGGATCGTTAATTGGGGATCTCCTTGTAGCGCGCTCGGATTCTTACCGGCGACAGGAGCTCCTGCTTTTCTGTGTTTCATCCCCCGATTGCTGCTGCGCTGCCGAAGGGAACATCTGATCGGCGGCAGCTTTATCTCTCTTCCCGATCGGTTTGAGGGTGGGGAGGGAGGGTCCGGTCGGCGGCGCTGCTCTTGTGAGTTGGCCGGACGACTGGAGGGTGGGGGGTGGGATTTAACTGGTTGGGAGGGTTTGCAGGCTGGTTGGCGTCGTTCCTGGGGGTTGGCTTTTTGGAGTTGGCGTGGCGTTTTTTTTAGACCTCGTGCCATTGACAGTTGGAGTTTATTCGCCGCCCCGGGGATTTATTTTGGTGGTTTTTCCCTTCATCGGCTGCCAGCTTGCTTTGGACGGGTCTCTTGTCCCGGTGCTGTACGAGGGCGGCCATTTTGTCATTTACGTGGTGTTCACCTTTCACTTTGATTATCTCCTGCCATCCATCTCTCATTCACATGGGCAGTGGTTCATCCGAGGTGGTGCTCAGTTGTTAGCTCTAGTGTTGGCGTGGGGCAGCTTCATTTGATTGCCTGTAGGCCTCCATCCCCGTCGGTGGCTTACAGGCCGCACGGCAGCCATTTTGTTTTCGTTTGGTTTTCTCTGGCCTGGTCTTGATTGCTATCTATAGCCATCTTCAGCTCTGGGTCGAGCCTTCTTATCTTGCCGCCCAGTGCTGGTGTGTTTATTGGTTAGGGCGCCCTGTTCTCCTGTTATTTGGGCCAAATAGTCATTTTACTCTGTTTTACCCGGATCTCTTTGTAGTTAGCCATGCCCCCCAAAAAGGCTCCAAGTAAGGGCAAGGGTAAAGCACCAGCGGCTAAGCGTCCGCCCTCTCGACCTGACCCTGAGGTGTCCTCTTCTGATGATGATGAATGGCCGCAGTTTGCGGCGGCGTGGCGAAAATTGTCGCGCTTGGAACGCAAACATGCTACACAGAAGGGGATGGCATCTTCTTATGGGGGTGGTTCTCATCCTAGGGATGCCAAGGCATGCAGCACGGCAGGTCTTAGGAGGTTAGGTGATCTTATGATGACTCGCATTTCTGCTCTCGAGGCAGCACTTGCTGGCACCTCCGGTCAGGCTGCTTTTGATGTCTCCCACAGGTCAGCGGCAGTGTCTTCACCACAACCAGCGATTACCTTGGATGGCACCTTGCCCGGCACCGTTCCTGATGGTATGGCTACGGAGGTACCCGAGGAGGGCCTCCCGCAGGCGCTGGACCTCTCGCTGCTGTCAACATCTCCTAGCGGTTCCGCTCCATTGGTGATGCGACGACCTGGACTGGGTGAGTACAGCATCACCCCTCCTACCATTCCAGGTCCGGTCACTTGGCCTTGGCCGGCTGCGATGCGTGACCCGCAGTCTCAGGCGGCGGCGACCTTCCCTAGCCGTGTTCCGTTGCTGGGTTCTGGGCAACGCACTGACTTGGTGACTCGTCGGGTCACTGAAGTGGCTGCCCAAACTGAGATATTACCCCCTGAGGCATCCGGCACGGGGGAGGGAGTGCCTCCTGGGGTACCACCTGTGGGGTCTTCCCCACAGGCTCAGTCTCAGTCTTCTGATAGTGCATCAACCCCATCTGGTAATCTTGATCTTTCGGAGGGCGATGAATCTCTGCCTTTAGGCGATCATTTGTCCGAGTCCATGGTCGCCCGGATCGCTGCGGGCAAGTATGTTGAAATTTTTGATTTGCTCAATTGGGAAATTGATCCTAAGGATTTAGAGCATCTGGATGAGAAAGAGAAGGAGCGGATCCGAAAACGTAAGCCGGATCGCTCATGGAATAACTGCCTAAATGCTTTCGTCATTTTTGCTGGGATATACTCCCAGGCTCATCCTGAAAAGGGGTCAGCATTGTGGCATTATCTGGATTTGATTATATGCGCCCGCAGTGATTTCCCTAATATGGCTTGGCTTATTTACGACAAAGGCTTCCGTCGCCGGATAGCCAAGGACCCTAGTTTACGTTGGGACCGCCCACATAATTATTTGTGGTTCAGGGCAATGAGTGCTAGGACTAACGAGCGATTTGACAGTGGTCACCCGGTTTTTCGTGCCGGCGCTTCGTCCAACACCCGCGCGGTCGCGGGTCAGCCGGTTCAACCCCGGCTGGTCTGTTTTGATTACAACAGCCGGGGATCTTGTGGACGGCGCCAATGTAAATTTAGGCACATCTGCTCCAATTGCGGTGCGAACCACCCCGCATCTACCTGTCCTCGGGGTAAGCCTGGGGGTGAGGGGGGAAAGGATTCGGGATCGAAGTGTGGCCCTTCGGGAGCGAATGCGCTTTCAAAAGGGACCTAGTCCGATCAAGGTTTCGGTCCGTCAGGCGTGGCTCTGTAGCTACCCTGATTCAGATGAGGCGCATTACTTGTTGGACGGATTTAAGCATGGATTTCGCATTCCATTTTTTGGCGAGCAGATTCCGTGCATGTCTAAGAATCTAAAATCAGTATTGGGCATGGAACAAATTGTGCGGGATAAGATCGCTACTGAATTGTCTGCCGGTCGTATATCTGGCCCATATTCTCACCCACCCACCCCTCTTTTTCGGGTATCTCCATTGGGGGTGGTCCCCAAGAAGACACCTGGTGAATTTCGTCTTATTCACCACTTGTCTTATCCCGCGGGGGCTTCGGTTAATGATGGGATACCTCGTGAATTGGCCACTGTCCATTACACATCCTGCATGGTTCGCAGCTGTGGCGTTGTAGCCGAGATCGGTTAGTGTGATATCAAATCGGCCTTCAGATTGCTTCCCGTACACCCAGATGATTGCGAGCTGTTAGGCTTTGCATTCGAGGGTTCGTACTATATGGATAGATGCATGCCTTTCGGTTGCTCCATCTCCTGTTCCGCTTTTGAGCGATTCAGCTCCTTTTTGGAATGGGTGGTCAGGCAGCAATCACGAAATTCACATGTTGTTCATTATTTGGATGATTTTTTGTTTGCAGGCGCTGCTGGCACAGGTCAGTGCGTTGCCCTTATGGCTAAATTTCAAACTATTGCACAGGAATTGGGTTTGCCCCTGGCAGAAGACAAAACAGAGGGACCTGTCACTGTGCTGACGTTTTTGGGGATTGAACTCGACACCGTTAATCAAGCCTGCCGCTTACCGGCCCCAAAATTGGTTGAATTACGGTCCAGACTTACTGCTATGATGGCGCGCACGAAGGCCACCCTTCGTGAGTTGCAGCAACTTATCGGGCATCTTAATTTCGCCTGTCGCGTGGTTGCTCCCGGCTGCCCTTTTTTGCGCCGGTTATGTGACTGTGTTGCCGGACTTCGTAGTCCGCATCACAGGCGCTGTATTTCGGCTGACATCAAGCACGATTTGGCACTGTGGCTTGAATTTTTGTCTAGCTTTAACGGTGTTTACTTTTGGCGCCATGAGGTTCTGGACGGTGCCAAATTTCAGCTTCAGACGGATGCGTCCAGGGCTCATGGGTTTGGTATGTTTTTTCGAGGCCGTTGGTGTTCGGGGGAGTGGCCCCAGGAATGGCAGCACAGTGGGTTTACCCGCGACCTCACATTCCTCGAATTATTTCCCATTGTTGGAGCAGTATATTTGTGGGCGGATGTGTGGGCTAATTCAGCCGTTAGGTTCCAGTGTGATAACTTGGTGGTCGTTCATGTTGTTAATAATTTGACTTCTAAATCGCCCTTACCTTGCGGTGTCTTCGATTTAACATTGTGTTTCGTGCTTGCCATGTCCCGGGGGTACATAATGATTTGGCTGACGCTCTGTCCCGCCAACAGATGGAGCGGTTCAGAGCGTTAGCACCCTCTGCTTGGAAGGAACCAGATCAACTCCCATCAGAGGTATGGAGCCTTGGCGGGTAGAGGCCAATCGGGCCATGAGTCTGGCCTTAGCCCCTAGTACGCGGCGGGCGTATTCCGCCGCTTGTGCGGAGTACGCTTGTTTTTGTACTTTGGAAGGAATACATCAAATGTGGCCGGCGACTGCAGACCAGTTAGTGCAGTTTGCGGTGTACTTGCATTTTCAAGGACTGGCGCCACGGACCATCCAGGGAAAATTTTCGGCATTGTATTATTATGCTAAGGCCCAAGGTTTCGCTCTTCCTGACTGTCAATTCAGGATTGCGAAAATGATTGAGGGTTGGTCGCGTGAGAGGGGTAAATTTCCTGACACCAGGACGCCTATTTCACCTAATATGTTGTGTGGCCTCGTGGAGACATGGTCACGAGTTTGTGTTAATAGTTTTGAAGTTTCATTGTTTCATGCTGCTGCCTTAACTGCCTTCTTCGCTGCTCTGCGTATCAGCGAGCTGGTGGCCTGTTCCAAATCTGATACCTCTGAGACGGCCCTAATGTGGACCGATTTGACCTTGGAGGCGGACCATGTTGTGATCCGCTTGCGTAAATCGAAAACCGATCAGCGGGGCAGGGGCACCTTGATACATCTTCGTAGGTGTTCTTTGGTGCAAATTTGTCCCATAGTTGCCTTGCATCAGTACGCCTGGCAAATTGGCAATTACCGGGGTTACTTATTCCAGCACGAGGACGGGTCGCCTTTGACCTGTTATCAATTTTGGAGGGTATCCCTTAGGGCCTTACAGCTTGCTGGTATACAGGGGTGGCATTTCGGTACCCATTCCTTCAGGATTGGGGCCGCCTCGACGGCAGCCGCGATTGGCATTGATTCCGTTGGCATTCAGAGAATTGGCCGTTGGAAGTCGAATTCTTTTAAGGCATATGTGCGCCCGTTAATGGACTGGTGATACCGGTCCAGTCTTTCTGTTTTCTCGTTTCAGGTCCGGATGCTGAGTTCCGCACCCGTGTTGTTTTCTACGGCCATAGTTTTGTGTACTGGGCGGCAAAGTATGCTGTACGATCCGGACGTGGCCACGATCTCGGCCTGGGACAGTGGGCAGAGCTGGTTTGGAGGGGACGACAGGGCATGTCCTGGAATGCATTTTTGACTACAGCTCTTTCGGACACCCTTGACCCTCCGCCTGCCATTGTCATCATTCATCTCGGTGGCAACGACTTGACCCGCATGTCGGGTAAAATTTTGATTCTTAAGGTCATTGATGACCTGAGACTTTTCAAGGGACATCGCCCTCATACCCGCATTTTGTGGTCGGCGATTATTCCCCGATTACAATGGGGTCCATACCATCTTCCCCAGCAGATGCATAAAGCCCGTAAGGGAGTTAATCGGGAAGTTGCCCGGGTGGTCAAGTCTGAGATGGGTAACGTCATTTCGCACCCTACTATTTCGGCTCAAGATATTGGCCTTTATCGTCCGGATGGTGTACATTTGTCGGATAGGGGCCTCGATGTGTTTCTTCAAGATATTACGGAGGGCCTGTGTGCTGAACTTTTCGGCGGGTTGGGGTAAGAGACTGCGGTGCGTCTCTTTGTGGCGGGTAGCGCTTATAAATTGCTTATGTCACGGCCCCATGGTTTAATTAATATCTGCAAGGTCCCGGCAGCCCTCAATTAAATTAGAGTAGGGTTTAGGTAGGGAACTCATTAACAATAATCCCACGAGCCCCTAGAGGGCTGCCAACGTGTTGTTATCAAAGGGGCCATGTAAAATCATCCCATCCATAATGGTTTGCGCTACCTCACAGGTCCTCCTTGAGTTAAATCGTTATGCTTACAGTTAATATTGTCTCCTGTATTCAATAAATCGTGGCCCATGTTAAACCAACTTAAAACTGTGTCGTCTCGTTATTCCGGCCTAGACTGGCAAAGAGCATTTCTGGGATGGTTTTGCCTAGGAACTGGAATGGCGAGGGGAAGGCTCACCCTCTCTTTCCCTGTACCATATTCACAAGCAACATTATTGCAATCACTGCTGCCATGCCTGCCCTGGTCATTTTAGGGAAAGGAAAACATGGTGGAAGATCCAGTTGTGAATATATGGCATTAGGTATCTTTTAATCCAAAATGATATGAGAACCTTGACAGTGTCAAACCTTTATATAGTCATATATATAAACTTTTTTCAAAGGGAGTCTTCCTTTTTGGTACTTCTGATTTTGTCAGAATCCATGAGGTATTGGATCTGAGCCACTGCAGAAGCCTGGCTTCCTCGTGAACATTCTAGCCTTCTTCCTTCAATTTCTAATTTTGTGAAAAATATTTGGCTTTCCACATAAGGAGGCAAAGGGCAAAAAAGCCAGAGTTTTCTCCAGCTGCTCAGTCAGAAGCAAATCTGTGCCTAGCTTCCAGTGTTCACATCCATGAAACAAAGGACTCCATGGATAACTGGAATGCGCACAATCTTTGTTTTCAGTTTTAACTGCAGTAAATATTATGCATTAATCTATTAAAGAAATGTAATTGCTGGGATTAATACATGATAAGTATTCTGTATTTAGGAACTCACTGTTTTGCACAAGTTTGGAATAGCCTCTCCCCCCCCCCCCGCCGCCCCAATTTGAACAAGAAGCTTTCAACCTTTCAAAAAATTAGTGGGCCTGCATTTTTTGAAAACGTAACTCTTGGCGATGCAGGTCTGAATGCTTAGGAGGGAACCACACTCATTGTTAATATGAAACTTAGCAACAGGCACTGGAAATTTCTCATTGACCTGAAAACAAATCCCAAGACCTCTTAGTTTACATGGAATGGCAGCAGGACCTGGAGTACCTGAGGTGTTACTTTAAAATGTCTAGCCCTGCCTCTTTCTTTCGCTGCCCTTAAGTCAGACGATACCCTTATAAAACATGTGAGGAAAGAAAACATCTTTGGGGACTAGTTTCCATAACAACCTCTCTGTCTCTTTTCCATACCTGCTATCTCTACTGCCAGGCAGAAAAAGCTGGCTAGATATGCCGCCTTCCACACACACATTCTGTAGTTACTATTCCAAAGGTGGTGGATGACCTTGAACACTGTGACATTGAAGCAAGATGTCTTAATTTATATGGAATTGCCTCCACATAGGAACTAAGGTCTGATGCCAGAGCATTATTCACTTGGAAGTTTTCCTAAGCGAAAAATCTTAATTTTCCTAATAAAAATCTGATCATCTGATTTATTTACAGTTGTAGTGAGGCAGTCTCTTACAACTATGATTTGGAATCTTTACAGAAAATCGCTAATTGGAGGGAGATAATTATAAACCACAAGAAGAATATATTACCAGATATGTAGAAAGAAAATACATTCACCATAAGAAAAAGATTATGTAGGTTTAGGTTGTTTCCTAATATCTAGTTTCCTTTATTATATCAATCCATCTCATGTTCAGTCTTCTTTTCCCCCTCCTGCCTTCCACATTTCCTTGCATTAATCTCCCACATCCCTGCTCTTCTTGACTTTCTAAAAGATTCTCAAAGTATAAAAACCTCAGAGTAGCAATTTTAGCTTCTAGTGAGAATTCAGGCTTGATTTTATTTTGAACCCATTGATTTGTCTTTTTGATAGTCACAGTACCAATACCTGAAGTGCTGTCCTCCAACACAATTGCAAACAAGCTGATATTTTTCCTTTCAGATTTTTTGTTGTTCACAATTTAAATCCTCATATACCTACAGTACTAGAGAAGACAATAGCCCAGTGCAGTGATAGCGAACTTTTTACAGACCAAGTGCCCAAACTGTGATTCATAACACACCTATTTTTCACAAAGTGCCAATACAGCAATTCAACCTGAATACAGATGGCAATATGTTGTTGTTCACAATTTAAATCCTCATATACCTACAGTACTAGAGAAGACAATAGCCCAGTGCAGTGATAGCGAACTTTTTACAGACCAAGTGCCCAAACTGTGATTCATAACACACCTATTTTTCACAAAGTGCCAATACAGCAATTCAACCTGAATACAGATGGCAATATGGGGTGATGTTGGGTGCCCACAGAAAGGGCTCTGAATGCCGCCTTTGGCACCCGTGCTCTAGGTTCACCAACACTGGCCTAGTGCATCACACATTTACACTTCATGATCTGTTCTGTTTCTACTCAGTGTTCTTTCGGTTTTTTGGTGATGTCTCTACTTGGATACAAACAATGTATGTAAATTATTTTAACAATGTTTATTTCTTCACTGTCAATATTAACATTAATTCTTCTGTATTTGTGATTTTTATTTTTTAATATTGCTTTTTGAACACCTTTCTTTAACCTTCATCAGTAGTTATTTCAAATGATTGCTATTGTCTATCACTTACATGATGTCACATGCATGTCTCAAATTACTAATGCTTCCTCCACCAATGTTCACTCCTCCTTCATATGAATCTAATCCACTTTTTTTCTGTATTCTGCATCCAAACTGAGGAGATAGGAAACTAAAGCACACCCTTATCTGATACCTTTGCCAATTGGAAACCATTCTGTCTCTCCATATTCTGTCTTTATTGTAGCCATTTGTTCAGAGCATTGCTTATGCATCAGAACAATCAAACATTGTGGCACACCCATTTATTTTAGAGCAATTCATAGCTTTCCAACATATATATATATATATATATATATATATATATATATATATATATATATATATATATATATATATATATATATATATATATATATATATATATATATATATATATATATATATATATATATATATATATATATATATATATATATATGCATGTTAGGGTGGATTCGGGTTTCTTCCCGTGTAGAAATCTGGTTGTTTTGGCGACGTTTCGACGAGGTCTCACTCGTCATCTTCAGGCTGGTGTTCTGGCTTCTTTCTTCTTGAAGCAAAGCGTGATCTCAGTTGAAGTCCTTCTATAAATACTGCTGGGGGTGTGTGGTTTGCTTGCTCTGTTGCTGATTGTAGGTTCGTTTGTTCTTTTGTGATCTGCTGTGTGGCTGAGGCGATCGTTAAGGGCTTAACTGCTGGTGGGTTAGATGGCTGTTTAGAGACATCATGTGTGGGTGAGGTGCTGGATGTGTGTCTCTTAGCCTTTTGTTTCTTAACGACCTTGGTGATGGGTGTTCTGGCAGCATCCTGGGCTTTGGTGGAGTGGGGTCCTGTGTCTTGTGAATTCATTTTGGTCTGGCTGCGTGTCTGTGGTCTCCCAATGTTTTTTTGGCGTGTGTAAGTGTGCTCCATGTGGTGGCTGGAGTGGGGAGTAGCGGTAGATGGTGCAGTCGTGGTTTTGTTATTGGATGGTGGTTTCGTTTCATCTGTGGGAAGGGTCTGGGTTTGTGTTTGGTGTGGAAGGAAGGTGGTGGCATCTTGTGTCCTTTTGGACCTGGTGTCAGTCTTTGTGACAGAGGCTCGTCTGTTGACCAGGGCTAGTTTCCAGATGTCAGGCAAGCGGGAGGTGTCATCACGTTTATTCATGTTGTTTGGGTGTTTCTCTATTTCAATGGCTTCCATGATTATTCGACTGTTGAAGTGTTCAGTTTTGGAGATGAGTTTGGTTCTTTTAAAATCAATTTCATGACCTGTTGTTTTTATGTGCTGGAAGAGAGAGGAAGATTTTTCTTCTTTTTTGACTGCGTTCTTGTGTTCTGCGATGCGTGCGCTTATTCTCCTGTTTGTCTGTCCGATGTATGTGGCTGGGCAGACTTTGCATGGTATTTCGTAGACTCCTTGGTTTTCTAGCTCAATCTTGTCTTTGGGGTTTCTTAAAATGTTGGCTATTTTTTGTTCGGTGCAAAAGGCTGTCTTGATATTGTGTTTGTGGAGAATTTTGCTTATTTTGTCTGTGGTGCCTTTGATGTAAGGGAGGAGGGCAGTGCCGTTGTTCTCTTCTGTTTCTTGGTTCTTGGGGGGTGTTTCTTTTTGGATTAGTTTGGTGATGGTCTTTTTTTGGAATCCGTTCGCAATTAAAGCATTCGAGAGAGTGTGTAATTCAGTTTTTAGGTGGTCTTTGTCAGTGAGGCGTTTGGTTCTGGAGATGAGGGTTTTTGCTACGGAGTTGATCTGTGCAGGGTGGTGGTGTGATTGTGCATTTAAGTAGCGGTTTGTATGTGTTTTTTTCCGGTAGATGGTATGTCCTAAGGAGCCGTCGGGTTTTTTTGTAGATTAGGACGTCCAGGAAGGGAAGTTGGTTGTTGGCTTCTATTTCCATAGTGAATTGTATTTTGGGGTGTAGGCTGTTGAGATGTGTGAGGAAGTTGTTCAGTTTGTCTTTCCCGTGTGGCCAGATAACAAAGGTGTCATCAACATATCTGAGCCAGAGTTTGGGTTTATGTTCGGACTTCTGTAACGCGTTGGTTTCAAAGTGTTCCATATATAGGTTTGCGATGACCGGTGAGAGGGGTGATCCCATGGGTGCTCCTTCTATCTGTTTGTATCTTTGTCCATTGTGGATGAAGTATGTGTTGGTTAGGCAGTGGTTGGTCAGATCTAGGATGTGCTTGGGGGGGTTGTATTTGTTGTGGATAGCTGTCAAGGCTTCTTGAATGGGCACTTGTGTGAAGAGCGAAACAACATCGAAGCTCACGAGTAGGTCATTGGGTTGTAGGTCTTGTTTCTTTATAATTTCTATGAAGTGGAACGAGTTTTGTACGTATGAAGAGATGGATTCTGTATAGGGCTGGAGTTGTTTGGCAAGAAATTTGGCGAGGTTTTGTAGGGGTGAGCCTATGGAGCTGACTATGGGTCTGAGAGGTGTTCCTTCTTTGTGAATCTTGGGGAGGCCGTAGAGCTTGGGGCATCTGGATGATTTCTCTCTGGGGATGATGCTTGGCTTGATTTCTTCACTTAAGGGTGAGGCTTTTATTTTGGCTTTGGTGGTTTTTTCCAGGTAGGTGGTGGGGTCTGTGTTCAAAGGTATGTAAGCAGGGTCTTGTAGTAGGTTGGATAGTTTGGCTTGGTAGTCAGATGTGTTCATCACCACTGTGGCATTGCCTTTGTCTGCTGGGAGAATGATTATGTTGTTGTCTTTCCTCAGGTTGGTGAGGGCTTTTTGTTCTTCTTTGTGTAAATTGCTTCTGGGTGGTTTGCTGGAGCAGAGGATATTGGTGACTTCGAGTCTGATTTTGTTGGCTTCATCTGGGTTGATTTTGGTTAGGCTGGCTTCCACTCCGCATATGATGTTTTCAGTGGGGATGTGTCTGGGGGCGACTGCAAAGTTGAATCCTTTGGACAGGACTTTGGTCTCTGCGATGGTGAGTGTCCTGTCTGATATGTTGTGAACTGTTTGTTTCATGGGCTGCTGTGGGGGGTTGGGCTTCTGGCGTTTTTCCAGTTTGTGGAGTTTGTTGGTGTGCATGTCTGTCTTGTGGGAGGTCTCTGTTTCAGCTCTCCAGGCGGCGAGTTGCTTGGATTTGTTCCAGAGTGTTGGGTGGATTTTGTTGCTGAGTTTGAGGTGGAGAGTGAGTAGGTCTCTGTTGGTTTGATCTAGTAGGTATCTTTTCTTGTGTAGTTCGTTTCTGATTAGGGCTAGTTCTGTTCTTTTCAGGATCCTTTCGCTGGATGGGGTTTTTGAGTGGAATTTCAGTTGGAAGCTTGTGGGGATCACATTTTTATCTCGGCAGTTGCGTAGGAATGCAATGTCACATAAGATGGTGGCTCTTCGGACTTCTAGTTTCTCGTAGGTTCTGGTCAGCTGGAAGGTTTCCTCCCCGTAGAGGTCGGATATTTGTTTTCGTAGATTTTCACGGGTATAGGTATGCATGTTAGGGTGGATTCGGGTTTCTTCCCGTGTAGAAATCTGGTTGTTTTGGCGACGTTTCGACGAGGTCTCACTCGTCATCTTCAGGCTGGTGTTCTAGCCATACTTCATCCACAATGGACAAAGATACAAACAGATAGAAGGAGCACCCATGGGATCACCCCTCTCACCGGTCATCGCAAACCTATATATGGAACACTTTGAAACCAACGCGTTACAGAAGTCCGAACATAAACCCAAACTCTGGCTCAGATATGTTGACGACACCTTTGTTATCTGGCCACACGGGAAAGACAAACTGAACAACTTCCTCACACATCTCAACAGCCTACACCCCAAAATACAATTCACTATGGAAATAGAAGCCAACAACCAACTTCCCTTCCTGGACGTCCTAATCTACAAAAAACCCGACGGCTCCTTAGGACATACCATCTACCGGAAAAAAACACATACAAACCGCTACTTAAATGCACAATCACACCACCACCCTGCACAGATCAACTCCGTAGCAAAAACCCTCATCTCCAGAACCAAACGCCTCGCTGACAAAGACCACCTAAAAACTGAATTACACACTCTCTCGAATGCTTTAATTGCGAACGGATTCCAAAAAAAGACCATCACCAAACTAATCCAAAAAGAAACACCCCCCAAGAACCAAGAAACAGAAGAGAACAACGGCACTGCCCTCCTCCCTTACATCAAAGGCACCACAGACAAAATAAGCAAAATTCTCCACAAACACAATATCAAGACAGCCTTTTGCACCGAACAAAAAATAGCCAACATTTTAAGAAACCCCAAAGACAAGATTGAGCTAGAAAACCAAGGAGTCTACGAAATACCATGCAAAGTCTGCCCAGCCACATACATCGGACAGACAAACAGGAGAATAAGCGCACGCATCGCAGAACACAAGAACGCAGTCAAAAAAGAAGAAAAATCTTCCTCTCTCTTCCAGCACATAAAAACAACAGGTCATGAAATTGATTTTAAAAGAACCAAACTCATCTCCAAAACTGAACACTTCAACAGTCGAATAATCATGGAAGCCATTGAAATAGAGAAACACCCAAACAACATGAATAAACGTGATGACACCTCCCGCTTGCCTGACATCTGGAAACTAGCCCTGGTCAACAGACGAGCCTCTGTCACAAAGACTGACACCAGGTCCAAAAGGACACAAGATGCCACCACCTTCCATCCACACCAAACACAAACCCAGACCCTTCCCACAGATGAAACGAAACCACCATCCAATAACAAAACCACGACTGCACCATCTACCGCTACTCCCCACTCCAGCCACCACATGGAGCACACTTACACACGCCAAAAAAACATTGGGAGACCACAGACACGCAGCCAGACCAAAATGAATTCACAAGACACAGGACCCCACTCCACCAAAGCCCAGGATGCTGCCAGAACACCCATCACCAAGGTCGTTAAGAAACAAAAGGCTAATAGACACACATCCAGCACCTCACCCACACATGATGTCTCTAAACAGCCATCTAACCCACCAGCAGTTAAGCCCTTAACGATCGCCTCAGCCACACAGCAGATCACAAAAGAACAAACGAACCTACAATCAGCAACAGAGCAAGCAAACCACACACCCCCAGCAGTATTTATAGAAGGACTTCAACTGAGATCACGCTTTGCTTCAAGAAGAAAGAAGCCAGAACACCAGCCTGAAGATGACGAGTGAGACCTCGTCGAAACGTCGCCAAAACAACCAGATTTCTACACGGGAAGAAACCCGAATCCACCCTAACATGCATACCTATACCCGTGAAAATCTACGAAAACAAATATCCGACCTCTACGGGGAGGAAACCTTCCAGCTGACCAGAACCTACGAGAAACTAGAAGTCCGAAGAGCCACCATCTTATGTGACATTGCATTCCTACGCAACTGCCGAGATAAAAATGTGATCCCCACAAGCTTCCAACTGAAATTCCACTCAAAAACCCCATCCAGCGAAAGGATCCTGAAAAGAACAGAACTAGCCCTAATCAGAAACGAACTACACAAGAAAAGATACCTACTAGATCAAACCAACAGAGACCTACTCACTCTCCACCTCAAACTCAGCAACAAAATCCACCCAACACTCTGGAACAAATCCAAGCAACTCGCCGCCTGGAGAGCTGAAACAGAGACCTCCCACAAGACAGACATACACACCAACAAACTCCACAAACTGGAAAAACGCCAGAAGCCCAACCCCCCACAGCAGCCCATGAAACAAACAGTTCACAACATATCAGACAGGACACTCACCATCGCAGAGACCAAAGTCCTGTCCAAAGGATTCAACTTTGCAGTCACCCCCAGACACATCCCCACTGAAAACATCATATGCGGAGTGGAAGCCAGCCTAACCAAAATCAACCCAGATGAAGCCAACAAAATCAGACTCGAAGTCACCAATATCCTCTGCTCCAGCAAACCACCCAGAAGCAATTTACACAAAGAAGAACAAAAAGCCCTCACCAACCTGAAGAAAGACAACAACATAATCATTCTCCCAGCAGACAAAGGCAATGCCACAGTGGTGATGAACACATCTGACTACCAAGCCAAACTATCCAACCTACTACAAGACCCTGCTTACATACCTTTGAACACAGACCCCACCACCTACCTGGAAAAAACCACCAAAGCCAAAATAAAAGCCTCACCCTTAAGTGAAGAAATCAAGCCAAGCATCATCCCCAGAGAGAAATCTTCCAGATGCCCCAAGCTCTACGGCCTCCCCAAGATTCACAAAGAAGGAACACCTCTCAGACCCATAGTCAGCTCCATAGGCTCACCCCTACAAAACCTCGCCAAATTTCTTGCCAAACAACTCCAGCCCTATGCAGAATCCATCTCTTCATACGTACAAAACTCGTTCCACTTCATAGAAATTATAAAGAAACAAGACCTACAACCCAATGACCTACTCGTGAGCTTCGACGTTGTTTCGCTCTTCACACAAGTGCCCATTCAAGAAGCCTTGACAGCTATCCACAACAAATACAACCCCCCCAAGCACATCCTAGATCTGACCAACCACTGCCTAACCAACACATACTTCATCCACAATGGACAAAGATACAAACAGATAGAAGGAGCACCCATGGGATCACCCCTCTCACCGGTCATCGCAAACCTATATATGGAACACTTTGAAACCAACGCGTTACAGAAGTCCGAACATAAACCCAAACTCTGGCTCAGATATGTTGACGACACCTTTGTTATCTGGCCACACGGGAAAGACAAACTGAACAACTTCCTCACACATCTCAACAGCCTACACCCCAAAATACAATTCACTATGGAAATAGAAGCCAACAACCAACTTCCCTTCCTGGACGTCCTAATCTACAAAAAACCCGACGGCTCCTTAGGACATACCATCTACCGGAAAAAAACACATACAAACCGCTACTTAAATGCACAATCACACCACCACCCTGCACAGATCAACTCCGTAGCAAAAACCCTCATCTCCAGAACCAAACGCCTCGCTGACAAAGACCACCTAAAAACTGAATTACACACTCTCTCGAATGCTTTAATTGCGAACGGATTCCAAAAAAAGACCATCACCAAACTAATCCAAAAAGAAACACCCCCCAAGAACCAAGAAACAGAAGAGAACAACGGCACTGCCCTCCTCCCTTACATCAAAGGCACCACAGACAAAATAAGCAAAATTCTCCACAAACACAATATCAAGACAGCCTTTTGCACCGAACAAAAAATAGCCAACA
Organism: Phrynocephalus guinanensis; assembly: GCA_037367245.1. Classification (NCBI taxonomy): domain Eukaryota; kingdom Metazoa; phylum Chordata; class Lepidosauria; order Squamata; family Agamidae; genus Phrynocephalus; species Phrynocephalus guinanensis. The sequence goes on from CM074740.1 coordinate 6,124,849, forward strand.
TTTTAAGAAACCCCAAAGACAAGATTGAGCTAGAAAACCAAGGAGTCTACGAAATACCATGCAAAGTCTGCCCAGCCACATACATCGGACAGACAAACAGGAGAATAAGCGCACGCATCGCAGAACACAAGAACGCAGTCAAAAAAGAAGAAAAATCTTCCTCTCTCTTCCAGCACATAAAAACAACAGGTCATGAAATTGATTTTAAAAGAACCAAACTCATCTCCAAAACTGAACACTTCAACAGTCGAATAATCATGGAAGCCATTGAAATAGAGAAACACCCAAACAACATGAATAAACGTGATGACACCTCCCGCTTGCCTGACATCTGGAAACTAGCCCTGGTCAACAGACGAGCCTCTGTCACAAAGACTGACACCAGGTCCAAAAGGACACAAGATGCCACCACCTTCCATCCACACCAAACACAAACCCAGACCCTTCCCACAGATGAAACGAAACCACCATCCAATAACAAAACCACGACTGCACCATCTACCGCTACTCCCCACTCCAGCCACCACATGGAGCACACTTACACACGCCAAAAAAAACATTGGGAGACCACAGACACGCAGCCAGACCAAAATGAATTCACAAGACACAGGACCCCACTCCACCAAAGCCCAGGATGCTGCCAGAACACCCATCACCAAGGTCGTTAAGAAACAAAAGGCTAATAGACACACATCCAGCACCTCACCCACACATGATGTCTCTAAACAGCCATCTAACCCACCAGCAGTTAAGCCCTTAACGATCGCCTCAGCCACACAGCAGATCACAAAAGAACAAACGAACCTACAATCAGCAACAGAGCAAGCAAACCACACACCCCCAGCAGTATTTATAGAAGGACTTCAACTGAGATCACGCTTTGCTTCAAGAAGAAAGAAGCCAGAACACCAGCCTGAAGATGACGAGTGAGACCTCGTCGAAACGTCGCCAAAACAACCAGATTTCTACACGGGAAGAAACCCGAATCCACCCTAACATGCATACCTATACCCGTGAAAATCTACGAAAACATATATATATATATTCTATGCCTTTGCTGCAATCCGGAAGGTAGAAATTTATTTTCATCTGCAGGTCCTTGCTATGATTCAGTAACCAATGTATATTTACAATGCAAAGTTGCAGACTCTCCCGGGTAGTAGTTTTCACTGAGTCAGGCAGTGTAGAAGTATTATAAACAAACATATGTGCTTTCTCATGCCTCCTTCTCATCTGAATTCAGCTGGAATTCACTTCATATATGTGAAAAGTTTGTCAAATCTTGAGCATCTCTTGGCTTGCATGGAGCATTGTTTTTGCAGATTTATTTATTTATTTATATCTACACCACACTGATTTTCCTATAGGAACTCTAGGTGGTTTACACAGAGGAAATAAATCAACCAAACATACATAAAGAATGACTAAATAAGTCAGTAGTCGCTAATGAATAGGATTTTTCCAGTCTTTCCTCATAGGGCTTGGTTTCCAGCCCCCAAATCACCATTGTCACCTGCCTCTGAACTTGTCCCAATTTGTCACTATTTCTCTTGAAGTGCAGTGTCCAGAACATGCCACAGTATTCAAGGTGAGGCCTAACCAATGCTGAATAGTCCATATCCTTTTGCCATGTTTATTTGTGCTTCACCATAAAGCTTGATAAAATGGATTATATTCTGTATCTATTACAGATATTTGATTTACCCTGAATGTTGTGTTACTCTGTGAGGACAATCTTATCACAACTTTTTAAAATTATTGTCCACCTCATGCATTCCTCCTTTCCTGGTGTCAGTTTCTGGTCCTATGTGGAGCAGTAGCAACCCTACACTCCCCTGTGCTCCATACCCACATAAAGGGTTGTTGGGTAAATCAATCTATCACAGTTGATTTCACCACAGATGAGGAGGCGAGGCATGTCACAACCTATCCAGTCTATTTGCATGATGACCAATTAGAGAGATTTATATTTCCCGGGGGTTGCTAACCATGCCTATTTCCTGCTTCTTCCCACATGGAAAGATTTGGCTAGAGGCCAGCCACCATTATGCATTTTGAACTCACAGAGAGAGGATGTGACTCTCTGATGTGTTCCTTTCTTCCTCAGCACATGGGCAGGAAAGGACATAGACCAAACCATTTTTCGGGAATGTTTTTATCAGGGGTCCTCAAAGTTTTCAAACAGCGGGCCGGTCCACCATGCCCCAGACACCACTGGGGGCCAGACCACAGTCCCTCCCACCCCCCAAAACGCTGGCATGGCAGCGACTGGAGTGGCTCTCCTTCCTTCCTTCCTTCATTGCATCGGGAAGGAGGTGGCAGCCCAGGCAAACTAAGGCCCCTCATCACCTTCTGGGCAGCCACTCAGGATGAGGAGCAGCAGCCGCAGCAATGGCAGCAAGGCTCGTGCCACTGTGTGTAGATCCAGCTGTGTGCCCTGGAGGGAAAGCTGCCTCCTCTCTTGGCCTGGCCCAGCCCGGCCCGACTTGGTGCACTGCAGGTGAGGGAGGGAGGGAGGGAGGGAGCAAGGGCTGGGAAGGAGGGAGGGGAAGCAGGAAGGGATGCCCAAAGCCACCTGCAGCCCACTCACTGGCTGAGTCTAGCCAGGCTGCGGTGCTGTCTTGGTCTGCCAGCCCGCTCATCACCAACCGGGGACAAATACAGCCCCACCAGCCTCCCAGGAACCAGGCCCAGCCACCGTTGGCCTTCCCTTCCCTTCTCTTTTTTCTCCACCACCTCCTCCTCACTGGTCTCTAACCCGGTGATGGTGGTGGCAGCTTCAACCTCTGGCCATGGCTGTGCTCCCTCCTCCCCTCCCTCGCTCAACAGAGCAAGGCAGCAGCCGTCCATCCCTCCAGCGGTCCACTGCCATGGCTGCTCTGGCTTGGAAGCCTGGCTGGAGCTGCCTCCGCCTGCCCCCTTCATTCCTCACAACTACAATAACACAGGCAGCAGCCACACAAGGAAGGCAGGTGGGCAGGGTGAAGGAGGAGCAGGGGTGGGGCCTCAGGGCCATGGAGGGAGTGGGAGACATTGCCACAGCCCCCTCCTGTTTTAAATTGACCCGCTCGGCTGCACCCGGCGCCCTGACCATCTGGGCAGTGGGTAGGGGGAGTGGGGGACATTGCCATAGCCCTCCCACTCTGAATGCCCCACTAGCCAGCATGCTGATAATCTGGGCCGTAGTTGGGGGGGAGTGGGAGAAGTGACAAAGCCCACTGCTTTGCCCTCAGCAATAGAAGCAGCTGCAGAGGCTGGCATGCTCACAAAGCAGGGGTAGGTGGGGGTGCAACTGGTCCCAGAGGCCAGATTAAGCACCTTGGGGGCCGCATCTGGCCCCGGGGCCTTAGGTTGAGGACCTCTGGTTTTTATTCTTTATTCTTTCAACCTGCATTTAATCCGAGCTGTACTTAGTGCCTGCTAGAGAAACTATGTGAGTAAACTCTTTTTAAAATACTCTTTAACCAAATAAGCTTCTTGTGTGTGTTTATTCTTAAAGTGCTAATGTTTGCTGGAGGGTAGAGAGAGAGAGAGGTGGGACCTTCTAAGGTTGATTAACTTTCTTGTAAGCTAAGCCACACTTCTGCTATATATTAAGAGGAATTTCCCAAGCTTTGGCAACAGGTTATGGGCCCAGGGCAGTTTTTAGGTTTACAAAAGAAAGATAAACAAAGAAGCATTTTCTGTGGTTTGTTATTTTAACATGTGATTGTGTTTCTCTAGCTGAAGATATTCCTTTGTTTGTTGCTACTGTTGTTTGTTTAAAAGTAGAGAAGCTTTTCCCCCACTCTAAGCATGAAAGGCACATCTCAGAGTAATGATTTTACAGGAAAGTTACCTGAACTAAATGCCAATAATTTTGAAAAATGCAGGCTGAGATTAATGTTTGCATTGTGAACCTTGGATATTGAGGCTTGTGTAAAAAATGAAAAACTTATTGATGCAGGTCCTAAATCTTCATGGAATAAACAAGATGCTAAGGCACAATTCATTATTGTTCACAGTTTAAGGGATGCCCAGTTGCATTACATTCAAAATTACAAAACAGCGAAAGAGATGATAAGTGAACTAGAAAAGGCTTATGGGGCTTCCAGCTAAGTGTCTCAGATTGCTCTTTTAAGAAGACTAGTCGGGCTCCATCTGAAGCATAAGAGGGATTCAGAGAGACATATCTCCGAATTTCTTGACCCAGTGAACAATCTGAATATTACAGTGATTGAATTCACTGATGACCTCCTGCGCCTTTTCCTTATGGCATCTCTAAGTGAAAAATGTAGTGCCTTTTGTTCTGTTATGACTACTCAGAAACATCCTTTTCACACATGTGTTACAGATCTCAGAGAGGAATGCAAGGAAAATGCAGCTTCTTCCTCCTTCTCTGATCCAGAGACAAATGGGTCAGGTTACATAACACAAAGAAGCCATAGCAAGACCACGCCTCCTGGCCAATCTCACAATGCTTGCTTCTTCTGTGGGAAGGCAGGGTATAGAGCCAAGTATTGTTATGCCTGCAGAGTCTCTGTCCAATGCGAGCTCCCCCAACTCTGAACAAAGAGAGCACAAATGGCAACCTATACCTTCAGGTTAGAAGAGCAAATTTAAAGGGCAAAAAAGCAAGACTCAAAGCAATCCATTTATAGAATGCAAGGCCACTCTCAGTCTAAATGACCACAGTGACATGTGTAGGTTCTAGATAGTGGGTCAAGCCATCACATGACAAATTTCAAGGAATTTTTCAAAAGCTTTGATTCAAATGCTGATGGACAAATTCGGGTGGCAAATGGGACTAATGTGAAAATACAGGGGACAGGGTCTTGGTCTCTAATCTGTCCTATAGGAGATATCACACATATAAACAATATGAAGAATTTCCTATATGTGCCACAATTGCATTGTAGTCTCCTCAGTTCATCTGCTCTTACAAAGAAAGGATTTCAAGGGTGCTTTTATGAAAATAAGGGAACAATTGAGAAAGATGGTGTTGTCGTTTTAGAGGCATATAAATCTAATGGCATTTTCAAAGTTAATCTCTCAGTTGAACAGGTCCAAGCCAATCCTGTACAGATGATTTAAGATGAAACCTCCCTGGATCTGTGGCATCATAAGTTTGGACCTAAAGATTCCAACACTATCCTGGAACTGAATAAGACAAACATGGCAAGAGGAATTGAGATAAAACAGCCTAACACAAGCACAACAAGGTGTGTAAATTGCATCATACAAAAGGGAATAAGGCCCTCAATTCACTCAACCCCAGTTGTTCTCTCTTCCTAATGCCCCCTTCCCCTCTTAACAATATTGTCTTTTCTAGTAAGTTCTGATCAGGTCTTGCAAGCTAACAGCTGAACTATCTGTGGAGACTAAAATGTTCCATCCCTTATAATGGATTTTTTCTTTTTTTGTGCTCTTTGTAGGCTTAATGTTACCTTTTAATGTTATAAGATGCCTTTTAAAAATTCCTGTTCTTAACTTGAATATGTCTCAATTGTTCTGGGCTGTATATTGTCCTTCATTATTGTAAGCTGCTTTGGGTCCGTTTCCAAAGAGAAAGTTGGGGTAAAAATATTCAAAATAAATACATACAGTGGAGCCTCATATAACAAACAGTTTGTATAACGTAATATCATTCTGTACAACATAAGAAATCCAGAGATAGGGGAAATTTGCTTAACAGAATTGTCTATGGGGCGAATCCGTACAACATAAAAATGGTGAATTAGGGATTACTCTGTTTTCAATGCATTCCTATGGGAAATTTTTATAAAGGGAAATTTGCTTAACATAATTTCATTTGGAACGAATTAATTCCTTTATACAAGGTACCACTGTAAATAGAAAATTACTTTGCACATATCATAAGAGAGACAATAATGGTGAGAAAGGACGAAGGCAGCAAAAAGAGAGGGAGACAAAACGTGAGATGGATTGACTCCCTAAAGTAAGCCATAGCCTTGAGTTTTCGAGAGCTCAGACGGGCTGTTGAAGACAGGACTTTTTGGAGATTGTTCATTCATAGGGTCGTCATACGTCAGATGCAACTGGATGGCACATAGCAGCAATTCTTATTTCCAGTGAGTTTTCTCTTCTCATGGTGTTCTCACAGTATATCACCCTCTGATTTGTCATTTTTGCTTCTAGAGAAAATTCAGGCTTGAGTTGGCCTAGGACCCACTTGATTGCATTTCTGGCAGCTCACAGTATACACAAAGTTCTCCTCGAGCAATATATTTCAAATGAATCTATTTCCTTCCTGTCAATTTTTTTCACCACACAGTTTTCACAATACAGTAGGACCCGCATATCCACTGATTCAATAACCACTGATTCAGTTATCCAAGGATGGCAGGGGAAAAATTAAATAAATAATTCAGCAGCCAAAAAGTAGGCTACTGTCACAAACAGCAGCTGTAAAGCAAGCTACTGCCATAAAACAGGAGCCATAAAGCAAGCTACTGTCAGAAGCAGCAGCCGTAAAGCAAGCTAAAGTCACAAAACAGCAGTTTTAGGTTGGGTTTTTTTTTGCATTCTCTCTTATCCAAGGTTTTCATTATCCACGCGAAGGCCTGAAACCAATCCCTAGCGGGTGCCGGGGTCCTATTGTAATATGTTGTAATATGTTGTAACTGGGCATATAAGAATGTGAATGATCTTGGTATCGGTCTCCAGTGGCATATCCCTACACCAGTGTTTTTCAACCACTGTTCCGTGGCACACTAGTGTGCCGCGAGATGTTGCCTGGTGTGCCGTTGGAAAAATTGAAAAAATTGAAAAATTGTTAAGAGAGAGGTGGGGGATGAACATAACATCATAAAATATGCTTATATACTGCATGTGGAGCAGGTCGGGAGGCGGAGGGCATGGTCCTGCCCTCCCTTTTCTGCCCTGACCCCGGGCACGTTCCTTCCAGCAGACCGCACGGCGGTGAAGTTGCAAAAAAAGTTGTGCCAAGGGTGCGCAGCGTCGGCGCCTCCTTTTGCAAAGTGCCCCGCACAGCCTCGCCACCAAGGCGCTTGCAACCTGCTCCTTGCGGCTCCAGCAACCCGTAGCAACTGCTTGCAGGCCGACGGCAACGCGGACCGTTGCTTTGGGACCCCTCGCAAGAGGTCCCGAGGAGGAGTTGACTTTCCCGCCCTCCGGCCCCACTCTTCGACCACCTACACCTTCCTCCCCCACGCTAACCCAATTCCCTCCTTTCCTGGCTAAGGCAGCCGATCCCCCGGGGACGCAATGCCTAACGAGTCCTCTTTGAACAAGCTGTCGGCTCCCTTGGAGCCTAACGGCCAAGGAGGGGAAAAGATGGGCCCTTTTGGAAAGTCCGCCGGCCTGGCCGCTGCTGCAGGGGCGGGAAGTCACACGACCAGCTTAGCCCAAAGCCCGGCGGCAGCGGCGGCGGCTGATGCCTCCGGTGCCACCGCCACCACGTCGGGGAAGAAGTCCCCGCGGCTCACCCAAATGCGCGCTGTGTCGGAACCACGGCTATTCCTTGCCCCTGAAAGGGTACAAGCGGTTCTGCATGTGGAGGGATTGCCAGTGCAAAAAATGCAGCTTGATCGCCGAGAGGCAGAGGGTGATGGCCGCCCAGGTGAGCCACCAAAAAGTGGAAGCAAACGGGTGCAAAGTAGTTGGTGCGAAACAGCCCTGGGGGGGTGGCGGCGAGAAGTAGGGTCCCTTCCAACCTCCCCCCCTCTCGATTCTAGATTGCTTCATGAATGTCAGTGCCTTTCTTTGTGTTTATTTGATTCCTATTCAAGAGAATTACTTTATATATAGTCAATATAGGCACAGAGTTAAATTTTTTAACATTTTCTAATGGTGTTGTGCCTCGTGATTTTTTTCATGAAACAAGTGTGCCTTTGCCCAAAAAAGGTTGAAAAACACTGCCCTACACAATTATCTTTACTTTGTAATTCCTTCATTGCTGCCCTTCTGAGTCTCAGTCTTCCTTGATTTCTTGGCTGCTGTCTTCATTTGGATTGATGAGCGAACTGAAGTAGATGAAATCTTTATCAATTTCAATTTCTTCCTTTGTAAGCTTTAAAGTTACATGGCAATCATTGTTTTTGCCTTATTAATGTTCAACTGTAGTCCTATTTTTGCTTTTTCTTTCACCTTGATCAGAAAGCAAGTCATTGCTGCTTTCTGCCAGCAATATGTTGTTAGCTTTATATCTTAAATCACTAATGTTTCTTTAACCCCTTTTCACTCCTTTCATCTGAATCTAATTCAGCTTTCTGCATACATATGTTCTGGGGAAAGAATGAACAGATTAGGAAATGATACACAAGCTTGTCAGATATCTTTGCCTATTGTAAACAACTCTGGTTCTTCATATTTTGTCCTAACTGTGGTTTGAATGCTCGTGGTCTGCACAAAAGCACCCTCTCTTGGATGCACGCTTTAAGGCAATGAAAGTGTCAGAGAAGCTGACAGCAAGGCCAGCAGGAGGCTAGACATCATTACAAGCCTGGATTACTAGCAGGGCCACTCTAGGTGGAATGATCAAAGCTGAGACATCTGCCCTCTGCAGGATTAATGGGCAGAACTGTTAGTTCCAAAGCAAAGGAATGTAGAGAAATTACTAGAGAGAACTACTAGGTAGCAGCAGTTATGGACTGTGACATTGGTAGAGGATGTTTTCCAGAAAATGGCAGTGACACTGCAGCTAACTTTTGTTAGCATAGAAGGCAATGACAAACCATTTCTGAACAGGCCTTACCTTGAAAACCTTTTAGGAGACAATTTGAAAATGAGAATATACGGTACTTCTTTCTTCCCCCGTTTTCTTTCCCTTTGTTGGAGATTGCCTCCATCTTCTCTCCTGCTGTTTGAAAATTGAAATAAAAGATGAAAATGTTAGGTTTTTTTCTATAAAACCCTGAAGCTGACTTCCAATGGCAGAGTTCACTGGCTATTTTCCATTAATCGTGGCTCTTTAAGGGCTAAAACACTTCCCCAGCCAGCAGCATGCCACCAATACTGAGCACTTTCTAACTGACTAGATGGATTTTTCATGCATTTTTAAAAAGAATCATTAAAGGCATAGTACCTAATCCTCCTAAATTGTTCTACAAGGGGTTATTTTCCCTCTCATAATTTTAGTTTATTTCAAGAATGCAATTATGACTCCATTCTAGCTCATATTAGGGATCCAGGCAAGAAAGTAACACACATATATAGAAAAACAACATATTGCAGAGATGTATCCCTTACTATGATAAAAGAGCAGTATCTGTAAAAGCCTTCAGATGAAAAGCACTCCACAGCTGGTTGCCTCTGGGGGAATAAAAATTACTGCACTTCACATGTTCTCTCCCCCCCCACCCATGACACAGTTTTGAGTGAGTCATTATCTATTAAAGAACTGTGTAATTGTTTCATATAAAGATGTTTGCCACTCAAGTTAAGGAAGCCCATAGAGTGGCTACAACCCATAAAACGTCTGAATGGTAGAACACATACCTAAACAAGTTATTTACTATACATTGCTAGAAAGAACCGGTCTGCTTCCAGTTTACCAAAGCTTCCTTGCTGGATCATCTGTAGCTGAATCTTTGGGGGCCATACTAGATTAGGCAATAGGTTTTATTGCTATTTCCTCCTGTTCCCTTTCTGCTTTTGCAGAGGTGCTATCCCTGCACTGTTTGCCATGGCATGCAATTTTCCTCAGTAGCATACAGTATTTTGCAGTTAATGTACTTGTTGTGATTGATTATTAGAAGATAACCACAGACTTTAATTTGCAAATCTGATTATGGAGTTCCTGTTATGAAAAGAAAACAATGTCCCCCTTTAAAGTCAGAGGGGCAATGTTTAGAGATCCAGGGACCACACATGGTGACTCATGCAGGGCTGTACCTCCTCTCATGCCCCCATCCCAAAATGCTCCCCCCCCAAGAAATTTGTACTGATGAATTCCCCTTGCATCTTTTGCTGACCAATTAAAAATAGGGGTGTGGGGGAGCCCTCAGACAAGGCATAATTGCCCCCCATCATACCTCCAAATGTCCAAAGGGCAATCAGCAATTGTAAAATAATAAAAAGCAACGGCAATTTTTTAAAAAAATTAAAAGTGGGGCATGTGGAACCCCTTGGGGTTTAGGAGGCAGAGAGTTGTCTTTGAACCACCTTGAGGGCATGGCCTGCCTCACCTTACAGTCTAATTTGATCTTTGAATGATGCATTTCAACTAACTCCTGCAAAATTCCTTCCCAAGCAGCGAAAGAAAGGTACAGCTCCAAGGACCTTTTAAAATAGCCCATCAATTGTTCTTGCCATCGCTCGTGCCTAGCATCTTGCAGTTAGAGTTTGGCAGACAGGAAGGCATTTTCAGAACTTTGCGTGGCGGAGGAGTAAGGATTTTATCATCATCATCATCATCATCATCATCATCATCATCATCATCATCATCATCATCATCATCATCATCATCATCACCATCATCATGCTAGCAGGGACCCTATGGATCACCAAGCCTAGCCCTTGTCAGAGAGGCACAATGAAGAATTAAACTCCCATTGCCTGGCTCCCCAGACAGATACTTCAACCACTGAGCTACCCAGCAGGTTTTATTTGCGACTTAGACATGCATAAAAGTCGCAGGAGAAATAAGGAGCTAACCAAAACTTATTCATTTGTTTATTGTCCATTTTATCATTTTGTTTTATGAAAAAGTATTATTTTTCCTTTCATTTTTTATTGACAATCCACATAGGATAATACATACCATCTAATATAGCTTGTTAGGGGCGTGGTGGCTCAGTGAACTAAGGCTTCCAAAAAAACTGTCGACTGCAAAGTCGGCAGCTCGGCGGTTCGAATCCAGGGTGCCACGCAGTGGAGCGACCGCCCACTGATAACCCCAGCTCCTGCCAACCTAGCAGTTTGAAAGCATGTCAATGCAAGTAGATAAATAGGTACCGCCGTAAAAACCGCGAAGGCAAAACAGTGTTTCCTTGCAGCCATGCCATCCACGTGGCCATGGACCTGCACAACACTGGCTCTTTGGGTTGAATACGGAGATGAGCACCACCCCTAGAGTCGGACATGACTAGCACGCATGTGCGGGGGGAACCTTTACCTTTACCTTTTTATCGGATCACATAGACTTTGTGTTTATAACTACTTACAACCTTATGGGTTTACATTGACAGTGTTTTCAATAGGGGCATGGTGGCACAGTGGAAGGGTGTGGTGGCTCAGTGGACTAAGGCACCGAAACTGTAGACTGCAAGGTCGGCAGCTCGGCGTTTCGAATCCCGGGTGCCACTCAGCAGAGCGAGCTCCCACTGATAACCTCAGCTCCTGCCAACCTAGCAGTTTGAAAGCATGTAAATGCAAGTAGATAAATAGGTACCGCCTTAAAAAGCGGGAAGGTAAGACAGTGTTTACTTGCAGCCATGCCGGCCAGGTGGCCATGGACTTACACAACACTGGCTCTGCAGCTTGAATTTGGAGATGAGCACCAACCCTAGAGTCGGACACGACGAGCATGTATGTGCGGGGGAAACCGTTACCTTTTACCTTTAATATAGTTTGTTATAAAAACAATACCAAATAACACACCAAATTAAACATTCTTAAACTATCCAACAGTCCAGTCCATATTCTGATTCATCCAATTGAGTTCTTTGTATAACATATGAGGTTACTAGAGGTTGCCATATATTCGGAAATCTCTCCCCTGTATAGTTTAAACCTACTAGTCAGTTTTTCCATAACTGCAACTTCCCATATTCAGTTTACAAATTTTGTGAGTGAGAGTCCCTGGGCATATTTTCAGTCATGAGTAATTTCCATTCTAGCCACGGCCATGAGAATTGCTATTAATTCTTTATTAGCCAGTTTTTCATTTCCCCTCAGTAAATAATGAGAATAATAACATTTCATTTGGATCTATTTTCTGTTTAGTTAGTTTCTCTATCCAGTTAATAACTTTATTCCAGTATGTTTCTATATTTGGGCATGCCAACCACATATGATCTAAAGAATCCTTACACCCGCAATTACACTTATGGAAAGGAAATCTTTTTTTTTTTTAAAAGCTGCCTTTCTCCCGATAATGGACCTAAGCTGTCTTACACTGATGAAGATGCACTGGAAAACATTTTTTTGACAAGCATTTTGCATGCAGGAAAAGAAATATAAGAACATAAGAACATAAGAAGAGCCATGCTGGATCAGCCAAAGGCCCATCTGGTCCAGCTTCCTGTATCTTACAGTGGCCCCACCAAATGCCTATGGGAGCGCATGAGACTAGATGTATGTCTCCTGCAACCACTCCCCTGCATCTGGCCCTTGAAGTACCCAGGTTTTAAGCCTGGAGATTATACATTTCCATCATAAAATATATTATGCTACAGATAACCTGCTGTCAGATAATACTGCAGTTTAGAGCAATTTGCATCACAATATTAAGCAATGAATCATCCAGAGAAACATTTATGTGCTACTTTAGGGCTGTATGTGGAGGAAAGGTTTGACTCACTCCTTAATCTCACCCCAATTTCCCATGTCATAATAGCACTTTAAAGATAAATAATGATAGGAACTGGTCAGAAGACATAGATATAAGTTGGCGATGAGTTCAAACTATCTCCCCTGTATCTTTATTCTGCACATGTTCTGAGGCATGTACCTCTAAGGTAGCCACTGAGATGCCTTCTAGGTAAGCATACTATTTTCAGTCCCCTCCTGCTTCATGAGCTCAAAAGTAGATTTCTCCACTTTTTTTATAAATTGGACCTCCAGATACCTTGCTTCCTCTTTGGCCACATTCAAAGGCCACCCTTCCTGAGTAGCCAATAAACCTACTCTCACCCATTCTCTGGTCAGTAGCGTTATCAACAGTAGAGATGGGCACGACTTAGCGGTATTCCCGTTTCCGTTTCCGTTACTCGTTTCCGTTACTCTACGGAAACGGTAACGGGAATCACTGCCCCAGACTTCGAGTTCGAACCGACGAACGAACAATTTGGTCTGATTTGTCATGCTCGTTACTTGCATCGCGCAATGCCAAGCGGCACAGAAAAAAAGTTTTTAAAAGTTAAAAAAAAACCCGATTCCCGGCCCTAAAAGTAGGCGAAAACTGTCTGAGGGCACCTACCAGGCCAGAAGGGTGTTTTATTTGGGGGGGGGGGTTCCCCGCCCCCCTCTCCTTGGCTATTGCTACTGCTGCGCTGCTGGTACCAGGCTGGGAGGGCGCATCCATTTGCCATGCAGTGCGGGGGATCCAAAATGGCGACCGCAATATTTTTTTTGAAATCGTTGCCCAAAACCCCACCAAAGCACCACAGAAACATGTGAAAATTAGCTATTTTAAATGCTTGAATTTTTACAGGAGCAGCAGTGGGTTTTTCTTGCAAAAAAAAGTCTCCGTTGATTTTATTTTATTTTATTTTATTTTATTTTTTTTACACCTGCACATTTGCAATGATGGGCTCGCCCATGGGAGTGGACCATGCAAAGTTTTGCAGCCATTCCACCAATCGCATGGCCAGGTTTTGCTGACTGTACCAGGCTGGGAGGGCGCATCCATTTGCCATGCAGTGGGGGGGGGGATCCAAAATGGCGACCGCAATATTTTTTTTGAAATTGTTGCCCAAAACCCCACCAAAGCACCACAGAAACATGCGGAAATTAGCTATTTTAAATGCTTGAATTTTTACAGGAGCAGCAGTGGGTTTTTCTTGCAAAAAAAGTCTCCGTTGATTTTATTTTATTTTATTTTATTTTATTTTTTTACACCTGCGCATTCGCAATGATGGGCTCTCCCATGGGAGTAGACCATGCAAATTTTCCACCAATCGCATGGCCACTTGGCCAGGTTGACCACAGAGACTTCTGGGATGTGCCAATCGGGCATAAACAGCCCACTAATCGTAGCCCAAACCCGAACCCTAAGCCTAACCCATACGCCAGTACACTGTCCTTCTAAGTGGGTCAGAGAGGCACCCAGATGCACCCCAATACTCACCGTAACCTCACCCGTAACTAGCCTAACCCTAGCCGTTGCGCTAAGCCGTCTTAACCCTAAGCCAGATCTACTTGCATTGCACTACATGCAAGTACGTGAGACACAGCGGGTGCAAAGAGTCTGCCAGTCCGTCACTTGTGGCTCTGGCTGACTCCTGCAGCTCCCTCCAGGAGCCCGCTACCCCCTCCCCAAACCAGTACTAACGACAATGAAAAAACGAAAAAACAAACCGACTAATTTTTGCAAATTTTCGCGAAAAACGGAAACGAGCCGAAACGGAACCGGCCCGACTAACGACAACTCGAAAAAAATTTTTTTCAAGTCGTGCCCATCTCTAATTAACAGTGTTTCCCTACTGTAACAATATATACAGGGTGTATTTAGGTTAAACATGAGCAATAATAGTCTGGGGAAAGAACACGAAATGAGAAACCAGGGTCAGAGTCAGAATGTGGTGGACAGGGCTAGCAGTAGGAAAATGGCTGACCTCTGTTGTATACAGTGACTTAAAAATCAGCTGTTTGCTTTAAGTTGAGAGCAATCGTCCTGATTTTAATACAAATATAGTTTAAAACAACAGACACACTTATTTTTATGTAGGATTGGGAGTTAGTAAAAAGTTAAATAAACCAAAGTGAAGCTATGTTGATTTTATTTATGCCTTACTAAACTGCTTAGGCTCTGATGAAATGCTTATGGCTGCACAAAATTGAAAGGAGAAAGGCAAACACATATGGGCCAAGGACACAGATAAGAGAGTGATGGGGAGGATCCATGGTGGGAATGGCTCCGGTTAAGTTGCAAATTGATTGTGGAATGTTGTGATTGGTGAAAGAGACAAACTGGTTTTGAACTTAAGATCATGCATGAGAGTGGGGTGCAATTTTCCCTCTCCTGCATGTGTGGGCACACTTGCCCAGTCAGTTTTTCAGCTGAATAAATAAACAAAACTGAATCTCTCCCCTGTTTCAGAGGTTTTTTGTGTGTGCAAAGTTACTGATTCAAGAGTGTTCTGGGAATAGCCCAAACTCAACAATTTTGATGTCCTTGGGTAGGCTCGAAGGGTTAAGTCTAAATTTACCAGCCCTTTTTGGGTGTGCCTTTGGACTGCCTCTTGAGGAAAACTGGGGGGTTTGGCTCTCAACATCCACAGTGTGCACCAATTCTCTTCTATTGGGAAGATGGCTTGAGCTGACTTTCAGCAGACCCCACAACACTGTGGATGAACACCTGTGCGAGATTCTTGAGCAGGCATGTCCAAACCTTGACCCTCCAGATGTTTTGGACCACAACTCCCACAGTCCTTTGCCATTGGAAATATAGGCTTGGAATTCTGGGAGTTGTAGTCCAAAACATCAAGTGGGCCAAAGTTTGGACAAGCCTGTTCTTGAGGGATTCCTATGATGACAGCATTAAGACAGGATATGTTTTTGTAAGTATAAAAGTATAAGCCAGTGGTGGCCAAACTTCGGCCCTCCAGATGTTTTGGACCACAACTCCCAGAATTCCAAGCCTTTATTCTCAATGACAAAGGACTGTGGGAGTTGTGGTCCAAAACATCTGGAGGGCTGAAGTTTGGCCACCACTGGTTATAAGCACTTGAAGAATTGTGAAAAGAAATTGGTATTCCCCAGTTGAAAGAGAAGCCCAGATGGACATATGGGTATGGACCAGGGTGGCAACCCCTGGTAAGAGGACTAGCCTGTTGAAGAGTTATAATGGAAAAATAAATTTTGATAAATAATAATTGAAGCGGTTCCGAGACCCATCGGAACTGCCCAAATACGCCCCACACCATCACAAGTACGACACTCTTTACCCGGTCCCAAAATTCCAATCCGTTCCCGAGATATCAGGAAGAATATAAAAACCGCCGCTTTTGCCAGCTAAGAGGCCTTGCGAGCAAGGGCTCAGCAAGCGGAAAGCTTCAATTCACACCTAATTTGTCCGTTTACATTGTATCTAGTTAGCCGCAGCAGTTCATTTCCGCGGAGACTCCATAAACCAGCAGGGGTGCGAAGATAAGCCCATCTGCGTGTCTTAACCAATCAGTGCCCCCGCCATCAATCAATGTCTCGTTAATTATGGCCGGACGGGGCGCACGATGGGGGACCCTATTACATTGAATTGGCTGAGTAGACCACCCCAACCAAAAAGAACCATAGCCCTTCCCGGGGAAATTCGAAAACTTTAACCGTTCAGGGCTCCAGAAAGGCGGCCAAACCTCCAACAGCGCCAGCAGTACAAATCCAACCGCTCTACCCGACTCTTAGCTCCAGAGACTCGGGTAAGGCAGCCCAGGGTAGCGATTCATCTCACTATCTCTTACCCGAGCTGCAGTTCCAGAGAATTCATACCTTCTCCTGGCCATTCATGTCTATGGCGATAGCCCGGTCCCCTTTCCACTTTTTCCTCGCTTGCTGTATTTATCTATGGCGGTAGACTAACCCTCACTTCAGAGACAACTGGACAGGGTTTCCCCTTCTTGCGGAAATCCGGTTTTCTCAGTTCCAGGGGTTCCCGCCAAGGAATAAGAGATGCCCCTTGCTAGTATATCAGTTAGCCTCTTCCTGCCCCCTCTTCCCTTATTCCCCAACCCTGAAATCTTAGCCAGAGACACAGTTCAGGAAATTTTTCCTGGATTGATGAATTATTTCCTTCATGCTCTTGGCTTGCAAGGGAATGATTCTGAATGATCATTCCTAAGTACCAGGGACCTCCTTACCTTTAGAAACTTGGTTTTCCTGCCTCTGCCTAGATGGACCCAAAACCCTTGACCCAAGGTGTCCCCCCATCTCTCTCTCTCTCTTCCCCCCTCTTCCTCTCTCTCCCCTCTTTCCTCCCACTCTTTCTACCCTGGGTGTGCTTTAAACGTGTCTCTACTCTACCTAATGGCTCCTATACCTGCAAACTGGGGCAAGGGGGTTATGGCATGAGATGAAGGACATCATGGCGATTCCACGAGGCAGGTCACATCTTCTAGAAGCAGAATCCATATTCCACAGAGATCCTGGCAAGTCTTCCACAGATGTTCTCCAGATTATGCCACAGCCTGGGGGCTCATCATTATCACATCTCTGCATCCACAAAGGACTGTCTGGCTACCTCTGGATGATCTCATCAGCTTTCCGGCTCACCATTGACTTCTATATTGACCTTCCCCAACCTTCTATTGACTTTTCAATTTCCCAAGTTTACCTAGACTCAAGAACAATACCCTGTTCCCCCTTCTTCATTGTCATACCCTGATGGCCTAATTAAAGGACACATTTGACTCATCAACACCTGGGCAGGTATCCGGTTCCAGCCTGCCAGGGGGCTTCCCCTCACCACCCAGGAACGCCTCTGGACAGCCCCTGGACCACACCGATTGGACCACCTGAAAGACCGTCCCCTTGCCCACCCCTGGGTGGTGCCACTCGGGGGAGGGATGAGGGGGGGACTAATAAAAATGTGGTTCTCTTTGTGTTAGGGGTCAGACATCTTAGCTTTGTCTTTGGCTTGTGTCCACCTGCTGTCCTTTATTAGGCCTAATAAACGCAGTATTTTCTCTGGGATCTCTCTCCTGTTGGATTCTTCATTGGGTCTCTGGGGTCCAGCAGAACTCAGCAGGATTAGCCTAGCTGAAATATAATTTTAAACTTATCTTAAATTCAACACTGTGGTTCTATATCCCCACGAGGGGATCAGCCAGGTGAAATCCCTGTGTGTACGAGAGTGATTGGGGGAACATGGTATAACTTGACTGTAGTAAAACAGGGGGATGAAGGGCATCCCTGACATGTGATTCCTGGTCAATAGGACATGGACCTATTGACCAGAATATTGACCAGGATTGCCAAGAAACCTGTTACGTCCACTTTGGTTTTAGGTAATTTCAGAATACTGGAAGTTGGTCATGATGGGAAACAGCAGCACTATTTTAACTCAAGCACCATCAAAGACTCCTCTCCAAGCACCGCTCCATGGCGCAGCACTATTTTAACTCAAGCACCATCAAAGACTCCTCTCCAAGCACCGCTCCACAGTGCGGCTGTGCTGCGGGGTGGCTTTGCCACTCCCGGGCCGAAAAACCACGAGACGCGATTTGCGTGCTCTCGCGAGGCCGGGGAGTTGTGCGAGATCGCCCCGCCTATAAAGCCGGGCGACGCCATCTTCCCAGCGTCATTCGGCCTTCATCGTTGTTCGTTCCCTTCCTCTCCTTCCCAGCCATAGGGGTCATGGGGGAGCTCTATCACTCTAGCTTCTGTTTCTATGCCAGTACGCACTTACAACATTCCTTTCTCAAAAGGAGGGAAATGGTTAAGATTTTGGTATGACAATAGGTACATAATAGGCTATATGGGCAAAATAAGTGCTTGATTTATGAAAGGTGTTTCTGGATGATTGGCCTAAAATGAGGAGAATCACAGAAGCTTAAGACATGATAGTAGAAACATTTCAAAGAGAGATAAGGGTGGTAAAAAGTTTGACAAAAAAACAGGTGGGGAAGAGGCAAAGAGAAATGCAGTATCTGAGAAACGAAACTTAACATCAGCCTGTAGAGAGGAGATAAAGGGAACGTTTGTACCTTGCCCTCTTCAGCGCTGCTGGTCAAGGCATCTTAGCCTCTGGAAAATATGGGTCTGTTGTGAGTCTGCATGGTTTGTCTGAAAGTGTTTGAATGTGCATATGTGAGAGCTGTCTTTTAATTGTTATGTGCAATCTATATAGGTTATCAGCTGAATAAGAATTGAATTGTATTCTTACATTGATATCCTGCCAGAATAGAGAATATTAATTTACTACAAGTAGTTTTGAGGGCTGTAACAGAATAGCCAGAACAAAAATAAAATGTAGGAATAGAAATTCAGGCCCCTGGACTAGCAACCCAGAGAGAACGATGAATTTCTAGGAAGTACTTGATCAGATATTGAGAGATATCTTCTCCCTGTGTTTATAGTGTCAGGTGTACGAAAGGGGAAAGGCAGTGGGGTTTTCGTTTCTGCTGCAAGGCCCACTGCCTTTCCCCTTTCCTGCACCTGCCACAATAGAAGGTGGGGTAACCCAAAGAGCCTTCTGCTGCAGTAGGCAGCCAACACACACACACATACACACACACACACACACACACACACACACGCACTGCAGAGTCAGGAGTAGTAGGAGCTGGTTTTAGATAAGATCAAGGATAAAACTGTATACAAATCTGGTGACCACAGACCTACTGCCATCTTGTGGCCACCTGACTACAGCGCTGCAATTTGGAAAAAGGAGCCATTTTGAAAAGGGAAGCTGAGAACCAGGGCTTCTGTTGTTCAATGACCTGCATGAAGTGCCCTGTTTTGGAAATATTTGGCACTGTTTTTGGAACTTTTTGGGACCTTTGGTGGATTTCTCAAGTGGTTATAAGGTAGGTTGCTCATCTTCTGTTGTTTGCCTGTTAACTGTGTTTTTTGCTTTCTGGGGGGTGGTAATTTCCCACTTGGAATGAATTAATCCATTTCCAGTGCATTCCTACTGGAAACCACATTATGAATTAAGAATATTTTGATTTAAAAATGCATTCGGAACATATTAATTTTGTAACTCAAGGTACCACTGTACTGTAATTTGGATAGATGTCTCCCAATATTCAGTTTGTCTTGGAGATCCTGATAGTAATGTCCCTGTTGTTTCTCGTTCTCTTTTTTAAACCCCTATGCTCAGGATTACTCTTCTATGCTGTAAGCTATGACTCTCCTCATGGGGGTATATAATTCTTTATATATAATACTGCTGTTCCTTCCTTCTTGTTTTTATTTCTCTTCTTTTAAAATAAGTTCTAGCCTTCAATTATGACATTCCTGACATTGCTGTCACCTGCTAGGTTTCAGTAATGGCCATAAAACCATACTATTTGCTGTCCCTGTTAAGATTTCAAAAGCATCTTGTTTGTTTTTCATGATCTATGCAAAATCATGGGCTATTCTATCTAGCTTTCTTCTTATTTCCTATCCACTGGGGAATCATTCTATTCCTGTTGTACTGCTGATAATCCTAAGTACATACCTCCTCCCCCCTGTGCTCTGCAATACCATCGCCTCACACATTTAAATTTAAATCACTTCTGATGAGGCTCCTACCAAACATGTTTTTCCCAGCACTTATTAGGGACAAATTCCATCTGTAGTGCCTTGAGTTCTTTTTGGAAGAGTAGAACATGGTGCAATTAGCTGAACTTTACCTGGTGACAACTTCTATGCAGTCAGTGCTTCATATCCAGCATTCCTGTTTCTCTTCCTCAGGCATAACCATTAATAGAAAACACCTTTATCCCAAACTTCTTGACCTTCCTACCCACAGTTTCATGGTCATTTGCAATGTGCTAAAGGTTGTGCCTTGTAGAATCAATTGTTCCAACATGGAATGGTCAGTGGTAGAGATGGGCACGACTTGAAAAAAATTTTTTTCGAGTTGTCGTTAGTCGGGCCAGTCCCATTTCGGGTCGTTTCTGGTTTTCGTGAAAATTCGCAAAAATTAGTCGGTTCGTTTTTTCATTTTTTCGTTGTCGTTAGTACTGGGTTTTTTTGGGGGGGGAGCGGGCTCCTGGAGGCACCTCTGTGGGGTGGGTGCCTCCTCTGGTCCGCTATAAAGGGAAAGTGGGCTCCTGGAGGCACCCGTGGGTGCCTCCTGCCACTAGGAAGGGGAAGCAGGCTCCAAGAGAGACCCCTCTACATGGGGGTCTCCCCTCCTCACCTGCTGCTGCTGCAAAATGCTATGCAATAGCCATATGGATATTGCATAACATAATGTGCAGACTAGAGATGGGCACGACTTGAAAAAAAAATTTTCGAGTTGTCGTTAGTCGGGCCGGTTCCGTTTCGGCTCGTTTCCGTTTTTTGCGAAAATTTGCAAAAATTAGTCGGTTCGTTTTTTCGTTTTTTCGTTGTCGTTAGTACTGGTTTGGGGAGGGGGTAGCGGGCTCCTGGAGGGAGCTGCAGGAGTCAGCCAGAGCCACAAGTGACGGACTGGCAGACTCTTTGCACCCGCTGTGTCTCACGTACTTGCATGTAGTGCAATGCAAGTAGATCTGGCTTAGGGTTAAGACGGCTTAGCGCAACGGCTAGGGTTAGGCTAGTTACGGGTGAGGTTACGGTGAGTATTGGGGTGCATCTGGGTGCCTCTCTGACCCACTTAGAAGGACAGTGTACTGGCGTATGGGTTAGGCTTAGGGTTCGGGTTTGGGCTACGATTAGTAGGCTGTTTATGCCCGATTGGCACATCCCAGAAGTCTCTGTGGTCAACCTGGCCAAGTGGCCATGCGATTGGTGGAAAATTTGCATGGTCTACTCCCATGGGAGAGCCCATCATTGCGAATGCGCAGGTGTAAAAAAATAAAATAAAATAAAATAAAATAAAATCAACGGAGACTTTTTTTGCAAGAAAAACCCACTGCTGCTCCTGTAAAAATTCAAGCATTTAAAATAGCTAATTTCCGCATGTTTCTGTGGTGCTTTGGTGGGGTTTTGGGCAACAATTTCAAAAAAAATATTGCGGTCGCCATTTTGGATCCCCCCCCCACCGCATGGCAAATGGATGCGCCCTCCCAGCCTGGTACAGTCAGCAAAACCTGGCCATGCGATTGGTGGAATGGCTGCAAAACTTTGCATGGTCCACTCCCATGGGCGAGCCCATCATTGCAAATGTGCAGGTGTAAAAAAATAAAATAAAATAAAATAAAATAAAATAAAATAAAATCAACGGAGACTTTTTTTTGCAAGAAAAACCCACTGCTGCTCCTGTAAAAATTCAAGCATTTAAAATAGCTAATTTTCACATGTTTCTGTGGTGCTTTGGTGGGGTTTTGGGCAACGATTTCAAAAAAAATATTGCGGTCGCCATTTTGGATCCCCCGCACTGCATGGCAAATGGATGCGCCCTCCCAGCCTGGTACCAGCAGCGCAGCAGTAGCAATAGCCAAGGAGAGGGGGGCGGGGAACCCCCCCCCCAAATAAAACACCCTTCTGGCCTGGTAGGTGCCCTCAGACAGTTTTCGCCTACTTTTAGGGCCGGGAATCGGGTTTTTTTTTAACTTTTAAAAACTTTTTTTCTGTGCCGCTTGGCATTGCGCGATGCAAGTAACGAGCACGACAAATCAGACCAAATTGTTTGTTCGTCGGTTCGAGCTCGAAGTCTGGGGCAGTGATTCCCGTTACCGTTTCCGTAGAGTAACGGAAACGAGTAACGGAAACGGAAACGGGAATACCGCTAAGTCGTGCCCATCTCTAGTGCAGACAGTGAGACCAGTGTGAGAGTGATAGCATCATGCCCGCCCTTCACAAGGCTCTGGCACCACCATGTCTCACACAGAAGGGAATTGTACTTGCTGCGTGTAGTGCAATGCAAGCAAGTAGATCTGGCTTTAAGGTGGCTTAGTGCAAGAGCTAGGGTTAGGCTAGTGACGGGTAAGGTTACGGTGGGCTAGTGGGTTGCACCTCTGGGTGCCTCTCTGACCCACTAAGAAGACAGTCTGTGACGTATGGGTACGGAGTCAAGGGTTAGGGTTAGGGCTAGGGCAGGTTTTAGGGGGCTTTTTGGCACATCCCAGAAGTCTCCATGGCCAAGTGGCCATGCGACTGGTGGGATGGCTCCAAAAATTTGCATGGTTGTCCACTCCCACATGGCTGGCCACTCGGCCAGCCCATCATTGCGCAGGTGTAAATAAAATAAAATAAAATAAAATCAATGGAGGACAGAGGAGGAGAGGAGAGACATTTTGTTGCAAGAAAAAACCCACTGCTACTGTGAAAAATCTGGCAGTTTATAAATTTTCGCGTGTTTCTGTTGTGCTTGTGTGTTTTTGGACCACGATTTAAAAAACAATATTGCGTTTGCCGCCCCATTTTGGATCCCCCGCCCGCACCGCATGGCATGGCGATGGTGACTCGCGAGTCCGGCTGCCCAGGACGGGGGGGGAGGCGGGACCCCCCCCTCCAGAAACCACCCCTCCGGTAGGTGCCCTGCGCCCTTAGTCAAGCAGGCATTTTTCCGCCTGCTTTTTTGGCCCGGGAATGGGTGGGGGGAGAGTTTAAAAGTTTTTTCCTGTGCCGTCCGTGCCGCTTGCTTGCGCTTTAATTGTGGCGGCCGGCGGCGAGACTGGGCTTTTTGCTGGCTGCGAGCCTGCGGCGAGTCCCACCAGAGCAGCGCAGGACGGGGGATGAGGGGGGAGGCCGGGGACCTCCAGAAACAACCCCTCTGGTAGGTGCCCTGAGGCACGGCAGGCATTTTCCCGCCTGCTTTTTGGCCGGGAACCGGGTTTTTTTAACTTTTAAAAACTTTTTTTCTGTGCCGCGTGTGGCATCGCGCGATCTCGCGATGCAAGGAACGAGCACGACAAATCAGACCAAAATTGTTCGTTCGTCGGTTCGAGCTCGAAGTCTGGGGGAGTAATTCCCGTTACCGTTTCCGTAGAGTAACGGAACCGAGTAACGGAAACGGAAACGGAAATACCGCTAAGTCGTGCCCATCTCTAGTCAGTGGCCTTGGTGAGTCCTGAAAAGCTGTCTGTAATGTCCAGGATCTTTGCATCAAGAGACAGACTTCTTGAGACATTCTATCTGTTATACAAGCTGCTGCACCTATTTTCCCTTAGTAGGAAGTCATCTGCTGCCAGCTCTTGTCATCTCCTTCTCTGGTAGGGTCACAACCATATACAAAGCTCTCCATGGTGACTTCATGCCCTTTGCCCTGTGCTTGAAGTGGGGATCTAACAATCTCCAGCTCTCAGCAAGAAACCAAGGTGGGGAAAGCCCAATTTTTTCACAGTAATGGTTTCTTTGGGCACATAATTATTTTTCTCTTCCTGAAAAATCATGTGAAAAAAATCTAATGAGATTTCTCAGACATGCTGTGGTCTTTCTTCATGGAATAAATAACAAGCAGCATAAAACTGGCATGATTATTGCAGAAAATGGCATCTTTCCTGTGTGAGGATTACCTGGAAACAGCAAGAATAAATATGGACTTCTTTTTCTTAGCATTTGTCCCACTTGGCGGTGGGGTCTGCGATTCTTGCTTTAGCCTTCCACTTGGTGCAGTCACAGGCTAGTCCCAGGACAACTTCATGTCATTCTCAGGGGTGTTCATCAAGTGCTGTTTTGATTGTCCCCTTGGTTGTGTTCTGCTGACCTCCAGGGTGAGACCCTTTTGGCCAGAGTTTCCTTGTCAGATTGTAGGACATGTCCAAACCAATGCAATCAGGTTTTGTGCATCTTGTCAGTGATAGGTGCAATGCCATATTTTGTGTCATGTAATTTCCTTCAGTTTCTCTCCTGAAGGGCATAGATGTTAACTCACCACTGAGTACAGCTGCAAACTCATTTTTCTGGAAGTTGAGTCATGGTAACTGGAATTATTTTTCTTGAGAGACTGAAATTTTTCACTGCTCATCCAAACAGCTTCGTTAGTCTGAAGAAAGCTAGTTGCAAGTCCTCCATTTTATAGTTCACTTTGACCTCTTGTCACCATAGTCTGAAATAGACTCATAAGATGAACAATGGCCTGAATAGGCTTGTTAGGTAGACAACAGTCTCAATAGCCTTAAGGTGAACAATGACCTAAAATGCTGAAACCCATAAAGTACAGGTCATTAGCTATGGCCTTGATGGTGAAGGCGTGAAGTATTTTTGATTTGTCTAGGTATTTTAAAAATATTTTTTATTTTTAAAAGTAAAAAAGTAAAAACAGATACCTTTCTTATCAACTGCTGTTATATATATCAGAAGTTTTTCCCAATAAATCATCCTGGTTGTTTCATAATTCTCTTCTCATCTTAAACAATATTATTTTCATATATCCATATTTACTAAATATTTTTTCCATTAATGTTGTCCGAATAGTTTTCCATCAATCTTACATTCATCTTTGCTTATCTCTGTCTTCATCTAGTACAAAAATACAGATAATAGATTACAATATTATATTAGGTAGTTTAGTCTTAGCAATATTCTAGATCCTAAAAACTTAATTCTTCATTAAACTGATCATCTTAGATCATATTTGACTAATTCAATATATAGTACATATATGCTTACACCAATTTTGTCTAATACAAGAAATGAAGATAGTGAAATACAAAGTTAAGGTAGTCTGTCTAATCTACAACTTTAGATATATAATAGACATCATCAACTCATTATATTTTCTCTATTCTTATAAATTTTACCAAATTTTCAAAACATTATGTGTCTAAGATTAATACTTAATGGCCTATTAAAAGAAAACAAAGCATTACATCTTGGTCTCTCTATTTCTTGTTGTATTAAAAGGAAAAGTCCCTCTCTTTCTTTGCCTGGCTAACATTTAAAGATCTAACAAATTGGCATCTCAAGCTAGTTTTCACTTTTCACTTTTCATTTTTCATTTTTCATTTTTCATATCCAAATATTCAGTTAATTAGATGTTCCATAAACAAAGATGTTAAACTAGCCTATCTAGTTAAAATAGTTAGCAATGGTCTTAACTGGTCTTCACAGTGAATTAAGTGACCACATAAAATACTTTCTAGTTGGTTTATTAAATAAATGATACTGAACGCTATTTTCACATTTACAATTAACTTCAACATTGAACAACATTGAACAAGACCATCAAAGCTTAACAGAGTATTCAATCCTGATAATAAATTTTCAGTTAGCTAATCTACTTTATTTGATTAAACTACTATATAATGGATATCTCAATGTGTTATATTTGTGTTTTTTATCATAGGTAAATAATTTTAATAGTTTTCTGTCACATGAGTATGTCTAACTAGAACAAAACTAGAACAAAACTTTGTTTTGGGCTGGTTTGTAGATTTCTGTTATCCCTTTCCCATATCATTGTAGTTCATTGCAATCCATTAATAGCTTTTTATGTGATTGATTCATTAAGCCAGGGATTTATAGGTTGTTTCCTTGTCAGTCCATCATGTGATGCAAAAACCTCCAGGGCAAAACTCTCGAGAGATTTTCCCTGTATATTTCCTGTTGTGGTAAATTGAAACTGATAGATTCGTAGATTGGGGGAAATACTCTGTTCCAATCCCATGCTCCAAAACAAGGTTAAGATTAAGACTCTTCTCTGCTTCTGAAGAGAGTTCTGTCCCCCAGGTAAATAGCTTATAACATTGTGAATTGGAGTGAATGCTCTGTTCCAACTTCATGCTCAAATCAAGATTAAAGCTGAGAATTTTCTGGAGAAAGCTTAGTCTCCTGAGCAGTGCTAGATTTCACATTCTCCAAATACTCCTTCTGAATATTTCTTGTCACTTGTATATTGGGCTCAGTGTTCCGATCTAGGTTAAAGTTGGGACTCTCATCTGCTTCTGGATTAAGCTCAGGAAAAAGTTCAGACTGAAGGGAGTCAGCTAAATTCTGAAGTTTATCAAGCAAAATCATAAATTGCTCATCTGACATTGCTTCCTGGCTCATTATTCTGGTTTCATTTAATTATAATCTACTTCAAAGGGTTAATCACTTCCAAGAGAGAGGGGGTGTAAAAAGAAGAGCAAATCTATGAAGCTTGCCACCACAATTCTTCGCAGCCCCCAGATGCTACCTCTTTTCACCCCCCCCCTCCAAGGGGGGCTTACCCTTTCAGGTCCTGTTTATTTTGGAGAAATTCAGCCTGATAAGCCAGAGAATTTATCATGGTGTCTCACTGTGGTGATACTGGAACTGGAACTCCTGTCTAGGTATTGTTGAAATCACAGCTTGATAAGTGCACATAGACTGTATTGAGAGAGGGGTTTTCAATGCTCACATGAATGGCTTCCCTGACCCCTCTCTCAAACCACCTGTGTACGTCTCTCAAGAAAAAGAAGTCCATTTTCAATTACTCAACTTCCAGACAAATTAATCTGGATGACTGAGAATCTTCACAGACATCATGCAAACTCATTTGTTCTTCCAGTCAGTGTGCCAACACTTATAGTTGCAACTAGAGATGGGCACGAATTGAAAAAAATGACGTTTCAGTTTTTCGTTTGTCATTGAGGGTCCTTTTCGGTTCATTTTCTTTTTTTGTGAATTTTTTGAAAAAAATTCATTTCATTTTTTCGTTTTTTGTTTTACCCACTTTTTGCGTGATTTAAAGCATTTCCACGCGTGGACGTCCCCCAACACCCCAGACCAGAGGGAAAACACTAAAACAAAATGACGCTGGCAGAGACACAGTATAGACTAGTACGCAGGGAGGCTGCAAAGGCAGTGGCGGGCATTGCCCAAGGCGTAAGGCAGCCGCAGAGTGACTGCACTGCAGGGTACTCACTGAGGGGTACACATGCACACAGGGAGGCTGCAAGAGAAATTCTTTCTCTCCCCTAAGAGTCAGGCTGCAGCCAGCAGGAACACAGAGACACACACCTGCCTGGCTGGCCTAAAGTAACGAGTCGCAGAGACAGCAATCCCACCCTAACTCCCACTGCAGACTGCAAGGAGGACGGGGGCTGCCAAAGCTTTTTATGCCCTCTGTGGCTGCCACACCTACCCAGTCTGCAACCTGGGCATGCTATTGGTTGAAATTGTCCAAGAATTTACATGATCCCATCACATGGCTTTCTATTTAATTTTCCTTCCCCCCCCCTGTTGCCGCCCATGCCATCCTTTACCGAGGGTATTGTACCCCCCTATTTTTATTGGTGCCCTTGACTTTTATGCTTGTTTGCTGTTGTTTGTTGTTTAGTGTACACCGCCCAAAGTTCTGTTTCGGAAGATGGGGCGGTATATAAGTGTAATAATAAATAAATAATAAATAAATAAATCCATCTTGTGGCCAATTTGGGTCATCCTTAAAGGGAAAAGAAAAAATACATCGCGATGGGAGAAAGACAAAAACAAATGTTTTAAGGACTGCAACCCCCTGGTAGGTAATAATTTCAAATAATTATCACTGCATTTTTACGGATGTCCAGGGTGTTTTAATATGCAAGAAATCAATATTAGGCATCTGGGAGCCATTTTGGGTTGATGTCCCCTAACTCCCCTTAAAAGAAAAAAAAAATACAGCGATCTGAGAAAAGACATAAATGCATGTTTTAAGGACCCCAACCCCCTGGTAGGTATTATCAGGCAGAATAAATAATTATCACTGTTTTTTTACGGATATTCAGGACGTTTTTTAACATTTAAAAACAGCTCATTTCATTGTGCGTCACCATTAACAAAAATGAAATGTAACGAACCTAATTTTTGTGGTTCTGTTCAGTTTGTTCCAATTTCATCACAATTTTTATTTGTTTCGTTATGTAATGAAACAAATAACGAATAATGGAACAATCCCCCCCCCGTTTCATCTCTAGTTGCAACATGGACTTGGACTCGCTTACTTGCGTTTCTCTTACATCGAGAACCCTAGCCTGTTTTTTTTTAGAAAGGCCAGACTGCACCTGGGCGCATCATTTCTGAAACACATTCTATCAGTGGACAGATCCATTGTTTGATGCAACTTTGGATGGATCATCCGGCCTGTCACAGGGGGCTGTCTCCTATTTGGTCTGAGTTCAGCTAATATGGCCATTTGTGCTGGTTCATTATTTGCCTAAACAGGTGTTTGGAGCTTCCCAGACCCACCTCCTCCAGTGTGCATCCATTCAGAGGCAGGAACCAAGCTTCCCAGTCCACCTCCTCCACCATGATTAGAGGTGGACATGGACCACTTGTTAGGAATATTGTGTGTATCTGTAGGCAACAGAACACTAAGTTAGATGATACTGTTACAATTCCAGTGAAAAAGAGCATCTTGCCTAGGATGGGATTAATGACCCCCTAAGGAGCATAAAGCTGTGCTGAATCTGACACTTGCTTGTGCAAAACGATGGGAGAAAAATGGTGATGGTGAGGACTGGGAACAAAATGGGACATGGGCCTTATTTTCATGAGAATCATACTGATGCAGGGGGTAGGTCTTCATGTGGAGTCTTGGCATGGTGAGGCTCGTATCACTGAGAACAAGATATTTTGTGAGTACCCATTGCATTTCTACCCTCTGCTGCTCAGTGATTTCTCCTTGAAACATTTCTTCTGGTTTAGTAATCACCTCTCTTGACCTCTGTCAAAGACTGATCTTCAGCCTTCTCCCTGCAGTGGAAGGTCTTTTTTCCTCCTCTTTCACAGCCCATCTTCCTCTCAGCTTCGAGTGATCTCAACATCTTGATACTATTGATGCCCTCCATCTGCTTCATCCAGATGTCAATCTTCACCCTTCCTTCTCCTGAGTCATCTGTCTTTTGTCTCATGATGGCTCTGGTTCTGTTGACTGACCTTGACTTTCTTTTACCCTGCCTTTTATTTTTTCTCACAGATCCCTTAGGAGATGATGGCATGTAATGGAATCTGCATTCCACTTGTGGCTTGTGCAAATCCTCACCTATTGTGAAGTCTCAGGCAATCTATTATGTATGAACAAGGTTACAAACAGAATTAGATAAACAAATAACTCTCCTATGTAACAATAATTATTTCATCCTAGCACTGACTTTCCTTTACTAAAACAAATTTACCCTGGAGTACTTTACACATTTACAGGCCTGGATGGTGATGCTATGTTGCGCAGGATTCAGTGTTGTCCTCTTTCACAGCAGGTGTCCAAGTCCCCCCAACTCCTTGTAGCTGGTCCACCCCACCCCCCGCACTACCTTGTCTTGTTTCTCAGTTCCTTTAACATTTCTTACTCATACAGTACAGTTCACAGGTTCCAGTCCTCCTTTTCTTCCCTGCACTGTCCTTTGTCAGTTCTCAGCTCCCATGAACTGTTCCTTTTCCCAGCATTCTAATTTATATAGCGACTAGACATGGGCACGACCAGAAAAAATGACATTTCGAGTTGTCGTTTGTCAGAACGGGTCTGTTTTGGGTCGTTTCCGTTTGTCGCAAAATTTTTCAAAAAATTGTCATTTCGTTTGTCGTTTGTCATTTGTCGTTTCCACTGCGCGATTTGACTTCCCAGAGCATAGGGGCGTCCCGCAATCAGGGCCGGCGCTAGGTGTTTTTGTGCCCTAGGCGGCGGGCGGGGCGGGGGGCAGGCGGTGGCCACGGGCGGGTGAGTGGGCGGCCGGCGGTGTGGGCTGCAGGCGGGTGGCGGCATGGGTGGACGGGCAAGTTAGGATATCACAGAGGTTCTGTTCTTGGCTTTCACCCTAAATGTGTGTGTGTGCAAGCAAATAGAAAATAAATGGTAGTATATAATATATATTTAAAATAAATCCACACCTCCCACTCCCAGTCGAACCTCCCCCTTTATCCAATATCAGAAAAAAATCCTCACAAACCGCCAGAGAAGAAATAAAGAATAAACTGCTATTCCCTTCAGCAGATAAAGCTGCAGGGAATCAAATAAATTATTTTCTAAATTCAATTCCCTCCCTGCCTGCCTAACTTAAATCCTAAAGCCTCCAGCCTCCCTCCTCAATCTTGATCGGATCACACCAGCACTAGCAGCCAGCCCTCCTCCCTCAACCACATCCATACACCCGACTGCGATTTCTGGAAGGTGCCTCGGCTTTTTATGCCCTCCAAGACATCCAGAAGTGTCAGTCAAAAACCTGGCGATGCCATTGGTGGAATGGTTCAAAAAATTTGCATGGTCCCATCCCATGCCCAGCCCAAATGGGCAGGTCTAAAAAAATAACAAATAAAATAAAATAAAATAAATACGGGATTTTATTGCTATAAAAAAACCCCACTGCTGCTACTATTAAAATTCAGGCATTTAAAATAAATAAATTTCACATGTTTCTGTGGTGATTTGGTGTGTTTTTTGACCACGATTTCAAAAGAAAAATTGCGGTCGCCATTTTGGATCCCCCCCACCGCATGGCATGGCGAGTCGACGAGGATGACCCCCCCCCAGCCTGGTGCAAGCAGTCCAGGACAGGAGAAGAGGGGGGGAAAGGCCGGGGACCCCCCAGAAACCACCCATCTGGTAGGTGGCAAAGCCTCAGGCAGGCATATTTTCGCCTGCTTTTTTGGCCGGGAGTCGGGGGTTTTTAAAAAATCTTTTAAAAACTTTTTCTGTGCTTCGCATTGCGCGATCGCCGCAATGCCACAAACGGAAACGAAAAACCCGACCAAATTTTTGTTTTTTCGGTTTGAGTTCGAGTTCTGATGGCTTAATTATTGTTACCGTTTCCGTTACGTAACGGAAATGATAACCGAAAACGGAAACGACAATTTCACCGAGTCGTGCCCATGTCTAATAGCGACGCCTGCAAGACCACATTCTCCAAGATGAGATCAAAACAAAACATAGGCAGTGGCTAGATTATACTGGCTGAAATACTGTTGCACTGCTACACAAAAGGCGTAACACTTGAAGGCTAATCTCTGTAGACATTATCTGTTGCATGTCAGGCCATACAACTCCTCTGACTTGAAGCAATTATTCACCTCAAAAAGTTATGCTTTTCATGTAGCAGAACAGCAGGACTTCAGCCACTCCATCCCCAGAAAACATAAACTCCAAATCAAGTACACAACAACTGCCACAAATCCAAACTCTGAGCAGAACATTCTAGAAAATGCATAATTCCAGAATGAGGTTTCTGCACCTCTCCAAGCTGCAAATTGAGTTGAAAACTCCATGGGGATGTAACCAGCAAGTTTAATTTAAAAGTTGATTGTGTTTGAAAGTATGCACCACTAGAAGGGTAATATTGTGTCACCTTCTAATTGTGAATACAGTAATACCTTGGTTTACAAGCATAATCCGTTCCGGAAACATGCTTGTAAACCAAAACACTCTTATATCAAAGCAAATTTTCCCACAAGAAATTATGGAAACTCAGATGACCCAAAATGCCAAAACTCACAAAAGAAGTTGGCTAGAAGGCCACGTCCACAGCATGGTTTAGGTACACGGCTGGGAAATCTGCTCTGCTTGGGACTAACTACTGGATTTTACTCTATATTTTAATGTGACAATGATAAAGTGCAGTTTGTAGCCGTATACACACTTGACTAGCTGCCCCATGACTAGAACTGGTTTGAAAAATAAGAAATGATGTTGGAAACAAATTAAATATAAATATAAATATATAAAAAATAAAGCCCTAACCTGCACTACCCTTTGAAAATGTTCCTGGCTGGTGCAAGGGAGACCTCCATTCCTCTCTCCACCCTCTGCTTTGGAGGCTGCCTGAGACAAGGTTCCAGACAATCACCCACAATCCAACACACACACACACACACACACACACAGAGAGAGAGAGAGAGAGAGAGAGAGAGAGAGAGAGAGAGAGAGAGAGAGAGAGAGAGAGAGAGAGAGAGAGAGAGAGACCATTGGCTCACTTGTGATCATGTGGCCTACTCCAGTGCTTATATTGCAAGACATTGCTTGTTGATCAAGGAAAAATTTAGAAGAAATGTTTGTCTGTCTTGCAAAACGCTCTTAAACTAAGGTATTACTGTAATGGTTCATAGTTAACAGTCTACTTCACACATGCTCCATGTGAAGGGAATTCCCTGCATAGAAGAGACAACAGAGCCAAGCTACTGGTTGCAGCGGCCTCTCATCCTTGACAAACAGATATAAGGCATCAGTGTTTGAAGATGGGGTACTGCACAGGAGCAGATTAGTGGAACCACTTTGCTGTCCCTGCTGTGTGTTCTGCCCATCTTCCTTTTCATCCCAAATAATGTAGAAAGAGGGTTCGAAGGACAGTCTTATCCTTATGTCTACAGAAATGTAAAGAACTGCACTATGGTTCAGAAGAAAATGACCATGTAACAAGTAGATGCCAACTCCACTCTCATATTCATCATGGGAACAGTATTGTAGATTTTATTCATAGCATCACTGTTCATTCACTTGCATGTGCTCCAGTGTGATCTGCTGCCCTCTTCTGTTAACAATGCCTTTCTGCATCCCATATAAAGACAAAAAAACCACACACACACACAATCTAAAAGGATAAGTAAGGAAAGATCCCGTCCCTCTATTTCCTCACAACTTTCAACAAAGTGAAATGCAAAATAATGTTATCTTGTGTCTGTGGAGATGCTCACTCATCCAGGTGAGGTTATCTGGGAGTTGAGTCATGGGAAATTGACTTCTTTGGATTGAAATGTTTTGCTACTCATCCAAGTAGCTTCTTTAGAGTTTGAAGACTTTGGTTGAATGTTTCAATCCCAGGAGAAAACAAGTCCAATTGCCATGACTCAGCTCCCGGATGTTATCTTGTTATTTTCCTCTTCTTATGCCACTTTGCCATCTTTCTCTTGGAGAGGTGAGGAAAATTACGTGAATGTTTTGGATGAATATGTCTGGGAAATGATACAGGGTCGAGATGAGAGAGAGGCAGAAGGCTGTGGGCTTCAGTCACACTCGTGTTACATTGCAGTGTGGGTGAGCATAGTTTTTGTACCACAAGGAGGCGCTTTAACAATTTATTTCTCTTTGACTCCTTCTTCCGATCTAGATGGAAACAGTTATTAGTATCAATAATGCATAGTGAACATGCTTGCTATTCTCATAATGGAAGCCTAATCAATATAATTTATTCAAAGATCTTAGCCAAGTATCCAGGATGAGAATATGCTTAGTGAAGCATTCCTGTGAAACTGCAGGTATGGTGAGATGTATGCAATATCTAAGGAAGCCAATCTGAGCAATTTACCTTTTTGGGTAAGTTAACTGACCAGGGACCATCATTTATGTTAATTAACATACTGTGGTTAATATGTTAAATGGTGCTTTATGGTTTTATTGAGTTTATCCTCACACAAATGTTCAAAGAAGATTGTGTGCTTTACTGTGCATGTGTAACTATGGTTGAGAGCAATTAACAGCATAGCTTGTTAACTGAGGTGCAAATGAACCCAGGTTTTCTAGAGAAATGTTCTGGTATTACTACTATGGACGGCAACTAAGTATGAACTACCACAGCCACAAGGCAACACAAATCAGGCATGCTTTACGTGGAATTAACAGGGCTATCACATACTCACACCCAGACCTTTATCTTACTAGCACCCTCTCTGTGTGTATGCCTAGGGCAGGTGACCCAAGCTAAGGCAATAAGGTGGCAGAACCCCAGCTAATAAAAGTGGCAGTTATAGTTCAGGAACTGTGGTACTTACTACAAGAGAGAAAGACTGATGCACAGGATTTTATCTGCTTCCTGGTAGCCGTATTTCAGTCAAAGGTATGTGCATTCGAGTTCCTCTTGAAGGATCTTTCTCCACCATGCCACCAAGTTCATCTGCTTATTATTGCCCCACCCCCAGCCCTCCACCCAGCATAAAGAAGCAAAACAAAGATATGTGAATGAATATATTAACCAAACCTAAACCCTACAGGTAACAAATGCATAAATTAACTGACCCCCAAATCCTGCAGAGGCTGGTTTCTTCTTGGCAAGACCACAGTGTGTGTCACCCAAGGCAAACATGGATTCTGTGTGCCCCTCCTCCCCGCACCAGAAAGGGGTGGTATGGAACAGTATAAACACTATTTTGTCACTTTGGCACCCCAGCATGGCACCCTGGGCACATGCCCCTCTGCTTCTCCCTAGTTGCAGCCCTGATTCTTGGCCACCTCATCTGCCTTCAAGGTGAACCTCAGTCTTGCAGTAAGCACTTTTCTTATCTAGGAAAACCTGAGTGCATCTATTTTGTCCTCAAGTTTCATTGCTAACAGGAAGTTGTGACCCAAAGGGCCCCAAAGGTTTAGCTCATTGGTTCCCAAAGTGGTCTATATACACTCCAGGGGTCTATTTCAACTTTCAGGGGAGTCTATAACAGCGAGAGAGAAAATTGGGGGCCCACAAAATGTAAATTGGGGTCCAGGTGAGCAGACCCCATTTAGGCAGATCATCATCAACATTTAGGTGTTCTGTAAAAGCCTTAAACCTAGCACAAATTGTTTTGGCATCATTTTTGAAAGTTTTTGCAGCAAAAACTTTGGGCTGTGGAATGAATCATCTGAGTTTCCATTATTTCCTATGAGAAAATTTGCTTTGACATGCAAGCGTTTTGGTTTCAAGCATGCTTCCAGATTGGATTATGTTATTTAACAAAGGTACTACTGTACATGTGTTTTCACTAATGGGGGGTTCCCTTCACTGTTTTAACTATCACTATTATGTAAATATTACTTAAATATTTTTTTATATATATTTAAAAAATATTACTTAAATATTTATAGAAAAGATTCATTGGTTCATGGCATGGCCAGGATTGAACCAGGGACCCAGTCATCTCAGTCCACACTGTTTGAACTTGCATCACTGATGCTTACACGGTACCACTACAAAAGCAACATTTTCTTTATCCTGATTCCTCTCTATATCTACCTAACTAAATATTTAAATAAGGATTTACACCACCCAAACAGCACACAAAATTGCAAAATAATCTTCAGAAATATTTCTATAAGCTATTTTTGTAAACATTTCAAAACTTTTAGAAATATTTTACAAATATTTCCAATGTTACAAAAATAATTTAAAATGTTTTTAAAATATTTGTATTCTGTCTGGGCAGGAATCAATTTTGAATTGCTCTGTCTTATAGTTAAATAGCTTTATTTTTGTCAACTGATAACTTCTACTCAACATGGCTGAGGCTAAAAAGAAATGTAGGTAGTATAACATTGATTATTTATTTATTTATTTATTTATTTATTTATTTATTTATTTATTTATTGTTGAATTTATACTCCACCCATCTTCCCGAGGGAACTCTGGGCAGCTTACAGAAGCTGATCAAATCAGCAAATATTCATGACAAACAGACGAATAAACAGTTAAAACAGCATTAAAATAAAACACATAGGCACCCTTGTCCAAACATGGATAGCTCATGAAGAATATCATAGTGATTGAGCTGGCTAGCAACAGATGGCGGGGAAAAAACCCCATTAGACTTGGTCACCAAAGGCCTCACGGAACAAGATGGTTTTCACCGTTCTGCGAAAGGCCAGCAGGGGCTCTGCAGAGCGCACTTCACTGGGGAGGCTGTTCCACAATGAAGGGGCAGCCACCGAGAAGGCCCGATTGCGGGTGGAAGTTCTTCGGGCCTCTCGGGGGGTGGCAACCCGAAGTGAGTGCGCTCGTGACTGCCAAACTGGTCAGGCCGAGGTTGTTCGCTGGGCGATCCGCTCTGCCAGGTTGTCCGGGCCCAAGCCATGGAGGGTTTTATAAACTAAAACCAGGACCTTGAATCTGATCCGGGACGCAATGGGCAACCAATGCAGACGGGCCAAGACTGGGGTGATGCGGTCATAACGACGCGCACCCACCACCAGTCTGGCCGCTGCATTTTGTACCCACTGCAGATGCCCGAGGAGAGTCAAGGGCAACCCCATGTAGAGGGCATTGCAGTAGTCCAACCTCGAGATCACCAGTGCTTGCACCACTGTTCTCAGTGAGTTGCTGTCTAGGTACGGGCGAATCTGGGCAATTTGACACAGGTGATAAAAGGCAGTCCAGGTCACGGCAGCCACCTGGGCATCCAGGGATATTGCCGGATCCAGAACCATGCCCAGATTCCGAACCCTCTCCGCAGGCTGGAGGGGAACACACTCCAAGTTGGGGAGAGGGCCTCCATAACCAGATGGAGAACTCCCAAAGAACATCACCTCAGTCTTCTCGGGATTGAGTTTGAGCCTGTTGGCCCTGGTCCAAGCCATGACCGCCTCCAGGCACTGGTCGAGGGTCCAGACAGCTTCCACTGCAGAGGTGGAAAAGGAGAAATAGAGCTGTGTGTCATCAGCGTACTGGTGACAGCAGACTCCAAATCTCCAAATGACCCCAGCCAGCGGTCTTACATAGATGTTGAACAGCATGGGGGAGAGAGACAAGCCCTGCGGAACCCCACATGGGAGTGTCCACGGGGCCGACAACTCTCCACCAAGTTTGGCTTCATTCCGTCCCTGTTGGATAAACGTCTGTCCATGTGCCTTTTGTGCAACAGAGTTTTAAACAATGATGCTGTGAAACCGTCCAAGCTGGAGGATCATCTGAGAAGGTGTCACCCAGATAAAACAGATAAAGATTTGACATACTTTAAAACACTGAAATAGAAACTTCAGAAGAGAGCCACGGTGGACAGAATGTGCACTTCAACATCAAAAAGAGACTATGATGGTTTGTGGGCATCTTACAATATATCACAACTCATAACAAAATCAGGAAAACTTCATACTATTGGGGAAGAGCTGATTTTACCAGCCGTTGAAGAGGTTTTAAAAACTATTCTACAGAAGCCTGCATATGATATACTCAAAAGAATTCCTTTGAGCAACAACACAGTTCAAAGATGTATTGATGAAATGAGTCATGATGTAAACTTCTTGTGTAATTATCTGAAAATGAACCATTTCTCTATTCAACAGGATGAGTCAACCTTTCCTGATAATGAAGCACTATTATTGGCATATGTTCATTTTTATGCACCAAGAAATCCATGAAGAACTGCTCTTTGTTAGAGCTTTGACAACAGACACTAAAGGCAAATTAATATTCAATGTTTTGAAAAATCATTTCATGGAAAAAGCAATCCTGTTATCAAATATAATATCAGCAGCAGCAGAAGGAGCACCAGCCATATTTCAGCGCTATCGTGGTTTTATAAGCCATTTAAAATAAAATGTACCCAGGGTGTTTGCAATTCACTGCATCATTCATTGACAACATTTAGTAGCTAAAACTCTGAGTGCCTGATTGCATCAATCTCTTCAATTTGTCATAAATGCAGTAAACAAGATCCATATCATCATGTTGAATTCTAGGTTATTTACACAGTTGTGTGAAGAAAATGATGAGGACTTTCGGTTACTCCTTCACACTGAAGTACACTGGCTGTCGAAAGGTTTATGTTTGACAAGATTTTTTTCACTTTTTGAGACAGTTTCCCATTTTGAAAGAAAATTTAATCAAAGAGAAACCAGACATTGCTTATTTAACAGATTTGTTTACTAAATGTAATGAG
Organism: Phrynocephalus guinanensis; assembly: GCA_037367245.1. Taxonomy (NCBI): domain Eukaryota; kingdom Metazoa; phylum Chordata; class Lepidosauria; order Squamata; family Agamidae; genus Phrynocephalus; species Phrynocephalus guinanensis. Next base: position 6,162,751 of record CM074740.1, read on the forward strand.
GTTAACTTGCAGTTACAAGGTGACAGTCTGTATTTAATAAAATCAAAGTCCATCACTGCAAATCTTCTTGCCAGAATTAATCTAATGAAGCAAAACATTGGACTGCATGAATTTTCCCAGTTCTCCAACTTGTCATTGACAAATGTCCAGGATGATAATGTTTTTGTCTATGTTCAACATTTAAGTGTCCTTCACACAGACTTTAAAACCAGGTTTGAGGATGTTTTGACTATGGAAACACCACATTGGATTATCAATCCATATGATGATATTGAAGAATCAGATGTCACATTACAAGAACTGATTGGAATAAACACTAACGAAGAACTTAAGGTGCAGTTCAGAATGCGATATCAGCAGTTTTGGCTTCAGAAAGATATACCTGTTGCTTATCCTGTATTATGAACTATTGCAAGAATGGTTTTGATAGCTTCTCCAACTTCATACCTTGTGGAAAAGGGGTTTAGTGATTGCAAATCACTGAACTTGGAGATTTAAGACTATACCTCACGAATTTGAAGCCAAATATTGAACAATTGTTATCAGAGCATCAGGCTCATTCCTCCTATAAACAGCATTATTTGTGTATTAATTTTATATAAGACGTTTACTATGTTGTTATTTGTTTCATTCCAAATCCAAATATTTACTTGCATTTTGTGTCTTTTCAGTAAAGGTATGAATAAAAATTGTACATGTTTTTCTTTCCTTTTCCTTTTTTACAATTGCCCATGGTACAAAACCCCTATCAAAGTGAGTAGCACTGTGTCAACAGTCAAAAACACATTTGAAATTAATAAATTTGGGAAAATTCAATATTTTATAGAAAACAAAAAAAATTGGCAAGTGGTCTATGGGTTTTAAAGTTTTGGGAACCACTGGTTTAGCTCTTGAATGTTGAACTGAGATGCCAGTTTACTGAGTCCCCAGCACACCTATATCTTCCATGGTTGTTCAGCACACAGAGGGAGCCCTTTTTGCAGTCTCATTGCCCTGACAAACCGGATATAAGGTTTATCTCCTTTGTTCCATTGGAACTTGTAAGATGGTCTTGTGACCTTGCCATGGTCTGAAACATACCCACAAACCCTTGGGAAACACTCCTCTGTGGGATTTATTGATTCCCCTGGGTTTCCTCCACCTACACTGGGTGGGGCAAAAATAGTCGACCATATCAGCTTATGCAGTCACTTGTACTTCATTTCCTGCAGTTCAGTGATAAACCTCAAGAAAAACTCCTTGCTTTTAATAAGGCCGTGACCACTTTTATCACTGAAGCACATCATGGCCACAGCAGAGGAAGATAATCCAGTTGTAGATATAGGATGTGGTACGCAATAGATACTGTTTTGTCTTCATAGCAACAGGTGTCATTCTGCTTGTGATTCCTGGGTCAAGAAGAAAAAGAACAAATCAAAATCCACAACACCCTCAAGCTGGTAGAGAAGGCACATAATTGGGAAATGATAAAAAGTGGGATTTAGGACAGGAATTCAGACAATCCAAAATTCCTGGAACAACTGGGGCATCCACAGTGACTTGGATTTTTGCTCTAAAAGAAGGAGCATCCAGCTCACTTTGAATGGGCTTGCGTGGAAGGGTCCTGCTGTCCAGGGAAACACTAAGTGGAATGGTGGTTAATTAGCACTGGCCAAAGATACCCATATCAAGTATATTCCCTAAGCCGACAAATCTATCCTTGGCCATCCTTGTTCATGACTAGAGATGGGGATGAATTGGGGGGAGCAATTAATTGTGATTCATAATTTGTTGAGATGGATGCATCAACAAGTCACATTTTTATAAAGTTCCTGTGAATTGATTTGTCAGTTTGTTTCCTCTTTAAAATGCTATAAAAACCCACCCAGGCAGCTAGAGACAACAACTTTGCAAGAAAGCTTCCTCTGACTTGCCTCTAGAAGGCCTGCAAGTTTGGAGAAGAATGAGGGTTTGGATATTCAAGGTGTGCACTGTCAAAGAGGGGCCACTACGTTCCCACCAGGTGCCTAGAGACATCAAAATCACATAGCTCTGGCCATATGTCTACATTCTTGGACCAGTAGTGGAAGGGATCTGATGGGGTGGAGATGGCTGAGCCAGGTACTCCTGCACCATGGACTCAGCCAGGTCCTTCTATTCTTGCTGTCTCTCCTCAGTGGCAACTGTCCAAGTCACCATCAAGCCCCAGTAATGGGGACTGGGGGCTTCATCAACAGAAGTCCTTGCCTGTGGCTCTTGTGAATTACCCTCCTCTAACTTGTGCTCTGGCACTTCTGGCTCCCCATGCATAGGCGGAGTCACTGTCACATGCCTGCCTGCTATCTCTTCACACTAACGTCTTGGTCCATGGAAGAAGAAAGGGAGCCTGTGCCTACTGAAACTCCAGGGACCAGCTGAGGGCATGAATCAGGGGGATGACTTGCCCCAGGCTGGCCATGTGCCCATATAGCCCATCAGGAGGTTCGTGGAAGGGCTTGAGCAACTCCACCTTCTGGGAGAGGGCCAGCAGATCTGAAGAACTGATATGCACCTTTATTCCCCATGACACAACTGCATCTAATACTCCGTGCTATAGTCATACATATCACTTAGTAACTCCTGCACCTCCACCCAACCCTTCACAATCTCCTGACATGACTTGTGAAGGTTGCCCTGGCCTCAGCAGCCAACTGCATCAACTGCTCTGCCTACTTACAAGACAGAGCATCAGCAGTGACATTACTAAATCTTGTCTCATAGCAAGCAATGAACAAGTGTTATACTACAGAGTGCCGCATAAATGCCCAAATTGGCACCAAACGTAATCTTTCATGGCCTTAGAAGCCTACAACTGTTGATGTGGGCCATGCAGGCCTGTGTTGCCAAGAGCACATGGCAAAGAAAGGCCTTACCTATGACAACCACTTTAAATTCACAACTGATTCACTCTACTAACTCCTGCAACAGTCTCAGCATGAAGAAAGTGTTAGGTCCTTTGGTATTTTCTTCAGTTGGTCTTGTTCTTTTCTGGCAGTTAGGGGTATAAAAGTCATCCAGTGAGTAATGCAAGAAGAAACGAAGAAGATACAGAGCTATGGTATTCTGACTGGTGCCATCCCAAAGGTTTCATTCCACAAAGGTCTTGAATCCCTCAAAAGCCATATATGACTTGGAACACCCCACCTCATGCGCTGCTGTACCATACATACTGACACATGGAAAGAGTTATAGCAAAATGACCTGAGGTTCCATTAGTTATGGAGTCCCCATTAGATGACAGATCTGCTAGAATTTCCCCCCTGACTCCCTGGGACCCATCCAAGTCCTGTCTCCCCAAAATAAAACAATGGATTCCTGGGGGGAAGCAAAGGGAACCAAACATTTCTATTCTGCCAAATCTTCCTCAATTTTTTTCTTTAACCACCTCAACTCCATCCCTTTAACTGAACAAAATTTGCCAGCTCTAGATGCCTGACATTCCCAGAGAAGCAGAATACTAAAACTTATTGCTTAACCTGGTGCCATGTGATCTGCATCAGCTCTGCAAAGGTAGCAGTGAAGCCACAAGGTCAGATGCTCCCTGTTGATTTGTCTGGGGCTCTTTAGAAAGAGGAGGCCAACCAACCGCTGGCTGTACCCACAATAAAAGCCCTTGCTGGGCCCCTTGGTCTGCATGCATGGCCTGAAGGCACCCATTGAATGGGCATGGTCACTGGTGTAAGCAGCATTGTGCCCTTGCACTAACACTTTCACAAGCAGCAGTTACAAAACACCTGGAGCACCAACATGTCAGCTGGAGTCCCTCCTTGGCACAAGGAGAGCTGTTGCAGGGGAAAGGGGGTCGGAAACGATGCCCAGCCCTTGGAGCTGTTCCAGTATGGGAGGCAAACAGTGATGATGATCTGCAGTTGAAACGTGAGCTGCTGCTTGGCTCCGTGCAAAGATGGCTTTATGGCAGCCCACAATCTAAATACACAAAGCAGCCCGACTGGGCCTGCAAAGTCAATGTGTGCCCATATACTGTCAGTTTACTGAAAGAGGGGTGTCGCCTGCCATTGCAGCAAGAGCAACAGCACTACTGTGTAAATCAAAAGTATGGCAGACAGTTATCCTGGGTCCTGTTGAATTTCCTCCTGTATTATCTTGCTATATCTTTTTCATCTTTCTTGTCCTTGTCCTCCTTCTTCAAATCTTTGCACAGGAGATGGAAAACATAAACACGCTCCTTGTCCTGTATATCTGCTTTCATTGCAGGAGGAAGATGAGTGGCCTATTTCCTAAAATTACAGCACAAACTACCTGCACCACACAGCTAGACCACCATTGGCACTTACAGCAACAAGCCTCGAGAGAGCTCAGGAGTCACTCAAGATGGGGGGGAAATGTCCCAACCAGCTGCATTCTTGTTGGTTCTGCATGGGGCCCGAATGAAGAAAAAGAGACCCATGCACAGGACTGAATAGTTTCATTGTGTGGTGGATGAATGAGCAAGGAAACGAAATGTGCTCCCCCTTCCATGTGTGGACTCTCAAAATGCTTCTCTGCTAGGAGGAAGGACTTTGCAGCAACACAATGACACCGGTGGACCATAATGTTTTGTTTTATTAATATCTTGCACCATTCCCAAGATCTGAACTGAGTGACCACAGTACTTTACTGTATTCATCACTGCACAGGGAAAAGCAAAGCTTCCTGTTCCAAAGGCTCAAGCTGCTACAATTGAGAAATAGGCCAAGAAATCCTTTAAAAAGTCATGAAGCCTACAGGAGAGGCAATTCTTTTTGAGAATGAAGAGCTATGGTAACTGCTGCCCTGGAGTGTGATTTGAGTTGGCATTGCAGTTTGCTGCTGCAGTGGAATGCTAAGGTAGTATGACCACCTACAAGAATAAAGGTCACACACAAATCTTTCTTTTACTGCCTACACAGCTTCCCTCAATGCCTGCTATTTTATTTGTATCCACCTGTCTATTTATGGCATGTACTCTTACCAGCCAAGCACCTTCCAAATGTTTATAAATAGGATGGGCAGGAGTATTCTATTTCTCATTTCTCCACCCGTGTGCACGTGTGCACGTGTGCACGTGTGCATGTGTGTGTGTGTGTGTGTGTGTGTGTGTGTGTGTGTGTGTGTGTGTGTGTGTGTGTGTGTGTGTGTGTGTGTGTGTGTGAAAAGCTGCTGCTGCTGCTGGTGTGCCAATTTAAACATGGATTAATTTCCTGGAAGTCTTATCAGTAACCTGTTTTTTAAAAATGAACTAGACTGATATTAGACTTTGGACCGTATGGCAACTAACAAGGGGGACAAAGACAAGAACAGTTGCAAGTGGGGTATACAGTGGTTCCCCCACCAATTTGTGGTTCATATACTGCGGTCCCACTATATCGTGGGACTGCAGTATATGAAAAAAGGCCACCTTGGGGAAGGAGGGAAGGCCTGTTTCAGGCCTCTCGTACTTACCCCAGGAATGGTGCTACCCCAAACGGGTCTGCGAGGGCCTTCCCGAGGCTTCTGGAGGCCATCAAAGGCCCGGGAAGGCCCTCACAGGCCCGTTTGGGGCAGGCTGGGGATAAATACAAAAGTCCCCAGCTAGGTGCCTCAGGTCCAACCCGACCTGCATCTGCATATTGTGGATTTTCAATTATATAGTGTCCTCTGATTTCAGTCTGAACCCTCTGTAGTTCCTCAATGGTAAGAGCATCCAGAGGAAATCCTGAGTTTTCTTGTGGGGTTCAGCTGTCTGTCACCTTCTGTTTTGGTATCATAAGCTCAGTCTTTTCTATTTCCATTTCCTTAACTCACTGGACACTGTTTAATTATGCTTAAGCCTATGAATACAAGACAGAACACAAAGAATCTGTGCAAGTGTTGCTCCTTGCTTTTAGTACCAGGGGCTGTTTGCTCCACCCTGTAATCAATGCAGAATCTCAGAATTACCTTGATTAGGTCTACCTTTCTACACATGTCTCAAGATAATGTGTACCCAATGTATAAGAATTAGCGATAGATACCATTTTTTTTTTTGCAAAATTCATCACAATTGCTAATTTGTTGATTTGTATTCATCCAAATCAATGGCCCTGATAAACACAAATCAGTGCATTTTCTCCAATTTTTGATTCATCAGTTTCTTAGGATATAAAATGCCCCACAGGCACCTAGAGACACCAACATCACAGAGAAGCTTCTCTTGACTCTCTCCAAGCCCTCCAAGTTGGATGTCCATAACCCAATCTTCACCAAAATTGGAGAGATTGTAGAGGAAAGTCAAGGAAAGGTTCTCTGTTTAAAAACTACCACTGTTTTTTCCAAATCTTGACTATATGTATTAAGAATACAACCCATGAAAACAAAGGGCCAAACAGAACAATGTGGGTATACTAGTATTTGGGATCCTGCTCTATGATAAGCTATTTGAAGGTGTCATGGGGAAGGCCATATGACTCTGTGATGCAAATTCAACAATCTTTCAGTATCCTTCACAGTTCAATGTAGTATTGTTAAAAGAGGTACAGCAGCACTGCATTTAAAATAACCAGGCTGGAAGGGAGGGGGGCAGGGCAGTAGACCAAAAAGTAATCATATAGGCTTGGGTGCTATATCTATCTTGACCATTGCCATTTATTATTATTATTATTATTATTATTATTATTATTATTATTATTATTATTATTATTATTATTATTATTATTATTATTATTATTATTATTATTATTATTTCTTCCTGAGGTCACTTCGCCCTTTTTCAAAGAAATATTTTTTTTCTTCATTATCTCCTGTCTCCAGTGGAAGAGTAAACAGGTGTCACCATGTTGGACTTGCTCACATAAAAATTATTTATTTGTTTGTTTTATTTCTATACCGCCCATCTTCCAGCGGAACACTGGGCGGTTTACAAGAGAGTTAAAATCAACAATACAATACAAGAAAAAAGAATAAAAAATAATTTCAAATAAGGCAAAACAAGGAGAGAGGGGAAACCCTCAGCAAGAGGCGTTAAGAAGGCAGGGGGAAAAACAAACAAAACCGAAACTTAAATTAGATAAATTAAATTAAATTAAAAGTCGCCAAATGCCTCCCTAAAAAGCCAGCTTTAGGTGTGTCTGTGCTGAACTCTATATTTTATTCTATTTTATCCTGAATAGATCTGTTGGAACAAATTTCCCCATTTCTTTGGCATGGGTACCCTGAGTGATTTCCCCTCGCTCGTGGCCAACATCTTATTAGCCTGTTCTACTTTGCTAACATCATAACCACAAAATCGAACAAATACAGTAGGTTCCTTGTATCCCTGGGGGATTTATTCTATGGATAATAGTGAATGCTAAATATATAGTATAGTAAAGGGGGGCAGGAAAAAAAAACAATTTAACATGCATTTCCAGAACTAGCCACTTGAAGGTGCCAGATAACATGCTACTACTACGTGTAATATTTTCAAACCATGGGTAGGTGAAACTGTGGATACTGAATCCCTGATATTGGGGTTCTACTATATACATTTTCATGGACTGCAGCTTATTTGGTCACATGTTAATCAGATGGCAGTGGCCCCAATATATCTGCCCCATACTTGTCCTATTTCTGGTGTGGCCACTAGATCACCCTCTTGGTACCTCACCACTATTGGTAGGAATATTTTTGCCAAGAGGATTGAAAATTTGATAATGAGAGCTTTAAACTGAGTTCTCAGGGGGAGGGAGAAAATCTTCTTAAGGGTAGGAATCTAGAAGGGGTGGTGAGGAATAGCCGAAATGGTGCAGTAGAAACATGAGAAGGAGTATTACAGTCCAACATTGTGAGGAAAAATAGGTTAAGCAAAGGGCTTGTAAGAAGGTCACATAGCCTTAAATGCCTCTACACTAATGCGTAGAACATGGGAAACAAACAGGAGGAGCGGGAACTCCTAATACAGCAAAATAAATATGATTTTTATTTATTTATTTGACGTTTATACTGCCCATCTAGCCCTATGTAGGATAGATAATGCTACTGTTAGGTGGATTTGTAATTGGTTGACCGATCGTACGCAAAGGGCCTCTCCTCAGCATGGAGAGGGCTGACCAATGGGGTGCCCCAGGGTTCTGTTCTGGGTCCAGTGCTATTCAACATCTTTATTAATGACTAAGACAAAGGAATAGAGAGTAGACTGATTAAATTTGCAAATGATACCAAATTGGGAGGGGTGGCTAATTCCCTAGAGCAGTGATAGCAAACGTTCAGCACTCCATATATGTTGGACCACAACTCCCAGAATTCCTAGCCTGTATTGCCAATGACAAAGGACTGTGGGAGTTGTGGTCCAAAACATCTGGAGAGTGCTGAAGGTTTGCCACCACTGCCCTAGAGGATAGGATAAAAATCCAAAATGACCTTGACAGATTAGAGTGCTGGGCCAAAGCAAATAGAAAGGGTTTCAACAGAGAGAAATGTATGGTCCTGAATCTAGGCAGAAAAAATGAATTGCATAGATATAGGATGAGAGATACCGGGCTGGAAAATAGTACATGTGAAAGGGGTCTGGGAGTCTTGGTGGACCACAAATTGAACATGATTCTTGGTTGCATCAACAGAACCATAGTGTCTAGATCAAGGGAAATGATAGTACCACTCTATTCTGCTCTGGTCAGACCCCACCTGGAGTACTGTGTCCAGTTCTGTGCTCCTCAATTTAAAAAGGATGTTTACAACCTCAAACGGGTCCAGAGGAGGGTGGCCAGGATGGTTAAAGGTCTCATATGTCTTTTGAGAAGCGGCTTGGTGATCTTGGAATGTTTAGTCTTACAAAGAGAAGGCTGAGAGGGGATATGATAGCCATGTTTAAATATCTGAAAGGATGTCATATCAAAGAGGGGACTGGATTGTTTTCCATGGCTTCAGAGACCTTCACATTACGGGAAAAGTGATTCCATTTGAACTTTAGGAAGAACTTCCTGATGGTTAGAGCTGTTTGGCAGTGGAATGTGCTGCCACAGATGGTGGTGGAGTTTTTATTTGGAGGCTTTTAGGCAAACTTTCTTTGGAGGTTTTTAAGCAGAGGCTGGATGACCATGTGTCATGGGTACGTTGATGGAGGTTCCTGCAGGGCAGGGGGTTGGAATGGATGGTCCTTGATGTCTCTTCCAATTCTATGATTCTATGAATCTATGATCCCCCCTTCTGAGTTGGGAAAGAATTAGCAATGGGAAAGCCTGAGAGAATTTGAACAGGCTGAGCGCAAAATTAATTGAAGTCCTGTTTCTTATTTCTGTTGTCTCAACTATTGGTGTAACTGGGGTTTGGAAAGAAACCCAGAGCAATTAATTAGCAATATTTGCTGGAGTAAAACACAGAGATACTTTCAGAACAGCAGGGTCAACTGCAACTGAGCTATGCTGGACTCTAGTTCTTGGGGAATAATGTATTATTGCAAGAAGAATGTGTTGTGCTTAAGTAAACAAAACTTTTCCACAGAGCAGATGTTTGCAAGAGTAGCTGCCAAAACATAAGAGAGTTGCCTTAGATTGCATTTTTTCAGTTCACCTTAGGAGCAGATTAATCCCAGGGGGCAGGTTAATGACTGCATGAAGAGGCTGGTAGGCTTTTTTCCAGGGAGTTGGAGAAAAATATTCAGTTGTTTGGATTTTCTTCTGGGTAAAGTCCACTCAGAATCCCCAGTGTACTGTTTTTAAGTTATGAACTACTTTTCACAGGATATGCAATTTTCAAAGGGCACCCATTCCATATATCCCTGCCCAGAGTAGCCATGTAGCTAGATGGAGCGGTAAGTAAGTAAATAAATAAATAACTGCTAAATTAAATACCTTGCACTGAGACGGAATGCTGACAAGTGTGGATTAACAGCACGCACCCACCAGAAGTGAAAAACCTGGAGCAATTGTGATAGTTTGACTCAGCTGCACCTCTACAATCTAGAGCAATGGAAAGTCAAAACATGAGTTTCAGAAATGAGTGATAGGGCAGAACCCCTTTGCCCACTGTCAGTACAGTCAGGGTGTATAAATATGTACAGTAGATCATTTGAATTTGAGAGATCACTGTTTCCCCCAGTGCTTGTTTCAGGCAGCATATTTCTTGGCTGCTGTTCTTCCTCTGTGGGTTGCTTCATGGGGCGTCACGACCTCTATAATGCATCTGATCCTAGAATGTGTTCCGCAGAGGAAAACGTTCAGCAACATGCCTCTAGGGGACAGACTTATATGAGCATCATCTTGAAATATCCTGTCGTGTCATCACAGTTGTGACCAACTCTTCGCGACCCCATTTCCATGGAGTTTTCTTGGCAGGAATACTGGAGTGGCTTGCCAGTTCCTACTCCATGAATTATCCTAGACCTATTTTTTAAACTTCAGTTTCCTATCTTTGGGGAGTGTGTACAGTTGCCTCAGAAACAAGTCAGCTTGCCCTAGTCCTTCCCCTGATGTCCCTGGAGCCTCACCCCCCCCATTCTCCCCTCCTGGTTGAGTTTGGGCCAGTGTTTCCAGCAGAGGCCTCCAGAGCTATGGCTTGTTGCTGGCCGGCTGCCATTCCTTTTGACCCTTGCCTGGCTTGGCTTATTAAATCTGATGAAGGGAACATGCCTGAGTGGGTTTTGGCTATTGCCATGGCCTCTTTCAGGGAGGGATGTTTCCCTTCCCGATTGAAGGAGACCGTGGTGAAGGCCACTCTGAAAAAGCGTGGCATGGCATTGGACGATTTATCCAGCTATCATCCGATTGCCATTGTTCCCTTCCTGGGCAAGGTTGTCGAGAGGGTGGCCGCTGTCAGGCTCCAGTTGTACCTGGAGGAAAATCGTATCCTGGATCCCTTCCAGTCTGGTTTCAGACCTCTTCGTGGGACCGAGACTGCCCTGGTCGCTCTGCAGGACGACCTCCTCAGGGAGGATGACAGGGGGTGTTCCTCCCTGCTGGTTCTCCTTGATTTCTCAGCTGCCTTTGATACCATCGACCACGGTAATCTGCTGGTCCGGCTGGCCGAGGCAGGAATTGGGGGGCAGGCTTTGTCCTGTCTCCGTTCCTTCCTTAGCGGCCGGACTCAGCAGGTTCAGCTGGGTGATGACTTGTCGGCTACTTGGACTCTCCCTTGTGGGGTGCCCCAGGGGTTGGCAATCTCACCCATGCTGTTCAATGTTTATATGAGGCCGCTGGCGGAGGTCATCTGTGCAAGATTTGGAGTTCGCTGTCATCAGTACGCTGATGACACGCAGCTCTATCTCTCCTTTTCGTCTTCTGCAGTGGAGGCAGTTCGCTCCCTCGATCTGTGCCTGGAGGTAGTCCTGCAATGGACCAGAGATAACCGGCTCAAGCTGAATCCGAAGATGGAGGTTCTGTTCTTTGGGGCACCCTCGTCTGGGTACAATGCCCCCCTCCCTAAACTGGGCGGTGTTTCCCTCCAGCCTACGGACAGGGCCAAAAATCTGGGCGTGGTCCTGGACTCAGCCCTCTCCCTGGAAGCCCAGGTGATGGCTGCTTCCAGAGCTGCTTTTATCCATCTCCGCAGGATCCCCCAGATCCCCCAGTACCTCGATGAGTCCTCCCTGAGGACAGTTGTGCAGGCCCTAGTGATCTCGAGGATCGACTACTGCAATGCCCTCTACGTGGGGTTGCCCTTGACCCTTGTCCGGAGGTTACAGCGAGTGCAGAATGTGGTGGCTAGACTGGTGGTGGGTGCTCGTAGATTTGAGCACATCACCCCAGTTTTGGCTCGCTTGCACTGGCTACCCGTTGTCCTCCAGATTAGGTTCAAGGTCCTGGTTTTGATTTTCAAAGCCCTCCACGGCCTGGGACCAGAGTATCTGGCGGAGCGTATCTCTCAGAGAAAAACTGGGACCAGACCCACGAGATTGGCGCAGGCGCGCTCACTGAGGGTGGCCACACCCAGAGAGGCGCGGAAATTGCGTACGCATGACCGGGCCTTCTCTGTGGTGGGCCCCATGCTATGGAACCATCTCCCCCAGTGAGCTGCGCCTAGCACAGTCCCTGCCCGCCTTCAAAAAGGCCCTGAAGACACACCTTTTCAGGGAGGCGTTTGGCGACCTTTTTACTTAGGGAATTTTTTTGGGGGGCCCGCACCATCTCTGCTTGGGTCCTGCCCGCTATCCCTTTTCTATTGCCCCTGCTTGTTTTACTTGGTTTTTATTGTAAGCCACCCAGAGTTCCCTCTTGGGAAGATGGGCGGGATATAAGCTTAACAAAAACAACAACAACAAACAAATAAATAAATAAATACAAGATCCAGTATAGTTATCTTGTTTGTAGAGATGGGGACGAAACGCCAAAATGGTATTTCATTTTTTGTTTGGTTTTTTTATTTGTTTTGTTTGGAATGAAATGAAGTTTTTTTTAAAAAAATTATTTCATTCTTCATTTTGCTTCATTAATTTTTTTTACAGCCAACCAACCCTGCTAGTTTTTGTTTTTGTTTTGCCTATTTTTCCCTACCCTGCAGGGTGGGTTGGTGCTTTTTTTTTTTTTTATTTTTTTTATTTTTGCTCCCCCCCCCAGCGCTGACCAGCTGGCCCATGGGCTGGGGCGGCACTTTTGTTTTTTTTCTTTCCCCTCCTAGCACTGACCAGCTGGCTCCCTGGTCCGGGTCGGCACTTTTTCTCCCCCCCCCAATAATGAAATGAAAAACAAAAAATGAAACAAAAAATTGTTTCATGCCCATCTCTACTTGCTTGCTATGTGATAATATACAACAACAACAACAACAACAACAACAACAACAACAACAACAACAACAACAACAACAACAACAACAACAACAACAACAACAACAACAACAACAACAGGCATCAAGTTGATTCTGCCTGATGGAAATCCTTTTCAGACTTGTCTAGGTAGAAACTACTCAGAAGTGATTCCCCATTCCCTTCTTCTGGCTGTGCTCTGAGACTGTGCAACTTGCCCGTTGCTACATTGTGACGGAGCTTGCCATATGTGCTGAAATCAGTGCTGTTAAATCAAGTTGTTAAACAAGGCATTATTGCCATCTTAGAACTGCAGAGCAGGAAGGGTCCCCATGGATCATCAAGTCCAGCCCGTGACAAGGAGCCATAGCAGGGAATCAAACTTTCAACCTCTAGCCTCCATAACCGGATGCCTTAAATGGTCCAGCTACCCAGAACTGTGCATGTGCAGTGTGAAGTTATATTTAACAGGTCCCTTTCCCCCATGCCCATTTCATTGTTTGTTTCTTGTGTAGTAGTGAGGTACCAGACATAGCAGTGTCATGCCACGCCTGCAAAAAAAAGCACAGGCCCATATATCCTTTATAATTTATCTCAGGGTTGAAAAGGAGCGACATGAACCTTCATATTTCTAAATTTTGATTGTGGTGTATAAAGGATTTCACCATCACCACCCTAGCTATGCCATAATTCTGTCATTTCTGTTCTATGATAGATTTTTCTGATATCTCTCTTTCTGGATTTCTTCCATCTCTGCAAGATTTTCAATTACCACGTGAAGTTTTTTTTTAACATGTCAATCCCAGCTATTAATCTGTCATTGCCTCTTTGATGCTTTGAATATGCTTTTTAGTGTACTGTATTTTGAGTGGGTTTTAATAACCATGGTCAGTTATAGTGGTGTGTTGTTTTTTAAAGGAAAGGTTTATATAAACCATTTTAAATATAGCTAAAGGTGAGGACATCTTCTGGTTAAGAAAATGTTGGATTGTCCAGGTAAGATCGGACTGAAAACTTTAATGAGCGGTTGCCAGTGGGGGTTGCCAGTACTGTGACAATGTCTGGAGGCTGTGATAAGATAGCATTTGATCCTGTGGTTTCATAAGCTTTGGAAATGGGCTGGCTTGCTCCCTTTTCTGGCAACCACACAATGCCGGGGAATAATGAACCAGCCTGGCCCTTATCCATGCCTACCTGCCCTTTTTAAAATTTTTGTGGCCTGGGTAGGGAGGATGACTCCATTTTGTTTCAGTGCTGGCATGTGCAATAGCTAGTATCAATCCAAATGAGATCATTTAGCTATGACTTCACTTAAGCCTCTGTTGGATCAAACCACTTATTAATAAATGTAAAGCTTCCTTTCACTCCACTCATGGAGGGTGAAGCATAGTGAGGAAGCAGAGGGTTCCAGGAGATTATTTTAAATTCCTCAGCACTGAATCGATTGATCAACAAAGCCAATTCAGCACTATGCCACTACAAATAAATTAAACAAATTGTACCTTTCCCTCACTCTGTCACAGGGAGAGGGAACATTTTGCTGTTGTTGTGTTTTTCTATTCCTGTTAAAGAGAAGAACAAGTTAAATAGGATTGTCTGAGATATGGTGTGGTTTCTTGCCCCAAAACCACTTTGCATGAGGATGCAAGGATAACCCTGAATGGCATACCGTACCTCAAAGTGAGGTATCTGATCTATGCTGGGGAAAAATCTGTCTCTGTATCCTGATGATACCATGAAAAAGTTCAGTGTTTGTGCTTCTTTATTTTATTGCAGTTTAATTATTGGACACTGGTTCCGAGCCAAGCACGGACTCAAAAATAATCTGTAAAAACTGGTAACACTGAGATAACATAAAATGCATTTATTTGTTACATTTATATTCATTCTTTTCTCTAGTAACCTCAGGCTGGCATGCATGAATCTGCTTCACCCCAGTTTTAATCCCTATGAGGTAGGTCAGGTTGAGAGAATAGGGCCACATCAAGCTCCCTTGCTCATAAGTGGACATTTATGGAGATAGTGAACATACCAATGAACACGCTAGTGGATGAAAAGTTAAAAACCTTTATTGAAGGAACAGTAAAGCAGGAACAAGGGGCCTGGTGGCTCAGCAGACAAAGGCTCCGAAAACTGTTGGCTGCAAAATCAGCAGCTTGGCGGTTCGAATCCCAGGTGCCATGCAGTGCATTGAGCTCCAGCTGATAACCCCAGCTCCTGCCAACCTAGCAGTTTGAAAGCATGTAAATGCAAGGAGACAAAAAGGTACCGCCTTAAAAAGCAGGAAGGTAAAACAGTGTTTCCTTGCAGCCATGCCAGCCACGTGGCCATGGACTTGCACAACACTGGCTCTTTGGCTTGAATATGGAGATAAGCACCGCCCCTAGAGTTGGATATGAATGGCACACATGTGTGTGGGGAACCTTTACCTTTACCTTTAAAGTAGGAAGCATAAACAGTAAACTGGCAGAGAGATTGCTGGGAGCCCCTCAAAAATATCAGTGGGTCACCACTTGAACTGGTAGGTATGCAGTGGCTGTTGGGGTGGTGGTGGTAGGTCCACACTTCATTAAATGGAGCCTTGTCAGCTCCTTATATAGCTTTTGATGACCACTCAGGAGTGGGTTTTCCCCTCCAGAACATCTGGGGTAAACAACTTACACTTTCTCAAGTGACTTCTGTTCACACAGTCAGATGAAGTTGGTGCCTACCAGATTGGTGCCTACCAGGTTCTTCCTTAAGGCAACCTCTGGTTTCTATCTGTTTGTAGTGTTAGTCCAAACATTGGCCACAGAAAGAAACATTGATGCAAACGATGGCTAAATCTAAGCATAGAATGTTACTTATGGGAGTTCAGGTGTGACACCTGCCAACATGGAAGCCCAGGTGAGAAAACAAACTCCTGGTACTTAGAAAGGATGGGAAGGGGGATTAGGAGGGATGATACAAAAGAAATGCAGGGTGTGAGAGCCAACAATAAACAAGATAAAAAAAGATGGGAGGAAAAAGGGAAAGTGAAAAGAGGGGAGACAAAGGCTTCTAATGGAAGGTACTGCAGGGTATGTGGACCGTGTGGAAAAGACAGAGATCTTGTCCCATTAAGAACGACATGGAAAAAGAAATTGTGCAGGTTGCACAGTATGTTATACCTCCAGAAATCCCATCTTCTAGACAGCTATTCTAGATGTAGGAGCCTTGTGCTATTTTTCACTTGGCAACCTTGTTTCTAATCCAGATCAAACTGGTGTAGGTGAAGAGTGGAAGGGATTCAATGGACAAACACTTGGGGTGGGGAGCAGAAAGAGAACAGTAAGGTAAAATAGCACTGGGGCAGGAGTGGAGAAAGGGCTTAAACCCAGATGAAATTAAGCATTTGGGGCAGCACTGAGTATACAGGTATCTGAATATTTTGTCTTAACAGCAGCTGTTGTATTGTTCTGTCTCCTGAATTGCTGCATCCTATATACCCTCTGTAGGAATGGTAGCTCCTCCTGCTTGGTTAATTGTTTCCAAAAAGAAAGACTTTCAGCCATTAATTACTTTTTCTTTTCTTTTGTGGGATCCTCATTTGACTCTCTTGGTTGCTTGCTTGTGCTCTGGGGGGTGGGGGTGGGGGTGGGGAGAATGCATTGGCCTTACCAGGAGCGTTGCTTTCATTTAGCTGCCAGCTGCTGAATGAAGCAAAATGTGAACGTTCAGAATGTGTCCATCCACGTGAACAAATGCTACTGTTGCTGTGGGCCTGTTATGCAACCACACATGGCTCAGAGTTTGCCTGTGCTTTGTGAATGGTCCATGAGATAACCCCCCTGCTGAGGACTGGCTATAAAAAGATGTTGAGGATGCTGCTCTAATACTACCACTGCAGTACAAATGACAACAAAAAGCAGAATGAGTGGGTTCGTCACAGCCAATCGCACAGCAGAACTATTTTTGGAAAGCACGGGCACAGAAACGGGGCACGTGTAGCACATGTGAATTAGGGAAGTGGCGCCTATTTTTAGCAACCAGTGGCAGATTTGCTGACTCAGAGTCTAGGCAACACTAGAGCTCTGTACTTTATGAAATAGTCTTTGGGAGCCAGGAATGTACACTGCCTTCAGATAAATGTGCAAAACTACACCAGAGCAGAGGTGTTTGTGCAATTCTGAGGCTGGCTGTGGGACAAAGCAAAGAGCGGCTGGTCACCCCACAGGGCCTGAGCAGTAACCCTCCATATCATTTGTGTTCTGTGTACCATTTATGAAGGAAAAGGGGGCTTTTAAAAATAAAGATGCTCTGTACTTGGAATGGAGGAACTGGAAGTCAAGAAGATTATGTTGCTGGTGCTTAAGGAGAAGGTGAAAGACAGTTGACCTGCCCATGTCCTGCCTTACCAAAGGCCAACATCTCACCTGGATAGGCTAGGAATGAAGACACTAGACCAGGCATGTCCAGACTTTGGCCCTCCAGATGTTTTGGACCATAACTCCCACAGTCCTTTGCCATTGGCAATCTAAGCTTAGAATTCCAAAACATCAGGAGGGCCAAAGTTTGGACATGCCTGCACTAGACTGTTTGGATGAGAAGCATGATGTTTCAATCTGTCAAGAAAAGAAGTCCAGTTGCCATGACTCAACTTCCAGATAAACTCATCTGGATGACAGAGAATCCTCACAGGCCCTAGAAACATCTCGGACTGCATCCCCTTCTTGCAACTATATCATGTAGGTGAAGAAGAACACCTGGCTTCTTTTCAGCTAAGTTTCATGTTGTCAAATTTTTCTTCTTTCTCTTTTCCAGCTTATTTAATGCACTAAATGATTTACAAGAATTGAAGGTACATGTGACAGTGGATGAATACTTCCATTCCTCTAGAATGGACTTTAAATGTCTAGCTTAGAATTAAGTGTGCTAGGGTTTGTCATTCCTTCCCCTCATCTTTGCTCTAATTTGTGACGGTGTAGGTAGAATGGCCTGCAGGTCTTTGCCTCATTGCCAATAGGGTCCGTGTGTGCAGAAGTAAACCCCTCCTATCATATTCCCCAAATACATGGCATTGCGCAACTCCTGTACCCCAGGTGATTGCTGTTGGTATTTTTCACATTTGCAGGAATGGGGTGTCTCATTGGCATGCACGAATGCACAGATGCAATCACAGGTCTGGCCAAGGATCACATCAGAATGCAACCCAAAGAGCACAGGATGGGTTTGATATTCCCCTGTGTGCTGGTGCTAGGGCATGGACCAGGTTAGGGGGCAACAGCACATCTCTTTTAAGAATGGCTGCTGATCTTTCCATAACTCTTTCTCCTCTGGTTTTCTCAGTGTTGCTGGATGAAGAAAAAGGCCAAATCTGATGTTTTAGGCAGAATCAAATAGAGAATGAAAAACAGATTATGAAAAGCCAATATATTTAGCTAGAAGATTTGCTTTCCAGAGTAGATAAGAATCTTAGGCCATTGCTTCATGTCCCTCTCGTCCCTCTTTGTTGTCCACACTTGGGGACCGGTACAAAAAAGGTTACTTCACATCCATAGCATGATAGCAGAATCTCGTCCTGAATACGCCCCCTGAACCGGGAACAGAGCGCGACGAGCCGTACCTGCCCCTGGGCTGGGGAATTCTGTTGTCACACTTTGTTCCTGGTTCCTGTTCCGAGACAAGGGATGTGAAGTAATGGCAATGGCTGTTTCCCCCTTTCACTCTAGGAATACTCCAACAACCGAGAAAGCCAGAAAGCCAACTGGAATCCTTGGGCCAGGCTAGGCTCGGCTGCCCACCTGGCAGGAGAAGGCAGCTCTTGAAGGGACAGGTGGAGAGCCACTATCAGGTGTAGGTCTGTCCTCCTCGGGTCCCAGAGGTGGGGCTGAGCTCTCCTTGCCTGCTCACCTGCCAGCCCACAGACTGCTGAGTTCAGGGCAAGGGTGTCTCGCCCACCACCGCCACTGCCGCCACCGCTCGCCCACAGCAAGTGGTGAGGGCTTGCCCAGCTCCTCCTGCCCGCACGCTCTCAGTGGGGATTCGAAATATCAAAAAACAGAAGCTTGACAATTAAAAAAAAGGCTAAATGAAATCCAGTAGTTGTCACAAAACAAGGATGTGAAGTAACAGTTGTCACGAGACAAGAAATCATGCCCGTGGGTAAACGAAAATGGATTGAACAGGGACAAAACCACGTGACCATGAACAATGCTGTCATGGAACAAACATAATCGTGGAATGAAGTAGGACATGAAGTAACCACCTTACTTTGCAGGAGAGAGCAAGTGAAGACATTAGGTGCCTCCATAAGCCTTGGCAGAGGATTTCTTCCCACTGAGGACCAAGATTATTAGTTAGATAGACAGATAGATAAATTTTTATAGTCATTGTCCTACGCAGAACAATGAGATTGAAAGAATCTACACCAGCTTTTACAGGACCTAACAGTACAACCATGCATAAATATCTAACTCCTCTCCCCACAAATACACACATTCAACCCACTGACAACACACTTGAAAAACTCTAAAAAACTCTAAAAACTTATTACAGAAGCTCCCTCAGAAACTACATTTCGCTGCATTCAAAGCCAAAACCGCTCTTGGATAGAAACTATTCCTCAAGTGGCTGGTCCTGGTCTTAATGACCCTTTATCTCCTCCTAGAGGGCAAAAGCTGAAAGAGATCATTTCCAGGGTGTGTGAGATCCTGCACAAATCTCTACAGCTTTCTTATAACACCTGGAATCAGATTTGGTCTAAAGTAGGGAGAGTACACCCAATTATTCTCTCCACAGTCTTAACAACCTTGGACAGCATTCTTCTTTTTCTGGCTGTACAACTCCCAAACCACACACACAGACCATAAGTCAGCACACTCTCTATAGTACAGTGGTAAAAAGCCAACAGCAGATTTTTTGAAAGATTATTCTTGCTGAGGATTCTCAAGAAGTATAATCTCTGCTGTGCTTTCTTCATCAAATCTTTAGTGTTTGCTCCCCATGTCAGGTCCTCTCTCAGTTCCATTCCCAGAAATTGTAACCCTGAAACCTGTTCCACACATTTTCCTTCAATAGTAAGTGGCTGAATATTTAATTTGCATTTCCTGAAATCCACAATAATCTCTTTTGTTTTTTCTAAATTGAGGAACAGATTATTTTCCCGACACCACTCTGTCAGCATTTCCACCTCCCTCCTATAAGCCAACTCTCCCTCCCCAGCATTGATCAGACCTACCACAGTTGTGTCATCTGCAAACTTAATGATATTATTGCTGGGGTAATTGGGAACACAGTCGTATGTGTAGCTCGTGTACAAAAGCGGGCTCAACACACACCCCTGCGGCATTCCCGTATTTATACTGAGATTTGCAGAGACGTGACAACCTATCCTGACCTGTTGAGAACACTCTTATAGGAAATCTAATATCCACCTGCATAAGCACTGCGGAAGCCCCAGATCTAATAGTTTGGGCACAAGTCTATGCGGAAGAATAGTATTAAATGCAGAACTAAAGTCAACAAAAAGCAATCTTGCATAGTTCCTTTGTTTCTCCAGATGGGTCAGGACAGTATGTAAGGCTGTAGCCACATCATCCTCCATGGATCTCTTCTTCTTATATGCAAACTGACAAGAGTCAAATCCAACTGGCAGACAAGCCATAATGTGATTTTGCACCTGTTTTTCAAAGCATTATGACGGGTGTAAGTGCCACAGGACGGAAGTCATTCAAACTGACATTCCATACACCATTTCTACCAAGATTGCCCTTATGGGGAAAGATGCTTTATATTGGATCCTGGAGACTGCATGCTTTCATCTGGGGCTGCTTCTTATGCCCCATGAAACACTTCTTGATCTTGGGATAAACAGTGAGGTGATGGCAGTAGCTCCCAGATAAGCAGAAAGTATATATAGGACAACAACAGTCTACTGTATATTAAACTCACAAATATTTGAAAATATTGGGTATTTCAATACCCTTCAACATTCAATAATAATACCCAGTCTATAGAATTCTTTGAAACAGTTTGTATGCTGTTGATTATTGAAATTTTGTGGGTTCAACAGTGGACCTTAAGGGAGGAAATATAAACAGAAAAAGAATGAAAGACCTATTAGATACTGTGTTTCTGCAGTGGCCAGCTGGCCGTGTGTGCAGTGTCACCTTTCTCCTAATCTTCTTTCCCAACTGTTATTCAAAGGCTTGCTTGCTACTCTTGCCTCTGGCAGAATCTATAGTTACCTCTGCTGAATCTATGGCATGAGTGCCAAGGGTGGCACGTAGAGCCCTTTCTGAGGGCATGCAACATCGCCCCCTCATAGCCATGGCACTTCCCCCTCCATTCAAAGCATGCCACTGTGCTCTTGCAGAGAGCTGGGCAAAGGGGAGGAGGCAGTTTGTGGGCTCATTCGTAGCCCAAGTTTACTCTCCAGCCATGCTGCTTTTGGGATGCCTAGGGTAGCACCCCTGTTCTTCGATCCATGCTTTCCTTAAGGGTAGCACCCTTTGGAAAAGTGAGGATCACTTTTTTTAAATTTCCTGTGGACACAGCGAGGGTGCACCCAAAGCATTAGTAACCCAAAGGGTAGCACCCAAAGCATTTGTAACCTGGGATACCACTGTATTCAGGTTAAATTGCTGTAGTGGCACTTTGCAAAAAATAAGTGGGTTTTGAATCGCAGTTTGGGCACTCGGTCTCTAAAAGGTTTGCCATCACTAATCTATAGTTCCTTGGGATAGTCCATTTGTAAAACACCTTCCCATTTGGATAGCTGGTGGAGAATTTTCTTTTTTATTATATCTACAGGTATGTAGATTTCACCTAGGTAAAAAACAAGACTCGAGAAGTACAGGCCTTTACAAACCACATAAATGCAGTGGACCAAAATATCAAGTTCACTAGGGAACACACCCAAGACAACAGGCTGACTTTCTTGGATTGTGTGGTCATCATCAGACTCAATTGTGGCCTGAGAATAGAAGTTTACAGGAAAACCACCCACACAGATCAGTACCTACTCTTTGACTCCCACTATCCATTACAACACAAATTAGGAGTCATCAGGACTGTAAACCACAGAGCAGAGAGCATCCCCACCTCCACAGAAGCTAAAAAGAAGGAAGATATGCACCTGAAGATGGCACTTAATATCTTTCAGAGGGGGTAGCCTTATTAGTCCTTTCAAGAATTGCAGGCAAAAATCAAGGAAAAACAAAACAAAACAAAACAAAAGACACAAAACATGTGGCACCTTAAAAATTAACTTTCATATTTTAACATTTCGTGGACACATCCACTTTTTCAGACATATAATGGCAGAATGTCTGAAGAAGTCCCCTATATTTCTGAAGACGTGGACGTGTCCACGAAATGTTACATTAAAATATGAAAGTTAGTTTTTAAGGTGCCACATGTTTTGTGCCTTTTGTTTTGTTTTTCTTTAATTTTTACCTGCAACACTTAAGATCTGTGGATATCCAAAGTAGGCCTTCAACAAAGCAGTGTCCTGTCCCAGATGAACAATGGTTCGGCCTGAGACCCAGACCCAGTGGAAGAACCTGTTCATTCCTTACATGGCTGGAGTGTCTGAAAAGCTTTAAAGGATTTTTGGAAAATACTTTATATTGTTTACTTCAAATTTAGAAACATACTAAGGCAGAGACATGTCCACACAAAAGACCCAACATCAAAACACAAGAGGAGCAATGTAGTGTGGGATGTGCAGAGCTCTACACTGGAGAAACCAAACAGCCATTAAACAGCAGGATGGTCCAACACAGAAGTGGCAAGAGCTCAGGACCAGAATCAGGAGTGTACCTTCATTTGAAGGACAAAGGGCACTCATTCAATGATGAGGATGTACACATATTAGACAGAGAATATAAGATGGTTTGAGAGAGGTTCATGTGTGTACTAAAAATTCCTCTCTCAACAGGGGTGGGGGACTCAGGCACAATCTGTCTGCCACTTATCACACTGTCCTTTCATCCATCCCCAGACAAATCAGAAGCACTTCACATCTCCATCAGGAAGGCCATGGCTAATAACTCATACTTAATGGGTGTTGGGAAGGGTTCAATAGGTGGGATTTTTCATTGTACATCTAACAAGCCTATTCAGGGCATCATCCACCTAATGAGCCTATTCAGGCCACTGTCCACCTAATGAGCCAATTCAGACCAGCGTGGTGTGAAGCCAAGGTGAACTATACATTGGAGGCCTCATACCTTTCCTTAGATTGATGAAGTTACTTGGAGGAGTACTTAAACATTTTGATCTGAAAAGATAAGAAATCCAGTTGCCCTGACTCAACTTCTGGATAACCTCACCTGGATGACTGAGAATCTTCACAGACATCCAGAGATTATTAGAACCCATTGGTGCATGCCATACCGTCACATTGCTGTTACACTCACTACATTCAGAATGATACACTCCAACTCTGCCATCATGGTTTGGAGCCTTCTAGCATTAACACAGGCATACAAATGCATAACATTCTTTTGAACCCCACTGACATCTATCTTTTTCCCTGTGGGTTTTTGGCTTCTGTTTTACTGAGCCCTTCAGTGTAACCCTTTCCTCCTTCTTGGGTGATGTTCTCCTTGCCTGAAAGCTTCATTCTCCTTGACAGCAGAGAAGTTCCCATTCTAAGAGCGAGGAATCACTTCTGTTGTCTTCCACCCTCTCTGTACAACCTAGGCTAACTTCACCCATCAAAAAGTTCTCTCCGCTGTCTCACATTTTACATTTTGCAACTAAGATCCAACCCAACCACTTGCTTCCCACTCACCTGAAGAATTAGGCCTTCCTACTTTTCTCATTCTTGTGGCGGCCCTGCACAGTACCAATAAGGCTGTTCCAGAGGAGTTCATAGTCCACTGCCACCTGCAGCAGGTTTTGATGGCATTCAGAGGGCTTCAGGAGGGAAAAGGCATATTGTTTCTGGTGAAAAGAGTGGGATCTAATAGAAGTAAACAATTAGTTTCTAGACACACAGTAAACGCTGGAATTTACTGCCCAGATGCTTTGCTGACTAGAACGTCCTCTTATGCTCTTAAAACGGAATCTTGGCAAAGGAGTCTACAATGTTATCCTTTCAACTCCAAGGACAAATAAGAGACATTGTCAGAGCCTCACTTGAAAAAACGCCAGGCTGCAGCCCATGGGGTGCATTTGTATCATTTCACCTACTATTTAATTTCCTCTGAATATTTTGATATGGAATGAAATGCATTTCACCACCATCATAAATAATTAGGCTATCGAGTTACCTTCAGGCACATCCAGATGGGGAAGTAAGAGCAGTTTGGTTTGTGCTTAAAAGGTTGTTATCTTTGGTGTGATCTTTTAAACTCTTATTTAAGCAATTCTTCCATTCACAATGATCAACTTTTTCTCCTGTGAGAAGGGTCTAGGCAAGTCTTTGGATCGCTGATTTGCCCACAGAGAAGGTTGTCCCAGTTCACTCATCAGTAAGGAGACAGAAATGGCAGCACCAGTATGAGGGGGAAACACTGGAGTGGAGGTTGGGGGGCACAGAAGGGAAGTAACCCTCCCTTTCCCCTTGGCTCGAGCTCTGCTGGGTTGCACTGCCTTCTGGGATGGAGCCCACAGAGTTAGTTCGTCAGTCCTTGTTTTTCTCCTTGTGTTAAGCAGCAGTGAGGATGTGGGAGTAGCTCCATTGGTGGGCTCCCAAAGTCTAACCAGGTGACCCAGTTATTCTTCAGGAGGGTGTGCACGTGTGATTGAGAAAAACTAGCCTCCAAGGGCGTTTATACACGACCCCTAAGCTCCGCTGCAAATGGCTGCAAGCTCCAGAGCTTAAAAACGTTTCCCCACCAACTCCGGAGTTAACAGGAAATTAAGTGAGACCCCGCCCACCTAAGCGCGACCCAGCGCACTTTTCTTGTACCTGCTCTTGGGAGGTGAAAAATATTTGATGCGGATGTGCTAGGCTCTCCTCGCTTCTTTTTGTTTTTGTTTTTTGGCTCCCGCCCCTTTAAGAGGAACCAGGAAGTGACCGGGGCTGAGCGTCCACCAACAAGGGAGGTAAGCTTTATTCTTCTGTCCCCTTTTTTCCTCCCTCCCCTCACGCAGCCGGCATCCAGGAGTACGGAGGGGTGGAGATGCACGAAGAGCGACAACCCCTAAGATCTCTGGTCCGAATTTAAGGGGCCAGCGGATCTTAGGGGTCGTGTAAAAAGCCCCAAGACAACTGGCTTTCCCAGCAATTGCTTTTATTTGTTTTTCACAATTCTCCCCCCCCCCTCCACCACCACTGAGCCAAAAACAATGTGAAGGGAAGGAGAATTTGGGGGGGTGGGTGCTACATAGTCCCCTCCTCTGGCTTTTCTCATGGCTGTCATTCAGTGGCCACAGTGAATTTACTGAGTTTTTTGTTTCGTTTTTAAATTTCTGGTCAAACAAAATAAGTGGCATAGTGTGAAAAAGCAATGCATTTGCCTAGCCTGCTACACATAATACTACCATTGTATCTCATTTATCTATAATAGCACTGTATTAATTGAAAAATATATTAAAAATTTAATTGTAGAGTACATGAAAATAGAGGAGTAGAAGTTCTCCAACATATCTGTTAATGCCACAACCCACCAAATACCTCACAGGGTTGTCGCCTCTGATAACAATATCCTCAGTTCTATTTTGGTGTTGACTAACCATCTGATAGGGTATAGAACAAGCTAATTAGAAGCATGCTGAATCATGTCAGAAAAATTGTAGCTCTACTACTGTGTCCAAAAGGAGTAGGGCAGCTTTTTAAAAGTGGGTGAGGTGGACCATTCAAAGTCAAAACACAAGGAGGTCCAAATAGCAGGCTATTCTGTTAGTACAGATGTGACCTCAATGATGTTTTGAAAACTAAAGATGTTAAAACCTTATAGGTATCTTCACAACCATTGCCCACAATAGGTTGTGGGTGGTTGTGGTTTTTTTTAATCACATTGAAATTGTTAGGAAGCTGCTGTATACCATGACAGAAGATGGCTCAGCATAGCTCAAACTCCCCACTCCTCCTTGTGCCAGGATCCACTGCCATCTCTCCTCCCTTCTCCTTTTCTTTCAGTGGTGGTGAACCTTCAGCACTCCAGATGTTTTGAACCACAACTCCCAGAATTCCAAGCCTGTGTTGCCAATGACAAAGGACTATGGGAGTTCTGGTCCAAAACATCTGGAGTGCTGAAGGTTTGCCACCACTAGACCTGTCTGGCAGGCATTCTTCAAGGTCTTAGGCAGGAGATACCAGAGGCTGAACCAGATAGTCTTTGGATGCAAGCATGTTCTTACGTTCTTATGTTCATGTATTCTGGCTTTGAACTACGTACCATATATTGGCACATTGTATTCTCGAAAGCTTTCATGGCAGGGATATGATAGTTGTTGTGGTTTTTTCGGGCTGTTTGGCCCTGTTCTGGAAGTTTTTCTTCCTGACGGTTTGCCAGACTCTGTGGCTGGCTCCAGTTCTCTGAACTCCTTGCCCTCTGAAGATGCCAGCCACAAAGTCTGGTGAAATGTCAGGAAGAAAAACTCCCCAAACACGGGCCAAACAGCCTGAAAAAGTCACAACAACTATTGGCACATTGTTTTTCTCCCTCTCCTTTCCTTCCCGCACCTCACTCTGACTTTCATCCCTAAGGTAACCTTGTAAATTAGGTTTTGCTGAGAGAGAGTGACTGGCTGAAGGTAATTTAGTGAGATGGGTCTCTGGTCCTAATCCAAGAAGCTTTCTCTCACATCATGCTCTCTAGCTGCTTATTTTTCAACTTTTCTGGAACTCTCGGGTTACCTGGAAAGCTTTTAACTGCCTTTAACACAAGCATCTCCATGACTCAGCACCACGGATAGTTCAGGCACTGCAGTTCAGCTGTGTTCTGGCTGCAAAGCATTTCAAAAGGTTGGGATGAGCCACTCATTTCTTTTTTCAGAGAGCTTGCAGGCAATTGAGGAAACTGGAGGTGGGATGAGGTCTCATAGGGATGTATATCATTACCTTATCCTTCTGTACTCTTGTTGCAGGTTGAATGGGGTTACAAAGCAAAAATGATGTGGCCTATGTCAGTGTGTAAAAGATATATTCCACTGTGGTTTTTTTAAAAGCCACCATGAACCTATTTGTGGTTTGTCAGTTAGCAGGGGTAAAATTTATGGTTTGTGCTTCATCCTTATTAATGAACCATGGATCGGGATGAACCACCATTTTGGCAGTTTGTTCCCATCTCTAATAACAACTTAAATGATTTTTTTTGCTTATTTCAAAATTTAATATTTTAAAAGCAGTTCTCCAGACTAGGGATGGACAATACGTTTCAGAACCGCGCGAGCTGAGGCCTCCAACACACCAGCAGCCAATCTCTTACCTAGGTCTGGGCTCGCTCGGGGTTAGACTCCAATGAGGAAGCAGGCTGCAATGTCATCATGGCTTCTCTGTGGTGCTGGCTGATCATACAGGGAGGAGGGATGGTGCCTGTCCCTGCACAGCTCCTGATTGGCCAGCACCATGGAGAATCAAAAATGACACCACAGCTTGCTTCCTCATTGGAGCTCAGCTCTGTGCAGGTGCAGACCAAGGCAAGAGATTGGCTGCTGGTGTGTCAGAGGCTTCTTAACACCACCTGGGCTTCCATGGGTTGATTCAGAACTGGTAGGTTCCAAAACGAATTGCCCATCCCTACTTTAGACTTCTGCTGTCAAATTTTGCCTGATAGCATTACTGAGACTAGATGTCCCCCCCCCCAAAAAAAAGCATATTGAGATTTTTGTAACACTGACTTCCAACATATTTTAAGACTAATGCTTCTTCTCTGAATGTGGAGAACTATGGAATCTCTGAGGCTTGCCTATATTCCAGCACTTTGGAATCACTGTAGTAGAAACGTCATAGGCCTCTAAATCATTCCAGCCTGCCCCTGAAAAGCATGTAGATTGGTACAGACTGAGGTTGGGCAAGAGTGCAATTTCCCTGTGTCATGTGATTGTTGGGCTATGGCTTGCACCATTGCTGTAGAAGCAGTCCTAAATATGATCTATTTTCCTGTGTGATCACACTTTCAGTGTGCTACTTGAGTTCTCCAGATCAGGTCAAAAAGAACCTGTCTGATAATATTTATATTGCTGGTATTTTCTCATGGTGTGTGGGTGTTTTATTTACAGTTTATGTATCACACTGAAGGAAAGTGTGACAACAAATTTGGGGAAGAAACACTATTCAAAGAGCTCAGGCCAAAAATCTGTGGGAGGCCAGCAACGTCAGTTTCAGGACCATCAGACGGTCTTATTATTTATTTTATTTATTATTCACACTTGTATACCACCCTATTCCCACAAATGGGACTCAGGGCGGTTCACAGCATTTAAATGAGAACAAATAAAAACAGCGAAGTAGCTAAGACAGCAATTTCCGAGCATAGATAGGCGGGTTAAAAAAAAAAAAGACAGACGGAGCCCCTAAACATCGCCATAGGCATCCCGAAAGAGAAAGGTCTTAAGGTTCTTCTTGAACGCCGCCAGCGAGGGAGCCTGCCGTAATTCGCCAGGGAGTTTATTCCAGATAGATGGTGCCACCACCGAGAAGGCCCGTCCGCGAGTGCTCGCTTTACGGGCCTCCCTCGGGGTGACAGTTCGCAGCGAAAGGGCCACCGAAGAGCGTGGTTCTCTTTTCTCAGGTTCTCATCTAGCTTTCTTCGCTGAGCAGCACTCTCATCACCACATTTAATCATCTTCTTCCCCAAATGTATTTAAGGTTGATGGAGGAAGGACTTGGTTTGATGATACCATTCAGTGCTGTTAGTGAATGTCTTCTCCAGGCACATATACTTGTATATACTTGTGTATATCTATCTATCTATCTATCTATCTATCTATCTATCTATCTATCTATCTATCTATCTATCTATCTATCTATCTATCTATCTATCTATCTATCTATCTATCTATCTATCTATATGCAACTTATATGCCTGTTGAGAATCCATGTGTATTAGAGATCGGCACAAAATGAAAATATAGTGTTTCATTTCATTTCTTTCGTAGTTTCATTTCGTTACTAATGAAATTTTAACATTTTGGAATGAAATGAAACAAAATGCTATATAATGGCTCCCCTTTGCCCTATAGGAACCAAAATCACAGGAGAGCTTCCTCAAGCTCTTCCCTGTAACATCTCCAAATTTGGAGATGTTTGGGTCTCAGGGGGCTGAGTTATTCAACTCCAGATGGGGTCAGGAAGCTGGTAACAGCCACCACACGGGTGAGCAATTAGCAGCTTCCCAACTCAGTTAGAATGATTTTCCCCTAGGGGGAACCCCTTTGGAGTTTGGTTCCCCTGTGATTTTTGGTTCCTGTTCGACAAATTGTTTCATTGCTAGAGGAAAAAAAGGGTTTCGTAACAAATCACATCCTACTATTGTTTTACATAACAAAACATTTTGTTATGTAGTGAAATGATGAAACAGTGTTCCGTTTTTTGTTTCCCGCCCATCTGTAATGTGTATCAATTTATCTTTGTACCTTGACAGCAGTGTATATTGTATATGTATGGACTGTATATTGTTCCTCAGTATTGTAAGCCACCTCAGATCCTTTTCAAAGGAGAATGGTGGGTTAAAAATATTCAAAATAAATAAATAAAAATAAAATTTAGCTCATGAATGACAAATAATCTATACATACTAAGCATTTAATCCCACAACTAGAAAAATGAAATATGATTCCATGCTAAAGATGTGGAAATTATTTGAGGTAACTCATTTTCCCTAGACACTAAGAAGGCAATGCATGAATTTTAAAGACAGACAGCACAGGTTATAATGTGTCAAGTTTCAGTTCCCAGAAGTTGCAAGATTTGGGTGACCCTTGTGTAAATCACGGGCTCTAAGGGTTCTGGGAAGAACAGACTGGAAAGGAGTGGTCCTTCATAGGAGACTGTCAAAGATCAAGGGGAAAAGACTCCAAGCAGGGAAGGAGAGACATAGAGGATAGTCATAGAAAAGTGTTGTAACAGCTCGCCACAATGACCCCAAAAGGCTGCACTTAATATGGGGACACTCATTTACACATTCATTAGAGCTCTTCCTTTTCAAGAAATTCAGGAATCCTGATTAGAGATGGGGATGATTTTTTAAAAAGGGTGATGTCATTATTCATGATTTCTCAGGGCTGACAAATTGATGAACCAATGAATTAACAAATTGATTCATCTCCACTTTAAAATGCTATACAGTGGCCCCTAGAGGCACCACATTTGGAGGAAAGCACACAGCCCGACTCCTCTATAAGCCCTGACATTTGGGTGAGAACTGGGATTCATACCTCTGAGCTATGTACCCCCAAAGACACCCCCCAAGAAAGTGTTCTCCAGGTACCTACAGTCACCAAAGTTTAAGAGAGGCTTGTCCCAAGTCTGTCGAAGATTGGGTTTCAGACATCTTATACACCCACAAAGTGGAGGACACTATGAAAATGCCATATAGCAATTGGGTTGGGGAGATCCAACGTCACCAAACTTGGAGGGATGATAGAGCAGATTCAGAGGAAGCATCTCTCCTAATTCGGTTAATCTTGGTGCCTAGGGACCCTTTTAGGGCCCAACAAATTAACAAATCAAAAATGCTAAAAATTCAACCATTTGTATTCCTTGGGGGGGGGGGGGACTTCATTTATGATGAATATGAATAAATGAATTTAGATGAACTGGCCAAATTCATCAGAAAATGTGATTCATTTTTCAAGTTGTCCCCATCTCTAATCCTGATTCACATGTCTCAAACACTCAAGGTGCCTGCCTGTGCTGAAAAGTTCTGTACTATTAGGTAGTTCCCAATTTACAGTGTCCTTTGGAATTACCAGCCTCCAAAAGGTCCTCTCATTAACAGCCGTGCTCAGGTCCTTCACACGGAAGGCCACAACTTCCTTTCTTGAATCAATCCATGTTAGTGCCTTAAGAACCCTTCAGATGAATTTGACAAGACAAGAAATAAAGTAGATACATCTTTGGCTAAATAAGGAATATAAACTCCTTCCATTTAGAACATAACATGTGCATTTTGCTTGAGACACCCTAAGATTTGCCTTCTATCTTCCCAGAAATACTTTTCTAGATATGTGTGAAGGTGAGTCAGTAGGAATAGCCTATGCAGACAGCTCTCTTCATTAAGTGTTTATCCTTCCAGGAAGTAAGTCTGATGCCACTGTTTGGCCAGCTTTCCTTTGGGATTTTCATGCCAGAAATCCAAAGCACACCTCCCCTTCTGCCAAGAAAGCCCTTCTAATTTTCCAATGAAGTCATTTAGCTCTATGTATGGCATGTCCGAGAACTGCCCTCTAACTCCTTCACAACGCAAGCCGTTTTCCAGATGATCTCCTTGCACCGCCACGTATGCATTACCACTCATACAGAAGCTCCCGTCAGTGGCAATGGGCACTGACAGCATTGCAATTTACATGGATTTTTTTCATGCTGTTTCGGCATTCTACCATAGCAGTTAGAAATGGTGAGTTTTGGACTGAAATTATTGGTGCCTGGAGGAAGGGGGCACCAATGTATTGTCTTGAAAGCAGGAATCGGTGTTCTGTAAGCCAGCTCCAAAATTAGGGGTAACTATTCACATTTGCTAGAAAACAACCCTGACAACTACTTTGTGCTTGGGCCAAAAGTGGTTAACTGATGAAAAATAAAATAAAAAGGGGAGCCAGCTTCTGGGATTTTCCCTTGCATGGGAAAGGTAGTAAGCAGAAGAGGGTATACGGTTGACCATCTCGACTGCTGCCATCTGTGTCATCAACATTCAGGCTGCCCTTTGCTATGCATCCTTTTTTTCTGTTGGAAAAGTGGGTGTGATCTTGTGCATCAACATTGGGCCATTTCCTGGCTGTTTGAATTGTGGGCATGGCAGCACAATATTCCACAAGCATAAACCAGAGGTTTATTTGAATAATTGAATAGTTTGGAATGCATGAAATTAAAATAGATTCATCATCATCATCATCATCATCATCATCATCATCATCATCATCATCATCATCATCATCATCATCATTTAAGAAGAGCAGAGCTGGAAGGGGCCCAATGGATCATTGTATCTAACCCCTGATAAGGAGGCACTGTGGGGGATCAAACTCCCAATGTCTTGGTCTGCACTGAGCTATCCAGCAGTTCCATCTATAATAAGCTTTAGCAATAATTTGATTGAAATTGCATCAATTGAATCCACAGTACTGAGAGCTTTCAAAATCCACTGCTGCACTAAAGCTACAGGGTTAAAACCTTGCTCTTAGTGTTTTAAAATCATCTGGGGCTATTTGGTAACACAGGACAATGTCGGGATGGGTAAGATGTTGGATGCTTTTCTCAGTTTGGATCACAGTTATTTTTGGCTCAAGATTCACTGCTTTGAATCACCCAAAGTAATCTCCAGTCTCATTTAATGTCCCCCACCCCCTTGCTTTCCTGAAGAGGAGAAGTTATGTGTGAGCTGGAAAGGAGCAGCTTGAGTGAGCCAGCAAGACATTCTTTGAGTAACTGTTGGATCCAGGAAGATGCACTTGGCCATGATGTGGTTTCTTCTTCAGGGCCTTCTGCTCTCAAAAGAACATATCCTCATATGTACTTCAGCTCTGAACAATGATGTTCTGCTGCCTCCAAACCATCCCCCTACCCCATGCTTCAGCCAATAAATTCTTATTCCCCTGCACTTATTTATCTATTTATTGAGCCATGAATAATCAGCTGTAACAATCTGTATAGCTCCCTTCTCATTGTGTGAATGAAGCACAGTATCTATGGTTTCTTGGTCTTTATTCATTGGTTCTAATACTTCACTGTCCACTCTCTCATTCTTAGCATCCAGTGGTAACATCCACATTTCAATTACTTCTAATCTTTTCCTTACTGTCTGTGTCAAAGTTCACAATTTCATCCCATAGGGTAGAAACAAGAATGTACAGCACTGTACAATGCACATTATAAAAGCCATTTTATAAATTTTGTTCCATATGTTATTCTGTATCTCAAGGAAATGATCTGGACAATTCCCAGTGTGACTTCTACATGTGGCTGTAATTCCACTAATTCATTCAACCCAATTTCAACATGTTCCATGCTTCAATTTCCATTATTTAGCTGCTTTTTTCTTCATACTTTTTGCTGATTATCATGAAATTGGTTTGTTCTAAAATTGGGTTTTAGACCTCTCTACTGCTTCTCTGCTCCATTCAGTTCACTGAGCAATTTTTGCAGACCATCTAAATTGTTAGTAGTACTGTGCCATCAGCATATGGAATGTTGTTGATAAATTTCCATAGCAGAATGGTACTGCTCTGGTTCCTGTTCCTCAATTTTGTAGGTATTAAATCAAGGGTTCTAATAATGTAGATTATTAGAAACAGCATATGTTTCTGTTGCCTTGTTTACTAGTGTTGCATATCTAATTTTTTCATTTCTGTATACTCTGATCGCAGAATGTCTTCAACCAATGCTGGGCAACAGGTACATATATCTACAGTATATACAAGCCTTTGACATCAAGTGGTCTCTGAAACACCTG
Organism: Phrynocephalus guinanensis; assembly: GCA_037367245.1. Lineage (NCBI taxonomy): Eukaryota > Metazoa > Chordata > Lepidosauria > Squamata > Agamidae > Phrynocephalus > Phrynocephalus guinanensis. The sequence continues at coordinate 6,195,946 of CM074740.1, forward strand.
TCAGAACTTGAACTGGTATCAAATACCTCACATCCCTCCTTTGGATCTGTATTTACTACTGCCCCTCATATATGATTTAAATTATTTTTATGCTGCCTTTCTCCTCATAGGGGACACAAGGTGGCTCACAACAGATAAAGAAGAAATTTAAGAACATATAAGCACCACATTTTAAAAAAACAGTTAAACAAACATTAAGATTAAAACAATATCAAGGATAAAAGCAATTGAAAGACATTCAAAAAACCAGTAAGTTAAAAATCAGCAGTGCTGAGATAACTTACTCCTGAAAAGTCTGTCTGAATAGGTAGGTCTTTGCCTGATAATGAGAAGACAAGAGGGAGGGGGACCTTCTTGGGGGAAGTGCATTCCAACGCCTGGGACACCTGCTGAGAAGGCCCTCTCTTGGGCCCTCACCAAACAGGCTGGGAAAGGTGGTGAACCTGAGAGAAAGAGCTCTCCATAAGATCTTAAAAGCTGAGGAGGCGTATACAGAGTAGTATGGCATGATATGATCCTTCAAATAGCCTGGACCCCAAAGCCATACATGGGTTTATATAGGAAATACACAACTCTTTGAATTGGGACCACAGTTGAATTAAACACAGACCAGTTAAAACAGGAGCCTCAGGACACAGTGGTTCAACTGCTGTACTGCATCTGTAACTGTGCTCACGACCTGGGGTTCAGTTCCAGGTAGCAGGCTCAAGGTTCACTCAGCCTTCCATCTTTCCAAGGTTGGCAAAATGAGTACCCAGTTTCTGGGGTTGGGGTTGGAGGCAGTGTGTAGCCTCCATCATTACTTGTAAACTGCCCAGAGAGTGCTTGAAGTGCTATGGGGGGGGGGGGGTATATAAGCAGCACACTTTGCTTTACTTTGCTTTTGAACACACAATGACCTGTTGGAGTACCACTGTGAACTGTTTCCCCCCTTTATACTGTATATTTAATGCTTTTGAACTATGATAGTGGCATGATAGAACTGTGATAGCCTAGTATGGCCATAGGAGACAGCCAATTTGGATTTCAAACATTAAAACAAGCAAAAAAATGTTGTCTCAGGAACTCTGGCTCACTACCTCCACCCCCTGCCCTGGTATACCTTCCCTTTTACTCTCCAGTTGTTTTCACATTTTAAATTGCCTTCCCTCCCACCTACCTTTCCAGTCATGAGGTTTCCAGTATACAGTAAACCCTCCCACAAACTTGTGTTTTCTACTCAAGGTATTTACAGTGGGGGAAATGGCAGATAACAGAGCAATGTATTATCTGCTCTATATAATGTAAAGAGAAAACTGAAACAATCTACTGAACAACAAACTATACAGAAGGCAAGAAAGGACGAGATACTCCTTCAAAGAAGAACCCTATGCTGAATAATTTGCAGTTTTAAAATCAAACTGAAAAGTGGCTCTCAAATCACACTGAAGAAATGAATCACGGGGGGGGGAGGGGGGGTTATGAGGTACCAAAAGAACTAATTTACACTACATAAACTGAACATATTAAAAATCTTTACAACAATGAGCCAAAGAATATGGGGAACAAAACAATGGCCCACAGATCAGAAACATTTTACATGCTCCAGTCTCAAAGAAAAGAGGTGTGAAAAAGTATAACTATAAAAGCACTACATTAATTTTCCGTGCAAGCAAAGTGATGCTCATGATTTTGTGACCAAGATTTTCCTCCAGTTGGAGAAAGTAATGCCAGGTGTTTGAGTTGGATTAGAAAAAGGAGATCATGTGGAAAATATATGCTGCCTACTGGAGTAGTCTGAAGAGTTTCAAAAGAAAATCGGTCTATGTTTTATAGATTACAGACAAGACTTTGTTCCCATTAAAATTGCTATGGATTGTTCTTAAAAAAATATGGGTGTGCCTCACTTTTGATCAATCTGATGATTAACTACTGTATTTTTCACTTCATAAGACACACTGGACCATAAGATGCATCTAGTATTTAGAGGTACTGTACAGTGCTGGCTCAGATAACGAAATTAATTCGTTCTGCGGGTCATTTCTCTAACTGAAAATTTTGTTATCCGAAACACAGTTTCCCATTGTAATGAAGGGGGGGAAACCAATTAATCTGTTCCGAAGGTCAGATTATTTGACTGTCACCTCCTTTCCCTCACTGTGGTGTCCCATGGGAGAAAGGAAGAGTTGGATCAGGCACCCGAAAGCCAAACCTAGCAATATGGGGAAACTTTGGGGTGCCAGATCCCAGCAGGAAATGAGGCTACCACCATGGGGAGCAAAGTTGGGTGGTGGTGGCAAAAGAGCTAGCAGCTCCCAATGGCCAGTTTCACGTCAGACAGCTAGCACCACCACCACCTGACTTTGTTCCACATGGTGCTAGCAAGGGGTGGCAGGCGGGTCCTTACCCACTCCCGAAAAGAAGGCACCTACTTTTTGGGTACCTTTTTTTTCAGGAGGGGGTAAGACCCACCCAGTGTTGCTTGCTACAAGCCGAGGAGGGTATGAAAGTGAGTGGTGGTGCGTGGGATGCCACCGCCTGGGAAGTTCAAATGGCTTGGTACAGCTGCTCAAACTTCCCAGGCAGCGGGCCAAGCGGTGCAGCAGCCAATCCACTGGTCTGCCCAGCCACACCACCCCCTGTGGCTAGGCAGAGAGGTGGATTGGGTCTGTCACCCGGAAGGTTTGAACTTCCTGTTCTCTGTACTACTGGGGAAGTATAAACCTTCCTGGGCAGTGGATCCAATCTGCAGCTCTGCCCAGCCACAGACGGAGGTGTGGCTGGGCAGACGAGTGTATCAGGAATTGCACCACTTGGCCCACTGCCCGGGAAGTTTCAATGGCTGTACCCGACCAAATTGAACTTCCTGGGCGCCTCTGTTTCCACCACAGCTCACTTTCATCCCCCTGGCCTTTTAGCAAGCAGTGGCAGGTGGGTCTTACCCAAAAAAAGAAAGCACCCCAAAAGTGGGTGCCTTCTTTCTGGGAGTGGGTAAGGACAAGTGTGGGGGAGATGAAAGATGCATCCAAAAGACAAAGGCACTCGCTCTACCTGCCAGTGGCTTCATTCTCACTGGCCAGTTTCCAATGGGTGCGTCCAAAAGTTGTAAACTGAGGCACTCCATTGAATTTTTTCATTAACGGAAATATCCATATTCTGGGCAATTCCATTTTGTTATCCAATTTTTTCGTTAACAGAGGCACTCATTGTCCAAGGTATTACTCTATGTATGTGTGATAAAAAAAACATTCACACATACATACTGTGGTTGGGTCTGGAGGTCTCTGTGGGGGCAGCCTCTGGATGTTTCCACCCAGCTCAGGTGCTTGTCCATAAAGGTGCCTGGGGAACATAGGGGAAGTGGTCTGCTCCCCCGCGCATCAAATGAGCATCCCGATGGAGAGCCAGAGTGACCCACCCGGCTCTTCACGCCACTTCAGTCGCCACTACCCTCTGCTCTGAGGGGCCCTGGCTCCAAATAATCTGCCCCCAGCCCAGATGCCACTTCCCGGCCCACTCAGTCACTCATGCTGCAACATCTCTGCCCATGCAGTTCTCACTCAGGAAGTAGGAGCGGTATATAAATGTGAAAATAAATAAATAAATAAATAAATAAAATGCTGTTGCCCTACCGCAAGAGCCAGGAGGGTGAGGAGGGGAGCAGAGCCTTTTGGAACGAAGGAGGGGGTCTTCCCCGCTCAGAGACAACTCAGCATTCTGGATCTTCGGTTGCTGGGGCTGAAGTGAGAGGGGCAGTGACAGCCAATGCTCAGTGCCAGAGAGCCATGCACGCGGGGGGGCTCTCTGAGTGTGGAGGACCCCCTCCTTCATTTCAAAAGGCTCCCCTCCCCCTCCTCCCCCTCCTTCTTCTGACTCTTGGAGGAGGGCGATGGCATGGGCAGCAGCAGTGTGGCATAAGTGACTGAGAGGGCCGGGGAGGGGGCATCCTGGTTGGGGCCAGATATTTTTGAGCCAGGTGGGCCCCTCAGAGCAGTGGGAGGCAGAAGTTTTAGTGGTGATTGGAGCTGGATGGGTCACTCTGGCTATCTGCCCAGGCATTCATTCGATCAGTAGAGAAGGAGACTGCTTCCCCTCCGCTCCCTGAGCACCATTATGGATGAGCAACTGAGGTGAGTGGAAGCGCCTGGTAGCTGCTGCCGCCAAGCCAAGACCTCCAGACCTGATGGTGCTCACTGTGGAAGCACCCAGTGGCCACCACTGCAGCCCATGGCTCCTTTTGAGGGAAGAAAGGAGCCATAGACCACAGTGGGGCCCCCCCTCAGCTGCCACCACCTGGTCCAGAGATCTCTGCAGCAGCCGTTCTGGAAGCTCCCAGTAGGCTGTATTCACTCTATATTGTGCAGAGACATTTCCCCTTAATTTTGAGGTGGGGGAAGTGTGTCTCATAGAGCAAACAATACAGTACTTTGCACAGGAATGCTCCTAGGGCAGAATATACAGAGCCAGAATGGATTTGGAACAGCCAAAGATTTATTTCTCCATGTCTGTTCAGGCTACATACGTATTATATAATCCAAAAGGCAGATTTCATTCATGTCATGGAAGAGGAAAAATATCTGATGTAAAAATAATTATGATATGCAGATGACATTCTGTTACTAACAAAAAAGCAGGACTGAGCTGAAATGACTTACTGAGAAAGCTTACGGAATGTGCAAAATCAGGACTGTAGTAGATCATGAAACTACAGTAGTGTAACCTGGGGAGCAGGGCAGAGAGGTGGTCCATGCCAGGCAGAATATTTTTAGGGGGTGCAGTCCATCCTCCTTCCCTCCCACCCTGGGCAGTGACAGGTGCCTCTTTGATATGCCCTGCCAGCCTACCTTCCTGCTTCCTGCCCTTCCTTGTGAGCTCAGCCATTGCCCAGGGGCATCATCTGGGGGAGGTGTAATGCGTAGCAGAAGCCCAGGGCCCTGCCTGCCCAAGGACTGTTTCTGTTCCAGCAAGCAACACGTCGTCAGCACTGCTGCACTCAGGACAGAGCGTGGGAGCCTCAAGAAGGCAGTGTACGGGTGAGAAGCCAGAGCCCCTCCATGGCTTAGGCTTTGGACACCTGCCTGGAGTGCACTCACTCATGCGCAAACGCACCCCAACCATCCCACTCAAGGGTTAGGGGGTGCAATACTTGCCTTGCCCCAGGGTTCAGGCAGCCCACACTATGCCACTGTTGAACACACAGGAAATATGCCTTCAGAAGAACAAGATACAGTAACCCCCCCCCGGCCAATCGCAGGGGTTAGGGACCCACCCCACCCGCGATCCATGAAAATCCGCGATATGCAGAAGAAGTGGGTGTGTGTGATCGGGGGCCCTTGGGGCGGGGTGTGTGTGATTGTGCACCTGTCTGAGAAGTCTTGGAAAACATTTGCTCAATGGTTTCCAATGGGGAAAATTTCTCCATTGAAATGCAATGCATTTCAATGGAGATTGCGGCCCCTCGCGGCCCCCCACATGGCCCCGAGACTTCTTGGAGGGGCCCGGGGGCGGTACGGAGCAACCCGATCAAAGTGTGTTCAAAGTGTGTTGTTGAAGGAAAGCTTTACAAATACAGTATAAGAAAGACCAATAAATGGGAGGTAGATGGAATCAAGCCTAAACTCTCTCTAGAAAGAAAAAAAAGGATGAAACTAAGTGTTTCATGTTCTGGGACATGTTATGAGGTGGCCAGTCTCTCTGGAAAAGCCAACAGTGTTATGAAAAGTGGAAGGCAGTGGAAAAAGAGGAAGACTGAACAAGAAATGGATTGCCTCAACAAAGGAAGCTATTTCCATTAGTTTGCCAGACCTGAGCAAGGCTGTTAAGGATTGGATCAGTGACAACACAGCAGAGCCCAGTCACAATTTTGGTTGGTCACTGGGTATGGACACACGGGACAGAGTCCAACTGAATACTTCTGCTGGTGTAAATCTGTTTGCCTAAACATCAGTGGTGAACTGCTTCTGATTCAGAAGCCAGCACCTGCATCTCCTATAAGGCATCAACAAATTAATTTTTGTCTGCAACTGGAAATACAACCCCACATGGTGCCAACTAGCAGTAATTTGCTTCTGAGGTGTATGCTAATACACTTACCCTAGTAAGCATAAAGTAATATGATTTTGGCCATTGACTTAATGCAACTTGAATAATTTTTTTCCATACAGAGTTTGCAATGTTAGATCTGAAAATTAATTTCTTGATGTTAAATGTTAGAAACAGGGAGATTAATTCATTGGTATAAACAATGGAGAAGGAAATAGCAATAATTAATTTGTTTTGAAATAAAAAGTGGGATTTAGAGAGAATGTCATATGAGACACCACGGCCGAGCTCGAGGGGCGCATTTTCATTGATTCCTTTAAATGTACCATTTTCAGCTTTTAGAATTGTCTTGCCCAATCAATAGGTTTCTTTCCAGATGGGATATACACATTCATAACACAAGAGTTGGCAAGGGATGATGCAGTCCTGTACATTTGGAAGCTGACACATTGGGGGTAGTTGTCTATCTCTGAAGCCTGAGATCCCTATTTGGTGACATTTTATAACTGATCTGCCTCACTCTTCTTCCCAGCCACACCTCCTAGCTGTAACCTTTTGTCCCTTAATAATTCAATTCCTATATCACGTGCACCAATTTAGAAGTGGGAACTGTATTTAACAAATAAACGAAGGATGCTATTTTATTCTGTGCTACCGTACTACTAAGCAGTTAGAAAAATTGACATCAAGTCAATCCCATTAGGTAACGTGTAATAAATTAAAACAATGCATTAAAAACCAGGGCTGTCCGTCTGGCAGCCTTTCCAATCGAAGACAACTGTCTGTGAAAGGGAAAGAACAGATAGACAAATGGCCATCCCGGCTGGAAGCATTTTAAAGTATCATTCCCTTTAGCAGATGGAGAGAATAGGCAGGATGGAGACTAGTGTTGAAGAGATACCAGCATGACATCCCCCTATGGAGGCAATTCTATGGTGTGCCATACAGATTCAAAGCAACCTTGTTGTGGTCATTTTTCTTTTTCCGGCCAGCCTCTGTGAGTGCAAGGGTACCTTTGAACACGTGCAGGCTGCTGTTTTGCTCCTAAATGATTTACAGGGACACTTTGTGAAGGAGCTTTTCAGATCAGAAAGGGCACATAGCTCAAAGGCTCTGTAAACATCAAACAATTTTTTTAACAGGACAGGCATACTATTTAATAATAAAGGACCGACTCTAGTGTTCAGCTGTTGCTTTTCTTGTTCCTGGTTCCTTTTCTTTGTTATTACACAGAGCCACTTCTCTCAGTTCCTGGAAGGGGTGATACTCAGATGGAGGCCACGACTGCAGTAAGAGTTTTAGAAGAGAAATATTATTCAACAAATGTGTGCAGTTGTTCCGAATCCTTTACATACCTGTCTGAGGAAGTGGAGACTTGTCCACATAAGCTTACATTAACATATAATAGTTTTTAAAGTTCCACAATGTTTTTATGTCCTTTTTTTTCTTTTGTGCCTGCCCTGTTGGAAATCAAACTGTTTGCATAGACTAACACGGCTACCTTTTACATGCCTGCCTTATTTAGTTCCTTAGGAGACAAGACATTTTTTTTCTGAGCACTCAGTAGCATGTACTGAGAAACACATCTACTTGGCCCTGTTCCCAGCACTGGCATATGCCTTACTTTGCATACGATCATAGGAAGGTTCAGTAACATATGGCATCGAGAGCTTGAAAATGTCCTGTTCTAGAAATTCAAAAGGCAAGCAGTAGTACTAGTGGCTTCTGTCCATGTGGGGAGGTCGTGTGAGCTCACCTCACCACTGTGGTGAAGTGCCCCCCCCCCCCCAGACATGGCTTTGCTTAAAAGGAAGGCACTCTCCCACTTTTTCTCATTCTCTGTCAGGGGTGTGGGAAATCTTAATGCAGTGTGTAGGTTTTTCTTTTCAATACTATAAAAATAAATTAAAACTATTGGTGAGAGATGTACAGAAAGAGACAGGAAGACAGTTTTGCCTGTGGCTGTGCTGCTGTCATGACCCATGGACTCTCACACACAGGTAAGTTCAGGCTTTTACTGCAAACTTAGAGCCAAACCCCAATGCAGCTAATAAGAAGTAAATCAGAGTCCAGGAAACCTATAGCCTAGTCAAAGAGCAAAGCAGAGTCCAAGATAAGCAGTCCAGGGGTCAAAGCCAGAATGCCAATGGTAGCTTACGCCAGGTCCATGGAGAGAGACAAAGTCCAGAGACAAGAGACAAAGTCCAGGGTCACACCAAGCAGGAACAAGGATCAAGCAGTAGCATGTTGTCGTATCAACACGTTACTCCCACAATTTGCCTCAGCCCTGAATGCTTAATTTATGTCTCCAGAGAGAAATATAACTTTCCCAGAAAATAACCCTGTCAAAACTCAGGACTCCCTAACTGTAGATGTCGATGGCTCAGATAAAGCTTGTCTCTGCTTTCCTGGTTGCAAGTCTTCATAGCGCTCTTGGGGATGTGTGTGGAGAATCCCCTGAAGATGCTGAGTCACTCTCATGTGCAGCCACTGGGGGAACTGACAGCCCTGAAGCCCCATATGGGGCTTCTTCAGGCATTAACTCTTTAGTCTCTGGAATAGGTTCTGGCAGGGGCCTGATAGCTGCCTTGAGAAAAGAGTTAGGTTAGGTTACGGACCAGGTTTCTTCCAACGGTCGAGCCCTCTTCCCATGTTCTACAGGGTGGTGCTGTGAGCCCACACAGAGGGCAGTTCTTAGCTCCAATCCCCCTGCCATCATCTGCCTGGTGGTTTGACAGTAGGGAGTTACAAGCTTGTGTCCATGCTCTATATGTGATCCAGCACCCAGATTTTCTAGGACTAGACTGTGAGGACCACAAGGACACCTAATAATATGACATAATGCCACCTTAGCGCAACTATATAATTCTTGATAACAAGATTTCTGTATAATCACCACCTTGACTGATTGTCATTGTCTCGTTCTCTTTCCAAAAAAAATTACCAATATTTTTGTTACCCTTTCCCCCAACCTCATTTGGTCTGTGCTTCTCTACCATGTTCTGTGCATATATATTTCACCTGTAGCTACATATTTCACTTCGTGTGTTTCAGGAAGTGGATCGTATTCTTCCCAAGTTCATGCTGGTTAGTCTTTAAGGTGATTTGTTTTTATTTTTATTGCACAAGTTATTTAATGCATTTCTGATCTTCTTCAATGTCTCTCTTAAAAGTGGCCACGTTCTTGGGACTTGAAATACTTTTGTTCAGCTCTATTTTTTGACAGGGAATTTGAAGCATATTACCAATGCATCCCCACATAAAAGATGGAAATCATCACAAAAAGTGAGTAAGAAGAGCACAGGACATGAGTACTAGAGTGGGAACTAGTGGTTCTCAACCTGTGGGTCCCCAGATGTTCCTGGACTGCAACTCCCAGAAGTCTTCATCACTAGCTGAGCTGGCCAGGATTTCTGGGAGTTGCAGTCCAGAAACATCTGGGGACCCACAGGCTGAGAACCACTGAACTAGAACATTGTGCTACCCAAATGTGATCTGGAATGATCCCAATTCCAATTGTGTCTCAGCTGTGAACTCACTCTCTACTGCAAGCCACTACTATCCAGCCTCAAAAAGCTAATAACACAGTCAAGATTTGCCTTCCAGGGCTTCTGTAAAGATTACTGCAATAATATCTGTGAAGCATTTAAAATTTGCTAGATTGATGCTGATTTAGCTAGCTAGTTGTACTTCCTAGGAGATTTGGGGGGTTGGGTTGGGGGGGGGATCTATTAAATACTTTTAATATTCTGTTTTTAAGGTAGTTCGTGAATATGGTGTTACCTAGAAAGGAAATGTAAGAGGAAGGCCTCAGGGGGAGAAATTAGGATTCTGAGTGCTTAATACCAGATGAATCACAAAATGAACAGGTATATTTTAATTTTTCTAATTGAAATGACTTTCACAGAATGATATCCATATCTACGTTTATGTTAATATGCACGAGAGTTTTGTTCATCTAAATTGTGGTGGGCAAAGTGCAACTCTCCAGAAATTATTGGACTTCACTTTTAATCAGCACAGTTGAAGAGTGTCAGGAGAGCTGCAACCTTGCCCACCCTAGGACTGTTGTTACGACCCTATCGTTCCTATTACTCTTGTATTCGCAAAGAGAAGCATTTCTCCAGATTTTTCTGATGCCAGAAATAGAACCCTTGGCTCAACAGATCAGTATTACATCATGGCAGGTCTTTGGAATGTAAAAATGAACTTAATTGGCAAGTCTCATACCTGAAGCAGGAAAATCACAGTATTACTGTATTACTGTATTACTATAGTAATGTTGTGTGTTGCATCGTACCTTGCTTTATAAGCATAATTCATTCTGGAAACATGCTTGCAGTAGCCAAAAACACTCTTATATCAAAGCAAATTTCCCCTTAAGAAATAATTACTGAAACTCAGATGATTCATTCTAAGACCCCATTCTGACCACACACTGTACACTTAAAAATGCCAAAGCTCACAAAAGAAGTTGCCAAAGCTCACTAGAAAGTCCATCTCCACCATGGTTTAGGTACCTGGCTGACACCCTCCGGAGGGTATCTGGCTGGTCTGCAGTGGCAGCAGCAAGGAGGGAATAAAGATTTCCCCCTCCCTGCTGCTGCGAGGAGAAAGGGGGAAAAACTTTCTTCCCTCCGTGTCATTTTGTGGGTGTCGGGGGTGAAAGCTTTCACCCCAGCACCCCATCACCCCATCACCACTGTCAACCTGAATGAGAGAGCTTGCTCTTATATGTGGATTTGACTATCCCCTGGGGATTCTGGAACCAATCCCCCCTGGATACGGTGGTCCAACTGTATTAGATTTCTGACAACCCTGCTTTCTCTCATGATAGGCACAAAATATTATCTACAAATATTATCTACCCCAACCTAACAAAAAGCAAGTTAGAAACAAAACCGAGAAAAACATTCCTAAATCCAGAGTTGACATCTCCTTTTAGGACACTGTTGGCAAACCTATGGCATGGATGCCAAAGGTGGCACTCGGAGCCCTTTCTGTGGCCACATTGCCCCTTCACAGCCACCTGTATTCAGGTTAAAATGCTGTATTGGCACTTTGTGAAAAATTAGTGGGTTTTGCATCACAGTTTGGGCACTCGGTCTCTAAAAGGTTCACCATCACTGTTTTAGGATTTAGAGCTTACAATCAAGGCCCACATCCTTTGCCCTTACTAAAAGATGCAAAGAAGTTCCCCAGTGTGCTACACAAACAATCAAACACTTGAGAATGTGGTTGCCATGTCTCCCATTCCAATTTTCATTAAAAAGCAGCAGTAAACTGTAATTGTAATACAAAATCCCGGAGGAGGTGTCGGCCACAGAATTGAGGCTGGTATAATTCTATTTAGTCTCTGTAGTTCTAACCCAAGAGGAAGTAATTAAGGGCTTCTCCAGACTGGCTGTTTTGGATGTGGGGTGGACTGAGTTACAAGAGGACTGCTGAGGTCAGTAAGGAAGAGTGATGTGCCATGTGGCATCCAAACAGCAAATGATCTTTTGTAGCCCAATTGAGCTGTCAATTAAGCACTTTACCTGATTGTTTGAAGAGTGATTTTTTTTTTAAAAAAATCACTCTTCTCTCTCCCTCTGTCAGTGCCCTTCCTGTTTCTCCATCCTCCCTCCCTGCTTCCCTTCCTTCATCCTGCTTCCCCTACCCACATTCTCTTTCAAGCTCTCTCCTTCTGAATCTGAGGCTCCTGGGGGCTGCTATGTCCCCTGCTAAACAGGCTGAAAAATGAGCATGCCAAAAAGAATGTGTGCCCTACTGATGGGCCAGAAAGGTGCAATGACAGCTCTAAAAGGAAAATGCGAAGAAGGAACACTTGTGAACAAGGTCTCTCCATCACACACACACACCCCAATCTAAACCATGCCCTTAGTGATCCAAATAGTGTATCTATATGTCAATGTAGACAATGTGGACAGGCCCAAATATAGATTCAAGCTTCTAGTGTAGTTCTAAAGTTTATCTTCATAGTAATCTTGGGTAGGAAGGATGAACACACCTGTTTGTAATTTCTTAAAATACAAATTGCAGTATTTGGCTCTGGATGCCCAAGTTTTAAGTATTTTTATTCCAGGCATTAATCCTGACCTAGAAAAGTTCAGCATCAAAGTTTAACAGTGATTTATGACCCTCTCAGTCTTCATTCCAGTAGGAGAAAAACAGTTGCTTCATTCCTTTAAGGGAAAACAGAGTTTCCTTTAAGACATGATTCAACAGAATAAGGGAGAGCATCCACAAAGAGAAAATAATTGGTTCCTCATCCGATTTGCTTCTTCTGTTAGGATTGACATATAATGTGGTTGGCTAAATTTTCGCTGGATCCTAGCCATTCTGTACAGTGTCCATTTGGACGACCCCCGGACTAGATTCCCAGCATTCTATTTTTTTAAAAGTACGTCTCTAGCCTTTATAGAAAGTTGCTACTTTGCCCAATGGTTCTCTAAGAAACGAGCATTTCTCTGTGTGCAGGGTCTTACAACCATCCTACCCCATGCAAATGCTGCAATTGGGTGACAGTCTCATATTACCTTATTTGCAGGCATATGAAGTCCAGTTTCACAAAGCTGCCTACCAGCACAGGAAGCAACGAAGTCCTGGGAATATAAATGAGGGACAACAAGGGAACTAGGGGCATTATGCCTCCACATTTTGTGAGGCGCATCCCCTGTCCCACGCACGAGCCTCCCTCTGAGGGGGTGGGTTCAACGGAGACGGCCCTGGTCGCTCTGCATGATGATCTGTTGAGGGGGGCCGACAGGGGTTGCTCTACCCTGCTGGTCCTCCTCGACTTGTCAGCGGCTTTTGATACCGTCGACCACGGTATTCTGCTGGGGCGGCTTTCGGAGGTGGGGATCGGGGGATCGGCCTTTGGCTGGCTCCGTTCCTTCCTTGAGGGTCGTACCCAGCGAGTGAGCTTGGGGGATGAGTTGTCGGCTCCCTGGACACTCTCTTGTGGGGTGCCTCAGGGGTCGTCCCTCTCCCCAATGCTCTTTAACATCTATATGAAGCCGCTGGCTGAGATCATCTGGAGTTTTGGAGTCTGCTGTCATCAGTACGCTGATGACACGCAGCTCTATCTCTCCTTTTCCACCTGTGCAGTGGAGGCCGTCCAGACCCTTGACCGCTGCCTGGCTGCAGTTTTGGACTGGACCAGGACCCACAGACTCCGGCTCAACCCCGGAAAGACCGAGGTTATGTTCTTTGGGGGCGGCCCAGATGGGTACTGTGGCCCTCTTCCCAGTTTGGATGGGTCCGCCCTCCAGCTGGTACAAAGAGTGAGGAATCTGGGCGTCGTCCTGGATCCAGGTCTGACCCTGGAGCTCCAGGTGTCAGCCGTGACCAGGTCGGCCTTTTATCATCTAAGGTTAATCGCCCAGATTCGCCCGTACCTTGACGAGAGCTCCCTGAGGACTGTGGTACAGGCATTGGTCATGTCGAAGCTGGATTATTGCAACGCTCTCTACATGGGGCTCCCCTTGAACCTTGTTCGGAGATTGCAGCGGGTCCAGAACGCGGCGGCTAGGCTGGTGGTTGGTGCGTGTCGTTTCGACCGCATCACTCCCATCCTGGTCCGCCTCCACTGGTTGCTCCCGAATAAGGTTCAAGGTGTTGGTTTTGGCTTACAAAACCCTCCATGGCTTGGCCCCTGTTTATCTGGAAGAGCGGCTTCACCGACAATCAGATCGAGCCCGACCCACCCGTTCATCTCTGGCCCTCTCGCTGCAGACGATCTCCCCGAGGGACAAGTACCCGTGGGCGGGCCTTCTCGGTGGCGGTGCCACCTATGTGGAACAACTTACCCAGCGAGTTGAGGCAGGCTCCAACGCTGGCGTCCTTTAGGAAAGGATTGAAGACCCTCCTTTTCAGGGATGCCTTTAATAACGACTAGAGTACCTTCCCCCCCCCCCCCCGTATGCCGTAAGTCTGCCCCCTGCCGCTGCTACTGTTCTTTTTCTTTTGGGTTTTTTTGTGTAAACCGCCCTGAGTTCCCGCTTGGGAAGTAGGAGCGGTATAAAAGTTTTAAAATAAATAAATAAATAATAAATAAAACCAAAATATCAATGCAGAGCTGGATCAAAATGCCTAATGGCTTAGTACATTTTAATATGTAAAGTGCTACAGAGGCTGCAGTTTTTGCTCCAACAGACTTGGCAAAGCAGTATGATGCAGAGCCTGGAAGAGGTTCCTTTCTTGGTCTACAGTGTCCATGCTGCATGGGGGATTCTGAGAGCTATAATCCAAAATGACTTTTTCTCACCTCTGATACTACGAATCCCACTGAGCTTGAAGAAAAGAAACATTTTAAGTTCCCTTTCACTTTGCACAGGCACCTGGGATTTTAGCCAATTGCTATCTAGACTGGAAAAACAGGAGTTGAGGAAAGAAAGAGAAGAGGGAAGACAGAATCTCACTGAGTTTATGCATCCTTTATTCTGTACACTTCTGGGAAGAGATTTCAGATAATGACAAGAAAATGGTAATATTCTTCTGGGACAATTACTTGTATTTGTATTTGTATTTTTTTTTGAGAATGTGGGTCATTGAATTTTTTACCCAGATATACTGTATGTCTGAAACCCAAGCAAATGCACACAGAAAACTGATGCACTTGTATTTGTTAGGAACTAAAAACTGTGAAAGTTACTTTCTTAGGGCGTTTATACACGACCCCTAAGCTCCGCTGCAAATGGCTGCAAGCTCCGGAGCTTAAAAATGTTTCTCCACCAGCTCCGGAGTTTGCAGACAATTAAGTGCGACCCCGCCCACTTTAGCGCCCAGTGCACTTTTCTTGTACCTTCTCTTTGGAGGTGAAAAATCTTTGATGCGGTGCAACGATAGTGAGTGCGGGGCTCTCCTCGCTTCTGTTTGCTGTTTTTTGGCTCCCGCCCCTTTAAGAGCTACTTTTACAGAGACGAGAGGCAGAACGAGGTGAGCGGCATGCTTTTCTTTCTCTTTTTCTCCCTCCCTCACGCAGGCAGCAACCAGGAAGTGCGGAGGGGGGTGGGGACAGAGGAAGAGCGACGAACCCCCTACGATCTCTGGTCCGAATTTAAGTGGCCAGCGGATCTTAGGGGTCGTGTAAAAAGGCCCTTAGAGAACAATTCCCATAACTCCCTACGTCCATTACACCTAAGGATTCTGGATCTTGTAGTGCTTCAAAAATAACTTCCATGAGCGTCACTAGGCATCTCATTCTGTACTACAGCATTGCTCAAACAAAAGCCGCAGCTGCTGCAGGTAGAAGTGCAGAAAATATTTGCACTGAGAAAATGTGGAAGAAAAACATGGGAGCCTCTGGAACGTATGACACTGACACAAAGATAGCTGTCTTAGCCTGTTGCAGGGAAAACAACTAAGACTCCCATGATACCTTTAAAACTGGCAAATTTAATCTGTCACAGTCTTTCCTGGACTTGATATACAAACCACTGACTCACTACATGTTTATTTGGGAAGTTGTAGTTGGCAGAGCCATTTATCGGTGACATAAATGTAATGATTAACAAATAAGAGTTGGTCACAATGTTCAATGAAGAGCTTCACATGAAGCTGTCAGCATGGCACCACAGGTGTCTCACTTTGCCTCGTTCTCCTTGACTGGCTGGTCAATTCTCTGTTGAGCACTGTTGGGGGCCTCCTGAACAGCCAGCTTCCAGGCAGGAACCTGGCTGTCTCATCACCTCCTCCTCCTCTGGCAGCTGACCACTCATCGGCTGTGCAAGGAGAATCCCTGTCCTAATTCCTCATAACTGATCAGCTGCTGGAGGAGGTGGGGATGGGACAGCCAGGTTCCTGCCTGGACTAGCACTCTGCTGGGACAGAGGATGTGGGGAGGCAAAGTGCAGGGAACGAAGTGCTTCTTTGTCCTTAGTGCCCATCTCTGTCAAATAACACTCGAGGGCTAGCACAGACTTCTAAGATAATGAGGTTATGAGCACATTGTGATGAAAGCTCAGATCAGAAAGAGAATATTCAGCTAGAATATTGTCTAATAACAATTTATATAAGAACAAGAAAACAGATAAGCTTCATGACTGAGCAGACTGAACTTGGCTCTTCCTACTCCAAGTCCACTACTATGATGCCTACACTAATATGGCTCTCCCAGATCAACATTTACTGTAACAGCAATGCGAAAGATTAATATATATTGGTTGGAGAGGAAATGAAACTATTAATGCACCTGATTTGGCAAATATTCAAACAGGGCTACTGGATATGGAGTACTGAAATATAGCGGTGTAGGAGCCCTACTTGTATTCCTATTAACATTTGTCCTCCAAAATGTTTACTGACTGAGAAGAGGCACATGTCCCAGTCATTCTTTCATGCCTGTTAAGATAGCTCAACAAATACAGTCATGCAAACACATGGTGAAGCTTTTAGTCACCACAAAAATAGTGATGATTTATTTTATTTTAAAATTATTTTATTTGTTACACTTATTGGCCACTTTTCCCATGATAAGGAGACGCAAGGTAGCTCACAGTATTAAAAAGATTACAGTTAAAAACACAGTAAGCTATAACTTAAAAAACAACTAAATAAAATACACTGAATAAGTAAAAACATGTAAAATGTTAAAGACTATCTTAACTTAGAAATGGCATTCAGGGACTCAGTCATGATTTTTAAAGGCCTGCCTGAAAAAGGGGATCTTCAGATGTTGGTAAAAGGATAAAATGGAGGGGCAGCCTGAACTATCAAGGGAGAGTATCCCATAACTTGGAAGCAGCCATAGAGAAGCAAGGGCATATGGGGGCGGGGCAGAAGGGTGCATTTGCCCCGGGGTGCAGCAATCTGGGGGTGCCTGTAGGGGGAGCAGCAGGAGGGAAGCCTGCAGTCCTCTGCAGTCCTCCGTTCCCCTGGCTAAAGCTTGGTGACAGGACCCCCTCCGCCACCTCTGCCTCCGTGCACCAGGCAATTGATGAAGCAGGCAGCCAGGCAGTCGGGGAGCACAGTAGCTGCAGCACCCTCCTCTTCCTCCTCCTCTTCCTTGCCTTGCTTTGGGCCACCGTGGGAGAGGTATAAGGCATGTACGCACTACCGTGCACATGCACACACGTGCACACACACAAATGCCCATCCGTCCATGCATGTAGGATTGGGCCCCCATTGCTGGGTGGGTGCGATGCAGTGGGGGGTGGCAGCAGGAGGGGCGCAAAAACAAACATTGTCCCCAGGCGCTCCAAACCCTTGTGACACCTCTGCAGAGAAGGCCCTCTCTTGTGTTCCATCAACCATGACTGCTCTGACAATATGATCAATGGTGATCTTAAGCACCAGGATATATGGTTCTTCGAGTACCCTGAACACAAGCTGTATAGGGTCTTATACATAATGATGGGTGGTGGTGGTTCTGATAATACTTCTAAGCTACCCATCTCCACCACTTGTTCTAATGTCATGTGGAAGGCACCATCAGTGCTGGTTTGTGTACCCTCACAGTATATGTGAGAAGGATGGGGCATGAGAATAAGGGATCTGAAAGCTGTTGTCAGTTTTTTTGAGCTGTTTGGCCATGTTCTGGAAATTTCACCAGTCTCTGTGGCTGGCATCTTCAGAAGGCAAGGAGCTCAAGGAACTATGAGCACAGAGAGAACTCCTAGTTCCCTGAGCTACTTGCCCTCTGAAGATGCCGGCCACAGAGACTAGCGAAACGGCAGGATGAAAAACTTCGAGAACATGGCCAAATAGCCCCAAAATGCTCTCTACATGGGGCTGCCCTTGACTCTCCTCCGGCGATTGCAGCGGGTGCAAAATGCAGCGGCCAGACTGGTGGTAGGTGCGTGCCATTACGACCGCATCACCCCAGTCTTGGCTCGACTGCATTGGCTACCCGTTGCCTCCCGGATCAGATTCAAGGTCTTGGTTTTAGTTTATAAAACCCTCCATGGCCTGGGCCCGGACTACCTGGCAGAGCGGATCGCCCAGCGGTCAACTTCAGCCCGACCGGTTCGGCAGTCGCGGGCGCACTCACTTCGGGTTCCCACCCCCGGAGAGGCCAGGCGATCCCTCACTCGGAATCGGGCCTTCTCGGCTGCTGCTCCACTTCTATGGAACAGCCTACCCAGCGAAGTGCGCTCTGCAGAGTCCTTGCTGGCCTTCCGCAGAGCGGTGAAGACCATCCTATTCCGCGAGGCCTTTGGTGACCTAGCCTAATATTAATTTTTTCCCCTTCCCCCCGCCATCTACTGCCTCTCTTAGGGTCTTGTTGGATCAGCAGCGAGATTTTTGAAACAAAGAGTGCTCCTATGTTGCTTGATTTTAATTATATGTATTGCCCTGTTTGTGTGTTTTATTTCTATTGTGTTGTGAATTTGCTGACTTGATCAGCTTTGTAAGCCACCCAGAGTTCCCTTGGGAAGATGGGTGGGGTATAAATTTAATAATAAATAAATAAATAAAAAATAAAAAACTCACAACAGCTATCAGATCCCAGCTGTGAAAGCCTTTGAGAATACAATAAGGAATATGCTTGCATCCTCTGTGTACATGGATAGTTATGTTAAGTAAGCTTTGTTCAAGTGCTCTGCCAGATCCTTTCTGCTGTGGTTGGCTATTGTTGTTTTTTTGGCTGAACAACAGAATAAAGATCTTCATCATTGTCATTGCATAATAGCATCTGGATCTGCATAACACTTGCACTACAACTGATTTTTCTAACATTTGATGAAATCTCAAATTAGATTTTCAACTCCCAAGTCCATCATACAAAAAGTGAAAGTTAACATAAAATCTGAGGTCCACTTATGTAGTTGAGACTTCTGGTCTAGAGAAGAATTTCTACATCAGATAATATTAAAAATTAGCTAGTGCTGAAACACAGCTGTCAAGCACATTAGAAGATACACATATTTCTGCATTAGCTACTAGAGATGGGCACGAAATGAAAAAAATTCGTTCCGTTATTCATTATTCGTTTCATTATGTAATGAAACAAATAATGAAAATGGCGATGAAATTGGAACGAACTGAACAGAACCACAAAAATTAGGTTTGTTACGTTTCATTTCCGTTAATGGCAGCACGCAAATGAAATGAACTGTTTTAAATGATAAAAATGTCCTGAATATCCATAAAAACACAGCGATAATTATTTATTCTGCCTGATAATACCGACCAGGGGGGTTGGGGTCCTTAACACGTGCATTTATGTTTTTTCTCAGATTGCTGTATTTTTTCCATTAAGAGGAGTTAGGGGACATTGACCCAAAATGGCTTCCAGATGCCTAATATTGATTACTTGGGTATTAAAACGCCCTGGACATCCGTAAAAATGCAGTGATAATTATTTGAAATTATTACCTACCAGGGGGTTGGGGGTCCTTAAAATGTTTGTTTTTGTCTTTCTCCCATCACGATGTATTTTTCTTTTCCCTTTAAGGATGACACAAAATGGATTCCAGCTACAAACTGGCTGCAAGCCATGTGATGGTATCATGTAAATTCTTGGACCATTTCAACCAATAGCATGCCCAGGTTGCAGACCGGGTAGGTGTGGCAGCCACAGATGGCATAAAAAGCTTTGGCAGCCCCCGTCCTCCTTGCAGTCTCCGGTGGGAGTTAGGGTGGGATTGCTGTCTGTGCGACTCGTTACTTTAGGCCAGCCAGGCAGGTGTGTGTCTCTGTGTTCCTGCTGGCTGCAGCCTGGCTCTTAGGGGAGATAAAGAAGAAATTTCTCTTGCAGCCTCCCTGTGTGCTTGCGTACCTCTGGGTGAGTACCCTCCCCTGCCCCGCAGTGCAGTTACTCTGCGGCTGCCTTACGCCCTGGGCAATGCCTGCCACTGCCTTTGCAGCCTCCCTGCGTACTAGTCTATACTGTGTCTCTGCCAGCATCATTTTTTTAGTGTTTTCCCTCTGGTCTGGGGCGTTGGGGGATGCCTGCGCACGGGAATGCTTTAAATCGTGCAAAAAGCGGGTAAAAATAAAAAATGAAAAAACGAACCCATGAAATGAAATTTTTTCAAATAATTCATGAAGAATGAAAACGAACTGAAATGGGACCCGCAACGAAAAATGGAAAACTGAAACACCATTTTTTCCGATTCGTGCCCATCTCTATTAGCTACCCAATGCACAGAGACCAAATGTACTTTGCACAAGTAGTTCCTCACAGATCCATCTTCTTTTCAAGAAGGGACTGGAGTTGTTTTCTTTTGTTCAGGGACAGGAGACATGGAATGATCCATTGGTTTTAAATGGAGGAGGATCTAAGGCCAAGCTGGAAAACTTCAGGCCAGGTCTATACTGAGTTGGGAGACAAGCAGGAACTTAACAGCAGCCACCTTTGAGTCTGACTCCATGCTCAAACACCATGGGATTTGTTCCACTTAATGGGGGAATTCAAGGTATGTTTTTACTGATCATATGATACAAAAGCTGTGTGGAATTGATTCCCCTCTTTTGCTCCCAAAGCAATTTTTTAAAAGTTCTCTGCCACTCAGGGACTTCTATGTTTTAAGCTGGAATGATTCAAGTGGACTAGGGATGGGCATGAAACAGAAAAATAATGTTTCGTTTTGTGCTCACCCCAGTTTTGTTTTATTTCATTTCTTAAGGAATTTTTTTAAAAAATTCATATGTAACAAAATGAAACAAAATGAAATGGCTCCCCTGGGTCCTACAGGCACCAGATTTGGTGCCCGGGGCTCTGGGAGACATTTTTAAAGGTACCCCCTGGTACTGACTGGGCCAGGTTTAGCAGGAGCCTGAAAATGATGGAATGAAATAGTTTGTTTCAATGGAAAAATGACCATTTCATTTTGTCTATAACAAAATGCTGCTTCCTTGTTTCATTTCATTTCATTTTGTTTTGTTACATAAGGAAATGACAAAACAGCATTTTGTTTTTCATTTCCTGTCCATCCCTAAAGTGGACTTTCTCCCATGTGGTGAGTTATTATATACTCTTTTAAAGACAAGGGAAGTGTCTTTAAGTAGTGCTTTTGGTAATGTAGGCAGTTGGGACCTGATGTTCGGGGGGGGTTATGCAAAAACAAAGGACCATAATTACGGTTTGCTGGCAGACTATTATATTTCTGTAAATCATAATGAAATCAGAAAAATAATGCAGAAATCTACTTCATAATTTAATACAGAACATTTGTAAGATTACCATTCAGAATTTTTTGAAGTTCTGTACTATGCCTTGTTATTAGAGATGGGCACGACTTGAAAAAAAAATTTCGAGTTGTCGTTAGTCGGGCCGGTTCCGTTTCGGGTCGTCTCCTTTTTTGCGAAAATTCGCAAAAATTAGTCGGTTCGTTTTTTCGTTTTTTCGTTTTCATTAGTACTGTTTTTTTTGGGGGGGGAGCAGGCTCCTGGAGGCACCTCTGTGGGGTGGGTGCCTCCTCTGGCCCGCTATAAGGGAAAGTGGGCTCCTGGAGGCACCCGTGGGTGCCTCCTATCCTCACCCACTAGGAAGGGGAAGCAGGCTCCAAGAGACCCCTCAACATGGGGGTCTCCCCTCCTCACCTGCTGCTGCTGCAAAATGCTATGCAATAGCCATATGGATATTGCATAACAGAATGTGCAGACAGTGACTGTGAAGACTAGTGGATGGCACTGAACCCAGAGCCATAGTGAGATGCCTAACTAAGGCTCTCGCACCACCATGTCTCACACAGAAGGGAATTGTACTTGCGTGTAGTGCAATGCAAGTACATCTGGCTTAGGGTTAAGGTGGGTTAGGGTTAGGGCTAGGGTTAGGCTAGTGACGGGTAAGGTTACGGTGGGCTAGTGGGTTGCACCTCTGGGTGCCTCTCTGACCCACTAAGAAGACAGTCTGTGATGTATGGGTACGGAGTCAAGGGTTAGGGTTAGGGTTAGGGGGCTAGGGCAGGTTTTAGGGCGCTTTTTGGCACATCCCAGAAGTCTCCATGGCCAAGTGGCCATGCGATTGGTTGGATGGCTCCAAACATTTGCATGGTCGTCCACTCCCACATGGCTGGCCACTCGGCCAGCCCATCATTGCGCAGGTGTAAAAAAAAATAAAAAAAAATCAATGGAGGACAGAGGAGGAGAGGAGAGACATTTTGTTGCAAGAAAAAACCCACTGCTACTGTGAAAAATCTGGCAGTTTATAAATTTTCGCGTGTTTCTGTTGTGCTTGTGTGTTTTTGGACCACGATTTCAAAAACAATATTGCGTTCGCCGCCCCATTTTGGATCCCCCGCCCGCACCGCATGGCATGGCGAAATGGCAACTCGAGTCCGGCTGCCCAGGACGGGGGGGAGGCAGGACCCCCCCTCCAGAAACCACCCCTCCGGTAGGTGCCCTGCGCCCTTAGTCAAGCAGGCATTTTTCCGCCTGCTTTTTTGGCCCGGGAATGGGTGGGGGGAGAGTTTAAAAGTTTTTTCCTGTGCCGTCCGTGCCGCTTGCTTGCGCTTTAATTGCGGCGGCCGGCGGCCGGCGAGACTGGGCTTTTTGCTGGCTGGCTGCGAGCCTGCGGCGAGTCCCACAGAGCAGCCCACTAGGACGGGGGATGGGGGGGGAGGCCGGGGACCTCCAGAAACAACCCCTCTGGTAGGTGCCCTGAGGCACGACAGGCATTTTTCCGCCTGCTTTTCGGCCGGGAACCGGGTTTTTTTAACTTTTAAAAACTTTTTTTCTGTGCCGCGTGGCATCGCGCGATCGTGCGATGCAAGGAACAAGCACGACAAATCAGACCAAAAATGTTCGTTTGTTGGTTCGAGCTTGAAGTCTGGCGGAGTAATTCCCGTTACTGTTTCCGTAGAGTAATGGAAACGAGTAACGGAAACGGAAACGGGAATACCGCTAAGTCATGCCCATCTCTACTTGTTATTTTTCTATTGAAACATGTTTGGAAAAAGTAGCAATCCGAAGCTTTAAATAAAAAGGAACTTCACTGCAAGCCTTAAAGCATCAGAAGAGACAAGGGCTAGAAGAAAGGAAGGAAGGAAGGGAGAGCTATGGGCTACAGTGTGGCCTGCATTGCAACCACATCATGACCATGCAGCTATTTTTGTTGTATAAGTCAGTGGAAATCAGAGCTCTTCACAGTAACAATCTCTGGCTTACCCAACGTGGGGACATTCTCCCAAAAGAATGGGACCTCTTCTGCTTCCCAGCTTCTCAAATCTGGCCCAGTTTGATTACTGTCTTTAGTTTACTTAATTTATAGCCCAATTCCTTACCCAATATGGCATCCAAGTGGCTATCCTAGTACAATATAAATTAGAAACCAAATTTTCAAGGCCTTGATAATGGGGGACAATCTGAATCTGTTTTGGTGCTGTACAATTTGGCTTCTTCACAGGGCAAATTGTGCAGCTAATGGGCCCAATAAAGGAGCAGTCGGTTTTTATTTTATTTTATTTTTTTTAAAAAATGCATAACAGTATACAGTACATCCTTTTGCAATGACTACGATTCCCTTGCCAGGAAAGGCTTCTGGGTTTTTTTTTGGGGGGGGGGGAGTGGCTGGCCAAAAAATTAAAAGCATCTACTGCAAACCTCTGGATTTCTTACTTTGCTGTTTGCTAAGCTGTATAAAAGCACTATGCTCAGATGCCTGACAGGAACAAAACAAGAAATACCGTCCAGCAGGCCCCTGCCAATTTCTCTCTCTCCTTTTTCTCTTGCCGGTGCCCTAGAATGAAAGCAAGTACAGTACTTATGAGGGGGGAAAGGGATTGGTGGTCAAGAATGATGGAACCATGCTGTGACACCATCTGCTTTTTTTAGAAAGGGGGGGAGAGAAAAGAGGCAGAACTAATAAGTCAAAATTATCTTGAGGACTGCTATCCAAGGTCTTAGCAATACTTCATAAGTGAAAGGTGTAGCAAGACTGAAACAGATTTCTTCCTGGGGTGTTTGAGATTACCTGGCTACTACTGTCGACATTATTCATCATTAACTCTTTTTACTTTTAAAGCTGACCAATAAATTAAGAGCTCTATAAGATATTCAAACTAAAAACATAAACATACGAAGGCCAGATAAGACAAAAGGCCAGATAAGAACAAGACAAGAGAAATAGCTACAAATGAAAATCACCAGCAAGCAATTGATAAAGCCAGAAGCAGAACCACCAGCAAATAGTACAAAATATGTATAACTACTAAAAAGTTTGGATGTGGATTTGTTTTGAATGAAGCTTGCTGCAGCCACACCTCCAAGAGCAAGGAAACAGGGATCACTGTTCAATTCCCGTCATCAAAACACAGTTGCACTTTTAAGTTCCACCTCAGGTAAAGGCCAAGAGGTGAGCTCCATCTTTCACTCTTCCAGAGGGAAAAACAATAACCTGTTTACCTAGGACTACAGCCATTAAATGCCATAAAGTTTCCTTTTATCAAACAGAGACAGATTGGTTGGTCTGAACTAGCCATCATAATGGAACTATGGACAGGATTGTGCTGCAAACTTAATGACTGTAGAGTCTGGCAGTATCCAAGGCTGCATTTGATTCTGCTTGAGATGTTGCAACATAGGGAAAGTGGTGGCCAGAAGCATCACCCAGCAAGTGGGATGGAGGTTATGGTATGACAAGGATACATCCATGTTTTGAGGGAGAATGGAAGGATGGATCTGTGGTCTGTGGTTTGAAAGCTTTGATGATAGCTTTTGCCATATATCTATTTCTATTGTTTGTTTTAATTTTTGAATTGTAAGCTGCCCAGAGACTTTTGGGTAGTGGGTGGCATCTATCTATCTATCTATCTATCTATCTATCTATCTATCTATCTATCTATCTATCTATCTATCTATCTATCTATCTATCTATCTATCTGTCTGTCTGTCTGTCTGTCTATCTATCTATCTATCTATCTTTAAATCCAAGTGCTTTTGTCTTTTTGTTGTTGCCATCTCTTTTAGCAACAATGGCTGAAATTCTGTTGCGTAGCTCCAGATGTGTTACTTGAAGTTATGCAAACAGTAAAAAGCAAAGTGTTTTGCTTATATTGTATAATGTATGCCATCCCCTAATGCTTAAGGCTGGTTTACAATTTAATTATGCAAGCTACACATTGCCTTCCCTGACCACCTAGTGACTTAGGTACTCAATTTACTGACCTTGGAAGGATGGAAGGCTGAGTCAACGTGGAGATAGCTACTTGAGCCTGAGATCAAAGTCAGGTCATGAACAGAGTCCTCACTGCAGTATTGCAGTTTAACCACTGCATCATCATGAGTCTCTTTGTAAGGGAAGTTTTGCAAAAGCAGACGTGATATTACAAAGGATTTCCACAGGAATGCTGTGTAATAGTTGTGCCATGAGTCACATTATCAATTGTGCAGTCATAATTACACACTATGGTCTGCCTGGTTCTACACTTGTAACTTTACATTATGCCAACTTCAAAAAGATTTCAGTCATCAGACCATATTTACATTTTTTTTTGGGGGGGGGAGGACTCTCACAGACTCCAGACATCTATATTCATGATTCTTTTCTTTTTCTATTTCTAGAGCGCCATAAGCATTTGTTTCTGCATAACAGAGACAAGAAATGCACCACCACTTTGACAAGTGTTATCTAACCCTTTAAAGAGAAAAATGTGGCCCTGGGTGAGCCATTCTGTTGAACACCACATAAGTGAACTCTTCTGTGCAGTAGCAGATCATTGTACGCCAGCCTCCTCCCAGACAATAACATGACTCTCTTGGGTAGTTATCCTATTGAGCTTCCACCAAGTGGGAATTCCCACCAACCATGCTGTTTCCTCAGATTTTGAGCAAGCAATAGTGGGTAGGTTTTCTTGATGGAGATCATTGCATGTGGAGTGGCAATCCTTGCGCAAGCAATGTGATGCCATGTTACTAAACTGGTGAGGCATTTCACTGAATGGGAAATCTCTGTAAAATACTCTCTCTACACTTTTGGGATTTACTGAAAATGAACCTTTCCCCTCCACCCCCCCAGGCCTTCCATGACATCAAGTGCCGGTTCTTACTGCCTTAGATTTCAATTGCTTTTCTGTTTCATTTTTATTTACAGTGATGCTTCTTTTCTTTTGTTTGTATGTTTGCTTCTTCATACCCTGCTTTGAGGA
Organism: Phrynocephalus guinanensis; assembly: GCA_037367245.1. Taxonomy (NCBI): domain Eukaryota; kingdom Metazoa; phylum Chordata; class Lepidosauria; order Squamata; family Agamidae; genus Phrynocephalus; species Phrynocephalus guinanensis. The sequence continues at coordinate 6,222,000 of CM074740.1, forward strand.
CCTGGCTAGTAAGAAGTCTATAAATATTTTAGATAAATAACACATGAACAATTGCATAAACAATATGCAGAAATTATTGCCCACATAATTGCCAGGAAATGACGGGATCGAAAATAAGCAGAATCCAAGCGACGTTTCCCCCACTACGAACACACAGACTTTATACTGGCCTTGCCTCCCTCTCCTCCAGCCCTCCATTGGACTCCAAGTTCTGCTGCACAAGGTTTCCAGAATCTCCACAGCAAACCTCCTCCTGATGCCCCTGATGCAGCTTCTTCTATCAGTACAGGTACACAGTTGGGTTCTGGCCAAAATATGCAAATCAGGCAAATATAGTGGGGGAAGAGGATTATAAATGATTCATAAGATATGCAAATAATCTTTTTAGGGTTGGCAGCCACTGGATAAGCAAGTCTATTTAACGGCTCAAAACGTTTTGCAAAGTCACAAGCTCTGATTTGGTTTGTTTCCGGTGAGTGCACATGCACACAAAAAAGAGTAGCCCCTGACAGGGACCCAGGAAGGTGTGGATAGGAATACAGTGGGAACAACCTGGTTTGTTTCAGCAATTGCATCATGCAATTGCCAGAAAAAGGAGCAAACCATCATGACCATGCAGCGGATAAAACAGCAGGATAGATGTCCATCTGATCACATCCTTGGATGAGAGAAGTATGGCGTCCTCCCTTTTGTAACACAAACAAGATTTGTTCGTCACCTGTGAAGGCTTCTGTCTTGACTGATGATTTCCAGTATCAGTGTCACTGTGACATAGGACATGGTTGCTTTTTTAAAAAAAATAGTTGATAAGCAGAAATATAATGCCACTGCGAGGAGACAATATCTTCTTAGCTGAAAAATAGGTTTATAGCAAGGGCATGAGTACTTTTGCTCTCTTAAAAATAATAGCAAACAGTCTAAATTCTATACTAGGAAAAGCCAGTTGTGCACCCTGAATAAAAAAAAATCAAGGAAGTTGCATACTTTTATGCATTATTTCCATTATAGTGTATTTTGGATTTTGCATTCTAGTTTCAGCAGCTGCATGGAGAGTCCAGAAAGTCTGCACAGAAATGCAAGAAATCCTACAGAAATATTATTCTGACTTTTTAGTCTACTCTTACATTTTGAAGCTCATGAGTACAGCTTAAAAGCTAGGGGGCTAAACATTTCAGGAAGTTGAATTCTGTTCCCTTTCAGCACTCCAATAGGACTGCTGCAGAACCACACCTTATGCCAAAACCACATCACACAATGCGTTAAAACACAGATGCCACTGTATCCCATCTGTGCAGTGAGCCATCCATTGTGATTTCCTGCCATCATCAGGGACTAGAAGGCAACATTAAAGGTCTGTTGTTATGTCCCATAGCTTTTATGTGGCACTGTGTAAGGGAAACCTCCTTTATTTCCATGGTCCTTGTCTTTTACCCTGAAACATGAGGCTTGATTATACTGCTGCTGAAAAATATTGCCAAGAGTGTGTTTGTCAGAATTGTACAGTCATTCTGCAGAGAGAACTGCCTATCAATTATGGATGAAGCTCATTCTTGTAGAGAGAGGCTTTTGCAGGAGGTACAGTGTGAAACTGGACAGATTGATATGAACTATAATATGAAGTGTATGTGCAGCCAAAATTCATACCAAAGCAGTGATTTACAGTTGCACATTCTGAGATTGATACACCTAACCTACTGAAGTGACAGCTCTCCTTTTACCTTGTTTTTGGCCCCTAGAAATTAAAAATGGTGGAGGGACCCATTGATCCTGCACACAGAGAGGGGGGGGGGAGAGAGAGAGCCACTGTCATTATTATTATTAAAGACTTAAAAGCAGGGGTGTCCAAACTTTTTGCAAGGAGGGCCAGATTTGGTGAGGGGAAACTGTGTGGGGGCTGACCATTCAGCTGCATTTGGCCCCCAGGCTGGACTTTGGACAAGTCTCTATAATATGCAAGGAGACGGGGAGGATGTTGCAGCAATGGAGCTGGGAGTAGGTAGGATGGGCAGGTGGCTGGGGGGATGGAGAGAGGCAGAGAGGGCAGGCAAACCATAAAACTGCAAGCTAATGCCTCCATCTGGTATGGGAGGAGGCCAGCTGGCGGGGATGCATGACAGGCTGAGCTGGTGGGGAGAAGAAGCCACGGGGCGCTCAGAATTTGAATATGGGCTGCATTTGGCCCCCGGGCCTGATTTTGGACATGCCTGACTTAAAGGAACAGTCTTAAATTGTGAATGCTGGACCTGCTTTAGCATGAATATAATTAGAGGAAGGTGATAAAGATTCATTTATGTCTTCTCTTCCTTATAAAAGAGAAGACAGAAATGGCAGCTTTTGATGTTTACAATTGTATTTTACATTTTTCTTAGACTGGGATTGGGGAAGTTATTGGGGAAGGGGGGGCGGACAAAGGGAAAATATGGCTTTGTTCACAGCAATATTTTCAGACTTATTGTGTCTTCAAAACTGCTATTCCCTAAATCTCTATGCCCAGGACTAACCCCACTGAACTCACAGATACTTTCTGAGAAAAATATATATACAGGATTTGTACTGTTTATTAACCTTTTTGAAAAGCAATTTTATGACAAGGTGGGATGTCTTCTGTATCTATATGTTCTGAAACTATTAGTCTACACTAGTGTTCACCTTGCTTATATAACCACTCTTGGGCTGTACCTCCCAGAAACTTTCACCACCAACTGCGCTGGCTGAGGTTTCTCCTTGCTGCAGTTGAAGAACACCTGGGCTACCCAATGTTGGGAATCACTGGTCTGCACAATTCACTGCTGAAAATGAGGGTAAAACCGAATTCAGTTTCCTTCTTATGAGCTCTGGATATTTTGTCACAGGCTTCCACCATACTGCTTCTCCCTAGTTCCTTGTTGATGGAGATGCTGACGGTCAATGGAGGAGGGAGGGAGCATTTGTGTTAAGCTGTGCTCCCTTTTTAATCTTTTAACTATTTAGCTTGCTTTTATAAAGAAGCTTTTATTGTTTTCTTACTATCTTATTATCTTACTAAAAGAGGAGATAAAAGAGGAGTTTGTTGACATTAGGGTTTCTGGTTAAAAGGAGTAAGAAGCTCAGAGTTTTCTTGGGGGAGTTCACCAGCAACGTATGCTTGGAAAGGACCAGAACGTATGAAGTCTCAAGGCCACAAAAGAATTACACCATTACACTAGAAAAACAAACAAGGAAAAGAAACCTCCCCCCACCGCTTGTCTACATGGGGAACAAACGCCGCAGATCAAGCCCGGAACAGCCATTGGCAAAGGCGGTGAAACAGCTGAAAATTGATGAGTTTATTACATCTAACTGCCCTGTGAGTAACTTTTACAATCTACTGACAGTTTCAAATATTATAACCAGTAACAGATTTGCTGCTTTGAGAGATGACTCTCCCCTATCTCCTTCGGGCGTTTGTAACTTATCTACTATCTCCTCTCCAACCTCCCCTCAAATGGTTAACGATGTGCAGCCTTTCAACGAAAGAACCATGCCTGGCTTTTTGGCCGACCAGTGCCTTCTAACAGCTCAAACTGTAATAGCCATTTTCAACAATCTACAACGAGTTTCCAATCAAATGAATGGTGTTGAAAGTGCCCTAGAGAAACTCAGGGAAGCTCTCTTGCAGCAACCTGTGAACCACACCCAACCTCAGGGTCTCAGAGGTAGGGCTGCTGAAAGATCTGAGAGTTCTGAGAGTGCTGAGAACTTACAGCATGTGCCATTACATCATTCGGCTACTGAACCCACGAGGAAGCCAGCTACCTCAAAGATCTTTCAGAATACACAAGTGACCCTGCAGATTGCTCCAACTAAAATCAACAGAAAGAGATGGGAGACACATAGATCAGTGAGGACTTCTCTGAGTCAGCTCCTAAACATAGAAACTCAGAAGATTGATCTCAAGAGCATCAGGTGGCTCCCAAGCAAGTCTGGACACACGAGAGTCTGCCTTACTTTTGAACAGAATGTGATTCCTCTCTTCCTCTTAAAAATGAGAACCTTCTTGGGTACTTTCCAGATTACTCCCTCAAGAGTTTTCTCAGATCCTACGGTCCAATCCACCAAAAGGGGTAGACCTGCCCCTGTGACCCTTCAGAGTTACTCCCAAAGAATAAGTATGAAAGATTCCACCTGTAGTCCTCAAAATTTCCCCAGATCTCAACCGAATGTCAAACAAACTTCAGAGTTGCAGACATTAAACATCTCGACCTCTCTTCCATCTGATCACAGAGATCTCTGCTGCCTTAGAGAAGAGACCAATGCCCCTTTGATAGAGCTTGACAACAAATGGGAGGGAGTCAAATCAACTGTGGCCTCTTTACATAAAAAGGCAGAACACCTGAAAAGCCACCTGTCAAGTGCATTAGACCCTCATGGAGCATTTGTGCTTCAAAATCCAAACTTAACATCAAGCAAAGAAGTTTACCAACCTGTAGTTTCCAAGCGCGACTCTACGCAGCAGAAGGCCCCTCTACATGATCTTCATATGATGCTCGATGGTAGAGCAGCCAAAACCAGTCCAGCTCACCCGACACAGGGGGGCGGACTTTCAGAGCCAACTGACGCTGAACTCGGTACATTATTTACCCAGATAAGGCCAAAGGATACCCATTTCAACTACCCAAAGTCCATACTCCAGTTGGCCCCACCTCAACAAAACCAAACTCAATTGGGAAATATGCAGCATCCTTCCACATCAACTTCTGTTTCAACTTCAGTAACCCCGGTGTCATCAGACCATCCAGGAAATTCTTCAGTGGAATTACAAGATGCTCAGGAACCAAATAATCCACATGGAGATGTACCCAGTTTGAGGAAACCGGTGACTATAGTTATTCCAAGCACGCATATGGAAGTTTCAACTTTAATCGCTGATCTTCGGGGTCAGCCAATTGAGCCCCTTAGCCCCGCTCCCCCACCTACGTCTGTGCCTACAGATTTTTCTTTGACCACTAACCAAATTTTGAGAGATTTGCTGACACAGCCTGACATCAGCGAGGAAGCTGTCTCCAAAAAGGCCCTGGACAATTTTGGTGCCCTTGCCTGGGAAAACCAGCTACAGTTGCTTCAAAAGATGGAGGTGGTAAGGCAGGAACTTGTCAACCTCCATGAATCCTGCCGCCCCAAAACAACCACCCAGGCTGAATCACCCTCTGAGCCAAGGCTCTCTGCTGGTGCTCTGCCTCCTGAATGACTGAATGGCTCCAAACCTCACATCCACTCAAATTCCCAGTGTCCACTTTTAATTCTACCATGGAACATTGCTGGGTGGCAAAATAAGCTGATGGACCAGGACTTTGGGAACTTTCTTTCTGGATTTCATATCCTTTGTTTACAGGAAACCTGGTTAATGGACACCTCTTCACTGGTCTTGCAAGGATACAGTACATTTCTGTCTCCTGCCCGCAAATCCTCCACTAAGGGGAGGGCTAAAGGAGGCCTTGCTATCAGAGGGCGCTTTTACACGACCCCTAAGATCCGCTGGCCATTTAAGTTCGGACCAGCGATCTTAGGGGCTTGTCGCTCTTCCTATGTTCCCACCTTCCAGGAGTATTTGGAGGATAGGAGCTCGGCTGGCAGAGCGAGGTGGGCGGCGGATGCTGCTGCTCCTGCTGCTGTTGCTGCCGCCGTTGCATTGAGATTAGAAGGCGGCGAGGGAAGAAGGGCCAGGGAGGCGAGCACCGACCTGGCTGCTGCTGCAGCCGGAGGTCGGTCAGAGGCACGCCAAGCCTTGAGGGAAGAAGCCCGGCTTTTCTCCCGAACCCCGGGAGCCTTTTCCACCCCGCGCGCTGTACCCCTACGGGGGACAAGGGGGTGCTGAGAGAGAGCCTTTCTCCTCTCCACGGCTTCTTAGGCGCGCCATGCCCTGGCGCGGGTGCTGGCGGTGCCAGAGGAAGGCGCCCTGAAAGGGAAGGAAACAGGTGCCGCCGACCTCCCTCCCTGCACGCCCCCCCACGACAAGGATTTCCCCCCCTTCACACGGCTGCTCAGAAGCGCGAAGGCGAGAAGGGTCCCCGCCTCCGATCAGCTGCGGGCGGACGAGCGACGGAGTCGAAGAGAAACGCGTGGGACTCTGCCTGCCACCCGCCTCGCTGCCCGGGAATTGAGAGCTGCCTGGCGGGGGAGAAGGAGGAGGAAGAGGAGGAGAGCTGCTCGGGGCATCCTGGCTGTGCTCCTCCAAGGCAGCCGCCGCGGCCGCGGCCGCCAAGAAGCGGGCGGGTGGTGGTGGCGGCGGCGGCCGCTGCTGCTGCTGCTGGAGCGGCAGGAGGAGGAGGCGGCCACGGCGGCGGTGGTGGCGAGGGGTCCCCCGTCACCGCCGCCTCCGCCTCCGCCTCCGACGGGGCAATGGACGAGGCCCGGCGGGGAGGAGGAGGAGGAAGAAGAAGATGAGGCGCGCGCCCCAGCCCCAGCAGCAGCAGCAGCAGCAGCAGCAGCAGGACCGGGGATCCCGGTGGAGGGTGACCTGCCGGATTAAATCCGGACCATGTTGAAATTCACCCTCCACCAGCAGGTACAAGAAAACTGCTGTTTGGTCGCGCTTTGTGGGCGGGGTCGCACTTAAATGTCTGCAAAGTCCGGAGCTGGTGGGAAAACATTTTTAAGGTCCGGACCTTGCAGTCATTTGCGGCGGACCTTAGGGGTCGTGTGAAAAGGCCCTTAGTCTCGGTAAAGCTGGATGTAGAGACGGAAGTTATTTATCGGTCTGACAATAACTTTATATTGTCAGTATTGATTAAGGGGAGCTGGGGAAATGGGATGGATTCCGTAATTTGTGTTAATGCTTACTGCCCACCAGATTCAGCTGGCATCCTCCCAACTTTTTGGAATGACTTAGAAGAGGCCATCACACGATCTGAGCTTCTGCACCCCAAGGCTGATATTGTCGTGTGTGGTGATTTTAACGCCAGAGTAGGCTGTGACCCCAATGAGCTGGGTATAGATCTTGGCCCAGTTTTTTATGAACCTTTCCCTCCTGGGCGTCATTCATCAGATAAATCATTTAATAAACAAGGCAGGAAGCTGGTAGAGACAATGGCTGTTCTACAGTTAACTTGCCTTCATGGCAGTTCCTGGGACATCTCAAAGGGATATTTCACTTTCCTTAACAGCAGGGCAGGTAGTGTCATTGATTATATTTTTTGCTTCCCAAGGTTGGTATTTCAGGAAACTGAATATAATGTACTAGATCGTCCTGATAGTGACCACCTACCTATTTGTCTTCAAATCCCAATGGTTATTCCAAAATTACCTCCCCCACCAGCTGACTGGGCCAAGAGAACTATGGTCATGGGGAAACGTTTAAAATGGTCCCCACTGGTCGACCTGACCATTCAGGAACAGCTAAGTAAACCACACCTGTTGAACGCCCATAGGGGCATTGTGAGTGGTGAATTAGACCCTGTAGAAGGTATAAACTATATTACTTCAAATTTAAGACCACTCTTAGCCAATAAGACACAGGGGTCAAGCTCTGCCACTCATAGGGAAAGTTGGTATGACAAAGAATGTAGATTAGCCAAAAAGCGCCTAGCTCACTTAACGAGAAGGACAATTTTTTTCTTCTTCTCCTCTCCGCCATCATATGCACTAGTTGATGAGGTGCCATTAGGTTTTTACTGTTTTAAACTTATTGTTGTAATTACATTTGTTTATCTTGTACTTGTGTGGCTAACATAGCCCTTGTAAGCCGCTTAGAGTTCGTCTGAAGATAAGCGGGGTATAAATGCAAAAATAAATAAATAAATAAATAAATAAATAAATAAATAAATAAATAAATAAGATGGTCTAAGTTGAGTTCTGACCTGAAGGAGCTGGCCTGCCTCCGCTCAAAATATAAAGAGCTTCTAAGACATAAGAAAAAATTGTTTGAGTTAGCACGGTGGTCGGAACTAGGACAGGCAGTGATGGAGAGGAGAGAGAGAAAGTTCTGGAGGATGATCTCTCTCCCAGATCTAGATATTAGTGCTACACCTAATGCCTGTATTACAGCAAATACCTGGTGCTCCCACTTCAGGAAAATTTTGACAGTGATTTAGTTGTGGGGCCCAATAACATGAATTCTACACAAATTTTGCTAAACTCCACACCAGAGTGGTCCCCAGTGTCAGAATCTCAAGTCTGTTCACTTATTGAGGCTTTAGCACTAAACAAAGCACCAGGTGAAGACATGATCCCTCCAGAGGTTTATAAAAGCAATATGGAATGGTGGGCTCCCATCTTAGCACGGCTTTTTACTTATATCAACCATACAGGAACTTTTCCAGAGGGCTGGAGGCAGAGCATAATTTTTCCAATTTATAAAAAAGGTGACAAAACGAACCCCCAGAATTATCGTCCCATTAGTTTACTAGATATTAGTTCCAAGCTTTACACCCGCTTCCTAATGCAGAAGCTGGAAGAGTGGATGGAGGGGAGCAATATCCTCCATCAGGAACAAGCTGGGTTTAGGAAGGGCCATAGCACGGTGGACCAGATCTTTGTGCTACACCATCTAGTCTGCAAATATACCACTAAGCCTTTCAAATGGCTTTTTGTAGCCTTTATTGACTTCTCTTCCGCATTTGACACAATTACCAGGAACCGTCTTTGGGATAAGCTTGCAACGACAGATATTGATAAGAGGTTGCTATTTCTAATTCAGGAACTTTATACTAATTCAAAATTGAGGGTAAGGATTAGTTCAGATGGAAGGGTTTCAGAGGAAATCTGTGTAAACAAAGGTGTTAGACAGGGATGCCTGCTCGCACCTCTCCTCTTTAACTTTTATATCAATGATATCGTAAAAGCTGTAAACCATCCCGATCATTTTCCTCCTTCAATTGGTAACTATAAGATCACAGCACTTATTTATGCGGATGATGTTGTCCTATTATCTATGAACAAGAAGGGGCTCAAGAGAAGCTTGAATAAGCTTAGAGAGTTTAGTGAGTTAGAACACCTTAAAATAAATCACGCAAAGTCTAAAGTCTTAATCTTTGGAAGGCAGCCCCCCAAATTCAACTGGTGTATTGGTGAGGACAGGATAGAACAAGTACACACCTTCAAATATTTGGGAGTGCATTTTGATGAGAGAAACTGCTGGAAAACACAGGTCAAGGCTGTTAAAATCTCAGCTCAGAAATCTAGTGATGCTCTAATTAAATTTTTTCACTCCAAGGGTGGCAAATGGGTACTCCCAGCTTTAAAGGTCTTCTCAGGAAGAGTGATTGCACAAATGCAATACGGAATTGAGATCTGGGGTTTGGATCCAAACATCCTACATACACTTGAAGTAGAGCAGAATAAATTCCTGAGGCACATCCTAGCGGTACCACAAGGGACCCCAGCAGCCTTCCTCAGAGTAGAAACAGACATGGTCTCCATCAAAGCTAGGGCAACTCTTGCCATATTCTGTTATTATAAGAGAATATTGGACATGCTTGACCATCGTCTCCCCAAACGTTGTCTGATGGAGCAGTGGAAGGGTGGTGGATGGGCCACTTTGGTATGAAACCTTTTGAAATCTAAATCTCTTTCCACTGATATTTATGTTTTCCCAGGAGTTAAAAGTATGCTGAAGGAGTGGATATATAAACACAACAATGATCAGGACCTTGCCCTAATCAGTTCTTCAGGCTTCTCCCAGTGGTACCATCTATGGAAAACCAATCATTCAAGGGCACATTATTTACATTCACTTACTATTCCCTCTTTGAGAACAGCCTTTACTGAACTCCGCTTCCAAACTATGCCAACTGCTGTCTTGGATGGAAGGTACAGTAATGTACCCAGACATCTAAGACTTTGTATCTGTGGCGCAGCTGAGATAGAGGATGTGGCTCACTATCTATTAAATTGCCAACTCTACCACAACCCAAGGGCCAACCTTCTAGGAAACATCTTGGCCCCTTTGCAGGGGGAGAGTCCCCTGGTTAAAGTAGGTAGGCTGCTTTCAGACTATGACCCTTCCATCACTTATAGAGTTGCTAGGTTTGCCAAAGCTGCTAGAAAAATTCGTGCCAACTTTTTGAGCACAATTGCGGTGAGCTGTGTAGGGGACTCCCTGATATGAGGTGGTATCAGTGCTCTCTTCTACTCCCTCCTGTCTGGCAAGGGAGGTCAACTCAAGAGAACCCTATTTATATGGCTTCCTTTTTTTCTTTTCTTCTCCTTTTAATGCCATGATTGTTTTATCTATTTATTTTTTCTGTAATCTCTGATTGTGATGGCTTGTAGCCAAGACAATAAACTTTATATTGATTGATACTGCTTCTCCCCTACACACATTCTAACTTCTAGCTCCCCTCGCCTGATAATAAAAGTTAATGTTAGTTACAAAATAAGTCAACATCCAAAAGTAGGATGGATGCATGTAACGTCTCTCTGCTAGCCTGGAAAAGCTGGCCCTGCTGGCTAGATGTTGTGGAAATTGTACGTAGTTCAGAAGAACAGGTTCACCTTGGTGGATACATACATGCATGCATCTGTACATTTTCTTGGAATTGGCAACTGGCAATAATCCCTATCAAGGCAGGTTAGCCTAATGCTGGTCAGCACCACACCTTCAGCCTCACCTCTTCATGTTCCCCCCTGTCTCCAACCTCCCTTTGTCTCAATCACTCTCTCATTCTGGACAAGCCCTTTCTTTTCTCCAAGGGTCCTGTGCCTTTTGTGTGTGTGTTTGAAGCTCCTAGCATGTAAATTTCTCTCCCTTTCAACTGCTGTCATTCTGTCTTCTGCCTCATTTGAAATGGCTATGGCTGCCAGGGAGTGTATGGAAATGGTTAGGTCAGTGGTGGCCAAACTTCAGCCTTCCAGATGTTTTGGACCACAACTCCCACAGTCCTTTGTCATTGGCAATCCAGGCTTGGAATTCTGGGAGTTGTGGTCCAAAACATCTGGAGGGCTGAAGTTTGGCCACCACTGGGTTAGGTATTTCTCATGAAGATCATCAGAACCAAAGCAGCTCCAGACTGTGTTGGTTCTGATGACCTCAAATCCAAGGTCCTGTGCCTATACTAGTGGACAGAGGGAATCAGTATTGGCATGGACTGGGTCGATTTTTTTGGCCTTTGTATCCTCTCATATTTAGAAAAGGATGGCAGAAACTGCCACTTTGGTCCTGGAAAATAATGTGGCAGGGCACCAAAAGAACATTGTGTACGGTGCATTGTCTCCTTCATTGAAGTTTGTGGATAGTGTGATTCTTCTGGTGAGCCCTTCTCCTTCCAAGTTGAAATGGAATCATAAGAAGAGGGATGAGCTTGCTCTCATATTACAAGCAACTCCTTAGTTTGCACCACCCTTGAGACTTCACAAAGTAGTGTGAGCTTGCTCAAAGCACGTTGGGTCGATTGGTTCTGTTCCGGGGAGTGGATGAATGTCAGAGAAGAGGCATGCCCTTGAGACGCTTCTCCCTTGGAGAATGATCCCAAGCAAACAAGGTTCTCATGCTCCTCACTCTGTGGTGAAGGTTGTGTTAGGGTCCTAGTTCCAAGTCTCTCCTCCACTCTCATTTTATAGCACAAAACATATTTCGGGTTAGCAGTGTTCCATCAAAGCTATTCCCACTTGAAGACTGAGCTAGGTAGAAAAAAAACACATTTTTTGCCCCATAATTGTTATTCTTCCTTGCCCATATCAGTAAAAGGAACAAGAAGACACCACAAGCTTTGACTTGAGAGAGACAAAACTGCTGCATTAATGAAAACTAAAATAATTAAGAGTGGCTGAACGTTAGCATTGCTGGATAGTAAAAAAAAAAAGTGGTGAAAACAAACATTCAACATAAAGCCACCAAATACTATACCATATTATTTATAATGAACAAGAGATTGTGGACAATTGTCATCTACCATAAATATACAATGGTTGAAGCTATAAAAGCACAAAGCAAATACAGAAACATAACAGCTTTAAGAGAAACATTAGAACTGCAATAGTTACTGTATTTTTCCATCTAAAAGAGGCCCCCATGTACAACACGACCCCTACGACGAGTTTCGCAACTGCATGATTCTCTTATTTGCTTACTTCCACGTATAAGACAACCCTCAATTTTTAGTTCAACAATTTTAGAGAAAAATAGTCTTATACAGAGAAAAATACTGCATTTTCCCCATGTCCTTCAGCTGACATATGGACTATGAGGGAGATGGCAGTTCTCAATGAGACAATATTGTCACAAATATCACAGTCACCTTGTAACTAAGGATTATTTATTTATTTATTTATTTATTTATTTATTTATTTATTCATTCAACTTATATCCCGCCCATCTTCTAGGAAGGAACTCTGGGAGGCTTACAATAAACCAGATAAAACAAGACAGACCATAGGTTACAGTTAAAAAAAAGATAAAAGATAAAAGGGCATAACCCGAAGCGGGGATGGCACAGGCGGGGGGGGAAAAAAAAAGGAAACTAAATAGAAAGGTCGCCAAACGCCTCCCTTAAAAGGATGTAGTTCTACTGCCCATTTGAATTTATTTATTTATTTGTTTATTTGTTTGTTTGTTTATACAATTTATATGCCGCCCACTACACAAAGGTCTCTGTTGAACTGAATCCTGTTCTGACTTTTTAAAAATTGGAATTAAGTCATGCATATATAAATTGGTTGTGTGCGACATTCACTTTGACTTCAATTTATTTGATTTATTTCTGAGAATTATAACCAATTGTGTTGGCTACACTGATGAAATAAAATCATTAGCTTTCTTTTTAGGACCAGGCTTTATTTTTTCCCCACTTCTGGAAATATTTTAGAAAAATAAACGATCCATCGCTAAATCAATGGTGTTGCCACCCCCCCTTGCCATGACACCTACCAATGAGGCAGCACCTAGTGTCATATGGTCTCATGAACAAGGGGAGAACACAAGGGGAGAAAAGTCTTCAGCACTAGAAAGGAATAGAATGGGAAGATGGTTTTAATATAGAATATATTGATGTAATGATGCAGCAACAAATTATCAATAATGCTAAATAAAAATAAATTGTGGTCACACTGCACTAAGCAATACATTGCTAAACACTTATATTTTTAAGTGGCAGAACCACATTGCTAATGTCACTAAAAATTAACAAAAGCACAAAGTAACTCAACAGTAGCATTCACAATGACGAGCCTGAAATGAAATGAATCAATTTACAGGCGAAGTATTTTTGAAAGTCCTTGCCAGGCAGTTTTTTTTAAAAAAAATCACTTTGCAGCCCAAATAAATTGATTTTACCTGTGCAACATGTGCCCGGGAATCAATAAATTGATTTAAATAACACTTAAATCAAAAGAACTGCAGTTCTTTTTGCCAGTGGAATTGTCCCCTAAGTTTACCACAAGACCTTTTCAGCTCACCTGCAAGATAATTCTTCTTTTTATTTTTTATTTTGAAAAGCCATTTGCTTTTCATTCAACCAAGTAAAACTGGTAGAAACTGGTACAAAGAAATCTTTAATGCTCATTTAGTCAATTTAAATTGCCTTTGCAGATAATTAGTGACATTAAAAGGCTCAACTGGTGGGTTCAACTGGTAGCAAAAAAGCAAAGCCTCTCCTTTCCTTTTTTTTTTTGCTATAGAGCTACACAGGCCTCACATGCTAAAGCACAATGTTGTTAATAATGAAGAATACTGAGAATGTACAGTGGACCCTTGTATAACAAACAGCTTGTATAACATAAAATTTGTACAACATAAAATTCCGGAGATAGGGGAAATTTGCTTACCATTAGACATGGGCATGGAGCGGCGAAATCTTCATTTCCGTTTTCGGTTTTTCGTTTCCGGAAGTAATGGAAATGGTAACGGTAATTAAGCTGTTGCAACTCGAACTCGAACCGAAAAAAGAAAAATTTGGTCGGGTTTTTCGTTTCCGTTTGTGGCATCGCGGCGATCGCGCGATGCGAAGCACAGAACAAGTTTTTAAAAGTTTAAAAAAAAAAACCCCGACTCCTGGCCGAAAAAGCAGGCGAAAATATGCCTGCCTGAGGCTTTGCCACCTACCAGAGGGGTGGTTTCTGGGGGGGGGTCCCCGGCCTTCCCCCCCCCTCTCCTGTCCTGGGCTGCTTGCACCAGGCTGGAGGGGTCATCCTCGTCATCTCGCCATGCCATGCGGTGGGGGGGATCCAAAATGGCGACCACAATTTTTCTTTTGAAATCGTGGTCAAAAAACACACCAAATCACAACAGAAACATGTGAAATTTATTTATTTTAAATGCCTGAATTTTAATATTAGCAGCAGTGGGTTTTTTATAGCAATAAAACGTCATATTGATTTTATTTTATTTTATTTTATTTTATTTTTTAATTTTTTAGACCTGCCCATTTGGGCTGGGCATGGGATGGGACCATTCAATTTTTTTGAACAATTCCACCAATGGCATGGCCAGGTTTTGACTGACACTTCTGGATGTCTAGGAGGGCATAAAAAGCTGAGGCACCTTCCAGAAATCGCAGTCGGGTCTTGGATGAGTTTGAGGGAGGACTGTGGCTGCTGCTGGCTATCCGATCGAGGCCTGGGTGGAGGGAGGCTTTAGGCTTTTAAGTTAGGCAGGCAGGGAGGGGATTGATTTTATTAGAAAATAATTTCTTTGGTTCCCTGCAGCTTTGTCTGGCGAAGGGGAGCAGTTAGAGTTTTTTCTTTGTTCTCTTCACTGGCTGTTTGTGGGGAGAGGAAGGATTTTTCTGATATTGGATAAAGGGGGAGGGTCGACTGGGAGTGGGAGGTGTGGATTTATTTTAAAATATATTATATACTACCATTTATTTTCTATTTTTCCCAACTTCAATTTGCTTGCACACACACACATTTGGAGTGCAAGCCAAGAACAGAACCTCTATCCAACTGGAGAATATTTTACAATATTATTTAGTTTACTAATTACTTACTTCATTGTTTGTTTTTTTAAACTTGTTGTGTTGTGTGTGCACTTGAACACACAGACACATTCCATTTCAGTGGATCAGAAGAATTTAGAAAATTATTTTCATTTTATTCCCTGACTAAAACTACTAAACTATATTGTATTTACACCCCACTGTCTTTCTTGGGAGGCATAGTACCACTCTCTCTTTTCACTTCAGGCTTATTTTTGGGTGTGGCTGAAGCCAGCTGTCCAGCTGCTGCTGCTGATATCAGCCTTACAATATTATATGTATTCATTACTCCAGCTCATTGTTTGTTTGTTTACATACGTACACTTGTTGTGTTGTGTGTGCACTTTAACACAGAGAAGACACATTCCATTTCAGTGGATCAGAAGAATTTAGAAAATTATTTTCATTTTATTCCCTGACTACAACTACTAAACTATATTGTATTTACACCCCAATATCTTTTCACTTCAGGCTTATTTCTGGGGTGTGGCTGAAGCCACCTGTCCAGCTGTACAAATTCCAGTGACACACCGCCAGTTCAATTACAGGCTGGGAGAGCCTAATTTGCTTGCACACACTCACCCACAATTTGGGAGGTGCAAGAAACTGAACCTCCTCCAAAATGGGACAATATAAATCTTTTACAATATTATTTATTCATTACTCCAGCTCATTGTTTGTTTGCTTACATACATACACTTGTTGTGTTGTGTGTGCACTTGCACACACAGGCAGGTACATTCCATTTCAGTGGATCAAGTTGAATTAGAATTTAGAAAACTATTTTAATTTTATTCTCTGACTGTGCCTGACCTGCATGCACTGCAGTTTTGCTGACTGATTGCTGAAGAAGGGAAGAAGAGTTTTCTTCTGGACTTCTGGTCTGGATTTAATAGTTTCATTTCATTTATTTTCAAATACTACCATACCATTTCCTTCCTAAGTTTTACAGCCTGACCTGAGAGCAAGAAGAGACACTTTTATATTTAATTTCATTCATTCATTTAGCTGCGCCACACCATTCTTAGCTGTTGCCTTGATAACTACTGAACTATATTTTATTTACACACCAATATCTTTTTGGGGAGGCATCTCAGAGTACCCCTACTCTCTTTTCACTTCAGGCTTATTTTTAGTTTCATTTATTTTCTAATACTACCATTTGCTTCCTAAGTTTTCCTCCATTTCAGTGGATCAAGTTGAAACCAGAATTTAGAAAATTATATCAAGGGCCAGCAGGGCAACATTTAAAGCTTGTACAAAAGAACACAGTGTGAGAGTAAGCTTGTGGGTCAAAAGTATAAGTTTATTTAACACAAATATAATACGAAAATATATTTCTATAACTTTGAGAAATAAAAAAAAATGAGGAGGGTTGGCAGAGCCAGAGGGAAGGGCAGGGGGACCCCCACTAAAATAAACAGGGGCACATTTCTGAAGGAAGGCACAGGAAGTAGTGCAGATAGTGATATTGCTGCCACTCCCTCTCCAAGCAGCACCTGCAAAACCAGCACCACTGGACCATCTTCTGTCACTGAGGGAAGCATGGATGACTGCATGCGATCCCCATCGCCAAGGTCTCACACTCACACACACCCTTGTATCGGGAGGAAGACGACTACTCAGAATCAGAAAGCTCTGTTCATCTGCATCTGCTGGATTCTGAGGACCTGTTGGCAGGAACAGACGAAAGGGTTCAGGCAATGATGGAAGGAGCAGCCCTCTTTCTACCCAGGACCAGAGTACCACCAGTGACAGCAGCAGTCAATTGTCCCAGCAGGGCACAAGCCACACCACCACCAGCACAGCAGCGGCAGGCAGTAGGGGGCAGTACTTTTCATAAGCCTCGTGGCTCTCTTTGGGAGCATTTTGAGAACAGCCCAGCAGACTCGAGGTTTGCGGTGTGCAAGAAATGCGGGGTGGTCGTGTGCAGGGGGAATGACCCCAAACACCTCTCCTCAAGTGCCTTGCAAAGCCACCTCATGCGAAGGCACCCTGGGACTCTGTTTGGGACAGTGTCAGGCCCTGGTTCCTCAGGGAGAAAGAGGGGGGAAGCAGGAATGGGGAAGGAGGACTCCAGAGACAGCTCCACTGAGAGTGGGAAGAGGCAGGCCACTCTGCAGGAAGTGGTGCCGCTGTGTGGGAGTTTTTGTCAGCCAACGTAATAGGGCCAAGGCACAGGAGACCACCACTCGCGTGGTTGGTGAAATGGTGGCAATGAACGGGTTGCCCCTCTCCTTTGTGGAGTCATCGGGCTTCAGGCACCTGATGAATCATGTGGCTCCATGGTACGAGCCTCCATCCCGGCGTACCTTCAGCAGGCGGGTGATTCCTTCCCTTTTTGCATCTGTCAGGGCCCTGCTGCAGGCGGCCAGAGGAAGGAAGATCCACTTCACTTCCGACCTCTGGACCGGTGGGCACCACGGATACCTCTCTCTGACGGCTGATTGGTGGCAACCCAAGGAGGTCCTTGACACTAAGGCATCCCAAGAACAGCTGCAGGGGGAGCCACAAGGGAGCACCCCAAGAGGGTACAGGGTGGTGCTTCTCCATGCACAAAGCATGGAGGACAGTGCCAAAGGCATCCACATTGCTGAGGTCCTCAAGACAGCACTGCGAGAGTGGGGATGGGGACCCGAGGGACAGGGCAATTGCGGATTCATGGTCACTGACGCAGGCCGTAACATGATCAACGCAGTTGAAAAAGGCAGGGTTCCAGGGCATCGTGTACGCAGCACACAAACTGCATCTAGTGGTGGGCGATGCCATTGGGCTGGGTGCACCGAAGGACTCCTGGTGTGAGGGGACCCTGGAGACCAAGGCTTTGCTGGACAAGTGCAGGAAAATAGTCGGGCACTTCTCATGCAGCAGCAAGGCATCCAGGATGATGCGTGAGAAGCAGGCGGAGATGGGCCGACCAGAGCACATCCTGATCCAGGACATGACCACCCGGTGGAACTCCACCCACGAAATGGTCAAGCGCCTGGTGGAGCAGAGGCAAGTGGTGGAATACGTCACATCACGTCAACCACCCCCGTCCTGCCTGAGGGAAGGGTGTTGGACATTGGTGCTACCGAGTGGCTCGCCCTCTCCCAGATGGTGGGTATCCTGCAGCCTCAGTAACTACAATGCTAGCCTGGGCCACGTACTCCCCCTCATACATGCCCTTCACCAACGGCTAGAGGCCAGTATCCGGGAAGAAGCCGATCTTCTCCCAAAGAGCAGGGCCTTGGCAGACAGGCTGTTGACCGGCGTGGATGCCCGCCTTAGCCCACTGAGGCGGGAAAAGGTGTACCAGGTGGCATGCCTGTGCTATCCTTGCGTCAAGGGTTCCTTGGCGGGGAGCCCTGCCGACCTGAAGTCCTGGAAGACGGAGCTATGCCGTCAAGTTCACACGGCTGTTTCAAATCAGGCCCAGGCATTCCTGAGGGCGCATGGAAGCCAGAGCGATCCAGAAAAGGAATGCTCGAAAGGATCCTATTCCTCCTCTACTGCAGGAGTATACACCCAGAGACCAGATTCCGTACCAGCAGCCAACTACCTGGCCTCTGCCCTAGCCATGGCAGTCTCCTCCTCAGTGGAGGCAAGGGAGGAAGAAGAACCGGATCCCGCTCTGACCATGGTGAGGGAGTACATGGCCGAGCCCCTCCAACCCCTCACCTTGGACCCACTCCACTACTGGGTCAGAAAGGCAGATATCTGGCCCACTCTTTCGACTCTGGCGTTGGACCGCTTGTCCATCCCACCCACCAGTGTCCAGAGTGAGCGTGTCTTCTCTCACATGGGAGATGTCCTGAGGCCACGCCGCTCTCGTCTGGACCCGGAGACCGTGGAAAGGTTGACTTTCATCCGCTTCAACCTTTCCACGTTGGGATTACCCAACACTCCAAGACCTAGGCACACAGTCGTTCTTCCACCGGTTCCTTCCAAACAGGTCTCCCTTGCTCTAACAAGCACTACCAGAGCAACACTTATGCCTGCCTGCCTGCAATTATGCCTGCCGCCCAGCTTGACTTCCTCCCTGCAAGATCAACTTCCTGCCAGCCAGGCTGCCTGGCTGGCTGGCCCTGCACCTACCTGCCTACCTGCCTGCTTGCCTACCTTCCTGTCTGTCCGCCTTCCTGCATTCCCACTCAATTTGAAGGGTTCGATTATTGCCCAATTTTTCTAGGCCTTGCCTGGCTCAAAACCAGGGAGGACCACTCAATGTGTCATTTGAAGGGAATCTCTATCTGTAGGGCCAATTTCTCTAGCCCTTGCCTGGCTCCAAACCAGGGAGGACCACTCAATGTGTCATTTCGAAGAGTCTGTGTAGGCCCAGTTTGTCTAGCCCTTGCCTGGCTCCGAACCAGGGAGGACCACTCAATGTTTATAATTTTGAACCGCACAAGACTGTTGGGGTTGCAGCCATGCAACTTCCCCTAACCCTAACCCTAACCCAATTTAACCAATGTCTGTATGCCTCCCATCCTAACATTCCACCAGCGCAACACAGTTATGCCTGGCTGTCTGCTCTGTCTATATGACAGCCTGCCTGAATGCTTCGCCTGCCTGCCTGCCTTCCACCTTTGTCTGCCTGAATGGCTGTAATTCCGCTGCATGTATGGATCTAATAAGGGCTACATAATTAGCCCTGTTTTTATAGGGCTTCCCTGGTCTTTATAGCAGCCGAGGAATATTTTTTCTAGGGTCAATGTAGGCCCAATATTTCCCCGTTGGCCATGGCTGGTCTGAGTGTAGTACACCCTAATACCTACCTTCCTCGATGCGTTCCTCCCTTCCTTGGGGTTTTGGAGCCACTCTGCTTACAAAGTGGTCGAGATGCATTTTACAACAACCTACCTCAAAGACTGATTAGCAGGGGCCTAGCTCTCCTTACAGCCTTAAAGAAATAGCCCTGTTCTCCTGCATCCACTCTGTCTCCTGGGTTGACGAAACTCAGTCTCCTGGGGTGGAGAAACTCTGCCTCCAAAGGCAGAAACAATCCTCCCTTCTGGCACTTTGGCGTTGTGCCTTCTCTAGCCTGGGTGGGTACCCTGCAAGCCTGCCTTCCTACCTGTAAGCCAGACTGCCTGCTTCCTTGCCTGCCTGGCTGCCTGCCCTCCCCTCTGCCTACCTGCCTGCCTGTCAGGCTCCCGGGACTCCCGGCTTGGAGGAGGCGTTCCAGGTGCTTCTCCTTCAGCCTACCAGCGGTTCAGTGCTTCAAGTTCAGCCTCCGAGCCGACATGCGCCCTGTCGGCCACTCTCCTCGACTTCCCCAGGCAGCAACCCCGGCTGCCCCCCGCCTCTAGGCGGAAAATCACTTGAGGAGACCAACTTTAACAGGCACAGTCATCATCAGCTATTTGGTTTAGAATTGGGGTACTCTGTCTTCCAACATGGGGGGGTTCACTCCCACCGGTTACAGTCCAGGTTGGGAAATCCCTTTGCAGAAGGAGGAGAGATTCCTTCCAATTAGCATTCCGGCTTCCAGAGGCAGAAGAAACAATCCCTCCCTAACATTTGCACTCTGGCTTCGTGGCTTTCCTGGGTGGACTGTGTCTCCACTGGCCAGGCAAAACTCTGGCCTAGTGGCCTCCAAAACTCTGGCTTTATGGCCTCCAAAACTCTGGCTTCATGGCTTTCCTGGGTGGACTGTGTCTCCACTGGGTAGGCAAAACTCTGGCCTAGTGGCCTCCAAAACTCTGGCCTAGTGGCCTCCAAAACTCTGGCTTCATTCCTGGAAGCTTCGTTGAGAGATAAAAGTACCAGCTTCGTGGCTTTGCTACGTGCGTGGACTCTGTCTCCACTGGGTTGGTGGAACTTGTCTCCTGGGTAGTCAAAACTGGCCTCCAAAGTAGGCGGCTGAAAGAATCCCTCCCCGAACTTCCTCACCGTTCTGGCTTCTTTGCTGCGTGCGTGGACTCTGTCTCCACTGGGTTGGTGGAACTGGTCTCCTGGTTTTGGAAAACTGGCCTCCAAAGTAGGCGGCTGAAAGAATCCCTCCCTGTTGTTCCCCGCAGTTCTGGCTTCATGGCTTTGCTGCATGTGTGGACTCCGTCTCCACTGGGCTGGTGGAACTGGTCTCCTCCCTGAAAGCTTCGTTGAGAGATAAAAGCACCAGGCCGGAAACAATCCCTCCCTCAAGTTCCCTGGCACTCTGGCTTCGTGGCTTTCCTGGGTGGACTGTGTCTCCACTTGGCAGTCAAAACTCTGGCTTGGTGGCCTCCAAAGTAGGTGGCTGAAAGAATCCCTCCCCGTTGTTCCACGCCGTTCTGGCTTCGTGCCTTTGCCGCGTGCGTGCATGGACTCTATCTCCACTGGGTTGGTGGAACTGGTCTCCTGTTTTGGAAAAACTGGCCTCCAAAGTAGGTGGCTGAAAGAATCCCTCCCCGTTGTTCCCCACCATTCTGGCTTCATGGCTTTGCTGTGTGTATGTGTGGACTCTGTCTCCACTGGGTTGGTGGAACTGGTCTCCTGTTTTGGAAAAAACTGGCCTCCAAAGTAGGCGGCTGAAAGAATCCCTCCCCGTTGTTCCCCGCTGTTCTGGCTTCGTGGTTTTGCTGAAAGCAGACAAGAGCAGCTGAAGGTGGTCCCACATGTCCTCCAGATCATGCTGAGCGGGAAGGAAGCCTCCGCCCGCGGCCGCCTGAAACAACACCGAGGCCACTTCCGGCGACATGGCAGGGAAGCCGGACAGGGTGGAGGGCAGCGGAGGGTCTCTGCCCTGGAGATGGGCCTCGAAATGCGCCACCTGGTCAAGGAGAGAGAAGGTCTGCTCACTCCATGAGCGAACCGGTCTCCTCGGGATACTCCAGCTGGCGATGATTCCCCAAGAGATTGAGGGGAACTCATCCGGATGAGTGGTGGTGGGGGAAAGCATCTGAATCTCTGACCGCTAGTTGACCAGGGTGGCATTTGCTTGGCTTTACAAGGAGAGTCATGGGGAGGGGACATTGAGAGGAGTAGAGTAGACCCTCATCCAGATTTGGGGGAGGAATGGAATACTGTGTCTCCTGCTGCCTCTGAGAGGTGGAGGGGAAATGGGATGGATAAAGGCTTCAAAACAAAACAAAACAAAAGTATAACAGGCAGTCAGACCAAGTAGGGTGGCCAGTTCAGTCAGCGTTGACCAATAGAAAAAAAGAATATTGCATTCTGCCCACTTTGTTTGCTTTATTGCATAGGATGCAGTCTTATGCTATGATATATTTATTAAATATATTATTCATCACGCAGTTTAAAGTGTTTTCCGCCTGCTCTGGGTCATTGCGGGATGCCCCCATGCTCTGGGAAATCAAATCGCGCTAAATCGTGGTAGAAACAACAAACGACGAACGAAACGTCGAACCGAAAATTTTTCGAAAAAATTCGTGACAAACGGAAACGGAATGAAACGGATCAGTTCCGACAAACGAAAAATCGAAATGTCATTTTTTCTGGTCGTGCCCTTGTCTACTTAACATAATCACCTATGGGAAGAATGCATACAACATAAAATGGGATCACTCCATTTTCAATGCATTCTTATGGGAATTTGTATAAATGAAAATTTGCTTAACATAATTTCATTTGTAACAAATTAATTCCTTTATACAAGGTACCACTGTATCTCCTAACACAACCCCACTCCAAGGGCACAGTACATGTACCCTGATACAGTAGCCACTAGAGATGGGCACAAAATGCCAAAATGGATTTTTTGTGTTTGTTATTCGGGCCCTGGGGCCCGCTTCATTCCATTTCCGTTTTTTTTGGCCCCCGGGGCCCCGCTTCGTTTCCGTTTCTTCGTTTTTCGGGTGCAGCAAGCTGCAGCTGCAGGGAGCCCTCCCAGGGCTGGGCGCCACCGGAGCTGGAGGCATGCGGGCCGGGAGAGCATTCCCGTGGCCATGGGGAGCCCTCCCGGAGCTGGGCACTGCTCCGGTCACTACTCACAACAGGCCACCACCCCTGGAGCACTGCCAAGCGCTGCCCTCCCTTGAGCCCCCTCCCCAAGGACAGATCCACCGCTCCGTCCGCCACCCCCATCAGGTTGCTACCCCGGAGCCCCACGCAGCATTGCCATAACTGGGGTCCTTTCCCCCACAAACCACTCCACCCCAGGAGCTGCCACACCAGCAGACCGCCGCCCCCCCCCAGGCCTAGACCTGGGAAACCTGTGTGGAGGGGGGCTGCTGCACTCCCCCCGTGCTCCAATGACACCCTCCACTCCTGCTTCCAAGCCAGCTGCACCGTCGCCGCTTCGCCATGTGGCCAAGATGGCGCCGGGCTCAGCCAAGTTCCAACATCCTTCCCTCCAAAGCCTGCTGAGTGCTGATGAAGAGACCAAGATCCCGGAGCCCAGCCCTCATAAGGGCTCGGATCTCTTCTCTTCTCGTGGGACTGGCAAAGTCTCGCATCGGCTCCGGCGGGGAGGGGGCAAAGAGGCTCCACCATGTCCAGCCCCCTGTTGCCACCCTCCACTTGTTGAATGACACACGGCAGGCTGTCATTCACCAATTGGAGGTGTCAAGCCCCACACAAAGAGCACACACACAAACAGGGTTCAGTTCTTTGCCAAGATCTTTAGTGGAAAGCCAGGCAAGTTCAAGTCCGTTGCTGCAATCAAGTGCCAGATAAATAACAGAATCCAACTCCAAGCGATTAACAGTCCAAGTCAAAACCAGAATATCTCATGGAAACCAGATGCCAAACCCAAGGGAACAGATCAAGCCGTGGTCCAGGAAGCCAGTCCAAAATGAGGAAACAGAGCCAAGGTCACAGACAGGAACGTGGTTGCAAGTTCAAATGACGCGTTGCTCCCACAGAGAGCTCAAGGTGAGCTTACCAGCTTTATCTCAAAACAGGGAACACACCCTTACTTCTGGAAAGGCTCCTGCTGGTACTCAGGGCTTCCTGACCTGATTCCCTGTCTAGCATCAAAGACCCTTTCCCTAGCTCTCCTGGTAGCACGTCTTTGCAGAATCCTGCTCATAGCCCTTCTAGGGGGAGAAGATATGTTTTCAGCTGAGTCATCAGACCCAGCTGCCTGCTGACTTGAGCTGCAAGGCTCCTCCAGCAGCTCTTCACCATTTAACCCCTCAGAGTCAGGTTCTGTGACAGCCAGGGTCCTGGCAGGAGGTGGCTGGACAGGGGGCTGGGATCCTGCCTCCGTGCGCAGAGGCAGGATCCCAGCCCCCTTTCGCCGCCCTCTGCTGCTCCATTTTTCATTGCGCGAGCGGCGCGATGCCAGTAACGGAAATGAACAGAACCGAAGAAAAATTTCTTGGTTTTGTTCTGTTTGAGCCTGCCCCATCGCAATGGTCATTATTCGTAACGTTATGTAACGGAACGAATAATGGAGAACAGTAACGAAAAAATGGTCGTTTCGTGCCCATCTCTAGTAGCCACTTATATGTATTTCTTTTAGGGTCTGTGGCCAGCAGGTGTATTATTTGATACCAAGTGGAGCAAAAGGAAGAAACACTATCAAGAAATGAGAGAAATGACCAAGTGCTACACAGGGGCTGAGGATCATGCTCACTGGATAATTCCAGCATCCCCTAACTATGCTTTCAAAAGCTCCTGAAATTAAACGAAAGGTGCCATGAGGTTCTTGAGATCAAAAGAATAGTATTATGGAGAGACTTTGCTGAGGCCAAGGCAGAGCTTAATGGTCCCTATCAGATGAGGGCAGACAGTAGCATGTGGGGCAAAGGAGAATTGCATAGCATCTCAGACATAAGTAGAAAACCAGTCAGGCCCTTCTTTTGAGTCATCATTGACAAATGTTAATTCTTCATTTCTAAAACCATAAGGAAACAAAAGCCCTGAAACTTTGGACCATTCCCAACTTATGGCTAAGGAGCCATTTTGTAACATTTTGTAAAAGCTACTTCCCTCTGTTTCTTGACAGCCTTCAAGCCTCCTCAAATGAAGGGGAGCCAAACTGAAACAATCTAGCTAGATTTGCCTTGTTGTATGATATTGATTTAGGTGCCCATGGCTTTTGAGGTCTTGTTAATGTTGCCTTTAAAGCAAAGCACTTCTGCTATGAGTAGGAAAGAAAATACTAATTCACCCTCTCAGGTCTGAGGATAATACCTATAGTTTTAATTATTCTTTTAATTCTGTTCAGAACCTTGCTCACTGCAGATTTTTTTCAATTTCAAATGCTGCTAAAATCATTTTCAGCTTAGGACATTCAGCTGGAACATTTAAAAATCTGGGTGCGGAGAAGGGTTCATTATAGTTCGAAACTTTGGCTGGAGTCATGTAGTACATTTATGCTGCTGTACCTCAAATCAACATAATGATCAGTGTAAACTGTTACAAATTAAAAAGTCAGCGCAAGCATTTGCAGTGGTATGCCAAGCTGCATGAGTCAGTGCACAAGTCAATGCCTATACTGACTTTTTAACCGGTGGGAATTAGCCACAGAGAATTACACTGAGTGATTTCCTCCAGCAGGCATAACTAACAGGACACAGGGCAATAAGAAAGAGAAGTAATTTTGACTCCAAATATCACCATTCTATTAGAGAAAGTAGTACCACAAAGTTAACTGTAAAACTGCCCTTGGATGAATGTGGCTCATCTCTAGCCCATGACAAGCATTTTTGCATATCACTAATTTCAGTTGAACTCAATGGCTTGGGTTCACATTTAGTCACAGTCACTTAAAAACCCTTGTGACTTAGTAATTCTAACTCAAGTATAATCGAGTTCAGTGCTCTGCTCTAAGTTTGGATTCAACAAAATGGGCTTTAAGAACACCCAGGTCAAGTTTTATCTAGCTGAGCTACACGGTCAAATCTCCACCACATGTGGCATCCTGTTGGTTCAAGATGCACAACCCAGAATGCTGAAGTCATAAACTGTATTTAAAGGTAGATGAGAAAACATGTGGCTGAACTGGGATTTGTTACTCATAGGACTTGGCTTCCAGACTTCTTAGTTCTTTGGATATCAACCTTCCTCTGGTCGTGTTCCAGCTTGTTAATGTCTTTCTTAAACTGTGGTGCCCTGAATCGGACCCAGTACTCATGGCGGGGTTGGAGCAGATTAGAACAAAGCGGTGCCCTGGTTCCCTTAATGATGTCAGTGCAGTGTCAAGTGCAGGTGATCAGTTTTGACCACTAACCAGCATAATCGATCCCTGCCCAGCAGTCCACTGTGTGGGAAGGAGAGATGGAAGGCTCAAGAGGAAAGAGAGAAGGCAAGGGCAGAGAGAGAAAAATGATGACCCATCCACTTTGGGCTGTGTCCCTATCTGCCCACTTATGCTTTTAGCCTAGCCAAGTGCAGGCATGCTCCCCCTCTCACACAGAGACTACTGCCAAGAAAATGTGTCCCCTAACCTAAAAACAGACACCCATCCTAGCAGTAGGTGAACAAACTGCTACCAGTGGGTTGGTGCCACAACCAGCAGATGACATAAAATACTGTACCTTCTTTTCCTCCCAGTAATGATTCATCAGTTCATTGAGTTCAGTTGAATGTCATAACATGCAGAACAGTGGGATTTCTCCCCTGCCAAGTCTCCCCCTCCCTCCCCCACCCCTTCTCCCTCAAATATCCCTCTCTGCCTTGAACCCGCTGTCAAGCTCCCTTGGGGTCCGGAGCAGGGTCCACTAGCAAGCCCATCTGGTCCAAGTCTGAGGCTGAAGCTTGACCAGGTTAATTCCAGGTGGTTCCTGGGTGAAGGGGCTTCAGACCAGCTGTCCGTGCAGGCTGAGGTGATTCAATGCCCTCTCCCGGTAAGACCTCTGGCAGAGCGACAGCATTACGCTGCACACGTGTACTACTCGATTATTTTTATTATTGTGAGTCCATATATAACTCCCTCTGCAGCTCCTTGCGGGAGAGGGGAGGGGGACTGAGAGCTGCTCCAATTCAGCGGTTCTGCAGGTGCATCCATATTTGCCACCCCCTTGCCTGCTGCTGTGGGGGAAGGGAGAGGGCTTTGCTGCAGCCCTCTGCAGACTCTCCGGCCCTTTTGCCAACCCTGGTCCGAGGGGCAGGGGCGGAAAACAGAGGGCAGAAGGGGATCGAACCCCCCATTCCCCACGGTATCTTTCCCTATTTGTTTTCCCCTGACTGCAGGCTACCTTAATGCTCCACTAACCTACATGTTCTCTGACCCACCGAGGTCTCACCCCACCCCACCCCCGACTTCCGCCGAGGTCGTGAGCGGGTGTCGGAGCGGACGGTGTGGATCGAATGCCGCAAGCGAGGGAGCAGAGGCACCGCTGGGGAGGGGGCGCGATACGGGAAGCCCGGGAAAAGGCATCCTCGAGCGGGCAGGCCGCGAAAGGGGACCGACCCAAGGCCCTGATCGAGCTGCTTCCCACCCCGAGTCCGGGTAACATTGAGGGAAGTGCCAAAGAGCAGGAGGTGGAAATGGCCAAGGGGACGGGCAGGCCTTTTCTCCCTTCCCTATTTAAATAACAATAAAAAAGCCCACGGGAAGAGTCCGCGCGCCTCCATCCCGGCGCTCCCTGGTGAAAGCTCTGCGAAGGACCCCCCACATCAACTTGTCCGCCGCCTGTCCCAGTTCGAAGCCGGTCTCACTTTGAGAAGCGGGCGTCGGCAGGCGCGCTGCAGGAGCCCTGCCCTGGGAATCGCCGTCCTTTGCCCGCTGACGGAGCCCGGTGGTCCCGTTAGTCCCGGGACAACGGGCCCGCTGGCTTTGGAACGGGAACGGCAGGCTCGTCCCAAGCCGCTCCCTGGTGGTCCCGCCGCCGGCCTTGCAAGCTGCCTCCCTGCATTGCGTCTTTTTCGGGATCGAGCGGGGTTTGCAAATGTTAAACCCTCGCGAAGGTCGTGGGAGGCGGCGGCGGCGGCGGGGCGTTGCTTGCTGGGTGGCGCAGGGACACCTTCGCAAATCCCGTCCAAAGGCCGCGGCCGGCTTCGCCAGCGGCTGGCCTGACTAGCCCGCGAAGAAGATGGGGGCTGGGGGAACCGCGCGCTAGCAGCACAGCCACCCTCCTCCCCCCTTTTCTTCCCCCCTCCCCTCCCACTGCAACGCCTTGGCTGCACCAAAGAACTCTCAGGTTTCTGCTGAGACTGCAACGCAGTCAAGAGATGGCTCGCCGGGGCTGCCTGCACTTCGCATCCTCAGCCGCCGCCGCCGCCGCCGCCTGGCCCCGCCGCCACGCGTCCTGCTGCTGCCGCTGCCGCGGCCGCTGCCTCCCCTTTAGCCCAAGCAGCGCCGAGGGGACCCAGGTGCAGCTGGAGCCGCCGCCGCCGCCGGAGGAGGAGGAGGAGGAGGAGAAGATGGATCGCGCCTCGGCCTGAGCCGGCCTTGAGGAGGCAGAAGCGCAATCGCAGAGAGGGAGGGGGGCAGAGAGAGAGAGAGAGAGAGAGAGAGAGACGGCGGGGGGCAGAAAAGGAACGACAAAGCGAAAGGCACCCTTGCAAGCCCACCCCCGCTCTCTCGCCGGCTCGCTTGCGCTCCGGACACCCAGAAGGAACCTCCCTCCCCCCTCCCCGTCTTTCTCCTTCACGCCTTGGCGAACTTCTCCTCTTCCTCCCACGGCGGAAACCTGGCGGTGTATGAATATTTCAGCAAGCATCTCTCGCAGGCGGACGTGGAAAGCGATCTGTAGGTGATTATTATTGAGCGGGGCGCTGGAGGCGGCGGCGCTGGCAAGTGACTTGCTGCTGCTGCTGCTGCTGCCGCCGCCGCCGCCGCTGCTGCGCTTTGGATGCTGCGCGTGCCGCTGCCGCTGCTGCTCCCTTCACTACCGCAAGGCGCTTCGCCTTGACGCATTCCTCCCCGGTCTTGCTGCTTCTTCTTCTGGTCGCTGCTGCACCAACCGGACGGGTCCACGGCAGAAGGTAAGGGAGAGGCCCCCTCGGAAGCCAAGTTTGCTGGTTTTCGCAACTGATGTTTGCATGGCAGAGGGAGGGATGGCCAAGAAGCCCGTGTAGCGTGCCCAGTTACTCCTGTCTGCTTGCTTTTCGTTTCCAATCGGTTGCCCCAAAAGGGTGCCAGGAAGTTTTAATGGATGGTTTACCTGGCTTTTCAGCTCTCGTGAAAGCTCTCAGGTATGCGCCTTCCTCTTAGCTGATTGTACATGATTTGAGGACGGGTGGGTATTTTACGCTTTGTGTCAGGCCACGGAACTCAGTGGGACAAGAAGAAAAAGATCGATAGAGCCCGGGCTGGAAGGCAGTTATGTGAAAGGTGGAAAGTCCTCTTTAAATGAAGGTGTAAAAGTTATGATGTGCAGTGACACGGAACTTGGCTGGGGCGGTAGTTAAAAAGAAAAGTACATATATGTGTAAGATTATGTTAACTGACTTGAAGGGGTGTGTTGGAATTGATTCTGGAAAGAATTGCATGATATGTAATGTCACTGAAATGGGAAAAAGTATTACGGTTTTTGTATTTTGCTCTCTCTCTCTCTCTCTCTCTCTCTCTCTCTCTCTCTCTCTCTCTCTCTGTGTGTGTGTGTGTGTGTGTGTGTGTGTGTGTGTGTATGTGTGTGTGTGTGTGTGTGTGCGTGTGTGTGTGTGTGTGTGTGTGAGAGAGAGAGAGAGAGAGAGAGAGAGAGAGAGAGAGAGAATGAGTGTGAGAGAGAAAATAAGAGTGCTTCTTATCCCTTTACACAGTATCTGCCAGTTGCCTCTGAAGTGAGCTTTATTACTTACAAAATAAATAAATAAAGAGGAAGGGGCCAGTCCAGAGCAAGTGGGAAGTCTGTAGATGTTGCTGAGTCGACATTTCAAGCAATCTCGTCCCAGCCGCTACATTTATTTATTTATTTATTTATTTTTATTGAGGGAAAGTGTGTGACGGTAGCCGCAATACAACAGGAGCGACAGCAGCAGCAGCAGCAGCAGCAGCAGCAGCAGCAGCAGCAGCAGCAGCAGCATGCTCACAGACTGGAGAAAAACAGAGGAAGAGTGTTAAAAGAGAGAAGCTAAGAAGGGGACTCTCCACCATTGCAATACGTGTGTGCTATGAGACACTAGCCATCCTGTTGTTGTTGAGTACAACCAAATACAGAGTTTGCTCCTTCCTTCCTTCCTTCCTTCCTTCCTTCCTTCCTTCCTTCCTTCCTTCCTTCCTTCCTTCCTTCCAAATGACTAGCACTCTGTACTCCCATTCTCCTCGAGCCTGGGCACTTTTCAATCCCCTCCTCTTTCTGTATTCTTGAGTTTTCCAGCCTGGGCATCCATTCTGTACCCTTTGGTTTCCTGCTGTTTGAACAGCCCATACCAGGACCTCATCTCCCTTCTGAACTCATGTTGTAATTCAACCTTTGCATCCTGCATCTTTTTGCCCTTAGGTTCCCCATTATTCACTCTTCTTCAGTTTTTTTTCCAATTTAGAAGCTTGCCTCCCTCTGCCTCTTGTCTCAATTCCACCCCACCTGCTATCTCCCATCCCCTCATCATCTCCCATCTTCTCATTTTCCCGTTTTTCCCACCCCTCTCCCACTATGACGGTGATGGCTGGGGAGGTCATCGACGAAACGTCTGCTCTGCCAGGCCACCCTCAAGACAGCTATTGCCCTGGTGTTCACGATGACCATGAATGCTGTGAGAGGGTTGTCATCAACATTGCTGGCCTGAGGTTTGAGACCCAGCTAAAAACGCTTGCCCAGTTTCCCAACACATTGCTGGGTAATCCAAAGAAACGCATGCGGTACTTTGACCCATTGAGGAACGAATACTTTTTTGATCGGAACCGTCCCAGCTTTGATTCCATCCTCTATTACTATCAGTCTGGGGGACGACTTCGCAGGCCAGTTAATGTGCCCTTAGACATGTTCTCTGAGGAGATCAAGTTCTATGAACTGGGAGAGGAGGCAATGGAGAAATTCCGGGAAGATGAAGGGTTCATCAAAGAGGAAGAGCGGCCACTGCCTGAGAAGGAATATCAGCGGCAGCTCTGGCTTCTGTTCGAATACCCTGAGAGCTCTGGGCCAGCCCGGGTCATTGCCATCGTCTCTGTCATGGTGATCTTGATCTCCATAGTGATCTTTTGCCTGGAGACTTTGCCCATATTGAAGGAGCAGGAAAGAGACTACACGGGACCTCAGAACCGCAGCGACAACTCCACCATGTTCTACAAGCCCAATATCTTTACTGACCCCTTTTTTGTTGTGGAGACCCTGTGCATCATTTGGTTTTCTTTCGAGCTGGTGGTGCGCTTCTTTGCCTGTCCCAGTAAAGCTGAGTTCTTCAAGAACATCATGAACTTCATTGACATAGTGGCCATCATCCCTTACTTCATCACCTTGGGAACAGAGATGGCTGAAGAGGAGGGGCCTCAAAAGGGGGAGCAGGCTACCTCCCTGGCTATCCTGCGGGTCATCAGACTGGTAAGAGTCTTTAGAATCTTCAAACTCTCCAGGCATTCTAAGGGCCTCCAGATCCTGGGACAGACCCTCAAGGCAAGCATGAGAGAGTTAGGTTTGCTCATTTTTTTCCTCTTCATTGGGGTGATTCTGTTCTCCAGTGCGGTGTATTTTGCTGAAGCTGAAGAGCCTGAGACATGTTTCGACAGCATCCCCGATGCTTTCTGGTGGGCAGTGGTAACCATGACCACTGTGGGATATGGTGACATGTACCCTGTGACAATTGGAGGCAAAATCGTGGGCTCCTTGTGTGCCATTGCTGGTGTGCTGACAATTGCCCTGCCTGTACCTGTCATTGTGTCCAACTTCAACTACTTCTACCACCGAGAAACAGAAGGGGAAGAACAGGCTCAGTTGCTTAAAGTTAGCTCTCCTAATTTAGCATCTGACAGTGATCTGAGTCGCCGTAGCTCGTCCTCAATCAGCAAATCTGAGTACATGGAAATTGAAGAGGATATGAATAATAGCATAGACAATTTTAGAGAGGCAAACCTCAGGACTGGCAAATACACTATAGCCAACCAAAACTGTGTTAATAAATGCAAGCTGCTGACTGATGTTTAAAAATGCAGAGTAACAAAAACAACACAAAACTGGCAGCTTGGAGACTGTAAGTGACTGGCAGTCACACTTTGTAGATGCTTTATGAATAGTCTTTGAATGCTTTACCTCGTAAATGCATTGTTGCATTGAGAATTTTTGCTCAGTGATTCAAGAAGCTTTCACAATCCATGAAAGATATTCCCACCTTTTCATTTTGTTTCAGAAGGGTATTTTCCAGTTGTATGAACAGTTAATTATAACTCTTTGGGTCAACCTAGCCATGAATAATAATTGTATGCTTCTACCACTAAGCAATTTTTCATTATTTTCCTTTCTTTCACTTATTTTTTTTTTAAAAATCAAGAGGTCTCTTACAAATATTCAAAATATGCATGGATTCCAGGCAAAGAAACCTACAAAAACCCTGCACAATGCATCCAAGAAAATGCATCCAAACAGTATTTAGCAGTAATGTGCAGTAAGTATTTGCCACTCTTTAGGCTGACATACATATATATGTATATATATTTCCTTCCTTTGCGAAAGGTTTTGTAATTCTGATCTACCAATTCATACACAGCACCTTATAAAAATATGCCAGATCTTTTTTTGGTTTTTGCTCTTAAATAATAATTCTGTATGGGGTGTGTGTGTGGGGGGGGGAGGAAGATAGAACATCTGCAATGCTGCTAAGGTTTTAAAAGTGCAGATGGTTTCAATGTACTTTTCATCACCTTCTCCAGAACTGGATGCAAACCTTTTTAGCTCCTTTGTTGCAAGACAGCACAATAGAATTTAATATAAGCATGTTTGACTTTGATACTATCTATTTTATAACTGCATGCCTGGAACATTACCTCAGACAATAAGGGATAAGCTTTTATTTGAATCACTCTCCTTTAAAATAGGCCCTTTTATTTCAATTTGCATTCACCAAAAGTGCACTCCTTTTTATTTATTAAGTATCCAATTAGTAACTTTAAAGTACTGTATTTAAGTGTGTATGTTAGTCAAATGGGGACAATAATTTGTGGAGATCAAAGCATGTTAAAATATTCAGCATTATGGCCTATTTGACTAAGGCACAACTCAAATTAATTAATTAATGCATGGTTTCAGTAGTAAATTTAAAAAAACAACAAAGAAATTTTTTTAACATTGCTTGTTGGAACTGAGGGCCAAGAGAGATTTGACAGTTTTCCTGCATTGGACAGGGAAATGAGTTGGCTTCTCTCCAGGCCTTGTTGGAAAGTAACATATCTCATCCCTTAAAGGGAAAGTAATAAGGAAAATTAAGAAGCCCAATTTATATATAGCAATGCCTAAATATTCTGTATCTCTTAGAGCAGAAAAAAGGTGCAGAAGCATGCCTTTTGGTGCATTCTTAGAATGTAAAACGAAACCTATCTATTATGTGCATCCGAATGGTAGCCCCCTCGTTCTTTTGCAGCCATTGTTTGAGCCTTAGAAATTTTTGTATTCCCCTAGGATTCACTGATGATACTCAACCAATTGATTTTAGGTAGTTGCTTAGTGCCTTTATCTTTACAGCCACTGAACTGCTGAAAGTGCCTCTATGAAAAGAACTGATCCTGAGCAGTCATGGATGAGTCAGTGAGACAAATATCAGAACTTGGCTGTTCCAAATGCAGGCATTGCATAAAGAACCAGGGAGAAAGACAGTCTGCAAAGAGGCGGAAGAAGTGGGCAAAGACCACCAGCACTCATTCATGCCTAAATTTTCCCAATGTGCTTCCATCCTACGCAGTAGGGTGACATCACAATCTAGATTTTACCTTTGCTGAAGAGGTTGTAATTATGTGTTTGCACAGAATGTAACATTGCTGTTCCAGATTGTTTCTAGATATTTCACTGCCCTCCATGTTGTTGGGGGGTGGGTGGGGTGGGGTGGATGACAGGTTGGTCCTCCTCTCCCTGGGGAAGGCTTTTTGGCCGCCTGTTCTCCGATGACCTGTAATTATAATCACAGTGCAGGCAGACAGGTTAGCTAGATGTCCTCTTGGCCAGCTTGAATCTCTTGGACTCTTTTCAGAGGTGTCTGCTTTTCCAGCCAAACACCTGGTGGGGGTTCACCTTGTTCCAACCTTCCCAAAGTTAATGAATTTCTATACTGGATCCCTATGGAACTCTCCTATCCACTGTCACGGTTTTCCTACCATTGTAGATTACAGCCATTTCTGAGAGAAGATATTCTCTGCAAATATGTCTGATACTGCAAGTCACAGAAGTTACGAAGTCAGTTTTAACCAATATAAGTGTTGCTTAGTCTTTAAAAACATTGCAGCCGAAGGTTCCTGCCCCCGCTTCCCCAACTTCACTTACAATCTTTTGCTCTCTTTTTCTTCACTGCATAGACTCCAGGCCTTCAGCTCATCCCCAACATCTGCCTTTCAATAGTTTACACTTATATGGCATTTCAGAAATAACAGAAGGATATGATTTCTGCAGTTTTGCAGGGACCTGACATGCCCAGTGCACAGAAAGATGCAGTTTGAAGGTTCCCATAATTCATAAGGACGGGGAATAGTTATCAAGGAGAGGTGGACCTTTTCAGTAATGATTGTAAAATATTGCTGGGAGGAAGGACATGATACATTTGAGAAAGGAAGTCTTTGTCCATTTTGTTATCCTTCTCCTGTCCCCCAGACTGCTAGACTTCCTCAAACTTTAAAATTGAGGAGAATTAGCCCAGTACTGAAACTGATTTGAAAGCTGCAGTTCAGTTCCCTTGCCAATAATCAACTCCGTGCCAAGTGAGGTCACTGATCAGAAGGCGCCATGTGGGACAGAGGATGAGGCCTAAGTTGGGCAGCCTGGTGAGTGTGCGTGATGAGATTACCCACACCTTAGTTTATCTGCTGGACTGATCCTTATTCTGCATGCTTAAGAGAAAGTACTGCATGTAGGGGTTCAATTTATGGCATTCCTCCCCACGTTTGCTTTCGGCAGGGTTGGGTGGATCTTTAGGGCGGAGGGTGGGTGGGCTTCTTGGGAACCATGACAATTGCTTACTCATTTATAGTCCTTGACCAAGGAGCTAGGCTAATACGGAGAACAGGGCATCAACTCATGTAGCGTAGGCATGCATTTCTCCTCCCCTTCAATCAGACTCATGGCTCTGCACTGTATGTGCCGAAATGTCTTTGTAGGCCTGAAGGTGCACTAAATTACTGCCTGATATGCCTTGGGTTTTGGTTTTAATTTTCGTTTTATGTCAACTTTTTTTTTATGACTGATAGTCCCAATTTTTTTTAAAAAAAATCAATGTGGGAGTTTGCCCCAGTTGCTGTAGGATAAAAAAAAGGATGTGGCCAATCCAAGTACAGCAAGAAGAAGCCACGTGTTTTGGTGGCCGTACGGGTAACGGCTTTTCAGTGTTGATCCGTTCTCATGATTTGTGACATTGTGTCAATTCATTAATTGTAAATTCAACATTTGTGAGGATCAAGCTTGTTTATTTAAATGACAATTAGGCAGTGGGTCGTACATGCCCTTAAGGACAGTACAGTTGGGGACAGGTCTGACTTGAAGCACAATTCACTGAGAAGTTCTCCCATGTGAACCTCATAGAAGTGAACACGAGATGCACAAGAGCTGCGCTTGCACAGCTCCCATTCATTTCCACGTGGCTTGGTGTGATGGAGGTGCTATTTGGATTTTCTGCTTCCGGTATCAAAATACCTTGGGATAGTTCCTTGTTGACAATGTAGAGACCAACATCGCCTGGATAATCTAAAAAAGAGAAAATGTAGGTTTTTTTTGTCAGGAGTATATTTTATGAATAATAAAGATTTAATAAAGGATGTATAGGAGTTCAGTAATCTTATCTGTTTTCCAACATGTAACAGTTAGTAAAGATTCTGAAAAATTGTGTTACATCACATGCATAGGAGTAAGGCTAATGATGTATGTTTCATGTAAAAGGAGAGGATATGGAGATAATTAAATTTGCATTATAAATTTTAGGATTAAATGGGCCAATTTCAAACTAAACAGGATTCTACTGCTTTCTCTCAGTTTTGATAAATTTAATCTATATTTCTATGTTATGAACAATTGGCTGCACTCTAGTAGCAAGTCACAAATAGAGTAGACCCGTTGACTCAGTGAAGATTTCAGGGGAGTTGACTCACCCAGTATCCACTGATTCCATGGGCCTACTTTAGTGGTGGTGACTCACTGCTGGATATCACACAGAATGTTGTTGGGTTCTTTAAACCGAAATGCTTTCCTTTTCTTAAAATGATATGAGAATTACATGATAGGTATTGCTGGCTTCAGTGAAGTTTCATTGAACATTGGTTGACCTGGTCTGGTCTGCGTTAACAGTTAGATGGAGTGGTAAAACTGTTCCTGAATTGTCCCACTTTAGACTGGAGCTGAGAAGTGGCACCAAGTGAATGTTTTGATTTTCACTCTCCTAAGACAGCAACAACACAGAATGTGAAGTCTCAGATGCAGCTGTGCTGAAATCCTCTGTGGTACCTATGTCTCATTTTTACTGAGTAATAACTCTGTCAGCTGTAACAATTTGTTTCTCATATTATGACCAGACATGTCTTTTAGGATTTTAGTTGTTCTCTCTTTTTTGCTTTTCACAAGTTCCATCCATTCATTCCCTTTTCTATTTCCCTGGTTTTCCTTCTCAATTAAAGGAATCCTCAGCATCCTGTTGTAATATGCTTCCATCCCTTTCATAGTTGCCTGGATTAAAGTCCATGATTCCGTGCAAAGAGGATTCCTAACTTGAATTTTCTCTTGACATATTTGTTTGTTGTGTGTAGAGGTTGAACATTGAGTCCTATAAGATCCCAATTATGGTTTGAAAGACACCTCTCTGTGAGAACTAGGGCATTGGTTTATGCAGGGCAGTTCTTATTTTAATCAGTGTGGTGAGTATTCAACCACTTGATTCTTTAGTCTCCAACTGAAGGATACAGTTCAGGAAATGTTTTACTATGACATCTGCTTTTCATATAGATCAAGCTTCTTATATCAGGAATGGAAAAATCTTGAGACAAGTGGCCATTGCATAGGTTTGAACCTAGGATCCGAAGAATTAAGATTAATTCTTAATTAATGAGTTCTTTGTTCAAAATCTTGGCTTCCAAAAATCTTGTTTGTTTATTTGTTTTTAAAGCCTTACTTTATTCATTTAGCCATTCATATGAATAAATCTCTCAGCGCACAGATCAGTACCTGTAATTACAATTATGGCATTCTGAGCCATTTAGTTTTTATTCTGATATGCAGGGCAAGAAATAAGTGAGGCAGTATCAACAGTCCTTTCTCCTCTCTAGCCTTGTTTAAATACTGCTGTACTTTCATCATTGTGTAGTTGTTGGCTATTCAATTTGTTTTAGTAAAGCAGGTGCAAAAAATACAATCTAAAGAAAGGTTTACAATTTAAAATAAAGGAACTAGGGGCAACTCTGGTCAAATCATAGTTCAGGTGTTAGGCAATGTAAACTTTGAGAACTTCCACAATGCATTTTTTGCCATTTAAAGTAATTGTTAAGAAAACTTGCCCACAAAGCAGGAAAGTATGGATTCAAGGTGCTTTGTAAATGGAACAATAGCACGAAGAGACTTTTAGAGATCTCAGCACTTCTGTTTATAATTTCTGTGGTGTTGTTGGCAATCACAAAAAAGAATCCCATTCAACGTGAAATAGCATCTTACATTATAAAGCACTACGCAGATCTATGGCCAATTGGTACTGGCATTGGCATTGGCATTGCTGAATTGGCATTTTTAGACTTTCTTTTTAATGAGATTTTCATTTCAGGACAGGTCTCTTAAAAAAAACACCCAAAAAGATACACAAGGCATCTATTTTATTGTGTTGCTAAAATATATCTAGCTGTTAATCAGAATTAACCACTGTGTTTATTTTATTTGACAAATTTGAACATACTTTTAGCTTCTTATTTCCCTTTCTCCTTTTCTATCTCTGGGTGCTTAACGATGCATCTGTAAGGTTGGAAACATATATGATTAGAAAAGAGTATGCCTTTATGTTTTTCAAAGAAATGCAATGAGTTTGAGGATTTACTATAATTTTGTTTGATGGGGGAAATTTCTGTTATTTACCTATGCTAATTAGTTGTTCTACCCCTATATATGATTTACTGTTGTCAGAATTTTCCTCCTCCAGGCTCTATTGTCATTTGAATACAGCCGAATTCTCTCGGGGCTTATTTAACTTTGATTAAAGTATTGTTTCAATGACATTTCTATAATGTGATTGGAATCAAATGTATATTTTACTTTTATACAAAAAGTTTAAGAAGAGAATATTTTTATGACTAAATTCAATGAAGAAAACATTGTACTTGCCTTTCTTTTCCAAGTCATGTAAACACATTTTTCCCTAGCACGCTGGTTTGAAACTGTGTAAATAACAGCTATGGGCAGGAGTGTCTATGGATTCTTTGACATACCTCTCATTTTAAATGATCGACTATTAACGCTGAACGAGGTTGTGGAATGGTTATTTGCGGGACAGTGCACCATCAGGGCAACAAACCATTGAAGCTGACATGGGTCTATTGATTTCCATAATTTGCATATTGCTTACTACACTTTGAGTCATGTATGTACTTCCATTGTCGATTCCTGCTAATTTGTCTTAAACATAGCCGAAACAGTTTGGTTTGACAATTTTTAGGACAGAGAATGTTATGAGTTTCTATTTAAAACATATGATGTGCATAGTTTTCTTCTATGCAATTTTACTTGCTTCTGTCACTTTTATCATTTGTTCATACTTGGCCTCTATTAAAGATAATTTTTAAGGATCTTATTCAGGAATACTGTGACTGATTTATTGTCTGGAGTTGAATTTTTCTCCTTTTTCCTCCCAAATGAGCCCCCTTGGGAACCTTTGTGAAATGTGTCGATGGCAAGAAAGATGTCTAGGAAAGATAGAGCTCGCCTTGGAGAGTTATGTGGTGAAGAGGGGAAGGCCAGCTGGAAGGAGAAAGGGGTTGTGATCAAAGAGGAGCTCTGCATGGCTGAGACCTCCAGAGCCCTTCATGTCAATCTGTGGTTGTTGGCCAACTTCCTTCCTCCCCACCCCCACCCCCACATGAACTATATTCTTATAAGCGGAGCTTACAGGTATGCAACATTTGACATTTTATTATTTTATGAAATAGACAGTTGGTAGGACAGTTGGCTATTCTGCACACTTGAAGGTCTGCTTTCTAAAACAAAACTCTGGGTTACCATTTGCATGTGTAACATTTTTACTCATATGATTGCTATATACTGCAAAAATATAAGATGGGATATGTCTGGTAGGCCCGAGCTGTTGCTTCTTGAAAGTGAAATGTCAAATCAGATAATTTAACAGATAATACTAAAATAGCTTTTAAGTGTACTGCGAGGGATACATATTTATATTTTATTGATCTATGAGTGGTTATAAACCATGATTAGGAGTACACTTCCCTTACAATGCAAACTAAGTGAAATATTTATGAAGTCCCTTGAATTATGATCCTCTTTCTTTGAGTCCAGGTACTATCTATGTCTCCTCTATATACAGAAAAACCTCTTCATGGTTATTTTAAACACAACCATCTTTGTTGGCCTTAGAGTTAAACAGTGTTGCTTGTGTCTGATTTTATTGTTGTTGTTTTGACATATACAGCACCCCATAGTGCTAAAACACTTTCTGGGTGGTTTGCAACATAATTACACAAACAACAGTAACCCCACCCCCCAGTGATGCTGGTATTCATTTTACCAACCGTGGAAGGTACAGTAATACCTTGGTTTAGGTACATAATCAGTTTCAGAAACATGCTTGTAAACCAAAGCACTCGTATATCAAAGCTAATTTCCCCATAAGAAATAATGGAGACTCAGATGATTTGTTCTAGGGCCCCATAGACCACATACGGTACACACACAAAATGCCAAAACTCACAAAATAAGTTGGCTAGAAGTCCACGTCCACACTATGGTTTATGCGTCTGGCTGCAGAATCTGCTCTGCTTGGGACTAACAACTGGAATTTACTCCGTATTTTTAATGTTACAATAATAAAGTGCAATTCATAACCCTATAAACACAGCTGCACCATGACTAGAAATGGTTTGGAAAAAATAAGAAAGGATGTTGGAAACAAATTAAATATAAATATAAGTATAAAGAAAAATAAAACCCTAACCTATGCTTCCTGTTGAAAACCTTTGTGGCTGGTGTGAGGGAATTCTCCCTTCCTCTCTCCTCCCTCTACTTTGGAGGCTGCCTGAACATTCCAGACAATCACCTGTAATCTAGGAGGGAGAGAGAGCACCACCACATTGGCTCACTTGTAATCATGTGACCTGCTCCAGCACTCATATTGCAAGAAATTGCTAGTTGATCATGGCAACATTAATCAGAAACGGTTGCTTGTCTTGCAAAACACTTGTAGACCGAGGTTCACGTAAACCAAGATATTACTGTATCTGGCTGTGGAGTCAAGCTGAGAGTTTGGTTCCCCACTGTGTTTCCTTGACAGGGGGCGGACTCAGTGATCCATAGGGCATCTTTCGGCTCTGAAGTTCTAAGATGATGATGATGATGATGATGATTATGATTATGATTATGATTATGATGATTATGATTATGATGATTATGATGATTATGATGATGATGATGGAAGGCTGATTGTGCATTCTTTCCCATTCTATGTCCAATTTTGGGCACAAAGAGAAGTTGAGAAGGGCAAGTCCAAACATAATTATACAGCTCATTGTAAAATTTTCACATTTGCTGTCTGAATGGGACAATAAGTGTGTGCCATCTTGTTTACCATCCTCCCTGTGACTGAAAAGGTTGGGAGAGAGACTTTGGAGGTAGTTACTATTTTCTGTGTGATGAGTGATATTAGTTGAAAAGGATTCTCGATTGTGAAGAAGCCTGTGAATTATCTTCAGTCAAATCTTCATTCCAGCAATCTTCAATCATTCTATAATTCCACAATTCATGCTGAGATTCTTTGCACTTGCCTTTTGCCATGAATCAAGTTATATGATGTATTCCAAATTCTCATGATGCACTTTGCATGTACAAACTCGGCATCAGACAACTTTTTTCCTTCATTTTTAGTGCTGGATTTGCAGCTACATAGGAAAATTGAAATTATATCAACATCAGCTCATACAATGCTCATACATTGCTGGTGATGGTATAATTTTTGTTTTAGATAATTACCTCCGATTCTTACCCATTTTTTTTAATTGGCCTTGATTAAGGAGTATTGTTTCTCATAAATTCAGAGGCAGTACTTTAGATATGTTAGTTAAAATTCTACTGGAAATTTACACCATAATAAGTGTAATTGTGCAAGATAAAGCAGGGATTTGCTGCTACTTAACAATATGCTACCTGCATTCCTATATGGTGTGATTTGGGACCCAGTGAGGAATGTGATAATGCATGCCATAACACTTATGCCAGCATAAAGTTCTAGTTGGATTTTGGTCTATTAGTAGGTTACCAGTCCTGTCTTATATAGAGGTACTCAGAAGGAAGTCTCACTGTGTTCCTTCAGATTTTTTTTTTAGTGAAGCATTCTTGAGATGTATCTACATATCCATATGAGTAAATGCAAGTAATTTATCTTTTACATAAGAATATGAATGGAAAAAGAATTTTTGTAAGGATCTGCCTTTGTTGGGTCAAGAAGCATGTAGTATAATAGAAACATGGCATAACTGTAAGCTGAAGATCTATTGTATGTAATGGTTCTGTGACTGAAGTTGTTTATTGGTATTATTTTGCAGTGCTGGCAACATATTTCATAATTTCTGCTGCTCATGTAAATGATCACAGTTACCACTTTTATGTTTAGTGATGGGTTGGGGAACATCTATTGAAATCTACGGGGTTGGCTCAGATGATGGGACTTTGTTTTGATTTGCACAACATATCTCTGAGAACTTCTAACTACCATAGTGGTATTGTTGGACACCCATGACCATGTTTTACTTGTCCTGATACTGGTTTCTAAAAAGTATGCACATAACAGAGCGTTTATGCAGTACATTACTAATGCCAAATTATTATGTTGATTCATTTTCTTTGTTTTGGCTGGTGTTTTATTGCCTGTATTTATGAAGAGACAATAAGATGATATTCCACAAGTTTGTGGTTGCTGCTAAGAAAGTGCTAAAAATATGTCTCTGTTTTTCCTTTGAATTTAGGAGAAGATTCTGCTTGGTCATATTTTCTAGGCGTCTGATGTGCCTTTGAGAAAGCAACTCTCTTGAAAAGCAATTATAGCATATCCTGAGAGCCTATTACATAGCTATTTCTGTGTTTGTTTCATTCTTTGTTTTTCCTTCTTAAAATATATTTTACATAATGGCACTCACAGGTGTGGTAGGTGGAAAAATAAGTTGATCATTTGGACAGAAACATACGGTATGGTGTATGAGGGAACATCCCTTCAGGAAAATTTGTTGGACATCAAGGTTCTTTCCATTTTCCTTGAAAATCTCTTGCCGTTTTAACTAAGCAAGAATGTACATTTGTATCAAATAAATCCATGGGCAACCTAGTGATGTTCATCAAAAAACAGTTTTGGTTTTGTCAAAGCCCTTTAGGTGTCTGGTGAATGTGCTTAAATATTTTACTTAAGACATAATCTCAACAATTGGATTGGAAATTCACTTGAGATAACATTGTGTTTTAAATATATTTTACGATGTAGCCATCCTTTGCTGTTGTCATACAGGGTTGAAAGTGAAATGCACTTGTTTGCTGCCCCTGAGAGTTTTAAGTACGATTCAAGGAGACCATTAAAGTTCCTCTTTGGATAAACTTTCTGAGGGTTTCCAGGGAAGAAATACAAACTTCGTGATAAGAGAAGCAAAAAATTTCTTGAGAGAAGAGACTTGTCTCTTCTGGGCTCTATATCGTATATTCTGGGCTCATTATTGTAAGCCGCCTTGGGTCCTGTTCCAAGGAGAAAGGCAGGGAAAAAATATTCTAAACAAACAAACAAACAAACAAACAAACAAACAAACAAACAAACAAACAAACAAACAAACAAACAAACTTGATACTATGGGTGGCAGGTCAGGCTCTGACGCAGAGTACATTTAGTTTCTCATTGGCACTGTATATATTTTTACTGAGATACTGGGTAAACCAGGAGGTTATATTGATACGATATGAAGCCAGAATGCCATTATATTTCACTTAAAAATGATACTTTTGAGACAGAGTTGAACCACTTGAGAAATTTCAGGAAAATGGGAAGGAAAACAAAGATTCAGTAAGATGAGAAATATCCCATATGGTGAAGGATCTATAACTTCAGTGTAAAATTACGTACTGTTTTTCAAAATTTGTTCTAAGGCATTTAATGCCTAATTTCTCCACAATAGTTTTCTTAGAGCAGTAGAAGTTGTGACAGAATTTAGCCCTGTCCATATGTTCCAGGTGGCTTCATGAAATTAGACCTAATCTAGAAACATTTTGCAAATTGAGACTTAGTGAAGCTGAAAGGAAAATCAAAGCATGCCACTTAGATACTGCCCCATAATGCTTAAAGCACTCTCTGGATGGTTTACAAGTAATTATGCAGGTTGCACATTGCCCCCACCCTCCCTGCAAGCTGGGTACTCATTTTACTGACTTTGGAATGCTTGGTGAACCTTGGAGCCTGCTACCTGGAATTGAACCCTAGGTCATGAACACAATTACAGCTGCTGTACATCAGTTTAACCACTGTGCCACAAGGCTCTTTGTGGCACAGTGGTTAGGCAGATAATAGAGATAATAGAGCTAAAACATATGGAAATTATTTTGCAGCGTTATGGGTTGCTTTTTACTTTTATCTCACCTTCCTGAAATATTAGTACTTGTATGTTTTCTAACTAGAATAATAAGCATTATTAAGAAAGAAAGAAAGAAAAAGAAAGAAAGAAAAAGAAAGAAAGAAAGAAAGAAAGAAAGAAAGAAAGAAAGAAAGAAAAATGGCTCCTTTTATTCTATATGTAAAATGGTATATTTTGGGTTCTTGGCATTCTGACTAAATTCATGTAGTTTGAGTTGGGAAGCTTTATTTCACTAGTTCACAAATTTGT
Organism: Phrynocephalus guinanensis; assembly: GCA_037367245.1. NCBI lineage: Eukaryota > Metazoa > Chordata > Lepidosauria > Squamata > Agamidae > Phrynocephalus > Phrynocephalus guinanensis. The sequence goes on from CM074740.1 coordinate 6,265,854, forward strand.
TAGAAGGTAATGGTGGAAGAATGAAGGGGCGAGTAGTCCATTTTTTTTTTTGTAAATTTTTGAAGGCTCTTGGATCACTGTAGACAAGAGACTAGAAAAGTCCCTGTGCTATTATATATAGAGAAGAGTATAGTATAGAATCTGCTTAATTATTAATTAAGACTGGCTGCTGATCAAAGCCAATTAATATTTCATAATATGCAAGTACTGTTCCTAAAGTATATTATTGGTTTGCCTTCCTTTGACAGTGATGACGAGATATAAATACTACCTATGCCCAGATGCCATTGTTTGACTGTATTGTCTTTTATCCATCTCAAAACTTTGCTGGAGGACATGAACCAGCTAGAATAGTTCAGAGTTTAGGTGGATGCTTCTTCACAGTGCCTTAGAATTCTTGGCTGGGACAGAGAAAGCCCTGAATGCCACGAGAGAGACAGCGGTGTATGACTGGTATGTTGAACAGGGACCTGGGAAGTTCAAATACTAGTCCCCACTTAACTATGAAGCGTACAGGGTGATCCTGAAACAATCTATCAGCCTAACCAACTTTATATGATTGTGGGGATAAAATAGTGCAGGAGAGCTGCTGTCTTGGCCCCAATGGAGGAAAGGTAGCGTATTAATATAGGTTATGAATACATGAATGACACATGCCACAAATAAGTAACAAATAGACCTTAGGGAACTTGTAGTTGCCCTTTTGCCCCTGAAAGACAGAATTCTGCAGCATTGCAGTTACCACGTCTCTGCCTGGTGACAAGGAGCCATACATGGGCTCATTTCATGAAGGTCAAGAAAGACCACGTGCAATTCCCATGAGCAGCAATGCTGAAGGAGGGAATATTAAAAATATTAGGAATGGTGATAGTTGTAATGTCAAAGTCAAAGGGAAAACCGTGGAGGTGGTTTATCTGATGCAAACAGATGATGGTGGAATGTTACCCAGTGATAGAAGAATTAGGCTTGTTTCTTTGCCTCAGTCTCATCCTGCAAGAAAAAATGAGCTTTGTCAGCTCCATGTCCTGCAGTGTTTAGTTTCTCCAACATAGAGTTCTGTGCATTCCTTCCTGCATTCGACCACAGATACTATATTGCTCCTCTTGTGTTTTGGTCTCTGGTCTTTTGGGTGGACGAATCTCTTTTAGTGTGTTTGTGGGTTTAAAGTGAATGGGTATGTGGTGCTTGCCAAAAATCCTTTTAAGCTTTTCAGACACACCAGCCATGTAAGGAATAACCAGGTTCGTCTGTTGGCTCTGGGTCTCAGGCTAATTCATTGTTCTTCTGAGATGGGATGCCTTGTTGAAGGCTCACTAAACATCCACCAAATAAGAGGATGGCCCAGTGTAGGAAAGGCAACAGCCCAGGACCAGAATCAGTGGTGTATGATGATTTGAAAGAGAAAGGTTGAAGATGTAAGCATATTAGACAGAAAAGATAGGTGGTTTGAATGAGGGGTCAGGGAAGCCATTCATGTGTGTATGGAAAACCGCTCTCTCAACAGAGGTGGAGGGCCTCAGGCACACACTGTCTCCAGTTTGTCTTGCTGCTCTTTAATTGATCCCCAGAAAAATCAAAATCACTTCACACCTCCACCAGGAAGGCCACTGCTAAGGACTGACCCATATTTAATGGCTGTTGGCAAAGGATGCATGGATGTAACTTCCACACACCCCAGGCCATTGTCCATCTAATGAGCCTATACAGGTGGGGTGAAACCAAGGTGAACTATAAACCGGAGGTCTCCTACCAACTTTCCTCAGACTGAAGAAACTGCCTGGATGAGTAACAAAACGTTCTGGTCCCACACAAAAAGAAGTCAAATTACCATGACTCAGTTCCGGCATAACCTCACCTGGATGACTGAGAATCTCCACAGATATTAAAAAGTACGTGTTTTGAAATCTGATTTGGAACAATTAATTCTAGACCAGACTGGGATCGATATGGAATAACCGGTAATTCCTTTTATGGCGTAACTGTGACTTTTGGTTAGTTTGACACTTACATTTATAGCCTCACTAAACAATGGAGGAGGAACATTACATGGTTCAAATACTTGTCCTTGCTTTGTCTTGTCCCCAACCAGGAGCATTTAGGTGACACCAAGCTAGATAGGAAGGAAGTGTGCCTTGTACATGCAGTTTGTAGTAAGGGCTTTAATTACTTTAGGGAAAAGAAGGGCAACAAGTTGTTAATTAAAAATGACAGATGTATAATGGTATCTAGTTTGGTGAGTTCTGGAACAAGAATGTTAAGTAATTACTGTTTAGATGTAATATTCAAAGACCTTGTCTTTATTTACAAGTCATGTAGTATTCTTTTGAGGGTGTTTTTTTTTTGTCCTCACGGGTGCTGCAGCTTCCTTGAACATATCTTAGAGTTCTTTTCTTGGTGTTTTCTGTTGCTGTCTGACAGTTTCTGGGAAAAAGCTTTTTCACAGCTGTTTAAAAACTGATGCTCACCATCATGAATGGCTTCAGCATGATATTATATTCTTGAACATTCTTCCTAAAGGTAACTTTCCAAAGTCCCTGTGTCAGTCCAGGTTAGTGAATTTCCTTGCATATTGTCAGCACTACTAGATCTTCCTACTTCAAAGTCTCTCTGTCCTACAGAGAATCTAACAGCATGGCAGAACAGGAAATGTTTATATTAATTGTATTTCTGTGAAAACACTATACCTAAATTCCTACAGCATTTCATGTATGAATGATAAGTGTATTAGGACCCTGTATGCCCTAAGCACATCCGATCTCACCTGATTTCGGAAGCTAAGCAGGGTCGGCCCTGGTTAGTACTTGGACGGGCGACCACCAGGGAATACCAGGTGTTGTAGGCGCCTGGAGTAGGAACTGGCAAACCACTCCAGTATTCCTGCCAAAACCTCCATGGACATGGAGTCACGAAGCACACACACACACACACACACACACACACTCAACGTATACTGTAAGAGCTTACATTTAAAATAATCACTGTTGAGTTCCAGTCATAAGTAAGTTTTTGTCAGTGTTCTGGAAGTAACATCAAACATGGGAGAGCTGTCTGGAAAATGAAAGAAAAATGATAACATTTCTAATGATAAAGCAGAGTAGCCAAAAGTTTCCATACTTCAAATACAGTGGTGCCTCGGATAACAACGGTAATTCGTTCTCCAAGGTTAGTTGTTATCCGAAACACGTCGTTATCTGAAATGTAGTTTCCCATAGGAATGAATGGGAAACCGTTTAATCCGTTCTGGAGCCTAGGAAAAAGGCACAGACACCTGGTTTTTTGCTCAAAACTCTTTAAAAAGTGCACTTTAAAGGTACAGATGCAATTTCACCTGGGATAACTTTTTTACTGATGCATGCTGGAAATTCATTATCTGAGGCAGTCCATAGGGAAAATTCGTTATCTGAGGCAGTCCATAGGAAGATTCGTTATCCAAGGCAGCCCATAGAGAAAATTCATTTTCCAAGGCAGACCTATACCTAGGAATTGCGATTCGTTATCCGAGGCAGCCCATAGGGAAAATTCGTTATCAGAGGCAGCCCTATACCGAGAAATTTGCAGTTGTTATCCAAATTATTCGTTATCTGGGGCAGTTGTTATCTGAGGTGCCACTGTACTTCTAGTTTATGTGAACCAGATTTAAAACCAACCAAGGAATACAGTATATGCATAATATCAAAATTTGTAAAGGATTCATTAATGTCAAGTATGGTAAAAAGAACTTCAGAAGGACAGAGAGCTGAGTCAACAATGAGCTGGCTACCTGGGATTGAACCCCAGGTCATGTGAACAGTTAACGATGGTACCACAAGTCTCTAAAATCAACATTTTGACACATACACCCCAGTTTGCAACTGAACAGAAGCCAGAATCTGAGCCCCCCCCCCCAAAGCTTGAGGACTGGGCCAAATGGCTCCGCTGTCTTGTTACAGGGTGAATGAGAAATATACCAATAGGAGAAGGTTTTGGTCATACTGGACACCACTATTGCCCAACTTTAAGGAGGGGACTGCAGCATAAAATAGCTGAATTACGACTAATTAAAAAGTTCATTTCTGCTTATTGGGTTTGAATATGGACAATGCTTTTCTGCCCTTCTAATACTGTTAATTTACTTAACTGTGTTAGTGTAATTTGTTTTAGGATTTTAAATTGCTGTTTTGAATAGCTACTGATCTTATTGGCGCACATTTAATTTAATCATCATTTGAATTGCCACAGATGCTGTGAAAAGACTCTTTGCTATGCCATCTTTTACATTTTCTCCCTTTCTACTTCTTCATTGTATTTATTTGCAAATAAGGAACAATGTATTGGATGAGGTTGACTTTAGTCCAGAAAGTATACATGGTGATCCTGCAGAACTTTATTGCACGAGGCCAAAGGCATTTGGACATGTATATAATCTATAAAAGAACACAATAGTCTGTTCAATATAAATACAAACACAAAACTTAATATGTCTGCTAAAGCGTGACAAAATACAAAAACAAAAACAAAATACAAATACAAAAAACAACTTGAAAGGTTCACAGACTCTGATAAAAATACAGTTGTAGTTTTCTAGCAGCTGTGGCAAACAGCCACCTTGTGCATAATAATTTTTAAATAGTTTTATGGTAATGATTGCAATTCAGTGGCCAAAATCCTGTCGCTTAGTGAAGTTAAGCACAAAGAATAGGCTCACTGAATCAGTGACAATTTGATGTGTCACCTCTTCTGTGAGTTCCATTTATTTAAATAGATCTACTCCTCTAATTGCAGCTTACTTTAGCACACTATATTGTAGTTAGAGTAGGCTCAGTTGAATCAATGATATGTAGGGAGGAGTTGATGCACTAAATTCCCATGTATTCAATGCTAAGCAACAAGATTTTGGCAAATATCCTATTATAGTATAAGAGAATATGCTGATATAATTGGGCAAAAAGAAGAGATACAGTGGGTAGCTATAAAGTGACCAAAGATTATGACAATTATGTTATAATGTATTTCTTTATTAACACATATTATTTATTAATTATAACTGAAGGAGCTGGACTCTTCTTATAGACAACCTGGTTTCCAGCCTAGAATAAGAATCTCACTCCTCAGTGCCCTCTGCTACAGCTCCTGAGGGTAGGCCAAGAGGATTTGTTTACCAAGTTTTCTTATTAGATGCATAAACAGCCCCGTGGCGCAGTGGTTAATTGCCTGTACTGCAGGTAAAACTGTGCTCACGACCTGGGGTTCAATCCCAGGTAGCAGGCTCAAGGTTCACTCAGCCTTCCATCCTTCCGAGGTCAGTGAAATGAATACCTAGCTCACAGGGGGGGGGGGATGTTTAGCCTGCACACTGTAATTAAAATTGTAAACTGCCCAGGGACTACTTGAAGTGGTATGGGGTGGTATATAAGCATACCCCTTTGCTTTATCTTTATGAGCGACTAGAATATTTCTCAAAAAGCTTTACTAGTGATTGGTAGCTGTTAGACTTCACATTTACTGTCACTTGTCCTTTTCTTTCCTTCACACCACCTTTACCAGTCCAGTCCCAACCATCTCTGCCCTTTCCATTGGTTGTCTAGTTTAGTCTGTGTTGGTGGAAATTGCCAAATCAGGCCATGAACTGAAAGGAGGGCACTTGCAGAGTCTTAATAATTATGCAAATAATTAAACATAGAAGGCACAATCCTTGTTTCCGATTGGAATTATCAACAAGTTCCACATGATATGCTCTCATTTGTTTCCATACTTGGATATTCCTATGCCCCCTTCCCTCTTCACTGTACCTTCTGCATTGCTTCTGTAGACTTGACAATCACTCTATTTGTGTTGTTTTCCAATACATTTACTGTATTTTTATACTATCTTTACAAAAGCAGCATGCTGAAAATGGTTTGCAATGAATCGGAGGGCGTGCGTGCGTGGTGGACCAATTTTCAGTGGAAAAAAAAGTTTGATGAAAAGTAAATAAATCAAATCACAAGTAACAAAACAACTAGTAAAACAAGTCCAAGGAGCTGCTGTTTAGAACAGCAGTTTGCAATCTTGAGTTCCCAGGTGTTCTTGGACTGCAACTCCCTGAAACAGATGGTCAAACAAGGTGATACTTTGCACCCTAATTCTTTGAAACTTTCCAAAATGCAAACTATGTGAACAGAAGGGTTGAGAACTGAAGGGAGGATGTTTTGGGGCCACAGTTTTTTCAAACTCTTCCCCCCTCCTCCATTCTCTGTTTTCTACATGTAAAGTTCCATATTCCCACCACCACCGCATTTAGTAGTAAAACGATGGAAGGAATGAAAGTGTGCAGTCCCTCAGTGTTGTGTCCCGCAGCCCCTGTCCCAGCCTAACATTTGCAAAGCTGGGTAGGGCTGATGGCCAATAGGCAACATATTGAGGGTGAAAATACTCAGAGCATTCTAAAACAAGACATACCACTATGAAAACAGATGTTCAGTCTTGGGTCCCCAGATGTTCTTGGTCTGCACCTCCCAAAAACCTTCAGTAATTGCTGTGCTGGCCAAGATTTAGATAAAACAGAAAGATTTGGTAACCCTGCAAGAGCCAGAAGAGTAAGAATCAGGACATTATGTAATTAGTGGAGGCCTCTTGCACCTACTTTGCTTCATCCAAAGCATAGACAACACATGTTTTATTAAACAATATTAAAATGATATATCTGCTTAAATACATGGTGTAATTTATTTCCTTTAAATTGTTTTGTAAAGAAAACACTTGGTAATAATTTCACATTTATTGAGTGCATAGTATTAGGTTTAATATCCTGTACCCTGGAAAGACAAAATCACTTTTCTCTTTGTACAAGTGTCCTCTAGTTGTGAACATGCCTCCTGGGTTTACAGCCAAACTTCCTACGACCAGGGAGCAGACATGTGAAGCTCCAATCTGTTGCTTCTTAGAACAGAGTGCCTTCATTGTTCAGACTGTTTGTTGCAGCCAAATTGAAGATGGAATCTAGGTGATACAACACTGAATCACAACTTGACATTAAAAATGCATGTGTTGTATTTCTTTCTATTTAGTCACAAAACGTAATGGGAGTGGCTAAATTTGGAGCAGTTAAAGTAAGAGATTGGTAATCTATATTCAGCTTGAGTTGTTAATAAGTCAGGCATCAGTCATGGGTGTAGGAATTGGCATAATGTTGTAAGGCTTAGAAATGCAATAGAACCAGAATGTACAACTATTAGGACCAGAGCATAGTTAGTAACATAAGTTTGGAAACCTTTATATATGTATACTCATACATTTGTTGGCATCTCTCTCTCTGTGCTTGTATGTTGTGTTGTTACAGTTGTGACCAACTCTTCGTGACCCCATGTTCATAGAGGTTTTTTTGGCAGGAGTACTGGAGTGGTTTGCTAGTTCCTATTCCAGGCACCTACAGCACCTGATATTCTCTGGTGGTCACCCATACAAGTACTAGCCAGGCCTGACCCTGCTTAGCTTCTGAAATCAGGCAAGATCAGATGTGTTTAGGGCATCTAAGCAGCTTGGCATATATCTATTGAGTGATAATTGCAATATGTATCAGATGTACAGAAAGCTCAACAGTCAGGTGGTTCAGCGTTGTATGTATGTATACTTGTACATGCAATAGGTGATATGCAAATACTAACTCAGTATGAATATCACCATAAATATCTGGAATGAACCTTCCCTCGTGATCTTTAAGAAATTATTAACAACTTTTCTATTTTGGCAGGCATTCCAAACCATTTTACCTAAAGAGACTGCTATTAGTCACTCACTTGCTTTAACTGCTGCCAACTTCTTAATTGATTTTAATGCATTAAAATTATTTATTAAATTTATTAAATTTCAATTCATATTCAAGCTACTTTTGTTCTTGTGGGCTGTTTATATTTCGCTATTCCCATTTTTCCATTGCTATAATTTTATTTATTTATTTATTATTGCACTTATTAACCGTGCTGACTTTCCCAAAGGGAACCACCCAAAGTGACCTTTGGCCAGAGAGTAGTATAAATATAAACAAACAATATGACTTAAAAGGCAGTGCTTTAAAAAAACCCTGAAGAATGAGCAACATTGCTTCAAATAGTGCACAAAACTTGTGACAACCAAGATTAAACACAAATTAGAATTCTCTGTAAGGAGAAGAGGGGCAATGTGTAGCCCTATGGATGTTGCTAGGCTGTAAGTTACATCTGACTGAGGGTGTGACTACATAGCTTGAAAAATATGAATGCTTCCACTATGGAGTCACAACTGGGAATCCAGATGTCTCTGGGTTTAATTTCTTTTACACAGGACTCAGAAGAGAGATGAGACGAAATCTGCCTTGTTTGCAACTTGTTAACTGTTTGAATCCCCCCCCTTCCCATACCTAGTGCTTGGCTCTGTTTTTTCTTTCCCTTCCCTTCCCTTTCTCTCCCTTTCCATTCAGTTCTTTTTCTTTTAAAGGTCTGCTGTCCTACTGCTAGAATAGCTAGGTGACTAAAGAAGGGGAAAATCCAGACAAGGCAGAGAGATAGAAAGTTTCCACTTCACTTGATCTTAGCCAAAAGGCAACTTCAGTTTCCCTTAACCAAGCCTCGTGGCGCAGTGGTTCAATGCCTGCACTGCAGCTAAAACGGTGCTCATGACCTTGGGTTCAATCCCAGGTAGCAGGCTCATGGTTGACTCAGCCTTCCATTCTTCCGAGGTCGGTAAAATGAGTACCCAGCTTGCTGGGGGGGGGTAGCCTGCAAACTGTAATTAAAAACTGTAAACCACCCAGAGACTACTTGTGGTATGGGGAGGTATATAAGCAGAACACTTTGCTTTGCTTTGCTTTGTTATGGAGATAAAAAAGAGTGAGGACCCCTCAGGGAGAGAAAGGAGGAAGTTTAAAGAAGTTTTGCTCTGACCATGCAGATTTGCAGAAGGCATGGTTGGAGTACATCTAAAGGAAGGAAGAAATGAAGGAAAGAAAAGGAACAGGAAGGAGAGATGGCAGTGGATCCAGGCACAAAAGAGGAGTGGGGAAGTTTTCCCTGCGTTTCTCATTGCTCTGTACAAGCCAAGTACTGGAAACTGGTGAAGACACAGGCAACTGCTTTAAGTTCAGGAACCCATCTGGAACAATAAGCAACAACAAGACTTTAGGCACTGCACTGGAAGAGCAGAAAATTCCATTGGAGTCTCTGGAGGACAAAGCAAATCATGGAAGGTGTTCAGCAGAGGTAGGCAGCACTTTTAGCAGGCAGAATGAGAATGCAATATAGATGCAAGTCCATAGCACAGACAGCATTACGCCATGAGTTAAAGAATTCAGTGACACGTGACGTTGGCTTCTTTTGTACTTTTTGTTTCTTGTTCCAGCAAAAGTTATATAATGATTGGGAATGGCATCAGTTTCTTTTGCTTCATTCAGGATAATGAGTAATGTATTCTAGATGCTTTAAATCTTTTAAAGGACATTTTAATGAGCATTGTGGGAGTAATATTTTCAAGTCATGCAGTTCCCTCTTAAACAACCCAATCTTTCCCCCACCCATTGATTCTCTAAGAGTTTTCAGGTGTTACGGATACATGTCTGAAATGAGGTGCATTAGATTCTTCTGCACCTCTGGATTAAAATAGCCAATTTTAAACTTCCACCTACCTAGTACCTACCATGAGCTTCTTACATCATTGTCCTTTTCTCTGATATCTGATCTCTGTCATTTGAGAATGCTCCACTCATCTCGAACCACTTTTTCCTTCTTAGTTCAAACATAGCCCACAAGGTCCTCCCCCCGCCCCCGCTATCATTCCTCATAATGGTAACTGTGCTGATTCTCTTTTAATTCTAGGCATTAACCTTCCAGAATCCTTCTTTTATACTCCAGTTTCTTATGGTAGTCTTCCTTTGCTGCTCTCTGTCCCCAAATCCATTTACCATACATGCCCTTTTGGGGTTCTAGCTTCTCAGGGTGGCTCCTGCGTAGCCACACCTGCTGCTTGAGATTTAAATTTTCTTCATATTGCAATTTGCTGTTGTGCCTTTTTACATTGTTTTATTATTATTATTATTATTATTATTATTATTATTATTATTATTATTATTATTATTATTATTATTATTATTAATAATAATAATAATAATAATAATAATAATAATAATAATAATAATAATAATAATAATAATAATAATAATAATAATAATAATAATAATAATATCTCATCGTCCCTGGTGAACCTCTTGGTCTCTTAGAATGCCTAGACATGTTCATTCTGCCCATGCTCCGCCCCCCAGTGGTATATGAAAGTAGCATCCGAAAAGGCCTATGCATTTGATCATGTTCATTTTTTCACACACCTCTCTGTCATGAAGTCCAAAATGACACAATTATCTTCATTCAAGAGACTTGCTGTTTTTGCTTCAACTGTAGGCAATTTCCTATTTTTCAGATTTAAGTACAGCAGATTTCTTTGTCCCTTCATCTACCTTCTGAGAAGTGAATTTATCAGCAAAGGGCGCCAGGAGTTTATTGCAGATTCCATTTTCAGTGGAGATAGAATTCTAGGCATCTCAGAGCAGTTTGAAATCCTTTATTGGAATTACTTCTTTCCTCTGTAGGGATTTTGGGGAAAGGGACCATCTGCGTCTCCTGGCTGGACTGTCTGTATTGTACTGCTACAACAATATCACTTCCACGCAGGTGCTGGTGAAAGTGATTCTGATTCAAGAATACAGTGCTTTACACAGAATGCTTATCTCCATCTCATTAAAGTGTGTTTGAGCCAAATAAGTCCATCAGTTGCTGTGTTCTAATCTTATCTCTCCAGATAGCAAAAACTATTGGATTGCCTTTACTGTACCTTTCTTTGTTAGGATTTTCAGTTCATCCTGTTTGGTTCCAATACTGTATGCTGAGATACCAGAGGCCTTTTCTTCTGCATCTTTCTGGCTTCCCTACTTGTGTTGATCTCCAAATTACCAGGTACCAGTTACATACTGTGTTCTCTTCCATTCTTCTTCATTGGAGAATGGTATCCTGGACTGGGATGTCAAACATCTTGGAGAGGGAGCAGGGCTTACTGTTTCCTTAGTTGAAGGTGGTTTCATTTTCTAGAGTACTGGCTTTCTAAAGGCTGCATCAAAAGAGCATCTGATAAACGAATTACCAAATTCTCAAGTGGCTGCACAGCTGAGTTCTGCAAGGATGACCCACCCACCTAAACCTATGCACAAAAAAATCTACCAGCAACAGGAATGCTTATGGAATTTATGAAGGAAACAATGCTCAGGAAGGCTTATGTCATAATGACATTTGTTAGATGTTAAACAGAGCCAGGTGCTAACTCGGCTGCCCACATCTATGCCGGCAATACTATTGCAGATTGTAACAATGTATTTATTCTACAACACCATTCTTAGCAGATGATACATGTAGCCCTGATGGAACCCAGAAATAGACCAGGTGGGATACAGATTTTCCTGCCAATTACTACATCTTTTTTTATCAGAAGCATTGTACAGTTTAAAATTATGGATGGAATGAAACGATATGTATAATTAAAAAACAATTTTAAATGTTACAACAGTGAGATTATTTTTGACCAGAAGTGTGCTATTTCAATAGCACTGCACTGTAAAATTGCTGATGAGCAAAATTCAGATTACTAAGAACGTATTATTGTTAGGGTGACAAAATATCATCAGATCTATTTTTAAAGAAAAAAATTGTTAAATAAATGACAAAAACATTTCTCAGTATCCTGTAGTATAAAAACCGAAGCATACCTGCTGCTGTGGCAGACCTCCCTGTATGTGAACAGTTGCATGGCTTGTCTTGCAGTTAGTGCAAGGATGGAATCTGGAAGTTGAGTCATGACGACTGGACTTCATTTTTGAGAGATAGAAACGTTTTGCTGCTCATCCAAACAGCTTCATCAGTCTGATGAAGCTGTTTGGATGAGCAGCGAAATGTTTCTATCTCTCAAAAAAGAAGTCCAGTCGCCATGACTCAACTTCCAGATAAACTCACCTGGATGACTGAGAAACTTTGCAGACATAATACATGGATGGAAGTGTGGGGAAGCTTATGCAATTGAACGTTTGCCCTGCATATAGGCAAAAGTATAATGACAATTATTTTTAACTTCTAAGACTTCGAAACTTGCAATCTTATGAAAGCATGTTAGCTAACAAAATATGCAGATACCTCTTTTCTCTTGCATGCTGTAGATTGAAGAATGATCTTAGATAACCCTGGTGTTCTTGGACTCTCAATGTCCAGAAACTTTGGCCAGCACATCTGGGAATGAAGGCATCTGGGAATTGCAGTCCAAGGACACCTGGGTTATTTCAGGTTGGGAACCTCTGCATTAGGACATTCATTCTAGAAAGCAATAGTTGAAGCAAATAAAACAGGGCTGTTCAACTTTGAACAGGCCAAGGTCTACTTTTTCCAGCCCAAAGTGCCTGAGAGCTACTACACTAAAACCTCTACTTATGAATTTTATCTGTTCCAAGCATGTGCCCATAACTAAAAACTTTTGTAAGTAGAGCAGCAGTTTCCCATAGGAATGCACTGAAAACCAATTAATCTGTTCTGGAGGGAACAGATTTCAATGCGCCATGGCCCTTGAACTGCCCCGCTCGGCTGAGATTGTGGGCTGTGGCAGACCCAGAACTTTGCTGGGGCAGTGGGGGTCCTTGGGATGGGGGAGGGAGGGGTGGATAACTTATCCCCTCACTTTTTTTATTGATGGCTGGCAGGCTACTTTTGAACCCTTCACGGGCTACCAATAGCCCGCGGTCTACCTGTTTGGCAGGCCTGAAATAAAAGTTGCTGATAGAAGTACAGCATGGGCTTTGGGAAATGGGGGTAGCTAGCTCCCACTAAAGTTGGGAAATGGGAAACTTGAGAGTGGGTAACTGAACACTGCTATTCTTAGATGAAATATTAGGCCATCTGTTTACTGTATAGGATGTTTCCTGTGACACTTGACACAATGACAGGCCCGCCTCCGAAATATTAGGCAAGGTGAAACAAAGCTCACTATATTCCACCCAGAGGTTGGAATTTTTGCAATATGTGTTTGTTCTGTTATTTATTACTGTCTTCAAGTAATGTTACTGCAGATTTGGAAAATCATTAAAATTTGTTGCTCATTTTGAACGTACCATTGGAAATACAGGGAAATATTAGTCCCCCACCCTGAAAAAGCCCTTAAGTACTCCCATCCAACCATCCCTAGAACTAAAAACTACAATATTAATAAAACTGGCAAACTAAACAGGCAATTCAGACACCAACTTTATGACACTAATATTTCATTGCTTGGGTTTGTCTTCTGAAGGAACTTCGGGGGTTAACAATAACAATCAAGGAATAATTAAGGAAAAAACCCAACAACAACAACAACAACAACAATGCGGTTAGAAAAAATGTATATAAAATTACATGGTTGGACAAAAAAAAGGATAAAGGTAATTTTTACAATGTTAACATTAAAACAGAGAATGTGTGGGCCAGGGAGGTTTTAGGGTGTATTTTATCTTACTTGGTTAACACAGAAGTAAATCTGTGGATTAAGTGGGATTGGATTTAAAGAAGCCTTAAGCAACCCACCTGATTGTGGACATTCAAGGATTAATAATTAGGGATTAGGGTTGGGCACCCTATGAAAAACAAAACCCTGTTTCATCATTTTGTAAGCTTACGAATCATTTCATAATGGGAAAAAAAATGACAGGCAGCGTTTCGTTAGGAAACAAAATGCCGTTTTTCAATTTTAAAATTAACTGTTTCCTTACTCTATAAAATGGCTCCCCTGGGTTCTAGAGACATCAAATTCTACATCTGTCCTCCTGCCTGGTTGTCGTTCCCCCCTCCCTACACTCCATCCACCAAGAGAATGATACAAGAGCTACCTTCCTTCCTCAACTCCTGCTGCTCAGGCCACAGATTCTACTGCAGCCCTTAGCCCTGTGAGTAAGCAGTTACAGGTTTTTGAACCCCTTGTTCTTCCACTGAACTTTAGAGAATTACAGTCATGGCCATGGCAAACAAAAAGCACCTGTGTTCTACTCTGTAAAATGTAGCTTATTGCAAATATCACACATTAAAAATTAGTTAAGTTTCACACTCTGCTCTCACCCAGTGCAAAGGAGCTTTGGTGGTCTGTGTATAAAAGAAGACCAAGTCTGCACATTGATATAGATTTTCTATCCATGTACCTTTAATGTTCTGACTTTCTGTGACAGTAACAAATTTTGGACAAATTTTGGTGGTTATCATAGACACTCAAAATGAGTGGACCCCCCCCCCCAATTGCAGCAGTCTGCAGCTATACCATCCCCACAAGTTTTTTGGCCAGTATTCCTATTTCCATCTTTTTCCTCACATCTTGGTTCTACTATAATCCCGTATCATTATTTATTTATTTATTTATTTATTTATTTATTTATTTATTTATTTATTTATTTATTTACATAATTTTTAAGCTGCCCCATTACCAAGCAGTCTCTTGGTTTTATCGGGAAAGGAGTTTCAGGCCGCACGTGGTAGATAATTTTTTTGTCACCCTGAAACTCTCCTTGCCTTATGAAAAAATAACCCCCAAACTACCCAACAAATCAGAACGAAAAGCTCTGGCCAAACCCATTGTGATGGTTTTATATCCACTGAGACTTTGATAGAAAACTTGTGTGCCTAGAAGGTACATGAATCTTTGGTTCCATTTTGGAGAGAAAGGGATGGTACAAGTAAAATAACATAAGAATTCAAAATAATGATGCCTCTACCGCTAGGCTTACATTCCTTCCTCAACTCCTGCTGCTGGAGGAGTCTGGAGATGACATAATTGCCTTCTTTAAAACACGATTTATTTATTTAGCTAAAATACAGCCATGAGTGCCCCAGCTTGTGGTGGAGAAAGAAAACAACCCAGAAATATAATTACAGAGCGCTGACTCACAAAGATGAGGTAAATACTGCAGTAGGTGGACAGTAAGTTTACCTAGCAAATCCTGACTGCTGACATAGAGGGCTGTTGGACACACAACTGATCATAAATACCATGGCTAAGGTAGGAGTAGGGGAAGCCACAAGTCTTGCTTGTGAAAAGCTGTTCTGTTTTGCTCGAAAACTAGGGCTGGTAACGGAATTCTGCTGAATGAGGTGCTTTGTCTGTCAACGTTCCTGATGTCTGTACAAATGTGCAAAGAGGTGTGTCAGTACCAGCAACGGGAAGGAGTGCTGGTGTGAGGACAAGGTGCCTTTGTTCTGTTTTCTAAAATATACTATGTGAGTTTGCTTTCCCATTTGCTATTTGCCCAAACATTCTAACACATCAAGAAGTTCTGAATAAATCATTGATAAAACATCTTACGGTGAGGCAGTTTTCAGGGCTCCGAGAAGGGCCGGTGTCACAAAATGAGAGTGAAGGACTGTGGTGCCCTGAACCTTCAGGCTGGAACATGGTCAAGTGACTTGCTGGTGGAAAAGGTGACAACCCCCCTCCTTTGGTTCTAGAATTTTATATAGTAAACAACACAACAGATGACGAGTTCAGGCCCTAGAACACTTGACAGGGCGGGTGTTCTAGCACTAATTTTGATCCTATTCAGAGGTTCCAGACTGCCCACATGAAGAAAGGGATCAGGCTACCTTCATTCCCCCTGCTGTTAACTCTTCCCACAGAGAGCAGGAGACTGAAAATGGGAGCCTACGCATGGCCCATGGAGACTTTTCATGCAATCTGAGATCCTGGGGGAAAAAAGATTCCCGGGAGGCTGCAAGGGCAGGGGACACCGAGGACACATTTGAGCTTGGATGACATCTCCTCATCCTACTTATGTCTCATGTTACTTTGTCTCATAAGGTTTTTGAATTGCCAGGGTAAGTTGCTCAGGCAGCAAGTCTGCCTTCAGTGCAGAGCCTAGGAAATTGTCCCTGCAGTTGCATAAGTGCCGGGTGAACGGCTAAGCGAGGCACTGTGAGCATAAGTGGGGGTTCTATTCCACTGGGGGAACGTGAGAGGGACAAAGGCTGCCACAGAACAATTTCCAGTCATCACAGAGGCCGCATTTCCAGAGGTAATGGACTTACTGCAGAGGAAAAATTGAAAGAATGCCAGAGGAAAAACTGGAGGACTTCTGGATAGTGCTGAGAGAACCAAATGCTGCAGGAGGATGAAGGGCACACAGTAGCACAGGGGGTGCAGGGGGGAAGAGGAGGTTTTTGCAGAGGTTGTGTGATGGCAGATAAAATGAAAAGTACTTCACAGACCAGTAGAGCCTTAGTTTTTGAAATATTTTTCTGGAAGCTCTGTGCCATTTACTCCATGAGGCTCCATCTGAGGATGCCTTTCCAAGGCAGCAGTTCACCCTGCTAAAAATGTAAAATAATCGCCAGCCTCCATTCGCAGAGCTGTTCCTACACAATGCGATTGATGCCACTGGCAGTGGCAAATTGCTGCTAATTGAAGAGTTGATATGAAGTTGCAGTGATACTCTTTAATTAGCAACAGTCTTCCTCAGCCGGTGACAGCACTCCCATTACACAGGCGGAGCCACGCAACAGGATACTGACAAATAAGATAAAAATGCAGTTAAATATTTAGCACAATTATTTAAGACAGTTAAATATTTAGCACAAACTATTTAAAACAGCTACAACAGTAACAGTCTTGATGCAAGTGATGAACCTGCACACTTTAAAGCCTATTGAAAAGCATTCAGGGAGAAAGGTATGTACACATCCTACAGGCATGGATTCCATTAGAAAAGGTACTATCTCTTCTGTCAGATCACTGAGCTGCAGGCATTTGAGCTGAACATGTCTGAGCACAAATCATTGACAGGTTTGTATGGGCTACCTCTTTAGTAGAAAAAGTAAATGTACAGAAACGTAGAGGGAAAACATGTTCAGAAGGCAGGTTAAATCCAAGATAGAGGCCATCCGTTCCGAGTTGGATGCCGGTTGCCCTGATCCGGCCCCTGTCATGGCCAGTGTCGGGCCGCCTCGGTCGCCTCGGTTTGTTGAGTTTGGGCCTGTTACACCGGTGGATGCCTCCAGGGCACTGGGACATTGCAGGCCTGCGGCTTCTCCGTTCGACCCTTGCCCTTCCTGGTTGATTAAGAGCGCAGGGGGGAGCATGCCGAAATGGGCTTCACTGATTGCCTCAACCTCCTTCAAGGACGGGATTTTTCCCAGTCTTTTGAAGGAGACGGTGGTGAAGCCCATTATTAAAAGACCCGGCTTGGCAGTGGACGATCTGTCCAACTATCGCCCCATAGCCAATGTTCCCTTTTTGGGCAAGGTGATCGAGCGAGTCGCCGCCCTGCGTCTCCAGTCGTTCCTGGAGGAGAACCATGTCCTGGATCCTTTCCAGTCCGGGTTCAGGCCGCGTCATGGGACCGAAACGGCCCTGGTCGCGCTGCATGATGATCTGTTGAGGAGGGCTGACAGGGGTTGCTCTACCCTGCTGGTCCTTCTCGACCTGTCAGCGGCTTTTGATACCGTCGACCACGGTATCCTGCTGGAGCGGCTCTCTGAGGTTGGGATTGGAGGCCAGGCTTTTGCCTGGCTCCGGTCCTTCCTTGGGGGTCGCACCCAGCGAGTGAGCTTGGGTGGTGAGTTGTCAGCTCCCTGGACACTCTCTTGTGGGGTGCCTCAGGGGTCGTCGCTCTCCCCAATGCTCTTTAACATCTATATGAAGCCGCTGGCTGAGATCATCCAGAGTTATGGAGTCTGCTGTCATCAGTACGCTGATGACACACAGCTCTATCTCTCCTTTTCCACCTGTGCAGTGGAGGCCATCGGAACCCTTGATCGTTGCTTGGCTGCGGTACTGGACTGGACCAGGTCCCACAGGCTCAGACTCAACCCAGGCAAGACCGAGGTTATGTTCTTCGGGGGCTCGTCGGAGGGGTACTGTGGCCCTCTTCCCAGTCTGGATGGGTCCGCCCTCCAGCTGACGCAAAGAGTGAGGAATCTGGGCGTCGTCCTTGACCCGGATCTGACCCTGGAACCTCAGGTGTCAGCCGTGGTCAGGTCGGCCTTTTACCACCTTAGGCTTATCGCCCAGATTCGCCCGTACCTCGATGAGGGCTCCTTGAGGACTGTGGTACAGGCACTGGTCATGTCGAGGCTGGATTACTGCAACGCTCTCTACATGGGGCTTCCCTTGAACCTTGTTCGGCGACTGCAGCGGGTCCAGAATACGGCGGCCAGGCTGGTGGTTGGTGCGCGTCGTTATGACCGCGCCACCCCCATCCTGGCTCGCCTACACTGGTTACCCGTTGCCTCCCGAATAAGGTTCAAGGTGTTGGTTTTGGTTTACAAAACCCTCCATGGCTTGGCCCCGGCTTATTTGGTGGAGCGTCTCTCCCGACAATTAAATCCGGCCCGACCCACCCGAGCCTCGGTGGCCTTATCACTGCGGACGGTCACTCCGAGGGATGCCCGTAAGGCTAGTACTCGTGGGCGGGCTTTCTCGGTAGTGGCCCCATCCATTTGGAACAAACTTCCCAGTGATTTACGGCTGGCTCCATCGCTGCAGGCATTTAAGAGGAACCTTAAGACCATCCTCTTTCGAGAGGCCTACGGCGATGTCTAAGGTCCCACTCTGGGTTTTTTTTTTCCTCGCTTATATATATTTCTGGATTTTATAACCCCGCCTAATTATTTTTGTTCATTGTAGTTCTGTTATTGCTGTTTGTATTTGATTTTCTTTTGCTGTTTTAACTGTGATGCTGTGAACCGCCCAGAGTCCCCATTGTGGGAATGGGGCGGTATACAAGTGTAAATAATAAATAAATAAATAAATAAATAAGAGTTTTGGAGAGACATTTGGGTGATCCAGCTTCTTCTAATCCCTACGGAGCCATGCAACTCACAGTGTGACCTGAAGTCAGTCAGTCAGTCAGTCAGTCAGTCAGTCAGTCAGTCAGTCAGTCAGTCAGTCTCTCTCTCTCTCTCTCTCTCTCTCTCTCTCTCTCTCTCTCTCTCTCTCTCTCTCTCTCTCTCTCTCTCTCTCTCTCTCTCTCTCTCTGCTTGACCTAATTTCGGGCATGCCTATTCTCTTGGGATATACAGGGAGCTGGATCAGGATTTTTGAGATACAGTAGGTTTAAAATCACAAGGTATTCATTTGCTATAGGGAAGAGGTCATTGATTTGTTCTCAGTTGCATCTGAGGGTATGACAAGAACCAATGGTTGGAAACTCATCAGAGGGAGAGCCAATCTGGAAATGAGGAGCTAAAGAGTGGATCAGCTTGCCTACTGATGCTGTGGGTGCCCCATTGCTGGAAGTTTTTAAGAAACTTAAAAGCAGGGTGTGGACTAAAAGACCTCAGAGGTCCCTTCCAACCCTACGATGATTCTATCATTTTATGACATCATTCTGGAACTGCTTATCCTTGCACTTGCTGCCTCTCACAAGAACTCACTACTGCTACCACCAACTCTGTTCCCGTGTTGTTGTTGTTGTTGTTGTTGTTGTTGTTGTTGTTGTTAATTAAATTTATACCCCACCCATATGGCCACTCTGGATGGCCACTCTAGGCTGTTGAGGTGATGTAGGTGGCATCGTATCTGCTGTGATGTAATTTACTTTTTTTTTCAAATTGGGGTACCACTTTAAATATATATACTGTATATATCAGCTCAGACTGCAAGATTATTTTCCCATCCTACCTCTTCTACCTTCTTATTGGGTTAACTGTCACAGCCTTTCCAGTTCACTGGTGGAAGAGAAGAGGTTAAAGTGATTTTTCTGAGTCCCTTGTCATGCTTTAATATATACGTATATTGTTTACTTATTTTAAAAGTGAGAGAGCACTAGATCACTGATACTGATATAAAATATACATATTCTCTCTGTGTGTGTGTGTGTGTACACACACACACACACACACACAAAACACACACACATGTTTTCTGCACAACAAACATGCTTCACTATTTAAAAGAAAACACACTCAGCTACATGTTGTGTAAGCAGATATTTTCAAATTAATTTCATTGCAAATCCAGGAGTATTTTGATGCACAAGCACACTCTTACTGTGAAGAAGAACTAGGGAGGAAGAAAGGCATACTGTATATACTTCCTTAAACTCAGTGGAGGCAAGCCAGGATAGGAATGCGACAAACAAGCTAACAAAGCAGGTGCCTGAGGGAAAAGTGATACCCTTTAACTTGCTCAGATAATTAATCTGACAATATTGACAGTATTGTCTGAAATTCCTTGCAATATGATGACTGTACATCAATATCCAACTGTAGGACTTGCTGTGAACTAAGTAGACAAGCATTGGAAGAAAAAGGGATGCCTAAGACCATACCAGACAATATCGTTTTGGTACTGAAATGATCAATGTTTTGATCAGTACTGCTTTTTCTGCTTGTGCCTGTTCAAGAAACCAGGATGCTCTTCCTGCTCTACTTTATGCTCCATCGTCTAGCACTGCCAGTTTTAAGAACAAGTTAAGCCCCTGGATCCATTTCCATTAACTGACTTTGGGGTCCCTGAGTTACAGAACTTTCATTCCCAAACTAGATTTCGGTGAGACTCCTCTTGGCAGGCTATCTTGTCCAGACCTTCCCTAGATGAGGCCACCAGAGTTTGTTTCTTTTGTACCATTAAAGAGATCTGCCTTTTCATGGGAACTATTTGAATAATAGTTGAGCCTGACAAACCAGGTTGGCAGACATTTGCATGCAGTCATGACAAAAAATATTTCTAGGGGTAAACTTGCCTAATGCTGCATTGCTTAGTGGTAATCTGAGGAAGTCTGTAATGAGTCTAAAGCCAAAGGGGCAATGTATTAACTTACACAATGAGCCATAGCCTGTGATTGATATAGAACAAAGCAGCATTTATGGCTTCTCTCAGCTGAGCTTCTAGAGGCATATTTTCTTCCCAATAAACAGCAACGCAAAAACTGAATAGGTTGGCCAGGACACCTCTCAACACTCTTCCTGGCACGCGCTCCTGGTGCTGGGCTTCTATTGTCAGCAGATGGTACATTTTCCATCGTCTCCTTTGGTGTAATCTGTTTGCCCTTCATTCCCCTGTCAAACTCTGCTGACATATTCCTGTTCCTCAAATTACATGCTGAAAGTTTTCCAGTGAGACTTGGAGAAAGAAAACACACCCTAAGCCCCATCTATTGAGCCCTCTACAGCAAACTTTAACGTACAATACTGGGGGAAAAATAGTTACAGTATCTTCTGAACCTTCTTATAGCATATAGTTTGTGATTCTTCCGTCCTCTGTTTTCTGACCAGAATCAGCAATGATTTTCATGTACTGAATGACTCCAGTTGCATACATCTCTGTTGCCACTGGTATCAGTATAACTAGCAAACAGACCTGGTTTCATGTGCTTAAAAAACCTGTGAGCCCTGCCCTCACTCATCTTGAATGCCCTCTCTTTTCTCCTTCTCCCTTTCTTGAAACTTTTCCCTCCTCCCTCTCCTGCCCTCCCCTTCTTCATTTTCTCCACTATTTAGAGACTCAGTTCTGTTCCTACCTTTGCACTCTGTCTTTTCTTCTTGTCCAATGTTTTATTTACAGGACAGAAATGGTTTGTCAGATGACAACTCTCAGAGTCTTCTAACCAACACTGCCAGTAGAGATGGAACCTATCTAGTTGTTTAACTCGGGAATTCAGTAACATCTGAGCAAAATTTAATGTTTCTAGGTTTTTCTTTTTTGGTAAGAGGACCACAGTTCCAGAATCCCCTGGGTAACTTCTTTGGGATACCCCTCTCAGGAATGCATCCTTCCTCATCCAGCAAGATATAGTCACTCATTTTAGTTGGGAAATCATTAGTATATGTGCAAAGTTTCATATTTGTAAATCTTACTGTTTCAGTAAGAATTAGAACTCATATCTCTGGAATGCACTGCCAGACTCTCCCATGCAATGTACCAAGTGCAGTGCAGATATGATCTACCCAGTGTTTTAAGTTGGGATGTCAGTACTATTTGTGTAGTTTTCTCAGTTTTAATATTTCTGTTGTTTGACTGTTTTAGTTCAAGTACTGCAAATCCCAGAATGACTCAGTCAGCGTGACCAGTAAAGATGTAAACCTACCGGTTACATCAGTAGGGATCCCAGTAGCATCCATGCAAAATTTCTAAGTGTTAGCATTTCAGACATGTGTTTGGCCATACACAAAAAAACTTTGGTTTTAGTTTGAAGATGGTTAGGCTGATTAGGTTATCATTCTGTTAATTGCTAGACAGAGTGAAGAAGGAACCTCAGAAAGAGGGACAAAACAAAATTAACATGCAAATTCAAATCAGGAACATTCATTTCGCCTGTGGCCAGATGGAGTGGCTGATAATGCTAACTGGTATGAGAGGGAGAAATGAAGTGGCAATTGGTGCCAACCTGTTTGTCAGAGAAGGTGCGGCTTCTGGCCTCCCCGTCACTGTTTCTGTGAGCAGTTAATGCCATGATTCCTCAAGATTTGCAGAAGCCTGAGGATTTGTAGTGGGAATCCCTGGACCAAATTATGTGCGGATTTAAAAGGCAAACGGCACAATACGTTAAACAATTGATGCAAAGGGTTGTGGGGGTGATCCTAGAAAGAATGCAAAAGTTGGCACAGGTACGCATTTTTGGAAGTTTCAGGAGAGGGGGCAGGGGTGGGAAGGGATGGGATAGGAGGGAGTGTTATTTGATGAAAAGGAGTGGGAGACTAGAAGACTCCACAGGGGCAGAGACACAAAGAAGATGAATGCAGAACGTTGGGATAGGTCAAACCTAAAGAGAATACAGGGACGTGAAAAGGAGACTGGAAGCCAGAACACTTGAGGAAACATGATGTATGGTCTGATGAAGAAGAGAAATGAAGGAGCCTGGCGATAGAGGTTGGGGCAGAATGAGTTGAAAATTATGCATTTGGTCATGGGAAACCAAGAAGCTGAAGGGAGTAACAGTTATCCCAGGCAACAAGTTGTTCAGAAGAAGTACACCTCACCCCACTGCACATTTATGAGATCAGGTATTCTGGGGGGGGGGGAGGAATCATTGTAGTAATGTAAAAATGCAAATAGTGCAATATGCACATAGTTGGGGAAAATGCACAATAAGATGTGTTCAATGGAGGAAATGCATACGTTTGGCAAAATGCATGAACAAATGTGTAGATTAGCAAAAACATATTAAATTTCCAGGGGGGGGGGAACACTATAAGTTTCATAACCCGATTTTATACCAAATAAATGTTAGTCACTTTGAAAAGGGCTAGGCTACTGGGATTTAAGCAATTCTCCCACACTTTCTCTGTACAGTTGTTTTTGTATCTCATACTCTAACTTTAAAAGGAATTAACAACATTCCCAGTGTTATTTATATATCTAGTTCTTTGTACCAGCTCTCAAGTTAGTCAGACACTTATTGACTGTATCTATACATATAAAATACAGTAAAAATACAATTTGCATAAACAAACTCCATAAATATTTGTGCAGATCCAGAGATTCGCCACATTTTTTTATGCAGGAGTTCATCACTTATCTACAGTAAGTGTGAGTATTTTCAGTGACTTGGAGCTCGGAGAGAGATATGATTGTTACATGGATTTTCTGGGGCTCCAGCTTCCCATGAATTATGAGGCAAGCAGAAGGTTTGTTGCCAACAGACCATCAGCATGCCTCTACTTTGCGTTCCTTCACAGTCACCTTGGCTAAAAATATTTCCATTTTCTTTGGAACAGATGGCTGGAGAGGTTTACAAGCCAGTACTAAATGCATTTTAAGCTTCTTCCTGAATCTTCTTTTGAATCTGTCAATTGGTATGGTTGAGGAAGTGGTGCCCCAGTTCGCTCACTTTATTGGTGTGGCCATGATCTGCATGTGAAGTGTCCCACTTTCTCCCAAATCCAAATGGGGCTGTATGTTGCTACTGCAACATCACATTTATTGTTGTATTAAAAAATATGGCTGGCATAGTAGCAGAACCTCTCCCCCCCACACATTTCATTTGAAAACCAGGTGTGCTGAGAATTTGTATCTTGCCTTAAAATGCATCTGTGTTCTCAGGAGTCTCTTGTGTTGTAGAACATGCCATGTGCTCCACATTCAGCATTTTTGGGAGGAAAATGTGGTGGTTTATTTTTTTAAAATTCTACCTCTGTCAGTGTTTGTCGGTGCCTTGGCAAATTTGGCAGTTGCCAGGATGTAAGAATTTTTTAAAAAAATTATAGTTCACTTGCTTTGTTTCACCCCACAGCTATCTATAGAATAGTTGAATGACCAGAAACATGAATGCTTAATCCATAGGCTGAAGAAATTACTTTGAAAGATATATCATTGCAGTAAAAAAAAATCCAGGTTGTGCCTCTGCTAGTGCTATGTTTTCATTCCAGTTTTAAAAAGAACAATTATTTTGTTTTGTTTATTTATTTATATACCACAAACCATCTAGGCCAAGGACTACTCTGGGCGGTGCGCAGCAGGCAAAAATACAAGAAATATGGCAACAATACATACAAATAAACCATAAACATAACATTAAAGCATAATAACTCATAAATAATGGAACAGAAGTCATCAACAAAAATAAGAAAAAAATAAGTTATAGATGTAGAAGTTAAGACAAAATGAGCACAGAAGTGGTAAAGGTGGAAATTATCAAGCATAATGATTGCCGCTTGAAAAATCAGCGAAGGCCAGCCTATATAGCCAAGTTTTTAATTGGCACTTGAATGCTTGAAGCAAGGGAACCAGGCAAATTTCTTGAGGGAGTTGGTTCCACAGGGGAAGGGGAACAACCAAGAGGGTCAGGTTTCTCATTAATACCTCCAGGGCCTTCTTCAGAGTTGGTATTCCGAAATGCCCTGCCATCCCCATGCCAACCCTCCCCCCCCCCCCATGTTTCAGAAGCAAAGCCTGGAACTTTGAATTTGAAAATTAATTATTTAAATCTGAGAAACTGGGAAGTTTACTTGTTACGGTACTGTTAAGTTGAAATTTGAAAAACATGAGGAGGTATGGGGGGAGCTGCTAAGCAGTAAATCATATAATCAATCGCTGTTCAGTAACTTTTAAAAAGTTCATACCTTCTCTTTCAGTACATTCACTGAAACAGTAATTCCTTTGTAAATTTAACACTGTTTTTCTTTATTTGCGGGCGGTGGGGGGCAGAGCATTGCATGTCAGTGAATCTTGTGACAGTTCAAAAGTGGTATCTTTCCAGTATATAAATTACAATGTCAATAGAAGTGCAATGGAATTTTGTTACAATGTAAGCAAAAACAAAGGCATCTGTGAAACTTAATTACGTATATGCTTCACCGCAAGAGCCGGCTCTATTGCAGAGGTGTTTGGGAATTATATAACAGGGCCGGAGGAATAGGTTACATTTAAAAGTTAATAGAAGTCGGTTGCAGGTGCCTGGCGGTGGAAAGGGAGCAATGCAGAGGGATGCAGAGCAGAATCAATAAGGTTGCCTAATAAGCTGCTATGATGAGAGGACTCCTTGTCTCAAATCTCAAACTGGAGAGGCAGCAAATGGCCCCCTTAGGCTGCTTTCACACGACCCCTAAAATCCGCTGGCAACTTAAATTCGGATTCCCCCCAGCCAGAAATCATGTAGGTTTTGTCCTGTTTCCTGTGTTCCCACCCTTCCGCACTCTGATTCTATTGCTTCTGTCTGTGGTGAGGGGAGGGAGGGAAAAAATGCAGGCTCACCTCCGCCTGCCGTCGCAGCCCCGTTAGGGATTCCAGTCTGTTAAAGGGGCGGAGGGACAACAAAAACAAACAGAAGGCGAGGAGAGCCAGGCATTCACAGCTTTACAATCCGCATCAGAATTTTTTTACCTCCTGGAGACCAGGTACTTGTAAAGTGTGCTAGGGCACGCTTAAGTGAGCATGGGCGTACTTTGTTTTTTTTTTAAAGTCCGCTGCTGGTGGGAAAAGAATTTTATGCTCCGGATCTGCAAGTGTTTTGCAGCAGATTTTAGGGGTCGTGTAACTCAGTCCTTAGTTAAGGAATCAACTCACACAAAAAGCTTAGTTTCACAGCATGAACAATACTACTACCTCCATTGGCTCCTTGTTGCTTGCTGGAAACCACCTCAGTCATCTTTGTGGCAGGGCTGTCTTTTATGCCCAATATGCAGTCTTGGTCAGAGGCTCTGAGCGTTGCACCACAGATGGATGGAGGACTGGATCGCAGATCTTGGAATGCCAGGTGAACTGTCAAGAATTGGCACATTTTCCCAGGTCCTCGGCTGGTGATGGCAGCACATCTCAGGGCAAGTAGCAGTAGAACCCATGGTAAAATCTGGGCAACTGCCCTTCCCCTCTCCATTTTCTTCCTAGGACACCAGGCATCAAGCCTTGTTTTCTGAAGGAACAGGCAGTAAAGGATTCTTACTTTTCTTCAGGACCAGAAATGAATTTCCAGTCACTTGCAGTTTTGAAAAGAAAACAACAAATCTGCAGTTTCTGAGGGGATACAGCAAAATTGGTTCCTATGTCTGTCAAAGTTGCATACTCCTGTCTGTAACTATGGTCAGATTTGGAAAGTCTATAATGAACATGTGCCATGAATACTTCACTTGACACCCACTCAATTATACAAATAAAAGTAACAAATTCAGACTTCTATTCACAAAAGTGTTACTACACCTTCAATGAACAAACAGTTTTCCTTAAAGAAATGTATATATGCAGAAGACTAGGAAAATGCATTCTAATCAGAGTGTATCTGATACATATATATGTTTCTTTGAGGAAAATTGTTCACTGAAGGTATATTAACAGTTTTTTGAATAGAAGTCTGAACTATTCATCTAAGACTATTAAAAATGATTGAGAGTAGGAATGCGTAGAAAAGTTTTTCAGCCATCTCATGACAAAAATTATGATCATAAAAACTTTGGATGTGTCACACACAGAATGGCTTATCCAGCACACAATACTGCAGTTATTAACACCTTAACTACCAGTAGATCTTCCTGCTAGTCAATTAGAGAGGGGGGGAGAAACAGCATGATTAGTGCAGATAGAACAGGAATAACAAACCTTTGTATTGATGGATTGTCCATTCTTGTGGTGCCTGCTAAATGCTTTGTTCTAATGCTGCATAATAAAATGAGCCAGGAGGAAAGCTGCATTGGATGAGACAACTCTGTAGTTTACAAGACAAAGGGTGCAAAATTGTGCCTTCACTGCATTTTAGCCATCGATTATAGGCTCTTCTCGTGGACCTGGAGTTGAACCAGCATTCGGCACCTTCTGCTACAGTTCTGAAGGCTTTGTTGTTGCCATTTGTGCACATCAAGAAGCCCTGTTGGGATAAGGATGTCTTCCAGACCACAAAAATTGAGTGCCAAGTGAAGGCATTTAAAAGGCTTCTTGTGGTGTAGGCTACGGGGGTGGGGGGGTGGGGGGTGCGCCGTGAGGAGGAGAGGGCTACCGCTGACATAGTTGTCTGGAACCAATTTGACCCTCAGAGGTGAGGTAAGACCCTCACACCTCTTTGGAAGGTTTTGTCTATGCAGCTTACAACTGCCAATACTCAGTTATTACTGTTGTTCAAGAATCATAAACAATCCATATCCCCTTAGATGATTAGTAAAGTGGGGAGGGATCTGGAATAGTTTTGTGTTTAAGATACTGGACAGACGTAGCTAGAGATCACAGAACATTTGTGTAACATCCATGTTTGTGTGCAGTAATTATACCCTTGTCATTATGCTTTACCTGTAATTTAAGGAACAACATTTTGTAATTGGGAAAACTATTTAACTTATTGCATGGAAATCCTTGCACACTAAGCATAATGTTCCCATATTTTGAGTCAAGTGTGAAAGGCTATTGCTAACATTCCAGTCTCTTAAAGCTGAACTCAGTAGATTATTTCCACAAAAAGAATTGGCCTTGTTCCCAGACATCAGACAGGGTCAAAGGTTTGTTCCAGTTTAGAAGCTCAGCCTCTTGCTGCAGCCTTAGTTCAAGGGCGGACGTGGTAGAAATGTTGTGTTTTAGCAACTCCTTTGTTCCAAATCAAAGAACGGTGGAGATTCCTGGGCCTCCATCTCATGCCCCTGTGTGAGGAAAGAAGGCCTGTCCAGAAGTCCAAAAAGGCTGCTGTGTAAGAGGTTCCTTCTATAATCGAAGAGTCTGCAGTGCAGCATCTAGTTAGAAGAAGAGATTGCTTCCAGCTTTTCACTTTGCCATCTGCAGTGACTGCCTGGGGAGTCTAAGAAGACTGTATCTCGGTGGAAAGTGTGAAGAATCTTTCAGAAGGTAAGGTTGCTCCAATTAAATATTTCATTTCATTTTATTTTCCTCTATTGAATTATCCATACCCCTCAAAGAAACTAAAGAACCGACCCACACTAGAGCAGCTTGGTGTGTTTTAAAACATGCTGCATGCATGGTACGCTATAAATTTTTCTTAGTGCAATTTAGAACTACCTATGGGGTCTATAATGAACTGGAAGGTCCTACACCATGTTCAAATGAAATTTATCTGTTCTTCTCCACGGGGGGGGGGGGATTATCAGGTTTATAACCAAAGCCACCCATGTGTTGACACCAAATGTATATCAGATTACCTATTGCACAAGTCATGTAAAATGCAGTACGTAGATGTTTTCACAAGACACTGGTTTCATTTCTATTAGTGAATATAGTAGGCCCAACCCAATGTTCTTGAGTCAAACAGACTGTATTGGGTAATATACGTAGCATTGCTAGGTTTCATGGCATCAGCAGTATGTCCATGGAATTGTTATGTTTCTTTGGGTCTCTACACAGATCTCAAATTGAGCAACACTGAACGAAGGTTTTTGTAGGTGTGTGAACTGACTTTAACACCTGATCACCTATTTCTACTCATTCTTACCTAGCATTGGGACTCATATGCTCAGCATGAAGGTGTTTGTATATATTGTTTTCCTTGTACCAATAATCAGGATTCAGGAATGACAGAAGAAGACTGTGATCCAGTACGTGCCTGTGCTTGACTGCAGCATGACATTTGGGATAAGGCAGTGAATGGACCACCTTGTGTCATATCATCAAGGCTGCAAGGCTGCAAAACAAAATGAAACAAACAAACATCCCCCCCCCAAAAAAAAACCAACCATAAACTAGCAGCAAGCCTTCCACCAGTACAGGAAAGGAAGATGTGAGCCCTAACCCGGATGGTGGAAACTACTGCAGCTGCTGAGTGATTTCCTTATGCCTGTTTTCATTATCAGCTGGTCCAGTCATTCTGGCCACCCCACCACCATCACAAGGACCCACCTATATGACATCACAAGGGTTCACTCTTGGCTCTCAAGTTTTGCCTCTAAAATCTGAGAAAACCAGACAATTCTTCTAATTTTGGTTGATGGCTATGATCTTCTTGTGAATTCATTTATTTTGTTTTTGATCCCATCTATACCAGATAAGCATTAACACCAACACGCTAATATTAATGCTTGTTGGTTTGGTAGGGTTCTGTTTAGTTTTTGAACCAAATGCTTACCACTGATAATATTACTAAGATATCTCCCAAGAACCCACAAAGCAACAAATGAACGTTAAGCAAGTAAATATACATGTGGTACTTTTGTAGGGAGTAAAACAAGCAGGCAGAGAACCTTGAACAGAGAGGCTGGTGGAAGTACAAGATCAGTCTGGTTGATCACACTTATCAGAATGTACAAAGGTCAAATAATTGTTGACATTGAACCTAAACCAGGAAGAATGAAGAATCTATGTATATTATATGCTTCCCCTTGCTCTAACTTGTTTAAACAAACTCTTTAATCATTCAAATCTTTTCATTGAAATAAATGGGGTTTAATGCCTGAATTGTTCTCAACAATTAGTATAAGTATTGTTAAGTTGGATCCAGATTTAGGTGACTGCAATTGGCTGGTGAATTTAGACTCAATCCTCTGGTCCCAATGATAGATCCTCTGTCTTTCTCAAAAACTGCACGAAGGGTCAGGGTAGGATGCCTAAAAATCATAAAAAAAGAATTAAAAATAGGATTTTGAACAATTATTGGATTTTGTAAAAAAAAAGAAGATTATTTTATTGCTGTCATTTCAATGATTTTTATTTAAATAAAAGCTTTGTTGCTATGATGATAGTTTTTCATATATATATAAAATGCATTATAGATTAAAAATCTCATTATGAAACAAAAGTATATATTATCATTTTGTGTTATAGAAAGTGCATTCATATACTGATTTTTTAAAGTAAGTAAGTCATATCCAACCATTCTTGGGTTAGGGCAGTGGTTCCCAAACTGCAGCACATCTCCCTGAGTTCTCATCAGACCTACCTATCGAAGGGGTGCCATAGAGATGTAGAAGTTGGTTGAGGAGAGGGGGAGACCTTGCTGGCAATCATCACCTCTCCTTATATATATACTGGGGGACCCTCTTTGCCCTCCCTTCCTCCACCCTCCCTATCCCTTAACTCCCACCTCAATAGGTCACACAACATGAACAATGTAATATAACATCAACAAGACTGACTTGATAAAGTAATCTTGGCAGCTGGAAGTTGAGTCATGGCAACTGGACTTCTTTTCCCAGTTGCTATGACTCAACTTCCAGATAAACTCACCTGGATAATTGAGAATCTTCACAGACACAATCTTGGCAGCATTAAATAAGTGAACTATGCTTAAACAACGTAACTGTTGTGTTTTTCGGGCTGTTTGACCATGTTCTGGAAGTTGTTATTCCTGATGTTTTGCCAGATTCTGTGGCCATCATCTTCAGAGGGCAAGGAGCTCAAAAAATTCACAACAGCTATCAGATCCCAGCCGTGGACGCCTTCAAGAATACAAACAACATAACAATGAAAAGAAGTTCTAGCTTGTGACTAGAACAACAGCTTCAGTTTTGGCCTCATTAAAAAACAACTTTTGCAATTTTATTACAGCTTTCATACTCACTAGTAGGCAGGGTAGTCTTACCTGTTTTTTTCCATGTCTTGAAACTCACTTCTGAAACTTTGAACATGTTTCACAAGTGACTCAAGCATGTTGGGTGCACTGCAGCTTACTTGGTTACAAATAGACACTTGTTTTATTAAACTGATTTTAAATCTACCCCCATATGATGTACATGAAAATATTTTCCAATTTCTCCATTTTATAAGAAAGCGTTATCATTTGATGTTATGTCTCATAATTAGGGATGGGCATGAGGCATTTTGTTTTATTTTTTGTTTCTCCCCCCCATTTCATTTCGTTTATTAAAAATGATTTTAAAAAAATTCGTTTCATATTTTGTTTTGTTTCATTTTGCGTTTTTATTGTGTTTTATTATGTTCTTTATTTTTCATTTTTATACACTGCTGGGGCCGTGCTCACAGTTTTTTTTCTCCCACTGACCAGCTGGCCTGCTGGGAGGCCAGTTGGCACTTTTTTAAAAAAAAAACTAGCACTCACCAGCTGGCCCGCAAGCCGGATTGGCACCTAGCACCGACCAGCTGGCCCATGGGCTGCGTTGGCACTCTTTGTTTTACCCGTGGTGATGAGCCGTTTTACAGAGGGAACGAATCAATTCATTTTAATGGGAAAAAATTGACAATTTCATTTCATCTGTAACAAAATGCTGCTTCATCATTTTGTTTCGTTTCATTTCATTTCGTTTCATTTCATTACATAACGAAATGATGAAACAGCATTTCGTTTTTCATTTTTTGCCCATCTGTACTCATAATTTTCATCTGGATAATTTCCCATATGTAGGAAACATTCAAAAATGATTGAAAGTGCTGATTTTACCAGATTGGCATCTCTCAAAAACATGACAGAGAAATCTTTTTATATCTGTATATCCAGCCATTTTGGATGCATCTAAACAGTAAGAAAATGGTGGATTGAAAAATGTGAAACTGCACCCAGGAAGTCAGATTTCCCCAGATAATTGCTTTAACTGGCCACACAGGGAAAGAGAAGGAAACTGAACAGCTTTGTTTGCAGCTTATTAATGTTTTTCTCCTCTAGATATTTTGTAGAAGGCACAGCTACAGAACTACTTAAACAGCTGTAAATAAGGAGTGACAATTTCCTTTTCTTCTTTTCTTATTTCTCCCTGCCTCATTTTGTGTATATGTATGTATGCCACAGCTCAACACAACCAATACCAACCCTTAAAAATAAAGAAATTGTATTATTTGCAAAGATCCAGACCTTCCAGTATTCTGCCCCTGCACCATTATGCCAGCCACTGGCAGCTCTGCACACACTTTTATGTATTGGCTGTTTTGCTGTTGAACCAGTGTGAGTGGATCTCATATCAAAAAAGGTAGAAGCTCTAGTGGCAGAGGAAAACACTATGGGAGGGGAACAGTATGGGCTCATTCATACTGGCTTTTATTTCATGTGGTCAATAGATTCAGTCTGATCCAGTCCCATAACATTTTATTTTATGTTTATATGTTAATGTAGTCACACCCTGTCTTGCAGTACCCATCCAACCCCATATCCAGTTCTTTTCATCAGCATTATATGTACTGTTTGGGGGTTACCATCTTACTTTTCCACAAAACTTCTTTCATATTGCTGCAGATCTCAGGGTCTTCTCATTGCTCTGTTTTGTGTATCTTAGCAACTGTTGTTTGACTTCTGAACTTTTGCTTCTAATTTTAAACTATTTTCTTATTTTGCATGGCTTCAAAGGTGCAGAAATTTTACTTTCAGCCACCCCAGTATCATCCTCTCTTTCGACTTTATGTGGGATCAGCACATTCCTTGGAAGAAAGAAGACAGGTGGACTGATAACAAGACTCAAGCTGTGATACTTTTGAGTAGGTCAGCCAAAACAGAAAAGGTGCGTGTGAAACAGATGTTACATAAGTGTGAGGTCTGGGGAATAGCAGAGGCTCTGGGGGAGAAGAGAAGTGAGGGAATCAACCTGGAAAGGGGGGGGGGGATAAAAAAAGATGGCTAGGAAAGTCAGCAAGATGAGAGGAGAGATTTTTTGGAGGGTGGCGGGGGGGTAGGCCAGATGGATTTGGAGAAAAGAATATGTTGGGGAAGGTAGGGGAGAATAAAGAGGTTAAGAAACAAATTACAAGGGAGGAAGAGGTTGGGGAAGGGATGGAGGGCAAGGCACAAGAAGTAGTTATTTGGGAAGTCCTCTCTCTCTCTCTCTCTCTCTCTCTCTCTCTCTCTCTCTCTCTCTCTCTCTCTCTCTCTCTCTCTCTCTCTGTGTGTGTGTGTGTGTGTGTGTGTGTGTGTGTGTGTGTGTGTGTGTGTGTGTGTGTGTGTAAAAATAATAAATTTGGGGGAGCACCAAGACTGGAAGAGAGAAAAAGAAAAACCAGCAAGACAGAGAGCAAAGTGGGATATGAAAGTGGGTGAGGGTGGAGTGGGCCAGAGGAGGAGGAGGAGAAGGAGGAGGAGGAGCAGCAGCAGCAGCAGCAGCTTGGTAATGTCATTCAGGAGGGAGAAAGACTAAGAGGATACAGTGGAACCTTGACTTACATCCTGCTTGACTTGCATCATATTTGACTTGCATCAAGAAGGAGCCTGTTTGACTTGAGTCGCAGGCTTTGACTTACATCTCAGAGCCCCGGCGCAAGGCACTGGAATCAGGCGGCAGCCACGACCCAGCATCGCGGCTGCCGCCTCCAAACTGTTCCTGCCTTCTTCCCCTCCTCCGACAGCGGCGGCTTCGGCGAGGCCAGCTCAGAGCACCTGGAGCTGGTCCTCAGCCTCACCGAAGCCGCTGCTGCTGCCGGAGGAGAAGAAGGGCCGGGAGCTCAGGGCTGGCCTCGCTGGTTAGACAGTCGGCTCAGTCTTGTAAAAAATCTGGCTGCAGAAGTCATGGAAGCATTTTAGTTGGGGAGCTGTAAAGTTGTGGGACTCTAATGATAAGCATAGAGTTGTTCAGAACTTGGAACGTCAGGTTAAAAATCAGTAAAACTTAAATGTTAGACATTGTTGCTATGAACATTAAAAAGTGGAGGCATATAACTTGTGGACTATAATTCCACTGCCTCCTCCTCTCTTTGAAGAGACATTTCATTTACATCCCCGGAAGGAATCTCCTATCCCAGTCAAATTTGTGTTAAATTGCTGTTTTCGGGGGTCTTTTTCATCATCTGGAACGGATTAATCCACTTTCCCATTACTTTCTATGGGAAACGTTCGTTTGACTTAAGTCATGTTTGACTTAAGTCTAGACCACTGGAACGGATTAATGACATAAGTCAAGGTTCCACTGTACTTGGGAGAGCTAAAGAGGTGAGAAAGAGGGGAAAGCCAAAAACACTGGCAGGGGGAAGGAAGGAGAGTTGGGTAGGGCTAGCAGGAGTTGAGGGTGGATAAGAGATTGGGGGAACCAGTGGGGGGGTAGGGTTATGACTAGTACTTTCTCCATTCCTTGTGTTGGCTCACGATAGCCATTGGTGGTGATGGCCTAGGGCTGGGGAGAGCTACAATATAACATCACCAGGGTCACATGTTATCCACCCACAGGGTGAATGGAAAAGTGTAGGCATGCTTGTGTGATTAGTGGGTGGAGTGTGTGACAGTACACAATTTGAACAGAAGTGAAGATAAAAGAGACAGTTTAGCTGGTGATTGAGCTGGAAAGGAGAAAGTGTGTATATTCTGGGGAGAAGATACCAAGAAGCAGCTGTTCCTGTTTTAATGGTTATACAGAATAGGATTCTTTGCATGAGTTAGCCATTTGGGTGGAGAATTTTATGTTCTGATATTGAGAGTTGTGGAAGAACAAAGCTTGAATGTTACTTTTAAGATATAATTTTTAGTATTTTTTTAATAATGCCATCTTTATACATTACATGAGTTACTAAAGCAGTATTTCTAATTAGAGATGGGCACGACTTGGAATTTTTTTTTTTCGAGTTGTCGTTAGTCGGGCCGGTTCTGTTTCGGGTCGTCTCCGTTTTTTGCGAAAATTCGCAAAAATTAGTCGGTTCGTTTTTTCGTTTTTTTGTTTCCATTTCTGCCGCGATTTCGCGCATTTTGACGTCCGACCGAGACTTGCGGCTTGCGGGCGCAGCGCGGGCGGTGGTGGCACGGGGGTACATGCGTGGGCGGCGGCAGCGGCAGCGGCAGGGGGAGTGGCTAGCGCGCGGGCGGGCGCGCGGGCGGGTGGGCGCAGGTCCCGCAAATGAGCAGGCGAACCTGCCTGGGTGATGGACTTGCTGCTGCACAACAAGGCTAGTGCATCCTAAGCAAACAAAGTGGGGCAGAAACAAATTTGCATTTCTTTTTTTTCTCTTGGTCTGCTGTGCTGAATCTGCTGATGCTGAACCAGCCAGCCACCCTACTTGGTCTGGCTGACGTGCCTGTTTGTTGTACTTTTTTGTTGTTTGGTTTTGAATCCATCCCATCTCCCCTCCACCTCTCTCAGAGGCAGCAGGAGAAACAGACATTCCGTTCCTCCCCAAATCTGGATGAGGGATCTACTCCTCTACTCCTCTCAAATTGGCCCCCCCATCACCAAGGTCCTTCTGCCTTCACTTCACATTCACAGTCAAAGTCACACACACACTTAAAAGACAAGCAATAAAGCCAAAGCCAATGCAACCCTGCTTTTGGTCATGGTCAACAAAAACATTAGCAGTTAGAGCCTGAGGTAGTTAAGCTACGTACCTAGCTAGTAGCTGCTACAGCCAGGAATAGTTTTGGTAGGGATGGGAATAGGTTAGGGCTCTGGGTTGCTTTGACTTAAGTTTTACAGCCCACAGCCCAGCCCACTAGGCTATACAAGGAGGAGGACTATCTCTGGTCGACGCGTCCATAAGGCCAGAGTAAGGGCGGCCACTCCGGCCAGGCCACAAGGCAGAGTATGAGAGCACCACAGCACAGAGCCAGAGTGCGGCAGGCTCATTGCCAGCTCCAGTATAAAAAGGATGGAGCTGAATGGCATGACAGGAATTTAAATGCCACTGGCCTTGGGTCACAGTGTCTTGCAGCCCAGAGGACTGAGTTGAGGAGGAGGCCAATCACCTTGAGTCTGGTCTGGCACCACACTGCCTGCGATGCACCACATGGCACTTTCTGACAAACTCTTGGGTGGTGCTGTACGTAGTACGACCGCTGTTCAAATCAGTACCCCCCTTCTGTGTGAAACACGGCGTCTTGCAGCCCAGAGGAAAGACTGGAGGAGGAGGCCAATCACCTTGAGTTTGGTCTGGCACCACACTGCCTGCAATGCACCACCGTCCACCACATGTCACTTTTTGACTAAGTCTTGGTGGTGCTGTACGTACGAACGCTGTTCAAATCAGTACCCCCCTTCAGTGTGAAACACGGCGTCTTGCAGCCCAGAGGAAAGACTGGAGGAGGAGGCCAATCACCTTGAGTTTCGTCTGGCACCACACTGCCTGCAAAAAGGACAGCAAGCCACATTCTGAGTCTGACTCTTCCTCCCCAAGTCCCCAGCTGTGTGCTGGTAGACTTGCTAACTGCCGGCCCGGCAGTCTACTACCATGCCCTTCTTTGTGAATCACAGTTGGTTCCCACACAACTCCAAGAGCCAAGCCTGCAACTTTGCAATAAACTAATGGAGTGCTGGCACCCAAGTCCTCTTCTCTTCGTTGTGAGGCACAGTGTCTTGCATCCCAGAGGAAAGAGTGGCGGAGGCCACAAGCTGGAGTAATTGAATGCTGGGCCAGCAATCCACGACCATGGCCTTCGTTGTGAAACCCAGCTCCTACAACTCCAACAGCCAAGCCTGGAACTGTCAGAGAAACTACTGGAGTGCTGGCACCCAACTACTCTTCCCTTCTTAGTGAGCCACAGTGTCTTGCATCCCAGAGGAAAGAGTGGCGGAGGCCACAAGCTGGAGTAATTGAATGCTGGGCCAGCAATCCACAACCACAACCTGAGGTAGTTAAGCTACGTACCTAGCTAGTAGCTGCTACAGCCAGGAATAGTTTTGGTAGGGATGGGAATAGGTTAGGGCTCTGGGTTGCTCTGACTTAAGTTTTACAGCCCACAGCCCAGCCCACTAGGCTATACAAGGAGGAGGACTATCTCTGGTCGACACGTCCATAAGGCCAGAGTAAGGGCGGCCACTCCGGCCAGGCCACAAGGCAGAGTATGAGAGCACCACAGCACAGAGCCAGAGTGCGGCAGGCTCATTGCCAGCTCCAGTATAAAAAGGATGGAGCTGAATGGCATGACAGGAATTTAAATGCCACTGGCCTTGGGTCACAGTGTCTTGCAGCCCAGAGGACTGAGTTGAGGAGGAGGCCAATCACCTTGAGTCTGGTCTGGCACCACACTGCCTGCGATGCACCACATGGCACTTTCTGACAAACTCTTGGGTGGTGCTGTACGTACGAACGCTGTTCAAATCAGTACCCCCCTTCAGTGTGAAACACGGCGTCTTGCAGCCCAGAGGAAAGACTGGAGGAGGAGGCCAATCACCTTGAGTTTCGTCTGGCACCACACTGCCTGCAAAAAGGACAACAAGCCACATTCTGAGTCTGACTCTTCCTCCCCAAGTCCCCAGCTGTGTGCTGGTAGACTTGCTAACTGCCGGCCCGGCAGTCTACTACCATGCCCTTCTTTGTGAATCACAGTTGGTTCCCACACAACTCCAAGAGCCAAGCCTGCAACTTTGCAATAAACTAATGGAGTGCTGGCACCCAAGTCCTCTTCTCTTCGTTGTGAGGCACAGTGTCTTGCATCCCAGAGGAAAGAGTGGCGGAGGCCACAAGCTGGAGTAATTGAATGCTGGGCCAGCAATCCACGACCATGGCCTTCGTTGTGAAACCCAGCTCCTACAACTCCAACAGCCAAGCCTGGAACTGTCAGAGAAACTACTGGAGTGCTGGCACCCAACTACTCTTCCCTTCTTAGTGAGCCACAGTGTCTTGCATCCCAGAGGAAAGAGTGGCGGAGGCCACAAGCTGGAGTAATTGAATGCTGGGCCAACAATCCACAACCATGGCCTTCGTTGTGAATCCCAGCTCCTACAACTCCAACAGCCAAGCCTTGAACTTTCGGAAAACTGTTCTATTTATAAATGGTGGTGCCACCACCACGCAACTGGTACATTTTTTCCCTTCTTTATGAGCCACAGCTGGCAGCCCAGTGGAAAGAGTGGCGGAGAAGACAGAGCTAGGTCTGTGTGAATTACAAACTCCCTGCAAACTACTACCATGCCCTTCGTAGTGAATCCCAGCTCCAACACCACTCCAAGAACCAAGCCTGGAACTGTCAGAGAAACTACTGGAGTGCGTGCTGCACACAACTTCTCTTTCCTTCTTAGTGAGCCACAGTGCTTTGCATCCAAGAGGAAAGAGTGGCTGGAGGAGCCCACATAGCCTGAGTCTGAGGCCACAGGGCCTCCGTAGGGGAGGATCATTGCCAGGAAGCTCCAGCTCCCCAGCGTGAATGAATGGCCTGAGGAGGATGCCAGGAAAATGCCCTTCTTCGTGAGCCACAGTTGGCAGCCCAGTGGAAAAGCAGAGTCCACATGGTGTCTGACTCTGAGGCCTGAGACCACTCTGACAAAAGGACTGCAAGCCAGAGGGTCTTCCTACACAGCTGTGTGCTGCTTTCCCCGGCCGTAAACTCCTAGCAGGCCAGCACAGCCATGTTCCCTTCTCAGTGAGACATAGCTTTGCAGTCCACGGAAGACAGTAGGCCTGAGAACCACAGGCTCACTGTCTGTGTGAGTCAGAGTACCCACAAAGAACCAAGCCTGGAGTGGAGGCTTCCTTGCTCCCTCCCTTCACAGAGAGCCACAGTCAGTGCATTGATTCCCAGTGGCATGCCCTTCATAGTGAATCACATTCCCCACAACTCTAAGAGCCAAGCCTTGAACTTTCTGATAAACTGTCCTATTTGTAACGGTGACAGAGGGCCACCAGCACGGCAGTAAGTTGTCCTTCTTTGCGAGCCACAGTGTATGGCAATGGCAGCCCACTGAAGACTAATTGGCAGTCCGGAGGCTGACAACACTCCCACACTGCGGCACTCCTTCCTGCAGAGTCCTGTCACTGTCCCAGGCAGAGTCCAAGGGTGCTTTCGCATGAGTTCTGCCTAATCACGGGCCCACCCCACAGCTGTTTTCTAGCACACAAGCACAATGCCCTTCTCTGTGAGGCACAGTGTGTGCAAACAAAATAGTTGATGAGTGAATGCACTGTTACAGTTGGTCTTCAAGAGGTTTTCCGCCAAGAGGCGGGCGCAGCCGTGGTTGCTGCATGGGCAAGTTGAGGGCAGTGGTGACAGGGCTGAACTTGAAGCACTAACTGGACCATGTTAGGGTGAAGGAGAAGCAGCTGAAAGGCCTCCTCTAAGCCGGAATTGGGGGGAGCCTGACAAGCAGGCAGGGAGAAGACACAGAGCTAGAGTGAGTCTGAGTCTTTGACCACACAGGCTTCCAAAAGGCCAGCAAGCCAAGCTTTCTGACTTTCTTTCCCAGCTGTGTGCTGGTAGACTGCTCCTAACTGCCGTGCCGGCATTCCATCTCCATGCCCTTCGTAGTGAATCACAGCAGTTCCAGAACTCCAAGAGCCAAGCCTGGAACTTCCTCCTGAAAGGCTCTTCTATTTCTAAGAAACAAACGATTATTGTGCAGAACTGTGGTACGCGCAAGTACATTCCACTCCAGCCCTTCTTAGTGAGACACAGTGTGGTGCAGCCCAGAGGACAGAGTAGCGGAGGCCTAAACATCCCCCTTAACCCTAACCCTAAGCCAACCACCAGCTGTTCCTGAAGACTGTTCCCATAACTCAATCATCATCATCAATCACAACCTAGATTTGCAACCAGTAACTTTTCTTGTCCGGCAGCCTTTGTTCCGGGGTTAGGGCAGAAATGATTATAAAATGTTTAAGCACCGAGTCTGCGCACAATGAGTCACACAGCACAGCACCAAGATCCACACAGGGGACTTTCGGACAGGAGTACGCACACACAACAAGGACGTTTCCCTTCTTTGTGAGCCACAGCTGGCAGCCCAGTGGAAAGAGTGGCGGAGGAGACAGAGCTAGGTCTGTGTGAATTACAGACTCACACAGTCAGTGTGTGACAGAGTATCCACCAAGAACCAAACATGGAGGCTTCCTTGGCAGGCAGAGTTTCTCTCGCCACCCCAGGAGACCGGGTTTTTGCAACCAAGGAGACAGAGTGGAAGCAGGAGAACTGGGTGGGTCTATTTCTTTAAGGCTGTAAGGAGGGGAGCTTGCCCCCTGATACTCAGTCTTTGAGGTAGGTTGTTGTAAAGTGCTTCCTCACCACTTTGTGTGTGAGAGAATACAGGTAGGCAGGCAGGCAGGCAGGCAGGCAGGCAGGAAGGAAGGAGGCAGGCAGGCTCGTAAACCCCAGGGAACGGTGTGAAGCACGAAGGAAGGTAGGTATTAGGGTCTCTCTCAGACCAGCCATGGCAAAAGGGGAAACATTAGGCCAATACAGACAGACCCTTTCCAATGACACTTTGAGTGGCCCTGCCTGGTTTGGAGACAGGCCAGGGCTAGAAAAATTGGGCCACTAATAGTACCCTACTACCCTTCAATTGTGTGTGTGAGAGAATACAGGTAGGCAGGCAGGCAGGCAGGCAGTCAAGCAGGCTTGTAAACCCCAGGGAACGGTGTGAAGCACCAAGGAAGGCAGGTATTAGGGTCTCTCTCAGACCAGCCATGGCAAAAGGGGAAACATTGGGCCAATACAGACAGACCCTTTCCAATGACACTTTGAGTGGCCCTGCCTGGTTTGGAGACAGGCCAGGGCTAGAAAAATTGGGCCACTAATAGTACCCTACTACCCTTCAATTGTGTGTGTGAGAGAATACAGGTAGGCAGGCAGGCAGGCAGGCAGGCAAGCAGGCTCGTAAACCCCAGGGAATGGTGTGAAGCACGAAGGAAGGCAGGTATTAGGGTCTCTCTCAGACCAGCCATGGCAAAAGGGGAAACATTGGGCCAATACAGACAGACCCTTTCCAATGACACTTTGAGTGGCCCTGCCTGGTTTGGAGACAGGCCAGGGCTAGAAAAATTGGGCCACTAATAGTACCCTTCAGTTGTGTGTGAGAGAGAATACAGGTAGGCAGGCAGGCAGGCAGGCAGGCAGGCAGTCAAGCAGGCAGTTCTGCAGGCATTAGGCACTGGAGTCGGCAGGTAGTCACAGGGCCAGGCAGGCAGGCAGGCAGGCAGGCAGGCAAGCTCCTAGGGCCAAGGGGAGGCAGGCAGGCTTGCAGGCGGGCATGGAGGATTGCAGGCAGGAGGTTAGGTTACAGGCAGCAACTTAGTTCTTGGAGTGTTGGGGTAATCCCAAGGTGGAAAGGTTGAAGCGGATGAAAGTCAACCTTTCCACCGTCTCCGGGTCCAGGCGACAGCGGCGCGGCCTCAGGACATCTCCCATGTGGGAGAAGACACGCTCACTCTGGACACTGGTGGGTGGGATAGACAAGAGTTCCAATGCCAGAGTTGAAAGAGCGGGCCAGAGGTCTGCCTTTCTGGCCCAGTAGTGCAGTGGGTCCGAGCTGAGGGGTTGGAGGGGCTCGGCCATGTACTCCTTCACCATGGTCTGAGCGGGGTCTGCTACTTCTTCCTCCCTGGCCTCCACTGAGGAGGAAACTGCCATGGCTAGGGCAGAGGCCAGGTAGTTGGCTGCTGGAACGGAACCTGGTCTCTGGGTGAATGCTCCTGGAGTAGAGAGGGATGTGGATCCTTGCGAGGACTCCTCCTCAGCATCGCTCTGGCTTCCGTGCACCCTCTGAAATGCCTGGCCCTCGTCGGAGACAGCCCTGACTTGACGGCATAGCTCCGTCTTCCAGGATTTCAGTTCGGCAGTGCTGGCTGCCAGGGAACCCTTGATGCGAGGGTCGCACAGGCAGGCCATCTGGTACACCTTTTCCCTTCTAAGTGGGCCAAGGCGGGTATCAACGCCGGTCAACAGCCTGTCTGCCAATGCTGTTGGGAGAAGATTGCCTTCTTCCCGGATACTGGTCTCTAGGCGTTGGCGAAGGGCATTGACCAGGGGGAGAACGTGGCCCAGGCTGGCGTTGTAGCTGCTGAGGACGTGGGTGGTCTCCTCAAAAGGCTGCAGGATACCCGCCATCTGGGAGAGGGCGAGCCACTCGGTAGCACCAAGGTCCAATTCCCTCCCCTCATGCAGGACTGGGGTGGTTGACATGATGTGTTCCACCACTTCCTTCTGCTCCACCAGACGCTTGACTATTTCATGGGTGGAGTTCCACCGGGTGGTCACGTCCTGGATCCGGACGTGCTCCGGTTGGCCTATCTCCGCCTGCCTCTCACGCATCATCCTGGCTGCCTTGACGCTGCAAGCGAAGTGCCCCACGATCTTCCGACACTTGTCCAGCAAGGCCCTGGTCTCCCTGGTCCCCTCACTCCAGGAGTCCTTTGGTGCACCCAGGCCAATGGCATCGCCCACCACTAGATGCAGTTTGTGTGCTGCGCACACGATGCCCTGGAATCCTGCCCCAAGAACCGCGTTGGTCATGTTACAGCCCACGTCTGTAACCATGACTCCATGATTGACCTGTCCCTCTGTCCCCAATCCCCACTCTCGCATTGCTGTCTTGAGAACGTCAGCAATGTTGATCCCTGTGGCGTTGTCCTCCATGCTTTGTGCCTGGAGAAGCACCACCCTATACCCTCTTGGGGTG
Organism: Phrynocephalus guinanensis; assembly: GCA_037367245.1. NCBI lineage: Eukaryota > Metazoa > Chordata > Lepidosauria > Squamata > Agamidae > Phrynocephalus > Phrynocephalus guinanensis. Next base: position 6,308,417 of record CM074740.1, read on the forward strand.
CTGCCTTGTGCCTCCCCCTGCAGCTGCTCATGGGCTGACCGGGGCTCCAGGACCTCCTTGGGTTGCCACCAATGAGCCGTCAGAGAGAGGTATCCGTGGTGCCCACCGGTCCAGAGGTCGGAAGTGAAGTGGATCTTCCTCCCTCTGGCCGCCTGCAGCAGGGCCCGGAACCTGTCCCTGACAGACTCATAAAGGGAGGGAAGCACCCGCCTGCTGAAGGTACGCCGGGATGGAGTCTCGTACCATGGTGCCACGTGCTTCATCAGGTGCCTGAAGCCTGATGACTCCACAAAGGAGAGTTGCAACCCGTTCATGGCCACCATTTCACCCACCACTCGAGTGGTGGTCTCCTGTGCTTTGGCCCTATTTCGCGGGCTGACAAATGTCCCACCCAACAGCCCCACTTCCTGCAGAGTGGCCTGCCTCTTCCCACTCTCACTAGCGGAGCTGTGTTTTTCTTTCCCTAACCCTTCTTCCCCTCTCTTCCTCCCTGAAGAGCAAGGTCCTGACAGGGTTCCAGTCAGAGTCCCAGGGTGCTTCCTCATCAGATGGCTGCACAACCCACTTGAGGAGAGGTGTTTGGGGTCATTCCCCCTGCGCAAGACCACCCTGCATATCTTGCACACCGCCATCCTTGCGTCTTGGGGGCTGTTCTCAAAATGCTCCCAGAGACACCCTCGTGGCTTACAGAAAGTAACGCCCCCTCTGTTATTGCCTGCCACTGCCGCTGCTGTGGTGCTGGTGTGGCCTCTGCCCTGCCGGGAAAGTAGACTAGTACTACTGCTCTCACTGGTGGTACTATGGGTGGAAAGAGGGCTGCTCCTTCCGTCACTGCCTGGAGCCTGCCTTAAGTCTGTCCCTGCCAACAGGTCCTCAGAATCTGGCAGGTTTAGATACAAGGAGCCCGATTCTGATTCTGATGCCATTTCAGAATCAGAGCCCTTGTCTTCTTGCTGATTAAGGGTGGGGCTGTCAGGTAACGAAGATGGGATTTGGTACGCCTCATCCATGCTTCCCTCGGTGACAGACGATGGCACAGTGCTGCTTGTGCCACTGGCACTGCTACTCGGGGAGGGAGTTGCACCAGTATCACTTTCTGCACTACTTCCTGTCCCTTCCCTCAGAAACATGCCCCTATTTATCTTAGTAGGGGTCCCCCTGCCCTGCCCTCTAGCTGTGCGACCCCTCCTCATTTTTCTCACTTCTTGTGGCTCAGGCCAGGGAATGTATAATGTGATAGTAAAGAAAAGCACCAAGGAACTGTGCAAGTAAATGAGTGAGATGGACTCACAACAGCAGCACAACAAACAAGGAAATAGGAGCAAGGGGTTTGCCAATCCTGTCACCCAACTAAGTTTCTCAATGCCCTGCACAGGGCAAGTATAATTAGGAGGAGAACTGTAACTTCTTCCCAGTTGTAATTGGATTGTGTATGTAGACTGTGGTGGCAAGTAAATGAGTGAGATGGACTCACAACAGCAGCACAAAAAAACAAGGTAATAGGAGCAAGGGGGTTGCCAATCCTGTCACCCAACTAAGTTTCTCTATGCCCTACACAGGGCAAGTGTAATTAGGAGGAGAACTGTAACTTCTTCCCAGTTGTAAATGGATTGTGTATGTAGACTGTGGTGGCAAGTAAATGAGTGAGATGGACTCACAACAGCAGCACAAAAAAGAAGGTAATAGGAGCAAGGGGTTTGCCAATCCTGGCACCCAACTAAGTTTCTCTATGCCCTACACAGGGCAAGTGTAATTAGGAGGAGAACTGTAACTTCTTCCCAGTTGTAATTGGATTGTGTATGTAGACTGTGGTGGCAAGTAAATGAGTGAGATGGACTCACAACAGCAGCACAAAAAACAAGGTAATAGGAGCAAGGGGTTTGCCAATCCTGGCACCCAACTAAGTTTCTCTATGCCCTGCACAGGGCAAGTGTAATTAGGAGGAGAACTGTAACTTCTTCCCAGTTGTAATTGGATTGTGTATGTAGACTGTGGTGGCAAGTAAATGAGTGAGATGGACTCACAACAGCAGCACAAAAAACAAGGTAATAGGAGCAAGGGGTTTGCCAATCATGGCACCCAACTAAGTTTTTCTATGCCCTACACAGGGCAAGTGTAATAGGAGGAGAACTGTAACTTCTTCCCAGTTGTAATTGGATTGTGTATGTAGACTGTGGTGGCAAGTAAATGAGTGGGATGGACTCACAACAGCAGCACAAAAAACAAGGTAATAGGAGCAAGGGGTTTGCCAATCCTGGCACCCAACTAAGTTTCTCTATGCCCTACACAGGGCAAGTGTAATAGGAGGAGAACTGTAACTTCTTCCCAGTTGTAATTGGATTGTGTATGTAGACTGTGGTGGCAAGTAAATGAGTGAGATGGACTCACAATCACAAGAGCAGCACAAAAAACAAGGTAATAGGAGCAAGGGGTTTGCCAATCCTGGCACCCAACTAAGTTTCTCTATGCCCTACACAGGGCAAGTGTAATAGGAGGAGAACTGTAACTTCTTCCCAGTTGTAATTGGATTGTGTATGTAGACTGTGGTGGCAAGTAAATGAGTGAGATGGACTCACAATCACAAGAGCAGCACAAAAAACAAGGTAATAGGAGCAAGGGGTTTGCCAATCCTGGCACCCAACTAAGTTTCTCTATGCCCTACACAGGGCAAGTGTAATAGGAGGAGAACTGTAACTTCTTCCCAGTTGTAATTGGATTGTGTATGTAGACTGTGGTGGCAAGTAAATGAGTGAGATGGACTCACAACAGCAGCACAAAAAACAAGGTAATAGGAGCAAGGGGTTTGCCAATCCTGGCAAACAAGTTTCACAAACAATGCACAGGGCATGTGTAATTAGGAGAACTGTAACTTCTTCACAGATGTAAGTTACAACAACTGCACAAAAACCAAGCTAATAGAAGCAAGGGGTTTGCAAAATCTGGCAGCACCCAACTTTCACAATCACAAATAATGCACAGTAACTAAGATGAATGGAACTTCTTCAAAGATGTAATTGAAGAAAAAGTTCTATAGAGGTGGCTGGGTGCCTGCCCTTCAACAAATGTTTGTTTGAGTGCCTGACTGCAAAAAAATGAATGAGGTGTTGGACAAGTGAAAGAATATCTATACAGTAAGTAAGTAAAATGAAATTGTAAAATGTTCTATAGAGGAAGGTGCCCTAGCCTTGTTGCCAGCCAACAAATGTGTTTGAGAAATTTGAGTGCACTGGTTGGCGAGGGAGACTCTGCCTACTCAGTCTGTACTCTGTAAGTCTGTATAATATTTTTAAAATAATTTAATCCACAGCCTCCAACCTCCCCTTCTAAGCACTAGTACTGGACGTTGGCTGTTGCTTGCCACTTGCTAATAAACTGTAGAATAGAAAATAAATGGAATAAAACTATAAGCTGCTACTAGGGTAGGATAGGGTTGCTGGATTCCCTTCCAAAACCCCAATCGCAACAGCAGCAAAAAAGCTGTAGGCGCAGGGTAAAAGGACCTTGGCCAAGTAAATGAACTTGGTGGGAAATTGGGATACAAAAGAAATGGTATGGTAGTGTAAAACAATATATTTTCAAAATAAATCCGCAGCACCTCCCCTCGCCTACCGCTCCCACTCAAATCTTCTCTCCCCCTTGAAGCAAATATAAGCAAATAAAAAATGGAACTCTTCCTCAAAAATGCAGAAAACAAAAAAGAATAAACACTGCGTTGCTATTCCCCACAGGGAATAGAAGAAATTATTATGTTTTGCGAATTAATATCAATTCAATTCCCTTCCCGTCCTAGTAGCGAGACCGAGACCGCGACCGCGAAATCGAAACTAGACTGAGCGCAGCAATCCAGCCCTGACCGACCACCCTCCACAAGATCCAAGCCCAGACTGTGACGGACTGGAACTGCCTCGGCTTTTTATGCCCTCTGGCACATCCAGAAGTGTCAGTCAAAACCTGTCGATGCGATTGGTGGAATGGCTCCGAAAATTTGCATGGTCCCGTCCCATGGCCAGCCCATCGTTGCGCAGGTGTAAAAAAATAAATTAAGAGAAAAATAAAATAAAATCAACGGAGACGTATTTTGGCAAGACAAACCCACTGCTGCTACTGTAAAAAATCAAGCATTTAAAATAGGTTACTTTCGCATGTTTCTGTGGTGGTTTGGTGGGATTTTGGGCAAGGATTTCAAAAAAAATATTGCAGTTGTCATTTTGGACCGGGAATCGTTTTTTTTTTTACTTTTAAAAACTTTTTTTCTGTGCCGCTTGGCATTGCGCGATCACCGCGTGCAAGTAACGAGCACGACAAATCAGACCAAATTGTTCGTTCGTCGGTTCGAGCTCGAATTCTGGCGGAGTAATTCCTGTTACCGTTTCCGTAGAGTAACGGATACGAGTAACGGAAACGAAACGGGAATACCGCTAAGTCGTGCCCATCTCTATTTCTAATATGCCTTTTTGTTCTGACTTTCAACCTTAACAAAATTGAAAAATGGTCCTAAGTGGCTAAAATTCAACACAAAAAGATTTTTCCAAAGGCATATTTTAGAAACAGTGAGTAACATTACTCATTACATGCAAATACACATCTACCTGAAACTTTCCACACAAAATGACTCCCCTCAAAATAACATTTTAGATTAATTGAATTCTTAGAATTAATTTTAGGAAAAAAATTAAAGGTGGTGTAGGGAACTGCCTTCTTCTGTTAATTAAGTATTTTGCTAATGTTGATGCAAGTGGGTTCATCTCCTTTGGATTCACACATGCTGGAATGAAAAAAAAGTATGCTTGAGTCTTGCCTTTAATTTTTCATTCTATAAAAGGAGCTTTAAGTTCCAGTTGTATTGTGTGAGTGCTTGCGACCATGGCTGTTTTTTGTGACACTTGTCCCGTAGCTATTTTTGACAGCATGAAAATCTAAATAAGTCTCAAAAATATAGGAAATGCTTGTGTTATACCATTTCTTTCATACATTATATATACATTATTATTATATATATAATAAATAAGGAGTGGATATATCTGAAACTAATCATAAATATTTTATGTGACAAAATATCTGCAAATAAGTGTACTTTCCACCCCGTCAAATACCTTTTTCTGTGGAAATAATTTATTTTGGGGCATGCATAGTTCACAAAATCTTAAATGTGCACCTCTGAAAAGAGTCTGGCCAATTGGACCCCAGGATGTTAAATCTTGTGTTTTCATTCTTCAGAATTTACTATGGCCTCAACTTGGAAGAACACCCAAGAATTTTACTACTGGGCCCTTGAAAATGGAGGTAGGTAAAGAAATATTGGCATTGAAGACACTTGTCCTAAATTCATTAGATGACACTGGGCCAGTCCTAAATCCCAAAACTCTTCCGCCTCCTCCTCCTCCCCTCTCACACATGGGGGGGGGAGAGAGAGAGAGAATTACTAGAAGATCATTTCTTTGAACAATATTTATTTCTTTATATTTATATACCACATGATCTTCCCAAAGGAAATCAGGGCAGTGAACAATGTTAAATATGCAACAATAACAAGTACTACAGATTACAAATCTGAAGTATTTTTATAACAAAGAGTAGTTGTCACCTGTAGGACTTTGCATATTATCAAAGAAAATGGAATGCCAATATTATTTATTTGGTAAATATGTATGACACATTTAAATAGAAAACTTCTCCAGGCAGCTTGAAGTTACCTTAAGAAAACTGATAAGTGGTATATGAAACAGTTGCAGGGAAATTGCTGAACATGATGAAAGAGACAATTTTATCCACATTGTTATTATGTCCTGTTTGCATAATTATATTTTACCTTGAACCTTTGTTCATGGGGTCCCTTTACTGGATGAAAGGCAGGATATAACAAGAATTAGGAAGGGATGGGGGGCTTTTAACAGAGTACATATAATAAGAAAACCCTGAAGATAAGTCAGAGGTCTGGGAAATAGAATAGACAACAAAGAGAGGAAAGTTGCGAAAACTATAAGAGTGACCATGACAAGCAACAGTTATATGTGCTTATGTTTGATTTCATCAGGTAATGAATACTAAGAGGTATTTTTTTTAAAAAAAAGCCACATGTCATCGTCATCCCCACCACCATCATCATTGATGGGCAGAAGACTCCAGTTCAGCAGTTCATGCTGGTTCATTTTATATTTTTGGACAAACAGATGTTTGGCACTTTCCAGCCCTGCCTCCTGTGGTGGTTGGGCCTTCACAGGCAGCACCCAGAGGAGGCAGGCAAGCCAGGGTCCTTTTCTGGGAGGGGAAACTAGTTAATTGATAATGTTTCAGTTAATTATGAAGAGTATGCATCCCTCTTTATGTTTAAAGGTATTAGAGTTGGAGGGACAAACATAACAGAGAGTGATAGTGGGGAGTGAAGAAGCAAGAGGGAAGGGAGAAATGGAGAAGAATAGCAGAAGAGAAGGATGAGGAAAATCTGTAGTGAGCTGTGACAGCAAGGAGAAAAGGTTGGTGCAGATTGTGAGATTAAGGCCAGGTTTCTCTTTTGTAGCTTCTATCTCTTTACAGCATTTTTGATATCTTTGTTCAGATGAAAATGCTTGCAGAGCCTTGCAGAAAAAATAAAACATACAATTCCACTCATTGTTTTTGCATTTTGGTTTCCAGATCCAAGGACCGATCCCTGGCCATTGGTTTACTCTCCGATTCCAGTCATTCTCATCTTTATTCTCTACCTCATCATCCTGGCAGTAGGACCTCGTATTATGCAGCCGTGGGAGCCACTGAAGCTGAAGGGCTTGCTTGTTATTTACAACCTGTCAGTGTTGCTGCTGTCAATTTACATGTTCTATGAGGTAAACCACTGAAAAGTCATAGACCCCTATCCTTTTAATATTTCTCTTACTCTTACTCTTATTATGGCATCAATGTTCTGCTAACTCAGTGAGTTAGGTTGGGAATTCAGTTCCTTATACAGTAATCCCCCGACTATTGTGGGGGTTAGGGACCCAACCCGACCCGCAATAATTGAAAATCCGTGATATGCAGATGCTGGGTTGAGTCAGGACTGCCCCCCCCGGGGGCCTCCTACATTTACCTGAGGCCTGGCACTACCCCAAAGGACCCCTGCCAGGTTTCCTGGGCCTGTTGGAGATCCCAGAAGTGGTTTCCGGTGATCTAGAACTAATTTCCAGTTTCCCAGAAGTCACTTCCGGTTTGCCGGAAACCACTTCTAGGGGCTCCGTCAGGCCCTAGTAGCCTGTCGGAGGCACCAAAAGTGGTTTCTGGTGATCCCAAAGTCACTTCCAGTTTTTCAGAAACAACTTCCGGTTCACTGGAAACCACTTCTGGGGCTTCTCACAGGCCCGGGAAGCCTGTTGGAGTCCTGTTTGGGGCAGCACCAGGCCTCGGATAAGTGTAGGAGGCTTCAAACAGGCCCAAGCAGCTTACCTCAGGGAGCCTTGACCTTCATATATACTGGGTATATACTGGGACCGCAGTATATGAACTGCGAGAGGGCGGGGGTCCACTGTAAAGCATCCAATGTGAACAAGCATGTGTAGCCTGGGTATAAGAAAGGAATGGTAAACCACTTCTGGGTACTCTCTACCTTGAAAACCCTGAAAAAGGTTCAACATAAATCCCGGTTGACTTGATGGCACAGAATTCTTATCAGAATCATCATGCTTTACAAACTAGCATACATAGCAGGTGACTCTCCATCCCAAAGAGTTTATAATCCAAAATTACTGGGCATCATCTTGCTTTAGTCAACTGAAGCCTTTTGCTTTTAAATTATATTTAAAATGTGACATCTGCTGTTGGGGCTTAATGGACATGAACCTGCTGTTTGGAGGTTCATGCCAGTTTAGACAGCAAGTGGACAGGTGTTCCATGGTTTGGTGCCCCATCCCCTCTGATGAGTGCCTACTTTGAAGCAGCCCCAGCTTTCCTGCCCCTCTCCTCTGGGTGCTGCCTCTGAGTAGGCACATGCTGGAGGGGATGGGTCACCAAACTGTGAAACACCCGTTCACCGATGGTCTGAACTGACATGAGCCATCAAGCTGGTTGTTGGTGCTCATCTCTAGTCTTAGTCCATAAAAAGTCATTCCTTTTATTTTGCATGCAAAAAGGATTAGTGAAAGTTCAGACTCTTTTCTCTTCATCAAGGATGCACAAGAGAAAAGTTAAAAATGTTTGTTACAGCATACTTATCATTAGACGTACAGTGAACCCTCATATAACAAGCAGTTTGTTTAACAGAAAATCTGCTTAAAGGAAAAAATTTCCAGAGATAGGGGGAAATCGCTGAACAGAATCGCCTATGGGGCGAATCTGTGCAACAGAAAAATGGTCACAATTAGGGATTAATCTGTTTCCAATGCATTCATATGGGCAATTTGTACAAAGGAAAATTTGTTTAATAGAATTCCATTTGGATTGAATTAATTCCTTTATACAAGGTACCACAGTATATCCATGCCTTTGTATTGCATGTGTGCTACCACCTTGAGTGCTACAAGATGGATGTTGCAGCCACATATTTTTTATCTTGTTGCCTCCATGAATGAATCAATACCAATTGATTTAATAACACATTACTGAAAGTTGAAAGAGAAACTCATGCAGCTTTAAGCTTGTGGAACTGGCAAGCCACTCCAGTATTTCTGCCAAGAAAACTCCAGGCACATGGGGTGACAAAGAGTCGGTCACGACTGTAATGACACAACACAAGAAGAATATATTTTATGAATTTACCATTGGATTAGACAAGCATACCCTAACAGAAGTCATGATGGACTTATTCTAGAAATACTTAGGTGTGATGTTCCACCAGTCAGGCTCCTGGGCTTCACAGATTGACTTTGCAAAACAGAAATTTGAGAAGGCCATGTTTGGATTACAGTGGAACCTTGATTTACGTCATTAATCCGTTCCAGTGGTCTAGACTTAAGTCAAACATGACTTAAGTCAAACGAACTTTTCCCATAGAAAGTAATGGGAAAGCGGATTAATCCGTTCCAGATGATGAAAAAGACCCCCGAAAGCAATTTAACACAAACTTGACTGGGATAGAAGATTCCTTCTGGGGATGTAAATGAAATGTCTCTTCAAAGAGAGGAGGAGGCAGTGGAATTATAGTCCACAAGTTATATGCCTCCACTTTTTAATGTTCATAGCAACAATGTCTAACATTTAAGTTTTACTGATTTTTAACCTGACGTTCCAAGTTCTGAACAACTCTATGCTTACCATTAGAGTCCCACAACTTTACAGCTCCCCAACTAAAATGCTTCTATTGTGGACCAGACTTCTGCAGCCAGATTTTTTACAAGACTGAGCCGACTGTCTAACCAACGAGGCCAGCCCCGAGCTCCCGGCCCTTCTTCTCCTCTGGCAGCAGCGGCGGCTTCGGTGAGGCCGAGGACCAGCTCCAGGTGCTCTGAGCTGGCTTCGCCGAAGCCGCCGCTGCCAGAGGAGGGGAAGAAGGCAGGAGCAGTTTGGAGGCAGCAGCTGCGATGCTGGGTTGTGGCTGCCGCCCAATTCCTGCCAGCGACTCAAGTCAAACAGGCCCCTTCTTGCTGCAAGTCAAATATGATGCAAGTCAAGCAGTATGTAAGTCAAGGTTCCACTGCACTAAGATTCTGTAGGACCAAAGGAGGCCTCCTGATTCCTCCCATCTGCAAAATTTATAAAACCAAGCTACTTCCCCAGATTTTGTACGGTGCTGAAGTATGGGGAATGGGAAACTTATACCCCCTAGAATTAACCCAAAATAAATTTGCCCGTCTATTGTTGGCAGTACCCCCATCAACTCCTTCTGCACTAGTCAGATTAGAATTGGCATTAATGTCAATAACAACACTAATTAGCAAATCAATAATAAATTATTGGCTGAAAATCTTGTTTTTTACCCGCTCCGAATTTTTAATATCATTCTATGGGGAGATGAACTTTGGATTGTGGAAACTTTTTGTACTGAATCTAGTAGCCAAACTTGGTTCTTCCCAAGAGCATGTGAGACACCTTGGATTGACAGCAGCTAAATGCTTACTAAAGCAAAGATTATCTGACCTCTGTGTTCAATAGGTTCACTTTGCACTCTAAAAACAGCCCTTTTTTATAAGAACATTACACCTAAGCCTCTAAATCGCCCATCTTATTTTGCTGATTTAACGAACTTCGAACATAGAAAAGCATTTACTCGGGCTTGTCTTGATATGCTACCACTTGCCAATCTAAAGGGCCATTATACACAATCCCCATACCATAAGAGAATCTGCTCTTGTGATAAAAAAATCTGTCGAGAACTTGGTACATGTCATGCTTTATTGCCCACTATTTGGAATCCATCATGAAAGACTTTTGAAATTCATCTTACAAAAATATCCTGGTAGATCTGACGAAGAAAAGCTCAAAATCTTACTCTGTGATAGAGATAAATTTGTTACATTTCAAATGGCAAGGTTCTGTTCTTTACTTATTAAAATGAAAGTTGCTTTAACTACTTCTAATAGTCACATTGATATCTAGATTTCTGTACCCTCAGGCCCCTTTTTAGCTATTTGTATTGTTATTTTATTGATATTTTTATTGTACTGTTTTTACTTGATGATTTTGCAATGGCCCTGTGAGCCACGCAATAAAATTTATATGATGATGATTCTAGAAAGGGAGAAATAATATGGTATGTTATGTCATTTTGAGTGCTACATGTAGCAGGAGAGTCGACGTTCCTTGTACTAATTTTTTTCTTCCTGTCATCCTTTCTTTCTCAGTTTCTGATGACATCACTCCTGGCCAACTACAGCTACCTGTGCCAACCAGTGGATTACAGCCGGAGTGAACTGGGAATGCGGGTACAATACAGTTTCATATCCCTTGCGTAGTTGTAGGAAAATGTTCATGGATTTCTTCCCAGCTCTCTTCCCAGCTCTCTTCCCAGCTCTGACCACTGAGGTTCACAGGTGGGCAGATTCCTTTCTCTTGGCTCCATTTTACAGCCACCAATGGATGTATTACTCCTATAATCTGTCTTGAGTGTCAGTGGCATTATGACAGCAAAGGTACCTGCCCAGATTTTTGGAAGAGGGTATATTCAGTGTTCTGTTTCTGCTAAGAGAAAGAGCATATAGTCTGGTTTCTACTAGTTGCAAAGCTGAGGTGGGTCAGTGCCATTGGCTCTCAATACATTTGTACTACAGCTTCCATAGTCCTGCAGTAGGTGGAGCTGATGGGAATTGGCTTGATGATTCTTGAATATTTCTGGGTGTGGTTTAGGATACTCCACTGACAGCCACGGAGCAATTCTAACATATAAACTGCCCTTCAAACCTTGGGCTTGTCTGGAGGTAACTCAGATATAAGGAAAATTTATCACCATTAGAGATGGGCATGAAACGTTTTGTTTTGTTTTGTTGTTCATTATTCATTTCATAATATAACAAAATGAATAATGACCCTAGGGGCAAATTTAACACGAAACAAACAAACCAGGAAAAATTGGTTTGGTTAGGTTTGTTTCATTAATGGGGGGCAGAGATGTCTCCTACCTGGTGCTGGTCTGGAGGTCCAGTCTTTCTGGCTTCTGGGACAGCGACCAGGAAAAGATGAGGGGGGAAAAGCCGATGGCCACACTACAGCTGTAGCGTGGCCATGTGGTCGGCACAGTAAAAAAGAGCGCTGACCAGGCCCCAAGGGTGGCCTGGTCGGCACCCACCTAAAATAAAAATAAAAATAAAAAAACCAGCACTGACCAGGCCCCAGGGGCCATGTGGTCGGCGCTGAAAGGAAAACAACAACAACAAAAACGCCCTGCGCTACAGCTGTAGTGCAGGGCCTGAACCCGGAAGTGGGGGGAGGGGGGGAACTAAAATAAAATAAAAATACATTTAAAAAAAGGGGGAGCACTGACTGGCCCCCAAGGATGGCCTGGTCAGCACCCTAAAATAAAAATAAAAAATACAGCACTGACTGGGCCCCAGGGGCCACGCGGTCGGCGCTGAAAGGGAAAAAAACAAAAAAGCCCCACGCTACAGGTGTAGTGCGGGGCCTGAACCCATAAGTGGGGGGATCGGGAGGTCTGATAAGAGTGATCTGCCGCCCCCCCCCACCTGCCTGCCTGCAGGTGTTCCACAGAGGGTGGTGGGTACGGAGGAGCGCGCGGAGCTATGGCGGCAGGGCGCTGGCGCTGGCCCAGCCGCTGGTTCCAGGGGGAGACCGCCTGGACACGTGTGCCTGAGGAAGTGAGCCCAACGAGCGAGGGGAGCATCCGCGCCGCCCTGATTGCCCTTCCTCCTCCTCCTCCTCCTCCTCCTCCTCCTCCTCCTCCTCCTCCTCCTCGGTGGATCTGCATTTGCCCCGGAGATGTGGAGCTGAGTGGGGCACGGGCCAAGCCGGCAACTAGCCTTGGGCAAGTTACTTTTTTTGCACTACTGTTCACAGACTTGGTCTTGCTGGCTGGGCAGGATTTTGCAACCCCAAGCAAGACCTTTTCCCAAACTCTGCAGTTACCCAGGGACAGTCCATAAGTTGTTTTTTATCCTGAAATGTGTGGAATTAGGCCTTCTTATCCTATAATCTTGTGTTGAGATCCATCACTTTTTTCTTTTGAAGGATTCTGTATCTGCTCATAAAGGTTGAAATTTTGTTGGCATAAAATTATGTCATGCAAACCAGATGGCACCCTCATATGGAGAGGGATATCTTTAATTTAAAACTTCCTGTTCTCCACTGCAGGTGCTAAGGCTCCCTAGGGATACATTTTGCCATGAGGAAGCCTTTGGGAGCCTCAGGATGAGAGCAGGTAGGCTTTTGTATCAGAAAATTACTGCTATATCACTGCCAGTAATCCTGATTCAACTGATGGATATTAAAGGCTTCCATCTGCCAATCTTGAAGTTCCCAGGGACTTGCTTCCAGAGCAAAAGGGATCCATAGGAAGCCTCAAAACTGAAGGGGGAGTTGATGTTTTCAATTCAATTAAATTAAAGATACCCAAAGCTGGGTGATGATATCATCCAGACTGCATGGCATAAATTTGTGCCAACAGCATCCCAATCAATATATTGTATATTAAACAATTGTATTTTGCATAGATTTCTTCAGAGCTTGAATAAATTAATTTTGGTATTCTGCTGTTAGACACTGTTGAGACTTGCCATTGCTAAAGAAACCTGAGCCTATCCCCATTGTATCTGATTTGGCATGAAGTTTGCAAAATCAGGCTTAGCAAGTAGCATAATGAACAAGGATAAGGCTGTGTGGTCGCCAGGAACACACAGATGTAAGAGTGGTTATACCTTTTATTGGACCACTAAAAAGAATCAGTCAAATTGCAGACACACAGACACACAAAGTAACATAACATTCTTACAAATGCCTGTTTTCTGAACTTCAAGAGTTGTTAGAGAAAATGTGACTGCATGTTATCATGTCATCATTTCATTCACGGGAAGTGGGTTCTTGTCCTGCCCTAAGATGTAAACACGACACAATGTGAGAGTTCTTTCTTTCTTTCTTTCTTTCTTTCTTTCTTTCTTTCTTTCTTTCTTTCTTTCTTTCTTTCTTTCTTTCTTTCTTTCTTTCTTTCTGCATATTCCGACATCCCAAACATTTTTACAGCAGTTTCCTCTCTTTGCCCAGCAGATGGCAAGCGTGTGCTGGTGGTTCTTCTTTTCGAAAGTCATCGAAATGCTTGACACCGTAAGTCTGGCTTTCACTATCACTTCATTTATCCCAATGCGTCTCATCCCCCCCCCCACACACACACACCTTGTGTTTTTCTCTTCTGTTTTGTGCTTTCCAGCTTGCCATGGTTGCTTGTAATTCTCTCCCGTACAATTGTTGCTTAATTAGATATCTTCTTTTGAGTGAAGTATTGGCCAGTCTTTGTTGTTTTCAGTATTTGATTTTCTTAATAGTTCTGGTGAATTCTGTTTTGGTGCTTTGAACAGGAAGGACAAAAGAAAGTCCCCAGAAATGTAATGAGGAGAGATGTTTTGCTTTGAGTGGCAGTGGTGTGGAGCTTCTTAGTACCTTAATCAGTCTCGCTTCCTCAAATGCTTATGAATGGCTTAAAAAAGTACAACATACAGTGATGCCACCCAGTCCTGTGGCATCTAAAAAGGTGCTGTGGCCCAAGAAAACATTTGAAAATCAGCCTCAATCAGCCTCAATATTCTCAGAAGAGGGTGAATTTGAGCCTACATTTGTTCCTCTTTCTAGTTAGTTAACTGAAGGATTCTAGAGAATGTTCAAAGTGAAACCTGAAACCATCTAATCACCTGCTAAAGCTTAATTTGAATGTCTGTGTCACCTGAGGAAGCCTCTTTTGTGTCCATGAAGGTTCAAACGGTGGGCAGATTCTGTTGTCACAATTCACAGGCATAAATAATTAATTTAAATTAATTGAAAGCTTCCTACCCCTTCCGCTTTCAAGTTCCAAGTGACTTCAACATTGTCACCCTTTCTTTTCCTTCTGTGTTTGCTTCTAACATCTCACCAGATGAAGAGAAATTGAGAACTTGAAAGCTTGGACATTTTGTGGCTTTTGTATTAGTCTCCTAAAAGTAATACATGGATATTGATTTGTATAATTTTTTTTTTTTTGGGGGGGGGGGAGGGGGAGAGAGAAGGGCAACAAAAGAAGAATATTTGGTTTTCATTTGGCTTAGTAGGCAGGATGGGATTAAAAGGGCCAGGGACAATAATGTATAGGAAGATTCAGTTTCTTTTACCTAAATAACACTTCCTTGGTTGTTAAAATATAACAATTCTAGCTCTCATATGAAGTGTGGGTGGGACAGACACACAACCAAAAGACATAACCACCACCACTACCACCACCACCACCACCAAAATGGTTTTGGCATAAATAGCAGAAATATATTACACTAGGCACAGAAAGGTGATAACAAGCCCCCAAAAACATCGGCTTTTTCCTTGCCATTTCTATTCTTTCACCTTTTAGACCCTTAAACATTATTGTGTTCTGGCCCCTTCAGGTTTTTTTTATCTTGCGAAAAAAGAATGATCAAATTACTTTTCTACATGTCTACCATCATGGCACCATGCTGTTCAACTGGTGGGCTGGTGTCAAATACGTACCTGGAGGACAAGGTAAGCCTTATTCCACCAATTTTTCCTCTGTCTTTGTCACTCCTGATGCTCAAAACATATATTTGAGCCAAAAACACATTCTACTTTCCACATGGAGATACCCTAGAACAGTGATGGTGAACCTTTTAGAGACTGAGTGCCCAAACTGTGATTCAAAACCCACTAATTCTTTGCAAAGTGCCAATACAGCAATTTAACCTGACTACAGATGGCTGTGAAGGGGTGATGTCGGGTGCCCACAGAAAGGGCTCCGAGTGCCACAGTTTCATCAACGCTGCCCTAGAATGTCTAGGCATAGTTTATTTAATGATTCTCACAAAAGGACCAGGATACAGATAGCAAAGTGTTATATTTTATTGTTGTAGCCAATTGCTGGAGCAGCTGCCAATGTAGCAGCTGTTTAAAGTAGTCCTCCATCTTATGTTAAACAAGAGATTAAATAAATTCATGGAAAAGAAAGCTATCAATAACAGCTAAATGAGATGCTTACATGTTCTTAAACACGTAAAATTGACCATTATTCTAGAGAATGGGCAATGGGCTAGGACTTTTGTCATTATGCCCTGACTGTGGGCTCTCTGTAACCTTTTCGCTGGTAAGTACTAAGAAATGTTGACCTAGACCAGTGGTTCTCAACCTGTGGGTCCCCAGAGGTTCCTGGACTGCAACTCCCAGACATCCTGGCCAGCTCAGCTAGGGATGAAGACTTCTAGGAGTTGCAGTCCAGGAACCTCTGGGGACCCACAGGTTGAGAATAACTGACCTAGACAAAGCCTTGAAGTCCAGTACATTTTCTTTTTATATGTCCTCCAAACAATTTGCTGCAGATATTCTTGTCAATGTGAGGAGGATGATAGTTGTGATTGGAAATTTGCTTACTGGCAAGTGGGGACTACGGTGATTTTTAACGAATGTTCAGAAGGTAGCAGGATTCCTAGAGGCAGTTTTGGGTGTGAGAAGAAAGTGGCTGACCCCACCTCCATCCCCATTAGGGTCACTCTGATTGAAGTGTAATTTGAAAAGAAAGTTGTTAGGCTGCCGTGGAAAACTATACCACTGTATGAAATAGCAGCAAAGCTTTCAGTGTTATTTTAAGTAGATATACCCTCAGTCTTCTTGTTCTGAGAATGTTTGGGACAATTCTAATGATAATAGTTCAGCCAGTTTTTGAAATTATCTTATCTGAGGTAGTATGCTCCCAATTTGAGTCACAGCTGAAAGTTTTGACTACTTCTGTTTGGAAGATTCAGGCTGACTCTTGCCTTCAACATGAGCAATGACATCCTGAGTTTTCAGGAAAAATATAAAGGGGGAAATGACAAAAATATGTGACACCTTAAAGACTAACTATTATATTATAACGAGAGCTTATTCATGAAAGCTCACGTTAAAATATAAAAGTCTTGAAGGTGCCACTTGTTTTTCCTCTTTTGTTTTGTTTCTTTGGATTTTGCCAGATATGCTTGCACAGACTATCACAGGTATGTCTTCTAAAACTATATTCTGAATTTTGAGGGTGGTAGTAAATCTGTGGTCAGCTATATCAGATTTCCATGGAGTGAGAAAGCAGTTGCCCCAGTGATCATTGGAAAGAATTCAATTCAGAATTGTGGCTTCCTCAACGTACATGCATTGCCACATGCTGTACGCCAATCTAGTTCCCTGTTCTAATATGCTACAGCAAGAGAACTGATGGGACACAAGCCTCAATGAGGAGTCCGGCTCCATCCGGCCCCTCTGCTTGGCACATGGCCACTGGCAACAGTAGTCTGTCAAGCTGCAGCTGAGGAAGACATGACAAGAAGGGTGTCCTCTGTCAAAATGATTGGCTCTTTTTGATTTCTCATCTTCTTGAACAGTATGTCCTTGTAAGAATGTTATCAGGACTGCAAATCTGTCCAAAAATAAGTTGAACTGATAAAGGCTTGTGAACAGAGAGATAATCTCTGTGTACAGCTTCAGTCATGTTGTGACAGACCTCAGTTAATTGAATCACAATACAGCTCCTTGCTTATTCTGTGCACTGATGCAGATTTTTCATGTCTCACCTGAATCTGGTGAGACAGAGAAACAGAGATGAATAGTAATAGAACCTAAAATTTGGATGCATCTGTCTAGTTCAGGTCCTGGTCATATTCACATGTTTTTTATTCATAGTTCCATTCTAATTCTACATTAATCTGTGTGTAAAAAACAAACAAACCAAACTTGAAAATGCATAGATCAGTGCACATTGCCTTTCCAAAATGCATTTTAAAAAAGCATACTTGACCAGATCCCTTTTAAACTGTCCCACATAAGGTAAAATATGTTGGACAGCAGAGTTCAGATTCATAAATTTAAGAGGTATAAATGAGGGAATTTCATACAGAAATTCTGAAGCATCTCGTTCTTGAAGCATCCCTCACAGTGCTTCACTCCAAATTCCTGAATGACCTCCCTTAGTGATTTGGTGTAGAAGTTAAAAGCATGCAGCATAATAGAATCCAATGGGACTCTACAGCCTCCATGCCATGAGAATGAACAGTGATCCCTCGTCAGCACTTTCTGGAATTGTCTCTACAGTTAGAAGCAGTTCTCTTGCTGTAGCATCAGAATCCTCCAATTCCAAAAGAACTCTCAAGATCCTGCCCAAGTTGATACTATAACTGATAATATCAATATCCATCAAAACAACTGTGAGAATTGGGGTCCCTCTTGACCTTGCTTCTTCCCAGCACTGGCTCATCAGATCAAGTCAAGATAGTTTCAATACCAAATCTAGTCCTAGAACCAAATTAAAATGGGTCTTGATTTCAATGATGTGAAATCAATTTCTAAGCATAGCTCAAAGGGTGCATGCTTATCTTTAAGATATGGGTTGGGTTGTATATGTCTGAAAGAGCACCTACTTCCACATCAGCGTGCCCACCTATTGTGATAATTTGGGGGCCCTCTTCCAGGTGCCTTTGTTGTCACTGAACAGGCAATGATTGGGAAGAAGATCTTTCAACTGCAAAGAAGGCCAGTTGGTAGAATTTTCAGCCCTAAATGAAGGTACCAGGTCTTTTTCAGCCCTTCTAAAATGTGGTGAGATTTCTAATTCTGCTGTTTCATTGAATACAAGGGGTTCCCCCCCAAACTGTCCTTGAAATCTTGATATCAAAGAACATTATATATGCAAACAAATAAATGAAACAAATAAATGAGTAAAGTTTCCCTTAGTGCCATGTAATCATTTCTCCTGATCTCTGTCTGAGATGCTTGTTAGTGTGGAGAATTTGTTTTATGATATCCTGCATTTCCTGTGTTTTTCATTCTTGTCTTTCCATACAGCCTTTTTCATTGGGATGCTCAACTCATTTGTGCATATCTTTGTATACCTGTATTATGGACTGGCTAGTCTAGGACCAAAAATGCAACCCTACTTATGGTGGAAACGTTACCTCACTCTCCTGCAATTGGTAAACTCCCTGTTCTTATTTTTTTTGGAACTGACTGTAAGGCAACCCTTGATTTTTATGTGTACAAAGAATCTCCAGTTTATGAAAGTAAAACCCCTCAAAGTATAAAGATATTGGGGGGGGGGTACTTTGAGGGGGGTACTTTGAGGAGGGGTACGGATATCAGGGGGTATACTTTGAGGGGGGTTCCTACATGGCAGGGGGTTGGACTGGATGGCTCTTGAGGTCTCTTGCAGCTCTATGATTCCATGATTCTGTGCTTTGTTATGGATGGCTGGTGAGTAAACTCCCCCACAAACGCTCACACATTTGCTGATAACCCTAATGCTTTTCTTATTGTGATTGTTGTACTTTTATGTGACACCCATAGCCAGGCACCTTCCCAAAGAATGGCAAAACCAGTTTTCTGCCTCCATAAGCTTAACAACTATAATTCAACAGAGAGGCAACAGAAGGAGAGGAACATAGCTTGGAAGTAGCTAGTTACGGATACAGATGGGACTTTTATCTTCTAACAAAAGGAGGGAAACTGGGAAAGAGGTTCCTTTTTTGTTTTTGTGTTCTGTCATGGTTCCCAAAGGAGAGCCTCTTAAACAGGAATGGTTAATATTAATGAGAGGTACCTGAAAGTGTTGTGTTTGTTTGTGTCTCCCTTTTCTGTTTAACCTCTGTTTCATCCTTGGTCAAATGCTGGCCTCGGTGGCCACCCATCCCAACATTTCTGGAACTCTTTCCCCTTGAAATCCCATATCAATTTCCATTTTCATTCCTAATACCTGATGGAAAAATGTGTACTCAAGGCAGCTCATCAGTGTCACTAAAAGCTAGTTAGAAAACAGAACTATTAAAAAGATCACTACAAACCAACTAAATCATGGCTGGAATCCTGTTACTTAGTATAGTAAGTTGCAACTAGAGGAGACCCATTGAATCTGTGGGGATATTGTGAGTCAATTCCTCCATAAGTTTATTTATTTATTTATTTATTTATTTATTTACAAGCTTTTTTTAGCCGCCCCACTACCAGTTCCATTGATTCAGTGACTCTACTCCACTTTAAGAAAAGAAAAACAAACAGAAAACTCAAAGGTTTACAGCAGCTTGAAGGCCAGCATTGTTTCAGCACTAGCTTTTTATGATTTTACAACCCACTTACAATTCATGGAGTAAATTGCATAGCACATCCAGTTATGGGGATGAGATCCAAGTGAATTGATATGTAGAGAGAATGGTAGTTGTATCTGTAACACTTGATAATGAACTTTTTCAACATGTTAGCTAGCATAAACAGAAAGTGAAACACATTCAAGAGGACAGAAGTGTTGAATCGCACAGGCGTTGTAGGTCACAAACTGTGATGAAAACACAGTAAAATACATGAGAGTGTAACTGGTCATATCTAGTGTAATGTAGTAGATAGAGTAGCAGACCAGGGCTTTGGAGGTTCAGGTTTGAATCACTGCATGGCCATTAAAACTTACTAGGGGCAGGGAGCTGATAAAATAAATAAATATTGTATCTCATTTAGCTTGAAAACTCTATTGCGATCAGTATAAGTCAATTCTGATTTGAAGGCACACAACACAGTTAAAAATGCATGCACCAATATAAAAATACTGCTAAACATGTGTATTAAATCAGAGAAAATCCATTTATATATCTAGGAGCAATAATAAAGCATGGGGTGTATGCAACACATTCAGAAAACACAAAAATGAAATAGTTATTATACCTAATAATTAATCTCCACGTGCAAAAATATATCTAGACATGCATGTGATAATACACAAATATCCAAATGTATGCACAACACTGAAGTGGATTTACTTCAAAGGCCTGGGCAATAGGTCGGAACATCCTGGCAAAATTTGCTATAAATAAGTTCTGACTTGAAGGCACACAACAAAGAGGGGTCCAGGTAGAATGCAGGCATCAATGTAAATGTTGTTTATTGATCTGTAATTGCTTATGTGAAGTAACTGCCTTCCTGTTCCCAAAGGGAACAGGCCTATTGGTTATTTCTAGTTGCTGCATTTGGATCCTCAATCCTATCAGTTTCCGCCAAAAGGCAGCTTTGTGATTGCTTGTAATTGTTCCCTCCAAAATGTATCTTTTCCTAGCCTGTCCTCGTTCCTATAAATGTAGCTCCCTTGCCCCAGTCCCCAGCCTTGTTCTCTTCCTGAATAAAGAGTTGTTCCCATAGAAGCTGTCTCCAGCCTACTATGTCACAGAGCTGAAATCACTTGCTGAAATCACTAAACCCCATGCTTTCACACTGGCAACGAGGATGGGATCCGGAATGCTGAGAAGCAGAGGATCATCATGCTGACTCATAGTCCGGATCACAGGGAAGAACAAGACTCACCTGCCGGCTTAGAAGACGACCCTGCCCGCCGGGAGAATGGAAAGTCCACGGGTGTTGGATCCCATCCAGCCATCGGAGCCCCACACTTGGGAGGACTATGTTGAATGCTTCAAGTTCTTCGTGGCGGCTCAAGAAATCACGGATGACAGCAAAAGAAGGGCCCGTTCCTGAGTTGCTGTGGGCATGAGACCTTCTTGTTGGCCAAGGCACTGCTTGCCCCAGCAAAGCTGAGTGAGACATCACTCACAGACATTTTTGCCCAGCTGACAAGCCACTTGGCACCTGCCAAAACCAAGATGGCCTGGCAGATGGAGTTTCAGAAAAGGCAGCAGCAAGCCGGAGAATCTGTGGCTGCATTCCTGGCAGGACTCCGGGAGCTTGCTCAGCACTGTGGCTTCCCAAATCTTGAAGACACTCTCTTGGATCAATTTGTTGGGGGGCTCAGCAGCAAAAAAGCCCGAAGGCGCATTGTGGCAAAGGAAGATGTCACCCTTGCCTCCGCCTTGAAGGAGGCCACCTCCACCGAGAATTATGAGCAGGAAGAGCTCAATGCCAGTTGCAAGGCCACGAAGCTGCGGGTAGAGGTTGCCCATGCCATGGATGAACCAGAGGCTAGTCCAAGCCAGAGCCCAGTCCGTGGTGTCGAGTTGGTGCATCAGGCTGATGCATGGCCCAAAGATCGCCGAGGCACTTGCCCAGGCTGTAGCGGAAACCATGAGTGGAAAAGCTGCCATTTTCGTGGTGCTACGTGCAGGGCATGCGGAAAGAAAGGACACATCGCCAGGGTCTGTAGGTCGGTGGCAGCTGGAACAATGGGATCACCTAGATCAACGCGTCGCAGATCATCCACCACGACTCATCTCCGGGACGACTGCAATTATCTCACAGAGATCAACGGAGAGACTGTGCAGTTTCCGGCGCAAGGCAAAACATCAGTCAGAGTGAAGATTGAAGGTCAACCGTGCGACATGGAGGTGGATTCCAGATCGCGATTCACCATTGTCTCAGACCAGACTGCAAGGGGGCTCTTCCCTGGGGGTAAGTTCCCCTCTCTGGAACCATTCCCAGCAACCTTGCAATCATACACGGCTGGCCGCATCCACATTCTAGGAATGTGTGCTGTGAGGGTACAATTCCAGGAGAAACAGGGCGTGCTTAAATTGGTGATTGCAAAGGGGAGTCGCCCCAGTCTCCTGGGTACTGACTGGTTTCCCGCCTTGGGACTGAATATATCAGGGCTCCACTCAGTCCAAACGTCCCCAGAGTTGGGCAAGGCATTAGGCCAGGAATTTGCCGAACTCTTCGGTGGTAAACTGGGTTGTTATACAGGGCCTCCAATTGACTTTGAGCTGGACCCCAAGGTGGCCCCAATCTGACTCAAGCCAAGGCGAGTGCCATTTGGGCTGCAACCCAAGATTGAGGCGGAACTGGACAAATTGGTCAAACAGGGAGTTCTTTCACCTGTGGACTCTTCTAAGTGGGAAACTCCTATCGTCACACCCCTTAAGGCAAAGGGGGAAGTGAGAATTTGTGCAGACTACAAATGTCCTATCAACAAGGCACTCAGGGGAAATTCATACCCCATTCCAGTCGACTCACAGCTGTTGGCAAAACTAGCTGGGGGGAATTTTTTTGCCAAACTTGACCTGGCACAAGCGTACCAGCAGCTGCCAGTGACTCCGCAATCTGCGGAAGCACAGACTATCGTAACACACAAAGGGGCTTTCAGAGTAAACAGATTACAGTTTGGAGTTTGTGTGGCCCCAGGGATTTTTCAAGGTCTAATGGAGCACCTGTTAAGGGGTCTGCTGGGGGTCTTGCCATTTTTTGATGATGTTCTGATTGCTGGGAAAGACCCCCAGGAACTAGTTGGGCGCATCCGTGCTGTGTTAAGCAAATTTAAAGAGGTGGGGCTGCAGCTTAAAAAGGAAAAATGCAGTTTTGGGATGCCATCTGTGGATTTCTTGGGGTTTAAAATTGATGCAACAGGCATCCACCCCACTGACTCTAAAATTAAAGCCATTACTGAGGCTCCACGCCCACAGAACAAGACGGAGTTACAGTCATTCCTGGGACTTATTAACTTTTATCATTCATTCCTATCTCAGAAAGCTTCAATAGTGGAACCGTTGCATAGACTATTGAAAAAAAGTGTGTGTGGCATTGGGCTCAGGCACAGCAAAAGGCTTTTGACACCTTACGGGGCATGCTGACTAGCAGGAGCATCCTTGCTCATTATGACGAGTCGAAACCTCTTGTCCTGGCATGTGATGCCTCTCAGTATGGGCTGGGAGCTGTGCTGAACCATAGGGAAGCGGATGGGTCAGAAAAGCCCATCTCATTCTATTCTGGTACGTTGTCGCCAACGGAGCGCAACTACGCACAAATTGACAAAGAAGCACTGGCAATAGTGGCAGGGATTAAAAAGTTCCATGACTATTTATACGGTCGCCACTTCTTCGTTGAAACCAACCACAAGCCATTGTTAGGATTGTTCAACCCGAACAAGCAGACGCCGCAGATTCTCTCCCCCAGGATGTTACGATGGTCTATATTCCTGAATGGGTTCCAGTACACCCTGACCCATGTTCCAGGGGAAAGGTTGTGCCACGCTGATGCGCTAAGTCGCTTGCCCCTTCCTGGTGTGAGCGATGTGGATCCTGCCCCGGCGGAACGAGTGATGATGCTGGAAACACTCCCGGGGCCCCCTGTAATGGCCACTGAAATAGCTGAGAGAATGAGGAAAGATACTGCTCTCTCCCGTGTGCTCACTTGGGTGGGGAGGGGATGGCCAGGTGGCCCGCATGAACATAAGAACATAAGAAGAGCCATGCTGGATCAGGCCAAAGGCCCATCTAGTCCAGCTTCCTGTATCTCACAGCGGCCCTACCAGATGTGTTTGGGAGCGCATGAGACTAGATATCTGTCTCATGATACCACTCTCCTGCATCTGGTCCTTGAAGTACCCTGGTTTAAAGCCTGGAGATTACACATCTCCATCATGGTTTGTAACCTGTGATGGACTTTTCCTCCAGGAATCTGTCCAATCCCCTTTTGAAGGCAACCAGGTCAGATGCCATCACCACATCGTGTGGCAGGGAATTCCATAGACTTACAACGCGCTGGGTGAAAAAATATTTTCTTTTGTCAGTTTTTACTCTCTCAGCCCTCAATTTGAGTGTATGTCCCCTAGTTCTGGTATTTTGGGAGAGGGAGAAGAGCTTCCCTCTCTCCACTTTACTCATACCCTGCATTATTTTGTATGTCTCAAGAAAAATTTAGACCATACGCAACAAGGCAACATGAGCTATCCCTGCATAAGGGCTGTCTCCTGTGGGGAGACAGGGTGATCATTCCAGCGCCACTGAGAAACAGGGTTCTGGATGCGCTTCACATGGGGCATCCGGGAATGGTCAGGATGAAGTCGCTAGCCCGGTGCTATGTGTGGTGGCCTGGGATGGACCAAGATGTTGAACCATGGTTATGGACGTGCAAGGCATGTCAGGAAGTGCGCCCAGAAGTGGCCAGAGCACCAGTCCACTGGTGGGAGCAGACCCGGACTCCCTGGAGCCGGCTGCACTTAGATTTTGCTGGGCCATTCCAAGGAAAGGTTTTTTTGGTTATCGTTGATGCGTATTCTAAATGGTTAGAGGTAGCTATGGTTCCCAGCATGTTGTCAGCTGCAGTCATCAAAGTGTTGAGACAGCTGAATGCAACCCACGGGTTGCCCGAGACCATTGTGTCAGACAATGGAGCAGCCTTTGTATCCCAAGAATTCAGGGCATTCTTGGCTGATAATTTCATAAGAAGGGTCACATCAGCTCCTTTTCACCCCTCCTCCAATGGACAGGCTGAGCGCATGGTGCAGACAGCCAAAGGATCTATTGCACGCTTGATGGAGGGTGACTGGTCAACGCGCACTGCCGAATGTTGTTTTCGCAGCATGCAACGCCGTGTACTACTACGGGCAAGTCGCCAGCAGAGCTGCTCCTAGATAGAAGGCTGGTAACGGTGCTGGATTATGTCCACCCAGACAAAATGCCAAACCGCAATGCTAGAGCACCTCCACTGGCAGAGAGTGATTCTACAAGGTATTTTGCTTCTGAAGATTTGGTCTGGGTGAGAAATTATGCCAGAGGTCCCCTGTGGGTGCCAGAGGTGATCACCAGAGCGTCTGGGCCAGTCTCTTATTACGTGACCATTGAAGATGGCAGGGTCTGGCGTAGGCACGTGGACCAACTGCGGCGCAGAGCGCTCAGTAGAGTGGGTACAGGAGTGGGGGAATTGCAGTCTGAGAGTGACACGACCCCCATTAATGAGTCCCAGCTGCAAGACCAGAGCAGAGATGCCCCAGGAATGCAGGTACCAGTGGCTTCCTCAAATGAATCTGCTCCTGCAAGTCCTCATGGTGCCGAGGAACAGATCAGGGACACTGAGTTGTCTAATACACCCTCCATGTCAGACGAAACTATTACAGTAGACTCTCCACCACAGACACTGCCTGCTCAAGCCCCTGCAACACCAGTAGTCAGGAGATCAATTAGAAGTCGCAGGGCCCCACAATATCTTAAGGATTACGTGTGCTGTGCCCACCAGGGGGGAGGGGTGTTGTGTATTGATCTGTAATTGCTTATGTGAAGTAACTGCCTTCCTGTTCCCAAAGGGAACAGGCCTATTGGTTATTTCTAGTTGCTGCATTTGGATCCTCAATCCTATCGGTTTCCGCCAAAAGGCAGCTTTGTGATTGCTTGTAATTGTTCCCTCCAAAATGTATCTTTTCCTAGCCTATAAATGTAGCTCCCTCACCCCAATCCCCAGCCTTGTTCTCTCCCTGAATAAAGAGTTGTTCCCATAGAAGCTGTCTCCAGCCTACTATGTCACAGAGCTGAAATCACTTGCTGAAATCACTAAACCCCACGCTTTCACAGTAAAAACACTGCTAAACAAGTGTATTGAATCTTACAGAGCAAACCAGTTTGTAAATTCCCTTACATGAAGTAGTTAGCCTAATGTTAAATGCTTGTTGTGAGTGAGCATATAAACTCAAAGAGGAGTTAGTTTTAGACCTGCTTTCTCTGGGAGTGGGATTGCATAAAACTGTGTGTAGCCTTTTGTGAAACAGAGACAATTTAAATTGAAATTTCAGATGAAAATGGATGAATGAGGACACTGCCATCATTTCAGTCTGCAAGTAAGGGCTCAAACAAGGATAGAAGATTCTTAGCATGATATATAGGGTAATAGGCTAGTTACTTCCATTTAGACCAGGCATATCCAAACTTTAGCCTTCCTGATGTTTTGGACCGCAACTCCCACAGTCCTTTCTCATTGGCAATCTAAGCTTAGAATTCTGGGAGTTGTGGTCCAAAACATCAGGAGGGCCAGAGTTTGGACATGCCTGATTTAGACAATGAAAATTTTCACTTTTGTAAGTATATGTATGTAAATCCAATAATTAATCTGTAGTCTTAAAGGTGCTACAAGACTTTCTTGTTGTTTGCTTGTAATTACACAGTCCTCGGACTGACTAACATGTCTTCCTGTTTGAGACCAGGTGAACTTAAAAACAGTTTAATTTAACCGTGACTGCACCAGACTTTTAAAAAAGAGTCAGAATGGACCTTATGAATAAACAAATAGGAATAGGACAACCCTAAAGTTGTCTACTTCCGTATAATTAAAATAACAGTTTTGAATGGTGTTCTCATGGCAACTTTATTGGGTGAAATCATCTATTGATGATTGATTGATGCATGGTTTTATTACCAGTATGACTACAGTATTTGTGGAATCCTCAGCTATTCTCTTTGCCTTCCTCTTTGCAGTTCCAATTTATGGCTATTGCTGTCCACTCCTCCTACAACCTGTTCACAGAGTGCCACTTCCCAGATGGATTTAATCTGGCTGTCTTCCTATATATCCTCACCCTTATTGTTCTCTTCTTGAATTTCTATTACTGGACCTACATAAGGAAGAAGCAGAAGAAAACAGAGTAAAGGAAGTTACGCCGAGACATTCTGAGACTGTTGCTAGCTCCGGAATCTGCTAGCATCTTTGACTGCCTTTGTACCAACTCTTCCAAGGTGATGTGCCTGTAATGTAGTGATGAGATCTGCAGTGTTGCATGGTTGCTCTACAGATATTTTCATGGAATTAAGATCAAAAGAAGGGACAGCTGAGGAACCGAGCCTTTGGACGCCTTACCACTCCATGGATTTAATCTTATGATTCCTTTGACAACAGATTTGGGTCCTAGTGTGTAGCACTATATTTTTCTAACTGCCCCATTTTAATTACATCTGAATTGCTTTGTTCGAGTGGTCTGCCTAGCCAAGGATTCTCTTTCCAGTAGCCGTGGATGACTTATATCAGCTCATCGAAATGGCATAAGAGTGATGGCTTTCCCTTTTTGGAATGATTACTTCAACCTTCTGAAACTAAACTAGTATAGACAATCAGCACCCTTGATGAGTGAGCCTGGAAAGTGTCTCATGTAAGTTGCTCAGAGATTTATACAGAAAAAGTACTATGCTGGTTAAGGTCAGTCCTGTACATGAATGCTATTCCCTTGAAAGCTTGTCCTACGTGTATTGTACAGTGGACCCTTGTATAACAAACAGCTTTTATAACATAAAATTTGTACAACATAAAATATTCCGGAGATAGGGGAAATTTGCTTAACATAATCGCCTATGGGGAAAATCCGTACAACATAAAAATGGGATTACTCCATTTTCAATGCATTCCTATGGGAATTTGTATAAAGGAAAATTTGCTTAACATAATTTCATTTGGAACAAATTAATTCCTTTATACAAGGTACCACTGTACTAATTCTCTTTTGAAGTCATGTAATTGAATGGCCTTTACCTCAATAAAATGGGTTTTAAAATATATTATTTTGTATAGCTGGTGACATTTGTTTGTTGCCTATGAAAATGCATGCCCCAATAAGTTGAAAGGGATGACTGAAGTTCAGTTATGCACATTTAAGAATAATTTATATGAAATTTATATGAAATCATTTATGTTTAAAGGTGCTAAAACATGATTTTTAATGTTGAAGCTGCACAGGTCTCTTGTCCATTTTCTTCTGTGAAGAATGAAAAGATGTCTACCCTTTTAGATTTTTCTCAGAGAGCAGGGCCAGTTCTATTCATTCCCTGTTGTATTTCTTCCATCCAAAGACTGCACAGAAGACAAGTTCTTTCTTCTTAAAACTGCATAACAAAACTACAGTTCTCTAATTTTTCATTGGATGCTTCTGTAATATCAGGTAATCTATTCTCCAAAACTATCTGAAAAATCTGCAGGTTGTTTCTACTTGCTTGCAGATATTTGAATTTCTGATAAAATCCAACCTTTTTGCTACACAGCAGAGCTACAGAGACCCACAAGGAGAATTTTATTTATTTACTTACTTATTCAATTTATATACTGCCCATCTAGCAGAAAGCTACTCTGGGTGGTTTACAACATAAAACAAACTGTTACGAAATACAGATACAAGGATATAATGAAAAGCAAAAGTCTTACAAATGAAAACGTAACTAAAACAACATCATTCATAAAAATCAAAAGTAAATAAGATTAAGATAAGATAATGGCTGATGCAATTAGATCACAAAATCAGTAAGGCAGAGTAACAGTTAGCTACAAGCTCCCAGAATAGCTACAACAGAAAAATTACAAGCTCCCCAGAGTCCAGCCCGTTCTCTAGCACTTGAAGTCTCAATAACTGACTCTGAGACATTTGTGAGAGAAAGAGTAGAAAATATTTAATTACGTACAGTTGCTTAAAATTACAGACTTGTGTCTACTGCTTCCTTTACTGCACATACAAGGAGCCAACTGAACACATCAACAGCAACAAGCAACTGCCACAAGCTGATGAAAGAGAGGGATAGAACACTCAGCAGAGAAGCAGAGCTGTCTTTGAATTTCAAAAGCTGGAGGGAACAACTGGTTAGTGCTGGATAGATAGAAAATCACCTCAGCCCAGAGGAGTCCCTCACAGTCCCTCCAACTACAGACAACATGCAAGGTTGTAAATCATACTCAAGCACCCCTTCTCAAACTTGTATACAGCCACCCTCTTGCAGTCCCAACTTGCTCCTCAAATCCTTGAAGCAAACTCTCAGAAGAAGAGTGATTGCATCTGCTGTCATCCCTGATGTGACTGCAGATCATCTCGATGACATCTTTCTCAGTTAGGTCACACAGCAAGTGGTATCTCATGCTGATGTGTTTGGTGTGTGCATTCATTTTCACACTTTGTGATTGCTTGGTGGAGCTCTAGCCATCTTCCATCACCTGGCTTGGCATCTCTTCATTTAACTCAAAGCCATTCAGCAGCTTTGCCAACCGTAACAATTCTCCACATGCTTCAGCTGCAGCCAATGAACTCAGATGCTGTGGAAAACAAAGCTATAGCATTTTGTTTGTGACTCGCCCACAAGATAGCACCATCACAATGAACACGGAACAGGAAACCACTTGTAGATTTAATTTGCACTGTTCTCTGCCTAGTCTGCACTGGTGTACCCTGTAAGCTTTGGGTTTTTACTAGCTGGCAATCTTAACTTGAAGTCCACGGTCCCTTTCCAACCCCCTATTTTGCTCCTGTCCAATCACTCTGTGTTAGTGAACATATCTACCTGGACTAACCTTTCTGTTTAGCACTCTTGCAACTGCAGCTATATCTGACCTGGTGGTGCTTGTGAGTGACAAGCCCTCTAATTTTCATCACTGCTGAGAGGGGTTCTGTTATGTGCATGCCTGCACATGATAGGCAAATGCACATGGGCAACTCCCCCCCCCAGATCCATTGCAATCAGAATAAAAACGTGGGTGCAGGGGTATCAAACCCCTGTGCAGAGGGTGTCAAGTGTATGGGCAGCCATGTGGCCTCATAGTTTAGAAGGAACTTTGATTACGAGGCAAAAGCTTTCTATACCTGTTCTATAAGTACTATTATTGTTAGAGGTTCACTTTCTTCCTTTTTCCAGAAAAATCTGTTTGCAGTAGGGTTATAGTGGAGGCCTAATGTCTCCAGAAATTCATATTTTGTTTCTGATGTAAGAAATATGACCCATTTGCTTCCCTCATAGTTTTAATACCCAAATAATATGTTGCATCCCCTAACTCCTTGATTTCTATATCTTTGTTAAGAGAGTGTGCAATCTCTTTGTACTTCATTCCCTTTGAATAGCTAAAATCAAGTCATTGACATAGGTAAGGAAGGAATTATGTCAAATGTTCGTTTTTACTTCTGGTATGCAAACATGGTACTGCATTGCCTTGATTGAAGCCTGGCCGCAGCAGTATCTTCTTCAGTGTCCAGTTTTCCAGTTCTTTAGAGGTCTTCTGCTGATCTTCTGTTTGTCTTCCATCACTTTTCTTTTATTCATCAAAATGAACCACGTATCTTACATTAACATCAGCTGTAGTTGAGTTCCCCATTTTATATATCCTGTGCTACCAGGAGCACAAACAAGCAAATTAGTCTCTTCCATTCTAGGATGCTGTTTGTGTCTTTCCTGTTTTGCTATATAAGCATATGCCATACTTACAAAAACTATGATATGTCCAGCACTTGGTACTCTGTCATGCCATAGCTCAAATGTTTGTGGGTGCCTTTGGCTGGAGGTACACTGGTCTCATGATTGCATCATCCCAAAATTTGCAGGGCAGCTTTGCATCCATAAGCATGCATCTTGCCATCTCTAAAAGAGACTTAGGCTTTCTTTCAATTCTTCCATTTAGCTCAGGACTATGTGGAACAGTTCTCCTGTGCAAAAGGCATAGGAAAACCTTGTGTATAATGCACAAGGTACTCACCAGCACTATCTGTCTGGAGTGCTTTGGGTTTTCTTACCAGCTTGAGCACCCTGTGTCAGATCTAGCACTTTAATGCTTTTTTTCCTCCTCAGTCCTTGACAGGAACGAGAGTCTAATGCTCTTTTTTGTGATGCAGCTTATCTACCTGATTATTTTGGTTGCATCAAATTGATTTCTCTTAATACCAGTAGCAAGTTTTTTTATTTTCAGAACTGCTTTTACTCTCGATCTTGGTGTGCAAAGCAATGATGCCACAGCTCCATACTGTTGCCATCTTCTCTCTGAGCTTGCACTCTGTTTATCTGTCCCTGTTCCTCTAAAAGACTTTTAGGCAGCATTAGATTTGACTGCTTGTAAATATTTTTGATCATCTTTCATAATATACACTCTCTGTTTTCAAAAAAGCCTTTATTATCTAAAACTGATGCACTTAGCATGTTTAATTATCATTCAGGAATGAGAAATACATCACCCAGATTCACCTGTACTTTGACGAGGACTCCCTACGGACAGTTGTGCAAGCCCTGGTGATCTTGAGGATAGATTACTGTAACGCTTTCTACATGGGGCTTCTCTTGCCCCTTATTTGGCAGCTGCAGTGGGTACAGAATTCTGCAGCCAGGCTGGTGGCTGATGCCGGCAGGTATGACCGCATCACCCCTATCCTGGCTCTCTTGCATTGGTTGCCCGTTGCCTCCCAAGTAAGGTTCAAGTTATTGGTTCTGGCTTACAAAACCCTCCATGACTTTGGACCTGAGTATCTGGTGGAGCGTATATCTCAAAGGTCAGCTTCATCCCATTCCACCAGAGCATTGCTAGCCCTCTTGCTCCAGGTGGCCACTCCTAGGGAGGCCTGCAGGATATTTACCCATAGTCAGGCCCTCTTGGTGGCCAGCCTGACACTTTGGAATAAACTTCCTAGTACGATATGGCTAGTGGAATCTTTGCCAGCTTTTAGGAAAGCCTTAAAAACATGACTTTTTAAAGACCATTTCAATGATCACTAATTATAATTGTATCATCAGTATATATTTCCTGGTTTGCCCAGCTGTTTG
This sequence comes from Phrynocephalus guinanensis, assembly GCA_037367245.1. Classification (NCBI taxonomy): domain Eukaryota; kingdom Metazoa; phylum Chordata; class Lepidosauria; order Squamata; family Agamidae; genus Phrynocephalus; species Phrynocephalus guinanensis. Next base: position 6,340,207 of record CM074740.1, read on the forward strand.
CCACCCTCTTGCCATGCCGGACCATCTAAGTTGTTTTGTGTTTATTGTGTTGGTTTTTCTTTACATTATCTGGCAGTCGAGATTGCATAATCCCAGTCCCCTTCTGTTTTCCTGTAATTACCATTAGCAACTGGAATATTTCCATTGGACCTTTCATCCAATTTACAACTATGGACCAGGCATGCCTTCTGTTTACAGTCTTTTCCAGTCTTCCTCTTTGTCTCTGTGTTGGAGTCAGACTGTGAAAAATCAATTTTTAAGTGGTAAAAAGCCAGTTAAACTTAAAGTGTTGAGCTTTGGTAGTGAGAAAATGGAGAGGTTTTGTTGTTAAGATGGATCAATACAAGTTCCCTAATAAAAATCACCTATGATATAGAACTGGGAAAAAAAGGGTTTCGTCAAGTGCTTCTAGCATCTCTTGAGTACTTTTCCAGTGTTTAATATATATCATATGTTTGTCTGAGTGGCTTTGTGAAATTATTGATTTTCCTATAGAATCCTCATCTCCCAATTTAGTTTTGGCCTGTGCTTGTGTTGATCTTTGCCTTTGTAACAAGTCACGTATCTTTAAAGATCTGAGGTTAAAGTGCCGTCTCACATTCCATTGAAGTCTGACTTTCCAAGTCAGAGATTCTGGAAATTAAAAAAGCAACCCACGAAACGAAACAAAACAAAAACATTATGTGAACAAGACCCATTCTTCTTCTTTCTCTTTCGGAGCAAGTTGGGTTAGTGATATTAGAAAAAGAAAAAGATACCTCTTTCTCTTTAGCCAGTTTTAGGTGCTTTTGGTTTATAATGAGGAAGTGGGGGAGAGAGGGAAAAACCCAAAAATACCTTGATAAAAGCCAAAGCTCCAAACATACTTATTAACTATCTGTCTCTTTCTCTGGGCCTATAACTTGTTGCATAGTTTTGAATTTGTGGTAAAATTCTTTCTTTTATCTGCTGCATAGCAGAAATATGGAAATCCATAGAGAAGCATAGATACAAATCCCACAGGGTCTACCCCTTTATCATCAACTGTCACTTAAAGTCTCAATAGCTCATGCTGAGCATTTGGTATTAAAAACATGTCTTTACTCATACTGGCAAACCAGGAGGAGACCTCAGAAGATTTACACAGCTGGTTTCTGAAGCTGATCAGTTCAGAGATTTTGCCTAGCTGCCCATTTAATTCCCACAAAACTGAATTGCTGTGCACAATAAATAAGTAAAAGGAAGAGATCCAGTGGAATTTGAAGAATGGCAGTTAATTTCAGAGCTATGGCTCTTTCCATTTATATAGAGTGGGTGTGGAAGTATGGATTAGTAGGTGGATGAAGATTTGTTTTAATTATCCAGCCAGAGAGCAATTATGTCAGCTGAAGATGGTAGACAGATGCTAAACTTAGAGACTTTCATGAGGATCATTGGGTAACACACTTAGTGTTGCATAATGAGGAAAGATATGCACCAATGACAAGATTGGGGACTTTTTAAAGTTATTGAGAACAGGATGCTTCTTCAGCAGCCCTTGAAAGTTTCAGCAGACAGATAGAGACCTAGACCAGTGTTAATAGACCCTCCTTCAGTGGATGCAGGGCTGAGTTATGCACTTCCTCTACTGAGGAGACATATGGGTGCCAGATACTGCCATTGGAAGATGCTGCAACCAATATTTTTGCAATGAGGGATGAGTTGTTGGCAGCAAAGAGATGTATTATGCACTTAACCGGAGGTATTTCAGAATGTTGTACTCGCAGAAGTGATTACAGCTCAGATCAGCAGTTCAAATGTCCAAGGGGCCAGGTACAAATTCCTTGAAAGGACTGTTGATGACTTGGCCTACACTGAGGGGAGAAATTACAATCTGTGCACCTCCTAAGTTAATTGCTTCCGATGCTGCTTCAGAGCCAGTGAATGCACACGTAAGTCATAAATTGATCAGTATAATTTTTCTTCTTGCCTTGATTCCTCCAGAACAAGGTTGTGAAACTTGATCCACTTTAGATGATCATGGCTATGAAGGGCACTCCTTCCATTTCAGATCTGGGAATAGTGGTGCAAAATGCAGTGAAAACCATGGGATTTGCAGCAGCCTGTTCACTGGGAACGAGAATGTTACCTTAGTTTGTAGTGATCTGAGGTATCTTAAAAACAGTGATAAAAGGTGATGCTTTGAAATTAGTTATACTGTAACAACTGGATGAATGGCAAACTAATGTTGAACACATAAGCATAGTTTGGAGCAATTATCCAGAATGTTTTTTTCACCCGCAGATCAGCCTTTAGTATCCTTCCAGACAATTAACAGAGAAAGAGGGATGGGTCAAGAGAAAACCCACTGAACATGTGGGGTCTAGGACATCTTCATTAAGAGAGGAGTCACTGTGTGCTCCTCCATATCTGACTTCGACTTCAGCCAGTACCATGGTAAAAACTGAAAATGGGTAGTGCTGGAAAAAAAACCCACTGTAAAAGACAACCAAAAAGAGTCCAGGTGAATGAAGTGAAGTAAGAACGTTCTTAAGATGGCACTGAAGGTCCAGTCTCAGTCAGGGACTGAGTTCTTGATGGCAGAGGTGTAGACAGGAGTGGAAATAATAATCCATACTTGTGAGTGGCCTGGGAAAATGCATACAGGAAAAACAACCTTAATGTAGGAGAACTTGTTATAAGTGAAAGGCCGTGGGTGGCACTTTGGTTTTAAACCACTGAGCTGCTGGGCTTGTTGATCAAAAGGTCAGCCGTTTGAAACTACTGCTTGTATCCACTGTTGCCAACATGGCAGTTTGAAAGCACATTAAAATATGGGTAGATAAATAGGTGCAACTTTGGTGGAAAGGTTCTGTGTGCTTGCACATTTAGGCATGTTGGCCACAAGACCACAGAAACATGTCTACTGATAAACCCCAGACAGTTCTTTGGCCTACAAAAAGAGAGATGAGCTCTGACCCCTAGAGTCAGAAATGACTGGACCTTTACTTTTTCACCTTGTTACAACTGACTTTCCTGTCTGTAATACACAAGTGTGGTTTCATTATCTTCCATCTTAAGTTGTTATTGAAATGTCGGACTGTCATACTTAATGAAAAAAAATATGCAGTTGTACTTATAGAGGATGATATTCCAGTTAAGAAACCAACACTGGGATCTTTGTATTCCTGCAGGGAACAGGGGGTTGGACTTGATGGCCTTACAGGCCCCTTCCAACTTCACTGTCCTATGATTCTATGTCCATGGTCCTGATAATGGAGAATAGGATTGAAGAAATGCTTTTCCAGATGCTTTTTTTTTTAACATCATGAGGCAGAAATGGAGACGTGTCTGCAAGCATGTGTGGTACAGTTTTGTCCTCTACAAGCTGGATATGAGAGAAAGTTTAAATGTATGAAATAATAGTCACAGGACCTGTGACAGAACAGCAACAGCACAGACTTCTTTTGAAATACATGGAAACATTAAAATATACAGGAGGAATGAGCTCAAGGTATTTTGGTGACACCATATTAGACAGAGCAGATAGGTGGTTTGAGAGAGGGGTCAGGGAACCCCTCTCTCAACATAGGTGGGGTGGGGGCTCAGACACAGTCTATCTGCTACTTATCAGGCAGTGATTTCAACAACGCCCAGACACATCAAAAATACTTCACACTTCCACCACCAAGGCCATGACTAAGGACCCACGCTTAATAGGTGTTGGGAAGGTTAAAGGTGGGACTGTCACACACCTAACGAGCCTATTATCCAACTAAAGACCCTGTTCGGGCCATGGTTCATCTTTTGAGCCTATTTCAGACCAGGATGACATGAGTTCAAAGTCAACTATAAAATGGAGGACTCCCAACTCGATGAAGCTGTTTGGATGAGCAGCGAAACGTTTCAAACTCTCAATAAATGACGTCCAGCTGCCATGACTCAACATCCAGATAAACTCACCTGGATGACTGAGAATCTTCACAGAGATTTTGGTGACAGTTCATCCAAAGTGGAATTCCTGTTATTTTTTTCTTTTGTTTTTTCCTTTTTCCTTTTTCCTTTTTCCTTTTTTTTTTTGCATTTCCAAAACCCAGTGGCAAATTAGCAATTGGACATATTGCAGTTATCTTCTTAGGATTTGGACTTTCTCCAATGAAAAGATACAATTGTTACCATTTCTGGCAAAACTGGGAAATAATTCAAAGCCATGTTCTAAGTTGTGGGGGTGTGAGGACGTTTCTCCATTTAGAATTCACAATATTCACCTAACCTTTACAGTAGTGGACAATCTTCACACTTCTTCACTACAGGCTCCCAGCAGCACTGTATTTGTATTATCCTCCAAAACACACACAGCAAACCCTGCCTATGTGTGTTGGAACATATTTGTACACTTCCATTTTGTTTCTTCTTAGAAAAGGGCTGTTGAATGACACATACTTCATACTTCCTCTGATCATCAGCTCTTACATGTCTGCTAAGCAATCATATTTCATTACATTTGGTAGTTTGTTAACTGGAGACATAAGTGTTCCTATTTATTTTCAGTCTTCCATCTGCTACCTCTGTAAAGTCACTCATTTTGGTGTTCTGCCTCACTGGCAGCTTTGCCAGAAACCTGTAGTAGATTATAGCAATACTTGTGCTTCTAGCTACTCATCTCTCCTTCTAACGAACTGGCCTAAATCACACCAAGATCCCTTTTCACTGCCAATTATAATTTATACTCAATGCCACCAGAGCCAGAATTTTATCATCCTCTCTCTTAGTGTGAGACTAGCTAGACTATATTTGCCCCTCAGTTTGGTTCTAGTTGAGGATGGGCTGGTTCACTTCTTTTCCCAGTGCCCATACCATGAATGTGCCACCACAAATCAAGCTGTCTCCAATCAATGCCTGCCCACACCTTTTTGGGTCCTTGCCACTGGCTACTGTTTCTTTGATATAGGTTGGGATTGGCCTGTTTTGGTTCAGTTCCAGCATGTGTGATCACTGGGATCAAACCAAAAAAGAAAGCTTAAGCTGCCCCTTTGCTTAGGCCACTTAACTGAGTGTTCCAGTCCGTATTCACTAGTGGACCTCTTTTGCAGTCAGGTGAGGCCAAGCTGTGTTGAAACCACCACCAGCACCACCATTCTACTGGGTTCTGGAGCAACATGGCAGCTTAAGGAAAAAGAAGGACCCTGGGTGGCCTAATTGGAGGCTACCCAAATTCAAGCCATCCAAATAGGAGTGACTGGCTGGAAAGAAGCCTTGGCTAATCAGGGGCCAGGGCATGTAGGTCCTAAAGAAGAGGGCAGGTTTCTCTCTGCTCCATCAAGTAAAATTAAAAGCAGCTCTTCAGGTGCCCTCCTGAGAGCTGTCTTTGGATCTTCTCTCACCCACCCTCTCCTTAGGCCTGGCAAATGCTGGTGAGGTGGTCAAGTGGGAGCTAGATGTAGCTTCTGCATTAACTGGAAATTTTCAATTTGTATATTGTCATAGGTAGAGACAGGCACAAACTGAACTATGAACCAGAAAAACCGACAAATTGGGATGGGTCATAGTTCACTAATGCAACCCAGTGCAGGGATTCTGTCAAACTTTTTCCTCTTGGAGCTTCATTTTGCTCCCAAATCAATTTGTCAGTCCTTGGTGTACATCTCTGCATGAACACCATTCTGCTATAACCTACAGAAGCTAGAGGGACATAGTATATGGACCAAAACCAAGAATATGGACAGCGTTTTGGGAGGGGGCTGCAGAGGCTACAAGGCCTACCATCCCCTGGCTGTTGATGAAGAATCCTAGTTAACAAATAATGAATGGGTACTGCACCAGCAATCAGGAGGTGCTGTGGGTGCAGACAACGGAGGAACAGGGCTTAGATACTGTAAACAACTGAGATGAAGAACCCACCAGTGAAGCAACAGAATGTTGTGGTAAGCTTCCAAAAAGGGAGGAAGCTACTGCATTCCCTACATCAGTACTTCCCAAGGTTTTTTTTTTTTTTACTTGTGGCTCTCTTGGCATAGTGGCCACTGGCTTCCCCAATACTTTGAAGCTTGGATGGATGGATGGATGGATGCATGCATGCATGCATGTATACTATTTCATTCTTATACTGCCCATCTGACTAAAGGACACTCTGCACAGTTTACAACACATATAAACAAGAGGCTTAAAACACAAATTAATAAAACAGAAGATAGAGTTAATAAAATTCAACTAAACAAAATTGTCAACATTTTAGCACTCCTTCCCTGGCAGCCAACTTACTAGCCACTGCCTGCAGGTGCCCCCAATATGACACTTTGGTGGAGGGAGAAGGGAAGGGGAAAGCTTCTGCAGAAGTACTTCCAAGGATTCTGCTGCACCCTTGGATAGTTTTTCTACCATTTGGGAACCACTGCTGTTTGTTCCCTTAGTCCTGGAAAACATCAAGGAGAGCTGGCAAAGTTAAACAGAGTTTGTGTCAGTAAGACCATCATTGCAAAATTTCTGGAATTTTTTGCGGCCACAGGGGGATACTTTGAACCCTCCTCAAGAAAATTGGGGTACAAACAGGTTTTTTTTACTACATTCCCCCCCCCCCAAAAAAAAACAGTTACTGGAAATTTTACATCTCTTATTTGGGGTTTGATCTGAATTTATCTGACGAACAACACAGCATGAACCAATAGACATCAGGGTTTCAGTCCACTGGGAGAACAAGTATTGACTTAGATTTTCTGTAACAGACTTGCACTAGAGGCAAAACACCAGATTGTGATCAGTCACAGCTTCAGTTGCAGGTCTGCAGCAACCACCTCATTGACGGGTTCGAATGACACTTTTAAAGCTAGTTATCTGAGCAGAGGGCCGGTTTTGGAGGAGCTTTGTTGGACTTTGGTTGTAATTTTGCATTCTTTGTACTGTGCCTTGTATTTCTCCATCCTTCATTCGAGCAGTACCCAATCTTCACACCTCCTTTTCTAATTCTTCCATAGGCCCATTCTTCCATACTGGGTCTGGGGGATTTTCTCAGTGTTGTTTCAAAAGTACAGTGATCCCCCGTCCGACCCGCAATAATTGAAAATCCACAATATGCAGCTGCAGATCAGGTCAGGCCTGGGGGCCCTAACTGGGGGCTCTTGTACTTACCCTCAGCCTGGTGCTGCCCCGAACAGGCCTGCAAGGGCCTTCCCAGGTCTTCTGGAGGCCCCTGGGAAGGCCCTCACAGGCCCGTTCGGGGCAGCGCCAGTCCTGGGGTAAGTATGGGAGGGCAGCAACAGCCTTTGCCCCTTACCCCGGGGGGGGGGCTTTTTTCATATACTATGGTCCTGCAATATAGCGGGACCGCAGTATATGAACCGCGAAGGGGCAGGGGACCACTGTAGTTCTATTAAGTACTGACATTCCACCCATCCCCTTCTCCCTCTCCTAATTCCACCCGGATCTATGATTTCTTTTTCAAGCTAACTTCAGTTTTTGCTTTGGTCAATCTGTGCTTTAGAAGTACTCACAGTTGAGCTGTTGCTTCCTTCCAATTGAATGGACTACCAGAAATGGTAGTGGAGGATGCATGCCATAGGATTAGATGCATATCATGGTGGAGGGAACCAAACTCGAATTGTCCCAGCTTCACACACACACCAGCTAAATTGATAAATACCTCCCTCAGAAACAAACAGCAAGAGATGCTGAATGTGTGGGGTTCCTCTCGGTTCTTTCAGCTGGCTCATGTGCATGGGGAGAATACAAATAAATCCACTTCAATTTAAACGCATGGTAATTAGCATTTGCAGATCTGTCCATTATAATAGCTGAAAAATAAAAGGGACATTTAATTTTCTGGGTTCTGCTTTTTAACAACGCAGAGCACAGTTTATCAAAAAGTTCAGCATGTTTTAGTTTCATTTTGTTTCAATGGCATTTTTATAGTCCATACTTAATTCACCTGATGCAACCAATGGAAAAGCAGGCTGCATAACATTGGCTGTGTTGAGTTCAAAATGTTATTTCTTCCACTGGTGTAAAAGCTTGGGGGGGGGGGAATCAGGTGGGAGAAATCCACTGTCAGTGGGGAAGGACAGAGGATAAAAACAACACAGAAAAATCACGTGTCTGCAAAGCTAGTAACTGATTCATGCTTTCAGTCTCTGAGAGGGAATTAGAGATGCAGTACTCAGCATCTGGACTCATAAAAGCAGAGAGTGGGTTTGTTTCTGTTCTCGCTGATATTGCTTAAATAACTGCTGAACTAGCCATGGGGAGCCATATGAACATAAAGGTTAGCCTCTAATTAAGCTGTACATTGCTTATCAGATTTCTGTGATTATGGCAATCAGTGTGGACTGCTGAGAGACCATACCTGTCAAAGCCCTGAACTTAACAAAGTAGTATTAATAGTTCATCAACTGTGTTTCCATGGGAACCACATGTTAAACTAAGAATACCTAGATTTTCTAAATGGCTATCAAATATTTGAAAAAGAGCAAATCTTGGCTCTCCCCAGTTGTAATCTAGTTGTCTCTGCATAGGGAAAAATACCCATTTTAGATAGAAGACAAAGCAATGTTTTGACTGTAAATACCTATGGGTGTTAACTGTTTTCTTGTAGATCTATTGTGGGTACAGTGGATGTTGGCTATCTGTTGGAATATTTTAAGCTGTATAAAAGAACACAAATATTACACAACATGGCCAAAAAGCTTCCAACAACCCCTTTCCAAAGGTAAACAAACAGGGAATACAGGGGTGGGGGGGGACGTGATTACAAGCTGCATACGTGGAGCTTGTAATCAATCACCCTGAGACATGAGATGAACCTAAAAATAGTAGCACCTTACACTTACAGGACTTTTAGCATGTTCAGGGTAGATTACCTAAAATAGTTTGCAGAAATCCTTATAACAGCTCTGTAAATAGGTCACCATGTTTATCCCATCTATTGTAGAAGAGGACTGAGTGCACAGAGAGAGGGAGAGAGGGAGGGAGAGAGAGAGAGAGAGAGAGAGAGAGACAGAGACAGAGACAGAGACAGAGGGAGGGAGGGAGGGAGAGGCTATGTATATATTGTGAGTCAAAGTAAGTGATGATCCAAATATTTCTGTGTTCCTCATTCTTCCTCATTCTTCCTCACTGCTATGCTGCAATATGTGGGAAAAATTATAAGGGCAACTAATATTCATAGTAATCAATTTCATTAGACTATATGTAATAATGAGCTTAGTGGGCATGATGACAATGAAATGGGCTAAGCACAGACAAGGCAATACAGTGGTACTTTGTATAAAGGAATTCATTCATTCAAATTAAATTATGTTAAGCAAATTTTTCTTTATACAAATTTCCCATAGGAATGCATTGAAAACAGAGTAAACCCTAAACCCTAATCACAACCATTTTTATGTTGTACGGATTCGCTGCATAGGGGATTCTGTTAAGCAAATTTCACCTATCTCCGGAATTTTTTATGTTGTACAGATTTTATGTTATACAAACCATTTGTAATATGAGGGTCCACTGTATTTTGCACATACTCAGGGGATTTTTCAGGAATACACAAGAATGCACGTTTGCAAAAGAAATGAAGAGGAGGGTTCAAATGACCTGATGATGACTGAGATGTTTATTGCTCCCAGGAAGCAATAAACATTGAAAGCAGTTGTGTGTGAATTGATGATAGGTTAATGGGAAAGAGGAAGGAAACCCAGTAAGATAAGCTGATAGAAAAAACCTAGATTCTTCCCCAGAAATCTGACCTTTTGAAAGCATTTAAAGAGGTGTTGGCTGAGACCTTGGGTTTTATTCTGCATTTTACAGACCTGTCTAATATGTTCAATCTTGCCCAGTATCTTGAATAATCGCTGTGAATTCCCAGCACCCCTGAAACTGTACTCATAGCCACCACTGATTTAAATGGTCCCCTAGTTTTGATTTAATAATAATAATAATAATTTATTGTCATTGTGTGTATATACACAGTATATCACGCAGGAACAAGTAGAAAGGGGTAGCCAATTAGGAACAGTGAGAGAACATTTCACACCACTCTTCATAAATTAAGTGTCACACACAAAAATACCCATAAGGTGTTTGTGGGAGGGATTACTCCCTTATACCCTGGAACAGAGGTGCCCAAACTTTTTGTAAGGAGGGCCAGATTTGGTGGCTGAGAATGTGTCAGGGGCCGGTTGCTCCCCTGACCCTGCCACCCCACTGCAAGCCCCACCCACTGACCTATAAGCCCCACCCACTAATCCCTTGCAACCCCACCTGCAGGAAGGAAGGCAAGGGAGGGAGGAAGGAAGGTGGAAACCAAGAGAGGAAGGAAGGAAGGTGGGGACCAAGGGAGGGAGGGAGGAAGGAAGGAAGGTGGGGACCGGAAGGAGGGAGGAAAGAAGGAAGGTGGGACCAAAGGAAGCACAGGGAGCCGTGGCCACAGGTCGCCCCTTGGAAGAGGCGATCTGTGCGACCTTGCACCCCCCCCAAGCTCCCCAGCGGTGGTGAGGGCTTGCCTGCCAACCCACCCCAAAGCTCCTTGGCAGTGGCAGACGCCCGCTGGCCTGCCCACCCGCACACATTCCCCTGCAGTACCGGTGGTGGCAGACCGCCCGTCCACCCAAGCTTCCCAGCGGTGCCGGTGGCGCGGCCTGCCCGATCACTGCCCCGCACGTGCACCCAACCTCACAATGTCCCTGGCTATGCCGGGGGCAGTGGCCTGCCCATGTGCCGCCCTGCGCGCGTGCGCCGAGATTCACAAGGTTCCCAGTGGTGCCGGTGGCGGTGGCCCGCCTGCATGCCACTCAGCGTGCACGCCTAGCTTCACAAGGTTCCCAGTGATGCCGGTGGGGGTGGCCCAAGTGCACGCCACCCTGTGCACACGCCCAGCCTCACATGGTTGCCGGTGGTGCCGGTGGCAGCAGCCCGCGTGATGGCTGGCCAGCCGGGTGGCCCGCCTGGCCCCACAAGCTTCCCGGAGGTGCTGCTGCTAGTGGCCTGCCCCTCACCCACCCACCCAGCCCCACAAGCTTCTGCTCACCAGCTGGCTGGCTGGCCCAGCCCCTCAAGCTTCCAGGTGGTGTCAGTGTCGGTGGAAGATTTTTTTTAAAAAAAAAACACAGGGTGAAGGAGGGGGAGGGAGTGGTGGGCCAGCCAGCCGCGGGCCACTCAGAATGGCCTGATGGGCTGGATTTGGCCCCAGAGGCCGGACTTTGGGCAAGCCTGCCCTGGAATGAACAGTGAAATTAGTGCTAGGGAGGTCTCCCATGAACATAATCTCAACCCAACCCCCCAAATCCCTGCCTCATAGAGTTATGCCCCTCCACTCCATTGTATCACTAAGGTTCAGGGCTAACTGAGGAACTTTCTGCTAATCCAAACTCCAAATCTCAGCAAAAAGTAGAAACGATAGGAGTTTTCCGTTGCTTCTCTGCTCTTCCAGTTCCTTCTGGTCCTTCAACTTCTTTGTCTTCAATACATACACACCCAAAAGAGTTTCTGTTCCCAGTCCTAATTCCTGTTGTTGATGAAAGAGATATAAATAAAGCCCAACAAATGCAATGACAACAGCAAGTCCAACGGCATTCACAACAAGGAGGCTGAAGTTAAGAGGCCCCCCCATAAGCAAGAATCAAATCATAGAATCATAGAATCATAGAATCCTAGAGTTGGAAGAGACCTCAAGGGCCATCTAGTCCAGCCCCCTGCCATGCAGGAACCCCCATCACAATATTTCCGACAGATGGCCATCCAGCCTCTGCTTAAAAACCTCCAAAGAAGGAGACTCAACCACCCTCCGCGGCAGCATATTCCACTGCCGAATAGCTCTAACTGTCATGAATGCTGGAAAGAGAAGCATTCTAGTGTCCCAAATAAAGAGAGAAAAGTTACTTTCTTGGACAACACCCAGGCTGGCTATGGGATTCTACAGGTTAAAGTAAAAAAAGTACTATTTCCTACCTCTAGTCTTGAATACCTCGATTATATTTGCTCAAGTAGATTGGGTGTGGTTAGGCAGAACACTCCCCATGCAGATGTTCTCTTGAGATTTGTCAATGGCCTTGAACTTAATCCCTCTGAATAGAAAATAAAAGAGCCTTTCCACCAGGGTCTCCCTGAGAGCTTAACCAGGAACCTTATCTTCTTTCCACATTGAGTCATTTGGATTTAATGAAAATAAGGCCTGATTGAGATCAGACTTAAAACCGAGTTTCTGTGACCGCAGTTCACCCCTATATGCGTCAGCTAATTTCTTCTCATCTCCAGGTTTTCTCTAAAAGCTCCTCTCTCATACACACACACATACACTCTCCCTTCCTTATTCTAGTCTGTAATTGGAACTGGGTGGGGATAAATAAGTACAATGAAAGAGTCACTGTATTAGGAAGCAAGGTTAACAATTCATTTATTTATGACATATTAATTTGGCCATTTCATATTTTTGGAGGTGTGCCACCAAGCAGCTGCACATTTTAGAAAATTAGAAATCAAGTTCTTCAAAATGTAGAGATCCTATTGTGGAGATGCAGGAGTTTCTCAACAATTGTATTGATATTATATTGACCTGGAAATGGTTCCTTGATGGTAAAAAGCTGGAAATGAACCCTTTAAAAAGAGATGCAGAGCAGTCCTATGCATGTTACTTGTTGTTACATGCTGTCAAGTCACACCTAACTTTTAGTGACTGATTTTAGTGATCACTGACAGATCCTATCATGAACAGTAATGCCCAGCTCTTGCAGACTCAAGGCTGTGGTTTTGTGTACATTGAGTTGATCATTTTTTCTCTTTCCTGTTATCTTCTCCTTCCCCTGATTATTATTTCCAGGGAGTCTTGTTTTCACATGACGGACCCAAAGAACAATAACTTCAGTTTAATTGTTTTGCTTCTTGGGAGGCTTCATTTGGTTTAGTACCTACGTATTTGTCTTTCTGGTCATCAATGTTATCTGGAAAACTCTCTTTTAACATATTTGATCCCCCCCCATCAGCTTTCTTCACTGTCCTGCTTTCACATCTCTGCATAGAAACTGAGATGTCATAATATAAATAACCTTCATCTTGGTCTCCAGTGACATATATTTACTCTTGAGCATCTTCCCCAGTTTTTTCATAGTTGCCCTTCTGACTCAGTCTTTTGAGTTTTTGACTGCAGCCTTCATTTGAACTGATGACAGAACTAAGGCATGGGAAATCTTTAGCTATTCTGTTACCTTGATTGTCAACATTAAAGTCATCCAATTCTTTTGCAGAGACAATTTTTGTCTTCTTTAGCTTAATATTAAGTCCTGTTTTTCCAGTTTTTTCTTCAAACATCATCAGAAGACATTTCAAGTCATTGCTGCTTTCCACCAGTAATCCAGTATCATTTCTATATTCATATTTCTTGTAAATATCATTTCCATGTCTTTCATTAATTTCTACTCCTGCATCATCTAAATTTAATTTAGCTTTCTTGCCAGCTTTTTTCTGCTCTCCAACATTCATGTCTATATATAGTAATGATGAACAGCATAATATAGATAATCCTCACCAGGTAGTCTTCAGACTAGTCCTGCTTTCTATATGATATATCTTGCATACATATTGAAGAGACAGGGAGTTAAAGTACATGCTTGTCTGACACCTTTGATTATCGGGAACCATAACTAGCAGAAGTTTATTCTCAGAAAATGGCGGTGGCAGTCAAGCTAACTCTTGTGAACCACTACAGAGTATTTTTTCCCACCTTGAAAATCCTGTGATGAGGCAATCCCTCATCACACTGGGTTGGATGGATCCTCCTTCCCACTACCTGTTTAGGAACTTGCCTCAGTAATCCTATTAAGGGCCTTTTTACACGACCCCTAAGATCCGCTGGCCACTTAAATTCGGACCAGAGATCTTAGGGGTTCGTCGCTCTTCGGGCATTCCCACCCCCCTCCGCACTTCCTGGTTGCTGGCTGCGTGAGGGGAGGGAGAAAGAGAAAGAAAAGCATGCCGCTCACCTCGTTCTGCCTCTCGTCTCTGTAAAAGTAGCTCTTAAAGGGGTGGGAGCCAAAAAACAACAAAAAGAAGCAAGGAGAGCCCCGCACTCGCTATCCTTACACCCGATCAAATAATATTCACCTCCAAAAAGCAGGTACCTGAAAGCTGCGCTGGGACGCGCTAAAGTGGGCGGGGTCACACTTAATTTCCTGTTAACTCTGGAGCTGGTGGGTAAACATTTTTAAGCTCCGGAGCTGGGAGCCATTTGCCCCGGAGTTTAGGGGTCGTGTATAAACACCCTAAGAGAGGCAAAAGAATCAGGATGTTTGTGAGAGGTGGCAAGATCCACAAAAAGGTGTGTATTTGCCACTTTGCAAGTTCCACCCCATCATGGTCAAAAAAGCAGCTGTTCCCCTTCATTGTCTTGTTGCTATTTTTTCATCTTCTGCTTCTGCAGCCTGATAACCAAGCCAGACGTCTCTCATGGCCCACTGCTGACCCTCAGTACTCCAACCCCTAATATGGGAATCTCTAGTTTAACTCACAACAAACTGAACAATAAATAATCTACATAGATTGAACAGGACCATGTGTTGCAACCTTGTAACCTCCCATGCCACTGATACACATTAAATTCTTGAAAGGACATTATATGAAAATGACCATGTTGGTAGAAAATAATCACTAATGACAACCATTTAACATAATTAATTTTTTGTTTCATCTCAGAGATGTTTTATATTTTGGGGCAGATTTTCAGCACGAAGGTAACGTTTTGCACTAAATGGGAAAGAATTAATCCTTAATAAATTGGAAAGTATTTGGACTGATAAGCACACTAGACAGACGGGATATAAAAATAATATTATAGCTGCCCTTCTGGGTCTTAGTCTCTGAAAATATTATTGCAGCATGACATATTCCTCTAGTATTTCCCATTTCTACCCACCAGCAGTAATCCCTGTTTTTGTTGCTGCAGAGGAGGTGATCATGTCCTCTGGTGCTATTATATCGTCTGGTTTAGTACAATAGTGAGGAAGGAGAAAGGCAGTTTTTAGAAACCAGTTTAGTCATTTTTCACTGTGTTATATTAAGGACTTACACTTTATTTTATTCCCCCCTTCTCACCTTGCATTCCTTGCATAATCATGAAATAGTGCATTGATACAAAGCACAGTCTTAACCCTCTAACATTGAAGGGAAGAGAAGGCTAGGATGGCATCCCCACCAGTCCCTCTGCTGTTTTTACTTAGGTGAGTAATATGCTTTGTTTGGCAGAAAGTCCTGAAACCTGGTGCTTCCCTGCAGGGAAGACAAGAAGATCTGTGCCCTACAAGAACCCTAAAGTGGGCATGCCATCACCATTAGCCTAGGAACTGGAACAACTAATCCCCACCCCAGCCCTGCTATCAGTGGAGGGAAAATTATAAATGGATGGACCTGAAAACCCATCACTTTTTTTACCATGGCTGGCAGAATCCACCAGGACTCAAGAAAAGGCAGTACATTGTTCCCATTGCTTCCTTATAAATAGGCTCAAGATGGCTCTGATAGTGCTGAAAAGAGCAACCACAAAAGGTACTTTTAAAATAGCAAACCAATGGGGGGGGGACAGCAAAGGTAGCATGAGCATGCCCCAGTTGCTAGCACTGTTGCCATACCCTCACACATTGTGCTTTAACCATGCTGCTTTTCCTAACAGTAGCAAATCAAGGGTCAGCGTGGGGATGAATGCATCTTCATAGGGAGGCAACACCACCGCTGATGACCTTGCTACTTCTAGTAGCAGCTCTGACATAAAGAGGACAAGTGAACTCAAGCCTCAAATGTCTACAGATCTCATATAGGAAGGGGCTCTTCCCAGGGCCGGTGCTATGTTTTTTTGCGCCCTAGGCGAGGGGTGGGGGGTGGGGCTGGGGCTGGCAGGGTGGGTGGGGCAGGGTGGTGGCAGGCGGGGGCGGGGAAGGGGCGGCGGCAGATGGCGGGGGATGGTGACGGGCGCGGGGGGCGGCGATGGGCACGGGAGGTGGCGGATGGGCGGCGGCGGGCAGCGATGGGCAGATGGTGATGGGCGGCTGGCAGGCAGTGGGGGATGGATGGCAGTGGCCAGTGGTGGGGGGGCAGGCTGTCCAGTGCCCTCTCTCCATTTTGGCGCCCTAGGCAACTGCCTAGTTCGCCTTCATGGAAGCGCCGGCCCTGGCTCTTCCTATATGAGATACATATAGGAACTTCCTATATGTATCAGCACTTCCAAGTGGACAGCTCCTAGTGCTACCAGGGTGTTTGGCTCCCCCTCCTTTTTGGTGGCCTTTTCTGTGGCAAAAAGAAAGGCAGAATTAGTAAGCTTTAAAAAAAGATCTCAAAAAACAAAACAAAAAGGAGGCTCTCACATAAAAAATAACACCAGGACACCCTTCCACACACACACACACCTTAGTAGCACTAGGCCGTTCTGAGCAATTGTGCAACAAAATGCTTCTCAGGAGACACCAGTGATTTTTTTTACTCTGAGAAACCATTGTTTTTTTCATAATCGACAGGAACTGGAATCAGAGCAGAGGTGCTGATTAATATTGTACTTAATATTGTGCAAACCTATCCAATTAGTCCCTTCCCAATTGGCAAGATATTTTTGCAACCTCTCCTTGCACGTACATTCTTTTCAGTGAAGGCGATTTATAACCTTCTCTCCGCTTTCGGCTTCCACTTCATAATCCATTTCTTGCTTTCCCGTTCAGGGGAGAGACCTCTAAGAAGATGCCCTTTGACCAGCTTGGGGGCAGGAAAGACTTAAATGACAAGTTTGCCCTCACTTGTAAATATCAGTTATAATAAATGAGGACACTGAGGGACTTAGCCAGAAAACAAGCTTGCAGTGTAAGGTTGATGTTGTCTTGAAAGCTGACTTAGGCAAGTATATGGTCGAATTCAGTGCAGTCCTTATCTGCAAGTGGGCACGGCAGTTTTCATGGCATGCCTGATGAGTATTTTCTTGTCATTCTCTGTAAATGACCATTTAAATCTCTGGAAGCCTAACTACCTCTCCAGAGTCCTTTTAAAAAGTACTCCATGAATGGGCCCAGGTCAATGTATAATCTTTTGGCACCTGTTGGTTATTGCCTAGATGGGTGGTGTGTTCTATATTGTTTGTTTGTGTGTGTGTCCAAGAGAGAGATGGACAGGGGAAAATACCTGTGCATGTACCTTTCATCACAAAATCCCTTCTTATTTCTTGAGGGAAGGAGGAACAATGTGCGATCCAGTTTTACTAGTCCAGCTCTTTGGAGTTGGGAGTGATTCGTCTTGGCTTTTTGCACTGCCATACTATCCTACACACTTCTTGAATCCAGGGGGAACACTGGAGACACTGGACATGAGCTGCCCAGGACTGAGCTTGCAGGATGCCAGGGCTCTGCTGAGAAATCCCAGCTCCATTTCCCCCTGAGCCTGCAAAGCGCTGTTCACCCTCTCCTCTGGCAACCCCATCTGCAATATGGATCTATTCCAGGTAGAGATGGGCACGACTTGAAAAAAATTTTTTTCGAGTTGTCGTTAGTCGGGCCGGTTCCGTTTCGGGTCGTTTCCGTTTTTCGCGAAAATTCGCAAAAATTAGTTGGTTCATTTTTTCGTTTTCTCGTTTTCGTTAGTACTGGTTTTTTGGGGGGGGTAGCGGGCTCCTGGAGGCACCTCTGTGGGGTGGGTGCCTCCTCTGGACCGCTATAAAGGGAAAGTGGACTCCTGGAGGCACCCGTGGGTGCCTCCTATCCTTACCCACTAGGAAAGGGAAGCAGGCTCCAAGAGACCCCTCAACATGGGGGTCTCCCCTCCTCACCTGCTGCTGCTGCAAAATGGTATGCAATAGCCATATGGATATGCATACCAGTTGCAGACAGTGAGACTAGTGATGGCAGTGAACCCAGAGCCATAGGTGATGCCTAAGGCTCTCGCACCACCATGTCTCACACAGAAGGGAATTGTACTTGCGTGTAGTGCAATGCAAGTAGATCTGGCTTAGGGTTAAGGTGGGTTAGTGCAAGGGCTAGGGTTAGGCTAGTGACAGGTAAGGTTACGGTGGGCTAGTGGGTTGCACCTCTGGGTGCCTCTCTGACCCACTAAGAAGACAGTCTGTGACATATGGGTACGGAGTCAAGGGTTAGGGTTAGGGCTAGGGCAGGTTTTAGGGGGCTTTTTGGCACATCCCAGAAGTCTCCATGGCCAAGTGGCCATGCGATTGGTGGGATGGCTCCAAAAATTTGCATGGTCGTCCACTCCCACATGGCTGGCCACTCGGCCAGCCCATCATTGCGCAGGTGTAAATAAAATAAAATAAAATAAAATCAATGGAGGACAGAGGAGGAGAGGAGAGACATTTTGTTGCAAGAAAAAACCCACTGCTACTGTGAAAAATCTGGCAGTTTATAAATTTTCGCGTGTTTCTGTTGTGCTTGTGTGTTTTTGGACCACGATTTCAAAAACAATATTGCGTTTGCCGCCCCATTTTGGATCCCCCGCCCGCACCGCATGGCATGGCGAGTCCGGCTGCCCAGGACGGGGGGAGGCGGGACCCCCCCTCCAGAAAGCACCCCTCTGGTAGGTGCCCTGCGCCCTTAGTCAAGCAGGCATTTTTCCGCCTGCTTTTTTGGCCCGGGAATGGGTGGGGGGAGAGTTTAAAAGTTTTTTCCTGTGCCGTCCGTGCCGCTTGCTTGCGCTTTAATTGCGACGGCCGGTAGCGAGACGGCTTTTTGCTGGTTGCGAGCCTGCAGCGAGTCCCACCAGAGCAGCCCACTAGGACGGGGGATGGGGGGGGAGGCCGGGGACCTCCAGAAACAACCCCTCTGGTAGGTGCCCTGAGGCACGGCAGGCATTTTTCCGCCTGCTTTTCGGCCGGGAACCGGTTTTTTTAACTTTTAAAAACTTTTTTTCTGTACCGCGTGGCATCGCGCGATCGCACGATGCAAGGAACGAGCACAACAAATCAGACCAAAATTGTTCGTTTGTCGGTTCGAGCTCGAAGTCTGGCGGAGTAATTCCCGTTACCGTTTCCGTAGAGTAACGGAACCGAGTAACGGAAACGGAAACGGGAATACCGCTAAGTCCTGCCCATCTCTAATTCCAGGTAACTAACTAACCTCCCCAACAGGGATGTTGGAAGGACCGCTGCTGACGATTCAGGGGCAACGCTCTGCAGGTCCCTAAAATGTCATATAGATCAGGTTCTGTGAACGCGCCGGTCCGCTGTTCTTATTCGGAGAGACGTCTGGCTTTTCAGCCCCGCGTCCACGGCGCTGCAAATCTGTCAACAAGCAGCCGCCGGCGTGGGTTTCCTCCCGCAAACGGCAGGCACACCCGGTTGCCTTTCCCTCCCGGGCTCCTGCCTTCTCCCTTGGTGTGCTGGCTGCCGGATGACAGCGGCATCACAAGGGAAGGATCCCTCGCATTATCCCTTAGGAAGCCACCGCCTCCCCCCCACCTCCGCGCCGCTCTGTGTGCGGAGGCTTAGCGCCAGCCCAGCATCAGTCTTCTTGCGCCTCCTGGCCCTCGGCTCGGCCATCACCGTCGCTCTGCTCCTTGGTACGGACCTTTCCCGGAGCCGGGCCCGGCGGCTTCGGGCTCGGCTCAAGAGCAGGTGAGCGCTCCCTCGGGAGAGACCGATGGCCAGGGCTTGGAGAGGGCGAGTGGTTCCCCGTCTCCGCGGGTCAGCCTGCCTCGTTCAGCGGGGACGAAAATGCCTGGGGAACCCCCCCCCCCCCCCCACCCTCCTCTTCCTTCCTTCTCCACCTTGCCGCCAGCGACGGCATCTCTTCCTTCTCCTCCGGCGGCCGTGATAAAGGCGGCTCTCCCGTAGCCATCGGTGCAAAGAGGGCAGGACGCGGGGGCTGAGACGGAGCGGATCGCAGGAGCGCACGGATTTGCCGAGGCGGTGCTTACGCCGGGGAGTCGGGAAGACCCGAGCAGGCGGGACACCCCCTCCCCTCCCCTCCCCTGGTCCCTCCCCTCCCCCTGCCCAGCCTTCCCGCCTGCCAGGGAGTGAGAGATCCTCGTCTGACGTCAGGAGGCAGCAGCGAGCGAAGGAGCGGCGGCGGCGGCGGCGGCGGCGGCGACTCTCGCCCCCCCCCCGGGTTGGCCGGCCGCGGTGTGCGCTCCGTGCGCGCCGGCGGACGACGGCGGCGGGCCAGGAGGCGCGCAGTCCAGCCTGGCGGTGGCCGGCCCGGACTGGCAGCCGCACCCCCCCTCGCCGCCGCCGCCGCCGCCGCCGCGTAGGAGGAGGAGAGCGCAGCATGCTGGCCGCCTCCGCCGCCTCTTCGTGCTGTTGCTGCCGCCCCCGCCGCCTCCGCTGCTGCCCATGGAGATCGCGCTGGTAACGCTGGAGAACGGAGGCGCGACGGCCATCCGCGGAGGCGAGGATGGCGGGGCCAGCGGCGAGAGCCGGGCGGCGTCGCGTCGCAGGGCGGACCTCCTCCCGCTGCCCACCGCGGCGGTGGTGGCGGCGGCGGCGGCGCCTTGGCTGAGCGAGTGCGGCGGCGGCGGCGGCAAGGAGGGCTGCCCGCCGCCCGGCGACGACGGCGACGACGACGACGACGACGAGCTCGGCCCGGTGCCGTCGGCGGTGGTGGCCGCGGCCGGAGCCCGGAGCCCGGCGGCCAGCCTCCACCAGAGGGACCCGCCGCTGGGACTGCCGCCGCGCGGCCTCCTGCTGCGCCCGCCCGAGGAGGGCCAGCTGGCTCCGGAGGAAGGCGGGCACCGCCTGGGCATGGCGATGGCCAAGGGTCCCTCGGGCGGCCGAGCCGCTCTGTCCTCCTCCTCTCCTTCTTCGGCGGCGGCGGCGGCGGCGGCGGCAGCGGCTCTCTTCGAGGAGGGCGACGGGGCGGACGACGAGGAGAGCCGGAGCGCCCTGCACAGCCAGCAGCGGGTCCTCATCAACATCTCGGGCCTGCGCTTCGAGACCCAGCTGGGGACCCTCAACCAGTTCCCGGACACGCTGCTGGGCGACCCGGAGAAGCGAATGCGCTACTTCGACCCCCTGCGCAACGAGTACTTCTTCGACCGCAACCGACCCAGCTTCGACGGCATCCTCTACTTCTACCAGTCGGGCGGCAAACTCCGGCGGCCGGTCAATGTCTCCATCGACGTCTTCGCCGACGAGATCCGCTTCTACCAGCTGGGCGAGGAGGCGATGGAGAGGTTCCGGGAGGACGAGGGCTTCATCAAGGAGGAGGAGAAACCCTTGCCCAGCAATGAATTCCAGCGCCAAGTCTGGCTCATCTTCGAGTACCCGGAGAGCTCCAGCTCGGCCCGCGGCATCGCCATCGTCTCCGTGCTGGTCATCCTCATCTCGATCATCACCTTCTGCCTGGAGACTCTGCCCGAGTTCCGCGACGAGCGGGAGCTCCAGGTGCCGCTGCTCCCTCAGCAGAACGGCACCCCTCTGGACGCCCCCCACCCGCAGCGCCCCAGCGCCCTGACCGACCCTTTCTTCATCATCGAGACCACCTGCGTCATCTGGTTCACCTTCGAGCTGCTGGTCCGCTTCTTTGCCTGCCCCAGCAAGCCCGAGTTCTCCAGGAACATCATGAACATCATTGACATCGTGGCCATCATCCCGTACTTCATCACCTTGGGCACGGAGCTGGCGCAAGAGCAGCAGGAGAAGGAGCAGCCGGGCAGCACGGGCAACAACGGAGGGCAGCAGCAGGCCATGTCCCTGGCCATCCTGAGGGTCATCCGCCTGGTCCGCGTCTTCCGGATCTTCAAGCTCTCCAGGCATTCCAAGGGGCTGCAGATCTTGGGGCAGACGCTGAAAGCCAGCATGCGGGAACTGGGGCTGCTGATCTTCTTCCTTTTCATCGGGGTCATTCTTTTCTCCAGCGCTGTGTACTTTGCTGAGGCAGATGACCCGGAATCACACTTCTCCAGCATCCCTGATGCCTTCTGGTGGGCAGTGGTCACCATGACCACTGTGGGTTATGGAGACATGAGGCCTGTCACTGTAGGGGGCAAGATTGTGGGCTCCTTATGTGCCATTGCCGGCGTGCTCACCATCGCGCTTCCCGTCCCAGTCATTGTGTCCAACTTCAACTACTTCTACCACCGAGAAACTGACCATGAGGAGCAGTCTATCCTCAAGGACGAGTCCAGCAGTGCTCAGGGCAGCCAAGCTGGAGACTTGAAGAGACAAGGCAGCAAAAACTCATTGGATAAATCTGTTGTGCACTTGGAGAACACGGAGGGGATCGGCAATGCCACGGGGTCTGTAGAGAAGGCCAATATCAAAGCTAAACGCAGCGTCGATCTTAGGAAATCTCTCTATGCACTCTGCTTAGACACCAACAGGGAGACAGACTTGTGAGACAATCGAGGCAGAAAGAAAACCAGATTGGGTTGGTGTCTTGGTTGACTAGGAGTCAATAGGCCTGCTAGTATTTATTTTTAAACATGGTAGCTGTTTCCAAGAAACTTCCAGAAATACGAATCGGTGATAGTCATTTGTTTGTTTGTTTAAGAGATTGGATATTCCCCAGGGACACTGAGAGTGTTACCTGTTTGTAAAGCCATCATGCGCTGAGTCCCTCCCCTTATCCAGGAGGCTTTTTAGCTCAGCAAGTTAGGCGTCTGGCTGTAGAGTGAAAGTCTGGGAGTTGGGTTTCTCCCTGTGCATCCCAGAAGAGCCAGCCTGTGTGTCCTCAGGTAAGTCATAGAGTCCCAGGCTGCCCCTGGTAGAAGGGAATGCTTAAACCACTTCTGAGTGCTTGCTACCTTAGAAAACCCCGGGAAAGGTCACCGTAAGACAGAACTGACTTGGCAGCACAGAATTACTATGAAGAGAGTGCAATTTGCAGTTACTTGCAGATGATTTAATTTAGTTAAAAAAACAACCAATGATTTCTGAACAGCTCATCTGTAGAGAACTCGCTCCTCCCAACCCTTTTTCCCATGGGAAGGAAATGGCTCCTTGTTGGTACACGAGAGTCAAACTGAAATAATACTATTTTCAATATATACAATTATATTTATAGATTTAAAAGAGCACTTCTGTGATATATGAATTCATGAAATCGCTAGAAACATTTAGCTAAGACATTCCCCATTCTAAGTGCAAAACTGTTTTTTCTTATGCGTGAAGTAAATGTGATACTTTCAGCCTTCTACCCGAAAAAAAAAATACTTTGTTGACAAAGTTGTGTTTTTGTTCTCTTGGTGAGCCTTAAATTATTAAAAACACAGATTTTTTTCCCTTAATAAATACAGTTAATACTGCATCATATTTCTAGTAATCCAGTGATGTGCTTTTTATCCCGGGCAACAAAATTTTCAAGGTTGTTACTCTTAATCTTTTATTTTTTGAAAGTTTTTCTTTAAAAAAAAAACAGCATTCTTAAACAGATGTGATCCAAGTGCACAACAGATCAAAAGGAATAAAAAAAGCAGACAGACATGTTCAGGATCTATGAAGCCTTTTAGATCTGCATTC
The DNA here is from genome assembly GCA_037367245.1 of Phrynocephalus guinanensis. Classification (NCBI taxonomy): domain Eukaryota; kingdom Metazoa; phylum Chordata; class Lepidosauria; order Squamata; family Agamidae; genus Phrynocephalus; species Phrynocephalus guinanensis. The sequence goes on from CM074740.1 coordinate 6,363,569, forward strand.
TCCTTTCAAGGTTGCACAATTCATGGATGCCATTTGTATCTATTCTCCTTGGCTCAACTGTTTTTATTGTATTTGAGCATCTGATATTTCTAGAAGAATTTGACAAGTTCTTTTTTTAAAACTTATCTTCTGCACTATTTGGGGAGAGGGAGACATTCAGAATGATCTACAGCTTTATTTAGAAATTTATTTAGTAAAGAAGTGGACTGCATAGAGATGTTCCTGAATAATAATTGACAGAACTACCTTCAACCAACTCAGCACTCCCATTGTGCAGCTGTGATAGTGGAGGCTGCAATGACATCACTTGAACTACAAAGTCAAAGATCCATACCCACCATTTTTGTAGACGGCACTCTACAAGTTTTATTTTGTGTGTGTTTGTCTCTCTCTCTCTTTCTCTCTGTGCGTGTTTCTCCTCTTCATTTTGGTGAACTGCTGTGGCATTGTGATTGGAGATTTCAGTTTTTCCTCAGGTACAGTGGTGTGACTCCAGGAAGAGGATCAGCACTCAAGGTTAGTGGATACCTAATTCAGCAATCTTCTTAATTCACTTGTATTAATTAGCAATTCAGCTAAAAAAAGTAAGTTGCATCCAGGTAGCATTAAATCAAGTCTGGCTCTGTCAGTAAAGCTTAGCTGGGAGCTGCACATAACGTTTGTCGAACTGATGGTAGCACATGGCCTTATCTTGTCACTACATTCCAGGAGGAGCTCTCTCGAGTCCAGTGCGGGCTCATGTACATCCAGCACAATCAAGGGACAAATGTTTCCCTTGCACTGTGTCACTTCAGGATACAGGCTGAGAGGTGCAGGTGTGAATGAATATTCATCTCTCTCACAAACAGAAAATGGCATATCAGGAAGAAGGGTGGCAAAGAAATATATTCACTTCCTTCTGCTACTTATGTAAATTGTCCCTCCTTTTTGGCCTCCTCAAAAACACACACGGAAAAAAAATCCTCCACAAGTTTTGAAAATAAGGTCAGAACCATGGTTTCCACATTTCTTTGTTGTTCTTTCTATGGCCTTTTTTTAAACGGAGTCACAGCCACTGAGGCCAGATTTGGATGGAGAAGAGAGTCTACTTACCTCTGCTGGAAGACAACCCTGCTCTGGGGCTTTCCCTAAAAGCTGCTGTGGTGCTGAAAAGTTTTGGCAGGGGAAAATGGGCAAGGTGGAAGGATTAAGAAGGACTCCACTGCATTCTTTTAACACCAGAAGGCCTGATAACTGTAGTTCTCCTGTAAGTCCAAATACATCACTACTAGCCTACATTGATGTTGAGTAGCTTTGTTTTTTCAAAAAGCTTAACTGCTCATCCAGAGGTATGCTAGTGGATAGTCACTTAAAGAAATCATCCATAGCAAAGTCTCCTTGTATCCCCATGTTAAGGCAGCTTGTATGCACCAGGAAGTAGCTTTTTACAAGTTCAAACCATGCAGAAATGAAAGTGGGGTCTTATCAACTGCCATATATGTCCTGAGAAGTCAGTGTGATGCTTGAAGTAAATAAAATAACCCCCCCTTCACTTGTTTCTTTCTAGAGCACTGGGAATAGGGCGGTACACCTGTGACTCACTCGAGACTGGTAAATACTGAATAAATACTGACAATGCCGTGTTAATGTTTTATTCCCAGGCATTTGATAGGATGTGACTGGATGGTTTTAACAAGCCAATTAATTAGCCCCATAGTTTGTTCTGGAAGGGAAGTGTTGGTGCTGTATTAATAGGAGGCATTTTTGTATTGTTTTTAACTTTTGTGCCTAAAGCAAGATGGACCAAAAATAGAGATAATAATGGAGTTGATATTGTTTATTTTTAGAGACAGCTCAGGGCAGATGAACAGAGGAATGCTCTAGAATTGATGTCAGTATCTTACTGACTCTGGCTTAATGGTGTGTGCTTCAGAAAGCATCTCTAGCAGGAAGCACAGGATTGTAGACGGTAGAATTATTAAGCATCCTCTGTGGTAAACCTACATTTTCAGAGCCCTGAAGCTTGAACCATTATTTGGGGGGAGGGTCCTTTGCAACCAGCAACGAGGTCTGGGCAACCACTGTTACCTTTTTCAACCTGGTTTTTCCACAACTGATCACATTTTTTAAAAATGTAGAATCAAGTCACCCCCGGAATTTCTCTGAGATGAGGGGCCCTGAAGCTTAAGCTTAATTAGTTTCATAGTCAATCTACCCATGAGCATCCTGTTTACTGGTTGGATGTAGTTTCATTTTTTTTAAAAAAAAGATGCTTAAGATACCCTGTGATGCCCATTCTTCTGGTGGGTGAATTTTGGTCATTTGAGAGGTGTGCATTTGTGTAAAAAGGCTAATAGAATTAAAGTGATAAAATTAGAATACGGGCTTTCAGGCTGTCAGATTAACATGTTCTTTAGGTAGTTTTTCACTGAGGCTGTTAGCCTGTTTCTTCACGTATAATATGGGCTACACAGAGTGGTGGTGCCTTAAAGACTAAAGATTAATTTCAGCATGAGTTTTCATTATGCATGCTCTTTATGCATTACCCTCACTAGTGGGATGGTGGTGGGATGGTGGTGGGGGTGGGCAACGGAGACTCAGCCAATTTCATTGTGCACATGTTGTACATTGACAATAAAGGTATTTATTATTATTATTATTATTATTATTATTATTATTATTATTATTATTATTATTATTATTATTATTATTATTATTATTATTATTATTATTATTATTATTATTTGAAAAACTCACCTTATGTACCTGCTTGTGGAGTATCCAATTAGAATTTGCTTCACTTCACAAGATGTCTCTGTCATTGACTCTATTTTAATTTAAGAAAGCAATGAAACTGTATTAAGTATTATTGCTTATAGTACAGGGATGTAGTTATATAAGAATAGGGGGGGGGACTGTATAAATATTTATATAAGTTTTAAAACAATTAATTTGTCCATATTTCTTATGTCAATTACTGCACAGTATGTGGATTCTTGTAGGCAGTGATCCAAAATGGCAATGAACTCTGCACTGACAGCTTCTTTCATCTCTTGTGAATGATGAAGCTGAGACAGACTTTAAAGATCCATATAAATTCTGGTCATTTGCAAAAATTCTGAAGATGTAGGAGAAGCAGTAATCTGTCAGTAAGCCACCATGAACAAGAATCGGGAAAGTAAAACTAATTACTTTTGCTAATTGTGGCTGGCAGGGATTGCAGACAAAAGCATGGGGGAAGGGAGGCTGGGTGAGCTTATCTATCTTCATTTTCTCACAATTTCCTTTAACAACAGGTTTGTAGTATGAGAACTGAGAATGAGGGAGTTGGCTGGATATTGCTGTCTTCCTTTTAAGGGGCTTCTATATCAGATGGGGCATATTGGCTCAGTGGACTAGAGCACTGAAATGGTCAGCTGCAAAATCGGCAGCTGGGCGGTTCAAATCCTGGGTGCCATGCAGCAGAGTGAGCTCCCACTGTTAACCCCAGCTCCTGCCAACCTAACAGTTTGAAAGCATGCAAATGCAAGTTGATTAATAGGTACTGCCATAATAGGTGGGAAGGGAAACAGTGATCTGTGCAGCCATACCGACCACATCACCACAGACTTGCACAACACTGGCTCTTTGGCTTGAAAATGGAGATGAGCACCACCCCTAGAATTGGACATGACTAGAATGCATGTGCTGGGGGGACACTTTATCTTTACCTTTATCTCAGAATAGGAGTTCTCAGAACATTTGAGAAGTTCATAGAAGTTTCAGTATTTAAGAGAACCAAGCAAGTATTCTAAAATAATTATAGTCCTTTCAAGAGCACTTGGCTTATTATTAGATATGTAAAAGTTGTGTTGTAGTTGCGATTCAAGCTTTCATTAAGAAAATGGCCAGCATTTGTTACAGTTTAAACCTACACATATTTGTTTCTGAGTCCTACTGAGTTTAGCAGAGCATGTTGTCAAACAAAGGCATAAAATTACAGCGGAATCTGCAACCTTTTGGGGGCTGCTAGCCACATCTGGAATGTTGAGTGCTTGAATGGGATCACAAAATGGCTTCCATGGGGTGTGCTAATTCACAAAATGGCTGATAAATATTGGATGATCAATTGTAAAACATCCATTTCACAGAGAAGTGAAATGGATAAGGCTAAATAGATAAGCTTATTTGCCCACAATCTGAAGGGTAGTCTAATTCCCAACACATATAAAACCATGTCTTTGAACCCACCATTTCTCTTCTTCTCCTTCAGGGTCCGCTGCTGCTCCCACAATCACTCCCTTTCTCACTCCACAAATGTACAAACAATATGTGTTTGAGTGAGTAGATGGCAAACCACAAAACCTCACGCTGAAATGAATCTGTTAAGTCTTCAAAGTTCTGCAACTAATTTGTTTTTATAGGTTTTTTGCAAGATCCGTACACCTCATATTGCGTACATATAACATCTAGACACTTCACTATGATTTTCTCCCTCCCAAAACCACACACTATATCTCTCTAGACCACTCTTAAATTATTTTGCTAATTCTCAACCTCTCAAGTGCATTGCCACTTTTGAGGGGTCCTTGGGAATAGTACTTTGGGACAGGGCTCCCCTGGGCTACCATCCTGGTTTTATTTTTATTTTCCACCTTCCGTCACTGCCTCATCCTTTTTTGCTGTTCATGTGCCAGTTTATATTAAAGGATTTTCTTACATGCTGCCTTTGTTGGTCTCTGCTAATCATCTTGAGCAGAGAAAGAAACATTTATTTACCACAGTGAGGGCTGCACCATCAATTGACTGATTAGCCAGCATGCTTTCCTTTGATACAGGCATCATCATTCACTTTGCTAGCAAGGGACCATCATGTTTATACTCCATGTCTGGTCCAGATGGTAGCATGTGAGGTGTACATACATAGTTTTTAATGCATATTTCACATTTTGGTATTTTTTGTTGAGGATAAGAACATTTGGGAGTATTTCTTACATCCTTGCTTCAGAGCATGTTCCATCATTCTAAAACTATACAGAAACAATTCTGACTGAATCCAATAGAAATGTAATTTACTACTCTGAGTTACATCAGTAAACTGCATCAGATTCTGGATCATGATTTTTGAAACTGATGTCAAGTCACATTGGTTTTGTGTCACTGTGTACATGCCCTTGGGGCAACTTTTAACCCTATGTTAATACTTAGTTTTAGATTGTTCCATGGAACTGCACATGGATTCTTTCTTTATTTGTTTCCTATCCTCATGCTGGTTGCCTCTACACTGCTGCTACTGCAATGCTATTTTTAATATCTGTTTTGATATTTTATTTCTTTCAAAGTGGGATAGTACTAGTTCAATATTACAGATAGAAAAAATGAAACATACACAGAAACATGCCCTTCCACACTGTACTATAAGCAAAACACTTTGTACACACGGATGAGTCTTACTATGACTGCTTCCTAACTTGCCTCTTGGAGCATCCAATTTCTTTCTCTGGCATTCTTAGCTTCCTCTTCTTCTCTGTTTCTTGTAAGCTGCCCACAGATGTGCATTCCTTTTGATTTGGGTCCCTGATGATCTTGTAAGAAGGCAGCTTGTGTTCCATTTGGGCAGCTGATCATGGTCTCCTGTTCACCAGCCTGGATGAATTTACCTCCCTCTTCCCATTTATTCTTTAGGGCTGATTCTGCATTTAATAGACAAATCTCTCACTCTTTCCTGCTTTGTCTTGTCTTTTCCTCCTTATGCACAAAGAGAGATACATGAGGCAGAAACACAGTATCAGCCATCTTATTTCCCCCCACTGCTGATTAGACCAAACACCAGTTATGCATAATTGGTGGATATTGATCCTCATTGCAATGCAAATAAATGATAATCAATGACTGTTAGAAGAGAAAGACTGTCACTATAAAATGTAACTCATTAGAAGCTAGTGATTAAATTGGAATACTTCCATACTCTGTTAGGAACTTTGTTGGTTTTATAGGCTTCCCTGTTCCTCTACCTTCACCAGTGTTAGTGCCTCTCAGAGGTACTGGATCACTTCCAAATTAATTAATGTCAAAACGGAGTTACAGATATTGCAGTATATTATTGGTGTCTGGGAGGGCACAAACATATTGGGCTGACAGAAGAATTCAGTAGTCCATAAGTCAACTCAAAAAATAGGAGTGCCCCAAACAAACAAACAAAACCCTATAATTATGATAGTAGGTATCAGATGAGTGCCAAATTTGGCATAGACGTTGCAAAAGTTTCCTCCTCTTGCTACCATTCACACTTCTTAAAAACAACAGCCTGACTATTGTTTTGTGTTTAGTCAAGAAGTGATGAACTGACCCCTCCCCCCCCAAGAAAGAGTCAGCTTCTGATATTTTCCCTTGTGTGATGTCGCTTTGTGAAGGGGTGTGAGCAGAAGAGGGTATCCTGTAGAGTACGGGTCCTCAAATGTTTTAAACAGGGGGCCAGTTCACTGTCCCTCAGACACTGTTGGGGGGCGGATTATACAGTATGACCCCCGTATCTGCCAATTCGCCATCCGTGGGTTCAGTTATCCACGGATAGCGAGCGGCGGTGTAAGGGCTCGGGGCCAGCGGCAGGCCTGCAAAATCAGGGGCACAGGAGAAGGAGGCTGCATGGCTGGGGAATGCCTGCCCGCCTGCCTGCCTCCAAAGTTGGCAGTGGTGGTGGAGGCTGTGTGGCCCCAGAGCACCCACTCACCCACCTGAGAGGGAGAAGATGGGGGTAGAGAGGGAGGGAGAGAAAGGTGGTGGCAGGCAGGCTGGCGGAAGTGTCTGTTGGCAACAGTCAGCAGAGTCCCACGGGATTTGTGTATGGTTTCCTCCTCCTCCTCCTCCTCCTCCTCCTCCTCCTCCTCCTCCTCCTCCTCCTCCTCTCTCCTCCCCCACCCCATCCACTCCAGCCTGTCCCACACCCCCATCTCTCCATTGCCATTGCTGCCAGGCAGCAGCAGGACTGAGCCCTCCATGCGGCTCTCGCTGGGCTGCCCCCCCTCCTCCTCCTACCCTGTCCCTTCCCTGTCAAGTTCGTCCCAGTGCCTGCTGGGATGGGAGGAGAGAGGTGTAATGCATGTGTGCATGCAAACACAAACACAGATGCCCCACTGGCTGCCTATGCGCGCACAAGCACATCCACAAGCATGCCCATCTGCCCTGCACTCATGCACACACGCGCACATGCACACGCACACGCACGCGCACGTGCACGCGCATGCACACACACACACAGAGCTCATTTTCCCCTCCCACCCTGCCGAGCTGCAGCTGCACCACCTGGTTCCCCCTCTACTGCTGACAACCGTCACTGCCCGAGGACATTTCTGGGAAAATAAATGTTCTGGGGTGGTGGCAGGTCAAAGCTTGAAAACCTATAGTGCCCCGGCTATAATGGGACACTCGACAGCTCTTCCCTGTCCGGATCCAGCCTGTCCCACAGCCCCATCTCTCCATTGCCATTGCTGCCAGGCAGGAGCAGGACTGAGACCTCCATGCAGCTCTGGCTGGGCTGCTCTCCTCCTCCTCCTCCTCCTCCTCCTCCTCCTCCTCCTCCTCCTTATTCGGGATTAGAGATGGGCACGACTCGGGAAAATGACGTTTTCGAGTTGTCGTGTGTCGGAGGCTCCGTTTCGGCTCCTCGCTCCTCGGTTCATTTTTTTGTTTTTTCGTTGTCCTCCTCCTGACGGACTGGCAGACTCTTTGCACCCGCTGTGTCCTCCTTGCCTGCAAGTAGATCTGGCCGAGTTAGCGCAAGGGCTAGGGTTTATTACGGGAGGTTAGGCTGAGTATTGGGGTGCATCTGGGTGCCTCTCCACTTAGAAGCATCTGGCGTATGTGATCCCAGGTGGCCTGATTGGCACATCCCAAAGTGTTCCAAGTGGGCAGTGGGAGGATGGGGAAGCTGTGTAAAAAAATAAAATAAAATAAAATAAAATCAACGGAGCCTTGGAGCTCGCCGCAACTCGCCTGGATCCCCCGCACTGCATGGCAACAACAGTGGTGGCGCGAAGAAGTCCAAAACTTTTCATGGTCCACTCCCAGGCGAGCCCATCTGCAGCAGGTGTAATAAAATAAAATAAAATAAAATAAAATAAAATCCCTAAGAAAAACCCACTGCTGCTACTGTAAAAATTCAAGAATTTAAAATAGCTAATTTTCGCATGTTTCGTGCTTTGGTGGGGTTTTGGGCAACGATTTCAAAAAAAATATTGCGGTGCAAGATTGGTGGTGGGTCCACTCCCATGGGCAGCCCATCAGGGGTAAAAAAATAAAATAAAAATAAAATCAACGGAGACTTTTTTTTGCAAGAAAAACCCCACTACTGTAAAAATTCAAGCATTTAAAATAGCTAATGTTCCAGACGATTTCACGGTCACCTGCCCGCAAAGCACTAGCGCGAGTAGGCCAAGGAGAGGGGGGCGGGGCACCCTGGCCTGGTGGTGCAAATATGTTTGCAGCAGACTTTTAAAAACCGCCGCGCCCTGCCCAACTCCACCACTGATTGTTCATTCGTGGGGGGGGTTTCTGCACGTGAAACCCGTGGGCCAGGTTGAGGACCCTGGTGTAGCATCCGGCCCCCGGGCCGTAGTTTGAGGACCTCCAGAAGGATCTCTCCAAACTGGGGGAATGGGCTACGAAATGTCTGCAAATGCGTTTTTAATGTGGGCCGTAAATGTCCAGAAAAGTAATGTGCATATTGGGGCAAAAAAAATCAAAACTTTATCTATCAACTCATGGGCTCTGAGTTATCCGTGACAGATCAGGAAAGACATCTTGGTGTGTTGGTGGACAGCTCCATGAAGGTGTCTCCCCAATGTGTGGCAGCGGTGAAAAAGGCCATTTCCATGCTAGGGATTATCAAAAAGGGGATTGAAAATAAAAAAGCCAACATTATAATGCTATTATACAAAACAATAGTAAGGCCGCACCTGGAGTATTGTGTACAGTTCTGGTCACCGCATCTCCAGAAAGACATAGTGGAACTGGAAAAGGTGCAGAAGAGAGTGACTAAAATGATTACTGGGCTGGGGCACCACCCTTATGAGGAAAGGCTAAAACATTTGGGGCTCTTTAGTCTGGAAAAAAGGCGCCTGAGGGGGAATATGATTGAGACGTACAAAATAATGCAGGGCATGAGTAAAGTGGATAGAGGAAGCTCTTCTCCCTCTCACAAAATACCAGAACTAGGGGACATGCACTCAAATTGAGGGTTGGGAGAGTAAGAACAGACAAAAGAAAATATTTTTTCACCCAGCGCGTTGTTAGTCTATGGAACTCCCTGCCACAGGATGTGGTGATGGCATCTGGCCTGGATGCCTTCAAAAGGGGATTGGACAGATTCCTGGAGGAAAAGTCCATCACAGGTTACAAACCATGATGGAGATGTGTAATCTCCAGGCTTAAAACCAGGATAGTTCAAGGGCCAGATGCAGGGGAGTGGTAGCAGGAGACAGATATCTAGTCTCATGCACTCCAAAAACATCTGGGGGGCCACTGTGAGATACAGGAAGCTGGACTAGATGGGCCTTTGGCCTGATCCAGCATGGCTCTTATGTTCTTATGTTCTTATGACCCCTGCTGTAGAGTATAGACCATCTTGATTGTTATTATTGGTGTTGTCAATATTCAGGCTGGCAGTGTGGTTGTGATGTTGTGCAGCAGTAATGGCCCATTTCCTGGCCTTTTGAACTGTGAGTAGAGAAGCACAATACAGCATTCCATATTCAAAAACCAGAAGTTTTTTAAAATTGAATTTTAAATTGAAAGCTGAACAAGATCCAGGCTAAACAGCATACTGTGCCTCCCTGGGGAAGGGCTAGCTGAGATCTCTTTGGGCATTAACACCTGACTAGGTTAAATGCCCTCCTGCCTGGAAGCATAGGCAAGCTGCATGGCCCCAGAGCATCTCCAGAAAGATTAACTGGTATACTACTTCTAGGTACTTTATATACCTTGAAAACCCTGGGAGGTCTGTGGTTATTTGGCATTGCAGTGGTTGCTGAACTATACCTATTACCGTGACTTATGTCACTGGCTGGTTGATGAGGGCTAATGGCAAATTCTAGTAACATCTGTAGGGCCATAGATTCCTGAGCCCTGTTTTAGGAGAACTGAAGTGATATAGTTGGTGGTGAAGAGATCTACATTTTTAAAAACCATTCCTTTACCCGTCTTTGTATAAGGATTAAGAATACTAGGAATGATAAACTAACATGAACTTTAGGCAGATAACTGAAAATTGCCTTGATTCCTGTATAACCCGAACAGATACTCAACCATATGTGGTTTGGTGGTTGTCACTAGATGTTCTGCTGCTTGAGGTGACAACCAGAGTGCCACATATGTGCTAGAGGAAGCACAGTAGGCTGGATGTGCATAGATGTGGCAGCAACACCCACACTTCTATGCTGTCCTCTGCCTGGCTCCCCTCTAAAAGAATGATGGAATACTCAAAAGAAAAAGGTGCTCTTTGTTGACCCAGACTAAAAGAGGATGCAAAGCCCATCCAGAGAAGGAGAAGCCATATTTACCATCCTATTATCTCATCACCTGCAGCACCTGTCTCACTCAGGCTCCTGATTTGGGAGAATTTGTTTTCCTTATTTAACGCAACTGCCTCCCTCGAGATGTGTGTTACTTGGTTCGTTCCTTTGTAAACTCCTTAGGACAGGAGGTCGTTGCTTCCGATGGAATGGAGACAGTCATGACTTTCATCTATTGGGAAACACCAAAGCTTCAAGGATGGCCTGAACCTTTCAGTGCAGATGAGGGACCTAGTTTTGCCTCATCCGCACTGTTCAAAGCCTTTAACCGGCTTTGCTCAATTTTGTTGAATGCTCCAAATTAATAAAAATACGGAGCGAGGCTCGCCAAAGAAATGTTGATCTTCTTTCTAAAAGGGAATGAACAATGTTTGGATTTGTCTTTTCCCTTTTGGAAGGAGCTAGAAAAATAATATAGTAAGAATAAAGGTAGGTAGGAACTAGAGATCAGGCCCAAGGCCAATCTAGTTCAGCATTCTGTTTCTGACAGTAGGGACAATGTTGCCTTTAGGATGAATACTAGGGAGTCTGGATGGTGACGGCCTTCCTCGGTTGTTCCCAGGGAATTGCCCCAGAATGGGGAAACTTCCTTTGGCTGCTTTGCCAGATAACCACCGGAAGGCCTGTCAGCAGTGCTTCTTATGCTTGGATGTGTTAAGGGTCACTCTTTGTTAATGCCAGATGGAAGCCCTTTGTTTGTCAGTTCGCTCAGGAGAAAGTGACTAAGGGACATACTCTGGCAGAGGTCTCTGGGGTCAGGACAGATGCTAGGGGGCGGTTGGCGAGAAACTATCATCTGCATTAATTGCTTGGGTTGCTGCTAGAATTGGATTGATTATTCACGGGAATAAATAATCCCAGAGCCTAAACTAGGAGGACCAAGTATCAGAAATGGTGCTAGCATTCCGGCACTAACCATAATGACCTGTGTGGAGTGCTTTTTGAAACCAGTTGTGAGCAATAGGATTTTAGGCTTCCTAAAATGTGCCCAAATGTAGGGTTCACAAAAACGGATGCTTTTGTGAACCCTACATTTGGGTTTTCCTTATTTACCGTATGTATGTTTAAAGTTGATTTTTTATTTTTAAAACCAAGTGACTGAAATCCAGAAGTTAATGACATAATTAAAGTAGGCCGATTGAACCTGCGGGGATTTAGTGAGTCTGCTCCTCTGTATGTTCCACTCGTTCAACGGCTCTACTCTAGTTGTGACTCAGGAATGGATTTCAGTGGTTTAAAATAAAATCCCAAATCAATACAAATGCGGAATCTTTACGTTTGATCTCGTATACTTAAATGAAGACCTCTGTCCTCCAAAACAAGCAAGCAAGCAAACAAATAAATAAATAAAATAAAATAAATCTGCGTGAAAGGATAAACTAATGCGGAGTGCTGGGGGTTGTGTCAGAATAATGCCAGTGAACTTCAGCTAGTACATAATGCTGCTTCAAGGCTTTTGACTAGAGCCAATTACTGTGTCCATCCTTCCTTAGGATAACATCTGCATGGGCTGTCAAGTCTGTTTCTGGGCTCAGTCTAAAAAGCATTGGTTATTACCTTTAAAGCACTAAACGGCTTAGGCAAGCTACTCAGGAAGGATGAACAGCTCCCTTACCGAGGACTAGTCAGCTCTCTGAAGGCACCAGCATGGCCCTTGCTGCTTGTCCTGCAGATACATCAGGTTTGACTGGTAGGGATGTGACATCCTGCCCGGCCTTTCTACAGCCCTACAGGAAATTCATTGGCCTGGCACCAACCCGCTACAAACCAAAGAGGGGTTTATTTGACAGTTTTGGAGCTTGTCACAGATGCCTCAGCATACATTTTTTTCACTCCCTATGTTGCTCCCCTATATTAAGCTGTTTGTTCTTATTCATTGCTTTATTTGATTTGATATATATATTTGAATTGCCCTTCCACTCTGCCAGTGTTTAGGATGATGTAAAATAAATGCATAAACACACTGCAATGAAACAATCCCAAAACAAAAATTCCAAAGTGAAAATGAATCAAATGTAAAATATCAAAACAAAACAAAACAAAAACCCAAACAAACAAACACAAAACACGCAGACACAGACATAGACACAAGGACATGTGTGTGCACACATGCACACACAGAGATATGAGATTTCTAAAATAAAAGAGCATGATAAAAGAATATGGGCTAAAACCAACTTGTTCTCTATAATAGTACACACTTTCAATCAATGGGACTTATATTAGTTTTGACTTAACGAGTCTCTTTTGTTTAGGTGGCACTAACAATTAAACCTACCCCTAAAAGCTGGGCAGAATAAGATAATTATTTCAAATTGTCTAAAAGCAATGAGAAAGGAGTGACTCTGAATGTCCTGGTAAGGGTATTTCTTCTTTATTTTTAATATTTGTTGTAAGTCTTTGCATTTTAATAGTCTAACTGATTGAGTGTCTCCTCTTTGAGGGTCTCCTCTTGAAGCAGAAAGGCAGGATATAAATCTTATAAGAAAACAAATGGCCAACTTTGGGATGTTTGTGTGAATGGCTTATGGGTTATACCTTTTTAAAAGTAATCTTTTTACTTTTAAAATCTTTTTTATTATCTTTTATTATTTTTTAAAATCTTTTTTCTATTATCTTGTGGATTTCCTGTGCTTTTTATGTGAACCGCCCAGAGTTCCATTTGGGAAATTGGTGTGGTATATAAATATAAAAATAAATAAATAAATAAATAAATAAATAAATAAATAAATAAATAAATAAAATTTCTTTAAAACCCCCTCCCCCCACATAGACATTGGCAACATTTTATCTCTGAAGATGTAAAACAGATCAAATGCACTGAACAGACCAAATTTGCTTACTTTTAAAGGCAATGGTTAGTCAGTCACATCCCCACTTTTTTATTTGGAAAGAATACAGGCTTTGGTGGTGGATTTAAACTGATTTTGAGCAAAAACAATTTGAGAGGCAAACATTTTCTGAATTTCTGGTTTACTTCTCAACATGAATGTTCTAAGCATAAACATTCTTGCAAGCTGGGGGATGGGGAAGAGATCTGAACTTTTGGTCTTGCTCGTTAGGACCAAATTAAATGACTCCCAGGACAAGTTTTTAATTCCTTCCTGGCCAGAGATACAAAAAAAGAGTTTCTATTTATGGTGTCAAAATATGTAAAATATACTTTATATAATGAGGAAAAATACACATAAGCTCACTTATTGAAACTGTGAAAGTACTGTTTTTTTCCTTTGACACTGGGGATGATCTGTCTTAATGTTAGCAGAGCTTGGGGGCCTATTCCACCCACATATTTACTGTTCAGTAATTAGGAAAAAACCCTCCAAAGATACTGTGTCATCATGTCACTTTTGATGTGCGGCCACTCTATGGACTTTTGGTCTCATATAGCTTTTCTTCCTTGGCTTTGCGAAACTGGAGCATAGCCTTCTAGTCTGCATTGTGTAGAGCAGGCATGGCAGCATTAGTTTTACTGAAAGGTTAAAGAATGTGTGGGCTTCTCCATTGTATATGATGCACCTACGCAGACATTTGCTTCACCATTTCATTATGTCCAAAAACAGTTATTCAAAATATTTTGGCAGACAGGGACTGTCACATCCAAGGTCTATCTTCTCCCGGTAATTCTAGTACAGATAATGTGGTCATCATCTGGAATCGGATGCCTCTAGCAGTGGGTAATTCTATTGGAGGGAAGTTTCTCTTCCAATTTGTGTGTAGCCTCCTGTATGTAGATTTAAACTCCTGTTTTTAATTATTTATTAATTTATTATTATTTATTAATTATATTTTTATACCGCCTGTCTTCCAAAGGAATTTCAGGTGGTTTACAATGAATTAAAAACAAACAGAGAACACCAAAAGGAAGACCATACAAAAGTGACCAGAGTCATCAGCAAGAGGTGTAAAAAAAAAGAAAGAGTTAAATTACATTAAAGGTTGCCAAATGCCTCCCGGTAAAGCAAGGTTTTAAGTGCTTTTTTGAAGGCAGGCAGGGACTGTGCAAGGCGCAGCTCACTCGGGAGATGGCTCCAGAGCGAGGGGCCAGGCACAGAGAAGGCACAGTTGTGGATTAGCGATTTCCACGCCTCCCTGGGCATGGCCACTCGGAGTGAGAGTGCCTGCAACATTCTCATGGGTCAGGCCTCAGTTGATCTTTGATACGCTCTGACAGGTATTCGGGTCCCAAGCTGTGGAGGGTTTTGTAAACCAAAAGCAAGACCTTATCCGGAGGGCCACAGGCAGCCAATGCAGGCGGGCCAGAACTGGGGTGATGCAATCGTATCTACGCACGCCCACCACCAGTCTGGCCGCCGCATTCTGCACCCATTGGAGTCTCCGGGTAAGGGTCAGGAAAAGCCAGGAAATCCAGTTGTCCAAGCAACAACAAAATAAACATAGATAAGACCAATCAGATCAATAAGGGATAAAAACAAGAGAACAAGAAAGCTAGAGGCGGAACAAGAAAGGGTGAATGAGTATCAAATTGTACCAAAATAAACTAATAGCCAGGGAAAGTCTTTTTGTTTAGCCCTGTCCTTAGGTGTTTCTTAAAGGTGGGCAGCATAGGGGCCAAACAAATCTCAAGTGGGAGTTGATTCTAGAGTTTAGGGGCCACCACCGAGAAAACCCGTTTCCTTGTCAGGGGTTTATGAGCCTCCTTCAGTGGTTTTCCCTTGTGAGGTGTCACTTTGTGAAGGGTAGTGAGCAAGAGAGGGTGCCCTGTAGACCATCTGGACTGCTGCCACTGGGCATCACCAACATTCAGGCTGCCATTTGTTATGTTGACCTTGGCATCATTTTTTCTGCTTGCCTTATTTTATGCAGCAACATCAGGCTGTTTCTTAGCTTTTTGAATTGCGAGTACAGAAGTACTATATCCCACATTAATAAACCAGAAGGTTTTTTTTTAAAAGAATTGAATTAATTATCCACTTCTTGTCAGTCATTGCTTGTTGTAGAACACATTATACATTTGAGGGAATGGACAAGCCAGTAATTTTGAGGTGGTTGGATTGGAATGTTTGTTTTTAAACAATAATATACACCATGTTCCACAACCGTTTCTTTAAAAAGTGCACTAGTAGTACCTATGCATAAAATTAAAATTCTTTTGGGAGAAAGTATGTGTTCAGGTAAGACATACAATATACTCTATTGACAGGGAGAAAGAAAGACAGAAGGACGGCCCAAGGCCTTTGAATTGTTTTCAGTAGGAACCATGGAAATACATGATAATATAAAACCCCAGATATCATGAAAATGCAAAAATAAATCATTACATAATTTGGACTTTTAAAAAGCAATCTGGCAAATATCAAGAGAAGCAGTTTTTCTGGGCTATAGTGCAGCTTCTGCTATATACTGTAAATGGCAGGCAGGCACCGTGACAGCTGCTACCATCTAGTACAGTGTTGGCGAACCTATGGCACAGATCCCCTGGAGATCCCGGAACCAATCCCCCGTGGATATGGTGGTCCAAATGTATTAGACTTCTGACAACCCTGGTTTCTCTCAAGATAGGCACAAATATTATTTACCCCAACCTAACAAAAAAGCAAGTTAGAAACAAAACTGAGAAAGTATTCCTAAATCCCACAGTTAACCTCTCCCTTTAGGACTGTGTTGGTGAACCTATGGCACGGGTGCCAAAGGTGGCACTCAGAGCCCTTTTCTGTGGGCACCCGACATTGCCCCTTCACAGCCACCTGCATTCAGGTTAAATTGCTGCATTGGCACTTTGCTAAAAATTAGTGGGTTTTGAATTGCAGTTTGGGCACTCAGTCTCTAAAAGGTTTCGCCATCACTGATCTAGTATAAAGGAGAATATGTGTGCATTCACAACACCATATACATACAGTGTAACACACGCACATTCAAAAGCATGGGATGTCCAATCTGTACAACTTGATCCTTTCCCTCATTTCATCACTATAGGCAAACATATACCTAACTGAACTAAAATTTAATATTTCATTTAAGACACAGTAGGAAGGCATGGAAGTGTGTTGCTCAAATGCATTTGTGTATCGGGCTAGCAAATGTCTTGGCCTAGAACTAGGAACCTTTGACTTTGTGGTATGGTGTACTGGATAAAGCAATGGACTAGGACTCCTGAATCCTGGGTTCCAATCTCCAGTCAGTCAAGGAATGTCACTGGGGAGATAGAATTGGTAAAACTACTTCTCAGATATCTCATGTAGCTTGAGAGCCCCAATAGGTCTCCTGTAAATTGATTCCAACTTGAAGGCACATAACAAAAAAGGCAAGATTAGATTGGCCACTATATATAAAAAAGGACAGGGCTCACCAAAAAGGAGGACTTTTAGAGGTTAAGGAATACTGAAAAATTCTTCATAATATTTCTTTAAATTTAAATGCATACATTTAAATGAATATGTACAAATATTATAATTAGACATTGTTACTATAATTTAAGTGGCAATAACTAATGCTAGCTAATGGTAATCATGATTTCCTTACAAGATACACACTTACTCTTGTATTTAAAATGTTCATAGAGGAGCAAATATGTTATCTCTCATAACAAGAAACTTCTAAATCGTCATTACCTATTAGGGGAGGCACTGCAGATTCTCATTTCTGTTTCTGGTATTTCTACATTGCTTAAACTCCATGAAACTGGCTTCAAGGTCCAAAACAGCTCAGAGGAGCATGTCCTGCTTTTAGAACTCCTCTGTCCAGCCTACCCGAATATATTGTCTTGCAAGTCAGTCTGTGTAATCCATGATATCATAAATATGTACCTACTGGTAATCAAGAGCTCATGTTAAGGCACATAGCCATTATTTATTTATTTATTCATTTTTTAAAAAAAACATATGGGATTAGGTGGAAGAGAAAGAATGATAAATTCAAATACTGGATATATATTCTGAGATCCCACTCTCTCATCTGCCATCATCTTGGGTTATTTGCCCCTTTATTGTCAGAGTTTTCTCCTGTATATATAGCTTTAGGTTATATAACCTATTCTCACAACTGGACAAAAAAGGAGAGGAATATTAATTGTGCATGGCTGTCATCTTTGGTTGAGGGAGAGGTTTGCACACTTTTATAATAGTGAAACAGCAATGAAAACAGCAGTGTACATAAATTGGAACATCCTACAAAATGTGCAGTCAGTTAATATACTAACATCTGTACATATTTACGAGAAACTAAAGGAATTCTTTAATCACCTGGAATGTGTTGCTAAGTCTATATTTTGCTTTCCAGAATGCTTTCTCTCTCTCTCCCATGAAGGACTACTGATCCTTTAGGGTTTTAGGAAATACCCTGCTTTTTGAGAGATTTTTATTAGGGATGAGCACTGGGAAAACATTCAGAATTGATTCGTTTGGATCTGTTTCACAGTGAGTGTGTGGGGAGATGTCATCTCAATTGTTTTCATGTCTTTTATTTACCATTCCTTTCATTAAACACAGCAAGGGGTGGTTCTTTTGGGTTCTGTCTTTTCATTGTGTGTGTGTGTGTGTGTGTTTCTCACATGAAAACAAATAAAGCCCTTACAGAAGATGCAAACTACTTCAAAAAAGGAGGGGCAAGGGGGCCAATAATCAATTCAACATTTCTTAAGAACCCTTAGAAACCTCAAAAAAAGGACAAAGGAGGCAATCCACAGTAAATTAATGAAATAACTATTAAAAATCACTCTGACAGGGAACACATAACACCCCCCCAACACACACACACACATGCACAGGGAAAGAAAAAGTCATATACCAGCCCCTTATGAAAAAACAAGTAAAGGAACAAAGCAAATAAGGGCAAATATTCCATCAGACCAACTTTCCAATGAAAGTGATTAGAATATGGGGATCTCTCTCTGTTTTCCCCATTCAAGTTTTGTCTTCTTTGAGTCTGCTACCAACAGGCAGCAAAAGGTAGAAAAATTACCCAAGAGGGGAAAAACAAGAAAAATTGTTGTGTGTATGTGTGGGATCTTCAAGAAATTAGGGAGAGAGAGAAAAAAAAGCAAAACAAAACTCAAAGAGTTCTGTTGGCACCACAGACAGAATGCCTGAAGGAACACAGATAGATAGGGGACCATGGAACACAGCTGCAAAGAAATATGACCCACAAGGAAGGGCCGAGTAACACGGGAATCTGCAACCAATCCAATTCTAAATTCCCTTTTTTTGGAGGTTCTGATTGGCTGCTGATAGTACCCTTCACAATGCTGTTTTATTTGACCTGTCCCAGAAAAACTAAAAAGAGAACACTACAGTGTATCTTTCATGCCCTTCTCTTATGTGAAAATTAAGTGGTTGGTTTTAATAGGCTTTCAATCACAAATCAACAAAAGAACAAAATAAAAGACATTTTTCATATATCCCCCCATTACATGTAATTCCTGTCCCTAATTTTTATCATTAGATGTGCCACCCATTTACAATTTCATCCACATTGTGACTAAATGTAATTGCTTCCATTTGGTGAAGTCTTACTGTATGCATGATTTAGAAGTAAATGTTAGTGCTTATGAAACAAGTGAGACTTGTATCTAAGTCTTGTAATTTGTGTCTCTGGTACACCTCATTAAAACAGCTGTTAAAACAAAGATATACAGGATTACCCTGCTCCAAAGGCTGTTTTGATCACACTGTTTCCTGCTGTCAGAGCACTCAATTTTGAGTGAGGCCAAGGGAGCAGAATACTTTTTTAAAAAAATAGTGTACTGTAATCTGTGGCACAAACCACTGATTTTGAATGTGCCTGCGTTTCAAAGTCATGTCTGCTATGACAATATAAATGTACTATGTAATTGTAGGAATCCATGAATAGATCATTGGCACCCTAGCAAATAATATGGTCCATTTATGACATATTAAACAGTGATCGTATATGATGCTATGAGAGTGAACCACTTCTCACAGTCTGTGCCTCCCTCGTTAACAGAACTTTGGGTTTTGAAGATACTTAGTGTAGGAATTGTATCAAATGGGGCTGATCACATCTTATTTCCAAAATGGGAAAGAGGGGAAAACATTTTCCGGCCTTAAAACAAACTGGGGGAGGATTATATTGAGAAGGCAAATTGTGCTCTTCGAGTTACATAACAATATAGGATACCTAGCGTACACTTTACCTTCACTCTGTCTGACATGCCCAGTTAATTCTTCATAACATTGTATGCTGTCGGGTAAGTGCCTTGTGTTTGAAAATTCACAGTTCCCCTTTCAGAAATAAGTTGCAAATACAAGAAAAGGTTTCTGTCCAAAAGAGATCACCTTTCTTTATTTTTATTTTTTTGTATTTATAGATGGATAGGTGGAAATAGGATATCAGACACTCGATAAATCTCCTCTATGATTAGAGAAAGCAACAGCTTAATCAGTTTGTGCAGAAGTGCACCAGCCTCATCTCTTAGATTTCAAGACTCCTGTTTCTTTCATTTGCTTAAATGGAAGCATAGGCAGCCACTGGAGGAACACATCCTCTTGTTTGCTGCTAGTCCAGTAGAATCAGCCTCACAGCAAGACCCAGCACAACCTGCTCTGTCTAAAATGTAACCCTAATTACATTAATCAAAACATGTTTGTCAGTTCCTGCAGATCCATTGGAAAACATGAGTTACTTAGTATTCATTACTTCAAGTGGAGGATTTGTTTTGGTGACCAGTGCTGTGCTGGACCACTCTGTTATATATATATGGTACACTTTGTTCTCTTCAGCACTGAGTTGATTTGATAAAGTGCTCAATTCTTCCTTTAGTTCTAACTGGGCTTATAGACCATTGTTTGACATCCAGGGTCTGCAGCATATTTAGAAAAGGGACTGGGTCCCTCAGTTATTTGGAGAATAACAAGCAACTTCCATTTCAGTACTGTACTTGTAATAAGAAAACATTTTCCCCAGAACTCTCTTGGCTTTATGAAATGGGGGTTATGCCACACAGATGCCACACACACACAAATGTTAACTACTGCCCCGTGGCGCACTGGTTAAATGCCTGTACTGCAGCTAAAACTGTGCTCATGACCTTGGGTTCAATCCCAGGTAGCAGGCTCATGGTTGACTCAGCCTTCCATCCTTCCGAGGTCGGTAAAATGAGTACCCAGCTTGCTTGCTTGCTTGGGGGGGGGGCAATGTGTAGCCTGCATACTGTAATTAAAAACTGTAAACCGCCCAGAGACTACTTGAAGTGGTATGGGGCTGTGTATAAGCAGAACACTTTGCTTTGCTTTTCCCTTGTTGGCTTTCTCTTTTTCATATGGCCTAGTCATTCTCCTTTATATCTTTAGCATTTAAAGAACAGCATGAAGGGTGCAGGGGAGAAATTACAATCCTATATTTTCACTGTTCTTAAAGTTAAACCAGGATGATTTATTAGCCAGGCCTTTCATCTGTTTACCACACATGCTGATGTACCCTGTACCTTGTACCAATTTTTTCTAGCTATCTTGCTGTACCCAAGAGTGGTAGTCATACCTGTTAGGTATTTCATACAGGTACAAGTCCCATAAAAGGGGAGATGCTTAAAACAGCCCTTTGTGTTTGGTTTGAGAATGTCAGTCAGTATGATTTGGATTCCTTTGTACTGGCTCAACAAATTTCTTGGACTTCAAAACTCTTTTTCATGTGTTCTCTGAAATACAGTGAGAGGTATCAATTTCCTCCAATTTTCAAGCAAGAAGCTGGGATGAATTTTTGTGTGTGGCAGCTGTAAGATGAACATGTTGTGGTCCAGCGCCGAGCCTTGTGTTTGTCCCAAACCATCGACAACACAGAGACAACTGTATTTGTGGGCAAATTGTGAAGGCCACAGCTTTATTGACTAGGTGACAACCTGCAGTACTCTGGCAAGGCATTGGGTCGGATCCAACACTATCGGGGAACCCACCTGTCCCCCGATACTCCTAGTGGCGCCCCCCACAGGTGGCGGTACCCTTGATTCTCAGCTCCTGGAAACCCCCGTGGGTGCAGACTCCTTCGAGTTTTCCTTCGTCGAGCTGAGCCGAGAGGCCGTCTGCTATCCCTCCCGAGCCGGGACACTCGCGGCTCCCTCTTGGGTCCACCGTTGCCACCTGTTGCTTCTGAGCCAGGCAGGCTCCGTCCGACGGCCACCTCCACCTGGATCCGGTCCCAATGCCGCCAAACCGCCACCAGAGGTGAGTACCTTCACCTCCCGCCAGAATACTGCAGCTCACACCATTTACTAATTGCTGTTTTAAGACTGTCTAGCCACCGTCCCGTGCCCATGTCAGACAGGTGTACCCCGTCCCGCCGGAAGAGCTTGTCCTCCCTGAAGGAGATGTCATGGTGGTGAATTATTATCCCACCCCATTGTGACACCAAGTTACCAATAGCTCTGTTGACCTTTTTGCGAGCCTTCTCCACCCCCCTGTTGGACCTGGCACCTCTCCAAACCTTCCGCTGTAGGAGGTCTGACCACAAAATAGTCATGTCAGGGAAGGAATCATGCAGGAACTCTAGGGTGGCCTTCATGCTAAGAATGAGGTCAACCCCCTTACGCTCCGGAAGGTCATTCTTGCCTAGTTGTACAATCAGGGCATCCGGGTGGCTCCGCTCCCTGACCCGCCTCCAAAAGGTTGGTAGCAGGCGGTACCAAAGCATCCCCCTGTTACCCAGCCATACAATTTGAATAGCATGTGCGAGGCCCAGGTGTTCACCGGCCGAGGATCTTGCCGCCCATTCAGCCGCCCAGTG
Organism: Phrynocephalus guinanensis; assembly: GCA_037367245.1. Classification (NCBI taxonomy): domain Eukaryota; kingdom Metazoa; phylum Chordata; class Lepidosauria; order Squamata; family Agamidae; genus Phrynocephalus; species Phrynocephalus guinanensis. The sequence goes on from CM074740.1 coordinate 6,385,789, forward strand.
CACTATGCTATGTCCGATGATCCAGACCTGTTTCCTTGCACCTGCGGTAAGAACTAGAACAGAAACGAAGTCAAGGTGGACTGCTCAACTTGGTGTATGTAACCTTGGTATGCGTTGGATTTCCACCTACCCATTTGTTGAATGTGCTGGGAAGGGATACCCAGTGCTGCTGCTTGGGATGCCATACCGATACGGAATGAGTGTGTGCCAAAGTCTGAAGGACGGAGCCCCGCCTTGCTTAATGCCCTTTTGAGAACCCCAGCGAATTGGTACCTAGTTAATGGGAGGCCGTCTCTGTGAATCAGTAATGGGCCCTTTTTGCTCGGCCTTACCTTCAGGAAGGCCGACAAGGCCCGTACGGGGCATGGCAGCTGGCTGGGCTGCGCACGCAGCCTGACGCTCGTGCCGGCACCGCCTTGGTCTGTTTTGGATGACCTCAATAATAGGCAAGCCTGACCGGGCTCCACTGTAACATCAGAGATGCGTATCGCTCTGCCCTTCGTGTCATCCCGTGAATTGGCTACAAGTTCACCCACGCGGAATGCCCTGTAAAATGCCAACGTGAATGCAGTCTGGAATAAGGTGGCTTCATACCCTGACCAGCATAATGTCCCCAGCTGATTTAGTATAGCTTCTAGTATATCAAGTGTGAGGGGTTTCCTTTTGTCGGGACCCCTGGGTGTTTGCCTTCCCCACCCCTTTAGTGCTCTCCTTAGGAGTGGGCTCTTGCCGGGATCACAGCTGCCACTGAGCTCGCTAAAGAAGGAGATGGCAGCCAGGTGTACCCTCAGTGCTCTGACAGACTTTCCTTCCCTCCGCAAAGAGTGTAGGTATTTAAGGGTTACTAGCTTGTCTGCTGGGGTATTGATGGGGATGTCCTGGCTTGCGGCAAAGCCCTTGAATGACTCCCATGCCCTGGTGTACGCTTTTAGGGTGGTAGGCGCGATGGAATTGAGGGCTCCCTGGATTACGTCCCGTTCCCAAGGTTCCACAGCTCTTCGGGGAATGGGTCCGGGTCGGGGTTCGCCTGTGGTGCCAACTGACGGAACCTGTCGAACTGGAAGCGAGATAATGCGTCTGCAATCCCGTTGTCCAGCCCCGGCACAAACTTGGCTGTAAAGTATACATTGAACTTTAAACACAGCAGGACCATCCTACGTACCAGCTGCATGACCCGTTCAGATCTGGCAGACTGGCAGTTGATGATAGCGACTACCGCTTGGTTGTCGCACCAGAACCTGTCCCTCTTGTTCTGCAGCTGGCTATGCCAGATGGTGATTGCTACCACTACGGGGAATAGTTCCAGGAACGTCATGTCCCTGAGGATGTCCCTCCCCTGCCAAGCCTCAGGCCATCTGGCCGCACACCATCGGCCCCTAAGGTGCACCCCGAACCCAACGGCGCCCGCTGCGTCGGAGTGCACCTGTAGTGCATCCCCAAGGTGGCAGGGCTGTCGCCAGATTACTGTGCCATTGAAGCTTTCTAGAAAGGTAAGCCAGACCCTAAGGTCCTGCTTTACCCCCTTTTTGAGTCTCAGATGGTGATGAGGGGCAATGATCCCTGCCGTGGCTCTGGCTAGCCTAGCACAGAATGCCCTTCCCGGCGCCACCACCCGGCATGTGAAGATCAGGTGCCCTAGCAGTGACTGTACCTCCCTTAGTGTGGCCTTAGTTTTTTGGAGGGTGTTGGTGATGTGCTCTTTTAGCGCCCTCAACTTATCCTGCGGGAGGCGGGACACCCCCGCCACTGTGTCAATCTCGATGCCCAGATAAGTCATTACTGTTGCTGGGCCTTCCGTTTTTTCATTGGCTAGCGGGACCCCTATTTCTGCTGTCAAGCTTTGGAACATGTGAAGGAGGGCCCAGCACTCCATAGTGTCCCTTCTGCCAATCAGGAGGTAGTCATCTAAATAGTGTGTGATGGCCCCACCCTGTGACCTTTGTTGAGCGGCCCATTCAATAAAGGAACTAAATGTCTCAAATGCCGCACAGGCGATGGAGCAGCCGAATGGCATGGCTTTGTCTACATATCACTTCCCTTCGAACTTGCTACCTAGTAAAGCAAAGTCGTCTGGGTGGACTGGCAGTAATCGGAACGCGGATTGAATATCACATTTGGCGAGCCAAGCCCCTTTACCGTGGGCCCTGACCAAATCAATGGCCTGATCGAATGTGGCATACTTCACGGATGATAATTCCGGGGGAATGGCGTCATTTACTGACGCCCCTTTGGGGTATGATAAGTGATGTATTAATTGGTATTCCCCGGGTGTCTTTTTGGGAACTACCCCGAGGGGAGATACCCTAAAATTTGGTAGAGGTTTTTTTTCGAAAGGTCCGGCCATCCTGCCCACTGCCATTTCCTTATTAATCTTCTGTTCGACAATTTGAGGGTGGTCTTTTGCCGATTTCAAGTTGGGGGCGTCAAAAGGTGTCCGCTGACCCACACATGGGATCCTAAACCCTCTGGTAAAGCCTTCCCATAAGTAAAGGGCTTCTTTTCTCCTGGGATACGCTAAGAGTAGTGGAGCAAGGGCTGCCGGTTTTACCGGAGTGTTGGCCAGGTTCAGTAGGCTGGCCGGCAGAGCTTCCTTATTTTCGGCCTGTGGAGGGGGTCTGGCCTTGGCCTGAGGTTGCGGCTGCGATATCCCCCGTGATATTTGGTTTAGAAGGAGACCTGTTACCCCGAAAGGGCTGCTGGGTAGATTTTTGTTTGTGACAAGACACCCTGGGGTGTAGGCCGTAACATGTATCACACTCGTGTTCAAATTTGCATTTCGCCCTATTGCATTTGCCCACCTGGAATTCCCAGCAAGTCCTTTTGGACGATTATCTCCTGTACCCACGGGTTGCCCTACCCCCGTCCTGCCTGCCTTTCAGATAAGGCCCTACCTCCCATAGCCAAATTTTGTTGTTCAACAAGTCCCATCTAGTCGATGCACTATTGGACGCTCTCTGTCTAAAAGTCTCGTCGTACGCTATGGCTGCTGCCTCCCCGGCCTTCCTTCGTGCGCATAATACGTTTTTGAGATGGTTAGTTAAATGCCAAGCCCTCTCGGGGTAGGCAGCTTGGACAATGCTGGCGAACTCTGTGAAACCCTCCAACCAATTCTCGAATGTTCTCTCAGCGTTATAGGTTTTGGGTTTCTTACGTCGGCTGCCCTTAGATTTAACTTTACCCTCTTCCTCATCTGGCTTTAACAATGTAAAAACGTCCACGTAATAACCCTGCAAAATGGCTTTCCTCACCCTTCTACTTATGTGTAGCCCAGGTGGGTCCTCCTCATCTGTGAAGGGTGCACGCTGGCGACCCCCTTGGTTTGGAGCTGGTGTCTCCTCCCCCCCCTTTTGACTCAGCGAACCTTGCCCTGGCACGCGTGGCCCAGCGTGGCAAGCCTGGTGTGTGTGCTGCTACCCCCCAGTAACCCCTGGCCCTTTCCTCCTCATCGGAGGAAGACTCACTTGTAGACGTGTCGGAGGGTGAATGCCCTCTGCGGCTTCGGCTGCTCCCGGCACGGCTGGATGCACGCCTTTTCCTCTTTCGGCGCGTACGTGCTCCTATCTCGGAGGCAGACAGGTTGGTGTCACTCACGTCCTCGGACGCCGAGGGTGCTGCCACAGCCTCTGACGTAGATGCCATGACAGTTGCCTCCATTGCGTGTGCCCCCTCGCCTTGCAGTGCAGGAGCCTGGGTGGACGCAGCCGCTGAGGGTTCCGAGTTAACCTGTAGCATGGGGGCTGGAGTGGATACTGTCGCTGAATGCACAGTGTTAGCCTGTAGGGCAGGGGCCGAATTATCTACTGGCCCCGGGGGAACCGCGCCCACCTGCGTTGTAGAGGCTGGAAAGGGTAGTCCGTGACTGAGCCCAGCTACCTGGGTCATAGTCGCTAGCTGGTTGTATATCACGGCCAGCATCTGGCCGATATTCTGCCAATTATTTTGTTGCGGTGGTAGTGGAGGGAGGTGTGCTAGGTTATACGCCAGTGGCTGGTTGTTTGTTATACTAGGCAGAGGGTCCCCACCCCCGTTGGTGCTGGCATTAGGGGGCTGTGCTTGCTGTTCGATATTTTGTTCTGAGACCCCTGTACCGGCCCCAGTTGCGAGTGTGTGGCCCCTACGTCTGGTGGAGTTTGCCTCGGCCGGTGCCCTGGCGGGCTGAGTGGAGGACTTGCGCCGCCTAGGGGCCATCTTTGCCCACGTGTACCTATTCACTTAATAGGAGGCTGCGGCTTATACCTGGCGCTGACCCCCGCTGGCCTGCGTACCCACCCCCAGAGGGAATCTGATATACCCGCCGATTGTGGCACACCTCTTGCCCTCGAGCCCCGGGGCCGCCCTCTGACCTGGCGGAGCGCCGCTGCACTCCGCAAATCCCTCTCCGATGCTGCCGCCAAGATCTGCTGGTCCAAAGAGCCGCCGTGCTACCGAGGAGCTCTGCTGGCCCGCGGTCGGTTGCTGCTGCTGCTGCTGCCGCGTCCCCCCGGCCGGTCTTGCCGCTGCTGCTCCGCTGGTGCTCCCAGCTAACCAGAGCTGCTTGCTGCCGCCGGTTGCTATTGCTGCTGCTGCGCTGCCGGGGAGCTCAGCTGGCTGGCGCAGCTTGCTGCTGCCGCGCTACCCTGGCAGCTCAGCTGGCCTGCGGGTTCCCTCAGTACTGCTGGGCTTCCCCGGCTGCCCCGTTGCTGCTGCGCTGCTGGGGAGCCCAGCCGGCTGGCGCAGCCTGCTGCTGCCACGCTACCCCGGCAGCTCAGCTGGCGTGTGTGTTCCTTCCCTACTGCTAGGCTTCCCCGGCTGCCTTGATGCGGCTGCGCTGCCGGGAAGCCCAGCTGGCTGGTGCAGCCTGCTGCTGCCGCGCTACCCCAGCAGCGCAGCTGGCGTGTGGGTGCCTCCTGTGCTGCTGCGCTACCCCGGCAGCTTGTGCTACTGCCGCGCTGCCGGGGAGCTCAGCTTACCCACGCTGCTCGATGCTGCTGCGCTACCCCAGGTAGCTCAGCTGGCGTGTGGGTTCTTCTGCTGCTGCGCTACCGGGGAGGTCAGCTGTAGTGCGGGCTATGAAGCTGCTGCTGCGCTGCCGCGGCTGGTCGCTTCCTTCTTTGCTCGTCAGCCTGGCTGCGAGCAACGTGGAAGCCGGCGCCGAATGGCGGGCTTCCGGACGGACAGCCCCTTTTAAAGGGCAGGGGCTGGCGGCGGCTTTGCGCCTGCGCGGGCCGGCCAGTAGCCCGGATGCCCGCGAACGCAAAGCCCGCTGGGCACCCGGGATTGGCTTTGGCGCCCAGCGCGGCATTTGGACGCATTGAGCCGGGCGCCATCTTAGGACAACCACGCACCGGCCGGGCTGCGTCCCACAATGCCAGACCCGGTAAGTCAGGTCTGTGTTTTTTAGGCAATACAAGCTTGTTTACATGCACCCTCATTCTGGTTATTGGTGTGGGACATAATAAATCAAAATACAATAAGACAGTTAAGTTTGCTGTTTCCACTGCTCACAAATTTCCAGAGGGCTGGCTAGCATAAACATCCTGCCAATAGTAAGGTCAGCTATCTTTCTGAAGTATTAAAATAGTGGTTTCTGTCTTGCAAATAATCTCTGTTATAGCTGTAGGGCAACATAAATACAAATTATATTAACTCGGGTCTGAAATAAAATAAAAGCAGTCATCAATGACAAAATACTATGTTTCCTTATCTCTATTTAAAATTTGTTTACGAACCCTTATTGCTAGAGTACATAATTTGGCAACTTGCCTAGTTATCTGGTAAATGCTATCAGAAAGTAGCAACTGCACATAGAATTCTATTGACCTCCCAGGAAATTTGCCTATAATTGGGGAGATAAATTCCTTGCATATATCTTAATAATAGGTGCAGAATAAAAGCATGTGTTCTACATTTTCCAATCGGTCATTGGCACATGGGCAGTTTCAATCTGATAAAGGTAAACCTTGAAACCTCCCCTCCAGTAGCTTGGAGGGAAGGACATTTAATCTAGCCAGAGTAAAGGCCCTCCTGGAAACAGGTGATATGAACCTATCCAGATACGGGGAGACAATAAATGCAGATTTCTTAAGAAATTCCAATTTCTCCATCTGAGCAATGTGATTCTGTAATTCTATATCTCTAATTCGTAATTTCACCTCATTCATGGCTTTACAAAAACCCAATGCTTGGAGGGTACAAAGAGAATATCGTAAATTATTTATCACTTTTATTATTTCTTTTCCCATTCAGACTGAAAAGTATCTGACAAAAGCAAGGGAGTTAAACCTTCCGAAAGGAAAATAAGTTTAAGCCAATACTTAACCATGAGAAATTTGGCTTGTCCTTCAGTGGGAATAAGCCCAGCCTCTAGGCGAAGTAATGTGAAAGACCTGACGTATTTTTGTTCAGCTGTTCCATTTCTGAACTTGTCTTTGAGAGCTACCCAGAGGTCAGAAACAGAACATCTAAGCAGGGAATGTTCTTGAACTGGTTTCTGAATGTTGCTGTTTTTAATGTCAGTTTTGTGTCTACTTGTTTGTTTGCCCCCCCCCCCACCCCCGAAACTAGTCTGTTTCTCCAAGGTGAAATGTTGTCAGGCAATTCAGGCAAGAGATGGCACATAGGACATCCTCCAAATAACATGGGTGGTTCATAAGCATATTAGCCCATTAAAATCTCCTGAACAGGCATTAGCTTTTGAGTCCAGGCTATAAAACTGTGGAAGGAGGGGGTGCTAAAGCAACTTAAAAGTCCTCCAAATCATTGTTGGGTGTAGATGCCAGGTTCTCTTGGTCAATGAAAATTCCAGAATGGAGTCTGCTGCTGTTGCATTTGAAAATACTGTAGTAATATTTGATTGGCTGCGAACGGCATCTTTCTTGCTCATTTCTTAGTTCTCTGCTACTGGGTTCAAATGCCTGTGGAGTGCAGAGGGCTACAACTTCTCACTCTATTTGGCATCCAGGCAGTTTGAGCCAGGCAAGTAACAAGTGCTGCTGCTTATCTGGAACATTTTTACCTTGCAGATGCTGCACTTGCTTGAAGAACGAGAGTAGAAGAGAGTACAGTAGGACCCCGGTATCTGCTGGGGATTGGTTCCAGGCCTTCCCATGGATAATCAAAACCATGGCTAAGAGAGAACGCCTGCCCACCCATCTCCAAACTGCTGCTTCCTGACAGTAGCTTGCTTTATGACTGCTGTTTTGAGACAGTAGTTTGCTTTATGGCTGCTGTTTGTGATAATAGCTTGCTTTACAGATGCTATTTGTGATAATAGCTTGCTTTTCAGCTGCTGATTGTGACAATAGCTTGCTTTGTGGCTGCTGAATTATTATTATTTTTTCCTCTGCCAACCACGGATAACTGAATCAGTGGATAATGAATCAGTGGATACGGGGGTCCTACTATATGTTCAAAATCTCTCAAGATGGTAGAAATCCTTCATAGCAGAGGTATTGGGTGAGGACAGTTAATGTTTTGTTACATATAGTTTGTCTCTGGATGGAAGCTGGGTGTTCACCAGGTGGTGACATGGATGAGGTTCTGTTCCCTTTCCCCCCACAATAATGTCCTTCCTCAGGGTAGCAGAGCAAGAGCTCATGTTTAAACATGATCAGTAAGACTTAATGTGAATAACTTTGGCTAGATGATGCCAATGCATATTATTCATTCTTAGCTCACAAGCAAAGTTGTGACTCAGCCTGCTGTTGAAAGGAAAAAAACATATTAGGTATGATGTCACTGTCGAATGTTCAGCTGGGGAAATGGCATTGCAGAAGTCAGCAGCAGATTGTCGTCAAGTACTGTGTGTTTCCCCAGGAAACTCAGCCTGTACATCAAGAAAGGGCATTTTGCCTCCCTCAGTTTTATTCTTATGCTGTATTCTTAGCTGGGAAACTCTGGACTCAGGACAGAAAGCTTTTCATTTCCAAAATTTATCTCCGTTATGAATCATTAGCAGAATGTTTTGATGCCATGCTCATCTTTTGAGTGATGTTAATGTTACTGAGACATACTTTCTCTCTCTCTCTCTCTCTCTCTCTCTCTCTGTGTGTGTGTGTGTGTGTGTGTGCACGTGTGTGTATGTGGCACTGGCAGTGGGCAGAGGCAGAGAAGATGAGAGTGAGATCCACATACATAGATATCCACAATAGATGGAATGATAACAGAACAAGAGGTGTGGGCGTGGGAAGAGAGAAAAAGTGCAGATATTGCTGACCTGCAACTAACCTCACCCTTACAAAGCACAGCCCTTGGTGAAGAATGCTGGAAGTTATACTCCAAGGACATCTGCAGTGCTGCATTTTGCATGGCATTGTTAATATATGCCACTGTGAAGTTTTGTTTACTTAACCTGGATTGATATGTTGTGGCACACACAAAGGATCAGGTGGACCTTTGGGGCATAAAGAAGTGTTATTTGTAACCAAACAGATTGTTGTTGTTTTTTGTTGTTGAACTGGGACAAGGAGGAGGAGTAGCCTTATACATTAAGGACGTTTATGCTGCTGAAGAAATCCAGGACACACAACTGGGAAGTCAGGTTGAGAATATTTGGGTGAGAACTAAGGGGGAGAATAATGGGAGGGATGTCACTGTGGGGGTATTTTATAGACCCCCCCCCCAAGTGAGATGCCTTCTGTGAGCAGATGGCCACACAGTCAAAAGGGAGGGATGTAGTACTGTAGGGAGAGACTAACTATCCCAATGTTTGTTGGCAGTCTAACTCATCTCAGAAGGCAAGGTCCAATAAATTCCTTAATGGCCTTGCTGACAATTTCATAGTCAGGTAGGTAGAGGAGGCAACAAGAGAAACAGCTATATTAGATCTGATCTTAAGCAATAGGGAGGACCTTGTAAATGGGGTCAAACTGATGGGATCTTTCGTTAGAAGTCACCTTGCTCTTTTGGAATTTGTTTTACAGTGGGAAGCGGAAGCTAAGTATAGCCAGACAAGCATCCTGGACTTTAAGGAACCCTATTTTTGTAAACTTAGGGAACTATTAGATGTAATTCCATGGACCCTGGAAGAGAAAGGAGTCCAAGATGGATGGTAATTCCTTAAAAGTGAGTATTAAAGGCACAATCTAAAATGGTTCCAACAAGGGAAAAAATGGGAGATGTCTAAGGAAACAGCAATGGTGGACTAAAGAACATTCAAGTCAGCTAAATATTTAAAAAATGTACAGGAAATGGGAAAATGGGGAATGCACCAAAGAGGTATACACGCAAATAGCCAGTATATGCAGGGGGATGCTAATAAAAGCTAAAGCACAGAATGAACTTAGACTTGCCAGAGAGACTGAAAACAAAGCAAAGCAAAGTGTTCTGCATATATACCGCCCCATACCACTTCCAGTAGTCTCTGGGTGGTTTACAGTTTTTAATAACAGTATGCAGGCTACACATTGCCCCCCAGCAAGCTGGGTACTCATTTTACCAACCTTGGAAAGGATGGAAGGCTGAGTCAACCATGAGCCTGCTACCTTGGATTGAACCCCAGGTCATGAGCACAGTTTTACCTGCAGTACAGGCATTTAACCACTGCGCCACAGGACTTTTACTAAAGATAGTAGAAGGTTTTTGTTTTGTTTTTTTTAGTTATGTCTGAAGCAAAAGGAAAAATAAGGAAAAGATAGGGTCCCTGCATGGTGAAAATAGCCAGTTGCTAACAGGAGACATGGAAAAGGCAGAACTACGCAATACTTTCTTTGCCTCCTCTTTCTTCAGAAAGGAAAAAAGAGTTCAATCGGTTTGAAGAGTGAATGAGGAAGGGTAGAAACTGCAGCATAGAATAGGTAGGAAGGTAGTACAGGGATACCTGGAACCCCTAAATGAATTTAAGTCTCCGAGGCTAAAAGAAGTGACAGAAGTAATTTCAGAACCATTGACAATAATTGTTGAGAATTTCTGGAGAAGGAGGTCCCTGTGGATTGGAGGAGAGCAAATGTTATCCCCATCTTTAAAAGGGGGAAAATGAGGACCCAAATAATTACACCAAGTCAGCTTGACATCTATTCCTTGCAAGATTATAGAACAGATTATTAAGCAGACAGTCTGTAATTACAACAATGCTGTCATTACAAGAAGTCAACATGGGTTTCTCAAAATCAAGTCATGCCAGACTAATTTGATCTCTTTCTTTGATAGATATACAGGCTTGGTAGATGATGTGGATAATGTGGATGTTGTTTATCTTGATTTCAATAAGGACTTCATTAAGGTTTCCCATGACATACTTGCAAAGAAGTTAGTAGAATGTGGGATAGATAATGCTACTATTAGATGGATTTGTAATTGGTTGACTAATCGTATGAAAAGGGTGATGATAAATAGCTTCTCCTCAGCATGGAGAGGGGTGACCAATGGGGTTCTGTTCTGGGTCCAGTGCTATTGAACATATTTATTAATGACTTGGATGAAGGAATAGAGAGTAGACTGATTAAATTTGTAGATGATACCCAATTGGGAGAGGTGGCTGATTCCCTAGAGGATAAGATAACAATTCAGAATGACCTTGACAGATTAGAGTGCTGGGCCAAAGCAAATGGAATGAGTCTAGGCAGAAAAAAATGAATTGCATAGATATAGGATGGGAGACACATGGCTGGAGAATAGTACATGTGAAAGGGGACTGGGAGTATTTCAATTGAACATGAGTCAATAGTGTGACATAATGGCCAATAAAAGCAGTGTGATTCTTGGTTGCATCAACAGAAGCATAGTTTCTAGAGCAAGGGAGGTGATAGTAACATTCTGTTCTGCTCTGGTAAGACCCCACCTAGAATACTGTGTTCAGTTCTGCACACATCAATTTTAAAAGGAGGTTGACAACCTTGAGAGGGTCCAGAGAATGGTGACCAGGATGGTTAAAGGTTTGTAACATATGTCTTACAAGGAGCAGCTTAGGGATCTGGGAATTTTTAGTCCTACGAAGAGAAGTCTGAGAGGGGATATGATAGCCATGTTTAAATATCTGAAAGGATGACATATCAAATAGGGGTCTGGCTTGTTTTCTGTGGCTTCAGAGACTAGGTCTTGGGGCAATGGTTTCAAACTACAGGAAAAGAGATTGTAGTTGAGCACTAGAAAGAACTTCCTGATGGTTAGAGCAGAGGCGTAGCTAGGGCGTTCCTAACCCAGATCAAAAGTCAGTTTTTGCACACACACCCCAAGTGGGTCCTGCGGGCTTCAGATCTAATGAGGAACACATTTGCGCTGCCCAGCCGCATGTTCACACGTGCACACGTGGGTGTGCTCTCTCTGCCCTGCACACATACATGCCGCCCCGCAAGGCAGGCCATTGGTCTCCAGAAGAGCAGCAGCAGCAAAGACCCAGAGCAAGACTGTCCAGAAGGACACTGGTGGCCTTGCCTTGCCTGGCTGGCCAGCTGGCCCTGGTGCTTCCTAGGGGAGTTCCCTGCTTGCTCCCTGTTCAGTGGGTGCAGTCTTGCCCTCCTTTCCTCATCTGGAAGCAAGCATGCCGAGAGGAAGAGGGTTGCGGGGGGTGGGGGGAGACAAGGCCTTCCTGGTCAGAGGCTGTTTTGGAGGGGGAAGGTTAGAGGGGTGGAGCTGGGAGGGGTCCCAGAGGCCATCGAGTCTTACCCCCTACTTATTCTCCTTGGGTCACTCCTGAGTCTTGCCAGGTGGGTGGGAGGAACCACTTGGGGGCATGCCAGCTGTTACATGTGTCCATGTATGCAGAGCAGTGTGAGGCTGCTCCTGCCACTCCCCCTCCTCCGGTTCCTTTCCTGAGTCTATTGAAGAGGGTTTGGGGAGGGTCTCTCCCAGCCTCAGTTTGCTACTGGCGCGTGCTGGGAGTTTGCCTGCCACCACCTTGATGGGCTGTTGGTAATGTCCCCAACAGACACTGGACCCACCCTTCCTCTTGAGCGAGGGCTGCTTATCAGGAGGATAATGGGAGAGCAGTCAGAAGCCACTGGTGGGAAGAGGCGCCGGAAGTCAGGAGTGCCTTGAATTCATCAAGCAGGCACAGCAGATACCCCCAAAGCCAAAGAGAAGGGAAGCATCACAGGCTGGCTGGAGGGCTCCATTCTCATGCCCATAAATTCCACCCCTGTCCAGGCAAGGAGCAGAGGCTGCAGCAGCTCCCGTGTGTGTGTGTGTGTGTGTGTGTGTGTGTGTGTGTGTGTGTCTGTGTCTGTGTGTGTGTGATGGCTGAGAGAGAGAGGTGATGGCTGCTTGAAGTGAGAGAGGCAGGTGTGTGAATGTATGCATGTGCACGTAGGGGAAGAGAGCACAGGGAAGCAGCTGAGCCGGAGACAACAACAGGATGTGGTTGGAGGCAGCAGCAGGACTCGGAGATGACAGGCGGCGGGGGGCAGCAGGGGGAGTTGGTAGGCGATTTGGTGTCCCCTAATTGCTGCGCCTGTGGCACCTTGCCCTCCCCACACCATGCCCCTGGGTTAGAGCTGTTCAGCAGTGGAATATGCTGCCACAGAGGGTGGTGGTATCTCCTTCTTTCGAGGTTTTTAAGCATAGGCTGGATGGGGGGGGTATTTTGATAGGGGTTCCTGCATGGCAGGGGGTTGGACTGGATGACCCTTGAGGTCTCTTCCAACTCTATAATTCTAAGGATATTTTGGGCACATCATAAGAAGACAGGATTCACCAGACAAGACAATAATGTTGGGAAACAGTGAAGGTAGCAGTAGAAGAGAAAGTCCAATTCAGAGGTGGACAGACTCAATAAGAAAAGCCACAGCCTTGAGTTTTCAATAGCTCAGCATTGCTGTTGATGATATTACTTTCAGGAGGTCAGTAATTCATAGACACATATAAGTGATAACACATCTTGAAGAGCCCCCAATGTCAATGATCAAGTTTGAGGAGGCCCGAGAGCTTGTGCAGTATGTCCTTCCTTTGTCCTTATCAGTAAGATGCAGCACCTTCTAAATGATGGTACTGGTCTACCCGGAATTTATAGGCTTCCTTGAAATGGTCCACTTATGGATGTGTCTGACAGTTTTCAATCGCAAGCTCTAAGATGAATTGTGCCCAAATAGACAGGACTTGGGATGGAGCTCATGAATGTTGTAGAATTGGCTCTGGAATACTGAATGTGCAATTGAAGTTAAAAGCATTGGAGGAGAGAATTACAGATACAATTAGCTGCCACAAAAACAAATAAGCCAGTTACTTCATGTCCGTTTTGTCTGTAAGTGTTGCACTTTGGACCGGTACAAAAAAATCTTATTTCACATCCGTTGTGCAATAGCTGAAATTTGACTTGACCACACCCCCAGAGTGGGATCAGAGCATGACAGTACTGTACCTGGTGCTGGGTTGGGGTATTCTCTTCTCACAGTTTGTTCCCAGTTCCTGTTCGGAGACAAGGGACTGTGTGGTAACAACTGTCACACAACAACCAGTGTCCACCTAGTGGTCAGTGGCTGAAGCGGCATTCAACATTAGTGTCCCTATGGCAAGCATGTCCAAACTTCGGCCCTCCAGATGTTTTGGAAGGCAACTCCCACAGTCCTTTGGCATTGGCAATCTAAGCTTGGAATTCTGGGAGTTGTGGTCCAAAACATCAGGAGGGCTGAAGTTTGGACATACCTGCACTACGGGAAACACCATGCAGCACACAAATGTTTATTAAAGTAATAATAATAATAATAATAATAATAATAATAATAATAATAATAATAATAATAATAATAATAATAATAATAATAATAATAATAAACAACTTTATTTTTATGCTGCCTTTCTCCCCAAAGTACTGAAAACTCTGAAGCATTGACGTGTAAATCCCGGAAGACCAGTAAATCGATATATCGGAAAAAATTATTTACAATATTTAAAAAAGGGTTAAGAAAGCAAGACAAATTCAGAACTTGTCACGGAACAAGACCATGAAGTAACAGTTGTCATGAGACAAGTTATCACAACTGTGAGAAAATGGAAACAGGGACTAAACAGGGACAAAACCATGTGATTGCGACCAGTGCTGTCACTGTACAAAACTAGTTGCGGAACAAGGAAGGACATGAAGTAACTGCCCAAGTTGGTTCTTGATAAAATCGAGCTACACTATAATTAAAATCTTAAATGTATAAAAGTATATATCGTAAAAAGACAAGAGTATCTGAACTAGATAACATTGTCATGAATAGTTGAAGGCAGGAGGAAAAGAAGACCACCTAAGATGAAATGGGTTTACCCAGTAAAGGAAACTATTTGTTTGCAAGGCCTGAGTAGATTTGTTAGTGATAGGAGCTTTGAAGACCATTAATTTATAGGGTTGCCATAAGACAGATGACAACAACTGCACCATGTGAACCATGATTTGATATGATGTTGTCTGAAATGAATGGGGAAATTGTGGGAACAGAGAGTGCATGACAGCCTCTGCATTGGAATAAATGGGCCTTTTGGGCAGCACTTGGATCAATATTAAGATCAGTTTTCCCATATGAAAATGGCAACTCATTGGTAAAATCCAAAGAGTCAACAAGTGAAGTAGATTAAGGTGGCTTGTGATGTATCTTAGTCCAGACTAGACACAGATTTCACATTCCTTTGAGTATATGGCTGCAAGAAAGAACACATTAGAAGCGTGAGACTTTTCAGGAACCCCCAGTGACCTACAATATAGAGAGCATCATGGCCTTGGTGGAGAACCTTGAACTTAGGTAGGCCTTCACGGGGAGCTCTGGTGACCAATCAGGCTATCATGTTTTCATAAAATGAGTCATTGTCTGCTGACTATAATCTTATCAGACATAAAGTGTCATATGGATTAGCTTGCAAGATTCTTTAAACCTATGAAAGGAAATCTATGTAATTCCTACTTCTGAATTTTGCTAATTTCATCATGGATATGTACTTCCTTTCTTAGGGTCAGAGAGCTTTCTAGATGATTTCAATGAAGAAATTAGAATGAAACAAAATTGCTGGAGGAACTTTGCTAGGATAAAAACTTATGTTTCTAGCATGATATGCTGAGATATCTATTTATTTATTATTGCTTTATTTCAAATAGTTTTACCCTGTGTTTCTCCTTAAAAAGGAGTCAGAGTAGGTTAAATAATTTAAATATTTTTTTTAAATGACGATATTCAAAAGCTAAAAACCGTAAATATACAAAGACTTCTATGTGGTCAGTATACCTGTAATGTAAACACCAAGTTAATAAAGAATCATGCCTAGTTAACATAATGGAGTTTTAGGCATTTGATGGTTCAAAAGAGCTCTAGAATTTGGTCATGTGAACTGTAGAGATGTGCCATTTGGATTTTTGGGGTGCCAGTTCCCAGAATTCTCCCAAGAATTTTGTTCAGCCTACTTGTTGTTGTAAAAGTATGGCAAAGGAAGTTCATGCAGTGCTTCCTGGACATTGAAGTTCTTCAAGAGACACTGTCTATACTGCCTAAAGGACAATTGACATCTGCTAGAACTAGAACTAGAAGTAGAACTAGAACTAGAACTAGAACTAGAACTAGAACTAGACCAGGCAGCCTTTAAGATGAGGCCCTGCTCCAAGTGAGCAAAGCCTAGGTGTCCCCAGTAGGGATTGGCACAAATTGCTTCATGCTTAAGGTATTACTCTGTGTGTTCCTTCACCACCCTGCCCCTGCAGAACATTCACAAATTTGGCATGTGCTGCTCATTCCCTCCTCTTTGCCCAATCTTTCAGTCCTAGCAGGAGCATGGGCTTTCCTTCTTCACATCCTCCAGTGGCCGGCCGCTCAGTAGTAGTACTGCAGGGAACCCTGCCCTACCTCTTTGCCTGAGTGAAGGGAAAATCTGTGCTCCTGCTGAGACTGGAAGATCACTCAACAAGAAGAAACGAGCAGCACACACTGGCTTCTGAATGGGGGAGTCAGCCAGGGGTGGAGGGGGGACGTGAATGCATGGCACCTGGGATGTCATGTTGACAGCTTTGGATTATTTGGCACAAAGCAATTCTTGCCCATCTCTAGTCTCCCAGTATGGGTTCATGGCCTGCAACTCTCAGAACACAGCCTGGGAAATTATTTTGGAGAATTCAGGAGTAGAAGTCCAAAAACATATGAATAGTATATCTCTAATGACACCTGAATGTATTTGTGAGCCTTTTAAAGTTGGTGTCAACAGTTTTCAAATGACACTTTAAATATACATACAAACTTTGTCTCACAAGGAAAAAATGATGCTAGAGATAATTTGCACAGGTGGGCGCAGCATGATGAAGGATAAAGTGCTCTGTCAGAGTCCAGGTTACTCCGGGGCCTTTAGTAACTAAAGAGAGGCACCAGAACCTAACCAACAGAACAGAAGAGTCCAACCCAGTCCAACCCACCTAGACAGGAGAACAGGAACTGAAGCTGACAAACCAGGACTGGAACCAGACCACCATTGCAGGCGCACTCCACAAGAGCAGGAGACTGTCACACGGGGACCAGGGCATGAGAGGTAAAGCAGGAAC
Source organism: Phrynocephalus guinanensis (assembly GCA_037367245.1). Classification (NCBI taxonomy): domain Eukaryota; kingdom Metazoa; phylum Chordata; class Lepidosauria; order Squamata; family Agamidae; genus Phrynocephalus; species Phrynocephalus guinanensis. Next base: position 6,402,197 of record CM074740.1, read on the forward strand.
AGGAGCAGAAGAACTAGAGCTAAAGAGCACCAGAGCACATGCAGCTTCCCAGAGGGGGAGCCACTCCTTAAGCAGGCCTCCCTCAGGTCTCTCAGGTGAAGCTTAAGAGAACCCTGGCAGGTGCTGCCTCAACAAGGCTTGATCCTACAAACACAGGGTGCAACCTGGTACCAAGCTGTCCCCGATCTTACAACAACTAGGGTAATGATGCAAAGAAATATCTGCTGTTGGCCTGATTGTGGCATGCTTGATGTTTTGCTGTCATGCTATCATGAAATTTCTCACAAGGGTTAATACACTGTTTTCCCATGATGTAAAAGGGTTCTTCTAGTAGCCTTGGAATGGCCCTTTCTGGCTGATTGGATGCCATAAATGATTGACTGAGTTCAGGGTAGAAAAGCATGGAGCAGGCTTTAGCAGATCAAATGCATATTTTGTTCCAGGCATCCAAAGAAATTGGGATTTATTTTTCCAGAAATATGCAGTAAAAGGTAAACTTACACAGGAGAAACTGTGGATTATGAATAGAGTTGGGCATGAAATGAATAAAAAAATTCATTTTGTAATTCGTTATTCATTTCATTAGGTAACAAAACAAATTACAAACAGCCCCCTCTAAGGAAAACGAAAAGAAACAAAACAAATTTGCATTTCGTTCCGTTCGTTTTTTGTTTCCCCACCCCACCGGTGTCTCTTACCTGACATCCAGGTCGGGAAACCCCAAAGGCAGCAGTGAGTAGCTGCTGGGGGTCCAGAAGTGGTGGCGGTGGCGGCAGGGTCCATCCGCTGCCTGGCACAGCTGCTGCTGGGGCTATGGAGGTGGCAGTGAGGCCTCCTGCCACCCGGTACAGCCACTGCTGGGGCTCCAGAGATGGTGGTGAGGCCTCTGGTCACCCGGTGTGGGTGCTGGTGGGCCTCCAGAGGGGGCAGCATGGCAGTCCACCACCACCTGGCATGGCCACTGCCAGGACTCCGGTGGTGGTGGTGAGGCCTTCCGCTGCCCGGCGTAGCCACTGCCGGGGCTCTGGAGGCAGTGGTTAGGCCTCCTGCTGCTCTGTGAGGCCTCCCACCATCTGGTGGGGCCACTGCCAGGGTCTTTTGGGCCGCTGCCAAGATAACTGCTGCCGCCATCCAGGTAACCCGAACCAGTTTGGTATGGTTCAGTTTGTACAATTTTTTTTTAAAAAAATTCTTACAAACTGAACCAAACTGAACTGGGGGGGGGGGGACAGAATGAACCGAAGCATTGGTGTTCTGTTTCATGCCCACCTCTAATGATGAAGTCCAGGAAATGGGCCAACTTTAAAAAATATGGACACCTCAAAAATCTATAGGGAGCCGAAGTCCATGAGATGGCCACTAGCAACCAGGGATCCATTTGGAAACCCATGGAAAAATGTACCCAAAAAATTCTACTTCTTTCAAGCCAAAGACACATTTCTTTAACCATTTAAAGAGCTTACAGATTTATTTCAGAACAAAGCAATATGGTGGCCCTCAAAGAAAATCTAGATATGCCATAGTAAACCAACTTGAACAAATAATTGAGCTTATAACAAATTTAGAGTCAGAGTAACTGCAGAGTAACTGCACAGTGCCAGTAGACAGGGACTAGAAATATAAGAAAATAGACCTCTAAGCATATCCTCAGTTTAGGAATTTGTAATCAGTACTAATCTCTTGTATTGATTCATATATCTTCCTATGTAAAAATCCAGAGGTCCAAGCTTTCTTTTTGGTCAATTTAGTATAACAGAAAAGACCTTTTTAGGTTTTTTTGTTTAGAAAATTGGGAGTTACAAAGCCTTCATGGCTGTGCAGTGTCGAGAAATCTAGGAGTAGATCTAGGAGTAGATCCTTATTTACCTTCTCTCCAGCCCTGGTATAAACCAAAAGCACTTTAGGTTCACAAAAAGGCATTTAAATCCACCTTCGAGATTCATTCCTGTTTATTGGCACTACAGAAATAAAGCTTAGTAGCAGGTTTCTTGCAAGCCTTAAACAGCGCAGGAGAGTGGATGAGGATACAGGTTCTCACTGTTGACCTGATTGGAAACACTGAAACGAATTTAATTGATACAGTATTTGTGAATAGCTAGTGCAATTGGAGGGAAATGTTCTTCCTCCATTAACGACATTCATGCTGCTTGGAGATTAAAAACAGAACACAGCAAACACTTTTATCACCAGTTCTTTTGATGACCAGGTAGGGGGGAAGGACTGGGGCCTTGCATCAATTATAGAACACTTCAACATTTCCTCCTAGAGGTTCTCCCCCCCTAATGTAACTATTTTCTTCTTTCAGAGAAACCATTAAAATGGTCCTGGGTAGAGATGGGCACGACTTAGCGGTATTCCCGTTTCCATTTCCGTTACTCGTTTCCCTTACTCTACGGAAACGGTAACGGGAATTACTCTGCCAGACTTCGAGCTCGAACCGACGAATGAACAATTTTGGTTTGATTTGTCGTATCGCGCGATGCCACGCGACACAGAAAAAAAGTTTTTAAAACTTAAAAAAAACCGGTTCCCGGCCAAAAAGCAGGCGGAAAAATGCCTGCCATGCCTCAGGGCACCTACCAGAGGGGTTGTTTCTGGAGGTCCCCGGCCTCCCCCCCATCCCCCATCCTAGTGGGCTGCTCTGTGGGACTCGCCACAGGCTCGCAGCCAGCCAGCAAAAAGCCCAGTCTCGCCGGCCACCGGCCGCCGCAATTAAAGCGCAAGCAAGCGGCACGGACGGCACAGGAAAAAACTTTTAAACTCCCCCCCCCCACCCATTCCCGGGCCAAAAAAGCAGGCGGAAAAATGCCTGCTTGACTAAGGGCGCAGGGCACCTACCGGAGGGGTGGTTTCTGGAGGGGGGGTCCCGCCTCCCCCCCGTCCTGGGCAGCCAGACTCGAGTCGCCATGCCATGCGGTGCGGGCGGGGGATCCAAAATGGGGCGGCGAACGCAATATTGTTTTTGAAATCGTGGTCCAAAAACACACAAGCACAACAGAAACACGCGAAAATTTATAAACTGCCAGATTTTTCACAGTAGCAGTGGGTTTTTTCTTGCAACAAAATGTCTCTCCTCTCCTCCTCTGTCCTCCATTGATTTTATTTTATTTTATTTTATTTACACCTGCGCAATGATGGGCTGGCCGAGTGGCCAGCCATGTGGGAGTGGACGACCATGCGAATTTTTGGAGCCATCCCACCAATCGCATGGCCACTTGGCCATGGAGACTTCTGGGATGTGCCAAAAAGCCCCCTAAAACCTGCCCTAGCCCCCCTAACCCTAACCCTAACCCTTGACTCCGTACCCATACGTCACAGACTGTCTTCTTAGTGGGTCAGAGAGGCACCCAGAGGTGCAACCCACTAGCCCACCGTAACCTTACCCGTCACTAGCCTAACCCTAGCCCTTGCACTAACCCACCTTAACCCTAAGCCAGATCTACTTGCTTGCATTGCACTACACGCAGCAAGTACAATTCCCTTTTGTGTGAGACATGGTGGTGCGAGAGCCTTAGTTAGGCATCTCACTATGGCTCTGGGTTCAGTGCCATCCACTAGTCTTCACAGTCACTGTCTGCACATTCTGTTATGCAATATCCATATGGCATTTTGCAGCAGCAGCAGGTGAGGAGGGGAGACCCCCATGTTGAGGGGTCTCTTGGAGCCTGCTTACCCTTTCCTAGTGGGTGAGGATAGGAGGCACCCACGGGTGCCTCCAGGAGCCCACTTTCCCTTATAGCGGGCCAGAGGAGGCACCCACCCCACAGAGGTGCCTCCAGGAGCCCGCTCCCCCCAAAAAAACCAGTACTAACGAAAATAAAAAAACGAAAAAATGAACCAACTAATTTTTGCGAATTTTCACGAAAAACGGAGACGACCCAAAACGGAACCGGCCCGACTAACGACAACTCGAAAAAAATTTTTTTTCAAGTCGTGCCCATCTCTAGTCCTGGGTGTTTCCTTGTTTTGAGATATCGTGCTGATGAAAGACCTTTCTCCTGCCTCTCCCTCTTTTCTGGATTCTCTATTAAGGCTTTATTTATTCCAGGTCACTAATCACAGCACTTCAGGGTTCCAATTGAGGGATGCCTTCTGTTTGGAATATGGTAAAGGGACAAAGGGAAAATCTCTCCCCCCCCCCCAATCTAGTGTATATGTATGGGAGGCTCTGCCATTTGGATTAGGAGACATCTGAGTGGGAGCGGGGTGAACACATCTTCAGTTTGCTGTCAGATGCCCTCGCGCTCCCCTCTCGTTCCTCACTGAGTCAGTGGTGCTGTAGCTTTGGGCGAGGAGCCTGGGCAATGGCGGAGGATGCGATGAAGGAGGACCTGAGGTATCATCAATGGAAAGTGACCTTAAGTGTCACTGGCAGCTTTCAGCTAGTTACAAAATAATAATAATTTGCAGCTGTCAGACTATCTAAACCATCACAGGAGTTAACCTTAAAATGCCCATCGTAAATTCAGCTGACAGGAAACTAAGCCCTGCTGCAAGGGCAAAAGCTACAGAGGCATGAAGTGATTCCCCTCTGACAGGGTGAGATATGACTGCTTATGAGAAATGTATAAAAACTGTGGGGAAAAAGCATCAACATCTCAGTTTGAAAAGGGGGTAATAAGAAAGGGAGGATATTACTCAGCTGAACTAAAAAGCCAAAATAACCCAACCCTGTTAATCTTGGCCTTCTTAGAAACACTTAAATAATACATATTTGATAAAGTAATTTAAGTACTGGGCTTGATCCCCTTTCTGCCGAAAGAGGCGTCAAAACATTTTTAAAAGTGCCAATATGACCCTGTGTTTCCGCTCTTCGTCCAAAAACAGTGCCCCACGTGAACTGACAAGTGTAAGTGAACCTGTTTCATCACAGAGCCAGAGGCTTTACAGTTTGAGCTGTAAAGATTGTTATTATTAGCTTCAAAAGACACCAATTCTGTTTCTGGCTTGCAGCCTTAGCCAGATGCCAAACTGTACACTGAGCGTTCATTTGGGGTTTAGCTAAAGGTTGGATCAGAGCACGGACACGTCTTTCTTTCTTTCTTTCTTTCTTTCTTTCTTTCTTTCTTTCTTTCTTTCTTTCTTTCTTTCTTTCTTTCTTTCTTTCTTTCTTTCTTTCTTTCTTTCTTTCTTTCTTTCTTTCACTACAGTTCCCACAGCCAAACTGACTGGATATCTGGGGAGTTTTAGGGAGTGAGGTACCTGGCTGTGGTGCTACAGCTTGGATGATTAACTTCCCACTGTGCCTCCCAGGAGGAGAGCCAGTCTGTGCGGCCTTGGGAAATTTGTACACCCCCAGGTATCCCAAAAGGAAGGGAATTATTAGCAACCTCTGTGTGCTCTATACCGTGAAAACCCTAGAAGGGGTCACCAAAAGGTAGAACTTGACAGTGTGTAATTTTATTGTTTTAGTTCAGCCAAAAAAATTACATTTTGAGGAGCTTGGGTTACTTGATATTCTCTGATAAAACATAAAATTATTTGTATCTGTAGTTGTTGCCCCTCCTGGGAGGCTGGACCATCAAAGGGCATCACAAAGTGTTTTTTCAGGGGTCATGGGTTGCCTTTTATATGTTGTATCTCATGGTGCAGTGGTTAAATGCCTGTATTGCAGGTAAAACTGTGCTCACGAACTGGGTTCAATCCCTGGTATCAGGCTCAAGGTTCACTCAGCCTTCCATCCTTCCGAGGTCGGTAAAATGAGTACCCAGCTTGCTGGGGGGGGGGAATGTGTAGCCTGCACACTGTAATTAAAAAATTGTAAACCACCCAGAGACTACTTGTAGTGGTATGGGGCGGTATATAAGCAGAACACTTTGCTTTGCTTTTGTTAAATAATCTCTTCATTGATTTTTTGGAGCCAGATATTAAAGTTAACGTGTGTGTGTGTGTGTGTGTGTGTGTGTGTGTGTGTGTGTGTGTGTGTGTGTGTGTGTGTGTGTGTAGATAGATAGATAGATAGATAGATAGATAGATAGATAGATAGATAGATAGATAGATAGATAGATAGATAATAGATAGAGTAACAAGCCCTTTGAGGGAGAAAGAAGTCTCGACTTTCTGTTAAGAGATTCCATCAAAATGTCTTTTAATGCAAATGTGGCCATGTGTGTGTGTGTGTGTGTGTGTGTGTGTGTGTCACAGATTTCTTGGCTGTTATAAAAGGGCGTCATGACTCAAAAGGGGTTGGAAGCCACTGGTTCAGGGGATGCATGGATGTCTGTGTATGGAAAAGGAAAAACAAGCAAACAAAGAGAAAGAGAAAGGGGATCTTCAAAGATAGTAATCATCTAGCAGCTTATCTAGTTTTGCTTGGCTTTTTTTTAAAAAAAAATTTATGTTACTAATTTTATTATTCTAAAAATATGAGAAACACCAAAACAAATGGAGGAGGAGGAGGCGGCGGAAAAAGAACAACAAGCAACTCTCTATATCAGTGTTGGTGAACCTTCCGTACTCCAGATATTTTGGACCACAACTCCCATGGTCCTTTATCATTGGAAATCTAGGCTAAGATTTCTGGGATTTGTGGTCCAAAGCCATCACTGCTGTATATGGATCAGTCAAACTTTGAAACTCCTTCAGTAGGGAGCATGGTGGTCCCACATCATCAGAGGATAGTAGAAAATGATAACGGACTAACATCAAGGTGACCTCTGGGATACACAGCTGCAGTGTTCCTCCTCCTCCAAGCACCCACAGTGAGTATTTTCAGCCCCTTTGGTTCCGATCATGTCAGAACTGCAGGAAGGGGTGTAGTTGCAGGAGGCCACAGTTTCCCATGAGAGAGGGAATGCTGTGTAACAGTGTTACATCCTGTGGAAAACAATGCACATTAACAAAACTCCAACAGAGCAATGGTACAGAAATTCGGCTTCAAAAACTGTTACATGGATACCATCTGGATTATACGGTTGATAACTGACCCTGTGCCTTGAGTTAGGCTTTCATGCTGAAAGTGAGCGAATCGTACATGCAAGCCAAGATCAGGTTAATTTGCATTAGGAAATTAGGAAATAATTATGAAGAAAGGTGTAAGTGATACACATAGGGCCTGTCAGGATTCTTAAGAAATAATTCATCATGTCATAGCCAGATGTCCTATACGTGCATGCGTAACCAAGTTGCAAAAAAATAAATAAATCATTGTTCAGTAGATAGGCAAATCTTAGATTATTCACATCTTTCCCTCCATTATAATTTCCAGCCACCTCCAGTTTTAGAACACAGAACTGCCCTACTATACTGGGATAAGCAAGTTATCTCAGAGACAATAGCTGATTTTAATAAGCTAGATATCATATTTCTAGATAAGCAACAAAATCAAGCACACCTTATAAAATCTGGAATTCCATCATGTAGCAACCTCAAAAATACAGAAAGTACAAACAGTGCAAAGTACCAGATACTAAAGCAGAAGTAACATAAAATGAAATAAAAAGGAGGGAGTAAGATCATGTCATTCTTCTCCACATACTAATTTTAGCAACTGGCCTCATAGCAAAAGCTTTGGTTACCAAAGATTTAAATTACTGTATTGCCAATAGTTCCTAATTTGCTAATTTCCTAAAATCCAGAAGTCAGTGATTTTGCAAATGTGCCATTTCACCTGCAAATTTTTAGGACTCAACTCCTCTGGTTTAGGCTTGACCCTTTGGCCTGTTCACATGCTGAAAATTAAGAAGTGCAATCTAATAAAGTAGTAGCAATAGCAATGGAACCATCAGGTTGTTGTTGTTTATTTGTTATTATTATTATTATTATTATTATTATTATTATTATTATTATTATTATTATTATTATTATTATTATTATTATTATTATTATTATTATTATTATTATTATTATTAACTGAATGAACAAAGTGCTAAAAAACACAACCTAAAAACAGTATTTAGACCCACCACAAAAATCAACAGACACTATGGTCATCAAAGGACAAAAGGAACCCACTCACCACTGCAGGAATATATCGGAAACCTTGTAGTTGTGGCCAGGTATATATTGGGATCACAAAGTGCAGCATCTAGACCAGAATCAGAGAACATGAAAGACACTGCAGGCTAAAACTACCAGAAAAATCAGCAGTAGCTGAACATACCCTGAAACAAAGTAGACATGAAATCTTCTTCCAGGACTCCGAGGTACTGGATAAACACGATCACTATGTCAGATTACACAGCGAAGCCATTGAAATCCACAGACATAAGCACAGTTTCAACAAAGTCTAAAAATCAACAAAGCCTGGCTTCCAGTACTGAAAACTACCCCTGATTGCAGTGAAACTTCTTAATCCCTCCATCTCAATACAATGACTAACACCTATTCTCCCGCATAGGACAAGTTTCCTCTTTCCCACAACTTTAAAACCATATAGCCTCACTCACTCTATACCCCAGAGAGAACTCCTAGTTCCCTGAGCTCCTTGCCCTCTGAATATGCTTGCTACAGAGTCTGGCAAAATGTCAGGAAGAAAAACTTCCACAACAACAACAACAACAACAACAACAACAACAACAACAACAACAACAACAATGTATATCTATCTATCTATCTATCTATCTATCTATCTATCTATCTATCTATCTATCTATCTATCTATCTATAAAAGGTTGTCATCTATGTGCTATGTTTCCCATTAAATGACAGGATATACACACTAGGTGTTTTTTTTTTTTTTACCCAATGGCATTTTAGCCACAGTAAAAGCAGAAAGAATCCATTTTGGCTTGCCATGGATTACCCTGCAGGAAATGAGTAAATAATTTAGAAGATGTAAATATCGATAAAGTGAGAGAATAGACCAGTAGAACATTAATACAAATAGTAACGTCCCACTGAAAAGAATGGAAGACTGGACCAAACTGATTGACATGTTTAAGAGATACATCAGAAGTTCTTTAGTGCCAGCAAGTTGTATGATTAAGACTGTTTACTAAATAGGCACTATGGTGTCCAGGATATTCTAAACACTTTTTTCTGAATAAGTTGAAACTGAAGTACCATGGATACAGCAAATAGAGATGCTAAGACCCCTTCTATTGGTCAGGCAAAACAGGATGATCCAATTCCTTCTTCCATTATTCCTCCAATTCTGCACAATGCATGTATTAATTGAGAACAAATATTTGTAATCACATGTTATGCTTTCCTGTATTGATTCAACAAGCATTTCCAAGACTAAGAATCTACCTAGATTTAACCAACTTAAAACTATATGTCACAACTTAGAGATCAATAATTTATTTATTTATTTATTTATTTATTTATTTATTTATTTATTTATTTATTTAGATTTATATACTGGAACCATCTACCCTGAAGGCTACTCTGGGCAGTTTAGCAACTGATGCATGATAGGAAGGGGGTGATCCTGAATGGAATCATTCTGAGTTGTGAATCATGATGTGTTTTTCAGCATTACTGTTCTAACTTTTAATGTTCTGAATAGAGATGGGCACGACCAGAAAAAATGACATTTCAAGTTGTCGTTTGTCGGGGCGGGTCCGTTTTGGATCGTTTCCGTTTGTCGCGATAATTTTCAAAAAATTGTCGTTTCCGTTTGTCGTTTGTCGTTTGGGTTGGGGTTGGGGTTAGGGTTGGGGTTGGGGTAAGTGGGCTCTGGGAGGCACCTCTCTGGGTGCCTCTGACGTCTGACCCACTAAGAAGGGAAGGGAAGGGAAGCGTAATGCGAAGCCGCTGCATACCATACATTATTTACATTATGTTACGGTGGGGGGTAAGTGGCAGAGACACCTCTCTCTCTCGGTGCCTCTGACTCACTAAAAAGGGAAGCGTACTAGTGTACTGACATACAGGTTAGGGAATGGGATAGGGGTAGGGGATAGTGGGCTGTTGGAGGCACCTCTCTGGGTGTCTGTGACCCACTAAGAAGGAAAGTGTACTTGCGTACGGATCTGGGTTAGGGTTGGGGTTAGGGGAAGGGCTAGGCTTAGGGTTACGGTTAAGGTTAGGGTGGGTTAGTGGGCTGCACCTCTGCGTGCCTCTAACCCACTAAGAAGGACAGTGTACTGGCGTATGGGTTAGGGTTAGGGTTAGGGTTAGGGTTTCGGGTTAGGGTTAGGGTTAGTGGGCTTTTTATGCCGTCTGGCACAATTTAAAAACTTTTTTTCTGTGCTGCTTGGCATTGCGCGATCACCGCGATGCCATGAACGACAACGAAAAATCAGACCCAATTTTTCTTTTTCGGTTTGGGTTCGAGCTGGAGCGGAGTAATTCTCGTTACCATTACCCGTTACGTAACGATAATGAGAACCGAAAACGGAAATGAGAATTTCGCCGCTCCGTGCCCATGTCTAGTTCTGAATGAAGTACCTTTTCCACATTATTCTTCTATTTCCATATGTGGGTGCACTCAGCCTCCGACTCTATGGGGCTAGCAGCAGCTGGGTTCCCTGGTGCAAACTCCGTGGACTCAAATTCAGGGTTCAGATACATGGGCGATTTATTCAAAGTGGCAACACAGTCCTGCAAAAATCCCTGCGCCCTAGAGAGATACAGGCTGAGAACCATTTGCCAGTCCTTGGATACTCTCTCCCTCCAGTAGGTTGCTCAGTTAAGCTCACCAAGTGTCTCCTTAGTTGAAGTCTGTCAGAGTTTTGCCTGGCTCAAAGAAAGTTTGTATTGTCTTTGATGGAGGCTCTATTTGATCAGTCCATTCCCTCCCCCCTTAGTCCTTGCTTGTCCAGGATGATGACCAGGGAAGACTCTGCAGTCGTTTGGTAGAAATCCTTCAGGCAGAGGGAAGTCACATCGCTTTCCCAGCCCCATCTGGCAAAGCAGTTCCGTTGGGCATTGACCCGGGCCTCACCTCCTTCTTCTGTTGATCAGCCACTGGAAAAAGCCCTGACGTCCCTCTCTTTTATCTGGCTCCGGACTGCTTCAGAGAGGTGTTCCTTGTTAAGCTACCTTATCTTCTGGCACTGGTACATTTCCATAGAAATGCCTACTCGCTGGGTCCTCCCAGACCATACCAGGGGACACTTGCAACTCTTCCCCCGCCACCATTCCCAAGTGTCATGGCCTCCAGCCAACACACCCACCAAGCCCTTCTGTGGCTTTTCCCCCTAATTGTGCCCATAAAAGAATTTGACCTCATCTGGGGGATTTCTGAAACAATTCAGTTAGGGTTTCAGCTGCTTCACCCCCAACCCTGGGGCAAAGTCTTATTGTGTTGGGTGGACATTCCTGGGGAAGAAACATTTTCCTTGGCTCTCAGACACACCTCTTCTGGCCCCCGGGTGCATGACTCCTCAGGGCTACAAACCATGGAAGGGTCAGCAGAAATAGGACCAGGAAGGGAGGGAAGGTAAGTGGGCTGGAATGTGACTTGCTTCGCAGCCAGCATGAATGGGGAACTCCTGAATCAATCGGCAGCCCTTGGGTGGACACGGTTCACGATTTCAGATGAAATACAAACTGTGAATCCAATCACAGCAAAGCCAAAGCATTCTGATTCGGTTCTCCAAAGTAGCCACACCCTAAAAGGCAGCTTTCTGTGTCTCTGAATCTCACAAGGGGAGGTAGAATGGAATTAATATGTGGGGATTCTGTCTTCCTCTGCATGAGCATCATGATGAATTTTTTGAGGGGGGGGCATTGAACCAAGAGGTTCATAAATTACCCCAAAGCTCATTGTTTCAGGAAATTTCCGGTTCTCGAGTTTGAAATGAACCCAAACCTATATCCAAAGCAATCAACTGGCAATGTTGAATAAATGTCTTGGTTCATTTTGGGCTTTGTGGGCATCTCTAATTCCTACCAGAGAGAGAAAGATTGAGGGAGAATGTGTGAAGGAATGGGGAGGAGCAAGCTGTATACGTCGGCAGCCCCCCAGTAGCTACCAGGCTTAACTGTCCCCACACTGGAACAATTGAATGTGAAGTTACAATATCGCCAACATAGGCGTTGTAAAATACCACCTGTGTCTGGTAAAGAGGAATAATTTATAAGAGCAATGAAGGGTGTTCTAGTTTTTATTATTGGAGGACAGCTTAGTGTCATATTTTCAATTAGCTTGAGCAAATACATGCTTAATTTGTTTAGGTTATGTATAAGGCAATGTGGAGATGTGCTGCTGATAGGGTTTTTTGTGTTAGCATAGGGTGGAATAGTGGAAATAATGACTGGAAGAGAAGCTAGTAATTGGAGATGCTCAGGCTGAAATATTAATGAGATATATTTGTGAGGGGAAGGGAGTTCATATGCTTAACAAATAAGAAGGGGGAAAGAGTTTAAATATTGATTGGGCATACATTTTAAGCTTTCACTTAAAAAGAAGAATAGCTATTGCTAAAATCTTTGGATAAAGCTCAAATGGCAAATCTTATAAGACAGTCTGGAAAGTACTAAGGAGAATAAAAGATGATACATAATCTAGAGTAACAGAGGAAGGATAGTAATTACATAAATTTATACAGTAACATGATTGAGATAAAATTTTTTATCATTAGTTTAATGAATGAATGAATCTCCAACAGAAAGAAGAAAATAGGTTCTTTTTCAAAGCAACAGAAAAAATATTATTTTAAAAGAAGCACATGTATTATTTAACATTATTCAATTTGTTAAAATGGATTCTAACCCTGTGAAGGAGTAGCTATCAGTAAAAGTTAACTGAGATTATAAAAAAATCCATAGTGGATAATTATAGATGATTCATTGCAATAGTATATGAATCTGAGTTTATGTTAATTAAACATACATGCTGCAAATAGTAGTAAATTAATAATTTTATTCAATTATTAATGAGTTTTATTCAAAAGGCTATTTACAATTATTGATATAATTCAAAGGGTGTGATTTTCATAACATACATAAGTACAAAAAGGGATCCTTTATAGATAAATCTAGTTTTCCAAAAAAAATTGTTACAATATTAGGGTTGTACAACTTCTACATGCTCTGAATTCCTATTGAGCCAACCGAGATGGATCCATTATGGGTCTATTTCAGGTCAGATCACCTCAGTTCAGGTTTTGAGTGGATTGGTTTTTGGCAAAAAAAAACTGGATCAGTCTGGAGATCCAGCCAAAAGCACACTGCTCCAGCTTGGATGCTGGATTGCTTCTCTGGAAATTAAATTTCCTTTTCCAACTGCCCTTCAGGCTGAGCAGCAATTGTGGGTCAACCACCACCACCACCACCACCACCACCTTAGAACTGAAAAGGTGGAAGGGACACTGTAGATAATCAAGTGCAGCCCCTGTCAAGGAGGCACAGTGGAGAATCAAACTCCCAGTCTCTGGCTTTGGAGCCAGATATCTATATTGCTGAACTAATGGCACTGTTTGTGTTGCAGCTGCTATCTTTTCTATCTCTATTGCTTTTTCTTTTTCCTTTTAAATCTGTTTTCTACAGATATAGAAATACCTCAATGACAATTTATTTATTTATTTATTTATTTATTTATTTATTTATTTATTTATTGGATTTCTATACTGCCCATCTGGCAGCGAGGCCATTATGAGTGGTTAACAGCAATTAGACAATACAATACAGTGCAAGATAAACTCATATAATTTATACAATAAAATAAAAAACCCAAATACAATACATATTATAAAAATAAAAATAATGCATTGTAAAAATGCAATCCCCGCAGCATTTGTTTTGTTGTACTTTCAGTGCAGTACTTCAACTGTAAACTTTGGCAGTCACTTTCAAAGCTCCAACTAGGTACCTTTCAATAATAAAGAGGGGTATACCTGAATGACATGTATGTCTTTCTTAGCGATGTGACAAGTTCTTGTAAAATTACTCATTGCGCAACAGACATGCTGTCTCATGTCAAGAAAGCCTGTTTAGAGTTCATTGGCACCTGTTTGAATACTCCCCTCCAGTGTGAGAATGAGACAGGAAATACTTTTGCTGTAGGGTTTAGCAATTTGTATAAAATATCTTTGTGCAAAACTAACCTCTTGTTTCTTATCATGTAAAGCCCCCACACAGAGATTGAATGTTGATCAAAAAGGATAAGTATCTCACCAAATGCTTTTAATATGTAAAACAAATCCGGCTAGAAGGCAGTACTTATAATTTTTGTACAGTCATGCAGTTTACATTTTAAAAAAAAACTTCAATAAAAGGAGAAACTGTCTTACCATGCTGCAGGACCAGGTGAGGAGAAAATTTGCCAGTTTTTTTTTTGTTTGTTTTGTTTTTTCATCCACAGGGAAGTAGGAAAGATTTACAGCTCTCGAGTGTGCTCACAAGGAGAAGTAGGTCACATTTTAGACCACTTGTGTAGTGCTCCTGTATTATCTATTTCCAGAAATTAAATGGCATACAGGAAATTCCCCTCTGACCTAACCATTGCCTATGCTGGACCTTTCTGGTCAAATCATAGGTCTACAGTTTATGGGGGCATGGCTGGAGCAATTCTCCAACAGACAAAAGTATGACCTGAAGGGATGAGGCGATGGTGTCGAGAGGAGGGCTTTAGATTTGTCAGGAACTGGAGAACATTTTGGGACAAGCCAAACCTGTTCAGGAGGGATGGGTTGCACTTGAATCATGATGGGACCAGATTGCTGGCACTCAACCTCAAAAAGGCAGCAGAGCAGCTTTTAAACTGATAACTGGGGGAAAGCCGACAGGAGCTGTGTGGCATCCGGTTCGGAACACCTCATCCTCGGGGAATGAGGTTGGAGAGGGTAGAGAATCACATAGAGATGACATAGCAAGTATTAACACTGGCAGAATAGCGGAATGTGACAGTTCGTCTACTGAAAATAAAAGCTGTGGGGGGAGAAGAACAAGGCAGCAGCTGTTGCGGGACCCACTGTACAAGTGCTTCTACGCCAATGCTCGAAGCCTCCGAGCAAAGATGGGAGAACTTGAACATCTGGCAGCTAGGGATAACATTGATATAATAGCCATAACAGAAACCTGGTGGAATGTGGAGAACCAGTGGGACACAGCAATCCCAGGCTATAAACTCTATAGAAGGGATAGAGAGGGGCGGGTTGGAGGAGGAGTGGCCATCTATGTCAAAGAAGGCATAAAATCCAGCAGAATGGAGATTGACAGAGGGTCTGACTCCGCCATAGAATCACTGTGGGTTAAACTACCAGGTCCAAAGAGTGATGTGATAGTTGGAGTATTCTATCGTCCACCAGATCAAAAACTTGAGGGGGACCTTGAAATGAGGAGAGAAATCATGGAGGTGGCTAAGAGGGATAGGATAGTAATCATGGGGGACTTTAATTATCCCCACATTGACTGGGCCAATGCGAGCTCTGGGCAAGAAAGAGAAACTGGGTTTCTCGACTTGCTGAATGACTGTGCCTTAGAGCAACTTGTCATGGAGCCCACCCGAGAACAGGCAACTCTAGATCTAATATTGTGTGATACTCAGGACCTCGTCAGGGATGTGAATGTCACTGAGCCTCTGGGGAACAGTGACCATGCTGCAATTACCTTTGCCATGCATGTCGGAGGAAGAGTGTCAACCAAATCAGACATAAAAACCCTTGATTTTCGAAGGGCAAACTTCCCTCAGATGAGGAAACTAGTTAGAGAGAAACTGAAGGGGGAGGGTTAGAAGAATCCAATCTCTTCAGTGTGCATGGAGCCTGTTTAAAACAACAATAATAGAGGCCCAGCACAAGTGCATACCACAAAGAAAGAAGAGCTCATTTAAGTCCAAGAGGACACCGGCATGGTTAACGAGTGGAGTTAGAGAGGCTCTAAAGCACAAGGAGAGGTCCTTCTGTAAATGGAAATCCTCCCCAAATGAGGAAAATAAAAAGGAACACAAACTCTGGCAAAAGAAATGTAAAAAGATGATAAGGGAGGCAAAGAAAGACTTTGAGGAATGCATGGCTAGCAATATAAAGGGTAATAATAAAAGCTTCTTTAAATATGTTAGAAGTAGAAAACCTGCCAGAGAACCAATTGGGCCTCTGGATGGTGAGGGAGGAAAAGGGGAGGTTAAGGAGGACTTGGACATTGCAGAGAAATTGAACGAGTTCTTTGCGTCTGTCTTCACGACAGAGGACCTTGAGCGGATTCCGCTGCCTGAGCCGTCCCTCTTGACTAAAGAATTAAATCAAATACAGGTTAAAAGAGAGGAGGTTTTAGGACTAATTGATAAATTGAGGATTAACAAGTCACCGGGCCCAGATGGCATCCACCCAAGGGTTATTAGGGAACTGAGAAATGAAATTGCAGATCTCTTAACGGTTATATGCAACTTGTCTCTTAAAACGGCCACAGTGCCGGAGGACTGGAGGATAGCAGATGTCACACCAATTTTTTAAAAAGGAAGGAGGGGGGGACCCAGGAAACTACAGGCCGGTTAGCCTTACATCTGTCCCAGGGAAGATGGTGGAAGGCCTCATCCAAGAGAAAATCTTAAAACACATAAAAGAACAAACCTTGCTGAGAGAAAATCAGCATGGCTTCTGTAAGGGCAAATCTTGTCTTACAAACCTTTTAGAATTTTTTGAAAAGGTCAACAGGCACGTGGATTTGGGTGACCGGTGGATATAGTCTATCTGGATTTTCAAAAGGCTTTTGACACAGTCCCTCACCAAAGGCTGCTGAGAAAATTGCATAGTCAGGGGATAAGAGGGCAGGTCCTCTTATGGATTGAGAACTGGTTGAGATCCCGGAAACAAAGAGTAGGTGTCAATGGGAAATTTTCACAATGGAGAGAAGTGAAAAGCGGTGTGCCCCAGGGCTCGGTCCTGGGACCGGTGCTTTTCAATCTGTTCATAAATGACCTGGAGACAGGGATAAACAGTGAGGTGGCCAAGTTTGCAGATGACACAAAACTTTTCCATGTGGTAAAAACCAGAGAAGATTGTGAAGAGCTCCAGAAGGATCTCTCCAAACTGGGGGAGTGGGCTGAGAAATGGCAAATGCGTTTTAATGTAACCAAATGTAAAGTAATGCATATTGGGGCAAAAAATCAAAACTTCATCTATCAACTCATGGGCTCTGAGTTATCCGTGACGGATCAGGAAAGAGATCTTGGTGTGTTGGTGGACAGCTCCATGAAGGTGTCTCCCCAATGTGTGGCAGCAGTGAAGAAGGCCAATTCCATGCTAGGGATGATCAAAAAGGGGATTGAAAATAAAACAGCCAACATTATAATGCCGTTATATAAAACAATAGTAAGGCCCCACCTGGAGTATTGTGTACAATTCTGGTCACCGCATCTCAAGAAAGACATAGTGGAACTGGAAAAGGTGCAGAAGAGAGCGACTAAAATGATTACTGGGCTGGGGCACCTCCCTTATGAAGAAAGGCTAAAACAATTGGGCCTCTTTAGTCTGGAAAAAAGGCGCTTGAGGGGGGATATGATTGAGACATACAAAATAATGCAGGGTATGAGTAAAGTGGATAGAGGGAAGCTCTTCTCCCTCTCTCAAAATACCAGAACTAGGGGACATACACTCAAATTGAGTGCTGGGAGAGTAAGAACTGACAAAAGAAAATATTTTTTCACCCAGCGTGTTGTAAGTCTATGGAACTCCCTGCCACAGGATGTGGTGATGGCATCTGGCCTGGATGCCTTCAAAAGGGGATTGGACAGATTCCTAGAGGAAAAGTCCATCACGGGTTACAAACCATGATGGAGATGTGTAATCTCTAGGCTTTAAACCAGGGTACTTCAAGGGCCAGATGCAGGGGAGTGGTATCAGGAGACAGATATCTAGTCTCATGCGCTCCCAAACGCATCTGGTGGGGCCGCTGTGAGATACAGGAAGCTGGACTAGATGGGCCTTTGGCCTGATCCAGCATGGCTCTTCTTATGTTCTTATGTTCTTATGAGATTGTTCCTCGTGAGGTGACTCATTCTGACTGCACCCTCATTCCTTCTTTGACTTAGCAATCGTACTGCTTTTCAGTATAGTTATTTGAGTAATGACCATTGCAATTGGTAGCATTGTCCTCTTTAGTAGGGATGTTCCACTAGTATCAACATTCTAGAACTCAGAATATGGAATTCAGAACTGCACCCATTTGGTGTCAGAATTTTAAAAACTAAGAATTTCCAAAATATGGAACTCCGTGAATGTGAATACCATATAGTCATTATGTACTCCTTTAAAAAAATCAGTCAAAACAGCTTTAAAGGCTTCCCCTGTGTCCTTTGACTCATCTGCAGTGATTATGCCAAACAAAAAGAGTTCATACCAACAGCTAGCAATGCTTAGGAATCAAGACATGTGTAATGGATATAGTGACTGAGCCCTGAACAGTGGGAAGGCCAACATGAAATACCAGCAACATTGAGGAAGCAGAGGATGGGTCACACTGGAGAATGGACAAATGCCCTAGGGCAGCATTGGTAGGCAGACTGGAGCAGGAAATAGCTTTTAGTGTGTAGAAACTCTGCCAGCAACACAAAGTATCACACAGTTGAAAGGCTGAGCACAGCCTTGGAGTAGCATTTGGAGGAATGAGGGAGGCGAAAGGAGGGGGCAGCAGACTGAAGCATGGCATACCTAGTACTGTGAGCAGAGTGTTTTAAAGAGGGCTTCAGGGAATCCAAATAACGGTAGGCTGACTTCAAGGAAAATAAGTTTATCTACAGATCAACGTTCCTGGCATCAGTGTTGCGGACTAGAAATGTCCATTTGCCTGAGAGAACAGCCTCTCACTGGGCACGTTAGTTGGCCTTCGCCAGTCCTTCCCAAACTAGAAATGGGCAGGAAATGAAAAAAAGTTACATAATGAAATAGTAGGAAGTGTTTTGTTATGAAACAAAAAGAAACACAATTTTTCCTCTAGGAACAAAACGTCCTAGGGGAACCAAGTTGCAGGGTAGCTTCTTTTGACTCTTCCCTGTAAGTAATCCAAATTTGGAGAAGTTTGGGGTTTAGGGGGCTGAGTTAATTAAACTCTAAAGGGGTCCCCCTAGTCGAAAATCATTCTAATTGAGTTGGGAAGCTGCTAATCACCCACCCATGGGGGGGGGCTATTAGTGGCTTCTCAACTCAATTAGAATGACTTTCTCCTAGAGGGACCCTCTTTGGAATTTAATAACACAGCCCCCTGAACACCAAATCTCTCCAAATTTGTGGTGGCTTACAAGGAAAAGCTCAAAGAAGCTACCCGGTAGTTTTTGGTGCCTCTAGGTCCCAGGGGAACCAATAACAAATCATTTAGTTTTGTTTCATTCTGAAAATCTTTAACAATTTGTTAGTAACAAAACAAAATGAAACTGCTAAAGAAACTTAACAAAACAAAACAAAACAAAACACTATATTTTTGTTTCATGCCCATCTCTACCCCAAACAGATTCCTCATCAGCCAAGTAAGACAAGGGACCAGTCTCCTTTGGCTTGCAGGGCTCCTGCATATATGCCTCTAAAACTGCCTCTGGAAAGTCTTTCATCTGGGCTGATGTCTCTGGAGAGCAGCCCCCTGCTATACGTGTTAAGACTGTATCCCAAAGGTCTTACTCTGAGGATACATGGCTGGAGAATAGTACCTGTGAAAGGGATTTGGGAGTCGTAGTGGACCACAAATTGAACATGAGTCAGCAGTGTGATGTGGCAGCCAGGAAAGCCAATGCAATTCTTGGTTGCATCAACAGAACCATAGTGTCTAGATCAAGGGAAGTGATAGTACCACTCTATTCTGCTCTGGTCAGACCCCGCCTGGAGTACTGTGTCCAGTTCTGTGCGCCTCAATTTAAAAAGGATGTTGACAACCTCGAGCGGGTGCAGAGGAGGGCGACCACGATGGTTGAGGGTCTGGAGGATATGTCTTATGAGGAATGGCTTAGGGGACTGGGAATGTTTAGCCTTTCAAAAAAAAAGGCTGAGGGGGGATATGATAGCTATGTTTAAATATTTGAAGGATGTCATATTGAAGAGGGAGCAGGTTTGTTTTCCTTGGCTTCAGAGACAAGGACCTGGGGCAATGGTTTCAAACTACAGGAAAAGAGATTCCATTTGAACATTAGGAAGAATTTCATGACAGTTAGAGCTGTTTGACAGTGGAATATGCTGCCACAAAGGGTGGTGGAGTCTCCTTCCTTGGAGGTTTTTAAGCAGAGGCTGGATGGCCATCTGTTTGTGATGGGGTTCCTGCATGGCAGGGGGTTGGACTAGATGGCCCTTGAGGTCTCTTCCAACTCTATGATTATATGATTCTATTATTCTATGAGGGCAAGAGAATATAATGCCTTTTACTGCATGCTCCACTTAATTATATTAGTTATGCATGTGTCTTCAATACCCTGCAAAATACCCTGAACTACTAGACTAAGGCAGAGACTTGTCCACCCAAAGGATCCGATACCAAACCATAAAAGGAGCAATATAGTATATGCAGTCCAGTGCAGTGAAGAGTGTTCAGACCTCTACATTGGAGAAACTAAACAGCAATTAAACAGAAGACTGGCCCAACATAGGAGGGGTAACAGCTCAGGACCAGAATCAGCAGTACACCTCCATTTGAAGGACAAAGGCCACTCTTTCAAAGATGAGGATGTACACATATTAGAAAAAGAAGAGAGGTGGTTTGAGAGAGGAGTAAGGGAAGCCATTCATGTTAGCATTGAAAATCCCTCCCTCAACAGACGTGGTGGGCTCCGGCATAGTCTATCTGCTACTTATCAGGCTGTACTTTCCAAAGTACCCAGGCAAATCAAAGAGCCTTCACCACCAAGGTCACAGCTAATGACCCATTCTTGATGGGTTTCAGCACCTTAGGCCATTGTTTACCTTAAGGCCATGGACACTAATGTCTCCCTAACGAGCCTATTCAGGCTTTGTTCATCTTATGAGCCAATCAAGACCAGGGGACAAGAGGTCAAGCTGACTATAAGAAGGTCTCTTGCACTAGCTGTATTCAGACCGATGAAGCTGTTTGGATGAACAGCGAAACGTTTCTCTCTCTCAAAAAAGAAGTCCAGTAGCCATGACTCAACTCCCAGTTAAACACACCTGGATGACTGAGAATCTTCACAGACATATTACTAGACTAAGTGTGGGCCTTCTCTTCACCCTGCAGTGCTTTCACAATGTCTGCCCCATTTAGTTGCTCCAAATGCCACTTGTAAAATGTAAAAGGAAGCCACTTACCTCCCTAGTACCAACTTCATTTGCCAGTATCAGTGTGTTGTGCTGAGTCTTCAGATTGTCAGGATTTGAAATGTTGTATTACACAGTGTTAAAATATGATTGAGTGGGTGCTGAAAGAGATGTCTTGAAAATGAGTGTGTTTAAAAGCGTGGCTTGAAAACGGTTTATTACAGTCATTGCAAACCATTTTCACTGTACCAGAACAATTCACTAGTTTCAGCTGAGCAGGGTCACTGAATCATAAACATTCTGACATCTGTACAATAATTTTGTCACAACTTAAATATGGTCCTTAATTTTTTCCAGGATTCTGGGCTTTCAAATCTTTGATGCTACAGAACAATGTTTTATAGGTTCTGCAAAACTTGTTAGTCAAAACAGAAATAATTATCAATATAATGGCTGCTTGCTAGATTGCAGATAATAGACCATTCATTATAATATACAATGCATAATACAATTTCCTATTGAAACATTATTCCTGGGTTTTTAAGCATTTCGATTTACTGCAGATAAGGTTTGTTTACAGATAGGAGGAATGAAAAACACCAGAAAAGAGTTATAAATTTGGGGAGATACACACACACACACACACACACACACACACACACACACACACACACACACACACACACACACACCAAATTCACAGAGGCATCCATCAGATAATCACAACTCCATGCTACCCTGGGCATCAAACAACAACAATCATGGATTTCCCTTCATAGAGGCAAACTGACAAAAGTCTCAGTTGGGTGAGCCAATTTGTATTCTTAATATGCTTAAAGGCTAAAGATTACCTAAATATATATAGTAATGCTTTTTACTTTTAAATGATGTAGCTTAAAGATGCATTCTATACCTTTTGTTTTTAAATGTGTCTTATTAGGCTATAAGCTCTTGCAGTTTTAGAATATAAATGTAACTTTAAAATTTCTTTTTGGAATTTATTGTATGTCTGCTCCTGCATTTTTGATTCAAATGTATTTTGGGGTCTACATACAACTTAAGTTTTGATACCTGCTTCTTTTTACAAGTGGCAAAGAAGGATTTTTAATGTTTTTTGCTTATAGTTTTTTTAATAGCTGTAATACTTTGTCTTTTTACAACTCTGAAGCATTTTCTGCATATGGAGCATAAAAGAAATGTAGATAAATAACTTGTAGACTGTTGTTGTCCAGAATTATTGCAAAAATCTAAAGACTTATACATTGACACACAGATGTATTCTGATATGACTGTCAATGATTCTTTGATTCCATTCTGGAGTTAATGCTTTATTGGGATCATGACAACTGTGATAAACACAAGCTTCTGATTTTTCCCTAGAGATTTATAAAGTTCTATAGGACTATTAAGGAGTGTCAAAGACCAGGTTATCTGTCCAACAAGATGGAAGAGCATGCTGCTGTAGGAGAGTAAGTCCTTGAATCTGAGTGCGCTGTATGGTATGGATACGGAAAGTAATATCTGGTGGTCTTCCTAAATCTCTCCCAACCACAAAAGCAGCACTGCAGCTGTTCAAGCTGATAGTCTAAGTCTGAGTTCTGATGCCCATCTTATCCTTCTCTGCCTTGTCTCCCATCTTGTTTTTTTGTTTTGTTTTTTGTTCTTTCTTTTTTTTTTGCCTTTTCCCTGGATGCCCTAGCTGCATTGCTCAAAGACAACACTGAAATATGTTTGACTTTCAGTCCTATCTGTTCCCAGGGCCAGTGCGTCCATTGAGGCGAACTAGGCAGCTGCCTAGGGCGCCAAAATGGAAAGAGGGTGCTGGCCAGCCTGCCCCCCCCCCCCCCCCCCACCGCTGGTCATCGCCGTCCGTCCCCCTGCCCGCCAGCCGCCCGTCGCTGTCCGCCCATCACTGCCCGTCGCCGTCCACCCACTGGCCCGTGACCAATACCGCCCTGCCCCCCGCCTGCCCCCCGCCCCCACCCCGCTTCTGCCGCCACCTGCTGCCACCCACCCCACACCCACCCCTTGCCTAGGGCACAAAAAAACCTAGTGCCGGCCCTGTCTGTTCCACACTGAACCAGAGATTTTGCTGCCATTTCCTTGGCAGAGATGCACACACTCTGCACTGCTGCCTTCTGGTATTTCATAGTGCCAGCGTTGAACAAGGCATCTAGGTGAAAGAAAATTGCATGGGTCACTTATACTAGCAGTTGTAGGCTGTTTTTCCCCTCTTCCTCTCCCACTCCTCTTAGTACAAGCTGCTGCAGTGGTTGCAGGCAACATTCCCACAGCCTTCCCCAAGTGTCTACTTCTATCACACCTATGGTTCATATTGCTGAAAATACAAGTTCTTACAAATTTAACTTTGGGTGTATTCTGAACTGATTAAGGCATTATTCGGTGAATTACAAAGACTGTATTTCCAAATTCAAATACACATCTCTTCTCTTTAGTTAAGTAGTTCTACTTTGAACTTTAGAGGTGCTATTAGGATTTCTAGTATTAGTACTCTAACGCTTGCAGGACAATAATGGAGTGAAATTTTGTTATGTATCTCCAGGGAATTAGTATACAAAACTACCTTTCATCCTTGTCAAAAAACACCCCTGACAGTTGCTTTGTGTTTGGTTTAGAAGTGGTTAACTGATGAGTCAGCTTCTGGGAGTTTCTTTTGTGTTGTAGTGAGTAGAAGAAGGCATCCTGTGAACCAGTGATTCCCAAATTTGGGTCCCCCAGATGTTCTTGGACTAAGACTCCCAGAAGCCTTCACTGCTAGCTGATTGCTGTCATTGGTGTTGTCTACATTCAGGCAGCCCTTTGCTGTGTTGAGGTTGGCAATCTTTTTCCTGATGGTAATACAGGCACAATATTTTGCAGCAATAGCAGGCCATTTCCTGGTGTTTTGAATTGTGGATACAGAAATACAACATCCCACATACAATTATTAGCTGTTTAGTAAAATAATAGCACAGGACTTAAGTGTCAGCAGCATTTAAGATTCAGAAAGGTTATAACAAAATTAAAATACATTAAAAGTACATAAAAGCAAAAGCAAAGTGTTCTGCTTATATACCGTCCCATAGTACTTAAAGCCTTCTCTGGGTGGGTTACAATTTATTTATGCACCCTACACATCCTGTTTCCCCCCCCCATCCAAAGCTGGTTACTCATTTTACCAACCATGGAAGGATAGAAGGCTGAGTCAACCATGAGCCGGTTACCCGGGACTGAACCCAGGTTGTGAGCACAGTTTGGGCTGCAGTACAGCTGTTTAGCCACTATGCCGCGAGGCTGCTCTGGGTCTGTTTATAGCGGGGGGGGGGGGGGCAACATGCAGCCTGCAGGCTTGATGTCAATCTCCATATTTTGATAATCCTCACTGCTCCCTCCACTACTGTCATACCACTGGAATTTGTCCTCAACATTTCCAACTGCAAAGAAGCCACATTTTCAAGCTTCATCTACTGTAAAACAAGATCTGCAAGGATTACCTTGTTTTAAAGAATTTTGTGCTCCTATAGGCTTTTAATCACTATATGCACTTCTTGTACACCTTATTTTATTGCAGAACTGCTATGAAATGCATCTTTTTTGCCACCACTCTATCAAATAGTTGCAAATGAGGTGACTTTACAACTTCCCATAGGGTGTGGAGCAGGATTTTAAAGACAGGCACAGAGACAAGAGAGGTGGCATTATTTTCTCCCCTGAAATCATGTTTCACTAGAGAATCCACACAGATTTCTAAGGTGTGCAATCTTTGATATTGCCATTTGAAGAGCTGTAAACAATTCCTTCTCCTGGCAGTCAGTATCAGCCAGTTGCAATTTACAGTTGTTGTTTTTGTAGGACCTTGGGATAAAAATGGAGGTACCTTTTTGTGCCTGTCAGTGTAATGTAGTTTTCAAATAACTACAGTGCAGAGATGGAACACTATCATATCCTGGTTTCCATTTGAAGCCAGAGGCGTTGGAATTCTTGGTAGGAAATGAAAGAGTTGTAACCCATTGCACTGTATGGGTGCTGCTGCTCGTTAAACCACTGAGCCGCAGGGCTTGTCGATTGAAAGGGTTGGAAGTTTGAATCCATGCAATGGAGTGAGCTACTTGTTACTTTTCCCTGCTCCTGCCAACCTGGCAGATCAAAAGCACTTAAAATAAATGAAAGTAAGTAAATATGTGCCACTTTGGTGGGGAGGTGATGGCATTCAGTGTGCTTGTGCATTTAGTCATGCTGGTCAGATGACCACAAAAATATCCCTAAGGACAAACACCAGTTCTTTGGCTTATAAATGGAGATGAGCACTGGTCCCTTGAGTTAGAAAAGACTGTACTTAATTCCAGTAGAGTCAGAGAACAGCCCAGAACTCAGTCAATGCATATTCTTTTTTTAAACCAATGTATGAGGGTTATTTACACATAATCACATTTTTGCTTTTCTTAGATATAGTTAAAGATATTGATTGCATGGAGTGCTGTTGCATGATATGGTGTGGGATACTGTATATAAATATGTTATGCCTGAAATAAATTGCTATACAGCTCACTTACTACAGGCACAAATTGAATAATTAAACTCCCAAAACTCTTGTTACACTGAGAATTGGAATTAGATGCACACAATAAGCAGCCAGTTGATTCTGTATTGTCCTTGTACATTTTTATTGTATACTGTAGGTATCTTGGTTCCAGATGAAAGTAAAATTACAACCAGCAAATATATCCATCTATTATATGTGTGATTTGCTCACTCTGGTTCTACGGTTGATTAAATATACTCATATTACAGAACCAGTGTTCCAATTTTCAAAATAAAAATTTAAAAAATTGGAACTTTAATTGGCCACTTACAGAAAAATAATGAATTTATTGGAAGTATCTAGGATAGATCAGAAGATAATTATTTGGAAGTAAGAATTGTGTTGAGTTATATTGAGGTGTAATTTTATCTTATTTGATAATATGACTAAGGTTGTTGGTGACGGTCAAGGATAAAATTATCTTGATTTGCATAAAAAGTGTCTGCTGTTAAAATTGTGGTGACAATTTTGTTACTATTTTCATATCTATCTTTATTTGTAGATTATAGAGAGATGATGAAAAAGAATTTTTAAAAAGGTATCTAGAAAGGAGAACTGCCTAGTGATTTAAGAAGATACTATATATTTTAAAAAATCTCTTGCACTTCAAGTGGACTGCTCTTTCTTTGTCTGAGATTTTATTTTACTGATGTCTCATTAGCCAAAAGTGTTGGTCTAATAAAGATGTTTTTTATTTTCAATTGTATATTGAAACAGAAATGATCTTAAATTACCTATTTTTAAAATGCCCTATTTTGAACATATAACTCAGAAGTATAATGAAATTGATAATAGAGAGAAATGATTAACTTTATTTTTAATAATAATAATAATAATAATAATAATAATAATAATAATAATAATAATAATAATAATAATAATAATAATAATAATAAATTCAACACTGTTATTGTTACCAAAAATACAGGACAGTCTGTGACTTATATTGTACAACAATTTTACCCAAAAAACTAAGTACTGTATCGTTTAAATATTGGTGTAATATCTAATCTGTTCCTAATATTGCTGCTTTTGGTCTGAGGGTGTTATTTCAGAGATCTTCTTCTTCTTCCCATCTTAATAGTTGCTTTGCTGCTGGAAAGTTCCCAGACGTTTCTCTCCTCTGTATCCCTATTCAATAGAACAAATGCACCTATCTTCCTCCTCTCTGAGTTTGGCCCGTCCACAAATTTATCCAGCATAGATCTTATTGTATTTATCTGCAGATTATGATCAGCTCTCTCTTCTGGTTCTATCTCCTGATCAAGACTAAATTTAGCTTTCTTCATGAATTCAACCTGCACAGTTCTTGTTGTAGTTATCTGTAGACTAAAATCAGCCCTCTGCTCTGGCGCTGTATCCTGATCAAGATTGGAAATTAAACATTGGCACTTCATTATGGAAGGGGTTTGGTTCTGAAACAAAACATAGCAGAACAGCTGCCCTTTGGTACTGGGATCCACCTTCCAGAACAAAATCATCCATTGACTTACCTTCATTTGGGTCCACAGGCAAAACTCCAATTAGGAACTTTCAATCTCCTTGGCGCTGGCCAGTCAGGAGCTGTGCAGGTACATGCATCATCCTGCCTCTCTGTCCATTGGCCAGCACCAGGGAGAGTGAAAGATGATGCATCTGAGACTTCTTCCTGATTGGAGTTTCATCCGCCCAACCCAAATGAAGGTAAGTCAGTGGCTGATTTAATTCTGGAAAGTGAATCCCAGTGCCAAATGGCAGCTGTTCTGCCATGTTTCATTTAGGGACTGGACCTCTTTCAAAACAAAATGCCCATGTCTATTATAAATCTTCAAAAGGTGGATCCATATGTGATGTAAGAGTATCTGTTATTTTCTATAATCTACATAGAATTATATTGGCAAACTGTTGATCTGATAACATTTTCCAACTCATTTTGTTCTTATACAGTAATCACCCACTTATTGTGGGGGTTAGGGACCTGACCCAACTCGAAAAAGGAAAATCTGCAATATACGGATGGTGGACCTGTCTGGGACCTCCTACACTTACCTTAGGCCTGGTGCTGCCCCAAACAGGCCTCTGATGGGCTTCCTGAGCCTGTCGGAGACCCCAGAAATATTTTTGGGAAATCCAGAAGGCACTTCCAGTTTTTCAGAAGCCACTGCTGGTTGACTTCCGAAAACCCGCCGGAGGCCCACTTGGGGGTAGCACCAGGCCTGGGGTAAGATTGGGAGGCCTCAAATAAGGCCTGGGGTAAGTTTGGGAGTCATACACAGCTTGCTCCCAGGGCCCTTGCCTTCATGTACTGCAGTCCCATGATATAATGGGGCCGTAGTATATGAACTGCGAAATGGTGGGGGGTGACTGTAGCTCACATCAAGTGTCACTTGTAATTGTACTTTCTGCCACTCATTTTCCAAAAGGGATGTGTGTAGAAGCAGGAGGCTGGATTGAAAAAAGGAAGAAGGAAACAAAGCAGAACGCAGATGCTAGTGGTTCTACCTAATTATTGTGATGCCGCCTCTGTGATCCTTCCCAGATTGTATTTGACTGTTTGGATGAAAACCTTTCAGGCCTGGGGAAGAAAGGAGTACACCATAAGATAACACCATAAACCTCTGTAGTCCAACAGCTCTTGACTGTAGATATAAATGACAGATTTGAGTATTCATCACTATTGAAAAATCCTCAATAAAGTTTTCTGTCCTCTCCTCCTAATCCCTCTTTTTCTTTTTCCTTCCAGGGGCTGTATGAGAAGCTGCATCTGTGTGTCTCTGTGGATGTCTGCACATTTTACAAAGTTTTTAACAGGTCAACTGTTTTTTTTAAAGAACTATTTACATCTTCTGCATAATTTATGGTTTTGTATATTCTGTATTTAATGTCCATATTTATTAAGAATGCTTATTTTTTCATGTATATTTATGCAAAAACAAAGAGGACAAACTAATTGTGAGTTGATTATCTCTGGAAAGAGTTTCACATGATCTGCTGCTCAGGCTGAAACTCTGCAGCCCACACTACTGGATTCGACCACATTCTAGTCTTTTTTATACCTCACAGCTTCAGGAAAGCAAATGGGCTCCGGATGTGAAGAAAATATGGAAGTATCAGGGATGTTATAGACATGTAATAAATGATATAGACAATCCGTGGCTGCATTCCTGATGTCCTTACACTAAATGAAAGCAGGAACAAAATGGAGCTTTTCTGTATCACACATAGTCTACATACAAGGGTACATTCAAAGGCCTTTTTGCCTATTTTTTATTCTTCAAAAAACACATATTGTTTCAAGGCGGTGACAAATATGCTATTTAGTTGCCTATACCCTTCTGCCCTTTGAAAACAGAGAACTTGGTTACTTGGCTATGGACTGGAGTTGGCAGACCCCAGGCTTTTGCATAGTTCTTTGTGAGTGCCAGGAACAGCAGGCAACTTCACACTTAAATCAATTAATTCATGTGCCCCTCTTACATGTATTATGGACAATATGATATTGTAGCTGCCCCAAATTCTCCCGACGTCTCCCATTATTGGAGGGGGTGGGGAATTGGACATATTGATCAGTTGCATTGTGGTGCTTCTGACATGACCAGAGAAAGACCCCAGCAAACCAACAGCAAAAACAACACACGTAATAAAACAGAAACCACAACGTTGTCTATTACAAGAGACAGTTTTAAAATAGGTGGAAAGACTGTTTAATAGAGCCTTTTCTATTGATGTTCTCATCCATTTTGCATTTTAGCAACAGTGACTAATAGAGATGGGCACGACTTAGCGGTATTCCCGTTTCCGTTTCCGTTACTCGTATCCGTTACTCTACGGAAACGGAAACGGGAATTACTCCACCAGAATTCGAGCTCGAACCGACGAACGAACAATTTGGTCTGATTTGTCGTGCTCGTTACTTGCATCGTGGCGATCGCGCAATGCCAAGCAGCACAGAAAAAAAGTTTTTAAAAGTTAAAAAAAAACCCGATTCCCGGCCCTAAAAGTAGGCGAAAACTGTCTGAGGGCACCTACCAGGCCAGAAGGGTGTTTTATTTGGGGGGAGGTTCCCCGCCCCCCTCTCCTTGGCTATTGCTACTGCTGCGCTGCTGGTACCAGGCTGGGAGGGCGCATCCATTTGCCATGCAGTGCAGGGGATCCAAAATGGCGACCGCAATATTTTTTTTGAAATCGTTGCCCAAAACCCCACCAAAGCACCACAGAAACATGCGAAAATTAGCTATTTTAAATGCTTGAATTTTTACAGTAGCAGCAGTGGGTTTTTCTTGCAAAAAAAGTCTCCGTTGATTTTATTTTATCTTATTTTATTTTATTTTTTTACACCTGCGCATTCGCAATGATGGGCTCGCCCATGGGAGTGGACCATGCAAAGTTTTGGAGCCATTCCACCAATCGCATGGCCAAGCTTTGCTGACTGTACCAGGCTAGGAGGGCACATCCGTTTGCCATGCGGTGGGGGGGATCCAAAATGGCGACCGCAATTTTTTTTTGAAATCGTTGCCCAAAACCCCACCAAAGCACCACAGAAACATGCGAAAATTAGCTATTTTAAATGCTTGAATTTTTACAGTAGCAGCAGTGGGTTTTTCTTGCAAAAAAAAAAGTCTCCATTGATTTTATTTTATTTTATTTTATTTTATTTTATTTTATTTTTTTACACCTGCAGATTTGCAATGATGGGCTCGCCCATGGGAGTAGACCATGCAAATTTTCCACCAATCGCATGGCCACTTGGCCAGGTTGACCACAGAGACTTCTGGGATGTGCCAATCGGGCATAAACAGCCCACTAATCGTAGCCCAAACCCGAACCCTAAGCCTAACCCATACGCCAGTACATTGTCCTTCTAAGTGGGTCAGAGAGGCACCCAGAGGTGCACCCCAATACTCACCCTAACCTCACCCGTAACTAGCCTAACCCTAGCCCTTGCGCTAAGCTGTCTTAACCCTAAGCCAGATCTACTTGCATTGCACTACATGCAAGTACGTGAGACACAGCGGGTACAAAGAGTCTGCCAGTCCGTCACTTGTGGCTCTGGCTGACTCCTGCAGCTCCCTCCAGGAGCCCGCTACCCCCTCCCCAAACCAGTACTAACGACAACGAAAAAACGAACCGACTAATTTTTGCAAATTTTCACGAAAAACGGAAACGAGCCGAAACGGAACCGGCCCGACTAACGACAAGTCGAAAAAATTTTTTTTCAAGTCGTGCCCATCTCTAGTGACTAACATTACATAACCTTCAGTTTAATTGCGTGGCATGTTGATAAGCCTTCTGACAGAAGGGTATGCAAAGCTACTGTGGGAAGTCCATTATTTTAAGGATGGGTAGCATGGATCTGAACATTCTCTTTGTTTTTCACACATTATTTTCCTTTGGAGAGACTTAGAAACTGATGGCAGACCATCAAGGGGGATGGGGGGGGGTTCCACTTGTATGTAGAGTTGTACCACTTGTATGTAGATTTACATTTCTTCAAACATTCAGATCCTCCTGATGTTGCCACCACATATTGGAACCAGCCCTTATGCCTTCTCTAATGGCCAAAGTAATTCATCTCACAGTTTTCATGGCTGCTAATGGTTCAGAGGGGGGAAATGCAGGCACAAAATCATAAAGGCCTGTAGAAGAGCATAAGTTGGCTGATACCTGATCTTCATAAGTTAATAAAAGGAGTTTACAGACATTTTCTAGATGCACTAGCTGTTTCAAACAAAATATCTTCATGGTTGTTTCACACAATCATCATTTCAAGCATGATTTTTTTAAAAAACTACTTCTTCTGGACTAGAGCTGGCTGTTAGTTCTTTTGATTTGGAGGCTAAGCGTTTTCCTGGGTGCTCATGGGATAAAAGCAGAGGAGCGGTCCCCTGTTCCTGCAAAGTGCGTAAAATGACACAAGGACAGCAAGATCCATGAGTTTGTCAAAACATTCACTTACTTCTCACAGCCAGATGAAAGGACATTTTATTAGGAAAAAATGAAGAGTTATCTGAGGGGAAGAAACAGCATGAAAATAAAATATTTAGAGCTGAGATTTTCCCCCTTAGGAGGAACAAGGATCACCCATGAGGTATAGAAAGTAACCATTTTATTTTCTACAGCAAAATGTCAGAAGCTAGGGCAGTCAGTTACTCCAGACTTGTCTATGCGAGCCTGGGCCCTTTGTGAAGGAGCAAATAATACTCATTTTGATTCGTCATGGAAGTGTATGGTCTGTCACACCTCTGTAGAGGGGAGGAGACAAGGCTATGACGAGATGAAGTGTTGAACTTTCAGCCATTACCGTCTAGGATAACTGCAGGTAACCTACTAGCAGTGATGATTTGTAGCATTTCTCATGCCTTGGAGTGAAGCCCTATTGGGTCTGAAAAAGAAAGGTTAAAGGATTAATTACAGGATTAATGTTTTCATTATTCAGGATTGGAATCATTAGAAAGTAATTTAAGTCAATGTACTCCATTGAACAAAAATATTCTTTTTTGTAAATAGCTTCAAAATTTTCCTTTTGAGTCTTTAGAACAAATTTCCAGGAATTGGGGAGAGAGAGAATGAGGTAAACTTGTTTACACACTTGGAATCCAGTGTCTGTTCACAAACTCAGAATCCAGGTAGGAAACTCTGTGAGCTGTGTCCTTCACACATGCAAGCCTACCTTCTGTGAACAGTCCCTGTAGTCAGGAATGATAGACAATCAACATTCTCAGTCATATAGAAATGTGTCCTTTTCAGAAGGTCTCCCTCCATGTGTGAAGGCAGACCAGAAACAGGAATAATATGGGTCAGGTTAATACCTGTCTGCTCATGGAGTTATCCAACTGGATTCCTTACATATGAATGGGACTACACATCCACCTGATTCTTTGTCTCCCTCCTTCCCACTTCCCACTTCCAACTTCCACATTCCCTCTTGGGCATACAGGCATTGCCTTCCTCTGCCCCTGCTGCAATTAGGTATCCTAGGGCACTAACAAATCCAGGATTTGAGATCTGCTGGAAAAGAGCTGCTTATGGTACTGTTGACAAGTGTGGTACACAGAGTAAATGACCATTCTTGGTGATGACATCTTGTATATGGAGATTCCTTATGGTGGAAATCTGGTTGCCCCTCTGCTCTGGTTATTGTCATCTAGATTGTACATGCATTTATTCACATTAGCTTTCAGGGACAGGAAGCGCTTCATTTGCTTGGTTGGTGAGCCTTTCTGATGGAATGCTCTTCTCTGGATAAAAAAAAAAGTTATACTTCCTCTCTTAGTGAACATATTTTGCCAGACTGATTATCAAATTTGTTGCAGTTCTCCTGAATTCCACCCTGTTCTCCCAAGAACAGCCACACATAGCATTGACTTTGTACCTGTTTTCATAAAGTTGTGTTTAATTCAATGTTACTGCTGTTTGGAAGGAACTCTTACAAAAGCCAAATGATATTATAATGGAACCTTAAAGGGGTTGACATTGTTGACATTTATTCTGTAAGGTGCAAATCCAGTTCAATCCTATGTATATTTACAAATAAATAAGTCCCATTGTGTAAAATGGGGTTTACTTCCAGTTAAGTATCTGATTACAGTCTTGGAACATTATCCTCATTTTAGCTACACACAAGTAAGCCTCATGATTTATGACCAACTACACATGTTTAGGATTATACCCCCAGAGTTAGCAGAATGGGCATTGCAAGTCTTGGCATACAGTGGTCCTGAGTCCTGATCCTGTACTCACAGGACACCTACTCCCCAGTCCCTGGTTCTCCTCTTGTGCAGTTAACAACCTGCAAAAGTAGAACGCAAGCAGCAGAAGATTTATTTATTTATTTATTGTGAAGGACATAAGAAGTGATAAAAGCTTCTGCTGCTTTTCTGTATGCCAAGCCTCTTTTAAATGCCCAAGAGCTGGAGGTGCAAGAAGCAGGCAATATTATGTACTAACAAAAACGTGATCTTTAACTTGACTCAAAAATAGTATCTCATTTTCCTTTTAATGTTAATAATGATATCTAAAACAGTGTATTGCTTGTGCTTTTCCAGTCTTTTGTCATTGTCTCTTGATTTAATAAAAATGTCTCTTTTGCCTCAAGATTGTTTATTAACGATTGGTTATTATTAATGGTTCTAGCACCAACTAAGAGAAGAAAGTAAGGAAGCAAGCAAACAAAATAGATTTAACTTTAAACTTTGGGGAAAGTGCAAGAAATAAGTACTAGCAGCAAAGATGAGAGATAAATGAAAGCAAATAAGATTTGTTTCGTGAACAGAGCTAATTTGCTGCCTTCATTGCGTGGTTGTTTGAATACACTAATAGCAGGAAGGGAATCAGCTTTGTTTGTATGAACAGACGAGCCACTCCATTGCACATGAAATGACACGGACATTACATATTTCTGCATTGTACTGTAACTTGTACACACAGCCACAGAGGTGATGCCTAGTGATGGGTGAGCTCCTCTTGACTTGTTTCGAAAGGAATTATTATTAGTATTTTCCAAGCATTGTTAAGGTAGACGTCAAATGAAAAATGACAAATAGAGATGGGCACGACTCAAAAAAATGGTGTTTCGTTTGTCGTTTGGTCGTTTAGGGGTCTGTTTCGGTTCGTTTTTGTTTTCGTGACGTTTTTTGCAAAAAAAAATCGTTTTCGTTTCATTAGGTAACAAAATGAAAAAACAAAAATGAAAACAAAAATTGCTGTTTCGTTAGCATTCTTTTTAGTTCAATGCATCTGCTGCAACGAAAACGAAAAACACGGCAAATTTGGTTGTTTTGTTTTTGTTTTCGTTTTGTTTTTTAAAAAATTTTGTTTCATTTTCGTTGCGTAACGAAACAAAAAAACGAAAACAAAAACAAAAAATCACTCGTTTCGTGCCCATCTCTATCTAATGACAAATTCCATGCCAGGGACCTGACATTTTAATTTAGAAAATGCCTTGCAAGTCAGGCATGATATTTGGATGGGTTTGAGTTTGGTGCTATAAGTTTTAACCTCCTTAGTCAGTAAACTAATCAATTGAGCTTCCAGTTATTCATCACTGAAGAACAAGATTGAATCAGTCATAGAAAAACTAAGGGCACACATTTATTTCTGACATTGTTTAAACTGTATCCCTGCAATTATGAAATGAAAATGACGTGGTAAATATGGCCTTTCTTTCCAACTATGAAATGTAGCAATGGTTAAATTGCAAAATTTGCTGTTAAACTTCATTTCAGGGATCATGAGATTATTTAACAGAAGACACATTCAGTCCAGTCATCCCCAGAGGAAGACATTCACCTTGATCCATTTTATTCTGAGGTCATGCTGTCATCTTTTTCTATTTCTCTTTTTCTCCCATGAGATGAGTATAGTGACATGAAATTTCTGCACAGCATTTCCCTCATCGATTGTACAAAAACCAGTGTGTTTAATGTAACAGGTAGTTTGACTTATCCGAGCCTTCCTGTTTACCCATGCAGTTTTACCAGGAGTTGTAATGGCTGCATCATACTACTTTTTGCCCCCTCTGAATGGGGTTAAGCAACCAGTTTTGTATGATGGCTTAAACAGTTCACAAATGGCTCCTGGAGGTTTCCCACCAGACTGACACATCCTGTAATCCCTCAACTCTGGCTCTGGCTTGGCGGCCAGAACCATCCAGGTGAGTCTTCCAATTGCACACTGAAGCATTTGGACTGAAGAGCAAGAAGGTTATGCCTTGGCAACAGTACCGCTGGCCATGCTTCCAGGTCTTGTCAAGACCATAGTGAAATCAATGGGCAAGAGAACTGTGAATAACTAGTTCTAACAATTTGAGTGTAACCTAGTCATGTCTCACCCTTCCTCAAGTTCCTATGCTGCTGCAACCTGCCATGAATGACTTACTCCACTAAAAATCAGTTTTGAGTTAGCAACTTGTTGGCCTCCATATTATGTTGCTGTATAGAATGAGTAATCCTAACCAGATTAACCAAGGTTAAACATTTCATTTCCCACTGGTGCTTCTGTCCTGGGACCAGTGCTTTTCAATCTGTTCATAAATGACCTGGAGACAGGGATAAGCAGTAAGGTGGCCAAGTTTGCAGATGACTTGGAACTTTTCCATGTGGTAAAATCCAGAGATTATGAAGAACTGCAGAAGGATCTCTCCAAACTGGAGGAATGAGCTGCAAAATGGCAAATGTGTTTCAATGTATCAAAATGTAAAATAATGCATATTGAGGCAAAAATCAAAACTTTATCAACTCATGGGCTCTGAGCTATCTGTGACGGATCAGGAAAGAGATTTTGGTGTGTTGGTGGACAGCTCAATGAAGCTCTCTACCCAATGTGTGGCAGTAGTGAAGAAGGCCAATTCCATGCTAGGGATGATCAAAAAAAGGGATTGAAAATAAAACAGCAAACATTATAATGCCATTATACAAAACGATAGTAAGGCCCCACCTGGAGTATTGTGTACAATTCTGGTCACCGCATCTCAAGAAAGACATAGTGGAACTGGAAAAGGTGCAGAAGAGAGCGACTAAAATGATTACTGGGCTGGGGCACCTCCCTTATGAGGAAAGACAAAAACATTTGGGGCTCTTTAGTCTGGAAAAAAGGCACCTGAGGGGAGATATGATTGAGACTTACAAAATAATGCAGAACATGAGTAAAGTTGATAGAGGGACACTCTTCTCCCTCTAATAAAATACCAGAACTAGGGGACATACACTCAAATTGAGGGCTGGGAGAGTAAGAACAGACAAAAGAATTTTTTTCACCCAGCACATTGTTAGTCTGTGGAACTCCCTGCCACAGGATGTGGTGATGGCATCAGGCCTGGATGCCTTCAAAAGGGGATTGGACAGATTCCTGGAGGAAAAGCCCACCACAGGTTACAAACAATGATGGAGATGTGTAATCTCCAGGCTTAAAACGGGGGTACTTCGAAGACCAGATGCAGGGGAGTGGTATCAAGAGACAGATATCTAGTCTCATGCGCTCCCAGATGCATTTGGTGTGGCCACCTTGAGTTACAGGAAGCTGGACTAGATGGGCCTTTGGCCTGATCCAGCATGGCTCTTCTTATGTTCTTATGTTCTTAAGTCCAAAGGGCTATAATATCCCACCCATGACCAGTGGTATAGAATGGGAAGCCAGCACCTGGGACAAGGCAAATTTTGTGCCCCCTAAAATTTTTGCACCTGGGGAAATTGCCCCTGTGCTCCCCCCACATTGTGCTCCTGCTACAGACTGCCTGTGCCCCCTTCACGTGGTCTAATTTTTCTCCTACTTGGTCCTGCCACCACCATCTCCATTGCTACAAATGACTGATCTGGTGCCAAGAGTCCCAGTCTAGTACTGTGGAACCTGATAATGGCACTGCACAACATTTGTAACCCTACAGCCAGCCTCTGTCCCCTTTCCACTGTCCCCATTGCCTCCCTACCTGATCTTTTCACCTCTTCCCCCTCCTACATTGCTGCAAAGGTGCCATGCAGCACTAGATTGCCCATTTGTGGCACTAGATTGCCCATGCCACATTGGTTACCCACTTACAACCTTACAGCCTGCCCAGTGCCCCTGTCCCTTCCTTACCAGTTAGAGTTGTGGTCACCTCTTCCTCTTCCACTGTGACTGTCTTTAGATACAGAAAGAGCATCCCTTCAAGGAGCTGAAACTTCTGTCACTGTGCATTCCTCCATCTATATAAGCTGATAGTGGGCACTTTTACACGACCTCTAAAATCCGCTGGCAACTTAAATTCAGACCAGAGATTGTGGGGGGTTGTTCTGCTTCCTGTGTTGCCACCCTTATGCACTCCATTGCTCCTGTCTGCGATGAGGGGAGGGAAAAAAAAGGGAGAAAAGAATGCAGGCTCACCTCCCCTCACCTCCATCTGCCATCGGAGCACAACGTAGGGATTCCAGACTGTTAAAGGGGTGGTGGGGACAAAAAAACAAACAGAAGGCTAGGAGAGCCCATCTTTATAATCTGCATTGGAAAATTACCTCCGGAGACCAGGTACTTGTAAAATGTGCTGGGGCACGCTTAGGTGGGCATGGTCGTACTTAATTTTTTTTAAAAGTCCACAGCTGGTGGGATAAAAATTGTAAGCTCCGCATCTGGGAGCACTTTGTCTCGGATTTTAGGGGTGGTGTAAAAGCAGCTAGTCAGAGCTTGCGCAGAGACTGCAGGCCCAGGTCCAGAAGGAAATCCAAACGTACTGTGTCTCAAGATGGAGGTGGAAGACAAAGAGGAGGAGGCAACTGGTCTAGGTAAGGAGGTGACAAGGGCAGTGGGAAGATGTGGGGGAGGCAGGCTGTGGGGGCAGGGGCCACAAATGAATTTGGCACCCCCTGAAAATTTTGCACCTGGAGAATTTGCCCCTGTGCTCTCCACCCCCCTCCCCCAATACCACTGCCCTTGACTGTTAATTAACTGGGGAGTTAAATTTATATTGGTGTTAG
Organism: Phrynocephalus guinanensis; assembly: GCA_037367245.1. NCBI lineage: Eukaryota > Metazoa > Chordata > Lepidosauria > Squamata > Agamidae > Phrynocephalus > Phrynocephalus guinanensis. The sequence goes on from CM074740.1 coordinate 6,440,218, forward strand.
TTGAATAGTGGAAAAGGGAAAGCGCTAGCGGAAGTGATATTAAAAGACATTCCAATTGAGGATTAAAATCTCTCTCTATCCCCCCCCCCCAATCTCTGTGCAAATGTGTCTACATGTGCATTGATGGGAGAAGCTCACAGAGCACATGCCCACAATATGTGCTGCCAATTCCCTTTTTCCTGTGCACTGCATTCATTCATTAAAACAGACCTTTTTTTTTTAAAGCAAGCAAAACAAAATCTCCAGCAGATGGGAGGAAAGATGGACAGCTGCAGAGCACATTACAAGCTGCATGAAAGGATAGGCACCAAATCCTTTCCAGTCAAATGGTGCCGGGACATTCCCTTCCTAGCATGGCAAGTGGGGGAGGAGAGGGGGGGAGCAATACAATTACTTGAATCCATTCTCACTACCCCAATCCTTTTGAAATCTCTTCCACACATTTTTTTTAAAAAAATGACAGGATGGAACTATCTCGGGGGGGAGAGGTAGTTTCCCTTCATTATGAACGACATACTCTGGTTTCTCTTCAGATTGTATAAATCTTTCACGTTCTATGAATTACCAAGAGGGATGTTAGCCTGCTGGGAGGGAGCAGAAGGAGAATTCGGGTTAAATTCATTGATAGAAACACTTCTCAAATGGCAGCACTGCTATAACACAAAATAGCCAAGAGACAGATGTCAAGAGCCTGCTGACATGGTGACAGTCTTGCCTCCTTTTGGACAATGAGAAATTACGGAATTTTTTTTTTTTTTTAGCATTTTCATATATGTTTAGTATCCTTTAGGCCACTAGAAGCATGTGGCATTTTATAGTAAGTACATTTATTTACAGATATACAGGTCAAGCTTAGGAGGAGACTGACAGTCTAAAACAGTCCCATCAATAAACGTCACTGCTTCATGCTAGAGGGGCCAAGATCAGAGAATGTGCCCAAATTCTGCCTTTTCACCTCCAGTCTCTCTCAGTCTGCCTTACTTGCTGACTCAAAGTGCTACATTCTTAACTGAAGATTTTTTTTTTTAAAAAAAACGTACCAGTTTAAGACCAGCATTTAGCTTGGCTCATATTCAACAAGATCAGAAAGTGGAAGCTAAGATTTATATCTTAGAGACAAGTTAGGCCCAAATCCCAATGGGAAGGATTGAAATGCCGAATTTCAGCAACTATGTCCCACCAGGCCTTGGCCTTGTATAGCCTTAATAAACATTTGAGTCTTACTGTGATGCTAGAATTGTTGTGTGCATTTTCATTGCTTCCACAATAGCTGGCAGGGCAGCTTCAGTTCTCCGTAAGCCAGGGATAGGCAAATAGAGACCATAGGTCACAAGAAGTGTCCTCAGACCATCTTTTCCCACAGCTATCAGTGTGTGTGTGTGTGTGTGTGTGTGTGTGTGTGTGTGTGTGTGTGTGTGTGTGTGTGTGTGTGTGTGTGTGTGTGTGTGTGTGTGTGTGTGTGAGAGAGAGAGAGAGAGAGAGAGAGAGAGAGAGAGAGAGAGCATTCCTCTTGTACTCTTTAGAACAGGCATGTCCAAACTTCGGCCCTCCAGATGTTTTGCACTGCAATTCCCATATTCCTTTGCCATTGGCAACCTAAGCTTAGAATTTTGGGAGTTGTAGTCCAAAACATCAGGATGGCCAAAGCTTGGACATGCCTGCTTTAGAGGATGTAGGAGAAATTCTATCATGCTTTGAGATTGCCCAGCACATTAATGCCCCTTACACCCAAAATCTTTTGATTCAAAATACAGATTTTTGGCCACTAGAGGGAGCGAGAGGGCTTTTTCAGATTAAATTAACTTTTTTTAAAAAAACAAAATCAAGCCCATTTTCAGTTTATAAACTCTTTGGATGATAGACCTTTACTGTTTACTGTATTTAAAAAATAAAAATAAAATATGCAATTTAACCTCTATTGTGATTGCCTATGACTAAATACAATTAAAACTATATGGCAACTGAAATCAGACTCTTTGACCACACCCTCTTTTTTAGCCTTGCCCCTTTGGAAATGCAGGTATCAGGTTCCTGAGAAATCTCAAAATGGCCTTTAGCCCTGCTGAGATCACCTGCTTTAAACTAATATCCCATTGGCCATTAATTTTGTCCCAATACAGGATCAGAATTTTAAGACTTTTCATTTACCTCTTTCTGTTTTATGTATGAAACTATCTAGACTCTGGCCTCCTTTCTAAATAGGTCTTTGTCGACCAAAGTCTGCAGTTCTTCCATTTGTCTTCCTTAGCTGCTCTTGTGATTGGATTTGTACTGAAGAGGACTCTACCTGGATGACCACCATAAAGGCAGTGTCGACAGCAGAAGATTGTACCTCAAAACAGCTCTCTTCTACGATTTGCACACCTGGGCACTGCTATAAAGCCTCCTTTGTGCTGGTGGACAATTCCCAAGCTCAGCAACCGCTCCCTGTGGGATTGCCTGTGCAGCTTTGTGTTGACAAGGTTTCCTGGTGCTTTTCAGCTTGTTTCATCAGCACATCACAGCAATCCTTGTGCTTTGCACCGAAAAGAACAAGCAGGCAGACAAATCTGCTGTGAACTGGAAGGAGGCAGGCTCTTGTGAGAAACTGTGATCCTTTCAAATCCGGTTGTCAAAATTATTTATTACAAGCAGCTGGTCGCAGGGAGAGGTTTGAGTGTTGGTAACTTTATGAGTCATAGAGCGGAGGAAACTGGGGCAGGAGCAGCTTGTCCTGGGAGAGTGTGAGAAAAATTGCACCTATGGAAATTCCACTTTCTACACAACAAGGCAGTTTTACAGACAGCTTCTGCTCCTTTCCCAAGGGCCATAGAAGAGGTTTATGGATTGCAACCATGCTACAATTCACCCGGTAGTGCCCATGCTCTTGATCTTTACTGCAGATTCACTGCAGATGTTAAAAACAAATTATCATTTAAGACAAAAATTGGCAGAGGTCCTGCCTGCCACTTTGTATTTTGTCTCAAAATGGTCTTGGAATACACTAGACCTGTTTTCACACAGAAAGGGAGTATAGGAGGGATGAGCCACAAAGGGCCTTTTTACACGACCCCTAAGATCCGCTGGTCCCTTAAATTCGGACCAGAGATCTTGAGGGTTCATTGCTGTTCCTCCGTCCCCACCCGCTCCGCACGTCTTTGTTCTGTCTGCGTGAGGGGAGGGAGGGAAAAAAAGCCTTAGACATGGACAAAAGAAAAAAGCCTTACCTCCGGTGCCGGTGGAAGTTGCTCCGACCTCCGTTTACTTCCTGGTTCCTCTTTAAGGGGCGGAGGCAAAAGAAAAACAACAGAAAGAAGCGAGGAGAGCTCAGGCACTCTCCGCATCAAATATTTTTCACCATCAAAGAGCAGGTACAAGAAAAGTGCGCTGGGTCGCGCTTAGGTGGGCGGGGTCGCACTTAATTGTCTGCAAACTCCGGAGCTGGTGGGGAAACATTTTTAAGGTCCGGAGCTTGCAGCCATTTGCGGCGGAGCTTAGGGGTCGTGTATAAACGCCCAAAGATTCTCCTTTTGGAAATCACACATTTTGTTGTCTGAAAAAATTGTTGTAACAAACCTATATAGCACTCTGGGGTCTTCAGTCAAGACCCTGAAAAATAAATGTCAAATTAAATTGTTTTAGGGGGAGGACACCTCATGATCTTATTTGTTTTCCATGTTGATGCTTCTAAGGATGCAGCTAGATAAGGCAGCAAGGCACTTGTGATTTCCTCTTCTCTGGCTTTTTGTCTTTTGTGATGTTTCTGAAAGGCTAAAATAATCACAGGGAGTCTTAACATAGAATAAGACTAAGGCCCAGGGAATGGGGGAATGTTAAATCTAATACTTTAAATGACAAAAGAAAAGAAAAGTATATTTTGTTCACTTCAGTCCCTCTCTGGGAGGAGCATACAGTACATGCAACACAATTAGATGGTGGAACGGACTATCGTACTTCACACTGTGGAGGAGAGACCTTGTTCTTGAATCCTGCAAAGCAGACAAAGGGAAGAGCCACACCTATGCTGAGGGCCAGCGCATCCATTAAGGCAAACGAGGCAGTTGCCTGGGGTGCCAAAATGGAGAGGGGGCGCTGGCCAGCCTGCTGCCCCCACCCCCTGCTGCTGGCCACCGCCGTCCGCCGTCCACCCCCTGCGCCCATCGCCGGGCACCCCTCATGCCCGTTGCCATCCCCCACCATCCGCCACCCCCTGCCACCCCCTGCTGCCCCGCCACCGCCCGCCCACTGCCTTTTCTCTCCCAGCCCTCAATGTCAATAAAGATGATAGTAACAGCAGCAGCAGTAACATATTTCCTTTCTTTAATGGCTGATTCACTCTTACACAAACACAAACACTGAGAGAGCACTCTGAGGACAGTTGTGAGTTTTTCGGGCTGTTTGGCTGTGTTCTGGAAGTTTTTCTCACTGCTGTTTCACCAGACTTTGTGGCTGACATCTTCAGAGGGAAAAGAGCTCAGGGAAATAGGAGTTCTCTCTGTACTCTGGGGTATAGAGTGAGTGAAAGTGAGTTTTTTAAAGTTGTGGGAAAGAGGAAACTTGTCCTATGCAGGAGAAAACGGTCAAACAACCCCCCCAAAACCTTACAACAACTATCAGATTCCCAGCTGTGAAAGCCTTCAAGAATACATTCTGAATACAGTCTGAGCCCGAGAGAAGGGTGGCACCAGGGGTGTTGGGCACAATTCTGTTCAAAAATATTCCAAATGTTTGTCAATTTTTAAAAAAGATGTACAAAGGGAAAACACAGAAGAAACATTTTCAACAAATATGTGGAATACAGTAAGCGAACGATTTCACATCTTCACCATTCTCATGCTGGTGGTGAGTTTCCCCCACCTGTTATCAGTCACATTTGAGAAACCAGTGGAAGTGCTTTGATAAGCCTAATATATACTGATTCATTCATCCTTGTTACAGAATACACCAAACAGAAGGGTTTGTTCTTCCTCTTATTCAGGCAGAATGAATTGTAGACCAAAGTGAAGTCATCCTAGGATTAGCGTAGCAAGCCCTGCCTCATCTCTACATGATTTGTTTCCAGGATAGAAGGCAGAAAAGCAGATGGACAATGCAGCTACATTCAATCACTTTTTAAAGAGGGGGAAATAATCCTCCTGTTACATTTCTGTTTGCCAGTGACCAGCATGTACAAGATGAAGTTCATATGGATTGCAATCTTCTTCACAGAGAAACCATCCTGGGTAGTGATGAAAGAAAACAGATGGTCTCTCATTTATACACTGATCCTTAGAACACTGTGGGTTTTCCCCACTGCCCCTGTGTGTTCGAAGGCACATGACATTTGAAATAAAGGGATGTGAAAATTTTCATTCTTCTTGTTGTTGTTGTTGAATTCTTCCACTAAATTCCATTTCTGTACCAGGCTGGAATTTCTTGTGTCCACTTCTTTGGTGTTATAAAATTTGCTAAACTGTGTTTATGCACATGCATGTCTGCACATTGAGTTTTCCTCCCAAATGCACATTGTAGACATAAGGTTCTGTGCACTTTTCCTTCCTCCAAAATGCACAAGAAATTTATAAACACAGTCTTAGGAAGTACAACATGGGTAATTCCATATAGAGATATGAATCCAATAAATTCCATCCCTTGAGTTTTTCTGCTTCAACAATTTTTTCTGCAGTTCAGTTAAAAACTGGGTGTGAAAATGCACACCACAGGAGAAAATGGCAAGGAAATCCAGATTTAATTACTACACTACATAGTAGTACATTGGGGCTGGTCCTGAAATGTCTTTCAAAGCTTTAGTGGTTATAGAATATGTGACTTTGAATGATCATATTTCAAATATCAGCATTAGCAAAATTTAAAATGCTAGTTTTTGGCAAGGGTTGAAACTTTATGACCTGAGGGGCAGATGGAGTACCTACTACTGTCCAGCTATCTGTTTTTTTCAAACCCTCTAGAGAGCCAACCCCCACACCCCAAATTGTTTCCTCTTATTGTTTGAGGAGAGGCATAGTAGGATGCAGAGAAGAGGCTGGGATGAGGGTAGAATCAAGTCTGGGGAGGCTGGCTGTGCAAGTGGAGTTACTCATTAGCATTATAGAGTATAAGCCATGGCCATCAAGGACATGCCTTCAATCGTAGTGGGAATGTCTAGAGATAATTGTATTCATCAAGCTCTCTGAAGCACATTTTGCTGAATGTCTTGTAGAACTGACTTGTAGTTTAGAAACACTAACAGCTTCCTTGAATCAAGGAGTAAGTTGACTCCTCTTTCTTTTGGGGCATCTGACCCATTAATGAAACCACCTTGGCTCAGAATAAGGTCTGATACTTTCCAGAATATGAAACTTGATTGGCCACTTGGAGGGCTCAGGAAGCACCATAATTAGTCTTCTTGCCCATAAGATCTAGAAAGTTGTAGGGGAGAACATTTATCTGAAGATAGTAAGTCAATGACCAAATTGGGGTGCTTAGAAGTAAACACACAGAAGGCATCTTGAATGCATCATAGACTTTTCCATTCATCAAGTCATGGACATTATAGAAGATGGTTGTCCCATGTGCTGTTGGTACAGTGTGAATGTGCAGTGAAAAGAGGCACAAGGAGGTACAAATCAGGACTTACACATATAAGTATGTTATTGAGAGCCTTCGTATATTCCTATGCCTCTAAAGGCATTGCCACTGCTTATGACACTTTACAAAAAAGAACAGAGGAATATCCTCCTCCTTCTTTTCTATATTCCTTAGCAGAAATATTCCTTACTAGAAACTATTTCAAATTTGATAATCAATTTTATTGGCAGGTCAAAGGAGTAGCCATGGGCTGCCCCATGGCCCCAGAAATAGAAAATTTATATATGGAAAACTTTAAAAAACATGTTGCATCTCCTTTAAATCCTTTACTGAAATATGTGATAAAATGGTTCAGATACATTGATGATTAGAGATGGGCACGAAATGAACTTTTAGTTTATTTCATCATTTTTATTCATTTTGTTAGATAACAAAACAAATAACGAACCCCAGAGTGGATTTAGAACAAAACAAACTGAACAAAAAAATGGTTCAGTTGAGTTCGTTTTGTTAATGGTAGCACTGGAGATGTCTCCTACCTGGTGCTAGCCCTTCCTGGTCGGAGGTCCAGTCTTCCTGGGTGCAGGGAGGGGTGACCAGGAAAAAAAGCTGACCAGTCCACACTGCAGCTGTAGCGTGGGCCACGTGGTCGGCAGTTAAAAAATAAAAAATAAAATAAATAAAAATAATAAAAACAATGAAAAAGGAGCATGGACCCAGCCCCAGGGCTGTCTGTGTTGGTGCCCTAAAAAAAAAGTTAAAAAAAAAAAACCAGCACCGACCCGACCCCAGGGGGCATGCAGTGGGCGCTTAAAAAAACCCTCGGTGGATCAGCACAAACTACCGAAGAAAAAAACCAACAACAGATCCTTCACCTGGAATAAATTGATGCTGGTTTCATTTCCACTTTAAATAATTTTTTAAAAACAATTTTGTCATCACTTTCAAGTCTTGTTCCTTATAGGAAAGAAAGGCTTGCTCTGCTTAGAAGCCTGCTTTCTTTGCAAACCTAGTAGTAGCGGACTGTAAAGTTTAGCCATCTCTGGTTCAAATCTTACCTCACCCATGAACACACTAGTTGGGTGGCCTCAAATGAAGCATGTGACATATGGAATTAGGGACAGTGGCGGCAGCATGGTTTTAAATGGTAAATACATGCATTCAAATTCTAAGATAATTACTGGATGCACCCCCAGTTCCACTTGAGTTTGTAAGGTAATCATCAAAACGTGGTGATGGACAGGGACCTATGGAGGGGCGGGGCTGGCTAGGAACCACATAAGAATGATGGGCTGAATTATTAAAATGACTATGAACACTGGATTGCAGTATCCAGTTTCTTCCAGCTAATTCACTGAATCAGAAGACACTAGAAGTCGGAACCACAATTTCCATGCTGTTACCATGCTCAGTAGATGGGCCTCTGTAGTGGGGTGTGGGTATACACTTGCAATTTTATTCTAAGTTTAAATTCATGGAAAATTACTCTTACCCCTCAATTTCCTCAGAATTCTCTGGCCTACAAAGGTATGCAGCATTTAAAAAATATCCAGCATATTTTTGTTTACTAAATAGGCCAGTAAAATATAGGCTGGTTGGCAGCCAAATCCCACCTTTGACATGGAGTGTTATAAGCAGCTGCTGTTAAAACACTGGATGGTTTTCTTTCTTAAGGATATTTGCTATAAGCCTCCTGACTATGAAATGGCAGCTTAATAAATGAGTTGCAATGTACTTTCTGGAATAGGGGATGCAATGTTAATAGAGGTGGGCACAAACCAGCAAAATGGAGGTTCATCTTAGTTCATGGTTCATTGAAGTCCATGTACCATGAATCACAAACTTCCAAACCTTTCCTGAATGAACCATGATTTGGTTTGCAATTTTCCATGAAATTCCTAGTTCGTGTTTTGGTTCGTGCCTGTATCTAAATTGCTGATTTTTGAATCTGAATGAAAATAGAATAGGGTTTTAGTTAAACTTCTACATTTGATTCATATAACGAAGGGCATAAACCTGTTTTGATTTCCAACCACACTTACAAGATAATGTATATGTCTGCAAGCCTACGTACATTCATTTGGGAATACTTTTCTTTGACCACCACTGAGTTCTATTTTGAAAAAGCTATTGTTCTATGCCTCAACAGAGTACATCATACATATGAAACTGGCTTGGGATTGTGGGCAAGACCCATCATCCATAAACCATGGGCAGAGAAGTGAAGCATGTTCTTCTTGGACTACAGCTCCCATAGTCTCAGCCAGCATTTTCAGTTCCTTCTCACAGGCTAGAGGATATGAACATACTTGTGACATGAAGGCAAGGTCCCACTCCTTACATTTACCAGATCACTCCTGAGGATTGGCAGGAGTTTCCATCCAATGCTTTGGCTGAGGGTTACTCCCCTCCATAACTTCCCATGATAGGAAAGACCTGTTTGGAGCAAAGCTGGGTTCACTTTGATATCATTCCAAGAGCTGTCTCAACCAGGCACCTCTTGAAGCTGATCAGGCATGTGTTCCCCTTGCTTTCCCTAAGGGGGAAATACCAATATGTTAGGGGAAGGTATTGGAGAGGCTAAAGAGCAAGGGTTGGACTGAGTCGCATGTCAGTGGGCTATGTTGGGCCTAGAGGACAGAGATTCCTCTCCATCTTGAGCGAAATATTTTGTTGTTTAGTTGTTCAGTCATGTCCGACTCTTTGTGACCCCATGGACCAGAGCTCGCCAGAACTTCCAGTCTTCCACTATCTCCCGGAGTTTGGTCAAATCCATATTGATTGTATCAATGACACCACCCAACGACCACATTCTCTGCCATCCCCCTTTCCTTTTGCCTTCATTCTTTCCCAACATTAAGGACTAGAGATGGGCACGACTTGAAAAAATTTTTTTCGAGTTGTCGTTAGTCGGGCCGGTTCCGTTTCGGGTTGTCTCCATTTTTCGTGAAAATTCGCAAAAATTAGTCGGTTCATTTTTTCGTTTTTTCGTTTCCGTTTCTGCCGCGATTTCGTGCATTTTGACGTCCGTCCGACCGAGACTTGCGGCTTGCGGGCGCAGCGCGGGCGGCGGTGGCGCGGGGGTACATGCGTGGGCGGCGGCAGCGGCAGCAGCAGGGGGAGTGGCTAGCGCGCGGGCGGGCGCGCAGGCGCGCGGGCGGGGGGGCGCGGGTCCCGCAAATGAGCAGGCGAAATGCAGTTTAAACCTGCCTGGGTGATGGACTTGCTGCTGCACAACAAGGCTAGTGCATCCTAAGCAAACAAAGTGGGGCAGAAACAAATTTGCATTTCTTTTTTTTCTCTTGGTCTGCTGTGCTGAATCTGCTGATGCTGAACCAGCCAGCCACCCTACTTGGTCTGGCTGACGTGCCTGTTTGTTGTACTTTTTGTTGTTTGGTTTTGAATCCATCCCATCTCCCCTCCACCTCTCTCAGAGGCAGCAGGAGAAACAGACATTCCGTTCCTCCCCAAATCTGGATGAGGGATCTACTACTCTACTCCTCTCAAATTGGCCCCCCATCACCAAGGTCCTTCTGCCTTCACTTCACATTCACAGTCAAAGTCACACACATTTAAAGGACAAGCAATAAAGCCAAAGCCAATGCAACCCTGCTTTTGGTCATGGTCAAAAAAAACATTAGCAGTTAGAGCCTGAGGTGGTTAAGCTACGTACCTAGCTAGTAGCTACAGCCAGGAATAGTTTTGGTAGGGATGGGAATGGGATAGGGCTCTGGGTTGCTCTGACTTAAGTTTTACAGCCCACAGCCCAGCCCACTAGGCTATGCAAGGAGGAGGACTATCTCTGGTCGACACGTCCATAAGGCCAGAGTAAGGGCGGCCACTCGGGCCAGGCCACAAGGCAGAGTATGAGAGCACCACAGCACAGAGCCAGAGTGCGGCAGGCTCATTGCCAGCTCCAGTATAAAAAGGATGGAGCTGAATGGCATGACAGGAATTTAAATGCCACTGGCCTTGGGTCACAGTGTCTTGCAGCCCAGAGGACTGAGTTGCGGAGGAGGCCAATCACCTTAAGTCTGGTCTGGCACCACACTGCCTGTGATGCACCACATGGCACTTTCTGACAAACTCTTGGGTGGTGCTGTACGTAGTAGGAACGCTGTTCAAATCAGTACCCCCCTTCTGTGTGAAACACGGCGTCTTGCAGCCCAGAGGAAAGACTGGAGGAGGAGGCCAATCACCTTGAGTCTGGTCTGGCACCACACTGCCTGCGATGCACCACATGGCACTTTCTGACAAACTCTTGGGTGGTGCTGTACGTAGTACGAACGCTGTTCAAATCAGTACCCCCCTTCAGTGTGAAACACGGCATCTTGCAGCCCAGAGGAAAGACTGGAGGAGGAGGCCAATCACCTTGAGTTTGGTCTCGCACCACACTGCCTGCGATGCACCACATGGCACTTTCTGACAAACTCTTGGGTGGTGCTGTACGTAATACGAACGCTGTTCAAATCAGTACCCCCCTTCTGTGTGAAACACGGCGTCTTGCAGCCCAGAGGAAAGACTGGCGGAGGAGGCCAATCACCTTGAGTTTGGTCTCGCACCACACAGGCTGCAAAAAGGACAGCAAGCCACATTCTGAGTCTGACTCTTCCTCCCCAAGTCCCCAGCTGTGTGCTGGTAGACTTGCTAACTGCCGGCCCGACAGTCTACTACCATGCCCTTCTTTGTGAATCACAGTTGGTTCCCACACAACTCCAAGAGCCAAGCCTGCAACTTTGCAATAAACTAATGGAGTGCTGGCACCCAACTCCTCTTCCCTTCCTTGTGAGCCACAGTGTCTTGCATCCCAGAGGAAAGAGTGGCGGAGGCCACAAGCTGGAGTAATTGAATGCTGGGCCAGCAATCCACGGCCATGGCCTTCGTTGTGAATCCCAGCTCCTACAACTCCAACAGCCAAGCCTTGAACTGTCAGAGAAACTACTGGAGTGCTGGCACCCAACTACTCTTCCCTTCTTAGTGAGCCACAGTGTCTTGCATCCCAGAGGAAAGAGTGGCGGAGGCCACAAGCTGGAGTAATTGAATTCTGGGCCAGCAATCCACGACCATGGCCTTCGTTGTGAATCCCAGCTCCTACAACTCCAACAGCCAAGCCCTGAACTTTCGGGAAACTGTTCTATTTATAAATGGTGGTGCCACCACCACGCAACTGGTACATTTTTTCCCTTCTTTATGAGCCACAGCTGGCAGCCCAGTGGAAAGAGTGGCGGAGGAGACAGAGCTAGGTCTGTGTGAATTACAAACTCCCCGCAAACTACTACCATGCCCTTCGTAGTGTATCCCAGCTCCAACACCACTCCAAGAACCAAGCCTGGAACTGTCAGAGAAACTACTGGAGTGCGTGCTGCACACAACTACTCTTCCCTTCTTAGTGAGCCACAGTGTTTTGCATCCAAGAGGAAAGAGTGGCTGCAGGAGGCCACATAGCCTGAGTCTGAGGCCACAGGGCCTCCGTAGGGGAGGATCATTGCCAGGAAGCTCCAGCTCCCCAGCGTGACTGAATGGCCTGAGGAGGACGCCAGGAAAATGCCCTTCTTCGTGAGCAACAGTGGGTTGCAGCAAATGGAACACAGTCGCCCTTCCCTCACAGACTCACAGTTAGTGACTCCAAGTATCCATCCACCAACAAGGGCCAGGCTGCACCTTTCAGACAATCTGTTATGTACGCCTACGCAGGCTTCCCTTCTTAGTGAGCCACAGTTGGCAGCCCAGCGGAAAAGCAGAGTCCACATGGTGTCTTACTCTGAGGCCTGAGACCACTCTGAAAAAAAAGACTGCAAGCCAGAGGGTCTTCCTACATAGCTGTGTGCTGCTTTCCCGGTAAACTCCTAGCAGGCCAGCACAGCCATGTTCCCTTCTCAGTGAGTGACATAGCTTTGCAGTCCACGGAAGACAGTAGGCCTGAGAACCACAGGCTCACTGTCTGTGTGAGTCAGAGTACCCACAAAGAACCAAGCCTGGAGTGGAGGCTTCCTTGCTCCCTCCCTTCACAGAGAGACACAGTCAGTGCATTGCATCCCAGTGGCATGCCCTTCGTAGTGAATCACATTCCCCACAACTCTAAGAGCCAAGCCTTGAACTTTCTGAAAAACTGTTCTATTTGTAAAGGTGACAGAGGGCCACCAGCACGGCAGTAAGTTGTCCTTCTTTGTGAGCCACAGTGTATGGCAATGGCAGCCCACTGAAGACTAATTGGCGGTCCGGAGGCTGACAACACTCCCACACTGCGGCACTCCTTCCTGCAGAGTCCTGTCACTGTCCCAGGCAGAGTCCAAGGGTGCTTTCGCATGAGTTCTGCCTAATCATGGGCCCACCCCACGGCTGTTTTCTAGCACACGAGCACAATGCCCTTCTCTGTGAGGCACAGTGTGTGCAACCCAGAGTGAAGGGTAGGGGAGGCCAGAAGGCCAGACTAGAGGGGGTTGAAGGAGAACCACCGAATCGCCCCTCCCTCAGCCAAGGGATTTCCCCACCTAGACTGCGTGAAGACCCACCCCCCAATGTGGGATGACAGAGTCCACCAGTTCTTCTAAACAAAGTAGTTGATGAGTGAATGCACTGTTACAGTTGGTCTTCAAGTGGTTTTCTGCCAAGAGGCGGGTGCAGCCGTGGTTGCTGCATGGGCAAGTTGAGGGCAGTGGCGACAGGGCTGAACTTGAAGCACTAACTGGACCATGATGTTAGGGTGAAGGAGAAGCGGCTGGAAGGCCTCCTCTAAGCCGGAAGTGGGGGGAGCCTGACAAGCAGGCAGGGAGAAGACACAGAGCTAGAGTGAGTCTGAGTCTTTGACCACACAGGCTTCCAAAAGGACAGCAAGCCAAGCTTTCTGACTTTCTTTCCCAGCTGTGCGCTGGTAGACTGCTCCTAACTGCCGTGCCGGCATTCCATCTCCATGCCCTTCGTAGTGAATCACAGCAGTTCCGCAACTCCAAGAGCCAAGCCTGGAACTTCCTCCTGAAAGGCTCTTCTATTTCTAAGAAACAAACGATGATTGTGCAGAACTGTGGTAGCGCAAGTGCATTCCACTCCAGCCCTTCTTAGTGAGACACAGTGTGGTGCAGCCCAGAGGACAGAGTAGCGGAGGCCTAAACATCCCCCTTAACCCTAACCCTAAGCCAACCACCAGCTGTTCCTGAAGAGTGTTCCCATAACTCAATCATCATCATCAATCACAACCTAGATTTGCAACCAGTAACTTTTCTGGTCCGGCAGCCTTTGTTCCGGGGTTAGGGCAGAAATGATTATAAAATGTTTAAGCACCGAGTGTGCGCACAATGAGTCACACAGCACAGCACCAAGATCCACACAGGGGACTTTTGGCCAGGAGTACGCACACACAACAAGGACGTTTCCCTTCTTTGTGAGCCACAGCTGGCAGCCCAGTGGAAAGAGTGGCGGAGGAGACAGAGCTAGGTCTGTGTGAATTACAAACTCACACAGTCAGTGTGTGTCAGAGTATCCACCAAGAACCAAACATGGAGGCTTCCTTGGCAGGCAGAGTTTCTCTCGCCACCCCAGGAGACCGGGTTTTGGCAACCAAGGAGACAGAGTGGAAGCAGGAGAACTGGGTGGGTCTATTTCTTTAAGGCTGTAAGGAGGGGAGCTTGCCCCCTGATACTCAGTCTTTGAGGTAGGTTGTTGTAAAGTGCTTCCTCACCACTTTGTTAGCAGATTGGCGCCTAAACCCCAGGGAACGGTGTGAAGCACCAAGGAAGGCAGGTATTAGGGTCTCTCTCAGACCAGCCATGGCAAAAGGGGAAACATTGGGCCAATACAGACAGACCCTTTCCAATGACACTTTGAGTGGCCCTGCCTGGTTTGGAGACAGGCCAGGGCTAGAAAAATTGGGCCACTAATAGTACCCTAAAATTGTGTGTGTGAGAGAATACAGGTAGTCAGGCAGGCAGGCAGGCAGTCAAGCAGGCAGTTTTGCAGGCATTAGGCACTGGAGTCGGCAGGTAGTCACAGGGCCAGGCAGGCAGGCAGGCAGGCAGGCTCGTAAACCCCAGGGAACGGTGTGAAGCACCAAGGAAGGCAGGTATTAGGGTCTCTCTCAGACCAGCCATGGCAAAAGGGGAAACATTGGGCCAATACAGACAGACCCTTTCCAATGACACTTTGAGTGGCCCTGCCTGGTTTGGAGACAGGCCAGGGCTAGAAAAATTGGGCCACTAATAGTACCCTAAAATTGTGTGTGTGAGAGAATACAGGTAGTCAGGCAGGCAGGCAGGCAGTCAAGCAGGCAGTTTTACAAGCATTAGGCACTGGAGTCGGCAGGTAGTCACAGGGCCAGGCAGGCAGGCAGGCTCGTAGGGCCAAGGGGAGGCAGGCAGGCTTGCAGGCGGGCATGGAGTATTGCAGGCAGGAGGTTAGGTTACAGGCAGCAACTTAGTTCTTGGAGTGTTGGGGTAATCCCAAGGTGGAAAGGTTGAAGCGGATGAAAGTCAACCTTTCCACCGACTCCGGGTCCAGGCGACAGCGGCGTGGCCACAGGACATCTCCCATGTGGGAGAAGACACGCTCACTCTGGACACTGGTGGGTGGGATAGACAAGAGGTCCAATGCCAGAGTTGAAAGAGCGGGCCAGAGGTCTGCCTTTCTGGCCCAGTAGTGCAGTGGGTCCGAGCTGAGGGGTTGGAGGGGTCGGCCATGTACTCCTTCACCATGGTCTGAGCGGGGTCTGCTACTTCTTCCTCCCTGGCCTCCACTGAGGAGGAAACTGCCATGGCTAGGGCAGAGGCCAGGTAGTTGGCTGCTGGAACGGAACCTGGTCTCTGGGTGAACGCTCCTGGAGTACAGAGGGATGTGGATCCTTGCAAGGACTCCTCCTCAGCATCGCTCTGGCTTCCGTGCGCCCTCTGAAACGCCTGGCCCTCATCGGAGAGAGCCCTGACTTGACGGCATAGCTCCATCTTCCAGGATTTCAGTTCGGCAGTGCTGGTCGCCAGGGAACCCTTGACACGAGGGTCGCACAGGCAGGCCATCTGGTACACCTTTTCCCTTCTAAGTGGGCCAAGGCGGGTATCCACGCCGGTCAACAGCCTGTCTGCCAATGCCCTGATCTTAGGGAGAAGATTGCCTTCTTCCCGGATACTGGTCTCTAGGCGTTGGCGAAGGGCATTGACCAGGGGGAGAATGTGGCCCAGGCTGGCGTTGTAGCTGCTGAGGACGTGGGTGGTCTCCTCAAAAGGCTGCAAGATACCCGCCATCTGGGAGAGGGCGAGCCACTCGGTAGCACCAAGGTCCAATTCCCTCCCCTCATGCAGGACTGGGGTGGTTGACATGATGTATTCCAACACTTCCTTCTGCTCCACCAGACGCTTGACCATTTCATGGGTGGAGTTCCACCGGGTGGTCACGTCCTGGATCAGGACGTGCTCCGGTCGGCCCGTCTCCGCCTGCCTCTCACGCATCATCCTGGCTGCCTTGACGCTGTGAGCGAAGTGCCCCACAATCTTCCGACACTTGTCCAGCAAGGCCCTGGTCTCCCTGGTCCCCTCACTCCAGGAGTCCTTTGGTGCACCCAGGCCAATGGCATCGCCCACCACTAGATGCAGTTTGTGTGCTGCGCACACAATGCCCTGGAACCCTGCCCCAAGAACCGCATTGGTCATGTTACGGCCCGCGTCTGTAACCATGACTCCACGATTGACCTGTCCCTCTGTCCCCAATCCCCACTCTCGCATTGCTGTCTTGAGAATGTCAGCAATGTTGATCCCTGTGGTGTTGTCCTCCATGCTTTGTGTCTGGAGAAGCACCACCCTATACCCTCTTGGGGTGCTGCCTTGTGCCTCCCCCTGCAGCTGCTCATGGGCTGACCGGGGCTCCAGGACCTCCTTGGGTTGCCACCAATGAGCCGTCAGTGAGAGGTATCCGTGGTGCCCACCGGTCCAGAGGTCGGAAATGAAGTGGATCTTCCTCCCTCTGGCCGCCTGCAGCAGGGCCCGGATCCTGTCCCTGACAGACTCATAAAGGGAGGGAAGCACCCGCCTGCTGAAGGTACGCCGGGATGGAGTCTCGTACCATGGTGCCACGTGCTTCATCAGGTGCCTGAAGCCTGATGACTCCACAAAGGAGAGGGGCAACCCGTTCATGGCCACCATTTCACCCACCACTCGAGTGGTGGTTTCCTGTGCTTTGGCCCTATTTCGCAGGCTGACAAAAGTCCCACCCAACAGCCCCACTTCCTGCAGAGTGGCCTGCCTCTTCCCACTCTCACTAGCGGAGCTGTGTTTTTCTTTCTCTAACCCTTCTTCCCCTCTCTTCCTCCCTGAAGAGCAAGGGCCTGACAGGGTTCCAGGCAGAGTCCCAGGGTGCTTCCTCATCAGGTGGCTGCGCAACCCACTTGAGGAGAGGTGTTTGGGGTCATTCCCCCTGCGCAAGACCACCCTGCATATCTTGCACACCGCCACCCTTGCGTCTTGGGGGCTGTTCTCAAAATGCTCCCAGACACACCCTCGTGGCTTACAGAAAGTAACGCCCCCTCTGTTATTGCCTGCCGCTGCCGCTGCTGTGGTGCTGGTGTGGCCTCTGCCCTGCCGGGAAAGTAGACTAGTACTACTGCTCTCACTGGTGGTACTCTGGGTGGAAAGAGGGCTGCTCCTTCCGTCACTGCCTGGAGCCTGCCTTAAGTCTGTCCCTGCCAACAGGTCCTCAGAATCTGGCATGTTTAGATACAAGGAGCCCGATTCTGATTCTGATGCCATTTCAGAATCAGAGCCCTTGTCTTCTTGCTGATCAAGGCCCAGGGTGGGGCTGTCAGGTAACGGAGATGGGATTTGGTACGCCTCATCCATGCTTCCCTCGGTGACAGACGATGGCACAGTGCTGCTTGTGCCACTGGCACTGCTACTCGGGGAGGGAGTTGCACCAGTATCACGTTCAGCACTACTTCCTGTCCCTTCCCTCAGAAACATGCCCCTATTTATCTTAGTAGGGGTCCCCCTCCCCTGCCCTCTAGCTGTGCGACCCCTCCTCATTTTTCTCACTTCTTGTGGCTCAGGCCAGGGAATGTATAATGTGATAGTAAAGAAAAGCCCCAAGGAACTCTGCAATTAAATGAGTGAGATGGACTCACAACAGCAGCACAACAAACAAGGAAATAGGAGCAAGGGGTTTGCCAATCCTGGCACCCAACTAAGTCTCTCAATGCCCTGCACAGGGCAAGTATAACAAAGAGAACTGTAACTTCTTCCCAGTTGTAATTGGATTGTGTATGTAGACTGTGGTGGCAAGTAAATGAGTGAGATGGACTCACAACAGCAGCACAACAAACAAGGTAATAGGAGCAAGGGGTTTGCCAATCCTGGCACCCAACTAGGTCTCACAATGCCCTGCACAGGGCAAGTATAACAAAGAGAACTGTAACTTCTTCCCAGTTGTAATTGGATTGTGTATGTAGACTGTGGTGGCAAGTAAATGAGTGAGATGGACTCACAACAGCAGCACAACAAACAAGGAAATAGGAGCAAGGGGTTTGCCAATCCTGGCACCCAACTAGGTCTCACAATGCCCTGCACAGGGCAAGTATAACAAAGAGAACTGTAACTTCTTCACAGTTGTAATTGGATTGTGTATGTAGACTGTGGTGGCAAGTAAATGAGTGAGATGGACTCACAACAGCAGCACAACAAAGAAGGAAATAGGAGCAAGGGGTTTGCCAATCCTGGCACCCAACTAAGTCTCTCAATGCCCTGCACAGGACAAGTATAAAAAAGAGAACTGTAACTTCTTCCCAGTTGTAATTGGATTGTGTATGTAGACTGTGGTGGCAAGCAAATGAGTGAGATGGACTCACAACAGCAGTACAACAAACAAGGAAATAGGAGCAAGGGGTTTGCCAATCCTGGCACCCAACTAAGTCTCTCAATGCCCTGCACAGGGCAAGTATAACAAAGAGAACTGTAACTTCTTCACAGTTGTAATTGGATTGTGTATGTAGACTGTGGTGGCAAGCAAATGAGTGAGATGGACTCACAACAGCAGCACAACAAACAAGGTAATAGGAGCAAGGGGTTTGCCAATCCTGGCACCCAACTAGGTCTCACAATGCCCTGCACAGGGCAAGTATAACAAAGAGAACTGTAACTTCTTCACAGTTGTAATTGGATTGTGGATGTAGACTGTGGTGGCAAGTAAATGAGTGAGATGGACTCACAACAGCAGCACAACAAACAAGGAAATAGGAGCAAGGAGTTTGCCAATCCTGGCACCCAACTAAGTCTCTCAATGCCCTGCACAGGGCAAGTATAACAAAGAGATCTGTAACTTCTTCACAGTTGTAATTGGATTGTGTATGTAGACTGTGGTGGCAAGTAAATGAGTGAGATGGACTCACAACAGCAGCACAACAAACAAGGAAATAGGAGCAAGGGGTTTGCCAATCCTGGCACCCAACTAAGTCTCTCAATGCCCTGCACAGGGCAAGTATAACAAAGAGAACTGTAACTTCTTCACAGTTGTAATTGGATTGTGTATGTAGACTGTGGTGGCAAGTAAATGAGTGAGATGGACTCACAACAGCAGCACAACAAACAAGGAAATAGGAGCAAGGGGTTTGCCAATCCTGGCACCCAACTAAGTCTCTCAATGCCCTGCACAGGGCAAGTATAACAAAGAGAACTGTAACTTCTTCACAGTTGTAATTGGATTGTGTATGTAGACTGTGGTGGCAAGTAAATGAGTGAGATGGACTCACAACAGCAGCACAACAAACAAGGAAATAGGAGCAAGGGGTTTGCCAATCCTGGCACCCAACTAAGTCTCTCAATGCCCTGCACAGGGCAAGTATAACAAAGAAAACTGTAACTTTTTCACAGTTGTAATTGGATTGTGTATGTAGACTGTGGTGGCAAGTAAATGAGTGAGATGGACTCACAACAGCAGCACAACAAACAAGGTAATAGGAGCAAGGGGTTTGCCAATCCTGGCACCCAAGTCTCTCAATGCACAGCACAGGGCAAGTGTAACAAAGAGAAATGTAACTTCTTCAAAAATGTAATTGTGTATGTAGACTGGTGGCAAACTGGCGAGTAAATTAGTGAGGTTGACTCACAAAAGCAGCACAAAAACCAAGCTAGTAGAAGCAAGGGGTTTGCCAATCCTGGCAAACAAGTTTCACAATGCACAGGGCAAGTGTAATTAGGAGAACTGTAACTTAACTTCTTCACAGATGTAAGTTACAACTGCACAAAAACCAAGCTAATAGAAGCAAGGGGTTTGCAAAATCTGGCAGCACCCAACTTTCACAAATAATGCACAGTAACTAAGATGAATGGAACTTCTTCAAAGATGTAATTGAAGAAAAAGTTCTATAGAGGTAGCTGGGTGCCTGCCCTTCAACAAATGTTTGTTTGAGTGCCTGACTGCAGAAAAATGAATGAGGTGTTGGACAAGTGAAAGAATATCTATAGCGTTAAGTAAAATGAAATTGTAAAATGTTCTATAGAGGAAGGTGCCCTAGCCTTGTTGCCAACAAATGTGTTTGAGAAATTTGAGTGCACTGGTTGGCGAGGGAGACTCTGCCTACTCAGTCTGTACTCTGTAAGTCTGTATAATATTTTTAAAATAATTTAATCCACAGCCTCCAACCTCCCCTTCTAAGCACTAGTACTGGACCTTGGATGTTGCTTGCCACTTGCTAATAAACTGTAGAATAGAAAATAAATGGAATAAAACTATAAGCTGCTACTAGGGTAGGGTAGGGTTGCTGGATTCCCTTCCAAAACCCCAATCGCAACAGCAGCAAAAAAGCTGTAGGCGCAGGGTAAAAGGACCTTGGCCAAGTAAATGAACTTGGTGGGAAATTGGGATACAAAAGAAATGGTATGGTAGTGTAAAATAATATATTTTCAAAATAAATCCGCAGCACCTCCCCTCCCCTACCGCTCCCACTCAAATCTTCTCTCTCCCTTGAAGCAAATATAAGCAAATAAAAAATGGAACTCTTCCTCAAAAATGCAGAAAACAAAAAAGAATAAACACTGCGTTGCTATTCCCCACAGGGAATAAAAGAAATTATTATGTTTTGCGAATTAAAATCAATTCAATTCCCTCCCTGCCTAGCGAGACCGAGACCGCGACCGCGAAATCGAAACTAGACTGAGCGCAGCAAATCAGCCCTGACCACCCTCCACAAGATCCAAGCCCAGACTGTGACGGACTGGAACTGCCTCGGCTTTTTATGCCCTCTGGCACATCCAGAAGTGTCAGTCAAAACCTGTCCATGCGATTGGTGGAATGGCTCCGAAAATTTGCATGGTCCCGTCCCATGGCCAGCCCATCGTTGCGCAGGTGTAAAAAAATAAATTAAGAAAAAAAAATAAAAAAAAATCAACGGAGACGTATTTTGGCAAGACAAACCCACCGCTGCTACTGTAAAAAATCAAGCATTTAAAATAGGTTACTTTCGCATGTTTCTGTGGTGCTTTGGGCAAGGATTTCCAAAAAAATATTGCAGTCGCCATTTTGGACCGGGGATCGGGGTTTTTTTTAACTTTTAAAAACTTTTTTTCTGTGCCGCTTGGCATTGCGCGATTGCCGCGTGCAAGTAACGAGCACGACAAATCAGACCAAATTGTTCGTTCGTCGGTTCGAGCTCGAATTCTGGCGGAGTAATTCCCGTTACCGTTTCTGTAGAGTAACGGATACGAGTAACGGAAACGGAAACGGGAATACCGCTAAGTCGTGCCCATCTCTATTAAGGACTTTTCCAAGGAGTCCTCTCTCCTCATGAGGTGGCTAAAGTACTGGAGCCTCAGTTTCAAAACCTGTCCTTCCAGTGAACATCCAGGGCTGAGTATACTTTTGACTAATTCTATTTATATTACACAGTTTCTGAAGTGTCAGAATTCTGGATTAGGCAATGAATTTTAGGGTGTCTGCATTAGGGAATGTCTGTAATGCAAAAAACGAAACAACAACAAAATGTGATGTGCTCCTCCATGCACGGAGCAGCACATCAGAGGAAAGCAACTGAGGTATTTTGAAGGTTGGATTTCTGTCATAAATTTGCAAAATGCTCCTACGGATGGCCCCTGTACCTCCATGTCAGTCAGTCATTGGGTCATAGCCAAATCTGCTGTAATTCTCAGAAGCCCTACTGTTTGTTAAACAAATGGTATTACTCTAACTCTGTGCTGGCTCCGTCACAAGTTATGTTTGTGGGTTATTATTGTGAACAGAGATTCAACTGCGGCCCAGAGAACAGGCCAAAGAAGGATGTAAGCGTGTTAGCTTAGCTTTGATACTGGACACTAGTGTTTCCTAGAAATTAATCCTCCATTAAAAGAACAGATGGCCAGTGTTTTTCTGTGGTTCAGCAGGCATAAGAGGGGTTGTGTGACTCCTATAATTATGAATGACTGGGTCTGCATAGATCTTAAAGTTGGATTAATGGCAGCTAATCCATTGTCAGAAATACACAGACTTGGCACCTCTTGTCAGCCTCACACAGTCTCTTACAATGAAATCCAATGTGTTCCTACTCAGAAGCAAGTCCCTTTACATTCAGTAAGACTTCCTCTGAGCTAAGTGTGTTGAGGACTGAATCCTTATTCCTGCCCCCTTTCAGGTTATGCACACACAAACACATGGAAAAACCACTTGGGATTTCTTAAATCTTCAAGCAAGAGAGGAGGGGCTCATCTTAAGCACTGGTATGGTGCACTGAGTCTGTGTGATGAATGAAAGCTCTGCGTGCAAGTAAGCACCAAAATTCAGACTGGAAAAGTAGGTTCAAAATGTGGAATTACTGTCCTTTGGATTCACAATTTGGAAACTTAACAATTCAACATTTCTAGGCCCAGGTGTTATTATTTCAACATTATTTGCCTCCGTCACTGCTGTAGACAGAATGTGAAGATCCATTCTGGCGTATGCTGTCCTTTTGCTATTCAGTAATTAGTCACATTCCATGAACTTTAGGTTGCCGTTGGTTTTCAGTCCTATAAGTTTTTTTGCAAGCATAGGAGGCCACACAATTATGTTTATTACAGAGTTATTAAAGTAGGCTGTAAAGTAGTAAAATTGCTGCCTGACTTCTCCTTTCTCCCCTGCCACCCCCTCTTCCCAGGGGTGTGTTTTGGACAGGGAGGTCAATGGGAAGTAGGGGCAGTGCTCCTTCCCCTCTCCACACCCCCTCCTGTCAAAAAGCCCCAGCTGGGACGTAGGGGGAGGGGCGAAAGGCAGAAAAGAGCAGCCAGGAAAAAAAACTGCAATCAAAATTTACTTACCTTGGGGCTTCAAAGTAGCAGGGGTTCCTTCCTGAAGTGATTTTAGGGACCCCCCTGAAATCTGGAAAGATTTGTGGATAAGGGGACTTGGTTATGACACTCTAAAGGGGCTGGGTGGGGATTTAATTGGCGAAGTGTGCTGGCAGCGTGGAGGCAGTTAGGGAGTTAATACCATAAACTCCCTGATTGTCTCCAGGCTCCCAGCACACTTTTCCAATTAATTAAAAAAATTAAAAATTTAAGAATATGCGCTCAAATTTTTAGAAATATGCCATCAAAATTACTTATTTTGGGGTACCACAGTAGTAGGGATACCTTCAGAAAGGTAGGAACTTTTTTCTAATTGGAATATTGGAATATTTTTCTAATTAGAAAAAAGGCTCCTAGAGGCACCCCCTTTGGAGCTTAATAACTCAGCCCCCTTACTCCCAAATCACTTCAGATTTGGATGGTTCAAAGGGAAGAGTCCACAGGAGCTACCAAAACTTGTTGGTGCCTCTTGGACCCTGGGGAGCCTGTTTTAGATAGTAATGAAACGGTTCATTTTCAACAAAAAAGACTGTTTTGTTACTATTCGAAATGAAATGGGGTCTTTCATTTTGTTAGCTTACGAAATGATTTGTAAACTAATGAAATGATGAAACAGCATTTTGTTTTCATTAGGGTGCCCATCCCTAATTGAAAGGATTAGCCAGTGGTGAACACTGTTGCCCAGGGAATGCCCAAATTCTAAGAATACAGTCTTCAGGGTGGCTCCTTTCGTGTCTTCTAGGACATTTATTTTAAATCTTAATTCATTTTACATACATTTTTATGTAATAATTTTATAACATTCTGCTTAGTAGTGTATGTTTATCTGTCAATATAATTTGTTGGTGCTTCTGACATGAAGAAAGAAAGAAGAAAAAAGAAAGAAAAAGAAAGAAAGAAAGATTTAGCACAATCTGAGGATTCCTCCTTTAATACTTGGGACAGCAGAAATAAATGGGTTCTTGACTATTCCAGAACTATTATACTAATTGATCTATTGTCCTCCCCCCCCCAATAACCATGCTAACGATTAAAAAAATCCTGTCAAGAGTGAGCATTGCTACATGCGTAGGGCCAGATATTAGCTGCAGAAGGCCCGCTGTTCCCATGGAAACAATGAAATCCTGAGCTGTTCCTGATAAGAGGGCCTCAGCATGAATATTAGCATCTCCCAAACAGAATTTGTGGGTAATCCACACTACTTACAAGAAGACCCAGAAACAGCTTATGTGGGAAGAACAGGCAATGTACTAAGAGACTCCCAATCCTATCTTGTGGCCTAGTCACTAAGCATGTAAACCCCTGAAGACTCCTGGACAGTGCACTACAACAGGGGAACTGGCTTATGATATATCACTTGAATTCTCCCTCCTTGTCTATCAGATCATAGCTGCCAGGGCAGTGAAAACCTGTTGTGTTCCCAGACAGAATTCCTCCAAAAACCAACATAACAGTGCATCCTCTTGGTTTTGTCAGCAAGTCATAACATATTTTATGGAAGTGGGGGAGTGGCAGGAGATCAAGCTTCTCTCTCCCCCACCTCTGTACTACAAGTGTACAAGGGAATGACGTGAATTCAGTCTATAATGTTAGCCTTACATTTTCATATTGTACTAGTACACATTTAATTCCGCCTGGGATTGTAAGATGGCAAGAGGCCTATACGTCTAAATCATAATAGAGAAATTGCCAAGAACAATAATTTAGTTCAGAGAAAATTATTGCAAGAGAAATATACATAGATTGGTGTCTTGCTTTCTGAAGGAGGAATCCTGCAGAAAGGCGCCATATCATTTTCCAGAGATATTTTTAGAGAAGGGGCTATCAATTATTCATGCATTTTAATTGCATTGTTTTTCTCTTTGTCTTGTTAAGAACATAACTCAATAATCCTTTGCTAAGTGATTTCCACCGAACAATAGGACTGTTTCAAAGAACTAAAGGGCCAGATGGCTCGTGGGATTGGTAATGAGCATTTGAGCTTTCTGGGTTGTTTACTTGTTCTCATCAGATTCCAGAGGACTGTGTGTGTATTGTGTGTTCCATCGTTATGGTCGTAACCGACTCTTCATGACTCCATGTACATGGAGCTTTCTTGGAAGGAATACTGGAGTGGTTTGCTAGTTCTTACTCCAGGAGCCTACAGCACCTGGTATTCCCTGGTGGTCTCCAAGGTTGGTGGGCCAACCCTGCTTAGCTTCTGAAATCAGCATCAAAGTGCTGTTTTGAAAAGCTATTTGCTGCAAAACAGGTTAAACCAGAAGAAGATGCAGCTTTTTGGCATTCACACACGACCTTTGCTTCACATCAAAATGTGCATCAGCAAGCAAAGTAATTTAATCAAAACCCTAGTGGTGGTGCAGGAAGATGCGCTTGAGATGCGCTTCAGGGGGCGTGGTAGAGAGGGGTGTTCAGAAGATGTGGTTGACCGTGGGGACATGCTCTTTAGATGTGAATTCAGTAAAAGAAAAAGGCGCATTTAAGAGGTAATGTGATAGAGGCCTAGGTCAAAAATGCCCATGCATTGGCAAAAGCCCCACAGCTACCCAGAAAGATAGTCGTAAATTGTTGGAGCAGCAAGCACAATTAACTGCTACCATAGCAAGTCCACCCATCCCTTGCAGCCATTTTTTAATATTTTAATTTACCATGTTTTGAAATATTGCAGTCCACCATCACTCTCACCCTCACCCTTTCATCTGCTTGAAGAGGAGTAAACCCCAGACTCTCATACCTGATGGGAAAAAAGACAATAGCAGGTGATTTGAAGATCTCTTAGCTTGGCCATGACAATGTAGAGCTGGAAGAGAGTTCCCAAATACCACACCACTACTTGAAAAGCAGACATATTATATAGGTGAACTTCCAGTGTTTATCTTTTTATTTTCATTCATTTTATATTTTTTGAAAATGATTTTTTTCTGCACATTTTATCAATTTATTGCTCACTATAATTAGTAATTCTAATTTTCAGTTGATGGTTGAGTAGTTCAATTACTTGCAATATGACAGGCCTAATGAGTCTTTTAAATATTTGAGCTGATAGTGTGCAGTTATAATTGTTGTTGTTGTTGTTGTTGTTGTTGTTGTTGTAGATGTACATTTCCTATTAATTCACATTCTGCTTTGTAGTAAATTAACTTCCAATGGTGAACACAAAATGTGTCTTTTACCTCCTTGGTGCCTGAACCACTGATAGCTGCAACCCTGGAGAGCCTGATATTTCACTTCCTGATATTCAGTGGCTTGCTCTTACACCTCCTTCAACATCTGAATGTATGGAATGTAAATGGTGGTTTCTAATGAACAGTTATCGGAACATTTGATCATGTTCTGTAACTTTCTTTCATTCATTTTTTTGCTGTTGTGTCTTTACTGAATTTCCAGTGTTGAATTTCTTGTTCACATTTTTATCTTTTCAAGACTTAATCCTCTTAGTGGAAATGTTTTGTGTAGACAGGCGTTGTTCCTGAAGACAGCATCCCCCAGTAGAGATGATACTGTACTGAGCTGAGCACATTGTCCCATTTGTGACAAAAAAGGGAGGGAATAGGAAGTTGCCTTGTTGCTTCGTGCCTAGGGGTAAATCCCTTCTTCACCCAAAACTATGATGAACTCTCTCCACCATCCCAAACGATCTTCCCCTAGCCTCAGCATCCCTAGTGAAAAGAGTGGTGACGTGGAAAGGTATTTTCTAATAGTTGTATGTGTGTGTGTGTGTGTGTGTGTGTGTGTGTGTGTGTGTGTGTGTGTGTGTGTGTGTGTGTGTGTGTGTTGTGTTGTGTTGTGTTGTGTTGTGTTGTGTTGTTACAGTTGTGACTGACTCTTCGTGATCCCATGTCCATGGAGTTTCCTTGGCAAGAATACTGGAGTGGTTTGCCAGTTCCTACTCCAGATGCCTACAGCATCTGTTATTCCCTGGTGGTCTCCCATCCAAGTACTAACTAGGGACGGCCCTGGTTAGCTTCCAAAATCAGGCAAGATCAAATGTACTTAGGGCATATAGACAGGCTGCCACAATTTCAGTGCTCCCAGCACCACTATGTACCACATTTCAAATACAGTGGACCCTTGTATAACAAACGTTTTGTATAACATAAAATCAGTACAACATAAAAAATTCTGGAGATAGGGGCAATTTGCTTAACAGAATGGTCTATGGGATGAGTCTATACAACATAAAAATGGTTGCCATTAGGGATTACTTTGTTTTCAATGCATTCCCATGGGAAATTTGTGTAAAGGAAAATTTGCTTAACAAGATTTCATTTGGAACAAATTAATTCCTTTATACAAGGTACCACTATGCACGTTTCACTTCTCCTTAGAGATGGGCATGAAACGCCAAAATGGCATTTCATTTCATTTTTTGTTTTGTTTGTTCTTGTTTCATTTCATTAGGAATGAAACAAATTTTTATTAAAAATCTGTTTCATTCTTTCCTTTGCTTCTTTTTTATTTTTTTCCCTAGCACCAACCAGCTGTCCTGCAGGCTGGTTCGCACTTTATATATATATATAAATATCTACGCACTTTATATATATATATAAATATCTACGAAAACATATATATATATATATATATATATATATATATATATATATATATATATATATATATATATATATATATATATATATATATATATATATATATATATATATATATATATATATATATATATATATATATATATATATATATATATATATATATATATATATATATATATATATATATATATATCCCCCCCCCCCGGCCAGCACTGACCAAATGGCCTGCAGGCTGGTTGGTGCTTTTTTTAAAAAAAAATATTGTTTTTCTTTAGTTCTGAACAGCTGTAGCGCAGCTGCTGAGGGCACTTTTTTAAAACCAGAGGGGCTGCACTACAGCTGATCGGCGCTGCCAGGCCCCCTCTGCTGGGGTTGGTCACAGCAGCAGCGGGAGCAAAAAACAAAACAAAATGAGCGAAACAATTTTTTTTGTTTTGTTTCATTTTGTTTTCCTTTGAGGAGGCGTTCATTATTCAATTTGTTACCTAATGAAACCAATAATGAATAACAAAATGAATAAAAATTCATTTTGTGTCCATCTCTACTGGCTTAACTGTTTTTCTGGCTTAACTATACTTTGAATGAGTGCGATGGTAAGCAAAACAGACTAGCCTTTGCTGATGGGTATTATTCTGTCCTTTGGAACTGGGAATGGTTCCCAGACCACATTTTGCCAAGGAACGTTTGTCATTCTTTCTAAGAAAATACAAATGCTTGTGTTATTAAGGGAAAAATACCTCAGAAAAGAAAGAGGATAGAAGTCTTGGTTCTGATTATGTTGGGGATGTCAGGAGCCATAGCTTCCCCTTTCATCTCTAGAGGACAAAGGGAAGCTATCTCCTCAGTGGGGTGACATGAAAAAAATGTGCTAAGGAAGCGACATGAGCGACCTTAAGACTAACAATTTAAAATTACCGAAATACAAATAGAGGTCATTGCAGGTAAATGTTCCTTTCTTGCTTAAGCATCTTCTTCAGTGTAAGTTGAGTTGCCCCCAGTCACCTCCAACACTTCCTCTCAATGAAGCTTGCAGTTTGGCTACAGTTTTACCTGCTCAGAACTGTGATGATTTAGCCATGGTCAGTGTATTAGCTGTCATCTCTCCAGTTGGACAATTGTCCAGTTGTCCAATTCCTTGAGTCTCTTGTTTGACATATCTCACATCAAGCGATGCTCCAAGACAACATGCTTTACCTGTGAGGTTAGCCTCCCCCCACTCCCCACCCCGGGGCAGATCTTATATACCCTTTATTGTCTTTACCAATCTTTATGAGTTCTGCTGGTTGACTTGTGATTACTGGTGCCACCAGCCCAGTCAGTGTCTGCACATCTGGCAAATTGTTGTTGACAGTCTCAGATTTAGATATGCAGTACCCTTTAAATATCTTTACAGCCTTTTGCTTTCTAATCTTTCTTAGTTGGTGAATTGGTCCTTCCTGCAGAAGTATCTTACCAGTGCTGCCACATTTCACCTTGTCCCAGTACTGAAATATAGGTTTCTTGTTGGCTTTATAAACTCCATTATCAAACTATGATAGGTTGTCATTGCCTTGCTTTGATGTCCTACAGCCATTAGTATAGCTGATGGTGGTGATCTTTTAGGCATAAACTTTGAAAAAAAGTTATTTAATTATCTGCCTTTTATTTAGGAATGATTTCCTTTGCATTCATTCTGAATGTCAAGAAAGTAGGTCATGCATCTTACTGCATTCCACTTCTATTTCTCTGTTCAGATGATTTACTAGTGCTTTGTAATCATCAGGGTTTTCACAGGCCAAAGTCAGGTCATGTATACATGATTGCTTTTCAATCTCTATATCAACGATTTACCAGGATATTTATGTGATGTTAATACTCATATGCTTAAAATACAGGATAAATTTCTGAACATTCGGTTATATGCTGATGACATGTTCTTAATGGCTCACTCACAAATAGGCCTTGGAAGGTTATTACAAAAGCTGAATACCTATTGCACTAACAACTTCCTAAACATCAACAAAACTAAATCTAAAGTGATGGTTTTTAGCAAATGAAATGTGATACAGTATTTAATTGGCAAATAAATGGAGAGCTTATCAAACAGGTTAATTCCTTTATATATTTAGGAATAGTCTTCAGCCATACGTGGTCCTGGCTAAATCATTTCAAAAAAAGTGCCTTAAAGGCTGAATTAAGTACAAAATAGCTATACAAATTAATTAGCTACAACTATCCTGGTACTTTACTTCCAGTAATGACAGTTTTTAGGGCAAAAATTGTGCCAATGCTGACTTATATGAACGATTTACCAGGATAGTTATGTGATGTTAATACTCATATGCTTAAAATACAGGATAAATTTCTAAACATTCTGTTATATGCTGATGACATGTTCTTAATGGCTCACTCACAAATAGGCCTTGGCCTTTTTGGACATACCCCTGACTTCGCACACCACCCTGACTTCATTACGTTGCATCCCTGAGAGGAAGTAACCTTCTATTTCCTCTTCACATTTCCTTTGAGGCAGGACTAAAAGGCTAAAGAGCACTTGCTCCCTATTAGAAGCAATGTTTTCATAAAATGCTCCAATCTCACCATATTGAACAGTAGATGCAATAAACAAGCCTCTGGGAGGAGCTGAGCAGTTCTTCTTTGTCCTTTCATCTGTGCAGAGCTCTCCCCAGCTGGCTGGTGGAAAAGAACCTTGTCTCTGTCTCTTTCTTTCTGTAACTAAGATCAGTTTCAATGGAATTTTCCCAGCAAACTCCCACAGGATCTGTGTCCCTTTTGGTTTTACTAGACCTCTCAGCTGCTTTTGATACTACAGACCATGGCGTCCTCCTGACTTGTCTCTCCAATATGGGAATTGGGGGCACTGCATTAAAGTGGCTCTGGTCCTTCCTGAAGGAAAGAATGCAGAAAGTAGTGTTAGGTGCTTTGTGTGCGACACCATGGCTGCTGACCTGTGGAATTCCCCAGGGTTCTCTTTCTGTCTCCTATGTTATTTAACATCTATATGAAACCACTGGGAGAGATTATTAGGAGTTTTGGGGTTAAGTGCCACCAGTATGCTGATGACACCCAGCTCTACCTCTCATCACCTCAGGATTCTAAGGGAGCTACTATCTTGACTTTACATGAGTGTTTAGCTGCAGTAATAAACTGGATGAGTATGAACAAATTGAAACCAGACAAGAGAGAGGTGCTCCTGGTCAGTCAAAAGGGAAAATAAGGGATAGGGATGCAACCTGTACTAGATGGGGACACCCTCCAATTGAAAAAAAAGAGATGCATAGCTTAGGGGTGCTCCTGGAGTCATCCTTGAGCCTAGATGTCAGCAGTGGTCAGGAGCGTGCATTTGCACAATTAAAACCAGTATGCCAGTTATGCCCATTCCTGGAGAAACCTGTTCTACCCATGGTGACACATGTCCTAGTGATGTCCCGGCTGAACTACTGTAATGCGATCTTTGTGGGACTTCCATAGATCCAAAATGCAGCAACCAGATTGCTGACTGGAGTGGGGTACACAGATCACATTACACCCCTATTAAAGCAGTTCCACTGGCTGCAAATAAGCTATCGAGCACAATTCAAAGTGCTGACCTTAACCTACAAAGCACTATTCATCCTGAGTCCTAGCTACCTCAAAGATCAAATCTCACAGTATGAACTGGCTCTTACAAAGACTTCTGGGATTGAAGATACTAAGACAGTTACTTCATGTCCATTCTCATCCCAGGAGGAAGTTCATTGCATGTTGATGCCACTCGCGGTCATGTGGTCTTCTTCCAGTTCTGTCCCTGTTCCCATGTACACACGGGCATGATGGATGATACTGGTATGACTGTTACTGCACGTCCTCATTCTGTGATGAGATGTGAAATTCCATGCCTTTGTTCTCTCTTTTTTTTTGTTTTGTTTTGTTTTTGTTGGTTTTTTGTTTTTTTTTGCCTGACCTTCTGTTTTTCGATGTTTCGATTCTCTGAAGCCTTGCCTTCAATGTGTTAGGGAGCTAAGTTTGTGGCATTTGTCTTTTAATCTCTCTGCACTGTGTTGCTGACTCCATAGGGAATGTACTGGTGAATGGCACTTTACACTCATGCCACTAGATGGAGAATGGCACGTTGCGTGACGAGGCTTACCTCACGGGCACTCATCTCGGAACAAGAAGCGTGATGAGCAGATTCCCAAGGCCAGGGAGGGGATCTCTCATCCCACTTAAAACACAGTTCATGGGGCATGGTCAGGGTGAACTCCCCTCGTCCTGCAATGGACGTGCAGTTAGATTACTTCGTACCGGTCCCAAGTGGGACCGCGAATAGCGATGAGATGGACGTGAAGTATCAGCCTATGTCTGGTGTCTTGGATGCTCAGAGGCTTTGTAGCATTTTTGGTTCTTTTAAGTACAGTATTACACACTGTTGGTCTGCAACCAGAAGCAAGAACCCGCATTTGCATCATTTCCCCCCCCAGCAGAATCAGCAGGGGAAAGAGCAGGCCACAGGAGGCCCAGCCCAGCTCCCAGAGCATAGACCTGCCTGGACATAATCCAACCCAGATAGAAAAAGTGCTGCACCACTCAGTGGTAAGAGGACCCTTTTTTGTTAACCCAGACAATCCTTTACTCTCTGTAAGGCCTTACTATGAATAATCAGAGCTCTAGTGTCTATAGTTGGAAGCCCTGTTTCAAAAGTTTGGGAAGGACATTCCATTCAACCACCAGCAGGGGTGGAATTTGAAATCTACACTCCTGGCCTGAGCCTTACAACCCCATTTTGAAACTTGTTTTAAATAATCAGATCCAGCATGGATATCAAGTCAGAATATTAACTCAACCGAAAAAGAGAAAGAGGAGGAATTTCAAGGTTATCCATGAGCAAACAATTTTCATACTGCAGTCATTGGCAAGAGTAAGAAGGATGCATGGAACCACTGAGTCAAAAAAATTATAAAGACCATGGATGGAGGCAGACATGCTGTCACTAAGGAAGTGCATGATATTTAAGGTAGATAAATACACTCAGAGAATATGGCATGATAAAAAATGTGCCTTCAAGATCAAGAATGTTTTTTATTTTTAGGTAAGTGGTAGTGAAACTCTTTTTAGTTTTTTGCTGCCAAGTTTTGATTTGTCAAAATGGTAAGGGGGAATTTTCCAAGTGTTCCGATGAGATGTGCTAAGAACATCAGGCACAGAAAATACTGTGGTAACCGTCTTGATAGTTATGCACACAATACATATTCCCTGTTAAAGGAGTCCTCAGAGAAATTCTCGAGTGCCATCACCAAAAAGCCTTTGCTGTATCTAATTGTGTAGTTCTTAATGGTAGATGATTTGTTAGTTTCAGAACACCAAGATACTTACTGTATACTTGTCAATGTGATTCACACTTTGGAATTTTAACTGCATTATACTTGGGCTCTTTGCTTTGAATTAATTACTATGACATTCATGTTTAGAACATGTTCACTGTTCATCATTTGTTTCATTGCCTTTACTGAATACTGTACTTTGAACTACAACCTAACTGTTTTTATATTCCAGAACACCTGGTGTTTGCCTTGCAGTTTATTGGGTGGCCAAGTCTATAAAACAGGGAAGGATGAGAGGTATGCATCCCCTCTTTGTTTGTGCAAGTCTTTAAAAAATAACAACCGCAGAATCAAAGCAAGTCTTATGCCTGCAGACAGCTTGACAAACAAAGGAGTCTTCCATCCATCTCCCCATATGTTCTCTAACTGCTTTTGCATACAATGTCAACAAAGAAGACAGCAATATTGGTGAAAAGGTAACAAGACTTGTCCAGGGTCACAGAGAAAGTCATGATGGACTGGATCATCTACTGGAGCTCCTTGGGATGGATCTGAGCAACAGCCTTAGGGGTGGGAAAAGGCAAGAAACCCTTCTGACTGAAAATTGGGATAAAAAGGGAAGGAGGAAGTACAGGCAAACATCATGGTAAAGTAGGTAAGAAAAACCCAGGTAGCTTTGTTTATCCATATCAGTTAGTCAGTTATAGGTCTCACTAGAGATGGACACAAATTAAAAAACAAATGGCAAAAATACTAATTCATCACTTTGTACACATGGATGCCCCCATCAAATATGAATTAATTAATTTCTGACAATGCTTGATTAACTGGTCTCCTAAAACAGTCCTCAAGACACATAAAGATACAGTACCAAATTTGCAGGGAAGCTTCCCTGGACTCTTTGGTAGAACCCCTCAAACTTTGCTAAATATTATATTTATGATTTTTGAGTTATTCATCCTCAAATAGTACCTCCCCAGGAAAGTCCCCCTCCCAGATACGCAGAGATACCAAAATTGCAGAGAAGCTTCTGATGACTCTTCTCCATATCTCCAAGTTGGATTAAGATTGGGTTTCCAACAAGCAATTAAAAAGTAGGATTCGTTAGGGAGGAAGGAGTATTAAGTAAATGGAGAGGCCAACCAATCAGGAAAATTCAAGATCCACTATGTCTCTGAAGATCCTCAGTTATCCAGGTGAGTTTATCTGGAAGTTGACTGATGAAGCTGTTTGGATGAACAGTGAAACGTTTCAATCTCGCAAAAAAAGAAGTCCAGTTGCCATGACTCAACTTCCAGATCAAGATCAACTACTGTAGTATGTTTGGAAGAGAGCTTAAATTAAAACAAAAACAACATGCTAATAGTATCATATGTCAGACAGCAAAATGGAAGAGATTGTAGAGGATTGGGATAGAGGGAATGGCCTTCCACTGAACTTGCTTGGTAGCATAGCAGCCGACTTTCCCCACCTACAGCAACTGGGCTATACTAGCTGAAGGCTTCTTGAGGGCATGCACCAAGCTGGAGAAGGCTGCTATCCAGTGAATGGTACAAGATGATAAACGATAAAGCAGCTGATGCTCCAGCGAGGTGTCTTATCTTAGGCCCTCCACAGTGAGCATGAGTGCTCCCTCAGGCCCTCCACAGCAGATAGGTAACTTGACAAACGTCCATTTTAATATCCCACCATGCTCTGAGAAGTCCAGGCCATTGTGAGAAATTGTAATGCGGCTGTCCTCTGAAGTTCATTCTGTCTCCATCCCCCTGTTCACTGCAACAATAGAACAAATGGATTTCCAGAATGGGCACCGGACTAAATGGACTCCAGCTTTCATGGATCCGCTCAGAGGAAAGCTTTTCATTTCAGCCTGTCAAGTAGAGAGGGGGGAAATCTGTCAGTTTCACTTTCTATTTTGCTCAGAATTCATGAACATTGACCCAATCTGGTCAAAACTAAATGAAAACAAATGTTTTGCTCTGCCTTATTAAGAAAGGAGAATGCCTTCAGTTTCACTCTCCTAGACATTTGTATCTTGCCTTTTTTTAAAAAAAAAATAAATTATGGTAACAAGTGAACTAAATTATAGTATGATCCATCTTTGTGACCTATTCCTTGATCACATAGTTGGTCCTTTACTGCCTCCTGGTGGGTATATTTTCAAATTATCCATTTAGGGCTACTGCTGTTTAACCTGCAGCTGATTTTTCCCAGTTGGGTCTGTATGTAGTTTGTTGCTGTAAGAACAATGGATTTAAAGACTAACATGTTTCTTTTGGCATAAGAAGAATTAGAAGCCCGCAATACATCTGAACAAGTTTGCTGTTCTGAAATGAAATGAAGTGAAATGTGCTACACTATTCAAGATTCCAGAATGTTTGCTGCTGCTGCTTTAGTTAATAATGAGAGCAAAGGAGTGAATTGGTTTTACTGGATTTTACTGAATAACTGAGGAATTACTGAATTTTAACTGAAGTGTGAGAAGAAAATGGTCTTTTGCCAAAGAAATGTTTGATTAAAGTGCAGTCCAGAGCAAAAATCACCTGTAGTCAGCAATGACCCAAAATATTTTGCTGCTTGAACCAGGATGGCCTGTGAGAGAAGTCCTCCCACACCCAAGATGCTCAGTACACTTGGAGATAGACAGAGTTTGTTTCAGAGAAACAATTCCTTTCAGAACCAGAAGCAGAACAAATGTAATCCACTGTCCATCTGCCAAAAAGACCTTTGTATTCATATGGGTTCCTTTGTCCAGGCACTTGGGATCCTGAAACAGAGACAATGGCCAGAATTCTCTTGGATCTGTACAGTGTGAGGAAGTACTCTTGCAAACCAACTTATGTGCACTCCTGGCTGGCGTATCAGCTTCACAGGTTAAGAGAAATGGCAGTATGTCCAGTTGTTATGCTGGGTCCATGTGATGGACAGTAAGCCAGAAGAGGAAAAAAGAAAAAAAGTAAGCCAGCAAGCCAGAAGACAAAAAAAGAGAACATCTATGTAATCACCCTGATGCACCCCCCCAAGTAAGATTATGGCCAATGTGATAGAAAAGAGACCAGCAATGAGACAAAAGTGCCTCTCTCAGTTTATGATATTCCTGGACCCTGGAAGAGAAACCAAAGAAGGAAAAACTGAAGTTTGGCATTTTTTTAAAAAATGCAGCTTTGTGATGGTTAATTTTCATCCTCCTTTTCCTACCAGCGTTTTCTGCGTAGTTTCCCAGTGGCGAACTGCACAGAAAAAGATTGTGTGCTAACTGCGAAGAGAAGTAAATTCTGGTCCCGTCTGACCATGCCTCTAGAACAGCAGTTTCAGCGAAGTTTCCTAAACCACCGCCAGGGGCTGGATTTAGAAACTTTGCTCGAAAATGCTTACTTAATTTGCTTCTGTAGCCACGACAGGACCCTGAAAATACGCAGTAAAATCTGTTGTTCCCCCCCTTTTAGCAGCTTCCCGAGGTTAAACACCATGGAGGCTTAGAAAGTAGAGCCAGAAAGAAGGGAAAAATGTGAAGTAGACAGGTAGAGATGGAACCAGAATAGGAAAATATGACACAGAAGAGAGGACACTGACTGCACTTTAAAAACCATGTGACTGACACCCCCTAAAATACACATGAAATTTATATACGCAGAAAACTATGGTAAGACCGCTACCTTTGTTAGCTTCTGGGATGGGTGCTTAATTCCCCCCTATTCAATTGTTTTGTGTTTTGTATTTTTGTATTATGTTTTAGTTTGTATATTGTTCTGTTGTTATTAATTTTAATAACAAAATTAATTTAAAAAGGCTTTCAGCACCTTCATAAGATTTCCAGTGCTGTTGTAGCAACAACATTTTGGAAATATGAATAATCGAGCCTGGTATACCTACTAGGATGTCTGGATTCATGGAAACATCATTTCTCATGGATGTATTCCATAGAATACCAGTTGGATAGACACATATAATCTTTTTCCCTTGCCTTTGAGGGCCTCAAAAAACTGCTACCCAAGAGTGGATATACTCCAGAACCCCCTTGCCCTATTCTGCAGATATACTGGTTTCAGGCACAATGATGTCATCACCTGTACAGATGTAAAATACTGTAGTTGTGAGTCACATTGGCAAGTGAATATTGTACAGAGATCAATCCACAACTACCCAATACATCAGAAAAGCACCGTAGATCATTTTTACTGGCTGTTTCTTCAATTCACAGCATAGATATACCAAACACTGCTGTTGGCATTACATCTACTTAACGGGCTTTCTCCCCGGGGAAATCTTGGGAACTGGAGTCCATTGGGAGAACCTGCATGTAAGAGAGCCATTACTTCCCTTCTGCATTCCATCTTCAGCCCAAATCTACTTTCTGACTCAACAAAGCAATCACAAGGCCATAGGGTTATTGGGGAACCCGCCTCCCATCTAGTTGATAATCTCTTGCCTATAAGTGGTTTTGGTCCTTCTTTGTAGAACAGAGATAGAAAAGAGAAAAGAGATTGAAAAACCAGTGTGATTACCTAATTCAGTTCTTCAAATTGAATTAGGCAATCACAATATCCCACCATCATAAACCATTATTATTTTAAAGGTCACCAGTGTCTTCATGGTGTTTGTGTGTGTGTGTGTTTGTGTGTGAAACAGCTTTACTTTTTTTTAAAAAAAATCATAACTTGAAAATCATTTGCCCAAATGTCCTCAAATTTGGCCCAGAGCAAGAGCAGATGGTCTGCTACATTGATGTCAAATTTGGCAGTTGTCAATTTCAAAGTTATAATGGGGGGGGGGAGAGAAGGGATTTTTGAGTTGTCTTATGGAATACTGATTTGCTCTGTTGTGCTAATATATATTGCTGCACTCTCCTGCAATAATAATGAGTAGAGATGGGCACGACTTAGCGGTATTCCCGTTTCCGTTTCCGTTACTCGGTTCCATTACTCTACGGAAACGGTAACGGGAATTACTCCGCCAGACTTCGAGCTCGAACCGACGAACGAACAATTTTGGTCTGATTTGTCGTGCTCGTTCCTTGCATCGCGCGATCGCGCGATGCCACGCGGCACAGAAAAAAAGTTTTTAAAAGTTAAAAAAAAAACGGTTCCCGGCCGAAAAGCAGGCGGAAAAATGCCTACCGTGCCTCAGGGCACCTACCAGAGGGGTTGTTTCTGGAGGTCCCCGGCCTCCCCCCCATCCCCCGTCCTGGGCTGCTCTGGTGGGACTTGCCAGTCGCCGCAGGCTCGCAGCCAGCCAGCAAAAAGCACAGTCTGGCCGGCCGCCGGCCGCTGCAATTAAAGCGCAAGCAAGCGGCACGGACGGCACAGGAAAAAACTTTTAAACTCTCCCCCCACCCATTCCCGGGCCAAAAAAGCAGGCGGAAAAATGCCTGCTTGACTAAGGGTGCAGGGCACCTACCGGAGGGGTGGTTTCTGGAGGGGAGTCCCGCCTCCCCCCCGTCCTGGGCAGCCGGACTCGAGTCGCCATGCCATGCGGTGCGGGCGGGGATCCAAAATGGGGCGGCAAACGCACTATTGTTTTTGAAATCGTGGACCAAAAACACACAAGCACAACAGAAACACGCGAAAATTTATAAACTGCCAGATTTTTCACAGTAGCAGTGGGTTTTTTCTTGCAACAAAATGTCTCTCCTCTCCTCCTCTGTCCTCCATTGATTTTTTTTAATTTTTTTTTACACCTGCGCAATGATGGGCTGGCCGAGTGGCCAGCCATGTGGGAGTGGACGACCATGCAAATTTTGGAGCCATCCCACCAATCGCATGGCCACTTGGCCATGGAGACTTCTGGGATGTGCCAAAAAGCCCCCTAAAACCTGCCCTAGCCCCCTAACCCTAACCCTTGACTCCGTACCAATACGTCACAGACTGTCTTCTTAGTGGGTCAGAGAGGCACCCAGAGGTGCAACCCACTAGCCGACCGTAACCTTACCTGTCACTAGCCTAACCCTAGCCCTAATCCTAACCCACCTTAACCCTAAGCCAGATGTACTTGCATTGCACTACACACAAGTACAATTCCCTTCTGTGTGAGACATGGTGGTGCGAGAGCCTTAGTTAGGCATCTCACTATGGCTCTGGGTTCAGTGCCATCCACTAGTCTTCACAGTCACTGTCTGCACATTCTGTTATGCAATATCCATATGGCTATTGCATAGCATTTTGCAGCAGCAGCAGGTGAGGAGGGGAGACCCCCATGTTGAGGGGTCTCTTGGAGCCTGCTTCCCCTTCCTAGTGGGTGAGGATAGGAGGCACCCATGGGTGCCTCCAGGAGCCCACTTCCCTTATAGCGGGCCAGAGGAGGCACCCACTCCAGAGACGTGCCTCCAGGAGCTCGCTCCCCCCCCCAAAAAACCAGTACTAACGAAAACGAAAAAACAAACCGACTAATTTTTGCGAATTTTCATGAAAAACGGAAACGACCTGAAACGGAACCGGCCCGACTAACGACAACTCGAATTTTTTTTTCAAGTCGTGCCCATCTCTAATAATGAGATTATGCCACAGTTCTCTTTCCCATGCCCTTACCTTCTCTATAGAAATCACTAAAGTTTATGCATTTATATAACTCTTCTATTTAATAATAAATCACATAACCAATTATTCTAGTTTTGGTGCTATTTTATTATTGTTCATCTCCACCTATCTGCTGTGCACTATAACATTTGGGTAAAGATCAACACATACTGTTCAGATCAAAATTCATAGCTATATACTTGGGACTAACAAGACAAGGATAATATGCTTGTATTTTTACATGAAAAGACACAGGTAAAGGTCACAGACATAATGGGTGATGACGGGTGAAGCTAAGAGTCACAGAGTGGGAAGTCCATGGGCTTTCTGATTAGCAGGAGCTGTGGATACATCCATAATCTCACAGGACTCTATGAGCTTAGCTACTATTGTAGCGTGGGGTTAGTGATTCAGCAGTGATTTCAGCTCTGAGACTTTTTGAGCAGGGAGGCAGTTACTTCAACCAGCAATTACAGATCAATAAACAACAGCTACAATCAGAGAATACATAGCTATACACCCTCTGATCTTAGCTACAATCAGAGTTGCTGTGAGAGAAATGAATCTTCCCAGGAACAGCAAACTCTTGCAAAATATCTCAGTTTGCAATGCAAAGTATTTGAGCTTGGAAAAGCAATTAAAAAGCAAAAGTAAAGCAAAGTGTTCTGCTTATATACCGCCCCATACCACTACAAGTAGTCTCTGGGCGGTTTACAATTTTTTTAATTACAGTGCACAGGCTACACATTGCCCCCCCAGCAAGCTGGGTACTCATTTTACCGACCTCGGAAGGATGGAAGGCTGAGTGAACCTTGAGCCTGCTACCTGGGATTGAACCCAGGTCGAGAGCACAGTTTTACCTGCAGTACAGGCATTTAACCACTGCGCCTTAAAGCCATTAACTTTAAAAAAATATCTGCTCCTCATTCATTGATATAGATTGATCTATCTGTCTGCATGTTTAGGTTCCTTGTGTGTGTGTGTGTGTGTGTGTGTGTGTGTGTGTGTGTGTGTGTGTGTGTGTGTGTGTGTGTGTGTGTGTTTAGGGACAGCTATCCGGACTACCATGAAGTGAACCTGTGCTTCTAAACTCACAACTTCACAATAGCATGGATGAGACCAAATAAGCACAAAAAGAAGCCTTATGAATGGAGTAACTGAGGATGGTGAAGCCAATTCCCTTTAAGGGCCATAGTTGTCTTAGGAACAACTTCCACATGTTTTAGAAAAATATCATTTGCGGCAAACAGAAATTTTACCAGTAGATGGTGCTGTAATCATACTGGTCAGTTGCAAATTTTTCTACTTGGCCATACAGAATTGTTTCTTTTACTATGTGTGTGTGTTGCATCGTTACAGTCGTGACCAACCTATACAATAGTACAAAACTGTTTCTCAGAAGCCCCTGCAAAGCTTATAGTTCTGGTCTCAATTTAATGTTCTTTGGGAGAGCTGGTTTATTTAGGTTACTATCTATATGTCATATTTTAATAAGAAGGTTGTTCCCAGGAAAGCTTAAAATGGAAAATGGTAAATATGCCATCAGCAGTGACTGCTTGAATAAAACAAGAGCTGGGGAAAAATAGTGTTTTTGTGTACAGCTTCTGGGGTCCTTCAGCTACCATGGCCATTAAGAAAGCTTTTGTTAATTGTTGCCCCCAGAAAACATCTGTCTAAGTGCTCTATATAAAATCTTCGAGTAGCATTATTTGTGTGCTAGGTGCCCTAAGCACATCCGATCTCGCCTGATTTCGGAAGCTAAGCAGGGTCGGCCCTGGTTAGTACCTGGATGGGCGACCACCAGGGAATACCAGGTGCTGTAGGCGCCTGGAGTAGGAACTGGCAAGCCACTCCAGTATTCCTGCCAAGAAAACCTCATGGACATGGGGTCACGAAGAGTCGGTCACGACTGTAACGACACAACACACACACACAGCATTATTTATTTATTTATTTATTTATTTATTTATTTATTTATTTATTTATTTATTTATTTATTTATTGTCTGTGTCTCTGCCTGCCTGCCTGCCTGCCTGCCTGCCTGCCTGCCTGCCTGTCTGTCTGTCTGTATAAAAGGACCCAAGACAGCTTACATAATTAAATGACAACATTAAAGATAACAACAGTGAGTATACAAATGCTAAAAAAAGATAAAATACTGCACAAAAAACATTCATCTCCCAAACA
This sequence comes from Phrynocephalus guinanensis, assembly GCA_037367245.1. Classification (NCBI taxonomy): domain Eukaryota; kingdom Metazoa; phylum Chordata; class Lepidosauria; order Squamata; family Agamidae; genus Phrynocephalus; species Phrynocephalus guinanensis. The sequence goes on from CM074740.1 coordinate 6,481,596, forward strand.
CATGCAGACAAGTAAAGTATAACAATTCATTGAAAACCTCACTTGGGAGGCCAAATACTGAGGAGAAACTTGCCCGAAGAGAAAGGTCTTTGCCTGCTTACAGAAGGTCAGCAAAGATGGGGCCAGTTTGGCTGAGGTGGGGGGAGTTCCCGAGTCTTGGAGGAACAGCAGAGAAAGTATCTCCTGTGTCCCCACCAAAAATACCTGTGAAGGTGGTGGGGTGGAGAGAACGGTGCAGCTGAGAAGGAAGTGGGTCCAAGAGGGAATTGTTTAACACTTGGTCTGGGTCATAAAGGGAGATGCAGTCTTTGACCGGCTTGGGCCCAAGCCATGTTTCCAAGCCTGGAAGTGGATCACTAGTTAGTGGAGCAGCTATAAAAGAGGTATTATGTGACCCCTCTAGCCAAAGTCAGCAGTTTAACTGCTGTGTTTTAGAGAGTTTCCCTCCTGAAGTCATCTTGGCACCACAGGAAAAAAAAAAAAAGATTTGCCCCATAGACAGTCATACATGGAGTGCATTATTTATTTCCCCACCCCCTTCCTTGTTACTGTGGGAGGGGAGGGAGGGGGAAAAGCCTTAGACACGGACAAAAAAAAAAAAGATTAGCTGCCCTCTTACGGAGGTGAAAGAAAAACAACCAAGTGGTACTTTACAGCGCGCTTAGATGGGCGGGGTCGCACTTAATTGTCTGCAAATCCAGCCAGAATGTAACTAAGGCGTGTGCCAGTCTGGCCAGATCAGACCTCTTCAGAAATGGGGTGCAACTAGTGCACTATTTTTAACTGTGCAAAGGTACTCCTGGTGATTGCCAAAATTTGGGCATCCAGGCTCAGAGATTAATCCAAGTATACCACCCCCCTGGTGCACCAGTGTATTCTGTAAGTTGTTGTTGTTGTGTGTGTCTTTTGGCCATCAATTTGAATGTCAGCTCCCAGAAGCTTCTAGAACAGGGGTCCCCAATCCTCATTATGTGGACTGAGACCAGTCTGTGGCCTCTTACAAACCAGGCTAGAAGGTTCCCTGTGAAGCACCCACCAATGTGGACATGCATGCTCCCCCCCACATGTTGGTTTTGATCCCCCGTGACCAGTCACAACTGTTTTTGTTGATAACTCAGTGGAAGTAGTACAGGGGGCTTTTGAGTGTGCATGCACATCATGAGTCCATGTGTGCCTGAGAAGACCAGTGTGCACATACCTAAGAAGCCCCCCAGAGGGGCAAAACTGGTCCCTGGTCCTAAAAGTCTTAGGGACTGCTATTCTATCTATCTATCTATCTATCTATCTATCTATCTATCTATCTATCTATCTATCTATCTATCTATCTATCTATCTATCCCTCTTAGTGCAAACTACACTAACCAGAGTGGTTTACAAAAAGATAGAATTGAAAATGGTTTTTAATATAGCCTTTTATTATGTTTTTATATTTTAATCTGTTTATATGCTGATCTTAATGATTCTTTGTTTTATAATTTTAATTGCTGGTTATGTGATGCTTTTAGCTTTTGTTCTTTTGTGAGCCACAGTTGGAAGAATGGTGCCATATAGATGCAATAAGGAGAATGAATGAATGAATGAATGAATGAATGAATGAATGAATGAATGAATGAATGAATAAGAGTAATCCTGTTCCTTTCCACAGAATGTACTGGCTCTGCATGCAAAGCATTCCAGCTCACCATACCCATTTCAAGCTTGCAGTGGCATGAGTTATTTGTTTATAAGATAGCAAACTGAAGTGAATGCAGTTTTCTACATTGTAATGATCTACCTCTACATAATAAATTCAAATAGGCATCTTTTCATTGCAGGTTAACCACATCGCTGCTATCATCATAGCAAAACTGATCAACTGAAAACAGAGCAAAGAGAAGCCAGAACATAGAAGTGAAAGGCTTCTTTTACAAAGGACCTTTGCTTTTTTTGCTTTACCTTTCATGAACTCTGGCAGAAGATCAGACAGGGAGGGAGACCTACTCATTAATCTCCTTTAAACACTTATTTGGACCACAGTCAAGAAATAGAAGAAGCTCCTGGCTTAAACCCTTTTGTAGGAATGCCAATATTTTGCCGCCCACTTCATCTTTTACATAAAATATAATACAGAGACATATGAATGTCATTGTATTACACATAGACAACCCCATCCATTCATACATAAGCCCATGAGGACTCATAGACCTTTCCTAAGATGAAGCAGAAGAGTCGTCCAAGGCTGGCATGACCTAACTGAGCAATTGAAATGCATGCCAATAAAGGTCTGACCTTTGTATCTTAATTGTTTTAAAAGGCTTGTTCTTATTATAGAGGATGTTTGTTTGTATGGGGAAGGCTTGCATACCATAAAAGCCTCAGAAGGATGGGTTACAGTGCATTTACCACAGCACACTACACTGCATGATACTTACCAGTGGGGTCATAGCTCCCAATGTCAGGCGTACAGGTGCAAAATCAATGCCTTAGGTTCAGTCATGTGGGGATGAATTGGTTGATAGTGAAAAATTTTGTACCTTGATTCAATCATCAATCCAAACAGGGACTGGATCTAAGAAATCAGAAGAAGACAGACTCAGAAAGGCATCTGCAAAGGAACTAGAAAAGACTTTCCAGTCGAAGGATATGTCACTGGAGACCAAGCTTGAAATTATCTACACTCTTGTATTCCCCGTCATTTTATATGGGTGGCCCTTTGGGACAGATGGTTGTGGTAGAGAAATGAATGAATGAATGAATGAATGAATGAATGAATGAGGGTGTGAAAGCTGGTCAGTAAAGAAAACTGACTGGGAAAATATTGACTCCGGACTCTGCCAGAAAAGACAAACAAGTCAAGCCTGAACTGTTTCGGGAGGCAAAAAAAGGACAAAAATCGAATCCATCCTACTTTGGGTACATCATGAGAAGGTAAAAGTCTCTGCAAAAGAAAATAATGCTAGGAAAGATTGGAGGCAGCAGGAAGACCAAATAAGAGATGGATTGACTCCCTAAAGGAACCACAGGTTTGAGTTTATAAGAGCTGAGCTGGGCTTTTATGGACAGGGCATTTTGGATCTCACTCCTTCATATGGTCACCATAACACAGTGTTTTTCAACCTTTTTTGGGCAAAGGCACACTTGTTTCATGAAAAAAATCACGAGGCACACCACCATTAGAAAATGTTAAAAAAATTAACTCTGTGCCTATCAGACACACACAAACACACTTCTCACCCCCCAAAAAACACAACAACAAATCCATCATCCAGCCCAGGCCCTCCCAAGGCATCCCTATCAAAATGTCCGCCTGCCCTGACCTTCCCCCTCCCTCCTCCTGGCACTTTTTTTCAGAGGAACTTGCAAACCCAAGAAGGTGGGGCTGGGGGAGGCTCTTCACATACGACCCCCCAACCCCCATCTTTTACCCCTTCCAGTATAAGCCTCCCTTCTCTTCCCCCCCGCCTCCTTCCAGCCAGGCAGCCACAGGGCCCAGAAGGGACCCCCCATGCTTGTCTCCTTCCTAGGTCCTAGGAATCCCCTCCTCAGCCTCCCACGTCCTCCCCTTTATTTACCCCCCCACACACAAAAATGACCATTGTCAACGGCCGCCCGCTCCCCACCCTTAAAAGAGGGGTGCGCACGCGCGCTCCTACCTGGCTCGGCAGGGGTGCGTGCCCACCCTCAGGAGGCAAACAGCGAGTGCACAAGGCGGAGGAGGGAGCGAGGGGGGTTCAGTGAGCGAGGAGGGGGAACCAACCCCAAGAACCTTTAAGAGCGGCTTCTGGAGCACCCTTCGCCGCAATGCGCCTGCGCGTGTCTCCCAGCTCTCTCTCACTCTCTCGCTCTCCAGTCTCCTCCTCCTCCTCCCTTATTTCTTCTCCTTCCCCGCCCACGGCCAGCCTTTCCTCACCAGCGCGCAAAGCATGCCGGGAAAGGTAGTCCGCTCTCCTCCCCAGGACCACGTCTCAGACCTGCGGGAGGAACTACATCTCCCAAGGAAGCCTTGCGGCAGCCGGCTTCTTTCTGGACACGCCGCCTTCCTCCGGCTCGCCGGCGCCGCACCGCTGCCTTGGTCGCGAGCGGGATGCGGGGGGGGGCATTGCTGGTGTAGGGAGAATTTTTCCCACGGCACACCAGGCAACATCTCGCGGCACACTACTGTGCCACGGAACAGTGGTTGAAAAACACTGCCATAACACATAAAAACAACTGCACATTATACACACTGGTCTAGTATAATTAAGAAATTAACAAACTCAATTGGGGGAAACTAGATTAGTACACTCTTCTAGTTTAGTATATGACTAAACTAGAATGGCAGGGGGTTGGACTGGATGGCCCTTGAGGTCTCTTCCAACTCTATGATTCTATGATTCCTAAAATATGGGAATACTACAAAATATTGTAATAGAAGTGCTGAGTTAAGAGTACGTCATCAATTGTTTCTGGAAATCAATAAAGCAATTGGATTATTACAAAGAAAGATAGAAATTGGGGAGGCTGAACCAATTCCCTAAATACTACTAAATAATTCCCTCTTAAGAAAGCTGGTTTAAGGAAAGCTATGAAAGAAGAGTGCAATGTTGATGGCAGAGCCATGTTTTGACCCAGGATCCAGTTTCAGAATATCTTGGATACAGAATAGACTACCCATCCCAGAACTTACACTAGACTGGAAGTCCGCCAGCAAAACTGGGAACTGCGGAGAACTGTAGATGCTTTAAGTCTAGGCCCAGTCATGATTCTTATCTTTAAGAATCTGAGGCCTCTAAACACAACCTGGGTGAAAAAAGGCACACATCAAACCTGAATATCGCAATAGTGTTTGCCATTACCGAAGGAACAGAAATTCCCCTCCACATTGTTGGGTTGCCAGATTCCCAACAGCACATTGATCGAAATCTGAGGGAATTTCTATGCAGAATGCAGAAACAGATTCCCCACATGAGTGGCACTGGAGGAAAAACACATTTGATTTCTGTACGTGAGATTTCTTTAAAACCTGGGCACCCATCTCCACATATTCCCAGCCGGCTTCAACAGGGCCAAATGTGGGCAGCTTTATTTGCATAATATGAAAGATTATGCATATTAATGTGGATTGCTTCCATGTTATCAAAATTAAGCTTGGCAATTTTATTTTCAGCCACAGAGAAGTTTGGGCGTTTATACACGACCCCTAAGCTCCGCCGCAAATGGCTGCAAGGTCCAGAACTTAAAAATGTTTACCCACCAGCTCCGAACTTTGCAGAAAATTACGTGCGACCCCGCCCACTTAGCGCGACCAAACTGCACTTTTCTTGTACCTGCTTTTTGGATGTGACAAATATTTGATCCGGTGTAAGGATTGTGAGTGCGGGGCTCTCCTGGCTTCTGTTTGTTCTTTTTTTGCACCCTGCCCCTTTAAGAGATCTGAATGCTGCCGGGAACAAAATGGAGGTAAACCGGCATTCTTTTCTTTCTTTTTTCTCTCCCCCCCCCTCAGGCAACCAGCAACCAGGAAGTGCGGAGGGGGGTGGGGACAGAGAAAGAGCGAGGAACCCCTAAGATCTCTGGTCCAAATTTAAGTGGCCAGCAGATCTTAGGGGTCATGTAAAAAGGCCCTTTGTCTCTCACATTCCCTTCAATCAGGCCTGAGAGGGCAGTGGGACTCCCTGAAGATCTTGGAGCCAAGAAGGCACATATGTAATATATGGTCCTTCAAATACTCTGTGCCCAATCCATATGGATTCTTATAAGCTATAAACAGCACTTTGGGCTGGAAATGACCAGCAGGCAGGGAAGCTGTAACTGGCCAAGCCAGCAGCCTGGCTGTGGAATTTTGGACCAGCTGAATTTCCTTAGCCATCTTCAAAGGCAGCCCCACATTTGTTGTACTACTTGTACTGATTTATTTCAGAGGTCAAATGGTATATATATATATATATATATATATATATATATATATATATATATATATATATATATATATATATATATATATATATATAGTTTTCGTAGATTTTCACGGGTATAGGTATGATGTTAGGGTGGATTCGGGTTTCTTCCCGTGTAGAAATCTGGTTGTTTTGGCGACGTTTCGACGAGGTCTCACTCGTCATCTTCAGGCTGGTGTTCTGGCTTCTTGAAGCAAAGCGTGATCTCAGTTGAAGTCCTTCTATAAATACTGCTGGGGTGTAGGTTTGCTTGCTCTGTTGCTGATTGTAGTTCGTTTGTTCTTTTGTGATCTGCTGTGTGGCTGATATCGTTAAGGGCTTAACTGCTGGTGGGTTAGATGGCTGTTTAGAGACATCATGTGTGGGTGAGGTGCTGGATGTGTGTCTATTAGCCTTTCTTTCTTAACGACCTTGGTGATGGGTGTTCTGGCAGCATCCTGGGCTTTGGTGGAGTGGGGTCCTGTGTCTTGTGAATTCATTTTGGTCTGGCTGCGTGTCTGTGGTCTCCCAATGTTTTTTTGGCGTGTGTACGTGTGCTCCATGTGGTGGCTGGAGTGGGGAGTAGCGGTAGATGGTGCAGTCGTGGTTTTGTTATTGGATGGTGGTTTCGTTTCATCTGTGGGAAGGGTCTGGGTTTGTGTTTGGTGTGGATGGAAGGTGGTGGCATCTTGTGTCCTTTTGGACCTGGTGTCAGTCTTTGTGACAGAGGCTCGTCTGTTGACCAGGGCTAGTTTCCAGATGTCAGGCAAGCGGGAGGTGTCATCACGTTTATTCATGTTGTTTGGGTGTTTCTCTATTTCAATGGCTTCCATGATTATTCGACTGTTGAAGTGTTCAGTTTGGAGATGAGTTTGGTTCTTCTAAAATCAATTTCATGACCTGTTGTTTTTATGTGCTGGAAGAGAGAGGAAGATTTTTCTTCTTTTTTGACTGCGTTCTTGTGTTCTGCGATGCGTGCGCTTATTCTCCTGTTTGTCTGTCCGATGTATGTGGCTGGGCAGACTTTGCATGGTATTTCGTAGACTCCTTGGTTTTCTAGCTCCTTGTCTTTGGGGTTTCTTAAAATGTTGGCTATTTTTTGTTCGGTGCAAAAGGCTGTCTTGATATTGTGTTTGTGGAGAATTTTGCTTATTTTGTCTGTGGTGCCTTTGATGTAAGGGAGGAGGGCAGTGCCGTTGTTCTCTTCTGTTTCTTGGTTCTTGGGGGGTGTTTCTTTTTGGATTAGTTTGGTGATGGTGTTTTTTTTTTTGGAATCCGTTCGCAATTAAAGCATTCGAGAGAGTGTGTAATTCAGTTTTTAGGTGGTCTTTGTCAGCGAGGCGTTTGGTTCTGGAGATGAGGGTTTTTGCTACGGAGTTGATCTGTGCAGGGTGGTGGTGTGATTGTGCATTTAAGTAGCGGTTTGTATGTGTTTTTTTCCGGTAGATGGTATGTCCTAAGGAGCCGTCGGGTTTTTTGTAGATTAGGACGTCCAGGAAGGGAAGTTGGTTGTTGGCTTCTATTTCCATAGTGAATTGTATTTTGGGGTGTAGGCTGTTGAGATGTGTGAGGAAGTTGTTCAGTTTGTCTTTCCCGTGTGGCCAGATAACAAAGGTGTCGTCAACATATCTGAGCCAGAGTTTGGGTTTATGTTCGGACTTCTGTAACGCGTTGGTTTCAAAGTGTTCCATATATAGGTTTGCGATGACCGGTGAGAGGGGTGATCCCATGGGTGCTCCTTCTATCTGTTTGTATCTTTGTCCATTGTGGATGAAGTATGTGTTGGTTAGGCAGTGGTTGGTCAGATCTAGGATGTGCTTGGGGGGGTTGTATTTGTTGTGGATAGCTGTCAAGGCTTCTTGAATGGGCACTTGTGTGAAGAGCGAAACAACATCGAAGCTCACGAGTAGGTCATTGGGTTGTAACTTGTTTCTTTATAATTTCTATGAAGTGGAACGAGTTTTGTACGTAGGAAGAGATGGATTCTGCATAGGGCTGGAGTTGTTTGGCAAGAAATTTGGCGAGGTTTTGTAGGGGTGAGCCTATGGAGCTGACTATGGGTCTGAGAGGTGTTCCTTCTTTGTGAATCTTGGGGAGGCCGTAGAGCTTGGGGCATCTGGATGATTTCTCTCTGGGGATGATGCTTGGCTTGATTTCTTCACTTAAGGGTGAGGCTTTTATTTTGGCTTTGGTGGTTTTTTCCAGGTGTGGTGGGGGTCTGTGTTCAAAGGTATGTAAGCAGGGTCTTGTAGTAGGTTGGATAGTTTGGCTTGGTAGTCAGATGTGTTCATCACCACTGTGGCATTGCCTTTGTCTGCTGGGAGAATGATTATGTTGTTGTCTTTCCTCAGGTTGGTGAGGGCTTTTTGTTCTTTTTTGTGTAAATTGCTTCTGGGTGGTTTGCTGGAGCAGAGGAATTGGTGACTTCGAGTCTGATTTTGTTGGCTTCATCTGGGTTGATTTTGGTTAGGCTGGCTTCCACTCCGCATATGATGTTTTCAGTGGGGATGTGTCTGGGGGCGACTGCAAAGTTGAATCCTTTGGACAGGACTTTGGTCTCTGCGATGGTGAGTGTCCTGTCTGATATGTTGTGAACTGTTTGTTTCATGGGCTGCTGTGGGGGGTTGGGCTTCTGGCGTTTTTCCAGTTTGTGGAGTTTGTTGGTGTATGTGTCTGTCTTGTGGGAGGTCTCTGTTTCAGCTCTCCAGGCGGCGAGTTGCTTGGATTTGTTCCAGAGTGTTGGGTGGATTTTGTTGCTGAGTTTGAGGTGGAGAGTGAGTAGGTCTCTGTTGGTTTGATCTAGTAGGTATCTTTTCTTGTGTAGTTCGTTTCTGAAAGGATCCTGAAAAGAACAGAACTAGCCCTAATCAGAAATATATATATAAATTAGATAGATAGATAGATAGATAGAGATAGATAGATAGATAGATAGATAGATAGATAGATAGATAGATAGATAGATAGATAGATAGATAGATAGATAGGAAGGAACGAAGGAAGGGATAGATAGATAGATAGATAGATAGATAGATAGATAGATAGATAGATAGATAGATAGATAGATAGATAGATAGATAGATAGATAGGCAGGAGGCAACATATTGATTTTTTTCTTTCTTGAACCATTATAGCAGGCTACATTGTTCTTTAATTTTATATTGATTCATTTTCTCTACTGTTTATTGGGACACATTCATTTTCTCTACTCTTTCTTGGGGCAATCAGCTCTCCATTTGTCCTTTTGTTTTTAAGTTACCAAACCTGGTATACCAATGCAAAAATGCAGTGTGATAGTATGAGTCTTCTCTCATCCCCTTTTTCCTTTTTTCCTTCATGCATATCTTTTCCCCCTTTGAACAGGATGAGGCGGAGGCAGGTTTTGAAAGACTTGCAAAGTGTTATGAAGAGCAAGGTTAACCCCTCCCCCGCTCCTTTCTAATTCAAAGCAGGAAATCTCAAGCCCTCTTTCACTCACAAGGGAGCTGGGGGTGGGGGAAGACTATCTCAGCACCACAGAAAACTGACCCCTTTGCAAAAGGCATAAATCAACAGCAATGTTCACAGAGGCTGAAATGATAAGGAATGAAGCAACACATCATTGGTACAAAATAAAACAACCCTCCTAGTGATAACTGGAGGGTTTTTTCGCTACCAGTTGGAGACATGAATTGATCTTAGCCGTGCATCACGTGAATGGAAAATTATGCAACTATTCAAAATAACGAGACCTGTAGAACTGGGGTTCTTTTGGTAGGTGTGATTGAACCATAAGACACATTACCATAGCCCTTAAGACATCTCCATGAATAGGAGCGTAACCACACCAAGCACAGGTTGTCTCCCTGTTCCCTGATTTGCCTCCCAGCACGGCAGGAGTACTTCTGCTTGTCTGGATTAAGTCTCAGTCTGTTTACCTGCAATCCAGTCCTTTACTGATGACAGAATGTTTGATCAAAAGGAGAAAGAGAGTTTGGTGGCATCGGTGATTCACTCCATGAAAGACCTGGGAGACTTAAAACACCTCCATTCTGAAGAGTTGGTCCAGAGGGATACCATGGATGATGGTATCAAAAGCTGCTGAGAGATTTAGTAGAACCAGCAGGGATACACTCCACTTGCCCGGTTCCCAGTGTTGGTGATTTATTAAGGTGACCCAACAGCAACTGATGACCTCCTTCTACTGGTCTACAAGAAAAAGTGTCCTCACATATTGCATTACATTTTGATTTGCTGGGTTGACAGCTGCGGACAAAAAGACTTTACAGAGGGTAGTGAACACAGGTCAAGACATCGATGTCCACTGGATGGCATCACCAGGGACCGCTGTCTTAGGTGAGTAAGGAAAATTCTCAGGGATGATTCACACCCTGGTTAGCCCTTCTTTATTCTCCTACCCTTGGGCAGGAGATACAGAAGCATAGCCAGTAGACATGGGCACGACTCGGTGAAATCCTCATTTCCATTTCCGTTCCTCGTTTCCGTTACGTAACGAAACGAAGAACGACAATTATTCCGCCAGAACCCGAACTCGAACCGACTAAAGAAAAATTGGGTCTGATTTGTCGTGGTCATTCCTGGCGGCATCGCAGCGATCGCGCGATGCCAAGCGGCACAGGAAAAAAGTTTTAAAAATTAAAAAAAAAAACCCGATTCCCCGGCCAAAAAAGCAGGCGAAAATATGCCTGCCTGAGTGAGGGCACCTACCAGAGGGGTGGTTTCTGGGGGGGGGGTCCCCGGCCTCCCCCCTCCTCTCCTGGGCTGTGCATCCTCGTCGTCTCACCAACTCTCCAAGCGGCGCGGCACAGAATTTCTTTTTTACAAAAGTAAAAAAAAAAAAAAACCAATTCCTGGCCAAAAAAGCAGGCGAAAATATGCCTGCCTGAGTGAGGGCACCTACCAGAGGGGTGGTTTCTGGGGGGGGGGGGGGTCCCCGGCCTCCCCCCCTCTCCTGTCCTGGGCTGCTCTGGTGGGGGGCATCCTTGTCGTCTCGCCGCTCGCCATGCCATGCGGTGCGGGCGGGGGATCCAAAATGGGGCGACCGCAATATTTATTTTGAAATCGTGGTCCAAAAACACACCAAAGCACCACAGAAACATGTGAAAATAGCTATTTTAAAACTGCCTGAATTTTTACAGTAGCAGCAGTGGGTTTTTCTTGCAACAAAACGTCTCCATTGATTTTATTTTATTTTATTTTTATTTTTATTTTTTTACACCTGCGCAATGATGGGCTGGCCATGGGAGTCGACCATGCAAATTTTTGGAGCCATTCCACCAATTGCATGGCCACTTGGCCAGGTTTTGACCGAGACTTCTGGGATGTGCCAGTCGGGCATAAAAAGCCCACTAACCCTAGCCCGAACCCTAACCCTAACCCTAACCCTAACCCATACGCCAGTACACTGTCCTTCTTAGTGGGTCAGAGAGGCACCCAGAGGTGCACCCCACTAACTCACCCTAACCTTACCCGTAACCCTAAGCCTAGCCCTTGTGCTAACCCCTAACCCTAAGCCAGATCTGTGTACTCGCATTGCACTACAGCAAGTACACTTCCCTTCTTAGTGAGTCACAGGGCGCCCATAGGGGTCCTCTCTCACTTCGTTCCTCCTCCCCATCCCCAGCCCAAGTGCACCGTATGCCGGCAGGCAGTGAGTCACAGAGGCACCCGAAAGAGAGGTGCCTCTGCCTGCCACTGCGACTTGGTATGCATATCCAATTGGCTATGCATTCCATTTCGTAGAGGGCCAGAGGAGGCACCCACCCCAGAGAGGTGCCTCCAGGAGCCCGCTCCCCCCCCCAAAACCAGTACTAACGACAGACGAAAAAACGACAAACAAAACGACAAATTTTTGAAAAATTTCACGACAAACGGAAACGAGCCGAAACGGGCCGGCTCCGACACACGACAACTCGAAACGTAATTTTTCCTGGTCGTGCCCATCTCTAATAGCCAGTCGTACCAACAGGCTAAAAAATAGTTTTTATCCGTGGGCTGTTAGACTGTTGAATGAGAAGTGATAACATATGATAGACTCATGGGCCGGCCAGTCATGCAACAAGCACACAAAGTGAATGAGAAGGAGTGGGGTGTTTTAGTGGAAGGGGGGGGAGAGATTCAGTACACAGGGTTGTACATTGATAATAAAGGTTGTTTTTATTATTATTATTATTATTATTATTATTATTATTATTATTATTATTATTATTATTATTATTATTATTATTATTATTATTATTTAGTTGTATTTAGTCCAGAAAGGTCCCTGCCAGCCAAAACCTCTGAAAAGCAACATACAAATGTTGCTAATAATTCTAACTCCATGTTTGTGCGTGTATGTGCCATCAGGTCTATTCTGACTTATGCCAATGCTACCTTTTCTAGGTAGAGACTATTCAAAATGTGGTTTACCACCATTTCCATCTTCTAGGGTCAGCCTGGGACTGTGCAGCTTAGCCAAGGCCACACAAGCTGAGTTTTCTGGGACTTGAGCTCACTACTCTGACTCCATGGCCAGCAAACTAACTCACTGCTCTAGGTTCTGGTTTCCTACACACACACACACACACACACACACACACACACACACACACACACACACACACACACACACAATTTACTCCTTTGTCCACTAGAGTAGCATCTATCCCAGTAACAGGAGGTGGGATTTGTTTTAGTGAAAAAGCCTTTTTAAGTAAAAAAAAATTTTTTTGGGTTAGCTGGCTGTGGGAGGCAGAGCATCATTCCAAGATCCAAGGGTGGGTGTGTACAGCTCTCAAACCTCTGGAGGTTGCCCACCTCTGCATCAGATAATTAACCATCAATGCTTTGTATATTTAGTCCAGAGAATATGAATGTGGGAGAACCAGACACGAACACATTTTTTAAATACCTGAAGGCTGTCACAGGAAAGAGAAGAAAGACCTGTGGTCTGCTACTGCTGAACTAGATTAGTGGGCTTAAGTTATAGGAGGTTAGATTCCAACTGAGCATTCAGTGAATGTGTGTGTTTGTGTGTCTGTTATTCTTTCACTGGGACTCTTCAGCCAGGAGCATGGACAGTGAAATCTAATTGCTCGAATTACTCCCTATCAGTCAGTTTCAAAAAACATTTGTTGACATTTTCCTTTGCCTAGATATTCAAGTTCATCTGGTCCACAGGTGCTTTATGTCTCAGGGGTATTAATTTTTCATTTCTATTTTTTAAAATTCCTGGACTTTCTGATTTTTCTCTTGTATTTAACCTGTAACTAAATATGGTAGCCAGGTGAATTCCGGCAAATATATAGATGAAGAAGAAAATAAGCTTATTAATCAACCTCTGGATTAAACTTGTAAAATAATCTTGTGGCACCTTAAATACTAATAGATTTGCTGTCCTGAATTGTGATTTTGCTGAATCTTAAGCTGCCATTAAGTCAACCAGTGCAAATTTGAACATTAATAAATAGGAGCATGAAAAAAACCTCATGCTAGTGGGAGGGGAAAAGAGACTTGGGCTGTTACTTCATATCCCATTCGTCCCTCCTTGCTGTCCCACTTGGGACCAGTACAAAAAAATCTTACTTCACGTCCATAGTGTGATAGCAAAACCTTGTCTGGCCATGCCCCCTGAACAGGGAACAGAACAAGACAAGCCATACCTGCCCCTGGGCTGGGGAATTCTCTTGTCATGCTTTGTTCTCTGTTCCTGTTCCAAGACAAGGGACATGAAGTAACGGCATTGGCTGTTTCCCCCTTTCGCTCTAGGAATACTCCAACAACCAAGAAAGCTGACTGGAACTCCTGCACCAGGCCAGGCTCGGCTGCCCGCCTGTCCCTGCAGGAGAAGGCGGCTCTTGAAGGGACAGGTGGAGAGCCACTATCAGGTGTAGGTCGATCCTCCTCGGGTCCCAGAGGTGGGGCTGAGCTCTCCTTGCCTGCTCGCCTGCCAGCGCACAGACTGCTGAGTTCAGGGTGAGAATGACTCAGCCCACTGCCCACGCTGCTGCTGCCGCCACTCGCCCATGGCAAGTGGTGAGGGCTCACCAAGCTCCTCCTGCTGGGCTTCCCAAGACAGCGGGGATTCAAAATATCAAAAAACGGAAGCCCAACAATTAAAAAACAAAAGGCTAAAAAATCCAGGGAAATCCAGAAGTTGTTACTAGAGATGGGCACGAAACAAACAAAAAATTCATTCCATTATTCATTATTCGTTTCATTATGTAACAAAACGAATAACGAAAATTGTGATGAAATTGGAACAAACCAAACAGAACCACGAAAATTAGGTTCGTTATGTTTCGTTTTCGTTAATGGTGATGCGCAATGAAATGAGCTGTTTTTAAATGTTAAAAAATGTCCTGAATATCCGTAAAAACCCATCGATAATTATTTATTCTGCCTGATAATACCTACCGGGGTGGTTGGGGTCTTTAAAACGTGCAGTTATGTCTTTTCTCAGATTGCTGTATTTTTTTTCCTTTAAGGGGAGTTAGGGGACATCGACCCAAAATAGCTCCCAGATGCCTAATATTGATTTATTGGGTATTAAAACGCCCTGGACATCCATAAAAATGCCGTGATAATTATTTGAAATTATTACCTACCAGGGGGTTGTGGTCCTTAAAACGTTTGTTTTCGTCTTTCTCCCATCGCGATGTATTTTTTTTCTTTTCCCTTTAAGGATGACACAAAATGGATTCCAGCTACAAACTGGCTGCAAGCCATGTGATGGGATCATGTAAATTCTTGGACAATTTCAACCAATAGCATGCCCAGGTTGCAGACTGGGTAGGTGTGACAGCCACAGAGGGCATAAAAAGCTTTGGCAGCCCCCGTCCTCCTTGCAGACTGCGGTGGGAGTTAGGGTGGGATTGCTGTCTCTGCGACTCGTTACTTTAGGCCAGGCAGGCAGGTGTGTGTCTCTGTGTTCCTGCTGGCTGCAGCCTGGCTTTTAGGGGAGAGAAAGAAGAGATTTCTCTTGCAGCCTCCGTGTGTGTGTGCGTACCTCTTGGTGAGCACCCTCCCCTGCCCTGCAGTGCAGTCACTCTGCGGCTGCCTTACGCCCTGGGCAATGCCCGCCGCTGCCTTTGCAGCCTCCCTTCGTACCTAGTCTATACTGTGTCTCTGCCAGCATCATTTTTTTAAAGTCTTTTCCCTCTGGTCTGGGGCATTGGGTGACGTCCACGCACAGAAATGCTTTAAGTCGTGCAAAAAGCGGGTAAAAACAAAAAATGAAAAATGAAAAAATGAAACAAAATTTTATCAAAAAATTCACAAAAAGCAAAAACGAACCAAAACAGACCCGCAACGAAAAATGAAAAACCGAAACATAATTTTTTCGATTTGTTCCCATCTCTAGTTGTCACCAAAAAAGGATGTGAAGTAACAGTTGTCATGATACAAGTAATCACGCCCATGGGTAAATGAAAGCAGGAACTGAACAGGGACAAAACCACATGACCACGAACAACGCTTTCATGGAACGAACGTAATCGTGGAACAAGGTAGGACGTGAAGTAACTGCTTTGTTGTCTAGTGGAACTAATGGGTTTGAATGGGTATCAGGGAAGAGAGGGGAGGGAGAGGGAGACCAGTAAGAAAGAAAGAATTTTGTGGACTGGGGAGAAGAGAGAGGTTAATAAAGTGAGGGCTGGACTCATGGGTTTTTAAAGGCAGACACATTTCCTAGAATTCAATTACCAGAATCCTATTACCTCCATAAGCAGTCATAAGTGAAATGGTGTCAGTGACAGCAGCAAATTTCCACTCCTAAAGAAGTAAAGGCTTGTTTTCCTTGCTTTGTACCAATTATGTCATTTAGCATATGGCATGCAGGTGTTTGTGTGTGTGTTTGTGTGTGTGTGTGTGTGTGTGTTTGTGTGTGTGTTGTGTGTGTGTGTGTGTGTGTGAGAGAGAGAGAGAGAGAGAGAGAGACAGACAGACAGAGAGAGAGAGAGAGAGAGAGAGATGCATTTTCTTAACAGGAGTCTGCCTAAATAGTAATTATTTTTGAGTAACATTCTAGTATCTGACAAACTG
Organism: Phrynocephalus guinanensis; assembly: GCA_037367245.1. Taxonomy (NCBI): domain Eukaryota; kingdom Metazoa; phylum Chordata; class Lepidosauria; order Squamata; family Agamidae; genus Phrynocephalus; species Phrynocephalus guinanensis. Next base: position 6,497,510 of record CM074740.1, read on the forward strand.
AGCTGCACATAAGGATATAAAGTCCGATTTGGTTGGTTCTCATGCAGTAAATGGGAAAACTCAAAAACAATTTCACCTTAATGTGAGATGGTAAAAGAGATACCCAGGTACAGAGATATAATGGCTGAGATCCATTTGGCACAACCCTGATGTGCAAATTTTGATGAGTCACTACCTGGCAATGTTAAACCATATTTTAGTTTAGTTTAAAGCTTCCATGACCCAACAGGGATTTTCTAATATTAAAGACTTTTGTCCCCTTCCAGAGACTCTCAAAAGCTTTCCCAAGGCTTGGGTTCCCTTGAAACCCAAATGCAGGGGGAGATGAAGTTTTAAATTAAACTAAAATAAAGATTAACATTGCTATGTGAGCTGTACAGGGAAATGCATAATCTCGCCTCCCTGTCTGATTGGCCAGCACCAGGGAGAAGGAAAGATGATGTCTGAGGCTTCTTCCTCATTGGAGTTTAGCCCCGCGCAAGCTCAGCGCAAGGTAAGGGATTGGTTGATTGCGTTCTTCCAATTCTGAAGGTCAGCTGGGCTCCCGTGTTCGATTTTGGAAGCTGACCACTTCCGAAACAAAAAGCCCATCTCTCGTTGTGACAGAAACTTTGTGTCAGTGGCACTGGGGTTGTGCATTTTGCATCCGAAAAGAGGCCCCACACAGCAACAAAACTGTGTGCTAAAAAGATTGGGGACCGCCTGTTTAAAAGAAACACATGTGTTGGTACACTACATGTGATGCTACTTTCAAATTATTTTATCTGCCCTTTAAAACTATTGGCTGAAATCCTGTTGTGCATTTACAGAAACAGTGTAAATTTTAGAGGCAGATTCCTATCAGTAAAGAAATCCCCCTAGTCCTCATTTGTTCCATGTCTTATGACTCAATGTGCGGCAGATAATGGCTATGGAAATCTGCTTCCAAAGGTTACACAGTCTGAATAACCGCACAACCAGATTTCAGCCATTATCTCTTTTCATTCTCAGGCACCGCATAAAAAACGGCAAATATAATGTCCTTTATCATCTGTCTATTGTTGTTAAACAGCCTCAGCTGCTTAATGGACTGCTCTCATACATTTTCAAGAGGTGGAACAAGTTTTCTCTTTTCCAATAAGGACAAAGTATTTCCCGAAATCATCTCAGTAGATGAAAGATGTATGATATTCCCATTGCTTGTTTCTCCAGTGTTTAGAACCTCATCCCCCGTACATTTGATCTCTCTTTTCTGTGCCAAGCTTCCCGCCTCCCCTCTTCCCCACCTGTTATAAGCCACAGGCACATGATTGTGTTGCTTACACAATTCTAATTGTTGTCCTTGCAACATTCACATGGAGGTTGTGAGCTGAGTGTTTCAATGAAATCTGATTCTTCTGCTCCAACTTGCCTATAGAGAAGGTCAAAATATTTTCTAGACTCACATCAGTTATGTATTCCAAAGTTAGAACTAAATGAGTAACATAAAGGCTACAATTATTATTACTATTATGACTTTATTATATACAGGTTGTTACTGGCAACTACACTAAGAGTTCCTGTTTCTGGTTCACACATGTATGAGTGGTACTTGCTTTCTATATAATTGATTGCAAGCAGCTGAATATGTAAATTGAGGTTATATGATCATTTCAACTGCAATGGTATGTCTATGATGACTCATTCATACCTGCAGTTTCCCCAATGACGGGACAATGGAGACACAAAGTTATAAACATTTGTTTGTAAGACAACATCTACGTTGCTCATTTACTCCACACTTTGCTTCAGTTTTGGTATGGGCAAAATTGAATTAAAAACCAGAGACTGCATGATCTTTTTTGTTTAGTTTAACTGGAAAAGATGGTTTAATCTTGTTCTTTGTTGGCACAGCTTTCCTCTGTTTTCTGCTCTATGCGATTTCCTGATCTGATAGAAAGGGACACTCATGGGAGTGTCAGTTTCCCTCGATCAAGTGTGCATTGTCTCCAAACAGGCTGAACGCCTAGAATCATAAAATCAAAAAATAACGGAATTGGAAAGGGCTTGTAAGGTCATCAAGTCCAACCTCTTACTCAGTGAAGGAATCCAAATCAGAGTATATTTGTAGGACGATTACATAATTTTCTTTTGAATGTCTCCAGTGTTGAAGCACTTGTCACCTCCTGAGTTAATTGGTTCCATTGTTGTACTGCTTTAACAGTTAACAGTTTTTTTTCTTGATATTCAGCTGAAATCTGGCTTCCTGTAATTCGAACCCATTATTATGTGTCCTGCACTCTGGGATGATTGAGAACAGATCCCGCCTCTCCTTTGTATGGTTTTTTTAAGCGCTTGAAGAGTGCTATCATATATCCCTTCGGTATACTTTCTCAAGGCTACATTATTTCAGCTCATATAAAACAATTTATTTTAAGATTGTAAATTTATGGAGAGGGGCTACTTTTTAAAAAAAATTGTATGTGAGAAATACTGAGAATCTTTCCAATCTATCTATCTATCTATCTATCTATCTATCTATCTATCTATCTATCTATCTATCTATCTATCTATCTATCTATCTATCTATCTATCATGACAGTGATTAGTGAAATCAACGATGTATGAGCAGCTACTAAAGTGATTAAGCCTAAGGCCAGATATCTAAATCATTCATCCATTGGACAGCAGTGCCCTCAAGATGATGTTCTTCTTGCAGAGAGTCAGTGAACCTTCTAAGGGGGCATCCTAGCACAATGTGATATAGACATGCCCACAGTCATAATCAGAATTATTAGCGAGCCCCCACTTATGTTTCCAGTACTGGCACCTGACATGATTATTTCAAATCTGGTTAAGTGCTGTCCAGTTTTAACTTGGGAGATCAAAGCCAGAGGGGCATTGCACTCGGTCAGACCCATGAATTAAGGATATTCATGGAATATCCTGATTTGTTTTTTTTAAATTTGTCCCCATCTCTATTCACTACTACAATAGTGTTTGCTATAATTTGTATTAGAGGCAGGCAAGAAACAAAAAACAAATGCTGTTTCATCACCCGCCTGTGGCCACCACCCGCCCATGGCCCCCCGCCACCGCCTGCCCACCCGCACCTCCCCCCCGCCACCTGCCACCCTGGCCCACCCGCCGCCTAGGGCGCAAAAACACCTAGCGCCGGCCCTGATTGTGGGAAGCTGCTATGCTCTGGGAAGTCAAATTGCGCTAAATCGCAGTGGAAACGACAAACAAAACGACAAATTTTTGAAAATTTTTGCGACAAACGGAAACAACCCGAAATGGACCCGTTCCGACAAACAAAAACTCGAAACGTCATTTTTTCTGGTCGTGCCCATGTCTAGTGGCTTCCTGACTTAATTAGAATGATTTTCTTATAGGCTAGGGGATCCACTTTGGAGTTTAATAACTCAGCCCCTCAAACCCCAAACCTCTGCAGATTTGGTGGGCTTACAGGGAAGAGCTTGAGGAAGCTCCACTGTAGTTTTGGTTCCTGTAGGACCCAGGGGAGCCATTATATATCATTTTGTTCAGTTTCGTTTTGTTTCATTCTGAAATTCTTTTAACATTTCATTAGTAATGAAATGAAACAAAACTACTAAAGAAATGAAACAAAATGCTATATTTTTTGTTTCGTGCCCATCTCTAATCTGCATGTTTCAGTATGGGGGATGGTTGGAACCAATGCCCCAAAGATACAGGGGTCCCATTTATTACCATTATGACCAATCATGAGCTTAACTTGATCCATTATAAAGCATCTTTATAGCATTAACATAAATGCATATGCTAGCCTGAAGGCTAGAAGTAAGCCAGTGGTATGTCTTCACCTCTGGGGGCTCAGTGAGGCTTCTACTGTCAGACAAGTTTGGTTTCAGTCTAAATAGCAGAGACAGGTAGGAGATGGCACGTTGACATATAAAGTGTCTGAAAGAAGATGGCAAGGATTCTGAGTCATTACGTGCACTCAAAAGGCAGAGCAAAGGGCTACTCTGATACGAGGCTAGATCCCAGCATGGCTATCTGCCCCAATTGAAGGCAGCAAATGAACAAGCTTCTGTAAAATTGCTAGGGCAGTATAGCCACTACCACTGGTTCGACAACTATGCAAGGGGGTACCAAACATTTTTGCTCAAAAGAGAGGCACCAAAGTTCCAGCACCCAACCAGCTAGTAAGGGCAAAAACAAAGAGTGATCCATCCTTTGACCACAATCTGCGATCTGCAAGATCTTAGGTAGGCAATGATAGAGGAGTTGAGGTGGACGTGGCTGATGGCTGTGAGATGGCCATGTCTAGTGCTAACCCACCAAATGCCTCCATGAGACAATGGCCTTGGATTAAATGATGGTCCTTGCTGTGCTCTTCAACTCTGTACCCTGTCAATGGTTTTAAGTAATCTAAAATGGCAACTGCCAAAATGCAAAAATAAGCCAGACTGAGCACTCAACAGAGTGTACTTATTTTTGAGAACTCTGTTTTGCTTTTGCAAAAGATAAAATGGGAGAATGTATGCGACACAAAATCCTGAAGCTGGCTGTATGAAATCTGGAAAATTTACTTCCCTCTTAAGACTTTCTGGCGTGTCCAAATTTCATGTATGTTAGTGAGAAAAACAAAAAAAGTTATAGCAATTTTTCCTCTAAATGCAATTTAATAGTATTTGTATTCAGAGTGGCACTGAAACAGATTATGATCCAGTCCAGAGCACTGAGGGTGTTTCCAAATAATGGAGTCTCCTAATGTTAATAAAGTAAAAGCCTCTCAACGTTTAAGTGCCTTCTGTCTCTAAGACTCCAGAATAGGATGATGTGAATTTCTGAGCCTTAAGATTTACTCCAGATACTCTCCGTCAACTCCTATTCCATTTGCAAAATAACTCTTTGAGGTTCTTCACAAGGCATGGAAAGCTCCAACTAAGTACAAAGTGTCCTATAATTTCCACAACAAGTTATATTCCATTCTTTCCAAAAGTCTGGTATCCCTGGAGTAAAATGATGTTCATGGTCCATGAAGAAATCCGTGCTGCCCTGGGGACATGAAGAGCCCTCCTGAGAAATGTTCTGCAAAATTCTTCAGACACTTTGAAGGTTTTTCCCTCACATCACACTTTCAAACACAATTACAGCACCTTCTCCAGATAACATGTTTTGAAACTCCACATCATTACATGAACACCAGGATGGGATTACTGGTTCTCAGATTCCCTGCTCCCCATATACTGGTTCCCCATACCCATTTGGGGTGCTGGTTTGCTTCTCCATTTCTCTAACAACAACAAAAACAAAAACAAAAACAAAAACAAAAACAACAAACCATCATCTCACATGGAACACTCTACTTAGTGTGGACCTTAAAGTGATTATTCTCCTGTGAACCCTAATTCAGATATTCCCATTAAACATAGGCAACCAGGCAAGATGCTATGACACCCTTTAGAAGATGTTGTGGCAGACAAAGAAGCCCAGCAATTGGGCAAAGCCAAGATGAAAACAGTGTGTTAGCCCACAGTTTGGAAGGTCAACTGTATTGTACAAAGAGGGGATAGAAATGATGCTATGAGTTACCAGTCAGGTGAGTCTAAACATTATTTCAACAATTTCATGTTGGACAGAATCAAAGCCATAACCCCATTAACTCCCAAACTCAGAAGCTTAAATCTTCCCTCTCCCTAATTTGTCAGTTGCTTTTATTACTGCCATATTGTGAAAGCCTTACGTTCTTCAGCATGCTGGGGCAATTTCCTCTAATCTAGGACTCATATAAGGAGCTGTCATTGCAACTGTATCAAAACATCTTTTGCTGGAGGCTACTACCTGATGTTCAACTGCTTCCTTCCAAATAACATTTTGGAGGAAGGCAGGAGGCAGCCAGCGTCAATCCTACCTTTGTGGATTTGATCTTTATCTAGTCTAAATCATCCTTCCTTGATGAATGTCATTATATAAAAGACCTAAATATTAAACAAGAATAAGATCTATTTATTTACACTGCATTCTCAGTTTCGGACACTATTATCTGATTGCTCTAATAACAACCACAACCACAATGGAAATGATTAAAACAGAGTCATCAATACTAAGTAGTAATGGAACCTTGCCTTCTGGTGCATGTTTGACCTGCCAGTGCTGATACTATTTATTTATTTATTTATTTATTTATTTGACTTCATTTTATACCACTCAACATACACTGACAATATAATTAAAATAGTATTTAACATAACAGAAATATACAAATAATAAAATACAATTAAATACTGCAGACAAATGTAAACATGTATTTGCATAAAATGTTTAACACATTTAAAATGGCGCACTTGATCAGGTATGCTAGCTAAGCTCAGTAGAATCTGCAGGCAGTATAATGTTTTGGAATGCTTGCCTAAATCACAAGGTTTTGGGTAGCTTTTTAAAAAATTGCCAGCAAAGGAGTTAAATGAATTGCAGGGAGATATTCATTCCACAGCTGAGGAGCAATTGCCAAGGAGGTCCATTCCTCATCTTCTCCTGCTAGATCTCTCTTGGGATTAGCATCCTCTGCTGGCCGGCTTCAGATGTAGAATGGGCAGATTGTTGTAGTTGGTTCTGCTGCTGCTGCTGCTGCTGCTGCTGCTCCTCCTCCTCCTCCTCCTCCTCCTACTACTACTACTACTACTATTACTACTACTAAAAGTATTTGCCAATGCCATCCTAACATCACCCTCCCAACTCATGGCACAAATGCAGAGAAAAAATGCTTTCCGCCTTCCGAAAGGCTTTGAAAACCTTGCTTTTCAGGGAGGCATTTGGCGACCTTTAATTTAATTTATTATTATTTTTCTCTTCTTTTTCCGCCCACTGATCTGTCTTGCTAGGGCTCCCCCCCCCATATTGTATGCTTTTAAACTGTTAACCGCCCAGAGTTCCATATTGGAAGATGGGTGGTTATATATATATATATATATATATATATATATATATATATATATATATATATATATATATATATATATATATATATATATATATATATATAAAGTTTTATTTAAAGCATTTAAATGAAGATTTATAACTAGAGATGGGCATGAACCAGAAAACCAGTGGTTCGTGATGGTTCATGGTCATACAAACTATGAACCATCATGAATCCCTGGAAAAATGAATTGGTTCATGGCTCATTTTTCTGATTTGTGTCTGGAGGGAGGGGAACTTTCCCCCTCTGCTGCCAACCCACTGTCTCTCCACTACCCCCATCACTTCCCTACGTAGGTCTTGCCACCTGTGGTGCCACAACCACTTCCTCCTCCTCTGCTCTGCCTCCTGTGCAGCTTCTAGGTGGGGACATACACAAAGACTGCTGGCTCAGCTCCTGGAAAGGAAGCCAGGCCACTGTCTCAATTGACGGCAGCCGCAGTGGAGGAAGGAGAGGAGGAGGAAATAGGACCAGGTATTTAGACGACATGGACAGTTGACAGGGGGTGGGTGGGCATCCATTTCACTGAAGGAAAACCAAGTGCAAAGTGGAAAAAGGTTCAGAGCTTCATTTTGGCCAAATAGGTTGCAGGACAGAACCACAAACTGAACTATGAAGACACTTTGGGTTTTTTTCTTCCCTCTGGCTCATAATTTGGTTTGTGCCCATCTCTATTCAGGACAGCTGGAAGTTATGATATTACATCCTACTGATAACTAAGAAAGAAGCCCTTCAAGGGTGTGGTAGTGTACATTAGGTTGATACACAAATGATTACAAATGAGGATCATCCAGTATGTTTTCTAATTATATGATATACATATTTAAAGAAGAAAAGAAAAGAAAAAAGGCCTGTGATTCATTCAGAAATTTACAACCGAGGTGAGCACCCATGTTCTGCCAGTGCTATAACGAGAGAAGTTAAGCACTTTATTCTTGAATACGGACTGCTAGCAAGGCAATGAGACTCCAGATTGGTGTCAAATGTACTCGTACATCTAATAACTGAAGGATGCAATGCTGCAAAGAAAATGAATAGGATAACTTTTATATGCTGGAAATAGAGTAGCTGGGATATTTTAATAGTAGTACAGTATTAAACTGTGATTGTAGAAGATGTCCCAGTGTATTTCGGAGAGGAATGTCAAACTCTTTTAGTTCCATCCATTTTATTGTTGCAATTGCAAATATCAGTGTCACATGGGGAAACAGCACTAACGCCTGTATCACATCCCAGGATGCTGAACTAACTCAGGGTGCAGGAACCTCCAGATCAGACAGAAAAACAGCTCACATTTTGGACCACTTGTGATCTGGCCCTGGTGCGAGCTATTTTTCAGCACATAATGTACAAGAGATTGTGAATCAGCCCTGCTGTCCTCTGAGCCCATACTGTTCTGTTTTGGTCTGGTGATATGGCTATTTCTGGGAGGGAGCAGGCTGCTGGGATTCCTCTATATACAGAAGACTTGCTTTGAAGGAGATTGCTCAGAGTGAAGTGACCCTTTCCAGCCCATTCAGATGTAGTCCTTTCTCGTGTATGATCACACTCTTAGTCCTTAAGCTAGTGAGTGAGGCATAGATGTCCCTCCCTACAGTAGAGAAGCTGGAAATGTAACAGAATCTTAACAGGAAAAGGGAAAAAAGAGAAGGAAAGTTCACAGCATCTATGTCAGAGTGTCAGTGTGTGCACAGCGGAGCTCAAGGAGACAATCCAGAAAAATACTGAGCTAGGTTGCAGTCCATCAGAGCTTTAGTCCTCAGTGAGTTACGCAGACTTAGAATTATTTGACTCAAACTCTAAATCTATCACATATATTTAGAGCAGTCTCTCAGATGAAATATCTCAGCAGTCCAAATTATACATAACATAGACATCAGGCAAGACCTCTCTCTCTGTCTAAAGTCACAAACACAGGTAACGAGAGAGAGAGAGAAATTCCTTGTCCAGACATATATGTACCCTCATTGACCAACCAGGTACTAGTTATTTCATGTGCATTTTTTCATGCCTATCACATCAACCCTTGACTTACTGTCAGTAGTTTTGATGATTCAGTGTCTTATCATACATTGCTGACACCTGTGTAGAAATCACCTGTCCAGTCTGTAAATTCATGTTGATTTATTCTATCAATATCTGAGCAATCTAAAGGAAGTAGCTCTCTGGGCTGGTAGTGGCTTGCGTTACCTGGTGTAGGCTGGTCCAGCAAGTGTGAGGAAGCCAACAATGCCAGTTGGTGCAGCAGGCTAACAATGAGAGGCATTCTGTTAATTGTCACGCTGCCATTTAAAGCCTTAGCCCTAAACCCAACTCCAGTAAAAATAAACTAAAGGTAGGGGAAAGCTATTATCTTTATTACACAGAACAATGTAATGGAAAGGAGGAAACAGAATGTGCTTCAAATTATGGCGAGGAGGGGACATGTGGAGTGGCAATCCTCTGGCCAAGAAATGTCAGTTCAGGAGACACTTTTGCCAATAGCATGGATTAACATGGATTAACATGGCACATGTTAATGAGTGTGTGATTAAGATGTCTGAAACCCAATCTTCACCAGGCTTGGAAGGATTGTAGAGGAGAGTTGGATCAGATGTCTATGCAATGTTGAGGTCTTTAGGTATGGGAGGCATTTTCCTGGGGGGCTTTTTGAGGATGCATAACTCAGACATCTGGAACCCAGAGATTCAGGGCAAGAGGACCAGGATGTGGTGGTCACAGGCATGATTGCGCCACAAGGTCAGCAGTAGTAGGATTAGACTGGAAATGTGGCAGCAGAAACAGGGAGCTTCAGGCAGCAGGGTGGAGAAAGGAAGAGTGTGAGGCTTAGGTAAATTTTAGGAGGCAGAACAAGCCTTGGGGTAAGAAGCAAGTAAAAGAGACTCAGCTCTGGACCCGAGATGTGGGGCTCTGTGACAGCAGGGCAGTGGCCCAATCCCAGCAGGCAGCGGTTTCAAATGGCCCAGATTGCTCACTCCTTGCACAGCCGTGGACACGTGTGGGATTCCATGTTCCTTCCTTGACACCTTTTGCCAGCCTCTTGCGAAGATTTTATGGTGGTTAGGAGGAGGGCGTACTTCCCGTCTTTTCCTCTTGCCTCTATAACTGGCCATCCCTGCCTGCCAGTTAGCCACTAGCCAGCTCCATCTGCAGTGTCCCTGGGTTGCCATTACAAGTGTGCTGTTGCCATGATCACCTATGATGCCAAAAATGGGCACCGGCCCAGCTGGTCCCCGAACTGTGATTTACCATGTGCATAGCTTTTTTAGGGAGCATATTGGATATAAATATAGTAAAATATTTCCTGCGAATGACAATTTAGGCAGAGTGCCTTCTCACATTCTCCCTGTTGGCATATGCTCAAAAAAGCCATCATATAACTGAGCTTTAAGTTGGTATTTCATATTGGACCAGAAAAGTCTATGTAATTAAGTGAATATTGGCAGTTTTGGAGCTTCAGACTCTGTGAATCATTCTTATGATGTTACTTGAAAGGTGAGAAGTTTGGCAGTTCAGCCCTTAAATAGAATGTAACTAACTGAAGTTATTTGGCTAAATCTCATTGTTTGACTAAACAGAACCTGAACTTTTTGTTTCTATTGATGGGTGACACTGCCTCCCATTTAAGAGCATTTTTCATCATGTCTTGCCAATGTGTTCATGCCATTTTAGTACTATGGTGCTTGACATTAATTATCATTCATGTATTTGTTCACTGGCAGTATTTCTCGATGGGCCTTTAATTTCAGTCTTCTTGCTTGTTCCCAGTGGATGGACATGGTCTTAGGAATGTGTTGTTTTTTGTGTTGTTAAAAATCCATTTCTATATGCTTATCACATCTAGAACAATAGCCAGGATTCTGTTAGCTTACACATTTGTGGAAGGTGTGACTAGTTACAAATGACACCCATAAGAACAGATTTGATCAAACAAATTCAAACACTGTCTCTAAGAAATGAACATACTTCACATGGAGTCTACATCAGGGAAGAAGTGATCACAAAGCATAATTATTTCTTTCCACCATGATATTGTCACAAGATCTCACGAAATGGAGTTCTTCTGAGTGGAGAAAGAAAAAAGATTAGATTCCACCCCCACCTCCAGCTGTTTGTGATTTAGTTTCAAGGCAGCAGCGAAAAATTGTCCATCATTGCTCTGAAGTGGATTTGATTGTTTCTGCAGTTCAACTACATAATGTCCTGAGAGGTCAATCTAGTTCTTGGTTATTAAGAGAATTTCAGCTGCTGCAGCCTGAAAAGAATGGAGTGAATCCTTCAGCTGCTGTCTTTAGCATGCCTGAAGAGATCCATGGATGTGATGGTTTTAAACAAATAAACAAATGGTAATCCTTCCAACTGTGTCTTATGTCTTTAGCATGCTATAGTAACTAAAAAACCAAATGTTCTTTCTATCTGCCAGCCACCCAAAATGTGATGGTTTAGACACACAAACAACTTCCAAATGGCCATTGTGAAGTAAACACTAGCTTAATTTACAAGTCTCACTGAGTATCTCTGAGGGAATGCTATGGGGGAGGGGGACAGGTTAATCATAAGGAATATGACGAAAAAAAAAACGAAAATGAAAAATTTTTCTTTTTAGCAGCCTTTTTCAAACACTGAGAGACACACATAACACAAAACACAACTTCTGAAAAATTTTTCGTTTTCGTTTCTCCCACAAAAGAAGTATCTCTTCCTTTTCCTTCTGCAGTCACTCTTGGGTGCTCTTCCCTCGAGATATGAGTCCAGCTCCTTGGCATTTTTCATTAGGGATGGGCACCTTACGAAAAATGACACACTGTTTTATCATTGTGGAGGTCAGTCTTTCGAGTGTGGCTGGGTTACCATACTCCCCACACTAGAGGGTAGAAAAAGGTACAACCTCACTCTAGCACAGTCATCTCACGGACCATTGACCTGTACCAAATTAGACTCAGGTATCGCTGCCACCAGTCAGGTATCCCAGTTCAATCACAGAGTCCCAGAAAAGCTGTAATGTGGAAATATGAAATTTAGGCTTATTGAATAAAATATGATGTTGAATACAGTTCACTTGTGTTCAGTTATTTAAAGTTTCTCAAAGCAGTTCACTCAAATACTGATCTAATCCCTCACTCAAAGGGACAGTTCCCTAACTGCCCTGTTTCTTCTTCAGTGCCTCTCAGTTTCCTTATCTTAGCCCTGTCTTTGCCCTCTCTTGGCCCTATCTACCTCAGGTGGAGCTATTTAAGCACTGAGGCTCTGCCTCCACATTCCATATTTGGGCGTAAACATTAATACATTATTCCCCCTCCTGTACAGTCTCATACAGGGTGAACACTACAGTCATGTCGTAAGTTTACAAGATGTTTCAAAATGAAATGAAACACCAGCCAGCATTTTGTTATGAAATGAAGCAAATTGCTATTTCCCCCCTCTAAAATGAAACAATTCATTCTAGAGGAAATGGCAGGGGAGCTTCTCCAGGGTCTCCCCTGTAACCCCTTGAAATGTGGAAAGGTTTGGTTTTCAGGGAAACTGAGATATTAAGCTCCAAAGAGGGTGATGGGGTGCTTAATTGAAGGAGTGTGGATCAGAGCTTTACCATAGAGAGGGGAAGCTGTAAATTAACCATAAAAATTGGTAAAGTGTGCCGTGCACACTCCTTCAATTAAGCAGCTCTGCACCTCCGTTGTACCTTAATAACTCCATTCCCTGAACCCCAAACCTTTCCAAATTTCAAGGGTTTACCTAAAATTGCTTGCAAAAGGTACCCCCTGCCCTTTGCATGCCTCAGATCAGTAATTTTACATAGCATATTTTTTTAAAAAATAGGCAATGGAAAATTATGGATACAAGGCATGCAAATAGAAGGGGTACCTTCTGCAAGCAATTTTAGGTAACCCCCTGAAAATTGGAAAGGTTTCAGTTTCAGGGAGTTGCATTATGAAACTCCAAAGTGGGTGCCCCTAGGCCTAGGGAAAAAAGCTTTCTAATTGGAATCAATGGGAAGTGGTGGCAGTGCTATTGCTCACCGATCAGCTTCCTATTCTAATTAGAATTTTTTTTCCCTAGGGGCATGCCCTTTGGAGCTTCATAACGTTTTGTTTCATTTTGCAATGACTACTTTAAATTTTGTTTTGTAATTAAACAAAATGAAACTCCTCTAGAAACGAAACGAAGCGAAACACTATTTTTCCATTTCATGCCCATCCCTATTCTTCATTTCTCTCCTCCATTGCTTTCTACTGGGTTTTTTTTCACCTTGACCGGTTTTGTTCTACTTATTTTAACTGGAAGGAGAGATTACCAACACCCAAGGCACAGCAACAGCAAATACCTAGAATAATTTGCTAAAAGTACTTTAACCAGCCATTGCATTTTGCCATTGCCCAAGCTTCAGGAACTAAACAAACATTCATGGATAAAGAGTAATCTTCCTTTTATTCTGGAGAGGGAAGCCCCACAAAAGAATTGTATCTCATAATGACAAGAGGAGCTGAATTGCTTCCCCCTTTCCAAGTTGTTTGCTTTCTTTTTGGATGAAGCTTAAAAAGAGCCAAAGGATGAGCAGGTGGTCATTATTAAATAAATATCCTGGGTGACTCAATTCAGGATTGTCAGAATGCCTGTGGTCTATTTACTAATGTCAGGAGTAGCAGGGTCTAAGGGGGAAAGACGCATTTTAAAATATACCTTGGGTCTGAGCAAAAGAATGTTCTGCTTTCAGGTACATTTTAGCATTTGACCTTTACCAGAAAAATAAAATGTTTATAATAAAATGTTGTGGTCTTCTAGTGCAAGTCAGTGAGATGTTTGAAGATTTAAATGTCTGAATTTTAGATATGAATTGAGTTCTGTTGGGCTCAGATTATCTGGACCAAATTGAGGAAAGACCTGATTAGCTGGATCAGGCCCCTTATCAAAGTGGCAGCACTTATAAAGCCTAAATCCAATAACAACTCTCAACAGAATAAAATACAACTACAGGTCACTGTAACAACAAAATAGTAAAACTACAACTCCTCTATGATACCTAACTTGGCCACCTTCTTCTAGTGTGCATGTATACTGCTATGCATACATATTCTTACAGGTTCTACTGAGTTCATTAAGTCTTTAAGAGTGGCTTTAATTGTGTTTTTGTAGCTGGATCATTAGATGATAGCTTGTCATCCAAAGTTTGCCTAGGTGAAAATGGGGGGGGGAGATCACATCAAAAGGGCAGCCACCTGGCAATGAATTGCCGCCAGCCATTATGAAGGCACTCCTGCCAACCTAGCAGTTCGAAAGCATGTAAATGCAAGGAGATAGACAGGTACCACCATAAAAAGCGGGAAGGTAAACAGTGTTCCATGTACAGAAATGGGTTGCCATGCTGGACACATGGACATGGGCTGGAACAACACTGGCTCTTTGGCTTAGAAACAGAGATGAGCACTGTCCCTAGGTTCAGACATGACTAGCATGCATGTGTTGGGGGGAACTTTTACCATTACCTTAATTATGAAGGCAACAACAGTGTATAATAGAGATGGGCACAAAAAAATGGCAATTTGTTTTGGTTCGTTTCGTTTTAGGGTTTGGTTTGGTTTGTTTTTAAAGTTTTTTTTTGAAAAAATGATTTCATTGGTTCATTGATTCATTATTCATTTTTTCCTGCTTTGCCTGATTTAATCCATTTGACAGCGCGGGGCGGGGAAAAAAATCAAAACATAAAATTAAAAAAGCACAGAAGTTGACAACAACTGCACAAACTGGACTGGCAGCATCCTCATCCTCATCATCCACACCATCATATCATCTTCAATCATCCACACATCATCCTTACCCGGTGGCAGAGGCGGCGGCGGCAGTGACGGGCGATCCTGGCCCCTGTGGTAGTGGCTTTTTGAGGCTCTGGCTTGGAGCCAGCACCTCTCCCCCCCCCCCCAAGCTCCTGACCACATGGCCCCTGGGCCTGGGTCGGGCTGGTTTTATTTTATATATATATATTTCTTTATTTTTGGGCGACAACTCTGCCATCCCTGGGGCCAGGTCAACGATCTTTGTTTATTTTTTTTTTTTTTTTTTTATTGTTTTTTTTTTTTTAATGACCACATGGTCAGCACTACAGCTGTGGTTCAGGCCAGTCAGCTTTTTCGTTTTCTTTTGCCTGCTGTGGGCTAGGTCTGGTGCTCGCGTGCTGGTACTGGGCCCATGTGCTGGATCAGGTTTTTTCTTTCGCCAGCTGTGGATTGGTTCCACAGTCGACAGGCTGGTTCGTGGCCTGCAGGCCAGTTCTGTGGCCCACAGGCAGGATCCAGTGCTAATGGGCCGGTACCAGGCCCACACACCAGATCAGGTTTTTTTCCAAGCGCCGACCGTGCAGCCCGTGGGGCCGGGTAGGCACTGGTTTTCTTTATTTTAGGGCACCAACCCAGCCACCCCTGGGGCCAGGTCGGTGCTACTTTTTATTATTTTTATTATTTTTATTATGTTCTATTTTTATTTTATTTTTACTTTTTATTGTTTTACTGCCGACCACATGGCCTGCGCTACAGCTGTAGTGTGGGCCAGTCAGCTTTTTTTTTTCCTGGTCACCCCTCCCTGCAACCAGGAAGACTGGACCTCCAGGAAGGACCAGCACCAGCTGGGGGATATCTCTGGCACCGCCATTAATGAAACAAACCTTACTGAACCAATTGTTTTTGGTTTGGTTCGTTTCGTTCGCAAATCCACTCCGGGGTTTGTTATTCATTTCGTTATGTGACAAAATGAATAACAAATAACAAAATGTACTAAAAGTTCATTTCATGCCCATCTCTAGTGTATAATAGATGCAATCTGCATTGTGGGAAGGGCTGCCTCTACTGATGAAATCATGGGTTTTCATGGTAAGAATAAAACCAGAGGAATTAATGAGAGAAGGTTGCCCTGCTGGGGCAATGAATTCCATGGTTCTGTGCCTGGAAAACAGAGGATAACCAGTGCAGGTGGTATAGGGGAGGTGTAACATGAGCCTTTAAGTGACTATCTAATCTTTCTGCTCCATTTTGAGCTAAATGCAGGTTTCAAATACTTTTCAAAGGAAGCTCGTAGAGAGTATTTTTCAGGAATCGAGTCCAGATGTAAGTAAGGAGCATGCCCTCACCACCAGTTCTAAACCCATCAGGAACAGGCAGAATTAGCTTCCTATTCTAAGTCAGGCAAAAGCACTCCCCATTAATAGAAGCACTGCCTGAGCATTCAGATGCAAGGCCAAGTCTAGCATGTCTCTGTCAAACTCTAAACCTCACTCTTCAAAGTGAGCACTACCCATTTTGAAACTGGTTGAATTCCTATTCGCAGTTCCAGGCACAACTCAAGGAGAGAGAAAAACAAAAGTCAAAAACATGTGGCACCTTAAAGACTAACTTTCATATTTTAAATGTAACATTGCATGGACACATCCACTTTGTTAGACATCTAGCGGCAGAATGAGGTGTGCAATAGATGTCTGAAGCAGTGGACTTCTCCACAAACTATTACATGAAAATATGAAAGTTAGTATTTATGGTGCCACAAGTTTTTTGTGTTTTGTTTTATTTTCCTTGCGTTCCCATAATATCCTGATTAACAAGCTAACTAGGTGTTGGGCTGGATATATCAAGTGTAAGGCTGATACATAGTTGGTTACAGAATCGTACTCAGAGGCTGATGCTTAATGGATCTTTCAAACTAGGAAGGAGGTAACAAGTGGGGTATCCCAGGGTTCAGTTCTGGGCCCAGTGCTCTTTGACATTTTTATTAATGACCTGGATCTGGGGGGGCATGGAATGCTAATCACATTTGCAGATGACACAAAATTGGGTACAATAGCCAATACCTTGGAAGACAGAAACAAAATTCAAGAGGATCTAGATAGGCTTAAGCACTGGGCTGAAAACAAAAAAATGAAATTTAATAGGTATAAATGAAAAGTATTGCACCAAGGAAAAAGAAAACAAACATACAGTTACAAATTGGGGGGAATACCTGGCTCAGCAATACTATGAGCGAGAAGGGTCGTGGAATCATCATACAATACAAGCTGAATATGAGCCAAAAGTATGACGTGGCTACAAAAATGGCAAAAAGGGCAATTGCTATTTTAGGCTGCAATAATAGAAGCACAATCTCCAGATCTAGTGAGGAGCTAGTTCCACACTATTAACCACTGTTAGGCCTCATCTTGAGTACTGTGTCCAATTCTTGACGCTGCATTTTAAAAAGGATGCTGATGAACCAAAACAAGTTCAGAGGAGGGCAACAAGCATGAACAGGGGACAGGAAACCAACCCTCTGAGGAAAGACTGGAGAGAAAAAAAACTGGGCATGTTTAGTCTTGAGAAAAGAAGACTGAGTGGAGATAGGAGAGCAGTTTTCAAATACTTGAAAGGCTGTCATACAGAGGAGGGGCAGGATCTGTTCTAGATCACCCCAGAGTGCAGGACACACAATGGACTCAAGTTACAGAAAAGCAGATTTTAGTTGAATAGGAGGAAAAGGTTTCTGACCCCAAGCGGTGGTGAGTGCTCCAATGCTGGAGGCATTTATATATTTATTTATTTATTTATTTAAAGACTTATATCCCGCCCATCTTCCCTGACAGGAACTCTGGGCAGCTAACAATGTTAAAAAGACATAAAATAAGTGGAAGAGCCTCCGAGCGAGAAGCAGCGGAGGGCAAGATGGCGGCGATAAATAGGGAGGGGAAAGGGGGGGGGGAAAACTAACTGATAAGGTCACCATAGGCTTCTTTAAAGAGGAAGGTCTTCAAGGCCCTCTTGAAGGCAGGCAGGGACTCCAGCAGGCGCAGCTCAGAAGGGAGGTGGTTCCAGAGTGAAGGCCCCAGCACAGAGAAGGCGCGGTTTCGCGTACGCGTTTTCCGCGCCTCTCTGGGTGTGGCCACTCTCAGTGAGCACGCCTGCGACGATCTCGTGGGTCTGGAACCGGATGCTAAGAGAAATTTAGACAACCACCTGGCAGATATCCTATGATTTTCATTCCTGCCTTGAGCTGAGGGTTGGACTTGGACTCAATGGTCTTGCAGGCCCCTTCCAACTTCATGATTCTTTTGTTCTGCAATATCTGAAAAGAGCTTGGTGGGCTTAGAATTCCATGTGTATGAAGTGTCACTCACTATTAAAAAATATTATTCTGAATTCAGTTAAATTTGAAAGGCTAGGTCTGGAACTTAGGCAGGTGTTTCCTTCTTGGTGGACTCCTCAAGGATGGTTGAAAACCAGCATTTGCACCAGCTACCAATTCAGGTTTTAAAACTTACAAAGCAACTGAAGAAGGAGACATTGGGAGTCATCTGGGTGAAAATGTTAGAATAGGAAATCTGCCATGCAAAGAAAGACTTCTGACAGCAGAGAAATCAAAGATGTCCTACGCTAATCAAAAGGTCATACTTTCACTCTTTAAAAATGTATTTTCAGGGCGGGGTAAATAAACAAAAACTAAGAAGGTTATGATTCAACAGCACATGCCAGCTTGGGGAGTTATTACTCATAGCTATTATTTATAAGATGGTTTACTTCCATAGCCAGGCAATGTTTTCAATGTGGTGTTGTTTAACTGGGGCTTTGGAGGGGGGGTAATAGCTTCTCCTGCCAGCAGGAACAAGAAATTGGGCTGCCATATGAATGCAATATATATAGGTAGAGAGTGGATTCACATATGTGTTTGTTATTTGGGGTTAAGTAAGAACACATTTTAGGAATGGCACTTGTTTGCTCTCAATTTTGAAATAAAATGTAAAATATATTCTATCTATATTTGTGCCCAAACCACTTTTCATGGCACATGAGGGTGGATCTTAGAACAAATAATGATAGCATTACACACCCAAGTGAAGAACCAGATACATGGGATGTTGTACAAACGATGTGAGGAACTGAGTGTGCCTACAGTATGAAACTTGCTCAATGGTTTCGGTATCTGACTGTGGAGACACAGGCTGGGTGTTCAATCCCCACAGTGCCTCCAGAGAAAGAAGTCCTCAAAAGGTGTGGTCATTTTGGGCAGCTTGTGAAGCAGTCAGGTATCATCTATTTCCTTGCAGTCATGTGACAAACGAGGACTTGCTCCAATATGTGTCCAAAGTGGATATATTTTTTGAGGTTGGACCGGATAATTCTCCAACGGACAGAAGGGGCACTTATGGGAGATTGCTCCCTGCAAAGTGCCTCTTTCTGGTGTGACTTTGGGGTATAGCTATAACTTACAGATAACTTGCAGTCCTTAGAGGCGAAATCAAATTTGGGTTCAAGATATATGGTAGAGGCCATCTCCTGGGTGTCAGAAATAAGACTTTTAGAAAAGGGAACACACATGCTTATGGTCTGGAATCCAATCACAAAACAAAGCAAGTGACTGCATATTGTAGGAAGTGATTGTGACATTCCCATAAACTCATGACTTGAAAAATCCCTTCTTCAAGCATTTGGTCCTTAGAGAAGGAACTTGAGGCCAAATTACACGTCTTTTTAAATAGCATTTTTAACTAACATGCACTTGCCATGCCTCTTTCTTCACACAGGCTGCTGGAAGGGATCTAACCTGGCTTGGGATCATGGTGTGTCTGAAAAGGAGGGTGTTTTCTTTATTATTTTTTTCTGAGCATTTGGAACAAATGGCGCCTTAAAGACAAACAGAACCAGAGAGGGGTAGGACGGCTGTCTCTGGGGAAATAACACAAAGGAATGATTAATCCTCCCCTCTTCACATACACTATGGTCCTGATCCGTATCGGGACTTCCTGCAGCTGTGCTTTTATTAAACAAGGGGTGGTCCTATGTCCTCTTCTAGGAAGGGCAGTTCTGCATGTGAACAACTGTCCTCTTATTTGGTGACACATAAGTGGCCACCCTATTCTCTCTCTCCCCTTGCCACCCTATGGGGGATGAGTTTCCCTAATTAAGCAGGAAAGGTTGAGGCTCTGATTAGTCAATGTATCTAATGAGCCACCTCTCATTTTTTTTAAATAAAAATTGTTTGGTAGAGGGGGTCATTTTGTAAGAAAAGATGCAAACTGCACACACTAATATAACCTCTGATGTCTGGCAGGAAAGATATAGCAAGACATAGTTAATGTTAAAAATCATCCTTTATTTTGTGAAGATGACCATCTTTTTGGTGTTCCATATCTTCATTTTTGGTGATGGAGCTGAGGCTACCTTAAGTGTGTCCAATCCAAACAACCCTAAAAATGAGGGTTCTCTTTAATCTTCGTGGAGAAATCCAAGCAGAAGTGAACTTAAAGGACTTCCTGGGTGATTTAAAATTAAATTATGCAAGCTACGCCATGATTCCACCCCCCACCCCTGGAAAGCTGGGTACTCAGTTACTGATCTTGGAAAGATGGAAGGCTGAGTCAACCTTAAGCCAGCTATGTGACCTTGTTGGGATCAAATTCACACCATGAAAAGTGTATTGACTGCAGTTCTGCAGTTTAACTGCACCACACCATGAGGCTACTCAGGAAGCTCAGTATAAACCTTAGCACAGTGGCTACCAACCTTGTATCCACAGATGTTCTTGGATTAAAACTCCCAGAAGCCCCCATCACTAGCTGTGCTGGGCATGATTTCTGGAAATTGCAGTCCACGAACATCTGGTGAGTTCCCCACAGTTGGGGAGGACTTCGTTAGAAGCTTCAGTTTTGGTTTTCCAGCTCCAACTGAACAGGAAGATATTAACCACATAATCAAGGCTATTTAGTGGGGACAATGCATCCCAAGTGTCATGGCTAGAATCTGGGTGAAACCTAGCCAGCTGGGCAATATGCTATCCAACTGCAACCCACCAAGCTCAACCCATTTGTGGCCTGTGATTTGCATGTCTTCTTTCCTAGTTTTTTTAAGGCTGCACATCCAGAGGTGTAATCATGTTCCTCTTAGGCTGCCATAAAGCACCAGTGAGAGAGAAGTGAGATTAGACATATTTCTCACTGTGCCAGTGATGCTGTGTGCCCGTGAAAACGGGCGACTCTCCCTGGTTCTGTTCTGCAAATATTTATCTCCACCATATTCATTTTTCCACTTCCAGAGATATGCAGAACATCTGTTTTTCTAACTTGTTCTACAATGCAATCCAAATTGTTTCTCAATCCATGCTGCCTGTGGCTCCCAGATGACACCAGATTTTGCGAGGCCTTCTTCTGGAATGATTGTGCCAGTACAGGCCAATGACATCTGCATGGAGTGGTGTGCCAGGTTTCAGCTGGACCTGGCAGGACCTAGCAACTGCCTTTGTGGTCTTGTTGAGAAGGAGGAAAAGGAAAATATTGTGAGGGGGTGGCATGCAAACAGTTTCCAGAATCACATCAATTCTTCTCATCCCAAAGGATGGGTGGAAAGTAATTCCAAAGATATCTACATTTCATCATTATAATGTAGCTATTTTAACTTTTTTTTGTCTGAAAAATAAAAGGCCCCACACGTTTAAATATGAGCCCATTGGGTTATTCATGTCCATTCCACAAGAGCTCTCTATTGTTAAGATTCACGTGCAATTCCCTCCCCTCCCCGAATCTTCTCTATTCTTTCCCATTCCATATACACTGCAGGGGAAATTCCTGCCTGTGAAATAGGGCATTGTTGCTAGCTAGGCTAGATCATACAGGACCAGATAGAAGAAAAGCAGGTCCTGACACTTAATGCCTCAACATCTGGCACCAGCTGTGCATGCACCCAAGCAACCAAGTCATGGCAAAACGTGGCTAAATTCTGGAACCTACTTAATCCACATTATTTCCAACATATGGAAGCAATGGTTTTACTCATGCTGAGCCAAAGAGTCTAGCCATTGTTTTTGGTCCCATCCACCCTTTATGAAAATGGGAGATTATATTTGGGAAGAATGATGTAGGACTTGTACCATACTTTCAAAACATGTCAATCTTCACTCAGGATTCTCAGTACCTTGCGATAGATCTGTGAAGCTTCTCAGCCATTCCAGTGAAGGTCTACTTGAAGAAGCTACTTGGAGGAGTGTGAAATGTTTTGGACTAACAAGCAAAGAAGTCCAGCTGCCTTGCCTTAACAGATACCTTCTGTTAACTACAACTCCTGGGACTCTTTGGTAGGAAAGCAATGACAAACTGGTGTAGACTATATACATTGCACTTGCCTAGCGTTGATGCCCTGCATTTCTGCCCCATTTTGGTTTATACGTTCCAACAAGTGATTCAGAACAATCTTTACCTTCTTGTGTTATGCAAATCAGCTTTGAGTCACTCTCAAAAGAATATTTGAACTACTAAAAAGGAATCTATCATGGTACAAGTTATTCTGTAACCCAAAGAATGATATCATCACTATAATAAAATGCCCAACCGCAATGTGTTCTTACTCTTGTCTGTTAACAGTTGGAGTGTGCAAGCTCGTCTTGGACCTGCCTTTGTTTCAGTCGTGAGTATTTGAAGGGAGGGCTCAACAGTGTGCTACTGACTGCATTCTGCCTCCAGCAACCTGAGGCCCTCCTGCTGTTTAGGATCTTGTTGGGCTATGTCAGTGCTAGTTGTAATGATAGCTGAGGCAAAAGCTATGTACTTGCGGCTTTCTTAAATTCCAGAAACAGAAGGCTTACGACAACATGTAGAAGCTTGCAAGCACTGTAGAGGCCATCTATTCAGACACATATGTCAGCCACACAGAGAGAAAATGCCTACAACTGCAATGCTAAATTCCTACATTCTTAACGACTTAAGAACACTCATTTGCTTCTCTTCCCTCCTTCTTACTAAATACATAAGAATTACATTTTAAGAATATTTTAGTGGCCCACAGTGGGGCACAGATTTATTTTACTTTCAATTGCTCATAATTTCAGGACCATGTCTTCTGTTTCTCAGCAAACAACTGCAAACATCTCTAGCTATGTTCATTAACAGTATTAACAAGCAGAATGCCCCCCATATACAACATTCCTATGTCCATGGAAAACAACCGACATAGCTCTGTGGGTCTCCTTAATTTCAAGGGTAATGAGTACGCAAGGGACGTAGGTGCAACTTTGAATTGGAGAAAGTTTCTTCTAAGCTGGGAAAATATCTGGAATGAGCAGACTTGTTTAAAAGCATCCAACACGTCTACAGTAGGGATGGGCACAAAACGGGAAAATGGTGTTTCATTTCACTTTGTTTCATTCCCCCCCCCACACACACACACATTTCATTTAGTTTCATTTCATAGGAATTGTTACAAAAATGTACGAAATGAAATGTTAATGAAACTCTTTTGTAACTTTTGGGTCCAGCAGTGATGGCAGGCCCCCCAGGCCAGCCTGCTGGGTTAGAGTTAGGGTACCCAACTTGCTATGTGCGTGTGTCAATGTGTAGCCTGCATAATTAAAGTGTAAACTGCCCAGAGAGTGCTTGAAGTGCTATGGGGTGGTATAAGCAGAACATGTTGCTTTTTGCTTTTGCTTAAGACACCCCATTTGTCTAAGAGCTCCCGATAGTTTCCCCACAATAAAGAGGATCCAAAGAGTCTTAACACTTGTGGAGATAATTTTTTTAAAAAAAATCTGCAAAGTTGCTCCATCTTAAATTGTTAATTTCTGCAAAGCTGCTGTGCACAGAAAAAACAATGCTACTGGATTTCAGCAATTAGATGGAAATTGAAGAATACTAATCAATGTATTTAGTGGGTAGAAGCTGTGATGACAGTGGGTCAGCACTGTTTTTACTGGAACTTGAAAACAGCTTTCCACCATGGTGATGCTTAGGTTATTTTTAAATATCTAAGAATCCTTGTGAAAAAAGATGAGGCAATTTCTGTCACACTATTACAGCAGCTGAAACTGCACCTGCTGAAATATAACACCCTGGCATTCAGCTTTTAAAGGCAATACAGTAGCCTTCTCCTGCAAATGTGTGCCTTCTATCTGCTTCATTGCAGGATCCATTGTGTGCAATGAAATGACCAGTGTAAGCAAAGCCTACTAGTAACTTCATCTGCCTGGGAAAAGTGCAATTGCCTACTTTTGAATCTGATAATATCAGTTATCCAAGGCAATACCAGGGGTAGTGGCAATATGAATCTTGGTCCACAGTGGATGGAACCAATTGACTATTCAAAGTCCACTTCTACAGTCAACTGATTTTGGAGAGCTAAACCAGGAAGCCTTTGGAAACCATCTTCAGGGTAGGAATGAAACCACTCAAGCAGAAAGGCTTCTGAATCTTTTTAAATATTACTTCCAATTTCAGTAGCCAAAATCACAGTAGGATTTGTAGAGTGGCCCTTTGAATTGAGGCAGCCAATTGCAGCTAATTGATGAGGTGCTGGGCACTTTCTGGATTTACACTCTGTTTTGTGACCTAGCACGTGACTGATGCAGGGCTGACATTTTGTTAAATAGCCACAATTAGCTGCAGCAATGTACACAATTACTTTGTGCACAATGAAATCAGATTCCTTCACCCCTTAATGCTCCCATTTGGACTGGATCACAGTGTCCAATATTACATTATAAATGTGTATCTTTTTTTTAAGCTGGAGAAAGCCCACAGAACCCTAGCACCATGGCTGACTTTATTTTGTAGATCAAGTCTCTCATGGCTTGGTAGCTAGATCGTATGAGAGATACAGGTCTAGCATAGGCCTGATAGGGTCCAGGAACCATTAAGGGGGTGGGGTGGGGGAACACAACCAATTTGTGTCGCAAGACCAGGGCTAGGGAAATGGAGGGGTGCATGTGGCATTTGAGTGCCAGAAAAATAAAAGCTAGCCTGATCAAAGCTTGTGTTAAGGCCATGTTGGATGGTGACTGCTTTTGTGGGAGTGGTACAAGAGATCTGGGTTTTACTCTGAACTTTACAGGTGCCTTGGGGAGTTCCTTTAAGTTTTGGAATAAGATCTGAAGTGGATTTATATCCACAATACAGATATTGAATCCCCACCAGTCTCCACTCTATAAATGCTAATTTGTTGTATTAATGTTGTTATTTTGAGAACTAATTCATTAACATAACAAAAGTCCCTTCTGCTTCCATAGGATTGCTATATTCCATTTCTCCAAACCTCAACAATTTAATTTGCATACTTGTTTCTCTAGTGCACTACTTTAGCCTTGACATCATTTATATAGCAAACACTTGTGTGAGGCAGCAGCAGTAGTGCAAGGAGATGGACATTAAAGTCCCTCCTGTATCATCAAGTTTATTGCACAACTTTGGAACAGTCACTACATCTTAGATAAATCTACTGCACAAGGTTGTTGTACGAATAAATATTGCAAAGGCAACTCTATAAAGGAGACATTTACAGTATATACCTGGTGCAATGCATATAAAAAGCCTTGAAAATGATATTTTGTCATGTGCAGGTGTTTTGGGGGATGGGTCTCTGCCCGCAGTTTGTTTGTTTTGTTATTTGGTTATTGTTACTGAGTGCAAACAACTGCTGGTATGTAAGGACACAGTATTACTATGAGTGAAATTTTAGCACCTGTTTCACAGGAAAACAGGGCAAGATGAGGGGGGAGAGAGTCAATTTCTGTAGATTGTATTCACTGAAAATACAGCCCGATAAAAATGATTTTACTTGGTAAGCTTTTAGAAGATCTCACAGAATGGGACCTAATTTATGAAAGATGTTTAACTATATCTTTTTTCAAACTGTTTTTAATTAGTTTCCACTACAATTCATCCCCATCCCATCCTAGCAAGCACTTTGGGAATTCTCCACGAAATGGAGGAATTAATTTCAAATACATCATTGTTACCAGTAAATTTGCCTATTGAGGAAAGAATTTCCTGTTTAAATAGCTTTTATCAAGCATTTATCATTTAAAGATTTAGGTTTCTGTCTAGAATTAGATGACTAAAGAGTACAAATGACTCATGCAGAGACAATTAATATTCTGTCATGATAAATGTATTATCAGCAAGGGAAATTCATCCACTCCCACATTTTTATATATAGAAGCCTGAGAAAATAAAATTAAATACCCCGTGACTATCCTTTGATTCTGACATGGATATATATTCATAGCCATGGTACAGGTTGGCTGCACAACAAACCATGCTGGTGGCAACGAAGTTCTGAATTTAATTGGATGAATGGTTTTTATAGTCATAAAAATCCCAACTGCTCAGGTAACAAAATTAGCTGAATATTTGCAGTGTAGTTTCTCTGCATGATTTGACAGAGCAGGGATGAGAAGCATGTGGTACTTCAGATGGCTTTCTACTTCACTCCCTGGCAGCCATCTTTAGAATAACATATATGCTTAAGGATGATGGAAGTGGCAGTCTAGCAACTAGAGATGGGCACGAATAAAAAAATGGCATTTTGTTTGTCGTTTGTCGTTTGGAGGGTCCGTTTCGGTTCGTTTCCGTTTTTTGCAAACTTTTGCAAAAAAATCATTTTTGTTTTTGTTCATTTTGTTACCATTTTCGTTACCATTTATTTTCATTTTTTGTGATTTTTTTTAGGATTTTAAGCAATTCACTCATATTGCAGTAACGGAAACGAAATGCACGACAAAATTTCTGGTGTTTCTGTTTGTTTCGTTTCATTTTAGAGACAAAATTCATTTGTCGTTTTGTTACATAACGAAATGAAACAACAACAAATGGAAACAAAAAATTGTTCATTTCGTGCCCATCTCTACTAGCAACAATTGGAGAGCTCCAAGTTTCTGACTCCTGGATTATAATTTTCTTGAGGATTGTTTCAGAAATTGACAGAATGTTTGCAGTCTAATGATTGTGAGGGAAGTAAGCTCTTGTTATTAGTGATAGAAACTGTCCCACAGATAAATTCAAAGGAGTGGTATCAGGAGACAGATATCTAGTCTCATGCGCTCCCAGACGCATCTGGTGGGGCCACTGTGAGATACAGAAAGCTGGACTAGATGGGCCTTTGGCCTGATCTAGCATGGGTCTTCTTATGTTCTTAACCTACATATGAAGATGGAGACTCTGTGGAGGTTGTGGGATATCAGAGTAGGAAGGAGTTAGAGATCAACATAGAATGTCTGGTCAACCTGTTTCAATAATAGTTCAAAGCATCTTTAATCCCTGTAATGCCTGAAGTAGATTCCTCCCCAATGCTCTGCCATGTGCCAGAACATTATGAGCATGTCCTTACAGCACAGCACACATGGCACCATGCACATCCTAAACATATACTGGTCCTTGCTAATGAAAAGAGAGGAGATTTTTCTATGAGAATTAATGGGAAGGATATGTTGGCTCTGCCTTGGGCCCAAAACTGGAGATGGGCCTAACAGCACTATAAAACATAGACTGTAAAAGAGTGTGAAAAGCATTTCTGCAACCAGGTGGATTGAGACTCAATAACCTCACTCACTCTTTAGCTTGCCCTGTTATTAGAAGTGTGCCTAAGGGCACACATGGTTCTGCACAATAGTGTGCATACATCAGACTCAGCTGACACACATTGTGCAAAGGATAGCTACTGCCATTTCTGTGATTGTGTGAGTCACACTAAAAACAGAATTTGTTTGATATGCCTTACATCAATGCACTGGGAGGCAAGGTGGTACCCACTAGGCCTGCCCCCAAGTTCCTGAGACACGGAGTCCAATTTGGCAATAGGATTCTATTATGGCTTTCCGATACATATTTCAGGCACAGTTCCTTCTTACAACATAAAGTCTAGAAGGAGGCAAATTCAGAAAAATGGCTCATGGGCAGGTAACATTTAAGGACAGGTAGTATGGCATGTTTGTGCAGCAGAAATGACTGTGTCCTGTCTTTTGTTGCAGCTAGTGAGGAAGGCAGCAAGTCAAGTCAATGGAAAGAGCAAAGGCTGGGTATCTTCTGTTTGGTAGGATCAGCATCATATAAGCGTGCCAACTCCTGGTGTCAATGATCTAGGGGTTAGCCCATGGCTATATGATGCTGCCTGTATTAACTCCTTTCTCCGGTTCAGAACCTGCCACCCATTTATAAGGACCTGGTAGCTCTCTATTCTGTGTTACTGCTCAGAGAGGTTAAGAATGCTTATTATTCACTATAACTCCTCATTAACCATGCCTCTCATTCACTCCAGGTGCAGAGACACAGTAATTTACAGGTAGCCATTATTAACAGAAATAATTCCTTCAGTTTGTCAAATTAAAATTATTTTTAAGATATATGGAACTAATTTTTAGTATATGTGTTTGAAAAAGGGAAATGTTATTCCCCCTGGATGAGAATCATTATGTTTCTGGAAATATATGGGGCAGTTTCAAAAATGTAAAGTAAAAGTAAATAAATTAATCCCAAAGGTGGTGGGGCGCACAAGGAGAAATATGTACAGCATGTTTTGTATTTATTTTTAGTAGATATTTTAGTTCAATTTACCTTTCGATGTCCTGTTTCTAGTAGTTTTACTATTGTCATATTATTTTTATATTGTCATATACATTTTTCAGCTTATGAATTTGTATAAATATTTTGTATATAATTCCTTCAGTTGATAACATCTGATTATCACAGTGAGAGCTTTCCCCACCACCTGTAGTTTGTACATTAGCTTGCTTTGGGTAATGATTAGCTACTGGAAGGTAAGCACAGACTTTTCTTTGCAAGTATAATTTCTCAGTCACGAAAGCTGGCCTTAACCAGACTGGAACATTAATGGATTGTGTGACCTGATTTCAGCAGGGTCTGGTTAGAAGGAGAAAATCCTTGACTAGGGCTTCACATGAGAGTGTTAATAATTTAATTAATATATCTCTTTGGTATGTACATTAATGGCTCCTTCAAGCCATAGTGGTATTCCTCAGCACCATTGTAGACTGAGAACCATTGCAGTGAAACTCATTAGACTGCTCTTCTAGCTGATTAACATTTCTATATCTTTTGTCCTGTATCACAATGAAGGGTTTTAAGTTTCAGCATGGGCTGAGAGCCAGGAATGTTAAATGGGGAGCACAATATATTGCTTCCTGAAAAATGACTTGGGAGTCTGGAAAGCAATGGGAGCTCTCAAAATCCTGGCTAATTGAACACCTCCAGAGGAAGATGGATGATTCCCCTTAGGCAATTAGCAACCTAAACAGAAGTGGGACAGAAGGCATTTCATGGCAGAGACCTTCACCAAAGTTGAAATACATAAAAAAGAGGAATTTGTACAGATGGAGCAAATGCGCTCTGTTTCCATGGGGAAAGGAAAGGGACATATTTGCTCTGTAGGGCACAGAACATTTTTGTTTGCGTTATCCAAATTGGAATAATCTTTTCACTCAAAATCAAAATCTAAGTCCTTTTTTAGCCTGTTCCCAGGAGAGGTATCAGCCCTGCCAACCTATTCCTAAATTGCCTCTTGATGTTCGACCAGCAGCACACCAGGGCTCAGAAGCATGACTCTGCTTTAGGAGTGATACCAGTGTTTTTGTGGCTTTCCTGAAGATGTCTGTCGTAAGTCAAATTGCATCAAGGGATGTTCATCTACTCCCCTGTGATCATGCATTACAGCTTCTGTATTGTATAAAACTGAACTATACTGGGAGAGGGTTCAAAACTTTTCCACACAGGTTTAAAACAACAATTGTTGGCTGACTCAGTGTCAGCAGCATGGACAGATATGAGATTTCTCCAAGTGAGCAGAAGTGAGTCTCAAATGGAGTGGTTCCTGCTCGCTTACAGGTTCCACACGTGAGCAAAACCCCCAAAGCCTACACAGAAGCTGGGACCCCTTCTCTGCAGACTTGCCCCTGCTTGTCTGAAAGACGTGATGAGGGAGGGGAAAGGGCAGGCTCTTGTTTGACAAGGCTGGGTTAGATTACAACTGAACAGGGATCGCATCTCTTTAAAAAGAGGAGTAGATATTATTCACACTTTAAGTCAATCAGAAGGTTTCAGATAAAAAGGAGAGGCAACACTGGGAGGTGCATAAATAGAGTAAGCTCTTTAACTTTTCTGGTTCCCCTGCTTCCTATGAATTCTCTTCTCAGCTCCACCCTGAAAAAGGAGAATGTGGAGGACAAAAAACGAAAACAAAAACAAAACTTTGCAACTAGAGATGGGCATTTCATTTTGGAAGGGGGCTGGTTCTGAAATGCAACATGCCAGCACAGCTGGCACATGGAACCCAGTCCCACCCTTCAGAAGAAAATCAACCAGTGTTAGGAGGCGGGATGATGCATGTCCTTGCACAGCTCCTGATTGGCTAGCGCCAGGGAGAGGAAAAGATGACGCATCGGAGGCTGCTTCCTGATTGGAATTTTGCCCAGCACAAACTACAGCAAGGTAAGACAGTGGTTGATTTTGTTCTAGAGGGTGGGACTGGGTTCAAAACACCAGCTGTGCTGGCATGTTTTGTTTTGGAACCAGTCCCCTTCTGAAATGAAATGGCCATCTCTATTTGCAACCAAGGAGGACTTGTTTTTATTTTGCATTTGTGAATGCAGATTTAACATATTGCTGCAGTACAGACAACTAGGTGATTGACTCAGTATCCTGAACTTAGAGGAAACTCGGATGTACTGTATATATCAAATAAATAAATGTAGCAGTTCTTAACCTTATGAAATGTACCTGTTACCTTGTATTTTCTATAGCTCACTGAATATGAATATTGGTGCAGAATAAACTGTAACCATTGTATGTTTTATATTTTAATTTCATTAAAATTAATGTATTCTGAATTAGATGCCCTAAGCGCATCCGATCTCGCCTGATTTCGGAAGATAAGCAGGGTCGGCCCTGGTTAGTACTTGGATGGGAGACCACCAGGGAATACCAGGTGCTGTAGGCGCCTGGAGTAGGAACTGGCAAGCCACTCCAGTATTCCTGCCAAGAAAACTCCATGGACATGGGGTCACGAAGGGTCGGTCACGACTGTAATGATGCAACACACACATTCTGAATTAGGCCATAAATTACCACTGCTATGCACACAGAGTGAATTATTCCTAGACTAATTTTTCACTTATTAAATAATATTCCTTTATTTATTATATAATATTCTTTCAAAAAGTTGGGCAGTATATAAATAAATAAATAAATAAATAAATAAATAAATAAATAAATAAATAAATATTCTTTAGATCCATTACTTTTTGAAATGTTAGATTCAGGAGCCATGACTTGTGGTCCCAATAAGAGTGGTAGGTTTTTCAATGCATATAAATGAGTAGTTCTAGAAGTTCATCAGGTCCCAGGGAGTTAAAGGTTGTCAGGAAAAAAAAGAAAGAAAAGGGGAGATTTTCACAGGAAGCCAAGAAATCTTGTTGATGGCGGTGTGGGGGGGGGGGAAAGGTTCAGCAAGAAGTCTCAGCATGCAAGGCTCAGAAAATCACTGAGAATGAGAAATTTTGCAAGTCTTCCTTGCAGCCTAGTTTATTCAGGTGTTGACAGTTGACAGCTTGTGAAATTTCAAATTTGATGAAGCCAAAAATCATGTGAATCATGTAACCTCTCAAGTTTTGACAGAAAAATAGAAATCATTTCCTCTTTTCTCCTCACAATAAGAGTTCGCTCTGAGAGGCTCCCAAAGAAATATTGTTGGAAATCTTGTCAAATCTGCAGATGATACAAAACTGGGTGGAATATCCTAATATTGTAGAAGACAGAAACAAAATTCAAAAAGATCTTGGTAGTTCACTGAATATGAATATTGGTGCAGAATAAACTGTAACCATTGTATGTTTTATATTTTAATTTCATTAAAATTAATGTATTCTGAATTAGATGCCCTAAGCGCATCCGATCTCGCCTGATTTCTGAGGTAGGCTGAAGCACAGGACTACAAAAAAAAGGGGGGAAGGGGAAAAAAAGGAAATTTAACAGGGATATATGCAAAGTTGTCATTCTGGGGGAAATAAACCAAATGCACAGATGGGGGATAATTGGCTCAGCAATACTGCATGTGAGAAGGATATTGGAATTCTTGCAAATCACAAGCTGAATATGAGCCAACAGTGGGATGTGGCTACAAAAAAAAGGCCAATGCTATTTTAGGCAACCTTAACTGCCCCCAAATCATGGGAGATACTGTTGTACAAACAGAGAGACAAAGGAGGTGCTTGAAGAGATTGGGAAGGATTCAAAAGTGTCTTTTTGGAGCCAAATAAGAACAACAGCCAAAATATATTTATCAACAAGGATAGATCGACAAATATATAGTTTTTGAATGCCTAAATTAACAGACAAATTTAAATGCAAATACAAACAATCAATCCATGTGTTCACCTACCAATGCCCCTCTTGCGATGCTGCTACCTAAACGGAGGTGGTAAGGGTGGTAATCCTCCTCCAGGGTAACAGCAGCTCCAGCCTCTCATCCTGTCCTGCTCCTCTCATCTGAAACCTTGGATTACAGTCTCTTTCTTATTGGGCTCAACCAGCTAGTCCTGGGTTACACCAGTTTCACCAGAAAGTGCCTCGAGTTGCATGCAGTTTCCTGCTGAAGAACAATAGGTAGGGGAAATGAATCTGGGGTAGGGAATAGGATTTTCCCAGCAAGTACAATTCACATACCTACCAAAATTAGAAGCAAACAAGTTCTTAGTGTCAAGATCATGGGAGCAACTGGGGGGGGGCAGCCTGAGCATATGCCCTAAGTGTTGTGCTGCCTCCCCCATGACAAAATATAATTTGTGTTTCGTACCGAGGGAGGGGCAGAATCCATGTTTTTCCCCAGGTGACACAGACCCGAGTTTCGGCCTGGCCAAGATAAAACTTAACATTAGAGATGGGCACAAAACGAACTTTTGGTTTGTTTTGTTATTCGTTATTCATTTCATTACATAATGAAACGAATAATGAACTGCCCCTCTAAGAGAAATGAAATGAAACAAAATGGAAATTTCCGTTTCGTTTCAGTTTGTCTCGTTTGCCGGTGCCTCCTACCTGGGTCCTGGAGTGCTCCTCTTCCTGGTCTGGTCCTCCTGGCTGCAGGTAGGGGGTGTCCAGAAAAAAAAAGCTGACCAGCCTGCGCTACAGCTGTAGTGCGGGCCATGTGGGCAGCAGTAAAATAAATAAATAAATAAAATAAATAAATAAATAAATAAATAAATAAATAAATAAATAAATAAATAAATTTTTTTAAAACAAGGAGCGCTGACCCGGTGACTCAAAAGATTTAGGGCACAACTCAGAAGATTTGGAGCACATAAGACAGATCTTTAGTAATCCCAATAAATAAATAAATAAATAAATAAATAAATAAATAAATAAATAAATAAATAAATAAAAATAAAACCAGTGCCGACCCAGCCCCAGGGGCCGTGCATTCAGCACTTGAAATTAAATTAAATTAAATTAAATTAAATGGAGCACTGACCTCTGGTGGCAAGGTCAGTGCTCTAAAATGAATAAAATAAAATAAAATAAATAAAATAAAGCAAGTGCCGACCTGACCCCAGCGGTGGCCGTGTTGGCGCCCTAAAATAAAGAAAAAATAAAAACAAAAACCAGCACTGACCCGGCCCCAGAGGCTGTGCGGTCGCTGCTTGAAAAAAACAAAAAATGAGGCACTGGCTTTGGGCCCATGCCTCAAAAAGCCCCCGCTGTGGACTTTTAAAACTCAATAAATAAACCAATAAAAAATAAAAAATAAATAATAAAATAAAATAATAAAAAACGAGTGCCGACCCGGCCCCAGGGGTTACCAGGTTGGCGCTCTAAAATAAAGAAAAAAATTTAAAAAATTAAAAGAAGTGCCAAGCTGGCCCCTGGGGCCACGCAGTGGGCGCTTGAGAAGAAAAAACAAATAACAAATCAAAATGAACCAACGAAATGAATATTTTGAAAAAAAGCATTAAAAACGAAATGAAACGAACTGGACCTTAAAACGAACCAAACCAAAACAAATTGCCATTTTTTTGGTTCGTGCCCATCTCTACTTGACATCTATAATGCAATGTCAAACTTTAAATCTAACCATTTATATGCTAAAGCATACCTTTGCTAATGTTGGACTTTTGTGAGAAAAGCATGAAGGCCCAATTGGGTCAATGCAACAAGCAGAATAAGCTGTTAAAAGTTATTTATTTATTTATTCATAGCAGGGTAGCTAGTGCTATTTAACAGTGCTAGAATTCATTATAAATGTTGATTTTCAGCCGATTATGCGTGTTACTCCAAAACTTCTGACAGTTTATATAAAAATAGCAATGCCTTTGTAGCATGTTACATGTTCAACCAGATCGTTTTCAGTGCTTTCTTGCTGTTCTGCTTAAACTACTTCTGAGTATGTCTCACCTGGTGCAGATATTTATTTATTTATTTATTTATTTATTTATTTATTTATGTACCACACTACCTGACCAAAGGTCACTCTCAGCAGTTTTTTCTACTGCAGATAATTTCTAATGACAGTTCCAACTGCTCATGTGAATAATTTTCTACCCTTCAAATGTTTTGGAAGGCATGTTTTTCTACAGAGGAGTTCTAATTTCCTGCACATGACTAAATATATTAGAAGTATTGTGTCTTTTTAAAGGTCTGTATATTTGATATAGCCCATTTAATCTTTTTTTTAAAATGTTAATTGCATTTTATTATTGGACCTGATCCAGACACATGAAATCACATCATGCTTTATTTTCTATAATTAAAATACACTGAAGAATTCAGAAATGCATGACTCTGGTTTCATTTTGTTTATCATTTATTTCTATTACTTGTATAGTAATACAGTAGCCATTGTGTCAGAAGGATCCCTTGAATATTTTGGTGGTTAGTGTGCTCACGCACTATAAAAATTCCACAATTCTCACTGCATGAGAGCTCAGCAATATTATTGTGCCACAGAGCAAATTAAGGTTCTACAATTTTAAGAACAGGCCCAGTTCAAACCCAAAATTATAACTCTGAGATTGGATTTCAGATCTGCACCAAATTTGGCATAGCTGTAGCAGGCAATCTGCTACTGCTTTGTACCAACTTTGAGGGCATTTCTAGTCTTTAAAGTGTAAAACCCTTTTGCCCCCATAGTCAAATAAGCAATATTAAAATCTCTGGATTTAAAATCAATTAAATTAAAAAAAATCAAATCTTGATTATCTTGAAAGATAATGGTTGGCCCCACCCTCTTACTTTTTTTTTAATTTGGAAGGAATCCAGGCTGCAGTGGCTGAAATACTGATCCTTTCAAAAGTGTAAAACTGGCTTTGCTATAAACTGGACATACATGAATGAATGAATGTTTATTTGTGGTTGTTAACCAAAACATCTGGACATACATGGAACAAGCTTACCAGTAAGAATGTTTCAAAGTAGATTCATTGTTGCAACTTCATGATGCAGGCAGGCTTTACATAGCAATGAACAGCCTGAATGAGCACAAGAGTTTATCTTGTGAACCATCCTGACTGCTGCTATTGATGTTGCTAATATTCAGGTTGTCCTTTGTTGTTTAAAACTTGACAGCTGTCTACACAGACATGATTTTATGCAGCAATATCAGGTCACTCCCTGGAGTGAATAGCGGCTATAGAAGTACAAAATCTCACATCTATAAACTGGAGGAGTTTTTCTAAGAATTGAATTTCCTGGCTATTTAAAATGGCTTTTAACACACACACCCTGTAGAATCATCCAGCACTAGAGGATCCCAGTAGATGAGCTTAGATGATTTGTACTTTGGTTACTGGAAGAAGACAGAAGCAAGAACAACTTGGATGTGGCTATAGTCCTTCTGTGCCACAATATTTTAAGTCATTTTTTTTAGTAACTGACTTTATTTGCTCAAGTTAATTAGTTATAAGTAACTGACCTTATCTAGTCAAGATGGAGGGCCAGGGGGCAGATGTAGTTACTTGTACCATCTGCGGCATGTTCGTTTTTTTGCCAAAACAACTGCCAGCTTACACATGCTCAAAATGCAAGCTAGTAGCCCTCTTAGAGGACAAGGTCAGGCAGCTGGAGGCCTGTGTTTCTAATCTTCGCAAGGTTAGGGAACAGGAGGTTTTTTTACAGGAAGCAGATAAAAACTTTGCCAACACAGGGCACAGGGGTAATATCAATCAGGACGAGGGCATTTCACAAATGCCGGAGAGAGACACTTGGAAGAATGTCACAGTCAGGAACAGAAGAACTAAGAAACAGACAGGAAGTTTGCAGTTGCAAAATAGATTCCAACCTATCTCCCTTATCAGCCAGGAAAAGGAACTGCACCAAGAGCAGCCTCAAGACCTTGCACAAAGGAATCCAAATCCAACAGTGCACCAGGGGGCACCTACCAAGCCTCGGAGGAGGTGGGTGGTGGTGGTTGGGGATTCCTGGCTTAGAGGAACAGAAGCGGTCATCTGCAGGCCTGACAAAATGAACAGGGAGGTCTGCTGTCCCCCTGGAGCCAAGATTCAGGATGTAACAGAGAGACTGACGAGACTCATCAAGCCCACTGATTCTAACCCCTTTCTCTTGGTTCACGTAGGAACTAATGATACTTCCGAACGCAGCTTTCAGGATATTACTAAAGCGTATGAAGAGATGGGTAGGAAGCTGAAGGACCTGGATGGACAGGTGGTAATCTCATCTCTCCTCCCTGTAGAAGTATGTGGCCCATGAAGGGAAAATAAAATAGTGGAGGTGAACAATTGGCTTCGGAGATGGTGCCGGCAGGAACGATTTGGATTCTTGGACCATGGTTTGCTTTTTCATTCAGATGGAATATTGGGCCAGGATGGGGTGCATCTCACCACTGCTGGTAGGAATCTTTTTGCCAAGAGGATTGCAGATTTAATAAGGAGAGCTTTAAACTGAGTTTGCAGGGGGAGGGAGAAAATTCTCTTAACAGTAGAGATCCAGAAGGGGGTGTGGAGATTAGCCCAAATGTTGCAAAAGGAGCAGGACAAGAAGTAGTGCAGACCATGAGTGCAAGGAAAAACAGGTTAAGAAAAGGACATGTAAGAAGCACACACAGCCTCAAATGTCTCTGCACCAATGCACAGAGCATGGGGAACAAACAAGAGGAGCTGGAACTCCTAATACAGCAAAATAGATATGACATAATTGGCATCACTGAAACATGGTGGGATGAGACATATGATTGGAATGTAGTCATTAGAGGGTATAACCTGTTTCAAAGGAACAGGCTGAGTAAGAAAGGAGGAGGTGTAGCTTTATAAAGGACATTTATACTGCTGAGGAAATACAAGATGAACAGCAGAGGAACCATGTTGAGAGTATTTGGGTGAAAATCAGGGGTGAAAAAACTAGGAGGGATGTCACTGTGGGGGTATATTATAGACCCCAAGCCAGCTGGAAGAGTGGGATGATGCCTTCTGTGAGCAGATGGCCACACAGTCAAAAGGGAGAGATGTAGTACTAATGGGAGATTTTAACTATCCTGATATATGCTGGCAGTCCAACTCAGCTAAGAATACAAGGTCTAACAAATTCCTTACTGCCCTTGCAGACAATTTCATGGTCCAGAAGGTAGAGGAGGCAACGAGAGGCAAAACCATTTTAGATCTGGTCTTAACCAATAAGGAGGACCTTATAAATGGGGTCGAAGTGGTGGGATCATTAGGTAAAAGTGACCATGCCCTCTTAGAATTTGCTATACAGTTGGAAGGTGAAGCTAAGCATAGTCAGACAAGAATCCTGGACTTTAAGAAAGACAGTTTTTGTAAACGTAGGGAATTATTGGCTGTGATTCCATGGACCGACACACTGAAAGAGAAAGGAGTCCAAGATTGATGGGAGTTCCTTAAAAGCGAGATATTAAAGGCAAAATTTAAAACTGTCCCAACAAGAAAAATAATGGGAGAGGTCTAAAGAAACCACAATGGTTTACTAAAGAACTTTCAGCTCAGCTAACTATAAAGAAAAACAAGTACAAGGAATGGAAAAATGGGAAATGCACCAAAGAGGAATATAAGCAAACAGCTAATATATGCAGGGGGATGGTAAAAAAAGCTAAAGCGAAAAACGAACTTAGACTTGCCAGAGAGATTAAAGATAATAAAAAGGGTTTCTTCAGTTATGTCCGCAGCAAAAGGAAAAATAAGGAAATGATAGGCTCTCTGCGTGGCGATAATAACCAGTTACTAACAGGAGACAAGGAAAAGGCAGAACTACTCAACACCTTCTTTGCCTCTGTTTTCTCCAAAAAGGAAGAAAGAGATCCACTGGGACAAAGACTAGATGAGGTAGGATGGGAATTGCAACATAGAATAGGTAGAGGAACACCTGGTACAGAAACACCTGGAAACATTAAATGAATTTAAGTCTCCTGGGCCAGATGAATTACACCCAAGGATATTAAAAGAACTGGCGGAAGTAATTTCAGAACCATTGGCAATAATCTTTGAGAAGTCCTGGAGAACAGGGGAAGTCCCCATCGATTGGAGGAGGGCTAATGTTGTCCCCATCTTCAAAAAGGGAGAAAAAGAGGACCCTAATAATTACCGCCCAGTTAGCTTGACTTCAATTCCTGGAAAGATCCTAGAGCAGATTATTAAACAGTCAGTCTGCAATTATTTAACAAACAATGCTGTCATTACAAGAAGTCAACACGCGTTTCTTAAAAACAAGTCATGCCAGACTAATTTGATCTCTTTCTTTGATAGAATTACAGGTCTGGTGGATGAGGGGAATGCTGTGGATATTGTGTATCTGGACTTTAGTAAGGCCTTTGATAAGGTTCCCCATGATATTCTTGCCAAGAAGTTAGTAGAAAGTGGGATTGATAGTGCTACTGTTAGGTGGATTTGTAATTGGTTGACTGATCGCACCCAAAGGGTGACCATAAATGGCCTCTCTTCAGCTTGGAGAGCTGTGACCAGTGGGGTGCCCCAGGGTTCTGTTCTGGGTCCAGTGCTGTTCAATATCTTTATTAATGACTTGGAGGAAGGAATAGAGAGTATGCTAATTAAATTTGCAGATGATACCAAATTGGGAGGGGTTACTAATTCCTTAGAGGATAGGATGAAAATTCAAAAAGACCTTGAGAGATTAGAGTGCTGGGCCAAAGCCAATGGAATGGATTTCAACAGAGGGAAATGTAGGGTGCTACATCTAGGTAAAAAAAATGAATTGCACAGATATAGGATGGGGGATACATGGCTGGAGAATAGTACCTGTGAAAGGGATTTGGGAGTCTTAGTGGACCACAAGTTGAACATGAGTCAGCAGTGTGATGCGGCAGCCAGGAAAGCCAATACAATTGTTG
Source organism: Phrynocephalus guinanensis (assembly GCA_037367245.1). Lineage (NCBI taxonomy): Eukaryota > Metazoa > Chordata > Lepidosauria > Squamata > Agamidae > Phrynocephalus > Phrynocephalus guinanensis. The sequence goes on from CM074740.1 coordinate 6,536,516, forward strand.
GTTGCATAAACAGAACCATAGTGTCTAGATCAAGGGATGTGATAGTACCACTCTATTCTGCTCTGGTCAGACCCCACCTGGAGTATTGTGTCCAGTTCTGTGTGCCTCAATTTAAAAAGGATGTTGACAACCTCGAGTCGGGTGCGGAGGAGGGCGACCAGGATGATTGAGGGTCTGGAGGAAATGTCTTATGAGGAATGGCTTAGAGAACTGGGAATGTTTCGCCTTTCAAAAAGAAGGCTGAGGGGGGATATGATAGCTATGTTTAAATATTTGAAAGGATGTCATATTGAAGAGGGAGCAGGTTTGTTTTCCATGGCTTCAGAGACTAGGACTTGGGGCAATGGTTTCAAACTACAGGAAAAGAGATTCCATTTGAACATTAGGAAGAACTTCATGACAGTTAGAGCTGTTCGGCAGTGGAATATGCTGCCACAAAGGTTGGTGGAGTCTCCTTCTTTGGAGGTTTTTAAGCAGAGGCTGGATGGCCATCTGTCAGAAATATTGTGATGGGGTTCCTGCATGGCAGGGGGTTGGACTAGATGGCCCTTGAGGTCTCTTCCAACTCTATGATTCTATGATTCTATGATTCAAATTTCCTGATGTTGGGAATCATGGATGCAGAAGCACAATATCTCGCATTCTTTAACCAGAGGTTGGGGTTTCTTTGTTTTGTTCTTTGAGCATTAAATTTCAGTCTTACTTGGTCTTATCAAGTAACCCGATTCTTCTTCCTCTGCATAGATCCATCTTGATGTTCCTTGCCCAGGCTGGAATACAGATGGGCAGATTGTATCCTAATATCTTTGCTACAGTTGAATGATGGTGGGAGTTGGAGGGCAACTAAAAAAAAAGGTGACTATCCTTCTGTTAAGAGTGGGGGAGAACGCTGGAACTGGCCTTTATATCACTAACAAACTTACTTAGGAGTGTTTAGAAAAGTATTATTTAGGATTCTAGTAATGGAGGAAACTGCTTTATATTAGGTAAGATTCTTTGTCTGTTCTGTTATTTGTGGGGGCAAACTGTAGGACATATTTGTATTGGGAGCTGTGTAACAAGTAAATTTCCCTGATGTGGGATTAATAAAGATCTATCTTATCTTATGTGCTCCAAATTTTCTGCGTTGTGCCCTAACTCTTTTGAGTCACCCCAGTGATGCCTCCAGGATTAAGGCAAGAGTGCCTCTTCCTTTGGAGTTCCATGGCATTGCCTCAACTAGGAGACTTTAAGACTGATTATTTAAGAAGAATAGAATAGAATAGAATTTATTTACAGTCCTTGGACCAGTTACACATAAATATATAAAACCATGGATTAAAAATACAATTAAAACATGTTAGCATGCATAGAGCTAGTTAGCATTTAACTTCCGTAGTCGAAGTATCATCACACAGAATCTAGCCACTTGATGGGAGATCTTCGTGTCTACATCTGAAAGGAGGAACTCAAGTCTTTTTCCCTCTGAGCGTCCAGGGATTCTTTCCATTAATGGGATAATAATCTCTTTGCGTGCTGCTTCATACAATGGACAGGTGAAGAACATGAAGATGAATATGGAGGCAAAGCAAGGTAGTAACAACCTATTTAAATATGTAGGGGAGACCATCAACTTTCTTCCTCTTTTTGCCTGCTTTCTTTTTCAAGCTCTCCCTGTTATCTCATATGCCTATAGCATTGAAATTAAAAGTCCACAATGTGTATGTGGGCTGTAAATAGGATTATAGTGACTAGACATGGGCACGACTTGGCGAAATTCTCGTTTCCGTTTCCGTTTCTCATTTCCGTTACGTAACGGAAATGGTAACGACAATTACTCCACCAGAACTCGAACTCGAACTCGAACCGACTAAAGAAAATTTGGGTCTGATTTGTCGTTGTTGTTCCTGATATCGCAGCGATCGCGCGATGCCAAGCGGCACAGGAAAAAAGTTTTAAAAATTAAAAAAAACAATTCCCAGCCAAAAGTGAGGTGAAAATATGCCTGCCTGAGGGCACCTACCAGAGGGGTGGTTTCTGGGGGGGGGGTCCCCGGCCTCCCCCGCTCTCCTCTCCTGGGCTGCGCAAAGTGCGCATCCTCGTTGAGTCGCAACTCGCCAAGCGGTGCGGCAGAGAAAAAAGTTTTAAAATAAAAAAAACCTGATTCCCGGCCAAAAAAGCAGGCGAAAATATGCCTGCCTCAGTGAGGGCACCTACCAGAAGGGTGGTTTCTGTGGGGGGGTCCCCGGCCTCCCCCCTCTCCTCTCCTGTGCTGCGCATCCTCATCATCTCGCGAACTCGCCATGCCATGCGGTGCGGGCGGGAGATCCAAAATGGGGCGACCACAATATTTATTTTGAAATCGCGTGGTCCAAAAACACACCAAAGCACCACAGAAACATGCGAAAATAGCTATTTTAAAACTGCCTGAATTTTTACAGTAGCAGCAGTGGGTTTATCTTGCAACAAAACGTCTCCATTGATTTTATTTTATTTTATTTTTATTTTTATTTTTTTACACCTGCGCAATGATGGGCTGGCCATGGGAGTGGAGCATGCAAATTTTTGGAGCCATTCCACCAATTGCATGGCCACTTGGCCAGGTTTTGACCGAGACTTCTGGGATGTGCCAGTCGGGCATAAAAAGCCACTAACCCTAGCCCGAACCCGAACCCTAACCTGAACCCTAACCCATACGCCAGTACACTGTCCTTCTTAGTGGGTCAGAGAGGCACCCAGAGGTGCACCCCAGTAACTCACCCTAACCTTACCCGTAACCCTAAGCCTAGCCCTTGTGCTAACCCCTAACCCCAAGCCAGATCTGTGTACTCACATTGCACTACAGCAAGTACAATTCCCTTCTTAGTGAGTCACAGCGGGCGCCCGTAGGGGTCCTCTCTCACTTCGTTCCCCAGCCCAAGTGCACTGCAGGCAGTGAGTCACAGAGGCACCCAAAAGAGAGGTGCCTCTGCCTGCTGCAACTGCAACCTAATGGTATGCATATCCAATTGGATATGCATGCCATTTTGTAGCGGGCCAGAGGAGGCACCCACCCCAGAGAGGTGCCTCCAGGAGCCCCCCCAAAACCAGTACTAACGACAGACGAAAATCCGACAAACGAAACAACACATTTTTGGAAAATTTCGCTGAAAACGGAAACGAGCTGAAATGGGCCGGCTCCGACACACGACAACTCGAAACGTAATTTTTCCTGGTCGTGCCCATCTCTAATAGTGACACCAAGAATCAAAAACAAAACATATCATTTTTTTAAAAAATAACTCATGCAATTTCCCCCCCAGATAAGATGGAAAATAGTATTATTCTAATCTAATGTATTTGTTTCTAGCTCCTCTCTACTAAATCAGAAATAGGTAAGAATTTTTTTTCATTTCACCATTGATCAGGATTTTCTGGACTTGTTATGTGAGCACATAATAAGTGGCAAACCCTAAGTCCCCCACCTCTGTTGAGAGAGGGGTTTTCAATGCACACATGAATGTCATCCCTGACTCCCCCCTTTTAAATGGTCCCTGTAAGGCAGTTGTTGTTAAGGTCCAATAGCTATGACAACATGCTTAGGTCTTTTTAACAACTACTTACTCAGAAACAACCCCTGATGCTTCATGGTCCTGGTTTGATAGGACTGCGAGTCTAGGAAATAGGATCTGAGTAAACTGACAAGACAGACAAAACATACTGGTACTGATGAAGCCACCTCTCTCCTACACCAACATCAGAGAGAATATAAAGCCTTCCTCAAATAGAGAAAGAAGCATTTTTAAAATTAATAATAGGAACTCTCTGGGCCATGAACTTAAGAGAGGGGAGTCAACCAACATTTTGGAAGTTGATAGGGAGAGGCTTTGAAATTGGTGATCCCATTTCAATAATAATATGCACCTGTCAATTTATTGGCATCTTTGGGAGTGATTAACATCCACACAATGCAAGTGAGATTCCACCTAATTGCACAAAATGGCTGTCTATCTTTTCCTTCAGAAAGATGTGTCCTGATCTAGACCTTTCATAATGGCAATTCCCCCAGATGGGAACATGACTACAGCTGAGGTGCATACCATCAACATTGACTGGCATTTGCCTATTTTAGCTAATCTCTTTAGCTACTGTGGCATTTACCCTCTTCATAGAAAAATGTGTTTGTGCAAGAGGGCATAAAGGATTAATGCTGATGAGCAATGAAGGAGTGTGGAGTTGGAGGCCACATATTTAAAAGGCTCAGCCTGAGGGTTGTGACTTTAGAAGAAGAGATAAGGTTGAGATAAGGAAGATAAGGTTAAGAAAAAGTTAAGGGAGTCAGATGAGAGATGGTTGAGAATTAGAGATGGGCACGAAACGAGCAATTTTTCGTTTTTGTTTTCATTTTTTCATTTCATTACGCAATGAAAATGAAACGAAATTTTTAAAAAACAAAATGAAAATGAAAACGAAACGACCAAATTTGCCGTGTTTTTCATTTTCGTTGCAGCAGATGCATTGAACTAAAAAGAATGCTAACGAAACAGCAATTTTTCGTTTTCATTTTCATTTTTTCATTTTGTTACCTAACGAAATGAAAACGAATTTTTTTGCAAAAAACGTCACGAAAACGAAAATGAACCGAAACGGACCCCTAAATGACCAAATGACAAACGAAACACCATTTTTTGAGTCGTGCCCATCTCTATTGAGAATAGTAAAATGACAGAATTTGAGTGTATCTGCTTAGAGGAACTTTCAGTTAAGGGTACTCAAGAAAACCTGAAACTGAAACTGAAACTGTTGAATTCAATAAACTTCATTTTACTTTATTAATGTTACAACCTGACTGAGACTCAGTTATTTCAACTGGGTAGCCCTGAATGGTGGCAATGAGAATAAAAAGGTGTGTACAGGCCGATGGTCCATTAAACAACTGACTAATGATCAGCTATTCAAAAACTGAGATAAGGGTATTTGTGAAGAGAGACTCTACAGATACCTGTTCTCTCAATAGACATACCCTTGAGCAGGTAGAATCATCATATATCTGGTCCTGCATTTCAGTGAGAAACTCTCTAGGAAAACAACACCTAAATGCTGCAACCTTATTCAGTGCCAGATCTATTGGGCAATTGAAGAGGGTTTTTTTTAATATCAGAGGGTGCCAGAAAATAAATCCCACACTCAAGGTTGTTCATGTGCTTTGTGGGGAAGAAATGTGGGGAGAGGAAGTTACAATGAACTTGGAGGCTATGCAGAATAAATTCATGAGGCAGATACTGGGTCTCTCTCCAGGATCTCCCTTCAATTATGGCCAGAATCATTTTGACATATTTTAGATACTGGTGTCTGCTAAAGAACACAGAGGACCACTCCCTGACCTAGCGCTGCTAGCTGGAGCAGTTGTGGATGGAAGGATGAGCAGAGTGGTGTCATGATAAATTACCAATGTACAGACTTTCCATGGAAAAGTTTCTTTGTTTTAGCCCTCAATCTTGGATGCCAGCCAATGTCATTGTTCGGTCAAAATTCTGTGTTTGGTATCCTCACCGTCACATTGATCAGAAAGCAGTATTATTTCTGCTCTTTGCCAATCAATTATTTATCAGTTACTCTGTAGCCCATTTTGGGCTGGCCACCAAGAAGTTGCATTCTTGTTTTGTCAAGGGTTGTACTGCTGTATAGCTGCCACAAACAGGTGAAGCAAACTTGGTCATTCTGAAGAATGCAATGATCTTGATGGATCACTGGCATTCTAGATAGCTATCTTAATGATCTTTTCTAAATGGAAATATCTTTTTCTCTTTTTACTTTGCTGAATATTATATGCTTTTTTAAGCATTGGCTTTCAGAATATACAGCATTGTGCTAGAAGGGCCAGTGGTCTTACCAATGGTGGCTGGTGATTTGGAGGTTTTGTGAATGCACAGTGGAATGTGGTCTCCGCTTCACAGGAGTTATCCAAGGTACTGAAACTACCGGTATTTTAAGGAATTCTGGATTGGTCCTATAAAGTGCAGACTAAGAGCCTGTCCTCACCAAGAAGTTTGGTGAGTCCAATTTGCACTTCAACAGTTCTTATCATATGTGTAATTTGTTTTCACTCGGACTTGAGCAATCCTTCCACCCACACTGGAGACTGTGCAATAAATCCTCTTCTCCCATGCTACAGGTCCACACAGAAAAATCCAGTTTACTTGTGAATAAGGAGGCAAGAGCAACAGCAGCTGATGAAAGCTGCTGCATGAAGGGAAAATGTTGAGGTGAAGGTTGGGGAGTTGGAAGGGAGGCACCCCCTTTCACTTGCCTTTTCTCTGTTTTTCCCCACTTCACAGTGGGGTAGAACCCATGGGACCAACATAGCCCACTCCATGCTCCTTTTTAATGTCACAGCCCACCTAATACATCACAGAGTTGCCATTACAGCTATCAGTGCCAACCGTTCCATTTTGGGGTGAGCTAAATGACCATGCAGGCTAAACAACACCAGCAGCAGCAACAACAAAAGCAAATTAGGATTGTGATGAAGCATGCAAATAAATAAATAAATAAAATAAATAAATAAATAAATAAATAAATAAATATGTTGTACCAGAAAGTTGTGCAGCAGTGATCCATCAAGGCAAAGAAATGCCAGATCAGGAAAGGTGCCATCAAGCTGCAATAATACCAGGATAGTTAACACACAGAGGCAAGGGAGCCATTAAAGGCAGGAAGTCTTCCTTCAGAATCTGAGACTCTTGCTAAAGGGAGAAGGAATGCAAACTTCCTCACATGGACTGCAAGAAGACAATAAGGTAAGGGTGCTCTACCTTTGGAGGTATATGTGATGCTAGCATAAAAGGTACAGGAGCTGTGGAGATTGTTGGAACTGAGCTGAGAATTCAAGAAGGCAGTCCGAAGAACTATGGAAAGGGAAAGTGACAAAAGCATAATTGACCAAAGGTTTGCCAGCATAGGGCAGAGGGGTTGGACTATATAAGGCACCTTCGAATTATTCAGGTATTGTTGGTGAAGGGGCTACAAGATCAAATAGGTATTAAAGGGAAAGTGCCCCCCCTCCTCAGCTTTCTTATCCTTTCTCCTCTACCAGTTTCCTTGGGAGTGCAAAGCTACCAGCCCTAAGCAGGCAGCATGGTAATTTACAGTAATCATAAGAAAAATAATAAATATTTTATCTTATTTGTCACCAATGGTACGGTCATTCCTCCCAGTGTTATCTTCCAGTGCATCTCAAACACACTATGCAAAACTTAGTAAGCAGCAAAAAGATTTTAAGTATGAAATATAAGTCATTTTGTTATTATCTGTAATAAAGTCATTTCTGACTTACAGTAATTGTATGAATTAATGATCTCCAGAAATCTTATCATCAAAAGATCTGGTAATTCCTTACAAACTAAAGTCTACAGCCTCCTTGAATAAATCTCCCACTGGTCAATCTTACTCCTTAAGACAGCCATTGCTAGCATTATTGCCTTTTCCAGTGAGTTTGTCTTCCCATGATATGAGCAAAGCACTGTACCCTTGTTTAACCATTTTAGCTTCTATTGACAGTTCAGGTTTGATTGTATATGGAACTCATTTTTCATCTTTGTGTACATCTGTGGTACCTGTAAAGATTGAACACCACTTTTTAAATGAGTCAACTATTTTGATATCAGTTTTCTTTATTGATTGGCTTTCACATTCATACTTAGCATGACTGTTGTATCTTTACCTAGATCAGGCATGTCCAACTTCAAACTGGTCAGGATCTACTTTTTCTGGCCAAAAGTGTTGCTAATCTACCACCATGAAAATTAAGTTTCAAATTAAATTTTATCCCAATAAAGTTGGAGGATTCCCCCTCCCATTTTAATGAACCTTCTCTCGTTTACTTGGATATGATCACCTGCTCAGCAAATTAAGAAAAAACAAAACAGAGATGAAGATCCAGTAAGAACTGTAAGGGGAAAGGGAAAGTACAATTGTTCTTAAAGTTTTATTGAGTAATAACTTTCTTTAACTTTCTCTAACTTTTATTGAGTAATTTTTTGTTAAATTTAGGTCAGCTGTTGATCCAGCCTGAACTTGCACAATCTTTAATATTTCGCTCTTGCTCATTAGTGAGATGTCTGAGCCTGCATTTCATTCACCAGCTTTTTGAAGTTGGGTGAAGATTGCATGAGGGCTAGTCTCAGGTAATCCTGGAGATGTTCATCTGCTGTGTTGGAACGTTGTATACTCTTTGCCATTTTCAGATGGGAAAACGCAGATTCACACAAATAAGTTGAACTGAAACAGAAGTGTACATCTTCACTGCATCTTCTCAAGTTTGGAAATTTGTCTCTAGGCACCAGCTTCCAAAATGATTCTTGCTCAGCATGGTCTTGAGAAAAATGTCATTTTTTAAGTGACAATATTTCATTTTCAAGAGATGGCTTGTGCAATGAGCAATTTTTACTTCCAATTTCTTTAATGTCTACATCTACTTTGGATGTGTATGACAAGTATTCCACAACTGTTCTAATTTTTGGAAGTCACAGAATCTACTTTTTTAAAAATTTTATATTTATATATATAAAAGAACAGAAAAAAACAGCACAATAACATAAGGAAGAAAACACACACACATCAATATAACTAGAATATAACAAATATAACATACATAAACCCCGTGCAACCCACCACCCTCGGGACTTGAACAGAATAACAACTTCATAATAATGACCTGACCATTTCGCTCCAGAAGTACATTGAATCTTCTCTGGGTATATACCATTTACCCTTTTGAAATACATATACATATACACATATACATATACCATTAATTTATCCCATATTCCATTAAAATCATTAGACTTGCTCAGCCCTTTCCTAATTTTAATTTCACAAGTCAGTTTATCGTTAATAGCTAAATTCCATAACTCCTTATACCATTCTTCCATCACTAATTGATTATTAGGTTTCCAATATTTAGCAAAAATCAACCTTGCAATCATGACCATTATAATTACCAGTTTCCCCTCCTCTTTCTTCAATTGTGTATCTGCAACTATATTTAACAATGCCAGCTGGGGGGACATTGGAATCTTTCCCCCTAGTATTTCTTGAATTTCATTGGGAACCAAATTCCATTCAAATTTCCTTTTCTCACATGCCCACCACATATAAAAATATGTCCCTTTTTCTTTTTTACATCTCCAACAAATTGGAGATATTTCTTTATTTATTGTATTTAACTTTGCAGGCATTATATACCATCTCCAATATACTTTGTAGCAGATTTCTTTTACTCTCACTGACATATTTTTCACTATTATTTTATTCCACATTTCCCCCCATTCTTCCTTTTTTATCTGTTTATTGATATCTTCTAACCATATCTCTCTTAATCTATTTTTGAATTCTTGGATAACAGAACAAATTTATGTAATATACTTCTCATTCTGAAAAACAAAATTGGATATTGTCCCAGATGGTTCTGCATATTAGGAAAAAGATCAAAAGTGTTGTTTGCATGGTCAGTCATCATTAGCTCAAATTTGCTCTTGTAGGATGAAACAATATTCATAAATCTCACTAAGACATTTGTTTTTACCTTGTAGTTCAAGGTTCAGATCACTTAGTTTGCATGTAAAGTCAGCGAGCAATGCCAGATCATATAACCACTCCTCGTCTTCCAACTCTGCTTTGTCATCTCACCTCTCCTTCAAAGCACTTCTTATTTCATTCAGAAAATCATGATTTTTTTTTCAGAAATGTGTACCCACTTAGCCCCCTTACACCTGTGTGCAAAATGATTTCCACTGCCCCTTCATCAAGAGTAAGATTGAAAAGCCATCTTTGAAGTGATCTTCCACAAATGGAATTTACAATTTTGAAAGAGATGTCCACAACAGTTTTGTATTGAGTCTCTTGCTTGCCAGAACTTGCTGGTAAATGATGTAGTGGTAAGAAAGGAAATCTGGGAAGTCGTCAGATGTCTACAGAGGGCTTGGAAACTGCTAACCTCGCCTGTCATTGCTCTTGCTCCATTAGTAGTGATTAGAGATGGGCACAAAATGAAAATATAGCATTTCATTTCATTTCTGTAGTAGTTTCATTTTGTTTCATTACTAACACAATTTTAAAATAATTTCAGAATGAAACAAAATGAAACAAAATGGTATATAATGGCTCCCCTTGGTCCTGGAGGATCCAAAACTGCAGGAGAACTTCCTCAAGCTCTTCCCTGTAAGCTGCCAACATTTGGAGAGGTTTGGGGTTCAAGGGGCTGAGTTATTAAATTCCAAAGAGAGTCCCCCTGGGAGAAACTCATTCTAAATGAGTTGGGAAGCCACTAATTGCTTGAATTGGGGGGGGGGGCTATTAGCGGCTTCCTGACTCAATTAGAAATATTTTCTCCTAGGGGAACCCCCTTTGAAATTTAATGTCATATCCCTGAACCCCAAACCTCTCCAAATTTGGGGGGCTTACAGGGAATAGCTTGAGCAAACTCCCTAGCAATTTTATTTCCTCTAAGACAAATCATTTCATTCCTAGAGGAAAAATGGCATTTCGTTTCATTTTGTAACAAAACATATCCTACCGTTTCATTACATAAGAAAATGACAAAATAGTGTTTTGTTTTTGATTTCCTGCCCATCTCTAGTAGTGATGGAAACAAGTTTATGCAATGGAAGAGTACACTTTGTCACAAAACAATGGAAAGAACTGAATATGTCCTTACCAGTAGTTCTCCCTTTTAAAGAAATCATTCCAAGTAGTTCTTCTTGAACACTATCTACCTGTTAGATATGCCAGGACCCTGCCTGCCACAGAAAATGACTCTGAGGGGTTAAATGGTGAAGAGCTGCTGGAGGAGCCTTGCAGCTCAAATCAGCAAGCAGCTGGGCCTGATGACTCAGCTGAAAACATATCTTCACCTCCTATAAGGGCCATGAGCAGGATTCTGCAAAGACGTGCTACCAGAAGAGCTAGAGAAAAGGTCTTTGATGCTAGATGGGGAATCAGGTTGGGAAGCCCTGAGTACTAGCAGAAGCCTTTCCAGAAGTAAGGGTGTGTTCCCTGTTTTGGGATAAAGCTGGCAAGCTCACCTTCAGCTCTCTGTGGGAGCAATGTGTCATTTCAACTTGCAACCACGTTCCTGTCTGTGACCTTGGCTCTGTTTCCTGATTTTGGACTGGCTTCCTGGACCATGGCTTAATCTGTTCCCTTGGTTTTGGCATCTGGTTTCCGTGAGATATTCTGGTTTTGACTTGGATTGTTAATTGCTGGGAGTTGGATTCTGTTATTTATCTGGCACTTGATTGTTAGCAAAGGACTTGAACTTGCCTGCTTTCCACTAAAGATCTTGGCAAAGAACTGAATCCTGTTTGTGTGTGTGATCTGTGTGTGGGGCTTGACAAGATATGCCTGACCTAGATCTTCAGTGGCATGTCTTTTCTCCTAAGGACTCATTGACAGTCCTAGTGTTTGTTTGTTTTTTTCATTTCAGTCTTCTTTTGATTTCTTGGATGCAGTCCCAATTTTAACTGCTAATTGAACTAAGTATAGAAATCTTTAGAAAATATTTTTAAAATGTGATTTCTTCATTGCCAAGATTACTATTATGTAATTCTGCAGTCAATTTTCAGGTATATTCTTGCTGTCATCCCTTCTTTTTCACCTTCCTCAGCAGTTGTTTCAAATCATTTCTGCTTCCTGCCAGCAAGATGGTGTCAACATATTTTGAAATATTGGAATTTTTTTCAGCAGTTTTCATATCTTTATCTGGATCTAATGCAGTTTTCTGTAGTTCATATGGTAAATTAATTTGTTACAAATTAATTGCATGGCTGTGTAAATTTGAATCCAAATCCATATATATCTTTAAAAGTATAACTTGCTAAATAGAGTAAAACTGCTGACACTAGTTGACCAGCTATCAGTTGGAGCTATATCAATCTTGGAAAGAGTCTCTTCTTGTCACATGGCCTATAGCCATGCTTATTTAAGGTTTGTCAAATACCTGCTAGATGGAAATGCCCTTGTGTGACCCCCAAAGGGATGGTCAGCAAAGAGAGTTTACACTCATCATAGGCATGATTCCTGTTGGATCAACAAAGGAGTTGTAGAAGGTCCCATGGGACAATGTTTTGGTAACCTGGGAAATAAATTTGTCTAACATATCTCAGATGTCAACATGGAAACCAGCTCTCTGTCCACATCCATTAATTGCTACAGTGGTTTGAAGGAACAGGAGACAGACAGTAAATATTAGTCAGATGTCACTGAGGTCCAATGAAAGTAGAAGACTGCTCAAGGTGGAGATGGGTAAATTGCAGAGTCAATTCTGAATGTGACCCCAAGACTGTGTTTTTTTGCCCCTAGCCACCTAGACTTCACAGACAATATTTCTTTTCCCCAACATAAACTAGTATAATATGAGCTGCACCTGCCTCTGGGGCCTTTCAAATAGGCCACAAGGCATCCTTGCATGCTTAAACATGCCAAAATACACATTTTTTTCAAAAACCAAAAGCGTGCTTGGATTTGTGATGCAATGGCCGAACAATAGTACTGAAGTCAGGGCTCTGCTTTTGATTTGAGTTTGATCCCAACAGACTCAGGTAGCTGCCTTGAAGTTGACTCAGATTTCCATCCTTCTGCCCAGTAAATTGACTACCCAGCTTGGTTGCGTGGGCAATGTGTAGCCTGCATAATTAAATTGTAAACTGCCCATAGAGTGCTTTAAACTCTATGAGGTGGTATATGAGGTGGTATGTGAGGTGGTATATAAGCAGCACATTTTATTTTGGTGGTCTTTTTTTGGCTTCATTCTTTGTAATTTTGGGCATTTTATGTGGTTCATAGATATCCGTAAGGGAGCAAATTGGACACCATAGGACAATTTCAGACAAGACTGTTATGATGACCTTGCTTTGAGAGATTGTGTTTTCTGATAGGTTGTACAATATGTTGTCACCAGCTTTGTTTACAGGACAAAACTGAATTTTTCTTCATCCATTCCATTCTTTAATGAGGATAATCCTTTTTTTTCCTTTTAAAGCTGTGATATTTTTGCTATGTGAAGAAAATGCCTCTGAACAGTCTTTGAGGGTGGATTTGCTATATTTGAAGCATGTGTGGCAAATATGGTTTACGGTATTAGAGGAGTGTGTTCTTGACATCATTTGAAGTTATGTTAGCAGACATCTCAAAGGCCTTTATCACATAGATGTCCACCTATCATACTGCTTTTTCAAGTACTGTACCTAGAACCACAATAAGAAGAATGAAGGAGAAAAGGAGCTGTGAGAGCAATATGGATGGGCCAAATTAAGAAAATCTGACACCCCTCCCCCTCAAATGATTGGTGTTCATTTTGGGTTCTCTCATCATGTCACTTGATCATCACCTTTACCTTCTTTGCTCATGGATATATTCACTTGTTTTAAACATTGGTCCCTCCAAAGGAAAAAAAAAGGGGGGGAACCTTCCTGCATATCAAGAGATAGCAAATTCTATAATATTCATATTTGTGTAAGCAGACAATCTGGTTATGGGCAATCTCAAAATTCTCATAGGCAAGAGTTAATGATACCTGTATGCCATATATTGTTTAGTGATACATTAATTACACATATGGAGAGCACATCATTTTAATTTTAACATAAAGAAGGCAGAGAAAGAAGTTCATGGTAGAAATTCTCAGAAGGGAGATTGTTGAGTTAACATACATTCAGACCCAACTGGATTTCTTAGTGATGTTCAGTGCTAAAGATATTCAGTGCTAAAGAAAATTTAACCCCACTTTTCTCCTTGAAAGGACATAACGTGGCTTACATCATTATTGTTACCTTAGAAGCTCAATATCAGATAGTAATATCCAACCACTATTCTATCTGATTCCATCCCTCCTGTTCATTCCACACCCATCTCCACTCTACATACAGTATATTGAATATACTGTACAGTAAATCTGTGGCCCTGGTGTCTGTGAAGATTCTCAGTCATCCAGGTGAGGTTATCTGGAAGTTGAGGCATAGTAACAGGACTTCTCTTCTTGTGAGACTGGAATGTTTCACTACTCATACAAACAGTTCCATCAGTCTGAGAAATGTTGGTGCAAGGCTTCAATGTATAGTTCACCTTGGTTTCATGCCACCCTAGTCTGAACAGGCTTGTTAGAGGGACAGTGGCCTGATTAGGCTTGTCAGGTGGAGGATGGCCAGAACAGGCTCATTAGATGTACAATGTCCAAGGGTGTGTGAAATTCCCACCCACACAACCCTTCCCTGTGCCCTAATATAATGCTTTTTGTGTTGGAAGAATTGCATCGCAATCCATGAAAACTGACACTGAAATAAATCTGTTAGTCTGTTTTAACGGCAGCTGCCGCCACTGCCTTAGAACTGCAGAGAAGGAAGAGATCATGAAGTCAAAAAGGCACAGAAGGCAAACTTACAACCTCTGGCTTCCATCCAGAGACCTAAACTACTGAGCTACACAGCAGTTCTAGTGTTGTTGTTTTTTGCTGTTGTTATTGGAACAGATTAATGCAGCTCTGAGAATTTAGTACAGGTTACCTTGCAGCAGCCTTATATGGGAAGTCAATGCAGTGGACCCATGTATAACAAATGGTTTGTATAGCATAAAATCTGTACAACATAAAAAATTCTGGAGATAGGGGAAATTGGCTTAACAGAATCACTTATGGGGCGAATCCATACAACACAAAAATGGTCGCAATTAGGGATTACTCTGGTTTCAATGCATTCTTATGGGAAATTTGTATAAATTTGCTTAACATAAATTTCATTTGGAATGAATTAATTCCTTTATACAAGGTACCACTGTATCCTGTTTATGTAGATACCTGAAGGACCGCCTCCTTCCATATGAACCTACCCGGCAATTAAGATCTAGTCAGGGAGCCCTCCTGAAAGAGCCATCCCTTAAGGAGGTGAAAGGGATGGCTCTTGCATGGAATAGGGCTTTTTCAGCAACTGCCCCCAGACTATGGAATACCCTCCCAAATGAAACTCGCCTGGCACCGACGTTGCTAACATTTCGGCGCCAGGTAAAAACCCTCCTATTCCAAAAGTTTTTTAACTAATGATTATGGGCCCTGATGGCAATTTTAGTGGTGTGTTGTTTTTAATGTATCGTATTTATTGCATCTGCAACAGCCTTTTATTGTTCTAATTTAACAAACAGTTTGTATTTGATGTTTTAGGAGAAATTGTCCAGAATTTTGATTGTGAGCCGCCCAGAGACCTTTGGGTAGATTGGGCGGCATACAAGGGAAATTTGTATAAAGGAAAAAATAACAGAAATTAAATAAATAATTCCTTTATACAAGGTACCACTGTACTCTGTTTATGTATATTCTATGAACAGGGACCAGACTGAAGGGGGAGTGGTTTGCCTACAAATGGCTAAAGAGGTTAATGTAAAGGCAACCTTTAAAGCTGGAGTTTTGATTTATAGCCCAAAAATATTTAGCCTCTAAAGACATCAATAGCCAGTGGCTGGAGCAATTAAAGGACTATCTTTCACCACATAGTTTGTTTTTAAATTCTTTACTCAATAAAGTGGAAATGCCAGAATAGGAGATATTATATAGTTAGAAGCCACTAAAAATCATCATACAACAAGTGAGCATTCATTGATCAAACACCACTCTTTCTTGGAAATGGACATGTTCCTGCTTGGCTTGGGGGAGAGGGTGAGGACACAGAAAACACAATTCCTTTGTCTGGGAATTGGAATGATAATTTAGTAAACTCACTAGATTTAGCCAAGTGGGGCCAGATTAAAATTAAAATAATATTATTTGGTGGTTGCAGCGGAGGTATTGTTTGCCAGTCAGCTGTCATTCATTTCTCACCTCTTATCCTTTTTGTTATTTTGCCAGCTAGCATTACTGTTTTGCATTGTTTGATGCATTATATTCTACTCTTTTATAATTGTATGGAGAAAAGGGGATAGAAAATCCTCAAATCACTGAACCAATTAACTAATTAAATTTAAACAGCATCCCTGTTTTCAGCCCAGAAATACTGGAAGTTACGGAAGCAGTCCAAGTAATGTTATCAAAGGACATTACCACTGAAATCAACAGCAAGAACTCTGAGTGACTTCAAAAGAGCTGGGGTTTGACCTTTAGTTTCCAGCAAGTTGCCACAAATATGTCTGTGTCTCCATGATGTCACCACTCACAGAGAAACACTTAACTCTATGGAAAAAGGCCAGAGAGCACTGATAACAGCCTGTCCTCACAGTTTACACAAGGCATGAAGGGATTTTTTATTAATATTGTTACCCTTGCCCTTGAAATCTGTGTCAACTTTGGAGGAAAGGTTTCTATTTTTACAAATATGCCACACAATATTCATGGCAGGCAGCCATGATATGATTTTATATGTTTCCTTGCTGTGAGATTATCTGTCACTTTTCCAAGCTGCAGCATCAGTTCTGGAGCGAGTCATTCTGTGCCAAAATATCTCCAGTGGAAACTGACACTGTTTCTTTCTTGCAACTTTGGTGACAATGAAATCCATCTTAACTGCCCCCTTGGCTCCCTTTCCTCAGTTTCATGGGAACATCTGTGACTTTCTTTTGTCAACAACAAAAAGACTTCATAGTATGCTTATGATGAATTCTTTTCCTGAAATTTCCAGGCAACTTTAGTTGTGCATTCCACAGTTTATCTCCACATTGTGACCTTTCAGTGTAACTCTGCCACCAAGACTGGTGTCTTTTCATTAAACCCTCCAGTTCTCATAATTCTGAATATCATAAAATATTTTAGTCATTCTGCTAGTACAGATTTTATACTTCCACAGCACGCTGAGGGTGGAGGAAAAGGAAGGTGTGTTCTCATCCAAAGAGAAACAAATCCAGCATTACAATGAAGTTCCAAGTGTGCAGATTTGTGGACAAACATTGGTCTGGCCTTCCAAGCCTCCCTTATCACAATAACAAAAACAGTCCTGAGGTAAATGTATGGTACAATGATTACATCTCTGCCCTGTAAGGCTTATAGCTCTTGGTGTACTGAAATGAGATTTTCAGTCAGCGATTGATGTTTGTCTTTTTTTGCCTTCTGGTTTTGGGGGGGGGATATCACAGATTGTCTTGGGGAAAACGGGCTCTGGAGGCACCTCTTTGGGGTGGGTGCCTCCTCTCCTAACAGGGCTGTTGGCTTCGACATTGTATTTATAGCTCCACAGTTGTTGTTGTTTAAGATCTGACGTGTTGGCTGTTTTTAGCCCTTGCTCTTTTATGTTATGCTTATGCTCCTGCTTTTAATTTTGACTACATTTAATTTAACATTTAATTAGACTTGTTTACTATTTATTGTAGTTATAAAGGTTCCCATAAGAGTTTCAAACTATAGTACAATAATGGTACAAATAATAATTCATATTGGTATTATGCAACTCTCCTGTTTGTGTAGTTTTTCCATTCCACATGGCAGGGTTATGTTTATACATTGGCCATGTTTGCTGTTTAGCTTTTCAGAATTTAGTCATACTCATCATGTTTTCCTACCCACCCAATCCCCTGAATGCCTTCATATCACAGATTGTCTTGGGGTTCTCCCTGGCATTTTTACCAGTCCATTTGACTTGGATGTAGCCCTTGCTCTTTTATGTTATGCTTATGGATTTTGACTACCTGATTTTTGTTTCTAAGATATGTACTACATACATTTCTTCCATCATGGAGGGAAAAGTTTACAGTAGTCATATACTCCTTGTTTTTTTTTGCTCCGTTTGCTGGGTGTTTGTGGGTTGCACTTTACATCTGGAAGTACTTTGTGTGGCTGTTGTGGGCATAGCAGACTTGCAGACTTGCAAAACACTTAACTGTGATTTGGAATCAGTCACATGAAGCTAATGTCACCCAGTGACGGATGAACAAAGATATATCGATAGAGATGGGCACGATTCAGCGAAATTTTTGTTTTTGTTTTCATTTTTTTCGTTTTGTTTCTTAATGAAAACAAAAAAAAAAATTTTCAAAAACCAAAACGGAAACGGAAACAAAATGACCAATTTTGCCGTGTTTTTCATTTTCGTTGCGGCAAATCCATTGAACTGAAAAGAATGCTAACGAAACAGCATTTTTCATTTTTGTTTTTTCGTTTTGTTACGAACCGAAAACGAAACGAATTTTTTTTCAAAAACAAAACAAAAAAGAAAAATGAACCAAAACGGATCCCCAAACGACCAAACGAAAAACGAAACACAATTTTTTTTTTGAGTCGTGCCCATCTCTATATATGGCGGGCAGCAGACTAAGGCTTCATTATAAATATGTCAATTCAATATGTAAACAGACAGTTAAAAGTACATGTATTTGAATGGTGTCCTATCAAATGTGTCCTATCTCCTAAATTCTTGGTTGCTTGTGAGTTTTAAGCTGGGGACCATGACTATATTTAGGGGTTTTATATTTTTATAGGCCTCAGATGAAAAAGAACAGCTTCTTCCTCACCTCAAGATTTTTTTTTTGCAATGTAAGGTATATAGGATACAAAGGTAAAATTCTGCACACAACTTTGTTTTTTAAATTCTTAAACAATTGGTTAAAAAGAAGACAGTAAGAAATATAAGTGGGGTGGTAACCCATATTATTGCAGAGGTGACATTCATATGTGTGTAGTTTTGAAGATGCAGCCATGTTAGTCTGTTTCATTAGGTATAACCACCTGACCACTGACTCAACTAAGGACTAATAGGTTTCTTGCAGTGTGAACATCATTGAATACAATCCACCTCTTCAGACATATGTGGTAAAATATATCATCATCGGTTTATATACATAGCATGCATGTATATAAACCAGTGGGGACCAAGATCCAACAGTGGTAAGCCAGAGGAATCAAAGATTCAACCTGGTTTAAGGTAAATTCCTATGTTTGGGGATTCTGGCCACTGTAGTTTGACAAAGGTTATTTTCCAGTCACTGGACATCACACACAAAGCGCTGACAGTGGTATAAAAATATTTCCCTGAAAAGTGAATAGGATACTGTAGGACTGCCCTGAAAGACTCAAAGGTAAAAGAAAGGAAAGTACCACACTGCTCTTTGTTAGTGCTCCTAGGAAGCTCTCCTTCCTCTTTTCCTGCAGGAATCTTTTCTCATCTCTTTTTCTGAGACAGACACAAACATAGTAGATGAACAGAATGCTCTGGATGTAGTGTGTCCTGATTTCAGACGCCAATGGATTCTCCTTCATTGGAGGTTTCAAAATAAAGTTTAAATAGTCATTTATCGGTCTTGGATTTAACTATGGATATCCTGCTTTGGACTCAGTGGTTTGGACTCAGTGATGCTTGAGGTCCCTTCCACCTCTACAGTTACATGGTTCTGCTGTTTTATTTTGCAAGCTTTGTGAATAGGCTTCTCTTGAAGCCAAATGGTGGTATCCGTATGGGGTACTGAACAGCCCTAGAAGGAATGCAATCATATAGGCTATAAAGAAATGAACCCAAGGAAAAGTCTCTAATATTAATGACTTCTTAGGTGGAATATTTAAACGTTTACCTGTTCCATGTGTCCTTCACCAGGCTAGCATTTTTCCCCTCTCCGGATGTTCATCCCCTTTCCCTCTCTGGATGTTCTCCAGGAATTCCATAGACTTGAATGTAAATATTTATTTCAGCTCCTTCATAAACTGGACCATAGTTACTGATTTGTTCCCCTCCTTGCAAGGCTGCACTGAAGGTTTCGGGATCATTGCAAACAATGCAAAGAGGTACCAGGTGGTGGGTGGCTCTGTTACTTTTTGCAGTCATTGTTGAATCTACCTCTGGTTTGTTTTGTTCTCGCCTTGATGTTGAGGGAGATTACAGTAACTCTTAAAGCTGTTTGGATGAACAGCGAAACGTTTCTATCTCTCAAAAAAGAAGTCCAGTAGCCATGACTCAACTCCCAGATAAACACACCTGGATGACTGAGAATCTTCACAGTCTTAAAGCACACATAATAAAGGTGTATGCAGATCATAGTCTTCTTTTCTTCCAAAATCTCAGGGTGGCCATCCCAGCTTTAAAGCAGTTCCTTGACCTTTTTCATGCCCCCTCAAGGACTCAGCATCAGTTAATCCCCAAGGAGAATATTTGGTTTCAAGACCATGTTGACAGCCCAGCATGGATTATGTCAGTCTCTTTGACTGCTTTTATGTTCCTCAAGCTTCTAACACTTACTTATCAACGCAATTAAGGACCTCAGCCAACGAAGGCTCTGGAACTACACATTGTGCAGATGTGGAATAGGAGGAAGGACTGGCAGCCACCAAGGCTTGTGCCTTGCCAAACGAGCCCCCACCCACACCCCATTTAAACCACTCCCTTGCTTCCTGGAAAACCTAAGTTGTCAAACTGACAGCAAACACTCAGCAAATTTATTACAGGAGGGCAGTTTGTAAATGCAAAGGGTGAAGGGGACACAAGATAATTCTTCCTCAAATAGTGAGCTAATAATAATGCTTGAACTTTGCAATTCCTTTAGCTTAGTTCAAAATGATGGAACCATTCTGTCGACTAAAATGGAGCAAAGTCAAACCAATGTCTCATCTTCTTCTTTGCCATTTCTCCAATTCAATGTAATTTGTCTGAATAAAACCACCAACTCTTTACTGACTGGCACACTTTCCATGTGCTATAAATGGGGAAGTTATTTTCTTATTCTTGATATAGGCTGAAAACTGGCACATATGTGGGCTACATAAAATTCAGGGGGCACAAATTCAGACACATGGCCTCCAGACTCTACTGACTGCACAAATCAGGTCTTTTGTCCTGAATTTATTGTGGACTGAGGTGAAGCCTCCCCTGCTCTGACCTTTGCCCCAAAGAGTGATGTGTCACCCCTACAACATTGTGCCAAGGGACAGGTTTCAGAAATGTATATCTCTCTAACAACCTGCTTGACAAGATAGGTGGACATAAGGTGGCCTGGAAAGCTGATTTAAAGAAAGTAACTGGAAAATAATGTTTTCCCTTCCTTTCAAGACTGTTATGCTCCACTAAGTTTATTTCCCATTGAAATAATAAAAGGCGAGCCATGTGGCCATTATAAAAGACATATAAGAACATAAGAACATAAGAACATAAGAAGAGCCATGCTGGATCAGGCCAAAGGCCCATCTAGTCCAGCTTCCTGTATCTCACAGCGGCCCCACCAGATGCGTTTGGGAGCGCATGAGACTAGATATCTGTCTCCTGATACCACTCCCCTGCATCTGGCCCTTGAAGTACCCTGGTTTAAAGCCTAGAGATTACACATCTCCATCATGGTTTGTAACCCATGGACTTTTCCTCTAGGAAAATCCCCTTTTGAAGGCATCCAGGCCAGATGCCATCACCACATCCTGTGGCAGGGAGTTCCATAGACTCACAACACGCCGGGTGAAAAAACATTTTCCTCTGTCAGTTCTCACTCTCCCAGCACTCAATTTGAGTGTATGTCCCCTAGCTCTGGTATTTTGAGAGAGGGAGAAGAGCTTCCCTCTATCCACTTTACTCATACCCTGCATTATTTTGTATGTCTCAATCATATCCCCCCTCAAGCGCCTTTTTTCCAGACTAAAGAGGCTAGAGATGGGCACGAAACGAGCGATTTTTTGTTTTTGTTTTTGTTTTTTTTGTTTCATTATGCAACGAAAATGAAACGAAATTTTTTAAAAAACAAAACGAAAATGAAAACAAAACGACCAAATTTGCCGTGTTTTTCATTTTCGTTGCAGCAGATGCATTGAACTAAAAAGAATGCTAACGAAACAGCAATTTTTATTTTCGTTTTCGTTTTTTTGTTTCGTTACCTAATGAAATGAAAACGAATTTTTTTGCAAAAAACGTCACAAAAACAAAAACGAACCGAAATGGACCCCTAAACGACCAAACGACAAACGAACACCATTTTTTGAGTTGTTCCCATCTCTATTCAAGACTAGGCTATAAGGTACTGTCTATGGCCTAGTCTTGTACCCCTTCCCATGTCACTGAAGTACTGTGCAACATGAAAAATCAGCTTATAATGTCTACTAATGAGTCACTCCTGTTCTCTCTGTTTGTTGGTGATCTATTGCAGATCTAATTTACATGTTCTTTACAGCTATCGGAATGGAAGTCTCCAGGTGACAGAAGAATGTGAACAATTTATCACCGGGGCCCTAGCTAGAGTGCATCCAAGACTTTGTGCGCAAAGAAAAGGTTGACTTGTAAATTTAACGTATTTAGAGGACTTGGTCTAAAAGGACATGTCCCTGTACACTTGAGCATCATTCATTCGGTTTGCAACTTGCTTCCAGGAAGAGATGGTTCACTCCCTTGGACAATTACAGTTCCAGACACATCTGTTATAAGATGATGTAGCTCATGTATTTCCCCAATGAACCCCCCCATCGAGCTAGAGTGATAGAAAATGCCACAGAACAGTCCAAGAGATAATGATGGGTGTTAAAATGTTCGGATGCCAGTTTCCAGACACATTTCAAAGCCAATAACTTAGCTTGTACCAGGAGAATAAACATAATATTCTGCTTCCAAGAATGGAAAAGCCGGCTTAATTAAGTTCAGCTGGGGGGCTGACACATAATGGTTTTCCTGCAAAGTCTATGTGGCTTGGTCCCTTAGCAGTGTATTTTGGCTGGTGATTAGATGATTTTTTTTTCACTTTTAGAGTCTGGCTATTCCATCAGATTTGGTCCACGTATCAAATGGGTTACTATTATTATTTTGCTGCCCAAATGATGTAAATTGGATTCGAATCTACCCAGAACATTTTGTTCCTTCCTGGGGGCTCCTGCTTTTTCTTCTTAGAAAGATTCAAAGGGGCTTTTCTCTGTGCAGCTATATGTAAAGATGGGGTGTGTCTCTGTAGAAAAGGGGAAATTGTGGGGGGGAGATGCACCAGCAGTGAAAAGGAGAAGGAACTTAACAACGGGGCAATGAAAAAGAACGGGGAGTGTGGTGTGTGAGAGAGAGGAGGAAAAGGGAGAAAAGAAGCAATGACAGCATTTGTTTGCCACCTTTATCATGTGCAAAGGGGGTGCAGGAAGGCACCCAAACAACCTCTTCCTTACTGGTGCTCCCATGTGTATGAGTGGATATAATGCTTACACATGTATCTATGAGAGAGAGTGTGTGTGAAAGGGTGTGGACTGGAGTTCATTAAGCACAGGAGTGGACTGGCAGAATGAGAAGAAAGAGGAGAGAGAGGGATGTGTGAAACACTGGCATAAAAGGGGAAGGGGTGCTGTGTACCGAAGCCAACTGAGGGCCTTTTCACACAACCCCTAAAATCCGCGGAAAATGGCTCCCAGATCCGGAGCTTAAAATTGTTTCCCCACCAGCTCCGGAGTTTACAAAAAATTAAGTGCGACCACGCCCACCTAAGCGCGTCCCAGCACACTTTTCATGTACCTGCTCTCCAGAGGTGAAAAGTTCCTGATGCGGATGTAACGTAGTGAGTGCCGGGCTCTCCTCGCTTCTCTTTGTTGCTTTTTTGCCCCCCGCCCTGGAATGCAGAGCCAGACGCAGAACGGAGGTAAGCGGCATTCTTTTCTTTCTTTCTTTCTCCCTCCCCTCACGCAGACAGCAGCCAGGAGTGTGGAGGGGATGGGAACACAGGAACAGTGACAAACCCCCAAGATCTCTGGTCTGAATTTAAGTGGCCAGCGGATCTTAGGGGTCATGTGAAAAGGCTCTGAGCTTGGAGGGAGGACAGGCAGAACAATTAGAGGCAGAGACTGAAAAAGTATTGCCTTAAAAAAAAACCTCTATCTATTCAATGAATAAAAGTTCAGGGATAGAGATAGGCATGAAGAGAAGTACAGACGGAAAACAGGCATGAACCTGGCTGGTCCGTGCTTTGGTTCAGGGATCCTCTTTTGCCCAAATGAAATGAAGCACCAAACTTTTTTTTTTTGTGGCAAAAAGGACATCCCATCCCTTCCCGCAGGCTGCCCTCATTGCCTCCCTACTGGATCCTGCTTCTGACTTCTCCACTACCACGATCTTCAGATATAGAGTCCCACGTGTGCATGTCTTTCAGCTAATGGGAAGGGAAGGGAAGCTGGGGCACTTTCTTTGAAGACAGCATGGGTAGAGGACAAAGAGAAGGAAGCCTCAGGACCAGGTAGGGAGGTGATGAGGGTGGTGAGAAAGTGGTAAGTGGGTGGCAGATGTGGGTGGAGGCATTAGGTTCCTCTTTCCCAGGCATAAAGTAGACAAACAAAAACAAATCACCAATCATCATAGTTCGTGGGTAGCCCACAAACCAATCTGATTCATCATTTTTGCCAATTCATGCCCATCTTTATTCAGGGACCTACAGAGCAGAGTTTCAATATTCCCCTCAACAGACCATCCCTTATTTTTTGTTCTCATCAACTAACTAGCTCAATAATTCATTCTCATTTCCGTTTTCAGTTCTCGTTATCGTTATGTAACGGGTAACGGTAACGAGAATTACTCCACTCCAGCTCGAACCCGAACCGAAAAAGAAAAATTGGGTCTGATTTTTTTCGTTGTCGTTCATGGCATCGCGGCGATTGCGCGATGCCAAGCAGCACAGAAAAAAAGTTTTAAAAAAAATTAAAAAAAACCGATTCCCGGCCATAAAAGCAGGCGAAAATATGCCTGCCTCAGTGAGAGCACCTACCAAGGGGTGGTTTCTGGGGGGGCGGCCTTCCCCCCCTCCTGTCCTGGGCTGCTTGCACCAGGCTGGGGGGGGGTCATCCTCGTCGTCTCCATTTGCCATGCGGTGGGGGGGGATCCAAAATGGCGACCGCAATTTTTCTTTTGAAATCGTGGTCCAAAAATCCACCAAAGCACCACAGAAACATGTGAAAATTAGGTATTTTAAATGCCTGAATTTTTATATAGCAGCAGTGGGTTTTTTTTATAGCAATAAAACGTCGTATTGATTTTATTTTATTTTTATTTTATTTTTATTTTTATTTTTTTACACCTGCGCACGCGCAATGATGGGCTGGCCATGGGATGGGACCATGCAATTTTTTGGAGCCATTCCACCAATCGCATGGCCAGGTTTTGCTGAGATTTCTAGATGTGCCAGAGAGGGCATAAAAAGCCCACCAACCCTAACCCTAACCCTAACCCTAACCCTAACCTGAACCGTTACCCTAAGCCTAACCCTAACCCTAACCCTAACCCTAACCCTAACCCTAACCCTAACCCTAACCCCAACCCTAACCCAGATTCGTACGCAAGTACACTTCCCTTCTTTGTGGGTCAGAGTGATGCACCCAGAGAGGTGCCTTCAACTCCAGAGACCCACTCCCTCCCTAAGCGTAACCTGTACGGCAGTACGCCAGTATGCTTTCCTTCTTAGTGAGTCAGAGAAGCGCCGACGAGGTTCCTCTGACACACTAATCCCCAAATGTTCTTAGTGAGACAGAGAAGTGCCGACGAGGTTTCCTGTCACACTAACAACCCCAACATAATTATAATGGCGGCTACACGTTATGCTCCCTAAACCACTGTACAAACGACAGACGACAAACGGAAACGACAAATTTTGAAAAATTTCGTGACAAACGGAAACGACCCGAAACGGGCCCATCCCGACAAACGATAACTCGAAATGTAATTTTTTCTGGTCGTGCCCATCTCTACTGCTAAGAGGAAGAATTACAAGGTTTCCATTTATTTGGAGTTCTGAATAGATCAAAGCCAGCATTTTCTGGAAAAATAATGACTGATTATATAAACAGAGCTTAACTGACTAACAACTAGCTTCATACAGACTACATACTGACAAAATGCCCACTGAATGTCTGACCAAAAAGACTGGGAAAAGAAGCCTTATGGAGAGAGGCCTGTCTCTGCTCATAATCTGAGGCAAAGAGGGAACAACTGGAAGTTGCTGGATTGACTGACATTAATGTCAGTTCTGAGAGAAAACCCCACCACCATCACTACTGGTCAAGGTTCTCCCTAAGGTATGCTGTATACAGATGCACACACATAATTCCACACAGGGCTCCCCCTCCCCTGTGCATCCACAGTGATCATTTTTGTTCTGGTTGCAACAAAACCCACATTCTGGGTGAGCATTATGTACACATTAGAGGTGGGCACGAAACAGAAAACTGATGGTTCAGTTTGTTCTGTTTTGAGCCTGCCCTCGGTTTGGTTCGGTGTGTATGAATTTTTAAAACAAAAATTCATATGAACTTGAACCGGGCTGAACTGGTTCGGCTTACCGGGATGGCGGCGGTAGCCACACCAGGCAGCAGGAGGCCTCACCACCACCACTGGAGACCTGGTCGCAGCTGCACAGAGGCCCAGTGCTTTTTTAAAAAAATCTTTTTTCCACCGCCAGCCACGCAGCTCCAGGGGCCAGGTCGGTGCTTTTTTATTTATTTTTACAGCATTGACCAAGCAGCCCCATGGGCCAGGTTGGTGCTTTTTAATTTTTTTTAAATTTATGTTTACAGTACCTACCACCTGGCCCCAGGGGCCACATCAGTGCTTTTTAATTTTTAATTTTTAATTTATTTTTACAGCACCAACCATGCAGCCCCAGTGGCCGGGTTAGCACTTAAAAAAATATTTTTCCAGTGCTGACCATGTGGGTCCAGGGGCTGGGTCGGCACTTTTTAAATTTTTATTTTTTATTTTTAAAAGTCCCCAACACCAGGGGCTCCCCACACACACACACAGCTTAGAGGTGCTAGCTTCCCTGCACCTGGGTTTCATTCTTTTTTTAAAAAAAAATCCCCTTCTGGCCCGCTGGCTTGCAGGCTGAACCAGCTGGCCAGCATATATACATATATATATATACATTAACCCCCCACCGATCAGAGGGGTTAGGGACCCACCCCACCTGTGATGCATGAAAATCCGCAATATGCGGAAGTGGGTGGGGGGCCTGGGGGCAGGGGGGCGATTGCGCACCTGTCCGAGAAGTCTTGGTGCGGTGCGCACAGGCGGTGTTGCGGGATGTGACCTCCTGCCGCCGCCCCGCCGCACCTCCTGAGACTTCTCTGAGGGGCGGGGGGCAGCGGGGAGTGACCTGATCGCTCCCCGCCACCCGTCTGCGCAGCTCCGAGGCTTTTCGGAGGGGCCCGGGGGGTGGCGGGGAGCGACCCAAATGTCCCCCCCCCTGCACGGCTCCGAGGTGCAGGTAGTGCGATCCCGCGATATAGCGGGAGCGCAGTACCTGAACTGCGAAATGGCAGGGGGTGACTGTATATATATATATGGTTTTTTTTAAATTAAAATTTATTTTTACCCCCTCCTGGCCCATGGTGGCTGCCGGAGTTCCAGGCGAGGAGGCAGCAACAAGGTGGGAGATGGGGGAATGAAAAATGAAATGAAACAAAATGGACATTTCCATTTTGTTTTGTTTTGTTTTGTTTTCCTTTGATAGGCTGGATTGTTTTTCAGAAGGCTTTTAAAGGAAGCACATGGAGGTTGCTAAATCCCAACAACAAGCACATGGAGTTGGTGATTTATTGAATTGTGGATGAAGATGTATTCCCAATTCAGCCTGCAAGCCCAGCATGATTATGATTTCAGATGTCATAATTCTGGCTCCGAATCAAATTGCAGCAAAGATGAATCATTCCAATTCAGATTCCTAGTGTAGCTGCACCCTTATGTTCAGGGCAGAATCTACAACAAGAGAGCCTAAAAAGTTCCACCTTTTACTGAGTTGAACCATTGCTCCATCAAAGCAAGTACAGTCTGCGCTGTCTGCTCGTAGTTCTTCAGTGTATTAGGCAAGGTGAGATTTCTTGTGCGCATGGTGGCATGAAGGCACTCAAAGACCTACAGGGGAACTACACTGGAATAAACATTTCTACTTCTGAAGGGGAACTGCACTGTACAAGTACAGTAGAAATATTCTAGCCCCCCAAACCCAGATTAAATTACAGATTATAATATTATTTAAATTAAGTGAGGTAATTTGTTGCAGTGTTCCCCTACAGCTTCCCCAGGAATTGCAAGGGGACTTCATTCACAGACAGATAAAATAGTCTGGTTTGCATGTCTTTGATTCAGTTTTTCATCACAGTACAGTTGTTCATGAACTCATGTATGCTGACATATCTGGTCTGTACTGCTACCACATTTGTGTTTGCTAATGGACACTGTTAAGGGGGTGGTCCATGTTTGTACTTTTCCAATTTTGGTTCTCTTTCATCTTTCTGATTGCACTAATTATGTGTAATAATGGAAATGAGGGAACAGGAAAAGGGGAGGGCAACGGAGGGGGCAGCCATTGGTATTGTGCTGTGTAGGGGAAGGTATGGTGGTAGGAGTGCCTGTGTAGGAGAAGAGAGGTTAGATATCTTACATCTATCCC
Organism: Phrynocephalus guinanensis; assembly: GCA_037367245.1. Taxonomy (NCBI): domain Eukaryota; kingdom Metazoa; phylum Chordata; class Lepidosauria; order Squamata; family Agamidae; genus Phrynocephalus; species Phrynocephalus guinanensis. The sequence goes on from CM074740.1 coordinate 6,564,800, forward strand.
CTCTTCTGGTTCCACCCCTAGCCAGAAGGAATCAGGTGACCATATCAGCGAGCCCACAAGCCTCACGGTGCTGTTGTTGAATGCCAGGTCTGTACAAAACAAGACCGCCCTCACCCATGATGTCATTCTGGATGAGAGTGCCGACTTGGCATGTATTACCGAGACCTGGGTGGGAGAGGAGGGTGGTGTTCCCCTCTCCCAGCTATGCCCGCCCGGGTACTCGGTCCAACACCAGTGTCGCTTGAAGGGTCGGGGAGGGGGAGTTGCTATAGTCTATAGGAGTTCTATCTCCTTGACCAGACTTCCTATCTCCTTGGGAGGAGGCCTGGAGGGCCTGTACTGTGTGTTGGGCTCATGAGACAGATTGGGGATTTTGTTGGTGTACCGCTGTGACGTCACCTCCCTTTTACACACTGAATTCTGTGATGGAAATGGTACCGCTGCCACCTTTTATTCACTTAAGAATGCTGCCACCTTTTACACTCGTCGCCTCATGAATTGGGACTGACTCAGAGATATATAATATAAAAATAATGACGAAGTTTATTGAGAAGATAATAACTATAACAATATCTGAGGATGGTATGCGTTGCCTTTAACATATACTGTAACAGATTTAATCAGCTCCACAAGCCTCCCTGTCTTAAATAGCTAGTAAACAGTATAGCCCTCACTGCCTGACAGAACTCTCAGAGAACAGTGCTCTCTCCCAGCACTCACTCTCAACTTAACTTAACTCACTGAACTGCTCAACTGACTAGGCTCCACCCTTTTTATATCATACCATTCCCCGCCCTCCTGCTGGGATTGGCTGATGATTTGTATATTCATCACTCCTGTTTCCAGGGTTTTGTCACAACTGCCCATCCTGCTGCGTACCAACAGTCTCCCTGCCTGAGCTGACGGAGGTTGTCTCAGACCTGGTGCTGTGGACCCCCCAGACTGTTGGTACTGGGGGACCTCAACATCCATGCTGAGGCAGCCTGGAATGGGGCAGCTCAGGACTTCATGGCCACCATGACAACCATGGGGCTGTCAATATGTCAACGGCTCAACCATGAGAAGGGCCATACTCTAGACCTGGTGTTCTCAACGGGATTGGAGGATGGCGGTTTGGATGTGGAGGGGTTGGTTCTGACTCCATTGTCATGGTCAGACCACTTTCTGGTCAAGTTTAGGCTATTAGCTGTTTCTACCCTCTGCAAGGGTGGGGGATCTATTCAGATGATCCACCCTCGGAGACTAATGGATCCAGGTGGTTTCCTGAAAGCTCTGGGGGATTATCCATCTGATATGGTTGGCGCTCCTGTCGAAGCTCAGGTCACTCTGTGGAATAGGGAAATGTCCCGGGTGGTTGACACGATCGCACCTAAGCGCCCTCTCCCCTTACGCAGAGCCCAGACAGCTCCTTGGTATACATCTGAGCTGCGGGCAATGAAGCAGGAGGGGAAATGGCTAGAGCACAAGTGGAGAAAATATCACTGTGAGTCCGATCAAACACAGCTTAGAGCCCATTATCGGGCCTATTCCGTGGCGATACGGTTTGCGAAAAGGCAATATTTCACAAACCGTATTGCTTCTTCAGAGTGCCGTCCAGCAGAGCTGTTTCGGGTGGTCCGGGACCTTCTTCAACCGAGAAATACGATGGAGGTTCTGGACCACTCAGCAGCCCGTTGTGACGAGTTTGCTGTCCACTTTGAGGGAAAAATCACTCAGATTCGCAGGGAATTGTACTCCACTATTGGTGCAGAATCAAGGGATGTGTCCAGTGTGCCATGCTTAGGTCCAGTATTATTGGATGAGTTTCAATTATTGAGACCCGAGGATGTGGACAGGGTCCTTGGATCTGTCCGTGCTACCACCACGCCACTCAACCCTTGCCCTTTTTGGCTAATTGAAAGATCTGCCAGGGGAGTTCGCACCTGAGTCCAGGAGGTTGTTAATGCCTCCTTGAGAGAGGGAGTGGTCCCCACCATCTTGAAAGAGGTGGTGAGTAGACCACTCCTTAAAAAACCTAACCTGGACCCAGGGCTGGTGGTTAACTACTGTCTAGTAGTGAACCTCCCTTATTTGGGCAATGTGTTGGAGCGGGTGGTGGCTGGGCAACTCCAGGCACTGCTGGATGAAATGGATTTTCTGGATCCATTTCAATCTGGTTTCAGGCCGGGTTTTGGTACAGAGACTGCCTTGGTCACCCTGTATGATGACCTCTGCCGGGAGAGAGACAGGGGGAGTGCAACCCTGTTGATACTCCTGGACCTCTCAGCGGCTTTTGACACCATCGACCATGGTGTCCTTCTGGATAGGCTGGCCAGGTTGGGAGTTGGAGGCACCGCTTTGCAGTGGTTCCGTTCCTTCCTGGCTGACCATGTCCAGAAGGTGGTGCTGGGGGACAGTTGCTCTGCCCCGTGGCATTTATGTCATGGGGTTCCTCAGGGCTCTATACTGTCTCCCATGCTGTTCAACATTTACATGGAACCACTGGGAGAGGTCATCAGGAGGTTTGGGCTGAGGAGTCAGCAATATGCTGATGATACTCAGCTCTACCTCTCGTTCTCCACCAATCCAGCTGAGGCGGTTTCTGTGCTGAACCCGTGTCTGGGCCAGATAATGGACAGGATGAGGGTTAAGAAATTGAAACTCAATCCAGACAAGACGGAAGTGCTGTTAATGGGTGTTTCGCCTGACAGGTTAGAGGGCCATATTCCTGTCCTGGATGGGGTTGAACTCCCGCTAAGGGACAGGGTCCACAGCTTGGGGGTGCTCCTGGACCCCGGTCTAACTCTGGAAGCCCAGGTGGACTCAGTGGCCAGGAGTGCCTTTCTTCAGCTGCGAAAAATATACCAGCTCCGCCCCTACCTAGACGAGCAGAGCCTCATGACAGTTATGCATGCACTGGTAACATCCCGTATTGATTACTGCAATGTGCTTTATGTGGGGCTGCCTTTGAAGACGGTTCGGCGATTGCAACTGGTTCAGAATCATGCGGCGCGGCTAGTAAGTGGTGGGGCCGCTAGGGATCACATCACACCAATTCTACGTAGCCTACATTGGTTACCAGTTGCTGCCTGAGCCCAATTCAAAGTGCTTGTTTTGACATATAAAGCCCTAAACGGCTTAGGACCTAGATCCCTCCCCCTCTTCCATATGAACCTACCCAGTAAATTAAGATCGAGCCAGGGGGCCCTCTTGAAAGAGCCATCCCTCAAGGAGGTAAGAGGGATGGCTTGCAGACACAGGGGCTTCTCGGCAGCGGCCCCCAAGCTATGGAATGCCCTCCCAAGTGAGATCCGCCTGGCACCAACACTGATGACATTTCGGTGCCAGGTAAAAACCTTCCTGTTCCAGAAGATTTTTAATTGATACAATTTAGATTGTGGGTCTTCTGATGGCAATTTTAGTGTGATGATTTTAGTATAAGTTTTTTATTATTGTTTTGATTATTTATTGTTGTTTGATGTTTTTAACTGTTTTAATTCTTTGATTGGAAGCCGCCCAGAGACCTTTGGGTAGTGGGCGGCATATAAATTGTAAATACATAAAGTAAATAAAAATAAATAAATAATATTCCATGCATGTGATAAACTGTACAGCAATTCACAACAGTAGAAGTTTTAAGATTCACAGAAAGTTATCTAGCTGAGCAGAATCTTTTTCTACCAATTTTTTTTAAAAATTTGAATTTTAATCTAAACTTTTATTTTAGGTGCATTTTCTAGAGGCCCAGTAAAGAGGCATAATATTGTGATATCAGTTCTAAAGCAGAAACAATAGTCTTCATAGTAACACTGCAGCGACTGGGCTCCAGTCATTCCTGGAGGAAGATCATGTCCTGGATCCTTTCCAGTCCAGGTTCAGGCTACGGCATGGGTCTGAGATAGCCCTGGTCACAGTGGAAGATAACCTCCTCCTGAGGGGTTGTTCTACCCTGCTGGTCCTTCTTGATCTGTCAGCGGCCTTTGGTACCATCGACCACTGTATCCTCCTGGGCAGGCTGTCCGAGGCGGGTGTTGGGGGTCATGCTTTGCACTGGCTCCAGTCCTTCCTCGGCGGCCAAGCCCAGAGAGTAGAGATGGGGGTGTTCTGTCAGCCCCTTGGACACTCTCTTGTGAGGTGCCCCAGGGGTCGGTAATATCCCCTATGCTCTTTAACATTTACATGAGGCCATTGGCTGAGGTCATTCGGAGTTATGGAGTCTGCTTTCATCAGTATGCTGATGACACGCAGCTCTATCTCGACTTTTCCACCTCTGCAACAGAGGCTGTGTGGACCCTTGACTGCTGCCTGACGATGGTTCTGGAATGGACCAGGACCAATAGGCTCAAACTCAACCCCAGGAAGACCAAGGTTCTGTTCCTCAGGAGATCCCTGGATGGGTACAGTGGCCCTCTCCCCAGTTTGGAGGGATTGACCCTCCAGCTGGCAGACTGAGTGAGGAGTCTGAGCATTGTCCTGGATCCAGCTTTGTCTGTGGAAGCCCAGGTGGTGGCTGTGTCCAGGGCAGCCTTTTACCAACTTAGGGTTATTGCCCAGATTCACCCGTACCTGGATGAGGACTCCCTCAGGAAAGTTGTGCAGGCACTGGTGATCTCGAGCATAGATTACTGCAGTGTTTTTCAACCTTTTTGGGCAAAGGCACACTTGCTTCATGAAAAAAATCACGAGGGACACCACCATTAGAAAATGTTAAAAAAATTAACAAGCGGGGGGGGGGGGAGTAGATCGAGCCATGGCTCGAGACCACCCCCCACCCCCCTGCACCTGGGGATGATGGGCTGCGCGGTTGCAGGACGCGCCGGGCGGGAGGGCGACCTTGGGGTCCTGCGGCGGGGGGGCACCAGCGATGGCGGAGGCGTCGCGTCGTCGTCAGGGCCAGGCCTGGGCCGGGCGGCGTACCTGGTGACGGGAGCGTCGCGGGGCTTCGGGCGAAGCGTGGCACGGGTGGTGGCGGTGCGCCTGGTGCCGGGCTCGCTCCTGCTGCTGGTGGCACACTCGGCTGGGCGCGCTGGGTGAGCTGGAGGGTGAGCTGCGCGCCACCTACTGGGAGCTGCGCATCCAGGCCCTGCCTGCCGACCTGGGAGCCGACGAGGGGCTGCAGCGCGTGGCCCGGTACGCCGCTGACGCCCTGCGCCGCCACCACGATGGCGCTCGCCTCCAGCGCCTCCTGCTTGTCAACAATGCCGGTGAGCGCGCGTGGGCGACTGGCCGGTGGGAGAGCGCGCATGGGGGGGAGGTCGTCGGGGGAGTTGCCTCCCCCTGCGAGTGGTGGCGGCCAGGGATCCGCCAAGAAGCGCCGCCCCCGGGACCGGCCGGATCGCGCACCTGCCCTCTTCCCCTCGCCTCCGCATGGCCCAGGGACTGGGGGTCGGGACTGGGGGTCGTGTCCCCGGACCCCTGGCTTCTTTTGCTGGAGGGCAGCCCGCGGGATGTGCCAGGAGGGACGGCGGGTCCGCTGGTGAGTGGTGACGCCTTCTTCTTCTTCTTCTTCTTCTTCTTCTTCTTCTTCTTCTTCTTCTTCTTCTTCTTCTCCTCCTCCTCCTCCTCCTCCTCCTCCTCCTCCTCCTCCTCCTCTTTCAGGCTCGCTGGGCGACGTCTCCAAAGCCTTTGTGGACTTGCCCCCCCCCCGCGCACTCTCTCTCTCTCTCTCTCTCTCTCTCTCTCCCACCCTCGCGCTCCTTCCCAGCAATCGCCACTTCCTGCACGCCCAGGGCGCATGCGCCGACAGGAGGCTCTGGTCCTCCTCCTCCTCCTCCTCCTCCTCCTCCTTCGGCTGCTCCTTCACGGCACACCAGGCAACATCTCGCGGCACACAAGTGTGCCGCGGAACAGCGGTTGAAAAACGCTAGATTACTGCAATGCTCTCTACATGGGGCTTCCCTTGAACCTTGTTCGGTGACTGTAGCGGGTGCAGAATGCAGCGGCTAGGCTGGTGGTTGGCACAGGCAGATTTGACCACATAATCCCCATCCTGGCTCGCCTGCACTGGCTACCTGTTGCCTCCCAAATAAGGTTCAAGTTATTGGTTTTAGTTTACAAAACCCTCTATGGCTTGGGACCTGCCTATCTGGCAGAGCAGATCTATCTATCTGGCGGAGCGGAGCTTTGTCCCATCCGACCAGAGCCTCAGTGTCCCTCTCGCTCAGGGTGGCCACACCTAGGGAGGCGAAGTTGCTGTCAGCCTTCAGGAGGGCATTAAAGACCTGGCTTTTTAGGGAATGTTTTGGGTGATCTCCAAATGCACAATGGTCTGTTGTCAGTTGTGTGTCTGTTTGTCCCAGCCCTTTCTTGTCAGAGCCTGGTTTTGTTAGATGGTTGCTATGTCTTGTTTTCTATTTTTATTTTTACTTTTATTCCAGTATGGCTGAAATCTTGCCATACTGTTCCACAAAAAGCACAACTTTTAAAAGGTGAACTGCTTTTAAGAAATCTCTGTTTAATGGCAAGTTGCATGACTCAGCATGCAATAGACAGTGTTTGTGGAGATTGCTTAACTTACAGTTATTTGCTTCCAAATGTCATGCCATTCATGTTGATGTGCAGCAGGATTTCAGCCAAAGACTGAACAGTTTGCCCTCATCATAATTACTACCAAGGCTAGTGATCTGTGCATTTTAAATGGAAGTAGGAAATCAGGCCAGCTAATGGTCCAAATTGTTGTTGAGTGGTGTGTCCAAAATCCAGGTAAATTTTGGTATAATGGCAACCATATACAAGAAGGCTTCCTTCCAACTGTTAGGTTGTATGTAATTTGGCCTCAATTTACTTTTTTTTAAACCTAGTGCTCCACTTACAATTCATCACCAGCTTGGCAAGACATTATTCTATTCTCACTTCACACCGAAGTCAATGAGCTTTATCCAAAGCAATAGACAATTTTTTGAATTTCTAAACCTCTTTGTGTACAAAGAATGGCCCTTGATTCTGTATGCCCTGAGGTTTGACCTGATGCAATCACATCTACATTCTTCCAACCTGCATCCTGGGATTTTGTCAATTCAATGGGTACAAGTTCTGGTTTGATTTTCATGCTCTCCCCCCATCTTCCTTTCATTATCTAATTGTTTGTTCCATCTCCCCTGATGAACAGTTGTGCAGAGCTCATAGATTCACACACTTTTGTTGGCTGGTACTCATTAAAATTGTACTCAACCCTGTTTGGCATGGTAGGATAGCTGTTCCTGTTTCAGCACTTCAGTCAATTGCAGTGGCAGCAGGGGTTGCAGAAGGGAGGTGAGCAGTTCTGGCCAGGTAGGATTCAACAGCAGAGCAACTTCAATATGGACTTTGAGGCTGAGGGAATCTTTCATGTTGTTTCACTAAGTACTCCTATCCGAGACCTAAGCCAGGGGTGTGTAGCCACTGGGGATTCAGGCACCACTACAAGCTAGGGCTTGAATGAACCAATGTTCGCAATGCAAAAACAAACCTTGACTAGGATCCTGGTGCCAGAGGACAGGCTGTAGAAAAGTCAGTTCTATGTATGTTTTCTCCCTGGCCACAGATCCTAGAATAACCTCTTGCATGGGTAGAACATGATTTTGCCTCTGGATTCTAATTATAGCTTATGGTTGATTAATAATTATAGTTGGAGATGGGCATGAAATGAAATTAGAGCATTTTGTTTCATTTCTTTAGTACTTTTGTTTTGTTGCATTAGTAACAATTATTTTTTTTAAAAAAATGAAATGAAATGAAACAATTCAGAAGCTGCCACCACCCAGCTGGTTTTGACAGCTCAGGCTGTGAGGAGGGGCCACAGCTCTAGCTGGAGTAAAGCAGCAGCACCCCGCCCCATAGCCCAAGCTGTCACTGGGGTGGTGGTGGTGAGAACAGGAGAGCAGAGCAGGGTTTTGATTTTCGTGATGCCTGCTCTGCTCTCCCGTTGTCGCCAGGCTGTGGGGAGGGGAACTGAAAAAAGTGGTTTTGTTTGATTTGGACAGAAACAGTTTATTTCATTTAATTCCATAACAAAACTTTTTGTTTCCTTACAAAACAACAAAACAGCGTGTCATTTTTCATTTTGTGCCCATCTCTAATCACAACTTTTTCATAGTCCTATCTGTGTCCCACCTACTGAATGGAAATCCTGTTTTACTAGACTATACAGCTTTACTAGACTACTAAAATCTCTGAGAACTGGCCTTGCTGTTTGGAGGGATCTAGATAGTTGTAAAGGAATAAAGGAATTTTTCAAGTGTCTGGAAAACAAAACAGATTGTAGCTAAGGACACCATACTTTGTCATGTTGTGGATCTCAGTCTCTCCCCTTACCATTCTTTTTGGCAGCATCTCTCTTTAAAGGTCCCCTAGGGCTGTGGGTGATGCAAGACAGGTGGAAACAGTGAAGGCCCTTGAAAACAAAGGTACAGCCTCTCCCTTTCTGAGTCACAAGGTGCTCAGCTATAATACAGTTCATATATTTGGGTTAGTCTTCCCAATCAATCCCTTCTTGGTCCTGGGCTTTGCTGCTGTGACACAGTGCAAGGACTGATTTCTGCTCATTTCTGATCATACAAACTATTTTGAAATTAATTCTGAATAACATTCCTTGATGAGTCGATCTATTTTGTAGCTTGGAAGTAATAATTTACATGTAATGTATTTAACTTTGACTAGTTACTTTTTGTAATGAAAGTGCAACACTTTTCAAAAATATATATAAGTAGTTGCAAAGGTACCACTTGGCGTGCAATTTTTCTAATTAGAATTTTTAAAACATCTAATCCAACTTTAGAGTAATTTTGCTGGGGGATTCCTTCTGTTTTGTCTTTTGCAGTTTGAGAAGTGACTCCTTTTGGGTAGCCAGCTGGAAGAATGCAACCAGAGCTAACATTTCAAAGGAAATTGCCTCAAGGTAAGGAATTCCAATAGATGTTGTCACTTGTGTAACAAATAACATAATTGATGATTTCTTGTCTTCCAGAAATTCTCCTCAAAACGTTCTGCTCTATGTGTATTGCTGGTGTAACTACAAAAAAATGGTTTTAGCCTCTTAAGCATTTTCAAGGAGAAATATCAGAAATGGACCCTTAAAAGGAACCAGAGATTTTTTATATTTTTTTCTGGTACCCAGATAACATCAAAACAACTTGCTGATAACATACAATGAGTGAGTTTTATCAGCAGAGAAATGTTTATGATCATTCCAAATTGGGTTTTGCTTTGTTTTTTATTAACATCCCAGTCTCTGAAGAAAACTTGTATGTACTAGAAATTGAATCTTGGCTGTCATTCGTGAGTTCTATGCATTCCATGTTGATGATGGGGCATTTTTTCTCTCTGCTTTGGGTGAGAAAAATGCTCTTGTACACACTGCCTTAATAGATGCATCATATGATCAGGAATGATGCTGCACAATGATACAAACTAGAGATGGGCACGGAACGAACATTTTTTCGTTTCCGTTACCGTTTGTCATTTCTGTTACGTAACAAAACGACAAACGAAAATTGTGATGAAAATGAAATGAAATGAACAGAACCATGAAAATTGTGGTTGTTACGTTTCATTTCCGTTAATGGCGACGCGCAATGAATGTTAAAAAACGCCCTGGTCATCCGTAAAAACGCAGCAATAATTATTTATATTGTCTGATAATACCTACCAGGGGGGTTGGGGTCCTTAAAATGTTTGTTTTTGTCTTCTCCCATCATGATGTATTTTTCTTTTCCCTTTAAAATGGATGTCGCCACCAGCCACAAAATGGAGGCAAGCCATGTGATGTGGGATCATGTTCAACCAATAGCATGCCCAGGTTGCAGACTGGGCAGGCCATTTTGGCAGCCACAGAGGGCATAAAAAGCTCTGGCAGCCCCCGTCCTCCTTGCAGTCTCTGGTGGGAGTTAGGGTGGGATTGCTGTCTCTGCGACTCTAGCTTCAGTCCTGCAGCCTCCCTGTGTGCATGCGTGCTGCGTACCTCTTGGTGAGTACCTTCCCCTGCCCCGCAGTGCAGTCACTCTGCGGCTGCCTTGCACCCTGGGCAAACCCCCCACTGCCTTTGCAGCCTCCCTGCATACCTAGTCTATACTGTGTCTCTGCCAGCATCCATTTTTTTTAGTGTTTTCCCTCTGGTCTGGGGCTTTGGGGGATGCCTGCGCACGAAAATGCTTTAAAAATCGTGCAAAAAGCGGGTAGAAATGACAAATGAAAAAACAAAAAACGGTAGCGAAATTTTTCAAAAAATTCCCGACAAATGGAAACGAACCGAAACAGACTTCTCAATGACAAACGAAAAACCGAAATGCCATTTTTCTGTTTCGTGCCCATCTCTAATACAAACTGTTCACTTAATAACTTGTCCTCCATGTGCTCACACTTTGCTTGGGCCTCCAAGGCCCAAGTCCATATTTGGAAATAACTAGAACTAATCCAGGGAGGGATGGAGGGAGGGATGGGCTTTATGGAAGCCATGTGGAGGAGCCTCATCAAAGTCAGCCCATGTGGGGAAATTGTGGAGCAGGATGAATGGGCACTGGGGAAAGAGTAGCATGTTAGGATATGTTTTTAGCACCTTACTCTGCAAGTGTCCCAGATTCCCACAAAGTCAATAGACATAATCTAGAATACAGCCAAATCAAGTCAAGACATGAGGTGCAAGCTTAGGGACTTTGGCCCTAAAAGAACCTCAATGACATATCTCTACACATATAAAGTAAGGTGATTTACTATGCTAGGAAAGAAGAAAAGAAATAAATCAGTTCCATGGTTAAGGAAATGATTCCATAATGTTTCAAAAGGGAAGAAATGAATCTGTAACATTAAAACAATTAGGAATGTTCACCCTAATATATAGATCATGCAACATAACTTCAGTACAACAGAAGCATGGAAAGTACAACAGAAGCACAGAACTGGGGAACATTTGGCTGGTGTGTTCAGGCCATTAGTAATATCCAGTGGTGTAGCATACTGCAACATGCTCAAGAATCTGTAGATGCTCTGCCCCCTCCCCCTCATATCACAGCATGAAAATGGAATAGAACAGAATATCATTATCTGTCAAATTTGATATTAACTTGGTAAAACAAAATGCATAGTAAAAATAAAAGGTGGAACACCTTTCTACTCATTGAGGTCAGAGCAGGATATTTTCAGGATTTAAGGATGTAAATCCTCACTTATTTTGTTCTCACAGGCAGAAAGAATGAATTCTTTGGATAAGATTATGAGAAGTTTTGTGCATTTTTCACATTTACAGAATTTGCTGTGAAACATTTGTGGAATTTGTGCAAGTCAAAACTATTCTGTTCATTGCAATTTTTATGATTTGCATAATAATATCCTGCAAAATATAAAATGTTTACACAGAGTACATGGAGTGTGTTTCCCAATTCCCCCTTTAAAAAAAACAACTAATGTTCTTGCTGTCAGAGAAAGCCACTGACCTTTTGCTCTCCTACAGGAGTGAGCATTCTTGCAGCACTTGACTGTTTCTTTGGTGGAGTGTTTTCATGAGATTCCACACCCCTTTTCATTGAAGTTAAAAAAATATGTTAGTAATCATTATATTCTTACTTCTGTAAAGATTCTCAGTCATCCAGATGAGTTTATCTGTAAGTTGAGTCATGGCAACTGGACTCAAGAAAAGAATCCCAGTTGCCATGACTCAACTTCTAGATATATTATTACTCTGAATTGAGGGGGCACTATATTTTCATTGGGGGCATGGTGGCTTAGTGGAATAAGGCTTCTGAAAACTGTCAGCTGCAAAGTCGGCAGCTCAGTGGTTCGAATCCTGGGTGCCACGCAGCGGAGCGAGCTCCCGCTGATAACCCCAGCTCCTGCCAACCTAGCAGTTTGAAAGCATGTCAATGCAAGTAGATAAATAGGTACCGCCCTAAAAATCGGGAAGGTAAAACAGTGTTTCCTTGCAGCCATGCCAGCCACGTGGCCATGGACTTGCACAACACTGGCTCTTTGGCTTGATTACAGAGATGAGCACCGCCCCTAGAGTCGGACATGACTAGCACGTATGTGCGGGGAAAAACATTTACCTTTTTATATTTTCATCACCAATCAGCCATCATGGCCAGGGCAGATAAAAGCTGTTTCAAATAGTAAGGACCAGCATACAGCAATAAACAACTGTTAAACAACATGTAATAATAGATTGAATTGACTGGATCGTAGATGCAACTTCAAAATATCTCAGCATTGTTTTGAATTCTGATAAGGATTTCTGAGTATTCAGAAACCTTCCTCAGAAACCTTCTGCAGAGCAACAAGCACAGTGCTTTTAAATCTTAGACAAGATAACAAATCCTGCAACAGTGATATATTTAAATGTACAGTACTAATGGGCACATCTTTATCAAAGCAGATACAAATGGGAGCTACTTACTCATCTAGAAAATAGTTGTGGTTTGTTTATGGGAACCTGATTCAAAGGGTGAAACGTTCAAGCAGTGATTAGACTGACCACACATCTATTCCAATTTCTGTTCTGTAACAACGGCCAATAGTATAATTTGCTTCCAGAAACAACCCTGTAATCTCAAGTAGCCAATTAAGTCAGGCAGCAGCCAGTAAATATGAATTTTACTAACATTACATGTTTCTTGAAGATGTTGCTATATTAGTACATTTCAATATTATTATGAATTTAAAGGTCATGTGGCAATTTTAAGATGGACAGATTTATTTCAGCATAAATTTTTGTCTATCACACATAACTTCTTCAGACATGTTGGGTGGGATCTCCAGTAAACTTAAATTAACTTGCATTCTGAGAATACATATGGAATCTCTGAATATTTGCAGTACTCCATTCCAACATAATAGGAGCTGAAACAGTTTAAATAGTGTTGCATAACTTACACAAAGTTGATGACATCTATAGAATATTGTGTGCGTGTGTGTGTGTGTGTGTGTGTGTGTGTGTGTGTGTGTGTGTGTGTGTGTGTGTGTGAATTTAAAAATCTTCTCTCCCATTCTGTGATTCCCAAGACAATGAAAAAGATTAGCTGGGAGCGCTGGGACCTTTAGAACAGAAGTTCGAAATGTTTTATTTCCCCCAAATGTCACTCGTCATTATATCATAAGTAGAGATGGTCACAAAATGATTTTTGTTCATTATTTGTTATTCATTTTGTTCCCTAATGAAATGAATAATGAACCGCCCCCTCAAAGAAAAATGAAACAAAACAGAACAGAAATTTCCATTCCATTCCATTTTTTGTTTTCCCATAGGAATTAGAGAGGGGCATGAAACATTAAAATAAGATTTCGTTTCATTTTTCATTTGGTTCAGTTCAGTTCAATTTTGTTTTGTTTGAAACAATTTTTTAAAAAAATATCATTTCATTTTTTCTTTCATTTGTTTCATTTTTGGTGTACTGTGTGTGTAACTTGATCGGGTATGGAAAAAGGCTGGATTTTTAAACCGCTTTTGCTGTCCCAAGGCTGAGCTACAGCTGATCATTATTTGGGGTGGCAAAAAGTTTTAAAATCCCGCCACTTCACGCACCCAATCAAGTTACACAAACACCACACACACAGAGTACACTAAACTCAAAACAAAACAAAACAAAACAAAAATAATTTTTTTAAAAAAAGAATCGTTTCAAATGAAACAAACAAAACTGAACCAAATGAAAAATGAAATGAAATGCTATTTTAGTGTTTCGTGCCCATCTCTAATCATCACCGATACATGGCATAAGTAATGGCACCAGGATTTCAGCTGACTCGCACTGAACTATTTTGTGGGAGTGTATTACTGTATATATGTACATAAAATTGATAGTGCTGAGGAACAGCAAATGCAGAACTGTTCATAGGGAATCAAATAATTCATAATAATGAACAGGTGTAATTATTTCCTTTTCCCCATGTTTCAAGAAAAAATGAATTTGTTTTCATTACTCATTATAACGTTGAATGTATTGCCAGTTGTATTTCACATTATTTGAATATTATTATTTTGGGGGAGGATTGATCAGAGATAAGATTCACTATCTCTAGTCTTTGAACATTTGCTAGATTCAAAGTTTTATGAGGGCTTTTTGTTTTTATGTTTATTATCTTAATTTATGTTGCATAGTTATGTCATTTTCTTGGAAACCACCCAGAGTAGTGGCTTTTCTACTAAATGGGCAAGCCATATTTAAATAAACAAATAAACAAATAAACAAATCTCCACCAGAAATGATTAAAAACCACACCTAAAGGTGTTGTGCAACAATTTACTAGGAAATGTAACATTTTTGTCCCACCACACAATGAAGTTGTAGGAGAGCTTTAAAATAGGATTTGATTATGCTTTCCTTAAAATATTAAAAAAGTAATTCAATGCAAAAAACACATAACTATATCACTTGCTTTCAGGGCTATTGAAGAAATGAGATGGGCTCAGCAGGAAGGAGATAATTCTGCCCTCAGCTGGCATTGTATCTTCTGAGATCTTTCAGTCATTCCCAAGGAAAAGATGCAGCAGAATTACCCGCTCTTTGACAAGATGGTCATATATAACTCTGCACAAGTTGTGCCTTGAGTTTGCCTTGTTTCCATTCAGGAAGCACACTCAGAACAGAGACACATAGACATACTGTTCATGAGCTTCTCTAATGGGGACAGTATCTATTCCAGCATTAGAAGTTGCCCTTTTGAGATGCACAGTGGAACTCTAGTTGCAGTTCATAAAAGTTAAAGCAGGCCCTTCACCTACTTCAAAACTTTAGACTAAAGAGTTATTGGTGTCCTTCAGGTTAGAGAATATATATATGTGTGTGTTGCAAATACATGCTAGTGTTAAATATTGATTATTCTGCTCCAACAGATGTCTCTTTCTGAAGCATTCTTCTTCTGACTATTAGCATTATTAATGAGGCCTGAAGGGCAAAGAGAGACTTGTTTGCCAAGCATTTACTCTGCTTTCAAATAAACCCGGAGCAACAGCAGGAAGATGTCTGGATAGAACTATGGCTGCCTTCCATGTAGGATTCACATTCTTTCCTTCCTCCGGGATTGAACCAAGGCCTCCCGCTGCTACTGTTTCATTGACCCCCTAATACTGAGAACTGCTTTGTGCATGACATCAGTAGACACAGGAGAGCTGCAGGGAAATTATCAAATTTGGCTGCTTGCACAAAAATGGAGGGAGGGGGAGGAAGTTGAAACATCATGCAGTTCTTTAGCTGTGTCTAATGGGATTATGGTTTGACTTATCTCTTCTAATGGCATTATGGTTTGACTTCCGCTGTCACACTCTGACGGCCCTTGGAATGAGTCAAGCTGAAAACAGTCCTGCACAATCACTGCTTATTATCTTCACTTCATGGGGCAAGGGGTTGCCTTGGTTATCTTGGGCTGCCATAGAATACAGGCCAATGGCCAAACTGATGATTCAGATGTAAACCACAAAACTCATTTCATGTCCCAAGTAGCTGTTTCATTGGACCACACTTTCACCCAGCTTGTAACTTTCTCCCCTTCCATTCTCCCTTTTATTTGCAATCCATTTTTTCTAAGCTAAGTTTAAAACTCACAGCATTTGTGTCTCAAGTAATTGGAATGTCGGGGCGTAAAGTTTCACGGACCCTGGAAACAGTGTTTGTGTCTGCTTTGAAAAATTATCCAGAAAGATGAACTTGAATATTACTACATCACCACCATTTTGCACCAAGCTAATTCAAGAAGTCCAGTTATCCCCAAGCTGGAGGTGAACATTTTTATCTGCCTTCCACATAATGCTAAAAAAGATGATATATATGAGGGGATGAACAGACAAACACCTAAATTGTACAGCTTTAAATACTAAAAGTCTTATGCTTCTCCATTTCAGTTTCTCTAACATCTGAGTTCTTTTAAATCTCAAATTCCTCCCATGGGGAATGTGAAGAAATGTGTAAATTAAAGACATTCTTATCAAAAACAAAAGGGAGTGGAATTTTCACTTCTCTGCAGCAAGACGCTGAATTATCAGAGAACTTTCTGCCTCAGGCTGGTGCTACGAGGCAGATAAAAATAGTGGCTGGGAACGTATTCATGAAAATAGCCAAGCCTTTCCTGAACACTCATTGGGAAAGCTCTTAAACACAGCTGATTAAAAACTTAGCTGAAGGGAGGTCACCCATTACTAATGCAGATCAGTTGGTATCAGTTGTGGTGAATGAAGGCGTTTGTTTTGGCAAACAACTGAATAGACGTAATCCCTCAAATGTTTTGGTTGGTATTATCATCAGCACCTGTTGGTGTAGTGTAATATCTAAATACATATGTATTCTTTTTTTAGTCCCAAGATACATAAAGACCTGGAGCTATCTGAATTGATGGGGTTGTGATAGAATCAAGTTGACAAAAACATATGTGCCTGCCTAATATTTGTGGTACAAATGTCACCTCTGGTAATTAAACCACCACCTTAATATGGGACGTGTAGTTTCTCCTAAAGTGAATAGAGTGTGGCAGTATATATAATGCCGTAACAAGTCAGTTTGAACAATCTGCTATCAATCAAGACAGGGAAAGGTCATGTTCACATAACTAACACAACATTGATACAAATTTACAGGAACACAACTATATCTATTTTGTATTCAGGACAAAACAAGACACATCATCCAGTGCAGATGTCCCATTAACAAATAATTCCTGCTTCCACCTAGTTTTACTAATCTGTGATACAGAAACAAACAAGTCCATCTTGAGGAAATTTGTCTTTTCCCCCTGCTGGAACTCCAACCTCCCTGGGCCATGGTATTCTACACATTGTTTGATCAACATCCCTGGTTTTAGGTTTTTTATAACAACAGATTTTCAAGTAATAAAACATATACTGTAAATGCAAAATGCATAACGAAATTCATAGCCAAAGGAACTTACGTTTAGGGATTGGTATTATACTTTCATTTCCAGAGGAGTAGAAAGAAACCCCATTTTTGTGTAGCAGTTCTTATTATTCCATGTTTTTGCAGCTAGTGCAAAGAATGTGTTGGCTTAGGACTCAGGACCAACACAAATCCCCACTAAGTCATGGAAACACACATGGTGATGATAGTGGAGGATGGCAACAGTAAAGCACTCCTTCAGGATCTCACATATTTTGACCCTAACAATTTTGTTAGGATCACTGTAACTTGGAAACAGCTGGCTGGATAGTTCAGTGAGTTAGATATTTGGCTGAAGACGAGTTCAATTCCTCATGATGCCTCCAGGGACAAGAGCCAGCCTGTGTAGCCTTGGGCTACACAGAATCCCAGATTGTCCCCAGAAATGAATGGCAAACTATTTCTAAGTATGGTCTACCTAGAAAAACTTGAAAAGAGTCACCATTAGTCAGTATTGACATGATGGCACAAAATTATTAGTAATAAATCAGAAGCTCTTGCTGGTGTATAACAACCATTTTTGTATCACAACTTCTCAAATCTCCATTTCTCCGTGCTTCTATGTAATTTTTTTTGTCATTATTCATGATAATCACTTGGACAGTTTGTTTCAAATTCCAAACTAGTGCTCAATGTTCTCCGGTATATAAACACTTTACCAGTACAGTCTTACACGTGTCTTGTGAAGTAAGCACATGCTATAATGTATTTCTGTGATTTGTAATGGTATACATCAGGTATGGGCAATTTTCAGCCTACTGAGCCTTTATGCTCATGTCTGTTACTGTGGTCAAATGGTGATGTTCCCTTGGCTGGTAAACTAAAGGAAAAATTTTAACCAACGAAACAACCACCATGTCCATCTGGTTCACAAGACGCTTTCCAAACTGAATTCTAGCCTTTGGATTGAAAAAGATTTCTGTCCCTGCTATACATGTTTGCTTAGTATTAAGCTTAACAACAGTTGTTTCTGTGTAGTGCATGCAAATTTCCAGTGGTAGTGATTCTATACACAAACGACTTGGTTCATATCAAATTTTGGATTGGTGGCTTTAAATATAGAGCCACAAGGTATCTTCAATGTATATGACTTTGGCTCTAGTTTAACTGCTTTGAGTTCGCTTGAAACATTCTGGGAAATGTAATGGGGTGAGGTGGGAAAGCTGAAGATCCTCATAGAGAGCTCCAGTCTCTTCATAAAACAGTGAATCATTGAATAGAGGGAACATTAACTAAATCAGTTGAAATCAATAATGTAAATACACTCTATGAGTCCAGGGTGGAGCTTATACCAGTTTGGGAAAGTGTACCAGCCAATAGGGCTGATCTGCAAGCAGCCTAACCTATGCTACACATGTTTTTTTTCCAGCAAAGAAGAAATCATGAGCCTTAATATTCCCAAATATTTATACAAAAGGACACCAGAAATAGGATCTATCTATCCTGATTTCATGACTTGTTCATGTAAATGCATGTAACCAAAATTTATATGTATAAACATTACATGACTTTACATTACAGGTGTTTATGCTAAGGATCCTGTGTGTTGCTTAGACATATAAGCAGGAGGTCATTTTCCATTATGTAAATAACCATCACCCCTAAACAATAGGTAAACTGGCACATTTTTGTCTCATTTGTTCTCTAGACAGTACATTATAAAAAAAACAATACATTTTAAAAATGATCACACATTCACCTGAAGCCAAACCAATGCTATCCGTCAATAAAGAGAGATGTGACTGTGTACACAGGTCCCACTGAGTCAACTGTGCCTACTGATTTGGTGTCAACTCTGTAGAAGAGGACAACTTTGCAATGCTAAGAAAGTTGGATTCAGATTCATCATTTAGCCACTTGTGACTTCCCTTGTTATGATGCATTCCAGAATCAAACCCAGAATCAAAGGGCAAGCCTCAATGTTTTGTCTCTGTTTAATGGCAAGAAGGAAACCCCAGTTTTACAGTTATGGAAAATGCTTTCAATTAGACTGCTGTGTGAGAGGATTAGAAGATCAATACTATTTTTCACTGTTATTTGTTACAAATGTTGATGACTCATGTGCTCGACTTTGCCACTTGTGAGCAACACACATAACTGTTCCGTGCTTGTATTTAATATCCTGGAGCAATGTTCAGCCTCCCCCTTCCTTCCTCCCTTCATAAGATGCTAACCTCATTTGCTATTCTGGTCTTCATTATACAGGATAAAGAAATGACATAAGATTGCCCAACATACTTGAAATATGAGCACAGAAGGAACCTTTCAACGGGTATAAACATGGGTAAAACAACACATTAACCATATTTGACCATCAGACTAGACAGGCACAAGTAAAAGAGCTGCATCAAGAGAACATTTGCAGGAAAATCCCTTATAGTAGGTGGCTTCAGAACAAGTAAAGGATAAATGGAGTGTACCACTATGTTCTGCCCTTGCCTTTAATTTCCTGCACAGGGTTCTCTGGGACTTGCTGCATGACAATCAATATAAGAACAGATACCAATGACACTCGACTGTGACAGACCCTGTCTTCCAAGAAGTGAAGGGAAAAGACACATACTTAGACAAAAATCAATCCTCAGCCCAGGAATTAGCTCTGAGTACTAAAACTGAATGGAACTCCTGCTTCTTCTTCACCAAAACAGATAACTCTGAGTTACTCCAACCATTTCAGAAGTACTGTTTGGCATGGAGATGATAGTTATGTTGCTGCTGCTGTTGTGTAGATGAGAATCAAGACTCATTTCTGACGAACTATAGATTTTATGTCCCGATGTATGAAATGGCTCTTAAACATGGCATAAGAATAATCTTTATTGTTACA
This sequence comes from Phrynocephalus guinanensis, assembly GCA_037367245.1. Lineage (NCBI taxonomy): Eukaryota > Metazoa > Chordata > Lepidosauria > Squamata > Agamidae > Phrynocephalus > Phrynocephalus guinanensis. The sequence goes on from CM074740.1 coordinate 6,584,453, forward strand.
AAATGTTTCATAATGAAACAAAATGGCAGACAGTGTTTCGTTACAAAACAAAACACCATTTCCCCCCCCCTCCTGGAACAAAATGGTTCATTCTAGAGGAAATGGCAGGGGAAGCTTCCTCAAGCTCTACCCCCCCCCAATTTAGAAAGTTTGGGGGGGTTCAGGGGGCTGAGTTATGAAGCTCCAAATGGGGTGCCCCTAGGAAAAATTCTTTCTAATTGGATTTGATTGGAAGCAAAGCGGCAGTGGTGCAATGGCTTGCCCAATCAGCTTCTGATTCCAACAGATTTTTTTCCCCCTGGGGGCACCCCCCCCCCCCTTAGGAGCTTCATAACTCAGCTCCCTGATCCCAAATTTCAGGTGATTACCTAGACTCACTTGAGGAAGGTACCTCACCACTTTGGTTCGTTAGGACCCTGGGGAGCATAGTGTTTCATTTCATATTGTTTCATTCATAACAAAAACAACTTTAAAATTTAGTTACAAATGAAACAAAATGAAACTGCACCAGAAACTAAACAAAACACTATTTTTCCATTTCATGCTGATCTCTAATTGCTAATAGTAGCATGAAAATTCTGCAAAAGTCACCGCTGCTGTTAGCACTAGAAATAATGAGATTGAAGAGACCTTGGTCTGGCATGGCACATGAGTCTACTAGTGGATGGAGACAATGTATACGGCTGGCCCTACTACATTCCAAGTAGAGTCCCTTAAATATGATGCAAGATGTTAAGAACACTGGGAAACAACCAGCATGTAATGGTCAATCATGTATAGTAATACCTTGGTTTACGAGTGTTGTGCAAGAGAAGCAAACATTTCTTTTACTTTTTGCCTTGATCAATGAGCAATGTCCTGCAATATGAGCACTGGAGCAGGTCACATGATCACAAGTGAGAGAGAACATGGTGGTTCTCTCTCTCCCCTTGCTGAATCGTGGGTGATTGTCTGTAATGCTCCATCTCAGGCAAGCCTCAAAACACAGAAAGGGAGGTTTCTTGCACCGCCCACTAAGGTTTTCAAAGGAGAGCCCAAGTTAGGTTTTTATTTTTTAGTATATTTTTATTTTTATTTAATTTATTTTCAACATCCTTTCCTATCTTTTCAAAACCATTTCTAGTCATGGGCCAGCTAGTCAAGTGTATTTAGGGCTACAAACTGAAATTTATTATTATCACATTAAAAACACAGAGTAAAATCCAGCTGTTAGTCCCAAGCAGAGCAGAATACACAGCCAGGTACCTAAACCATGGTGTGGATATGGGCTTCTAGCCCACTTCGTATGTGAATTTTGGCATTTTGTGGGTACAGTATGTGAGCTATGGGGCTCCAGAATGAATCATCTGAGTTTACATTATTTCTTATGGGGAAATTTGCTTTGCTATAGAGGTGCTTTGGTTTACAAACATGTTTCTGGAATGGATTATGCTTTTAAACCAAGGTATTCCTGTATTGTAAATGCAAACATACATTTGTCCAATGCTCTCCAAAACCCTGTGTCCACATTCCTAATAAGGAAATTATAGAAATGTGGCAAAGGATGAAATGAATGCAGAAGCTCCCTTTCTCTTCTTCACTATTTCAGATCTGATATCCACACAACTGTCAGTATCCCATGGCTCTTTACACAACAGCTGGTACCCAGTGCACTCTCTCTTTGCCTTATCAGAAGAGCTCCTCAGCATTTTTCTTATCAATAAAAAGCAGATTTAGAAGGCTGTGCCTTTGATTGGAGGAATGGCCAGGGGAGGGGTAAGAAAGAAGCTGTGGTTCTGGACCAAGCCATTTCCCAGTTTAAAATAACTTCTCCCCACAACTGAATAATAGGTTCCCATGGATGGAAGTTTGAAATGGGAAAGATGGACAGAGGAAAGGGTAAGATCACTCCTCCCTCCCACCCCCACCTATGCTTCCCCCTGTTCTGTTTTGCAAATTTCCAAAGCTATATGTGGAGTAGAGATGGGCACGACCAGAAAAAATTACGTCTCGAGTTGTCGTGTGTCGGAGCTGGCCCGTTTCGGCTCATTTCCGTTTTTCGCGAAATTTTCCAAAAATTTGTCGTTTCGTTTGTCAGTTTTTCATCTGTCGTTAGTACTGGTTTTGGGGGGGGCTCCTGGAGGCACCTCTCTGGGGTGGGTGCCTCCTCTGGCCCGCCATGAAGGGAAAGCGGGCTCCTGGAGGCACCTCGTGGGTGCCTCCTCTCCTCACCCGCTACAAAAGGGCATGCATAGCCAATTGGATATGCATACCATTAAATTGCAGTTGCAGCAGGCAGAGGCACCTCTCTTTCGGGTGCCTCTGTGACTCACTGCCTGCAGTGCACTTGGGCTGGAGAGCAAAGTGACAGAGGACCCTTACGGGCGCCCGCTGTGACTCACTAAGAAGGGAAGTGTACTTGCTGTATAGTGCAATGCGAGTACACAGATCTCGGTTGGGGTTAGGGGTTAGCGCAAGGGCTAGGATTAGGGTTACTGGTAAGATTAGGGTGAGTTACTGGGGTGCACCTCTGGGTGCCTCTCTGACCCACTAAGAAGGACAGTGTACTGGCGTATGGGTTAGGGTTAGGGTTCGGGTTCGGGCTAGGGTTAGTGGCTTTTTATGCCCAACTGGCACATCCCAGAAGTCTCGGTCAAAACCTGGCCAAGTGGCCATGCAATTGGTGGAATGGCTCCAAAAATTTGCATGACAAATCAGACCCAATTTTTCTTTAGTCAGTTCGAGTTCGAGTTCTGGTGGAGTAATTGTCGTTACCGTTTCCGTTACGTAACGGAAACGAGAAACGGAAACGGAAACGACAGTTCACCAAATCTGCCCATGTCTAATGTGGAGTATTGTGGGTGTAGCATTTACACTAAAAAAAATCAGAAGAAGGGAAGTGTACTTGCTGGGTACACAGATCTCGGTTGGGGTTAGGGGTTCAAGGGCTAGGATTAGGGTTACTGGGTTAGGGTGAGTTACTTTGCACCTCTGGGTGCCTCTCTGACCCACTAAGAAGGACAGTGTACTGGCGTATGGGTTAGGGTTAGGGTTCGGGTTCGGGTTCGGGCTAGGGTTAGTGGCTTTTTATGCCCAACTGGCACATCCCAGAAGTCTCGGTCAAAACCTGACCAAGTGGCCATGCAATTGGTGGAATGGCTCCAAAAATTTGCATGGTCCACTCCCATGGACAGCCCATCATTGCGCAGGTGTAAAAAAATAAAAATAAAAAAAATAAAATAAAATAAAATAAATGGAGACGTTTTGTTGCAAGAAAAACCCACTGCTGCTACTGAAAAAATTCAGGCAGTTTTAAAATAGCTATTTTCGCATGTTTCTGTGGTGCTTTGGTGTGTTTTTGGACCACGATTTCAAAATAAATATTGTGGTCGCCCCATTTTGGATCCCCCGCCCGCACCGCATGGCATGGCGAGTTGGCGAGACGACGAGGATGCGCACAGCCCAGGAGAGGAGAGGAGGGGTTGCTGGGGACCCCCCGCCCCCCAGAAACAACCCTTCTGGTAGGTGCCCTCACTGAGGCAGGCCGCAGGCATATTTTTGCCTGCTGTTTTGGCCGGGATCGGGTTTTTTTTATTTTTAAAACCTTTTTTCTGTGCCGCGCCGCTTGGCGAGTTGGCGAGATCGACGAGGATGCGCACTTTGCGCAGCCCAGGAGAGGAGGGGGGGAGGCCGGGGACCCCCCCCCAGAAACCACCCCTCTGGTAGGTGCCCTCAATGAGGCAGGCATATTTTCGCCTGCTTTTTTGGCCGGGAATCGGGTTTTTTTTTAAAAACTTTTTTTCCTGTGCCGCGCCGCTTGGCGCGTTGGTGTTGGCGAGTGTGACTCGACGACGAGGATGCGCACTTTGCGCAGCCCAGGAGAGGAGGGGGGAGGCCGGGGACCCCCCCCCCCAGAAACCACCCCTCTGGTAGGTGCCCTCACTCAGGCAGGCATATTTTCGCCTGCTTTTTTGGCCGGGAATCGGTTTTTTTTTTAAATTTTAAAACTTTTTTTCTCTGCCACGCCGCTTGGCGAGTTGCGACTCGACAAGGATGCGCACTTTGTGCAGCCCAGGAGAGGAGAGGGGGGGAGGCCGGGGACCCCCCCCCCCAGAAACCACCCCTCTGGTAGGTGCCCTGAGGCAGGCATATTTTCGCCTCATTTTTGGCCGGGAATCGGTTTTTTTTTATTTTTATAAAAACTTTTTTCCTGTGCCACTTGGCATCGCGCGATCGCTGCGATGCCAGGAACGACAACGACAAATCAGACCCAATTTTTCTTTAGTCGGTTCGAGTTCGAGTTCTGGGGGAGTAATTGTCGTTACCGTTTCCGTTACGTAACGGAAACGAGAAACGGAAACGGAAACGAGAATTTCGCCAAATCGTGCCCATGTCTAATGTGGAGCAACATATCTATCATTGTGTAGGCATGTGTAAGCATTTACACTAAAAAAAATCAGTCTTAGGAAAAACATGTGTGTAACTACACATCACATCTACTCTGGTCCAAGTCATGCTCCTAAAAACCCAGAAATCCACCCAAGGACCAGCATGTCTTAAAATTAAAAATGTGATGTCTATTGGAAATTTTAGCTAAAGCAGTATAACTAGTGAAATTGCTTCCTATACAGTTACTATGGACAGAACTTATCTGCCTGGACAAGTAAGGCATGACCATCCACAATAAAGATATTTTTAGCTGGTTAAGTGTGGATTATCTCTACAGAAAGGTTTTCTTTTGTTTAACAGGATTATTTTCTTTGCGGCATCATTGAATTTGTAATCCAGCTTGATTTGCTTGCACATGGACAAACTAGTCTCCTGGTGCTTCTTGCCAATAAGATAAAGGCATGCATACTACAGGGTAATACATGATTTATCCTCAAAATCAAGTGCCATGAAAAATAATGCCCCACATTTTTGCTGCTTGGAAAGGGGGGGGGGGGGTTCCATAAGCAGCATAAACCTGCACAAAAACATCAGAAGCCTCTTGTAACCAAATGAATGTCTTTGCTTTGTAGTTGTGGAACAATGTACAGGTTTGTGTTTCAAATGTCAGAGGCACACACCCTTCATCTGTCTAGAAGCTGATTTACATACCCATGCTCATCAGGAGATGTCTGAAACATGAACTTGAAATATTACTAGTTTTCTTAAAAGTGGTCAGCGAATAGAACAATGAGAAATCAAGTGACCTCACAATGTACTTCACATAAAACCTAGCTCCAAACCTAGCATTCTAGTGTAGAAACTCATGATCATGGGCTTGTTCAGAGGTCAAAGAAGAGACTGTCCCTAATAAAAGGAGTCCCTATGTACGGAGTGAAAGAACAATATCTATATAAATCTAAATGCTAGACATGGGCACGACCAGAAAAAATGACGTTTCGAGTTTTCGTTTGTTGGAACGGGTCGGTTTCAGGTTGTTTCCGTTTGTCGCGAAATTTTTCAAAAATTTGTCATTTCCGTTTGTCGTTTGTCGTTTGCACCGCGATTTAGCGTGATTTGACTTCCCAGAGCATAGGGGCGTCCCGCAATCAGGGCCGGCGCTAGGTGATTTTGCGTCCTAGGTGGCGGGCGGGGTGGGGGGCAGGTGGCGGGGGGGGGAGGTGCAGGCGGGGGGCGGTGGCGGGGGGCTATGGGCGGGCAGCGACAGTGGGCGGGCGAGTGGGCGGGCGGCGGGGCAGGCTGCAGGCAGGTGGCGGCACGGGCGGGCGGGCGAGTGGGCAGTTAGGATATCACTTAGGATAGAGGTTCTGTTCTTGGCTTGCACCCCAAATGTGTGTGTGTGCAAGCAAATTGAAGTTGGGAAAATAGAAAATAAATGGTAGTATATAATATATATTTAAAATAAATCCACACCTCCCACTCCCAGTTGTACCTCCCCCTTTATCCAATATCAGGAAAAAAATCCTCACAAACTGCCAGAGAAGAAATAAAGAATAAACTGCTATTCCCTTCAGCAGACAAAGCTGCAGGGAATCAAAAAATTATTTTCTAAATTCAATTCCCTCCCTGCCTGCCTAAGTTAAATCCTAAAGCCTCCAGCCTCCCTCCTCAATCTCGATCGGATCACACCAGCACCAGCAGCCAGCCCTCCTCCCTCAACCACATCCATACACCCGACTGCAATTTCTGGAAGGTGCCTCGGCTTTTTATGCCCTCCGAGACATCCAGAAGTGTCAGTCAAAAACCTGGCAATGCCATTGGTGGAATGGTTCAAAAAAATTGCATGGTCCCATCCCATGCCCAGCCCAAATGGGCAGGTCTAAAAAAATAAATAATAAAATAAAATAAAATAAAATAAATACGACGTTTTATTGCTATAAAAACCCACTGCTGCTACTATTAAAATTCAGGCATTTAAAATAAATAAATTTCACATGTTTCTGTGGTGATTTGTTGTGTTTTTTGACCATGATTTCAAAAGAAAAATTGCGGTCACCATTTTGGATCCCCCCCCACCGCATGGCATGGCGAGACGACGAGGATGACCCCCCCCCAGCCTGGTGCAAGAAGCCCAGGACAAGAGAAGAGGGGGGAAAGGCCGGGGACCCCCCAGAAACCACCCCTCTGGTAGGTGGCAAAGCCTCAGGCAGGCATATTTTCGCCTGCTTTTTTGGCCGGGAGTCGGGTTTTTTTTAAAAAAAAAACTTTAAAAAACTTTTTCTGTGCTTCACATTGCATGATCGCCGCAATGCCACAAACGGAAACGGAAAACCCGACCAATTTTTTCTTTTTTCAGTTCGAGTTCTGACGGCTTAATTATCGTTACCGTTTCCGTTACGTAACAAAACGATAACTGAAAACAGAAACGACAATTTCGCCGAGTCGTGCCCATGTCTACTAAATGCTATACAGGTAGGTTGTGATAGGTCTTGGTGACGTCTCTATTTTTCTTTCTAACATGCCATGTACACATGGATGTCATTCGAAGTGGTAGGGCTCTTTCTCAAGCAAGGCAGAAGTGTGTGTGTGTGTGCCTGCCTGCCTGCCTGCCTGCCTGCCTGCCTGCCTGCCTGCCTGCCTGCCTGCCTGCCTCTCTCTCTCCTCCTCTCTCTCTCTCTCTCTCTCTCTCTCTCTCTCTCTCTCTCTCTCTCTGTGTGTGTGTGTGTGTGTGTGTGTGTGTGTGTGTGTGTGTGTGTGTGTGTGTGTGTCTAGTTTAGGGGAAAGAAAGATAGTGGAAGGAGACCATTAGAAGGTTTAACCCGATGAGTGCCTGCTATCAGTAGCCATGATCAGCTTTTGCCATGGCTTCCTTTATTGAGTCAATCCACTCTGTACTTTTCCCCCTTTCCTCTTCACCTCTTGCCAATTGAAGTTTTCCGAGCATAATTGCCTTTTCCAGCACATGTGCTCTCATATTTTCAAATCAAGATTGACATAATTTAGTCACTTCTGGTTTCCTTTTGCTTTTTTTGCTTCTAGAGAAGAGTTCAAGCTTGATTTTATATCAATACAAATTAGACGTAGTTCTAGTTAAGTTTAATATAATAATAAAAGAAGCTCTCTTCCTAGTTTCATCAGATAATTATGCAAATTGTGAAAGCACCACATTTTACTTTTTAAAATATTTTATATATTTATTGCTTGCCATTTATGAAAGTTTACCATGATATTTGTTATTTTCAATGACATTCATGATGTGAATTTTTCAAATGTTCATTTGAAAAAGCCCTGTGTGATATACATTACTTTGACCAATATTCCTAGATATAGTAGTATTTCCAATGTTCACAGATTTCTTATGCGTATGTATTCACTGAATGGATACATTTGTTAGGGCAGTATACCCAGTTGCTGTAGGCGCCTGGAGTAGGAACTGGCAAGCTACTCCAGTATTCCTGCCAAGAAAACTCCATGGACATAGGGTCACAAAGAGTTGGTCACGACTATAACGATGCAACATACACACACACACATATCCAGAAACAGGGACCTCCATATTTGTGCATCCTGTCCCAGATAAAGCTTCCTGAACAGAGGAGGTGATGGCATTCCTGTCGAACTCTTTAAAACCTTAAAAGAGGATGCTGTAAAAGTGCTACATGCAATATGCTAGAAAATTTGGGAAACTCAGCTGTGGCCAGAGAACTGGAAAAGATCAGTCTACATCCCAACCCCAAAGAAGGGCAATGCCAAGGAATGCTCCAACTATCGTACAATTGCACTAATTTCACATGCTAGTAAGGTTATGCACAAAATTCTACAAGGGAGGCTTCAGCAGTTTGTGGGCAGAGAATTCCCAGAAGTGCAAACTGGATTTCGAAGGGGCTTTGGCCCATAGCATCACAAAGAGTCGGACAAGACTGAATGACCGAACAACAACAACAAAGAAAAATCTCATATATTCATTACTGGTACAGTATTTGTGATTTGTCTACCTTGACAAATAACACATTTAAATAAATCATCTTTTTTTTAAAAAATGTGCCCATCTCTATACAAGAGTTAATGGTCTTTAAAATACACGAGGACCAGGATTGTAATTTTCCTAGGAAAGCTTCCTTAACTAGTTTTTTTTTTAATATGACTGTGCCATTGTGACTAGGCAAAGAGAGGCCAGCAGGGAGGAAAGCTACATAAATATATGTATCAATTAATATTGTTAATAAGCATTAACTTAAAAAGAGGGAAATGTTTGGAACAAGTTGGTGGTATTCTGAGGTTTCAGACAAAGAGCGGTTTTATTTTGTTTTACTTCTAAAACGTAAAGCCACTCTTTGGACGAAGAGTGGTTTTGTTTTATTTTACTTCTATATGACAGACTTGAGTATCTTTGTAACTCTGGAAAGGCTGGTGTAGTTTTGTGACTGGCAGCTTCAGCTTCTAGTGAGGAAAGAACTTGACCTCAGCTTTGTATTGAAAATGATTTTATAGCAGGAGGATCATGAATTATATATATTAAAACCTATTTTAATGAATTCTGACTTGACTTTGTTGACTGTGATTGAAATCCAGGAGCACATTGCACCACCACTTGCTTTTAAATAATGTCCCGTTTCTATCTGTTCACACACGGCTGAACCAAGCTACCATTTCGATGCTCTTTGTTCCCAGAGTTCCTCTGCTCAGCCTGAGTCAAGCTCTCTTCTTCAGAGTTCTCCCAACACTTTCTCTCTGCACTACAGAAAGAAGGAGATGCCTAGGCATGCTTGCTCCTCCCATCATTCTTGGAAAGAATGCCTCTGTGGCCTCTTGAACTGGATGAGATTGATGACAAGGACTGATGAATTATCCATTCTGTTCAATGGAGATGCTCTCCAATACATAAAGGACAGAGTGATGAGCTAGGCTTTCTGGTTATGATAGGAAGAGCAGAAAGGAATCAACTTCTCTCTATTCCTGAACAGTAGAGGGATCACTGGGCATCTTTGTATGTGCAGGTGTACACATCTCTATGTGTGATTCATAAACTGTAACTCTATAGGCACTCACCTAGTAAGCCAAAGTAAACTCAAGATCAATTATTTTAACTAGGCATATATATGACTATAAAGGTAAAAAGGTAAAGGTTCCCCCCACACGTGTGTGCTAGTCGTATCCTACTCTAGGGGTGGTGCTCATCTCCATTTCCAAGCCAAAGAGCCAGTGTTGTGCAAGTCTGTGGCCATGTGGCTGACATGGCTGAACACATTTCTGCACATGAAACACTGTTTAGCTTCCCGCTTGTTATGGCAGTACCTATGTAGCTACTTGCATGTACATGCTTTCGAATTGCTAGGTTGGCAGGAGCTGGGGTTAACAGCAGGAGCTTGCTCCACTGAGTGGCACCTGGGATTCAAATAGCTGAACTGCTGACTTTGCAGCTAACAGTTTCAGTGCTCAGTCTAGCCCACTGAGCCACCACGCCCCTACATCTATGACTGTGCTGTTAGTTAAATAATACAGAAGGATAGAGAAAATGTAGAAATCTTATTGAGGCACAGAAAAATAACACATTTAATTTACCATCCTTCTTCTGAGGTTAGTAAAACGAGTACCCAGCTTGCTAAAATGTGGGATGAGGGCAGTGTGTAGCCTGCATAATTACTTGTAAACTGCTCAAAGAGTGCTTTAAGTGCAATGGGGTGTTATATAAGCAGTACTCTTTGCTTGGCTTTTACCATGTTGGTGGATATGCTAGAGTGCCCTATCCACAAATGTGCATCTTTCATACACCCTCCCATATGCATACTACACACAGAACTATAGGGAGGGGATCTTCATGTGTACAGCTCTACATGTTACGCATGAAAACAACCCCACAACTTAGAGCACTAAAATCCCAAAAAGCTATAGAAACATCAGTTCCACACAGATGTTTGCTCTACACAAGTGGTTATTTAGGGCTATATCAGTGGCTCCCAACCGTGAGTCTCCATGGTTAGTTCTTGGACTAAACTCCCCAGAAGCCTTCATCACTAGCTGTACTAGCCATGATTTCTTAGAACTGTAGTCCAAGAATATCTTGGGACCCCAGGTCAGGAACTAATTTCTATGGGTGGGTTAGCTGGGGCAAAAGCCCCATTTATCTATGTGATGACTTCCCTTTTCTGCCATAATACCTAAACAGATGTGGCATTTGGATCACATAACATAATGGCAACTGGATGGCAGTTCTTTACGCTTTGGGCATACATCCTGCTCTGTATATATTTTCCAACTAGTGCAACTTGGCTACAAGTTGAGAAACAAAAAAAGTCAGTTTTTTTAAACATGACAAAAACCTGTTTTTTAAATTCATGATTAGAGATGGGCACGAATAAAAAAAATGGCATTTCGTTTGTCGTTTGGAGGGTCCGTTTCGGTTCGTTTCCATTTTTCGTGAATTTTTGCAAAAAAATTGTTTTCGTTTTCATTTGTTTCGTTACCATTTCGTTACCATTAATTTTGATTTTTTGTGATTTTTTTTAGCATTTTAAGCAATTCACGCATATTGCAGTAACGGAAACGAAACACACAACAAAATTTCCGGCGTTTCTGTTCGTTTCGTTTCATTTTAGAGACAAAATTCATTTGTCGTTTCGTTGCATAATGAAACAAAAAAACAAAAACGGAAACGAAAAAATGTTCGTTTTGTGCCCATCTCTATTCACGATTCCTTATCACACCTTAGAAAGAGCTATATTTCTATTATAGTAGAAAGTAATTTTTGCAAGCTCTGACTTGGGAGGCACATTGTAATTGCAGTTGCAAAAACTGTGAGTGAGCATAAATACTGATTAAATCAAGGTAACTGGGCCATGCATGTCATCAGCAATTCTAAGGCAAAGTGGAACAGCATCAAGAGATTTTCTTTTAAATATTCAACTATTATTAATATTATAGGCAACAGTTGCCACCACTGGATACAAATGCTAAAGATTCTTAATCAGTGTCCTATGCTGAATATAACTGAACACTAGTATTCAGAGTGGTTGGGTTATTCATGATAATTATTGAGTTAAAGTCTGTACAGAGCTCAGCTCCAGTTCTGCATTCATTTTAAGGCCTAGCCTAGCTCTGTAACATATACAATATGAATAAAATACAATTCCTTGGAGCATGTGCAAAGTACACTTGCCTCACTGTCATGCAACTACAAAGTGTTAGTACAACCAAGATTAGAAAAGAGGTATCTCAATTCAGGAGGTAACATTTCAAGTGACAACTGAATTTCTCTTCATTTTACCAAAACTGCAACCACTAAACCAGCAGTCGTGGTTAGATATTTCTATGTAACCATCTCAATCTTTTGAACATTTTGGACTCATTTTTACATCAAATTCCCCACTTGGATTTACAAAGGATTACAGCCAACTGACATGTTTCATATTTCTTACTTCTAGGGGAAATCTTAAGTGTCTGTAATGGTTCCTGACAGTTTTTGTTTCTTCTGTGAACTTGTGAAAGCCACCATTCAAAACCAATGATGACTGAGGGGCAGAGAAAACAGTCTTTCATCTTAAACTGGTGTGTCCTTTCTCCTTTCTCCTTCCCCTCCCCAAAAGTAACCCAATTAGTCATGATCACGACACTAATTCAATGGAAGAATCAGTAAACTGAAAACAAACACACAAACTTGCTGTTGGTTCAGCATCCTGCAGCCACCTTCTTATGAAATAATTTCCATTGCAGACTCCTATGTTTTGCCTAACCGTTTGTGTCGATGCCAGCCGCCATGGAAACACAACAGACTGGCTGAACTTGTATCCGCAACATGCCCACAACATCTCTAGATCATTCCACACTTTTCAATTTCTATGCAAGAGTTCAACCACAAAGTGGTGCTATTGCGAAAGGTAAAGATTACTAGAAGTATTGTAATCCCCACTTCACTCTCTTTCTCTCTCTCTTTCTCCCTTTCTCCCTATCTATCTTTTTTTTTAAACACAGGGGATAGAGATTGATCCAAATAGAGTGTTCCACCTCTCTGAACACATTAGAAGCCTTCCATATCATGGTCACCAACTACCAAACTAAATCAAAGGCATATCATGTAGATCTGAAATTTATGCAGCCCATCTCTTTCATCACGGTGTGATCTTCGGGTGCTTGTTCACCCAGTTCATATATAAAACTGTATTTAATGGATGCCCTCCCATTTCTAAGCCACATTGGGGGGGGGGAGAATTTCATTGTTTACAAGAACAGAGCACCCATGACAACAACAATGGTGGTAAGGACTTTTAGTCTTTGTTCCAAACCAGCTTCCTATCTGCCTTTGGGCCTTTTCACATGACCCCTAAGATCTGATGGCCACTTAAATTCGGACCAGAGATCTTAGGGGTTCGTTGTTCTTCCTTCCTCCCCACCACTCCGCACCTGTCTGCTGAGGGGAGGGAGGAAGAAAGTGGGGGAAAATGCAGACTCACCTCGGAGAAGCTGCCGGAGCTCCGTCTGCTGATTCCTTCTCTTTTGTTTGCTTTTTCCCCCCTCCTGCCCCTTCTCTTAAAGGGGCGGGAGGCAAAAAACAAAACAAAACAGAAGCCAGGAGAGCCCCGCACTGACCAGATTAAATCCGAACCTGGCGATTTTCACCCTCCTCAAGCAGGTACAAGAAAAGTGCGCTGGGACGCACTTAGGTGGGCGTAGTTGCACTTAATTTCCTGCAAACTCCGGAGCTGGTGGGGAAACCATTGTAAGCTCCGGAGCTTGCAGCCATTTGCTGCGGCGTTTAGGGATCGTGTACAAAGACTCTAAGTTACCCAGATTTTCCTCTGCCTCAACTCAGGAGAGCCCTTGGAATCTCTAGACCATGATGCCTCTGGGGGTGGTGGGGGTGGCTCTTTTCTCTCTCTCAAGGTGTTGACTGCAGCAGTGGCACCAAAAGCATATACATATCACATCAACTATTCAACTATGCATAAACTGGAGATCGCGTCAACTATTCAGTTATATGAGGCAATTACACATTACGTCCCCATGTGCCTAAACCTACTGTGACACTCAAGACTATAGCAGTCTACTCCTATCCTTGGTTCTTTTTCTTCTCTGCTTCTTAAGCGTAAATGTGAAAGATTACTGAGTAATTGTTTCACACCAGCTTTTATATCTTGATTATCACCATCTCATGGATGAACTTTGCTATCTTATTAAGGCTGTTTGTCTTCTGTTGAAGGTATTTCTTGACTACCCAGAAGTCATCCAAAATGCAATTTCTGAAGTATGAAGAAGGACCATGACAATTGTAAGCTGTTGGGAAAGAACCCTAAACTTCCAGAAGGTCTAAGTAAAGTCTTTCTGTTTGTAGCTGATGAAAATGTAAACAGTCTGGTTGTCTTCCTCTTGGAGAACTGTGAAAATAGTCCCTGTCTCTCCCTCTCCCTCCCTCGCTCCCCCCACCCTGCCCCAAATGCCTGCATATTTGGCAAGATTAGGTGTTGGGTATCATGTTACAAGGCATGTTGATTGCAGAGGGCCAGAGGCACAAGTACAGAATGGCAAAGACCTTTCCAGTTGTGAACAATGCAAGTTGCTGGTTGGTTTTCCTCTTAGCAGAGGTACTCAGTCTCTCTGCAGGCTAATTGATTTGGGATTTTTTGCCTATTCCCTTTCCTAATGCTTGGATCAGGGAGTACACTGGTGATCACGATTTCCCAGCTTGTGAGCATTTGTCAAATCATTAACCCCTTGGCTACTGTGGAAGAGAATTACTATTTCTCAGGAGGGGATTTTGTTGTTGACCTAGCTATTTTCTTGAAGAATAAATGCAGGGGTGAATTGTTGGACCATTATATTTTTTTTTCTTCAAGCTGACTATTTAAAAAACACATCAGCATTCTGGATTGAAGATGCAGCACTAAAGGGATGAGTCTGATACATTGAAAGACAAGCAGAGAATTCTAGAAGACAATTTTGATTTATCTGGCATCAATGAAAGAAGAGTCTCTTTTTATTCCAATGTGAAAGTCCACCCAGGCAGCAATGATGATGATGATGATGAGGCAGGTACAACGTGTATACTATGGATTGTATTTTTTTAATCTGCTGAGTATAGAGGTAATTGAATGATGCATGCTAAATGATTACATATGCTAGACATAGGCATGATTTACACACTACACTGGTATATAATTTATTTTTGAAATACGAGCTATATTGGTATCTATTTTTCTGCATATATGTGCATGTTGGTACACTACGTTAAGTGTCAGTTTTAACAACTATCTGAATGTTAAAAGAATTGTAAACGTGAGCAAGTAGCCTTGTGAGAGAATCCTAACATTTGTCATAGAGCCTCTTGAAACATGCGAGTGGGAAAATACCGGTATGTATCAATATTCATCAGTGTGATATTTATTACAGCATATATTTGAGGGTAGAGAGAGAGAGAGAGATAAGTTGGCTCTATTCAAGAAACTGTAGAATTAATTATTAATTATTAAGAATTAATTAATTATTAGGTGTGCAAATGCTAGGCTGGGAAAATGTAAAAGTTAATAATGTTTGTTGCAGCTAGAAAACCAACATATTGCAAAGAAAACATATTGCAAAGAAGCCCTTTGCCTTCAATGCTTTCCCTCTGTTACACCAAGTTTTTAGCACAAGGGATCACATAAAGTTATACAATCTTTGCTAAATATTCTACTGTTTCTGAAGTAAATGAGGTCAGGGTGAAAGATATTTTGATTTCACCATGATGAGTTAAGACTGTTCTTATGTGAATGCAGTTTGATGGAATCTAAATTAGCCCAGCTGCTGGAGCCAAAACTGATTCTAGTCCTGCCTCTGCCTAAGATTATTAAATGGACAGCCATTCCAGTGATGCAAGTTAGGGCACTTGGCATACTTTGTGTAGAGAAGGCCCCATGTTAAATTCCTGATGTCTCCAGGTGGGGCTGAAAAGACTGCTGCTCCATGCAGTGGTGACAACAGTGGACCAGATGGACAAATGGTCTGATTCAGTCCAAGTCCCAAGTTCCCTCAAGAAGCACTCACAGAATTAAACCATGATGTGTATAGGCAGTACATTACTAGGACCACCGTTGCAGATTAAACTGTATACACAAAAAGAATAAATATAAGCCAGAAATTGTTCCCTGTCCGGAGAGGCTTACAGCCTGAATAGTAAGGAAACAGAGGGGCCTTACTGGGAGAGAAAAAGGAAGAAAAATCCATGGGAAGGAACCATCCCGCTGGATTGTGCAGAAACTGTTCTAAACCTTCCAAGCTGTCAGCTTTTGGGCGGGAAAGGTTGTCCTAAACAAATCGTCCTCTGAGACCTCACGATGTTAGTTCTAACTTGCTCTTGGTGTTCTTTCTGAAGCTGGCAGAGGAGAGCGTCTCTCTCTCTCACACACACACATACACACACACATACACACACACGCGGGCGCGCGCGCGGCCCTTTAAGCATGTGAATTCAGAGCCTTATTTAAAGAGGTAGGCTGCTAAAATTATCGCTTCCTTTCTTGGCGACCCAGCAAGATAAACTGACACGGGCGACGAAATGGTGTGGAAGCGGGTCTTTGCTGGTGTTGAGGAACTGGCCAGCCTCCTCCCCTCTTTTCTTTTTTAATGGGCTCATTTACAAACAACAACCTCCCACCCCCACCCCCACCCCCCACAAAAAAATCGTCTGCTGGTCGTGCAAAAAACGCTGTTGCTGAAACACGAACCCGTTCCACCTACTTGATAACCGAGGGGAGAAACAGACTCGGTGCATTTGCAGTATATTTAAATTTGATCCGTAAAAAGAGCGAGAAAAGTTTACAACATTTTAATCACGCGCACCTCGCAGCCAGTCTGTTTCACGTTAAAGGCACCTTAACCATCCGACCTCTTGGCAGACGTTCCTACACCCTGAGAGGGCGGGTTATCTGTACAGAAATTTTAATCAGTGTTTGCTTTCCAGAGTAGTTCTTTCTCCTAGTAATTCCTGGTTACAGCACCAAGCACGGCTTATTAAGGCATAAATTTGCAATGGTCTCTACCTAGGAAGCGAGTACTCAGTGGGACATCCTTCTAACTAGTAAAAAAAAAAAAACAACCTCCTGGAGCACAGCAGAGCTGGCTTCCGAGTAAACATATTTAAATACTTGCTTTAGAAAGGCGTTCCACCCCAAGTCTGCTGATATACCAACTCCCTCTGTTATCGCTTGAAAGAAAGTTGCGGGCAGAAAACAGCCCGGGTCTGCTCTCAAGCGCTCACACACGGAAATAAAAACAATTTTTTTTCTCTCTCCAAAACTTGCTCCGGGGAGTTCCTTAATCGCGTTTCTCAGCGCTTGTCGAAGGCGGCCGAGCGTGGCGCAGGAGGAGCGCGTGGCGACCAAGGGGTTAATGCGCAGAGCCATCTGGCTGAGCTGGTTTGTTATAATCGAGCAGATTCATGTTCGCGGGATTCAGAGTTTTAAGGCTCCTCTCCCATCACAGAGTCGAGGAACTTCTGCACAAGCCATCTGTGGGATTTTTTCTTTTCTTTTCTTCTTCTTTTTTTTTTTTGAATGCACCAGATTAATTCCATCTACCTCTTTCTCTTCATGTCGACTTCCCTGCAAACGTTTACACGGATGCCATGGTCACTTCTACCACGGTAAGGGTCGGGCGGGAGAGCGCGGGAACAAAAGGCAAGGGCGCTTTATGATCCGGGAGGTTGTGCCTAAGAGAAATTTGCTCCATACGATGGGCGTGCGAACGACCGTTTCTTTAAAAGGGGGGGGGGGGTCGGAGGGGGGGGGGACCCTAAGCACCAGACTCCCACCACCGCCACCCCCTCCGTTTCTCTGCAGGAAGTTTCCCACAAACTTTTTCTTAAGATCCTATGCATGTGAACTCGGGGATCCTGCTACCTCCACTGGCCTTTACTTACAGGTAATGGTGTACCAAAGTGGCCGCGCCACACGCACCGCGAGCCTGGGCGCACGCTGATTCGGAAAGTCCCTCCTGCTGCGTTTTAGGTACTGAACGTGTGTGTGTGTCCCCCCCCCCCCCCGTCCCGCCCGGTAAGGGCCACCGATAGGTAGGTTTGTTTAGCTCCTGGGGTTTTCCTTAGTTCCCCTTGGAACTAAGAGTGAGGGGTGGGGAAAGGAGTTCGTTTTCAACAGCTACCTTTCACAGGGTTCCAACACCCCCCCCACCCGCGCCCAGGGGAAGACGGGGTCGAACAAGTTTAGCTCGTAACAGCAGGCTTTCCAATGTAGCCGGGGTGGGGAGAGGGCGAAATCTTAGTCTCGGAAGCGTTTAATGCCTCCCCACCCCCACCCTCACCCCCACCCCCGCCTCTCGCGCCTTCGAGGCATTTAGGAAGTCGAGGCAAGCCGAGTTAGACGGCCCCTGTGCCAGTAGAGCCCCCCCCTCCCCCCCTCGAATGCCAGGTAACTGTGATGGCCTTTCAGCTTTCCGCTCCCATCAGGGAGTAATCCGCCTCCATTCAAGAGTTTGATCCCCTCTTGCCCCGACGCGCGTCCGCCCCACCCCACCCCACCCCACCCCCCCCCGCCGCCTTCCGCCTTTCAAAGGAGGAAAACAAAACAAAAAAAAAACAAAACAAAACAAAAAAACCCGGCTCCTAAATGCATAAAAGGCTGTGTGAATGGCGCGGAGATCAAAGCCACGCTTCGCACGCCGCCGCCGCCGCCGCCGCCGAGGTGGGAAGAGACCTCACCACGACTGGCTTTGCCAAGGCGCTCGGCACGCACCGCGAGGCCTGGCGGTGGGTTTGAAGTGGCTCCCACCCCTGGGGAGAAAGCGCTGAGGGTGTTTGTTTGCACAGGCGAGCCGGGCTCGGCGCTGCTCCATTGTGAGTAAAAGACAACCTTGGAAAGTCCCATTCTATGAATGGCAAGGCAAGAAATCGCAGGCACGGAGGGGGGGGGGTGGAAGAGGGACACCCCTCTCTCTCCCCCCCCCCTCCCCGCTTCTTGGCTAAACAGCCGCGTTTCTTCGGAGCTTCTTTCGGAGACGCGGATCCGCGACGAGTTCGACGGGGAGGGAGGGAGGGGGGGGCGGGCGCGAGAGGAGGAGAAGCCTGACATGTTTTGGATACTTTCCCCGATCCGGTCCGTAGCCTTCGTTAAAATAAGTAGGAGAAAGGGGCTGAGACTTTTTTTGTCTTGGTCTCCAAATAGCCGCCCGAGAGCGAGAAGCGGCGGCGGGGGGGGGGGCGGTATTTGGGTCGGAAAGGCGCCGTTGGCGGAGCGCGCGTGCTTGGGTGACTTTTTGGTGGTGGCGGAGTCGAGATTTATTTCGAGATGCGCGGACGATGAGACAGGGGAGCGAGCCTGGGATCGGGACTTGCGCGCGGTGCCGGAGGTGGATCGCGCCCGCTCCGCAGGGGGCGACCTAGGCAAGAGCATCGGTCTCGGGGGGTGGGGGGTGGGGGGTGGGGGTGTGCTTCAGGAGAGGAGGGGCGGGCGGGGACTCGGGCAGCCCTCTGCCCCGCTCTCGGCAGCCGGGAAACGTGGTTCGTGGAAGGAAAGGAAGGGACATCCTGGCATTACTCGAGGAAATATGTGCATCCCCGGGATACAGCTGCGATGCTGTGAACTGCAGTAAACGAACAGAATCCCACTCGCCAAGCATGCCTTTTGAGAAATGAGAGAGGGGTTTTAAAACTCCGCAGTCAAGTTCCTCGCCTTCCCTCACCCTCCTTGGGCTGTACGACTGTTGTGGTGGCGGCGGGAGAGAGGCTTCTCCCAAGGAAAAAGCCAAACCTTAAGCCTCCTCAGTCGCGAAGAAAAACATTGATCCGGACCAAGGTGAGCTGGTTTGACTCCGGGGCTCACTTATTTGTCAGGGGGGAAGGAGCCCAACCCTCCACTCCCAGCCTGATATGGTTCTGTTTAAGGGCAAGTTTACCTGAATTCTGCTGAGGGTGATAACAACAAGCCCTTATTCCCAATGTGCTCCCGAGTAAATTTGGTTCCAGTTTGCCTGGCTAGCCTAGTGTTGAGTAACCACAGGAAACAGGGGGAAAGGAGCTGATTGGGTGCCAGCGGACCAGCATGCAAGGGAGAAGATGTGACCCAGGCAGGCGGTGAACATGAGCAGGCACAAGGTTTAACATGTGTGTGAGTGGAAGGCCACTGGAGGATGTCAGCCTTATAAGCTATGGATTTCTTTCTTTCATTTATTTACATATTGATCCAGGCCAGCTAGTAGCAAAGCTAAAGGTTTGTCAGAGGAGACCTAGGGTTATACTCTTCTAACGGGGTCTCTGGGCCTGTATGGGGCATCTGGTCTAAAAGGACCTGTTCAGGAATGTACAGGAACAAGGGATTACCGCTGCACAGGCTCAGTGGTACTTCTGAAAACTCTTATTTCATACTTGTTTTTGAAAAAAGAAGCAGCAAAGGCACAGGTCGTAAGCGATAACAAATGGACATGGTGAAATCTGATAGAGTGGCAAGTGAGAATTCAATGTGGCAGAAGACTTATTATTTGTCCTGGCAGTAAATACTCC
The DNA here is from genome assembly GCA_037367245.1 of Phrynocephalus guinanensis. Lineage (NCBI taxonomy): Eukaryota > Metazoa > Chordata > Lepidosauria > Squamata > Agamidae > Phrynocephalus > Phrynocephalus guinanensis. The sequence goes on from CM074740.1 coordinate 6,604,299, forward strand.
AGGCGCAGGCAATGTGTGACAAAACCATTTTTCATTCAACTGTAGAATGAATGTCTCCACCTCTGATCCTGACACTAATTCACAGGATGCCATTCTGAAGGCATACGCTAATAGCAGGCATGACATGATCAATGGCAGCTGGTGCCCTTACAACAGATAAGGCAGGACGGCTGATGGAAAGTGAAGCCAAAGTCAAGAGAAATTGGTGCCAAGTACTTCCAGTTTTGTCCTGTTCCCTCTCTCTTGCAAGAATGTTTCAGCACAACTCTGTAACATTTAGAATCCAACAGAAGCTGCAGAATAGTTCCTGGTGTTGGATCAATGGGATTCACCACCATCATACTTGAATTTCTATTGGGAGAAGACAGCAAAACCAACCTTACCAACCTTGAAAGCCATTTTTAGTCCCCCAGTTAAGGCCATATTGTAGGACTAAAATGGGTAGATTTGGGGAAAGCATATTGTCAGGGGCATGCGCCTAGAATGTACAGCTGCAGCCCATCTCCCATATACATGCAGAGCAAGGAGCTCCTTTAGTGTCATCTAAAGGTAAATGGGCCCATTGGTCACCTGCTTTTCTCTAAGATGTTTTCTCAGGCAGAAATAACACAGGAACTGACCCTGACAGACTGCTGTGTTTATCTTTTGTTGTGCTCTGGGAAGGAGGAAGGCCCAAAGTCAAAGCAGACTGAGAGAGGTCCTTAGCCAGGTTGCCAGATGGAGTAGAGAGCTGGGGCAGGGGAGCACTGTTGATGAGCCTGTTCCTATAAGACCTAAACTATGTCGGATAGTCCTATGGCTTGGTCCTTGGCCTGGATTGCCTCCCTCTGGGACCGTGTTGGTAGGCTGGATGGCATCAGGGGAAGTGGGACCTTATCACATCCATTTCAACATAAGCATCACACCACTGGCCTGGTTCAGTCTACAAAAATATATACCACCCCCCCCCCCCCAAAAAAAACTTGTTAGTTTTTAAGGTGACATGAGGCTCTTGGTTATTTCTGCTGCAATTGACTAATATAGTGGTTCCCAACCCAGATGTTCTTGGACTACAATGTCCAGAAATCTTGGCCAGCATAGCTAGTGGCAAAGGCTTTGGAAGTTTCAGTCCAAGAACATCTGGGGACCTAATGTTCCTAACCACTGGACTCATACATCCAATGTGATGGAAATTTCTGCAGTACTGAGAAGTCAGAGCACATGATTAAGTGTCATTACAACCAAGCTGCTGGTTGCTTAGCCCCTTCTTCAAACCCCAGATAAGGGTTGAATTTTTGCTTGGAACCCTACTTCTATTCTCTTATTAGGATCAATTTCAGAGATTTTTCAAGCTGTCCTCTTTGCTATTTTTTATGAATAGGATCAGCCTTACAGCCATTTTAAGTTTCCATTTTTTTCCTCACTCTTTACATGCTCCACCTGCCTACACACCCCCCCCACACTCACATGCCAACACTGAAAACAAAGATTTATAGGATGGGTATCAAGTCTTCTTCTTGCATCCAGCCAGTACTAACAGTGAGTCTGTTTATCTGTTGAGAGGAAGATTTCAGTGGCCTGGTTGGGAAGAACCCAAGCCTGGGGCCAGGGAGAGTGCCCCACCTGATCCTGCTTTGGCATCAGGATCGACTTCCAGAATGCATGAGAAGCAAACATCTGTGAGCATACGGAAGTGCCTTTTATCTTGCCACGGGCACATAATCTGGAGAAAGGAACCGTTCTTTCCAAGGGTGGGAATGCATGGGTTGAACCTCATACCTTTCTTTTAGGCATTATTTCTAAGAGTGAGAGGAAACTGGATGAGGTTGGCTTCAATTATAATGAAAGGACTTACAGATCTGTGAATGTTTCCCATAGACATTAGAGGAGAAGGAAAGGGAATAGCATATCTACATGTCTATAGGTGTGCTCTAACATAATGCTAATAAATGATGTGGCATCTTGGACAATTAGGAATGTAACCTATTTCCCTCATCTCCTAGTTCTGATCAAAGAGTGACTGCACCAGTCTGAAAGACCTGGGTGGCAGAGACATGAGTTCAACATTTAGCTGTCAAACATATTGGACAACCTTACGCTAGGTATTCCTTGGTCTAACCTATAATGAGATCCCTGGAGAAACACATCTGACAGATTGGTTGCAAATGACTTATATTCAGAATGAAGCATAACTCGGCAAAATGACAGTTTAATAAAATGGCCTCTGTAAAGTTATGAGGCCAACTGAAAAGATGTGGTAGTTGTTGGTGCTGGAGATTTTTAGCTAGGTCCAGATAAAATGTTTACCTTGGAACCTACATTGTTTGTTTATAGCAGATTGCCTCAGTTTAAGGAGTTAAATTAGCATCTTGCTTAACTTCAGATCTGTTGTAGGGGATCACCTCACCTTGTTTTTCTAAGTCACAGATTTCTTCTCTATTGACTGCCAGAAAGGAACCCCAAGAAATGCTTAGATATTTTTAATAATGTTTTGGTAGACAAATGGGCACAGGGTATTATTTACTTGAAAAGTTTCCCTTAAAAATAAAATTCCCTTCCTGTTGTGTAAAAGATGGATTCATGGTACCTGAAAAGTAAATGTACTCTTTATCAATTCCCTTCAAAAGTTCAGAAATGGATCTGGGAAGGAAGGAATTGTTAATTAGAAACAGGCAACTAAACCTCATTTTTCCTGGCTTTATTAATTTTTGGACAGTATGTGGGAATTTATGAAGATGTCCTGAGCTGAGGCTCCAAAGCTCCCCGAGGCTCTAAAGCTGTGGGGTTTTTTTTTGAGACAGCCAGCTTCACATCAATCTGTCTCAAATTCCAGTGGGTCATGAGTATCACTGAGGACAAATCCTCAACTTAGGCCCTTTGTACACGACCCCTAAACTCCGCCGCAAATGGCTCCCAGCTCCGGAGCTTAAAATTGTTTCCCCACCAGCTCCGGAGTTTACAGATATTTAAGTGCAACCACGCCCACCTAAGCGCATCCCAGCGCACTTTTCATTTACCTGCTCTTGGAGGGTGAAAATCACCAAATCTGGATGTAATCTGGTGAGTGCGGACTCTCCTCACTTCTTTGTTGTTGTTGTTTGCCTCCCGCCCCTTTAAGAGAAGGAATGCGGCTCGGGGCGGCTTGGACCAGCAAACGGAGGTGAGCCTGCATTCTTTTGTCCCTTTTTTTCTCCCTCCCCTCACGCAGACAGGAGCAAGGAAGTGTGGAGGGGTGGGGACGTAGGAAGAGCAATGAACCCCCAAGATCTCTGATCCAAATTTAAGTGGCCAGCGGATCTTAGAGGTCATGTGAAAAGGCCCTTACACCTCATTTAAGGTGAGCACACAGGTCAAGAGGATATTGTGAGTTGTACCAAAGTAAAACTGTGGTGAGGGCTATGTGGTTCACCATGGAAGAAATAGAGGTCCAGAGCTGGCAAAGTGTAAGGATGCACATGGAACTCATTGTATCCTGAAGAGAAGGTGGAGGAAAAGGTAATGGTCATGTAGTGGATGACATCAGTTGGCCATCAGTAGTGGAGGAACATTTTCTGGTAAATGTGCCTGAGGAGAAAAAAAAAGATATGATGTGCTCGGAATTGCTTCCATCAGACTTAGGCTCATCCACTCAAGCATTTTGTTTCTGTTGCTTGTTGCAGTTGTTTTACATTTACATAAACTTGTAGTCTGTTTGAACTATTGCAATGTACTCCAAGCGGGTTTCCTGTGAAAAGTATTCATTTTCAGAATGAGATATGGCCATATTGTTGAGCTGTAGCAATTTCTGGGAGATGGGACTCCTCTCTTACGCCAGCTTTCTTGGCAACTGGTCTCTCTCTTTTTTTATTCCTCTTCCAGTGCCATGTCCTTGTAGAACGTTGGCAATCTGTAGCATAATCTTTTTTTTTTTTAAAAAAAGCTATTCTAAATAGAGATGTGCCCAAATTCTTAAGCCAGAATGTTCTTCCACGGCCCAGGCCATGCTTCCCATCTATTTTTCCTTGAAGGATAACCTGCAGCAGATGTGTTTGCTTCTGACTCAAAGAATTGTTTATGATATAAATGAGTTTGTAAAAAGGGGCATGACATGCCAACGAATAAAACCCTATAAAACGTGGTACATGGCTAGTTGAAACACAATATTTCCCTTTAAAAGCTTGTTAAAGTTTTAACACTTTTGGAAGGACCTCTTTTCTTGGTTCTGGCCGGCTTGGAGGCAGTCTTGATGAGGCCATGTGAAAGGGGACTCTCAGTGCCTGCCTCTAGGTACTCCTTGGCTCCCTTTTTATTGTTCTTCTGAAGGCAGGCAAAAAAACCTTTTTGGCTGAGACACCTATAAGGTGCCTATTTTTTTTATAAAAATGCACATGCTCTTGATTAAATTTTAAATGTCATGTTTTATTTCTCTTTGTTTTACTGCTTGTTAGCTGCTTTGACTTCCGCTTACTGTGGAAAGGGCGGGGGAAGGACTCAACAGACCACCAGATACCTTTGGAACATTACAAACAGGGTAACAAGGTGTGGCATTAACAATTTGCCCATAGAATCTGGAATGCAACAGAAGTGGATAGTGTTAGAATGTGGAGGGCCCATTACCTTTTAGATCTGTTGGTGGTTGTTCAGTTGGATCTGCCATGGATTTGACCATTTTTTTCTAAAAGCCCTCCAAATGGTACCTCATGTGTCAGTGTTCTTCGCCATACTAAGCTTGGTGAATGATAAAATACTATATTGAGGTTTCCCATACAATAGTTCATTTCACAGAGTATTTTGTCCTGGTCTCAACAAGCAGGAGTTCCAGTTTATTGACCAGAAAGCTACCTGCTGGTTAGAGTGCTGAATTAGGCCTAGAAAGTTTCAGGTTCAAATTTTCAACATCCATGGAACTCAATGAGCTGAGCTTGGTCCATCCACTTGCATATGTTGGACCTGCTGTTAAAAAGTTTAAAAAAAGAGAGTGAGTGAGTGGGGAACCATGCATGGCATATTGATCTCCTTAGAAGAAAGGCAGGTTAATAGTGTATTTAAAACAAATGCCATTGAACCAAAAGACACATAGACAATGAAAAAAAGCTGTTGGCGTTGTCCTTGCTGCTGGTGCTACCAGATAATGTCAAAGTGAAAGGAAAGGTGGAATCATTTGATAGTCAGGCGACAATGATGTGTGAGTGACAGAGAGAGAGATAATTGGGAGGCATAAAGAAGTCCCATGATAACGTCTGACTTGCATTTTGAGCTTTTCACATGGTCACTAGCAGAAACTTTGTTTGGATTAACTCAAGTTCTTGTTCATATCTCTCTGCTGGCACAAGGGCCTTTTTTCCCCTTGAGAACATTTAAAATATTCATTGCTTGCATCTTGGTAAAAACAATGAATTGCATAGATATAGGATGGGAGACACCTGGCTGGAAAAGTGATCTGGGAGTCTTGGTAGACAACAAATTGAACACGAGTCAGCAGTGTGATGTGGTGGCCAAGAAAGCCATCGGGATTCTTGGTTGCATCAACAGAACCATAGTGTCTAGATCAAGGGAAGTGATAGTACCACTCTATTCTGCTCTGGTCAGACCCCACCTGGAGTACTGTGTCCAGTTCTGTGCACCTCAATTTAAAAAAGGATGTTGACAACCTTGAACAGGACCAGAGCAGTACGACCAAGATGACTGAGGGTCTGGAAGAAATGTCTTAGGAGGAACGGCTTAGGGAGCTGGGAATATTTAGCCTTACAAAAAGAAGTCTGAGAGGGGATATGATAGCTATGTTTAAATATTTAAAGGATGTCACATTGAAGAGGGGACTGGCTTGTTTTCCTTGGCTTCTGAGACTAGGACATGGGGCAATGGTCTCAAACTACAGGAAAAGAGATTCAGTTTAAACATTAGGAAGAACTTCCTGACAGCTGTTTGACAGTGGAATATGCTGCCGCAAAGGAGGGTGGTGGAGTCTTCTTCTTTGGAGGTTTTAAAGCAGAGGCTGGATGGCCATCTGTTGGGGGTACTTTGAAGGGGGTTCCGGCATGGCAGGGGTTAGATTAGATGGCCCTTGAGGTCTCCTTCTATGATTCTATGATTCTATAAAATGGTGCTCACCAGGTCTCCATACATGTAATCTCACTTTTACATCTAGACTATTGAGGTAATAATATTGGCTTACTATGTAAGAGTTTTTTTACAATTGTATTATGTAATGCCTGAAATCCTGTTGTGTGGCACCATGTGCGTACTGTTGGCAAATTGCCACTAGGTGAAGACTTGGGGAATTTTGGAGTGCACAGAACTTTGTCACATTTTGTATAAATTGCATGCACTCCAAACTCACACTGAATCAGCAATGCTTTGTCAGCGGCAATTTTCTATTGATGTCATCTACATTGCACACATGGAGCTGTGTAATATGTGTAAGTGGTTTAGTGGCCAGTGTGTGCAGGTGGTTTAATAATTTAAAGCATTGGCTAGAATCTTATTGGTTTGTTACACTGATGTACTATAGTTTAAATCACAGTTGCAAATGGCATTTAATCAATGAAATGTTGCTTTGTCCATCATCACATGCCATTTAACATTGCCATCATATAATGAGGAATACAAACAGCAACATGCTAATTATCAGCAGTTTTTGCATACAGTTCAGTTGGGTTGTTGCATAAGAAACTTTGTCCACCCTTGCATCCTCAGTTCTTTGTCGTCATTTGGCTGCCTGTTAATTCAAAGTAAGAGTTTTTTGCAGTGAACTGTTTTGGGTGCCTTGAGTTCTCTTTATCTCAAGAATAAAACGTAGGTTTAATGTTTGTTTGTTTTCAAAAAATACATATTTGGAGATCCCAGCCCATATTTTATCAGTATTGTCATGCTAGATGTGGTGGTTATCCATAGCCCTTGTTCACCACAGACTGTTTCCCCCCAATTCTTCTTTACTTTTTATCATCAAGGCTACAATACTTTATGGCTCCATTGCCTAACCCTTGAGCATAGCTGAGGAGCTCCTTTATTGCTAGTAGCCACCTAGCTGGATATGCTTTTGAAACAGAACTTACAACGTAGGGGGAGCTGATGGCCCCTTTTTTTGGTAGGGCAAAAGGCACAGCAGCCAATAGTGGGCATAGCATGGATCATAAGGGACAGAGACTGCTTTGGTCATCTTGGTGGATGACCTCTGTTGGGAACCTGTTGGTTGTACTAAACCTCGGTGGCTTTCAACATAATCAATCATGGTATCCTTCTACACTGTCTCTCTGGAATGCAACTTGGAAGTATTGTTTTATGATGGTTCTGGTCCTTCCTGGAGGGGAATGCTCAGATGCTGGTTCTGGGGGATTCCTGATCTATCCATGGCCATTGGCCTATGATGCCCCCCATGGTGCTGTTTTTGTAACCCATGCTATTTCATATCTACATGAAACTGCATGAGAATTTGTCTAGATTTGGTTTTTGATGATACCCAACTCTATTTCTCCTTTCCATCTACATCCAAGGAAGCTGTTTTGGTTCTAAATTTGGGTCTGGTGTCAGTAATGGACTGGATGCAGATAAACGAACTGAAATGCAATCCAGAAAAGACAGAAGATGGGTTCATTATTAGTAGAAAGGCCCTAACACATTCTATGTGGGAATGCCTTTGGAAAGTGCTCAGCACCTTCAGTGGGTCCAAAAAGTGGCAGCCAGATTGTTAACTGGGAAAGGTCACTGAGATCAAAGCCTCGTACACCACCTTTGTTGCCTGCTAGTCCATTTCTGGATACAGTTCAATATGCTGGTTTTTACCTTTAAGCCCCAAACTCTCTCAAAAACTGTGTCTCCCTTCTGCCCCAGCTATACGACCATCAGAAGAGGCATTGCTCTTGGCCCTTCCACCCTCCCAGGTGCATTTTTTGATGACAGATGTTGCTGCTCCGAAACTTTGGAACTCTATCTCATAGTCGGCCAGGTTACATATGATTATCTACCTGTGGAAATGTCTTTCTTTATGACAAAGAACATGCCAGACAGTAAAGGGGCCTCCTTTGTATGTAAATATGACATGCAGAAACATAGACCTGTGCAGTTCCATTCATTTTTAATCAGACTTCTGAAGAGGAAACACATTGTACATCATGGAATTATGCATTTGAAAGGAGTATAACCATGAATTACTTCAACTCCCTGCTTGATATAGGAGATCAGAATATTCTCCTGCAGATGGCTTTCCAGCTTTTTCTCAAGGAACTAGCAATAACACAGAAAAATGGTTCCATTGTTAGGCTAACACTGTGTGAAATGTATGACCAAACTATATTCATACATAACTTCCAAGACCCTTTTCCAAATCCCTGTTAGGCCATGGAAGTTCGCTAGAAGTGATAATGGTGGATTCCCCTTGAGGACCTCAAAATCCCTAGTAGGCTCTGAAAAGACTTGATGGTACTTCATGATGACCAAATTTAACAACAACAGTCTTTATTTGCAGTCACAGGCCCAACCAATACGATGACCAAATTGTAACACTTTGAGAGCAATTTATCAGTGAAACCAACCCTGTAAAGAAAAGTCAAAGGAAGTGGATATGTTCAGCTTAAAGAAAATGCAGCGAGTTGTTTGATTATAATAATGCATGCCGGAAAGTTAGTTTAGACTTCTGATGATCTTTTTAATTATTATTTTTTAAATAGTGAGTGTTCAGAAGTGGCTTACCATTCTTTTCTTCTGTGGTTATTCTGGGTCCCTACAACTTTCCCAAGGCCACATAGGATGGCTTTTCCCCCTGGAGGTGCTGTGGGGGTTTGAAATCCCAACCTTTGGCTTCATAGCCAGATAGTTAACTCACTGAACTATTAAGGGCCTTTTCACACGACCCCTAAACTCCGCGGCAAATGGCTCCCAGCTCCGGAGCTTAAAATTATTTCGCCACCTGCTCCGGAGTTTACAGATAATTAAGTGCGACCACGCCCACCTAAGGGCACTTTTCAGGTACCTGCTCTCCGGAGGTGAAAATTCCTGATGCGGATATAACAGTAGTGACTGCCGGGCTCTCCTTGCTTCTGTTTGTTCTTTTTTTGCCCCCCGCCCCTTTAAGAGATCTGAATGCAGTGCCGGGACGGCAGAACAGAGGTGAGTGGCATTCTTTTCTTCCTTTTTTTCTCCCTCCCCTCATGCAGCTAGCAGCCAGGAGTGCGGAGGGGGTGGGAATGCAGGAACAGCGACAAACCCCTAAGATCTCTGGTCCGAGTTTAAGTGGCCAGCGGATCTTAGGGGTCGTGTAAAAAGGCCCTAAGTTAGCTCAGGGGTGTGGTAGCTGTCACATAGAAAAGAGCAAAACATTGTTTTCTGTTGCCTCAGGTGTCAGGACAAGGTCTAATCAGCTTAGGATAAGGAGGCTAGATTTTGACTAAACGTTATATCCAAAACTTTAAGAGGAGCGTGACAGTTGCACTGTTCTCCTTCATCAGATCTCTTCCTTTACTATGGCTCTCTAGTAATTACTGGAATATTTTTAGCCCTAGAAATTTCCTGCGTTGAGCTTTAGGGTGTTTCAGAAGGCCAAGAAAATCCTCTCACCAAATTTCTTATTTTCATAATATAATAGTGTTACATTATTTATCTGTCCTAGGGTAATTCAGAGAGAGACTTTTAAGGAAGAAAGTTACTTATTAGTCCTCCAGGTGGCAATAGAAGCAGCAAAACCAAGTGAACCTATAAAGAAGAAACATTTTATATCAAGACTAAGAAGTCTTGAGAACCCTTAATAATTTGCTGTCTGGACAATAGTCACAATATAGTACTAGACAGTTTTGTTTTGCTATATATGTTTATACAAATTAGCTCTCAAATGACATGGCAGAGAAGCATAAACAATATTGGGAGATACAGTAGCACCATGCAAAGAAAGAGGATGCCTACTTTACACAGTTAAAGATGTAGTGCACACATCAACTAACATGGTACCATCCTATACAATGAGGAGTTTTTAAAGTTGACATAATACTTGAAGTTCTCTGCTGTAGTTCCAGGTGGGCACTAGAGCTCCCTCAGAAAGAATTCTCAGAACCTCATTAAACTACATATTTCAAGATTTCACAGGATGGATTCCTGGCAGTTAAAATGGAATCAAATTGATATTCTCAAAGATATGAGAATCCTCTAAAAATAAATGCACAAAAAGAGGCAGTTCCACATAAAAGATCTGGTACAAGAAGAAGCACATTTTTAAAAAACTGTCAGCCATTTTGTATATGTTCTCCATTTTGTCCATATCTTTTGTAGTTATCTGATTCGCCTTTCTGTAAATCAGAATGCCATGAACATCATTTTAGTATCTAAAAATGGCTTCATTTGGCATTTTATTTATGTGGTTGCCTCATCATCTATTATTGGGGTTGTGGATAAGGCAACAGTAGCAACAAAACAAGAAATGGATACCAGTTAAATATGAAAATCAAAAACAGGAATGTGCTTTGTTCTGCTTGCAACTAAGATCTGGTCTACTTTCTGAAAGCACTTTGTTTTCTTAGGATAGAGAATGACCCTGTTTTCATTTTACTAATTCCTCTCAAAATTGACTCTGATTAAGCAGGCCTTTCAGGTTTTTGTGCTCAAATTATCTGACAAACATGTTTTTCAATAGTCACTAATAGAGATGGGCACGACTTGAAAAATTTTTTTTTCGAGTTGTCGTTAGTCGGGCCGGTTCCGTTTCGGGTCGTCTCCGTTTTTCGCGAAAATTCGCAAAAATTAGTCGGTTCGTTTTTTTCGTTTTCATTAGTACTGGTTTTTTTTGGGGGGGGAGCGGGCTCCTGGAGGCACCTCTGTGGGGTGGGTGCCTCCTCTGGCCCGCTATAAGGGAAAGTGGGCTCCTGGAGGCACCCGTGGGTGCCTCCTATCCTCACCCACTAGGAAAGGGGAAGCAGGCTCCAAGAGACCCCTCAACATGGGGGTCTCCCCTCCTCACCTGCTGCTGCTGCAGAATGCTATGCAATAGCCATATGGATATTGCATAACAGAATGTGCAGACAGTGACTGTGAAGACTAGTGGATGGCACTGAACCCAGAGCCATAGTGAGATGCATAACTAAGGCTCTCGCACCACCATGTCTCACACAGAAGGGAATTGTACTTGCGTGTAGTGCAATGCATATATATTAGAAAGTATATATATACTGATGCCAGCTACATGAGCAGCTAATGGAAAGTATTCTCTGATCTTAGCCTTAGTTTTTGGTGTCACATATGTTGCTAATTCCCATTGCCAATGGAGAGTGAGAATTAAAACATATTGTAAAGCTTCTTGAAGCATGCTCCTCCTCCTTAGAGCGTGTTGCTCTGGCTCCTTGTCAACAAAGATGGACAACCCCAGTGATACAGCATGGGAAGTGGGTTAATTTGTGTCACTGTCCTTAAGTAACAGTTCATTTTCTTCCACAAAAGTTAATTGGCTCCATTCATTCGTATGGCTGAATGTCACAAGTTGAATTTGGAGCGACCCCTGTGTTTGCAATTTATTTTTGTTTTCCCTTCTCTACTGCTGTGAAGAGTGAAAGAAGCTTATTCCTTGGCATTAGCCCAGGAGTTGCAATTCTGTTTGCCTCCCTGCCACAGCAGCCCCTTTCAGGCAGAAGATGACATTGAAAGCTGGGAAGGAGAGAGAGAGAGAGAGAAGATACAGGACCCGTGAACCTAATTTTCCTGTCTTTGTTCCCTTCCATCCTTGAGTCTGTGATTCCATCCAGGTCCCTGGAAATGTGGGACAGGGCCATCTCTCATTTGGGACCCCACAAACAGTAGACAATTAGGTCACAGCAAAACAGGTTGTATTAAACTTGGGACAACAGTTTAATTCAGAATGTGATTAACAAAAGTGTTTACTACTTCTCCAATGGCTTTTGCTGGGACAAAGTCATTGTTTTACTCAAAAAGAATAGGCTTCACCCAGATCCCAGTGTTCAGCCACAAACTCCTTGGCCTCCTTTGCATACCTTGTAGGGAAGGCCAGACAAGGAGCATTGGATGTGATCTCCTCTTACGAAGACTTTGGCTGGGTATTTCTGCTCCCTTGATGGAATGTCTTTTTGGTTTTTTGGGGAGCTGATACCTGGTTTCTTTCTTGCACAAGCCTTTGTTGGGAGTAAAACCAGCCTGTTGAGGCCTCCTGGCTTTTCTCTTCTCCATTTCCCACAGTGCACGTGTTTAAGGGGAATCATAGGATGTTCCCACTTCTCTCCTTCTCCTTCGGGGATTTTGCATTGAACCAAGATCCTCCTCCAAGAGTCTACTTTATTATCTGGAAAGCATAGCATCCTCTTTGGGTTACATTAGCTCTATCCACTCTTGCCTGTTGCCTGACTCCAATTCTCCTGCTGCAGACATGAAATGGCTGTCTAATTGTGTTCCTCTGTTTTGAGCTCTCTCTTTGGTTTTCACTTCTTGGGCTGTTCCATATGTGTTGGAGGCATCCCAGGATTCCACTGACAGGGGCCTGTGTGTCCATGTCCTCCTCACATTAAACTTGAGGTAATCTGGCATGGATCTGAGACCCAATGGCATTTCTTATGACTCTTTTGGAATGGGCCCTTTAAATCTACTGATCAGACAAGGAGTGTGACCAAAACATCTGGTGTTTTAGCATGTATGGCTTTAAAATATGGTGGTGGTGGTGGTGGTGGTGAAGGTGAATCAGAGAAGCCAACAGCCAAAGTTAAAACAAAAAACAAAAAACGGAGATTGGCCATATCACCATGCATCTGGCAAAAATATGGCAAGAAATTGTAATTTCAAGATAATTACTAAACTTTACTCAGGAAATTGAAGTTGAAAAGCTCCATATGATGTACTAAAAGAAATACTAAACAATTTCGGTTTGTCAGTATTTTTAGGCAAATCGTGACCTGGCTTGCGCTTTCCAGACTAACACATGGAATGCCGCACAATTATCTTTGTTGCAATTTTCCAAATTTTGTGCTACATTTCTCAACTTTTTAAAAAATAAGGACCAAAGTGCATATAAAATGCAGATTATTATTTAAAACTCATACACAAAAATGTCTGTCCAACCTGCAGAATACATTAAAATTGTAAAGTTCCTGCCTTTAAAAAAATAAGTTGCAAACAGGACACAAGGGAGTTATGAATGAGACATTGGCTGACCCTCTTCACATCAATCTGTGCCATGAGTGAACAACCTTGGGTGTTTTAACTGTTAACTCCCATCATCATGTGCCACTGTGGTAAATAGTCACCCATATGATACCATTCAAAAATATCTGCAATGCATCATTCTATTGGATAATTTGTTAAATAAAATAAAAATAAAAATTTGAAGGGAAAAATATCATCATTTCATCATTTATAGTCAGAGCTCTGAGAGGCTTCCTGTGTTATTGTGTGGCATCATCAGATCAACCTAATAAAAAGTACAGCATTAAATTTGGTTAATGCTCAGGGGTAAAAGAAGGAAGTTCTAGGTAATTCAATATCTTTAGATCCTGGTCTGTGTTCTAGAGAAACCAGTAGATAAGGGTGTAGTCACAAGTTTGGATACCCACAAATTTTCTTATGTTTGCCAAAATGGATATAGTGAAACACTTTGTTGAGACCTTTTGTGGAACGTCAGCAGTAATGTTAGCAAAAAAACAAAAACAAAAACTAACTTACTAACACACACACACACACACACACACACACACACACACACACACACACACATACACACACATATTTCAGGGGGAAAATGTAAAATTGACATTTTTGGAGCAAAACTGATTCCTGGTAATTTCTGTTAGTTTGGTGCAAAAATTAAAACAATCCCACTTGTGAAAAGTGCACGAAATCTCATGCAGCAGAAAGAAATCCTTTGAAAATTGTTCCATCTCAGCTGAGAAAATTAAGAAGTGAACATTTACTTCTTTCTAGCAGTCAGAAGGGAAATGAAAAACATTCAAGGGAAGGTAGGTGGATTTCTTAAGGGGGACTGTCCGGTTCTGTCCAGACTACTTCCTGGGGAATGGCAGAAACTAGCAGAAATGGATCAGGGCCTTCTTCAGAGGGCTGAGTAACTCTTCAGAGCAAGTTCCTGTGTTTGGGCAGGGAGGTAAGTTCTGTTATGCAAGACCAGCATAAAATTAGGATGAGGGCCAGGTTTGCCACATTTCTCATGAGAGGATTTGTCAGATTCCTAACCCCAACCCCATGAAACATATGCAGGTTTTCAGGGAAGCTGTGTCACAGGTGTGACATTGACTGCCTTTTATCACTGTTGACTGTTTTTGCATGTCTAGAGCTGGAGAAGAAACCGGCTATGGTGATGAAAGCAGACTTTCTAATAAAGGGGGCTTCTGAAGCAAAGCTGACGTCTCCTTCCTAGCAGGAAATATTAAGGAAATTTTGAAAGAAGGAAAATTAGTTGACATTGTGTTGGATTGTCATGAAATGTACTATGGAGAAAGATAAGTTATTATATATTGGCAGTGCCGTCTTCCCTTCCAAACTTTTGTGGGCAGAAGAATCCCATCCTAGCTGTTTGAGAATGGCTGTTAGTAGATAAAATCTCCAGGCTGCAATTAGGTTTTATACTTAAATAACTAGTTTAGGTTAATTCCTAAAACACTGAATCTTTTATTAGCAAAAACTAGAGAGGATTACTGCGGACTATTACAACATAGACATAGCTTATAAAATTTCTCAGAAAGTTTACGAGCTTCTGCACCTCGGTATATGCACAATTAGGATGCATATATCCTATTATGATTAGTGGAAGTTAAGCAACCTCAACATTTGCAGAGTTGCTTTAGTATTTGAAGAGTGATACTTTGTTTACTATATTTCAGATAATCTGTGTTGATTTAAATTTTATACAATTTTAATGTGGTATAATTGATTTGTTTAAAATCTGTTTGAGAACTTCTGAAAAGCAGTATTAAGTTTTATAAGTAAAGTTCAGGGTTAGAGAATGTGTGAGATTAGAGAACAGCCTAGTAGAGAATGCCCATTAAAGGTCAAGCTACACCTGCCCTGAACATGTTGCTGCCAAAAACCGCATGTATATATCTAGAGAGGCTCTTCTACCTACAGACCTAAGCACAAGCTCAGGAAACATCATGATAGCAAAATATGCTGAGGTCCAGGGGTGTTACCATGGAAAACCAAATGTGCAACTTTCCATTTTGGCCACAGGTGTGCAGTTAACACTGGGATGGATATCTCTGAAGGGTCCTCAGTCCAGTTCTCCAGTCCATGACCTGCTGGAGCTTGCATCAGTCCCTATGACTAGAAATGCAGGTGGCCAGAATTCAATTTTCATATTTTTATCTTTTTTACACATGTAAAAATTGTGGGGTATTTGTGTGAGAGCTTATTGCCTTACAAGAAATTTGAGCTTCATGGAGCTCTCCATGTTTTCGCATGCCCCATCTCCAAATTTGAAGAGGTCACTCTTCAGCTGCAAAGATGGATGATCCATAGGTAGATTTAGTGGAATATCCCCACCCCCAGGTTGTGTACTTGATGTTTCTTTAGAAATCCACTTCTACTATTTAGCTTCCAGGATTTTGCTCATGAAGTTTTGGAATACACTCCACTTATTCCATGTTTCTGCTTCACATTGATGTCTCTTATGCATTTTCTTGGAATTTCTCAGATTCAAATGTTTGTTTTTTGACCAATTTTAAACCTCCCTTGATGATCCCTTTGTCTTATTATTATTATTATTATTATTATTGCCCAATTGTTTGCAAATGCTGTAGATGAATGCCATCTGTACATTTTAACTATGTGCATTATGTTGCATCCTCTGTAAATAATTTGACTTTTTAAAACACAGAGAGTAATTGCAAATCCTGATGCTTGTGGTATCCCTTACTTTCTGAAAGCCCCCCCCCCCCATAATTTTAAAAATTGTTCTCAGAGTTGTTGATGCTGCCTATAACTAGAGTATGGTGTAGGTCAATTCAGTACAGCAAGAGAAATATTAGTGTTGAATTTGTATAAAGCCTGTGTTTTATTACTTCAATCTATGCCCCCTTGCCCCCTCTTTCATCCAGGTAAAAGCGGTTGTAAAGTGAGAAAGTTTTTCTTGTCTATGGATTTGGTTGAATCATTCTCATTGTTTGAGTTTTTCCTGCCCTCTTCCTCCTTCGCCACCACCACAGTCTCAGACATAAGTGTCATTCAATTAATTTGAAATTCAGGCTTCCTTGCCTGGCAGAGATGTTAACATAACATCTCTTGCCTGTTATGTTCTCCAGACAAACATAGTTGTGTCCTTGATTGCCCTATTAGCTGTGTCTAGAATGGCTGAATGTAAACAACTGTTCTCTACAATTTCCACTTCTAGGTTTCCATAATATGAATGGTGGAATATATACTCCAATCATTATGATACATTCAGAATCTTCAGGTGATGTACAATGAAAAATAATCAATGAAAGAAGTAAAACAAATTCTAGGCCATTGCATTGTGTATTATTACATCAAAGATTATGTTTAAGACTGGCAATAAGGAAACAAGAAGAAGAACTGTTATTAGCTAAATCAATTTGTTAGTTTTAATTAGGGGATTTAGTGGGAATTAGATAAGTCCATAAATCTGTGAGGGTACACTGATTGGGTCTAACAGCTGAATTGAACTGCAGTTTCCCCACTAAGTTTTAGTTATTTTTCAAAAAGACCCACATCATCTGAAAGACTAACACATTTCATTTAGCATAAGTTTGGTACACTGTTACCCACTTCAGTGAATGTAAGCTGGTTTTATGTTGTTTGCAGTATCCGTTTATTAGAGTGTTTTGTTATTTATTTTATCCAATATAATTGTTGATTGCCTTGAGTTGGCAGTTTGGCTGAAAAAGGCAGACAGTCTAGATATGGCAGTGCCAGATGTCAGGGCTGTGCTTCTTTGAGTCTGTTGGTGTCGGTTGATATCTCGGGGAGAGCTGGAGCTTGATATCCTACCTTATCCCTGCCCCCACCCACCCCAGGGTAACTTTTAATGCTTGAGTGCCCATCTCCCCACTATTTCTTAATCACTTCAGGGCCCACTGACCTAACACAAAGGTGCTTGCATGAATATTGCACCCGTGTGGCCCACATCTCCTTGCAAAATAATCCAAGCAGAAGGGAAATGATATAACTCTGAGGCAAACTGCTGCTAATTGCCACCCAGAGACCATTTGGTCATGGGGTGGCTAATTTTTTTGTAAATAAAATGAAATAAAATTAAACAAAGAAACAAATGTTTTATAAATAGCCTTTTCCCCCCTCAATTCTCCATTACATTCCAATTGAGTGCTCTGCTGCATGACCAAGAAAGCAAGAAGACAATTGTTAATTAACAGCTTTATTGTATACAGCTTAAAGTATGAAACAGTATTTTGTCCACTATTTGTTTAGGAGGTAGTAAAGGAAATCCATGTTGCCTCATATTCATGCACAAGCATGGATGCACATCAACACATACATTATTTTGCAAGTTATTATCTAAAGGCCTTTTTCATTTGGCTACACCAACACCCACCTCCTGGTCTTAGGCTTTGTACCTGAAATATTAGGACATGTGATGCTTTTGATCTGGCAGCCTAGATAGATAAACAGGCAGATAGCCCAATAAATAGATGAACAGACTGTGTGCGTTTCTGTGAGTAAAATAGTAAAAACATTTAACCATGTCTGTAAAGAACTGTATAAATAATTGTGTAAACAGAAGTACCCAGCATGCCATCAAAAGGTGATAATGGCTGAGAAATGTAGGGTAGAATATGGCTGAGAAATGTATTAGAAGTGATAGCTGATGGGGCCAAACCATCCTTTTCATTGGGGCACCAGCTACATGTCTTGTCCACACTAGACGCATGATGCCAGCACATGAGCGTTCTACTTTTCTGTCCTCTAAGTTAATGTGTAGCATTTTACTCTTTCTGTGAGGAATAGTAAAATATTACACTCGAGGCTAGGAAGAGCAAAGCTATTCCTCCAACCCCAAGGTTCGGTGAGTGGGCCCTTAAGGAAAGATGGCTGGGATGTCTGTTACAAACTCAAGATGTCCTAGAGGTGAATTACTTGCCCTTCATAGCTTACTTGTCATAAGGGAGGAGAGTTTAATAACAAATAGATAAAATTAAATAGTCTGTTCTCCTCTTGTATTTCTGTTTCCATTCTGAATGCCATAAACAACCAGGCTTACTCAGTGAGTTTGATAGGTGATAACTGCTACAGAGTGGCCAAAATCCTATTGCACAACTACATGTGTGCCACTCATGATGGACCGTATCTTCACTATTGTTGAGGTGGACAGCACATTTTTGCCAGCACATTGCACAATTAATCATGCTTGGGACAGGTGGCCGATTGCACACAGATCAATAGTGTAATTCTGTGTTGACAGGTATAACCCTGACAGCTTGACTGTGTTTGATGCGAGGATGATTGGTGGTATTTGCTGCCTGAGGCAGATAATCTAGATTGTAACTTCCCCTGTCAATATATGCAATCCTTTTTTAAATATTGCTGTATGACGTGAGCTGCCACATACTACCTCCTCATCACATTGTTTCTACTGGATACCCTCTACAGCATAAAATGGCTTGCCTTTTATGTATGTCCTAGATCTCTGAAACTTGGGAGTTTCGTTAAGCAATGTTTTGAATTCTCATTTGTCAACAGCAGCAGGCCAGTGGCTGTAGCAGAAACACTATCCCTGTTCTTCTTGCCATCAAATTTTGAATATTAAGTGGCCACACTGTACATACCAAGGTTTAGAGACTCTCCTGTATCGCTTGATGGAGACGGGAAGCTTCTGACAATTGTTCGCTAAAGCGAAAGATGGTGACTTTATAATAATGTTCAGCCAGAACATGATTTTGGAAAAGTAGGGACAGAAGGGATGGCAGAATGGAACTTAAATATGTTTTGCAGGCAGGAAGTCTGTTGTACTGGAACCTATCCCTAAGTAGACATGCATAAAATTTAATTGCATTTTCTGTACTTGATGAGGAAATGTCCAAATAGGCAGGAATTGCATACAATCCAGACCACTTTTCATTGAGTCTGTCTAATGCTCTTAACCTCCCCACCTTTCCCCACTGGATTACAGGTACTACTTGCCAAAATACAGTTATGCCCTCCAACCTAAAATCTCCCGTTTCTATGAACTGTGCCACAGTCTGTAATGTGCCATCCTTAATACACATTTTCTCTTTCTGAGTCACAGAAGAATGGACAAAGAGTTTCTCTGGGAAATGTGTGAGGATTGTGCCTGCTGGTACTAAGTGCTGAATGATGACAGTTTTTCAAGGGCAGAGAAGGATATGAGCTTGTGCCATGGTTTAATATGGGCATCATTTTCAGGGGCTGAAGATAACACCAGAGGATGTCAATTGCCTACAAGGGGAGTACTGATGAATGGTTTCAGATGTAGGAAAATAAGGCAGGGCATTATATTGACCTTATCTACTGTGTACCAACACCAAAACAGACTGGAAATGCTAAGGTTCTTACCTGCCAATGTTACACAATGTCCTTCATATCTCTTGCTTTGTTTTGGATTATCTTATCATGAGACATAAGTATACAGAAATGGTTTACTTTTCCCTTCTGTAGATATTAACAAGATTTAACTTGCTATTCTCTAAGATCCACTACCACCCTCAACCTCTATGTCCTGCTGCTGCCACCCTGTAGCAGCCTTCAAGAAATTATGTGTCTTTATCATGTTTAGAAGGATGGATTCTCTTCTGATGCAGCCATTAATTCTTAAAGCATATGGGTGGATCTTCGTCTTTGACCTTGAATGACTCTGGTAGCAGTCTATCGTCCTGAAAGGATTGCCTTCAAGTTCTTTGTCATACACAAACTCGACCATATTAAGGTGTGTGTCCAAGAGGAGGAAGCATGTACTTCAACTCAACCTAGTTGGTATCAATTGTGGGGCAGTGTCTCAAATTACATGAGCCATTGTTCATGCAATATACAGGTATAACTATAGATCAGTTGTACTGAATTTGGCGGTGTTAAAATGGGATCTGTTAGATATATGATTTGGTACCCGTTACTGAGGAAAGGGTACACCGAATCTTTCAATGTTAGACGAAAATGTGGAATATGTACACCAGTCCTGTGCACTGAAAACAGTGTTTAATATTCATTTCAATTAACCTTCTTGTCTACAGAATTTTCTTCTTCATAATTGTACTCAAACAAAGGGAAGGAAGATAGGAAGCAGGGGGAAAAGACAGGGTTATGAGAATTTAGGCACAAATACATAGCAAAATAGTTGTAAAATTGTGTGATTTCGATAATGCCACATCTAATTTAGGAAGCCAGTCCAAATCAGGATGAGAAAGAGAAGGGCAATGTTAAAATTTAAGTCTCATATGCCATTCATTGCTCTTGGCAAAAAATATCTGAACTGTAAATTGCTACTCCATTATATGGCACTGATCTTTACTTGCATCTCATCAACCAGCAACTGTGGTGGTGAGATCATTGTGAGGTCAGGCAAGAAGCAGTGTAACAATGTTTTACTTGCCCTATATACTTGAGTATAAGTTGACCCGAGTATAAGTCAAGGCCCCTAATTTAACCCCCCAAAACTGGGGAAATGTATTGACTCGAGTATAAGTCTAGCATGGGAAATGCAACAGGGCCTGGCAGCTCTTCCTTTGTGAGCTGGGTGTGTGATGTTTAAAATAACTTTTAGCCACTGATGCAAGTGCTTGGGTCAGTGGCTAAAAGTCATTTTAAACATTGTGTGCCGCTCCCCTGTGATGCAGAGGGGGGTCATGAGAAGCAGCATGCAATGTTTAAAATGACTTTTAGCCACAGATGACTTGCCTCAGTGGCTAAAAATATTGACCCAAATATAAGCCGAGGGCCCCTTTTTTCAGCCCAAAATTAGGGCTGAAAAACTAGGCGTATATTCAAGTATATACAGTAACTATTCTTTTTCTGGGGAAGTCTTCATTTATGATTACTTTTGGATAGCGCATGGACATTCCATTTATCAGTGCTCTTCAAAATCCTTTTATATACACTCTTTTCCAACAACACAAAAGGTGACTCTACACATGGACATCACCAGATGGACAATACTGGAATCAGATTGACTATGTTCTCTGCAGCCAAAGATGGAGGAGCACAATACAGTCAGCCAAAACAAGACCTGGTGCTGACTGTGGCTCAGATCATCAGCTTCTCATTTCAAAATTCAAACTTAAACTGAAGAAAGTAGGGAAGACCACTGGGCCAGTCAGGTATAATCTAAGTCAAATCCCGTATGAATACACGGTGGAAGTGAAGAATAGATTCAAGGAACTAGATTTGGTGGACAGAACACCTAAAGAACTATGGATAGAAGCTTGTAACATTGTACAGGAGGCTGCAATGAAAACTATTCCAAAGAAAAGAAAATGCAAGAAAGCAAAGTGGTTGTCCAACAAGGCCCTACAAATAGCGGAGGAGAGAAGGGACGCAAAATGCAAGGGAGAAAGGGAAAGATACAGAAAAATGAATGCAGACTTCCAAAGAATAGCAAGGAGAGACAGGGCAGCCTCCTTGAATGAACAGTGCAAAGAAATAGAGGAAAACAACAGAAATCTATTCAAGAAAATTGGAGATATTAAAGGGGCATTTCGTGCAAAGATGGATATGATAAAGGACAAAAATGGTAGGGA
This sequence comes from Phrynocephalus guinanensis, assembly GCA_037367245.1. Lineage (NCBI taxonomy): Eukaryota > Metazoa > Chordata > Lepidosauria > Squamata > Agamidae > Phrynocephalus > Phrynocephalus guinanensis. The sequence continues at coordinate 6,625,907 of CM074740.1, forward strand.
CCTAACTGAAGCAGAAGAGATCAAGAAGAGATGGCAAGAATATACAGAAGAATTATATCAGAAAGATCTGGATGTCCCTGATAACCATGATAGTGTAGCTGCTGACCTGCAGCCAGACATCCTGGAAAGTGAAGTCAAGTGGGCCTTAAGAAAGCATTGCAAACACCAAGGCCAGTGGAGGTGATGGCATTCCAATTGAACTCTTTAAAATCTTAAAAGAGGATGCTGTAAAGGTGCTGCATACGATATGCCAGCAAATTTGGAAAACCCATCAGTGGCCAGAGGACTGGAAAAGGTCGGTCTACATCCCAATCCCAAAGAAATGAAACGCCAAAGAATGCTCCAACTATCGCACAATTGCACTCATTTCACATGCTAGCAAGGTTATGCTCAAAATTCTACAAGGCAGGCTTCAGCAGTATGTGGAAAGAGAACTTCCAGAACTACAAGCTGGATTTCGAAGGGGCAGAGGAACTAGAGATCAAATCGCCAACACGTGCTGGATTATGGAGAAAGCCAGAGAGTTCCAGAAAAAACATCTACTTCTTCTTCATTGACTATGCCAAAGCCTTTGACTGTGTAGACCACAACAAACTATGGCAAGTCCTTAAAGGAATGGGAGTGCCTGACCACCTTATCTGTCTCCTAAGAAATCTATATGTGGGACAAGCAGCAGCCGTCAGAACTGGATATGGAACAACTGACTGGTTTAGAATTGGGAAAGGAGTATGACAAGGCTGTATACTGTCACCTTGCCTATTTAACTTATATGCAGAGTACATCATGAGAAAGGCACGTCTGGATGAATCACAAGCCGGAATTAAGATTGCCGGAAGAAATATCAACAACCTCAGATACGCAGATGATACTACTCTAATAGCAGAGAGTGAGGAGGAATTAAAGAACCTCTTAATGAGGGTGAAAGAGGAGAGTGAAAAAAGTGGGCTGAAGCTCAACATCAAAAAAACTAAGATCATGGCCACTGGTCCCATCACCTCCTGGCAAATAGAAGGGGAAGAAATAGAGGCAATGACAGAGTTTATTTTCTTGGGCTCCTTGATCACTGCAGATGGCGACTGCAGCAACGAAATAAAAAGACGCCTGCTTTTTGGGAGGAAAGCAATGGCAATCCTAGATAGCATCCTAAAGAGCAGAGACATCACTTTGCCAACTAAGGTGAGGATAGTCAAAGCTATGGTTTTCCAGTAGTGATGTATGGAAGTGAAAGCTGGACTATAAAGAAGGCTGATCGCCGCAGAATTGATGCTTTTGAGCTGTGGTGCTGGAGGAGAGTCTTGAGAGTCCCCTGGACTGCAAAGAGATCAAACCTATCCATTCTGAAAGAAATCAACCCCGGATGTTCACTGGAAGGACAGATTTTGAAGCTGAGGCTCCAGTGCTTTGGCCACCTCATGAGAAGAGAGGATTCCTTGGAAAAGTCCCTGATGTTGGGAAAGATTGAAGGCAAAAGGAAAAGAGGACGACAGAGAATGAGATGGTTGGACGGTGTCATCAATGCAACCAAAATGAATTTGACAAAACTCCAGGAGGCAGTGGAGGATAGCAAGGCCTGGCGAGCTCTGGTCCATGGGGTCACGAAGTGTCGGACACGACTGAACGACTGAACAACAACAATACATTTACTGCTCTAAAACTTATACATTTTTATGTTCCCTTGATCAATTTCAGCTCTTCGTAGTTTCTTTCCAAAGACCTAAATGCAAGTGTATAACTTTCCACCTAATATTTTTGTTTTTGTACTTTTATTTATTTACAGTAAACAAGGCTTGTTTTTTAAACTTTGTTCCCTTCTCTCTCTCTCTTTTATCTGCTTTCTGGGGCAAAATCCTCATTTGTACTCATGTGTTCCAAATTATTGCTCTTTCCCTTCTCTCCCCCAACATTTATTTTTCTGCTCTAGGGATTATTTCCCCTACTTATGCAGCCTACATGTATTATTTTCCTTTCAAAGCTTGTGACTGTAATCCATAAACTACTTTGTTCTAATGGTACTGGAAATCCTAGTGAAGCAAGATGCCAGTTTTATATAAACAAAACAAAAATGAAATAAGGCTGAGGTTGACAAACTAATTTCCTGCAGTCTATTCTCACGTACAAGGATTACATACTTTTTTCCTCCTCCAACAGTGTTGTGCTAGAAAAGCAGCTTCTGCCCTAGCTATTTTGTGAACATTTTACCTTGCTGTTTTAAGGGCAGGTTTAGAAGTGGAGGGATTGCTGCTTTATATCTACATGATAGGGATGACAGAATTACGATGAGACTCATCTCAGATTGCTGCTTTGGTAAACCTTAGCTTTGACTATGGCTGTGGAAACATCCCTTACATAACCAAAATAGGGATGACAGAATTACGATGAGACTCATCTCAGCAAAATGATCAAAGAGCCTTGTGGCACCATAGACTTGTACGTTTTATCTGGCATGTATGATTCTGTAGAGATCAGCTCAACCAATGGACAAAGTCTCAGCAAGGACAGAGTGGTAAACCTTAGCTTTGACTCACACCTAATATGATGGCTGTGGAAACATCCCTTGAGGGAGTCAATTGCTACTCCCCCCCCCCGTGCTGTCTTCTAAGGAGACATACCTCACATCAAAGTAACCAAAACCTGGGTATCAGGGAACATGTCCCACAGGGCTGGAAATGTGCAGGTGCCTTCCTTGAGGAATATCTGTGACTAGTTTTGTTTGTTTTGGGTTTTTTTGCATACAAATAGAGGAGGGAAGCCGCAGAGATGTGAAATTGCGGGATATTTCAAATGTGTATAAACAAAACCATAGGGGGAAGAAGACCAACAGTGTTCTTGGAAAAATTGAAATACATGCAATTTTTTCCCATATCAAACTGAAACATTTACAAGTACTGGAGCAGGTCACATGATCACAAATGAGCCAATTCTCTCTCTCTCTCTCCATGCTGGATTATAGGGGATTGTCTGGAACATTCCATCTCCTTTTTCCAAATAATTTTGCACATTCAAGAACCATCCAAAGTAGAATATAGATTGGAATGAAGGTCTCCTTTGCACCACCCCATGAAGGTTTTCAAAGGGAAGTTTTAGGTTAGAATTTTCTTTTCCATATCAAATTTTTTTATTTTTTTATTTGTTTGGACCATTCTAGTCAAGGGGGGAAGCCATCTCAGGCAAGCCTCCAAAGTAGAGGGAGTAGATTGGAATGAAGGTCTCCCTTGCACCACCCATGAAGGTTTTCAAAGGGAAGTTTTAGGTTAGAATTTTATTTTTCTTTGTATTTTTATTTTTATTTTATTTGTTTTCAACATCCTTTCTTATTTTTCAAACCATTTCTAGTCAAGGGGGAGCTCATTAAGTGTGTATATGGCTACAAATTTTACTTTATTACAGTTGCCTAGATACCTTAAGCACATCCGATCTCGCCCGATTTCGGAAGCCAAGCAGGGTCAGCCCTGGTTAGTACTTGGATGGGCAACCACCGGGGAATACCAGGGGCTGTAGGTGCCTGGAGTAAGAACTGGCAAACCACTCTAGTATTCCTGCCAAGAAAACTCCATGGACATGGACTCACAAAGAGTCGGTCATGACTGTAGCGATACAACACACACGCACATTGTCACATTAAAAATACAGGCATAGCTCATTTTTTAAAATTAATGCATTCTCTGGGATGTTTCATATTCGGGAAAATTTGTAAACCAGAAATGCATGGGAGTGCAATGCATCCTGGGTACTTTTTTTTGCAATGCCTTATGAAAAAACCCCGTAAACTGGGGTTAAGGGCAGCGCTAGTCCTGGGGTAACTATGGGAGGCCCAAAATAGGCCTTACCCCCTTACACCAGGGGGCCTTTTTTCATATACTGCGGTCCCATGATATAGTGGGACCGCAGTATATGAACTGTGAATGGGTGGGAAGCTCTGCAAATTCTCTAATTCTATAGGCTTTCTTATATAAACATTTTCATATTACTGATTTTCTGGCCTTTTAAGTGAGGAAATCCTTGTAGCAAATGGTTTTTCCCTCATTGTAAAGGTAAATATTCCTTCAGAGGGTGGCAGGGTCTTTTTTCCTGATTTTCCTGAAACAAAGAAAAGAAAATATATTTAGTCCCTGGGAGAAAAAGATAAGGGCTTTCCCCCCTCACCTCATTTTTCATGCCTCCCCCTAGGTCTTGGGGGAGGTCTTAGCTCCTTCTCTAAAAATAATTTTTCTTGTGCTTTTGAAATCTTTAAGGTTTCTTTCTGTAGGACTATCTCCGTGCTCTCCATGATGGTTACAGCCAAAGTCCACATGTAATATAGGGTAATGTTTGTGTTATTTTTTGGGTACCATCCAAATGAAAAGACTATTCCTGTATAGTCGCCCCCCCCCCCGGGCCAGTCATTTCGCATTTCATATACTGCGGTCCCGGTATGTCACGGGACCATAGTATGTGAAACAAAGGGCTCCTGGAGCAAGCTGTGTGGGCCTGTATGGGGCCTCCTGCTTTACCCCAGGCCTGGTGTTGCCCCGAACGGGCCTCCAACAGACCCCAGGAGTGGTCTTCAGCTAACCACAAATGGTTTCTGGATCACCGGAAACCACTTCTGGGGCCTCTGACAGGCCTGGGAAGCTTGTTAGAGGCCTGTTCAGGGCAGCACCAGAGCCCAGGTAAATATGGGAGGCCCCAGATAGACCTGACCTGACCCAGCATCTGCATATTGTGGATTTTCCATTATCACGGGTTGGGTTAGGTCCCTAACCCCTGCAATAGGCCGGGGATTACTGTACAAAAATACCTCTGCCTTGGCAACCTTGATTTCATCTGAAGAGGCAACTCTGCCTGCAGATTTCAACTAGTTTGGCTAACAAATATTTATGTCTTCCGTCTGTGAAGATTCTCAGTCATCCAGGTGAGTTTATCTGGAAGTTGAGTCATGGCTACTGGACTTCTTTTTGAGAGATAGAAACGTTTCGCTGTTCATCCAGACAGACCGATGAAGCTGTTTGGATGAACAGCGAAACGTTTCTCTATCTCTCAAAAAGAAGTCCAGTAGCCATGACTCAACTTCCAGATTTATGTCTTCCGTATTCATTTTTCTTTACCCAGACATCAATTCTGCCCCCCCCCCCCATGTAAATATGTCAGGCACAGTTCTTTCCTAATGATTGTTGCTTGCAAATTCCTATAACTCTGACAAGGAGGAAGAAAGCTGCATGTGTTTGAGGGTTTTCTATTTACAATAATTGGGAGACACATATCTTGAGATTTCTGAATCTTTACTTGATTTGATTTTTAAGTGAAATTGGGTGGTCTCTGAAGTGGCCTGAGCTGAACTGGGTCTTTTTCTAAATTAGGGATTGAATCTTGTGGTTGGTAATGCAGTGTTTAAATTGATATTGCTGCAGGTTAATCTTAGGGCAGTCTTCCGTGTTTTATTAAAATTGCCCTTGTGCTTCTTTGTTGGTATTTTAGCCATATGTGAATTCCAAGAAAGAAAGTGGGAAGAGAGCCGATTTTAAATCAAATGTCAGCTGAAATCCTGTTTATAGCCCAAGCCAAAAGCATAACTTTCTGTCTGTTTCTTCATAGTAAACAAAGCATTGTTGCCACACAGTTCTTTGAGGGAAGCATGTACACTGCCTTTGTACAGGTGTTTTCACATGCACAACCCTGGATCATGGGAATAGTGCTTTGTTTACCAGGGAAAAATAGATGGGAAATTATGCTGTGTCTTATGTTGTGAAATGGATTTCAGCTATAGATTCTACAGCCTGAAGGTTTTACATTAGAATTACAGAAAATGGTCAAGACCAGTTGAGGTATCATTTGCATCAATGCCATTATTAGAAACATCCTTCAAGAGTTAAGTTTATTACGGTGTAGAGAAAGAGAATAGCTTGGAAATAGTACAACAGAAGAAAACAGCGAAGAAAAATAGGCAGCACAATCCTAATTTGAACATACGCCTACTGTAGCAAATTAGGAATAGGCAGGTTGCTTCTGATGTCATAAGAACCTCCTCACAGGTTTGATGGCAGAACAACTTTCCCTGCTAAAATGTGCCAGCAGAAGAGAGCTAGAAATGAGTCAGAGAATGAGTGGGACAAGGCAAAAGGCAGATAATAGATACAAACCTACTTCAACACAGGGTCACTGCCAAAATTCAGGCACATAATTGGCCCAACATAATAGCTGTGATCCTGAATTACGTTCATCATCCCTAAGATGTTAGAAGTTTGGATACAGCTGGCTTGGTGCTCACTGGGAATTGCAGTACATGTTAGAATATCTGGATATAGCATTGAAAACGGCAAAAGGGGGCATATTTTAATAGTAAAAAAATCACTGCCCATATTTGGCAACAATCTCACAGTGCTAGTTGACTTTTTAGGCAGTCAAGGTTCTCAAAGGCTTACCGAGGACATAAACTGGAGCCCTAGAGATTCTTGGAAGGAAGTGGATACAGGAGGATAGGACATTTAAAGTTAAATTAATTTAAATTCATTGTTTCTGGCACTCCTATCTGGTTTATGCTGGTGTAGAGATACACAATAGGATTTTGCCCATTACTTAAATAAATTGAATATGAAATACTTATTTAAACAAATTCCTAGCTAATTTTCAGTGTCCAGTCAATACTATTTCAGATACAGTGTGGTATCATAATTGGCAGGGCTGTCCAACTTTGAACAGCCCGCAGGCTACTTCCACCTGCTGGACGTTCCCTTGGTCCACTTTCTGAAGTGCCGCACGTCCTCTAGGCTACTTCCAGAAGTGTATGCAGGGAGGAAGGGGGTCTTAGTAAACAGTTCCCCTGGCCATCTGGTCTTTATTAGGGAAGTTATCAACCTCCATGGAGCCACGAGGAAAAAAAAGTGCAAAGGACGTGTGAAATTCTTGGCTGCCACTCTGGCCCCTACTCGGAGCCCTCCTTTCCTGCCATGTGCTGTTTTTCCTCCTCCTTCCCCTCCACCCACTCTCCCCTTTCCCCTTGGGTAGAAGCTGCCAGAGGTGGGGCTTTTTTACAGCCCTTCCCAAATCGGAAAGTTAAAAAAAAGCTTCCAGCTGGAGTAGACAGAGCTTGACTGACAGCTTCGCCCCTTCTGTTATCTCTCAACCCCCTCCCATACCTGCCGCACCAGACTCCTGAGCTGTACAAGCCAACTGCATCCAAACTTCCAGCCAGCCCACACAACACACCCACCCCAAAGTCTCCCATTTCATCCTTTTTCTCCCCCCCCCCCACCATGCCAAGAAACACTCAAGCAGTGGCCACTGTGTTTGCTAACCTTCTTGGTTCACACTTTTGGCTCATCAGGCAGTGGAATTAGGGGATGAGTGCCGGGAAAATATGGGCAAAACACTGGGGGGAGGGGGAGAGAGGTGGAAAAAAAGGAATTGAGAAACCCCAATCGAAACCCCACACATGGAGAAAAGGGGGTTTTGGTGACTCGGTGTGTTGTGCATTTGTTGTTGGCTCAATGCACTTTGAAAAAGGCCTGTGGAGATGGTGAAAGGTGTTCCCCATGGTTGCTTTCAAGGCCACTGGCAGATCAGGGTGGGAGGTAGTTTGGTTGGAGAAAATGCGTGCACTTCACTGGTGCTCCTAAGGAGGAGGCTGGAGTCACCTATGGAGGAGCCCAGCAAGGGGGTGTGGCATGGTGGCAGCGAAAGGACCAAACATCCATGTCGGTGAGTGGGGAGGAGATGTGTTGGGAGGCTGGCAGGGACCTGGCGGGCGACTTCTGATGGTGCCACAGGTGATGTGCTGTGCAGACCTGTTAATTGGTATCTTACACTCTAGTAACCTAATACAGTTTTCATTGTATCATACATACCTTAGGACATTTCCACTATATATAATGAACATTTGTATTTTTTACTTGATACAATCAACAGTAATTATGCCTACCTATGAATCCTCATCTCTAAATATATGAGACAGAGAGAGTTTTTCACAGACATGCACGCACACACAAACACACATTGAAACAATTAAAGATCAAGCTTTCTGTTGTGTATTGATCTCTATTACTATTATCTGTAATTGCTTATGTTGAAGTAACTGCCTTCCTGTTCCCAAAGGGAACAGGCCTATTGGTTATTTCTAGTTGCTGCATTTGGATCCTCAATCCTATTGATTTCCGCCAAAAGGCAGCTTTGTGATTGCTTGTAATAGTTCCCTCCAAAATGTATCTTTTCCTAGCCTGTCCTCGTTCCTATAAATGTAGCTCCCTCGCCCCAGTCCCCAGCCTTGTTCTCTCCCTGAATAAAGAGTTGTTACCATAGAAGCTGTCTCCAGCCTACTATGTCACAGAGCTGAAATCACTTGCTGAAATCAATAAACCCCACACTTTCACACTGGTGACGAAGGTGGGATCCGGAGGGCTGAGAAGCAGAGGATCATCATGCTGACTCAGAGTCCGGATCGCAGGGAAGAACAAGACCCACCTGCTGGCTTAGAAGAAGACCCTGCCCGCCGGGAGAATGGAAAGTCCATGGGTATTGGATCCCATCCAGCCATCGGAGCCCCACACTTGGGAGGACTATGTTGAACGCTTTGAGTTCTTAGTGGTGGCTCAAGAAATCACAGATGAAAGCAAAAGAAGGGCCACGTTTCTGAGTTGCTGTGGGCATGAGACCTTCTTGTTGGCCAAGGCACTGCTCGCCCCAGCAAAGCTGAGTGAGACATCACTCACAGACATTTTTGCCCGGCTGACAAGCCACTTGGCATCTTCCAAAACCAAGATGGCCTGGCGGATGGAGTTTCAGAAAAGGCAGCAGCAAGCTGGAGAATCTGTGGCTGCATTCCTGGCAGGACTCCGGGCGCTTGCTCAGCACTGTGGCTTCCCAAATCTTGAAGACACTCTCTTGGATCAATTTGTTGGGGGGCTCAGCAGCAAAAAAGCCCGAAGGCACATTGTGGCAAAGGAAGATGTCACCCTGGCCTCCGCCTTGAAAGAGGCCATCGCCACAGAGAATTATGAGCAGGAAGAGCTCAATGCCAGTTGCAAGGCCACGAAGCTGCAGGTAGAGGCTGCCCATGCCATGGATGAAGCAGAGGCTAGTCCAAGCCAGAGCCCAGTCCGTGGTGTCGAGTTGGTGCGTCAGGCTGATGCACGGCCCAAAGATCGCTGAGGCGCTTGCCCAGGCTGTGGCGGAAACCATGAGCGGAAAAGCTGCCATTTTCGTGATGCTATGTGCAGGGCATGCGGAAAGACAGGACACATCGCCAGGGCCTGTAGGTCGGTGGCAGCTGGAACAACGGGATCACCTAGATCAATGCGTCGCAGATCATCCACCAAGACTCATCTCCTGGACGACTGCAATTATCTCACAGAGATCAACAGAGAGACCCTGCAGTTTCCGGCGCAAGGCAAAACATCCGTCAGAGTGAAGATTGAAGGTCAACCATGCGACATGGAGGTGGATTCCGGATCGGGATTCACCATTGTCTCATACCAGACTGCAAGGGGGTTCTTCCCTGGGGGTAAGTTCCCCTCTCTGGAAACATTCCCAGCAACCTTGCAATCATACACGGCTGGCCGCATCCACATTCTAGGAATGCGTGCGGTGAGGGTACAATTCCGGGAGAAACAGGCCGTGCTTAAATTGGTGATTGCAAAGGGGAGTCGCCCCAGTCTCCTGGGTACTGACTGGTTTCCCGCCTTGGGACTGAGTATATCAGGGCTCCACTCAGTCCAAACGTCCCCAGAGTTGGGCAAGGCATTAGGCCAGGAATTTGCCAAACTCTTCAGTGGTAAACTGGGTTGTTATACAGGGCCTCCAATTGACTTTGAGCTGGACCCCAAGGTGGCCCCAATCTGACTCAAGCCAAGGCAAGTGCCATTTGCGCTGCAACCCAAGATTGAGGCGGAACTGGACAAATTGGTCAAACAGGGAGTTCTTTCACCTGTGGACTCTTCTAAGTGGGAGACTCCTATCGTCACACCCCTTAAGGCAAATGGGGAAGTGAGAATTTATGCAGACTACAAATGTACTATCAACAAGTCACTCAGGGGAAATTCATACCCCATTCCAGTCGTCTCACAGCTGTTGGCAAAACTAGCTGGGGGAAACATTTTCGCCAAACCTGACCTGGCACAAGCGTACCAGCAGCTGCCAGTGACTCCACAATCTGCGGAAGCACAGACTATCGTAACACACAAAGGGGCTTTCAGAGTAAACAGATTGCAGTTTGGAGTTTGTGTGGCCCCAGGGATTTTTCAAGGTCTAATGGAGCACCTGTTAAGGGGTCTGCCAGGGGTCTTGCCATTTTTGATGATGTTCTGATTGCTGGGAAAGACCCCCAGGAACTAGTTGGGCGTATCCGTGTTGTGTTAATCAAATTTAAAGAGGTGGGGCTGCAGCTTAAAAAGGGAAAATGCAGTTTTGGGGTGCCATCTGTGGATTTCTTAGGGTTTAAAATTGATGCATCAGGCATCCACCCCACTGACTCTAAAATTAAAGCCATTACTGAGGCTCCATGCCCACAGAACAAGACGGAGTTGCAGTCATTCCTGGGACTTATTAAATTTTATCATTCATTCCTACCTCAGAAAGCTTCAATAGCGGAACTGTTGCATAGACTATTAAAAAAAGAGTGTGTGGTGTTGGGCTCAGGCACAGCAGAAGGCTTTTGACACCTTACGGGGCATGCTGACTAGCAGGAGCATCCTTCCTCATTATGACGAGTCGAAACCTCTTGTCCTGGCATGTGATGCCTCTCAGTATGGGCTGGGAGCTGTGCTGAGCCATAGGGAAGCGGATGGGTCAGAAAAGCCCATCTCATTCTATTCTCGTACGTTGTCGCCAACGGAGCGCAACTACGCACAAATTGACAAAGAAGCACTGGCAATAGTGGCAGGGATTAAAAAGTTCCATGACTCTTTATACGGTCACCACTTCTTCCTTGAAACCGACCACAAGCCATTGTTAGGATTGTTCAACCCGAACAAACAGACACCGCAGATTCTCTCCCCCAGGATGTTACGATGGTCTATATTCCTGAATGGGTTCCAGTACACCCTGACCCATGTTCCAGGGGAAAGGATGTGCCACGCTGATGCACTAAGTCACTTGCCCCTTCCTGGTGTGAGCGATTCGGATCCTGCCCCAGCGGAACGAGTGATGATGCTGGAAACACTTCTAGGGGCCCCTGGAACTGCCACTGAAATAGCTGAGAGAACGAGAAAAGATACCGCTTTCTCCCGTGTGCTCACTTGGGTGGGGAGGGGATGGCCAGGTGGCCCGCATGAAGAAAAATTTAGACCATACGCAACAAGGCAACATGAGCTATCCCTGCATAAGGGCTGTCTCCTGTGGGGAGACAGGGTGATCATTCCAGCGCCACTGAGAAACAGGTTTCTGGATACGCTTAACATGGGGCATCTGGGAATGGTCAGGATGAAGTCGCTAGCCCGGTGCTATGTGTGTTGGCCTGAGATGGACCAAGATGTTGAACAATGGGTATGGACGTGCAAGGCATGTCAGGAAGTGCGCCCAGAAGTGGCCAGAGCACCAGTCCACTGGTGGGATCAGACCCGGACTCCCTGGAGCCGGCTGCACTTAGATTTTGCTGGGCCATTCCAAGGAAAGGTTTTTTTTGGTTATCATTGATGCGTATTCTAAATGGTTAGAGGTGGCTATGGTTCCCAGCATGTCATCAGCTGCAGTCATCAAAGTGTTGAGACAGCTGTTTGCAATCCACGGGTTGCCCGAGACCATTGTGTCAGACAATGGAGCAGCCTTTGTATCCCAAGAATTCAGGGCATTCTTGGCTGATAATTTCATAAGAGGGGTCACATCAGCTCCCTTTCACCCCTCCTCCAATGGGCAGGCTGAGCGCATGGTGCAGACAGCCAAAGGATCTATTGCACGCTTGATGGAGGGTGACTGGTCAACGCGCATTGCCCGAATGTTGTTTTTGCAGCATGTGACGCCGTATACTACTTCGGGCAAGTCGCCAGTAGAGCTGCTCCTAGGTAGAAGGCTGGTAACGGTGCTGGATTATGTCCACCCAGACAAAATGCCAAACCGCAATGCTAGAGCACCTCCACTGGCAGAGAGCGACTCTACAAGGTATTTTGCTCCTGAAGATTTGGTCTGGGTGAGAAATTATGCCAGAGGTCCCCTGTGGGTGCCAGGGGTGATCACCAGAGCGTCTGGGCCAGTCTCTTATTACGTGACCATTGAAGATGACAGGGTCTGGAGTAGGCACGTGGACCAATTGTGGCACAGAGCGCTCAGTAGAGTGGGTACCGGAGTGGGAGAATTGCAGTCTGAGAGTGACACTACCCCCATTAACGAGTCACAGCTGTAAGACCAGGGCAGAGATGCCCCAGGAGTGCAGGTACCAGTGGCTTCCGCAAATGAATGTGCTCCTGCAAGTCCTCATGGTGCCGAGGAACAGATCAGCGACACTGAGTTGTTTAATACACCCTCCGTGTCAGACGAAACAATTACAGTAGACTCTCCACCACAGACACTGCCTGCTGAAGCCCCTGTAACACCAGTAGTCAGGAGATCAATTAGAAGTCGCAGGGCCCCACAATATCTTAAGGATTACGTGTGCTGTGCCCACCAGGGGGGGAGGGTGTGTTGTGTATTGATCTGTATTCCTATTATCAGTAATTGCTTATGTTGAAGTAACTGCCTTCCTGTTCTCAAAGGGAACAGGCCTATTGGTTATTTCTAGTTGCTGCATTTGGATCCTCAATCCTATTGGTTTCCGCCAAAAGGCAGCTTTGTGATTGCTTGTAATAGTTCCCTCCAAAATGTGTCTTTTCCTAGCCTGTCCTCGTTCCTATAAATGTAGCTTCCTCGCCCCAGTCCCCAGCCTTGTTCTCTCCCTGAATAAAGAGTTGTGACCATAGAAGCTGTCTCCAGCCTACTATGTCACAGAGCTGAAATCACTTGCTGAAATCACTAAACCCCACGCTTTCACACTTTCCACAGGAAAAGTGTCCTGCCATATTCATAATACAAACAGCATGCTAACCACATTGAATAAGATAATATACATTAAGTGTAATTACGTCACAAAAGATTCCAGCTGGAGTAATTTCTTAATCAACTTACTGCTGTCATTATAAAATCAATTTTAGGACGTCATGAGGACGTCTTTGCCCTTCCTCAAAAGCTGCTTTAGTAAAATACTGATGGGAAATGAGGCGTAGTACTGTATCTGCTTTAAAGGGGAAGGAAACAGTTTTAATCACACTTGTGTAACTGAAGACTAATAAAAGCACATGAGAAGTAATGTGGTGAACCATGAGGAAGGGCAAAGACTTTGTGAGTAATGGCTTCCTATAATCGATTTTATCAGAACAGCAGTAAATTGATTCAGCAATTAATGTTGTGGGATGTAATCACATTGAATGTATATTACTCTATGCAATGTATTTAGTATGATGTTTGTATCCTGAAAATGGCAGAATGTGTTTTCCTGTTAAAAGCTTGACCTTTTATTCTTTTTCAAAAAATTTTACTTGGAAGCCAAACCCATTAAGTTTTTCTGGAGTCAATTAACTGGGATTGGTCAAGTAGATATTTGTTTACCATCTGCATGTAATATCCTATTGGTATTAGTATCATGTTTAACACTGTGATAAACATGGCCTCCAGTAAATATTTGCAGTTATTTTTTGTGGCTACATTGGCTGGTAGGTGGTAGCCTATAGGTAGTCTTAAGTTGGCTCATTGCCTCAGTTATAAATATAAAATCTGTACTTAATCATGTTCAGTTTTATCTGCTGAGACTAGCAATAGGTTATTGGGCATTGTGTTCAGGCACTTTCCCCATGTATTCTTAGAAGTCTTACCGTTTATCTCATCTACTATGTATAGTACATTATTAATCCCATCTGCCAATCCTTTTTATAGGACTCCATAAGAATTAATTCTTCATATAAACCATTCACACTTGTCAAAAAACAACCCTGACAATTATTTGGTTTTGGATTCAGAAGTGGTTAAGTCATGAAAAAAGAAATCAGCTTTTGGGGTTTTCTTTTGCGTGGTGCCACTTTGTGAATGGCAGTGAACAGAAGAGGGTATCCTGATCATCATGATTGCTGCCACTGGTGTTCTTAACCTTCAGGCTGTTCTTTGTTATATAAAACGTAGCCTTTTTTTCTGCTGACAATTTGAGCACAGTATATTGGGTCATTTCCTGGTGTTTTGAAGAGTGAATAAACACTGGAGGTGGGTTTTTTTGAAGAGTTGAATTAATACAGAGCATGTTAAGAGCCAAGGTTACATCCAAAATGTCTCTATCACAACATTATTATTTGTATTCAGTCATTATATAGTGCATTGTAGAACTATAAAACAAGATAAATCTTCAATTTTTTGTGGAACAAAATGTGTGGTTTGGGGAAAAACTCTGATCCTAGTGTAATTAAGTTATCCTTGGAAATGGAAGTAAATCCTTGTGGGAAACAAACCGAACTTTTGGTTGTAATGCCAACTAATCCTGGTGGTTTTAAAAACATGTAACACTTGCATTTCTCTTGTAATTAGACATGGGCACGACTCGGTGAAATCCTCGTTTCCGTTTCCCTTCCTCGTTTCCGTTATGTAACGAAACGAAGAACGACAATTACTCCGCCAGAACTCGAACTCGAACCGACTAAAGAAAAATTGGGTCTGATTTGTCGTGGTCGTTCCTGCCGGCATCGCAGCAATTGCGCGATGCCAAGTGGCACAGGAAAAAGTTTTAAAAATTAAAAAAAAAAAACGATTCCCGGCCAAAAAAGCAGGCGAAAATATGCCTGCCTGAGGGCACCTACCAGAGGGGTGATTTCTGGGGGGGGGGTCCCCAGCCTACCCTCCTCTCCTGGTCTGCGCATCCTCGTCGTCTCGCCAACTCGCCGCCAAGCGGCGCGGCACAGAAAAAAAGTTTTAAAAATAAAAAAACCCCGATTCCCGGCCAAAAAAGCAGGTGAAAATATGCCTGCCTGAGTGAGGGCACCTACCAGAAGGGTGGTTTCTGGGGGGGGGCGGCCTCCCCACCTCCTCTCCTGGGCTGCGCATCCTGGTCGTCTCGCCAACTCGCCATGCCATGCGGTGCGGGCGGGGGATCCAAAATGGGGTGACCGCAAGCAATATTTATTTATTTTGAAATCGTGGTGGTCCAAAAACACACCAAAGCACCACAGAAACATGTGAAAATAGCTATTTTAAAACTGCCTGAATTTTTACAGTAGCAGCAGTGGGTTTTTTCTTGCAACAAAACGTCTCCATTGATTTTATTTTTTTTATTTTTATTTTTATTTTTTTACACCTGTGCAATGATGGGCTGGCCATGGGAGTGGACCATGCAAATTTTTGGAGCCATTCCACCAATTGCATGGCCACTTGACCAGGTTTTGACCGAGACTTCTGGGATGTGCCTGTCGGGCATAAAAAGCCCACTAACCGTAGTCCGAACCCGAACCCGAACCCTAACCCTAACACATACGCCAGTACACTGTCCTTCTTAGTGGGTCAGAGAGGCACCCAGAGGTGCACCCCACGAACTCACTCTAACCTTACCCGTAACAACCCTAAGCCTAGCCCTTGCGCTAACCCCCCTAACCCTAAGCCAAATCTGTACTCGCATTGCACTACACACGCAAGTACAGTTCCCTTCTTAGTGGACCACAGAGCGCCCAGACTGAGGAGGAGCCTTCCCCCAGTGTGCGCACTGTGACACTGCAGTTAGCAGTGGGCCTGTGGTCAACAGAGAGAGGCACCCAAAAAAGAGGTGCCTCTCTGCTCAACTTGGTATGCATATCCAATTGGCTATGCATGCCATTTTGTAGCGGGCCAGAGGAGGCACCCACCCCAGAGAGGTGCCTCCAGGAGCCCGCTCCCCCACAAACCAGTACTAACGACAGACGAAAAAACGACAAACGAAACGACACATTTTTGGAAAATTTCGCGAAAAACGGAAACGAGCCGAAACGAGCCAGCTCCGACACACGACAACTCGAAAACGTCATTTTCCCTGGTCGTGCCCAACTCTACTTGTAATTGATCTATAGTAATATTTTCTTAATCTGTTTCACTTTATTGAGAAATATTTATGTTAGAAAAAACTTGAATAAGCCGATACATCGATTTTCTTTGGAATAAGGGATTGCATAGTACCATTTGATTTTTTTGCATACTTTTTTTGTATCTGTTAATCTTCTTCCACAGATTTTCTCTCTAGAAGCATTCCTCTTCTGTGTGCCTTTCCATAAACTTTCCAAGAATTTATTGGTTTTATTTTGTTTCAAAATATTTTTAGTATTGAAAAAAACTTTATTTTGCTTCTTGTGTTGCAATCAAACAAAACAATTGCCTTTTCCATTCTAATGTATTTTATATGTCATTATCTAAAGCTGCTTTATGTTCTCTTTGTGTCCCTTCTATTGATGAACTTTTTTCATGATGTTTTAAAATGAACAAATCCTTGTATTCTTAACATATCCAGTACATAAGTATGACAAGAAACTAGATCAAGGGGAGAGTCCAAGGAAAGTACACACCAAATTTGGTGCCTCCAGGGGGCTGCGTAATAGAGAAATGAATTGGTTCATTACCATTTCATTTTGTAGATTCAATTTTTTTTTGTTAGTAACGAAATGAAACAAAATGAAGTTGGGGGCATGACGAAATGAAACAAAACAAAACACCATTTTCCCGTTTCGTGCCCCTCCCTGATTTTTGTATATGTTTTTCAATAAATGGAGTGGCCTAAGAAGCCATCCCAGTTCTTGAATCTGTGGATGTAATGTGCTTGTTACTCCACCTTGGGCTGATAGGCACAAAAAGTGCTTATTGTGCAATGCCAAATGTCCTTTTCTGAGCTGCTATAAATGCATAAATGGCAATCACTTTATACAATGTCCATGTGAAGAAAGTGGTTCATAGAGTCAGTAATGCCTCTATTAAGAAGCTCTGTCTTGGTAGCAAATGTAATGCCTGTGACACTGCCATGGAATGTCCACTTGAGACAATCTGAACTGGCTTCCTAATAAACAATAAGGTTGGCATCTTCCTTGCTGCCCTAGGTCCCAGTATTTGTAATAGTAAATAGTGTCTCCAAATCAACCTCTATTTAAAGCAAAGAGCAGACTAGACTTTCTCTCCCCCACCCCCTTTGGGTCACATGTCAGTACCACTACATATTCAGAATCATTGTAAAGGACCCACTGAAATTTAACTCTATTGAATATATGGATTCTTAGATCTTTATTTAGAGATATTTTCAAAGACTTAGCTTACTTTTTCTGCATCTTGCCCCCCTTACTAACATTTACATTCCTCTCTGTCTCTCTCACACATGCAGAGCTTGAGAACTCTTATTGAAACTCTGGCTTCCTTCTGAATTCCTTAGATGTTTCTCATGAGGAGAAATCCCTAAATTAACTTTGAAATACTTGGGGCTTTTGGAACAGAATCTAATTTTGGATGTTTAAAATATCTAAAGCATCCTAATCCTTACTTATGCTTTATTATTTTAAGGTGCAGTGTAAGAGGAAAGACTCCACTGGTAGCCCTGGTGAAGCGAATGGGAAGTGCACACTTGCTAATCCCTAGGTATTCAGCTGATGTAGCACAGGCAACAAAACTGGATCTTCTTGAAATAGCCATGGGTGGATTTTTAAAAAGGGTTCATAAAATGCAGCTCCTTGATTTTCATGCAGTCTTAAATGATGTCATGTGTCCAATATCCAACCTTTTCTAGAAGGGTTACACTCCTCATCTGGTCAGGTTCTTAATTTGGAAGTGCGCCTTGTCTCTTTATTGTCGCTGGACTCTCAGATGGCAGTAGTGACAGGGAATGCCCTTGTGCTCCTCTGGCTAGTGTACCAGCTATGATATTTCCTTAGTTGACCTGAGTTGACCCGACTCATTCATGTCTTAATTACAGCATGCCTTCGTTATTGCAATGCCCTTTTATATGTGGCTACTCTAGAAGAGGGTCAGGGAACTTTGGCTGGTGCAACATGCAGCAGCTAGGTTGCTAAACTCATGCACACTATCATGAAAATATGACCCCAATACTGAAAGGCCTGTACTGGTTCCTGTTTGCTTACACAGTCAAATTCAAGGTGTTTGTCTTAACCTTTATAGCAACAAATTGCTCATGGCTGGGATATCTAAGGGACTCCCTATGTCATTATGAATCTGTGTGAATTAAGATATCCATTAGAAACCCTCTGTAAAAAAACCCAGAATTTTGCAGGTCCACCAGAAAGAAAGAGAGGGTGTTCTCTTGTGTAGCTCCATGGCTATGGAATATACCGCTTTCTGAGGTGCTATCTGTTTTTCACTTTGACTGATTTTAAGAAGAGGCTGAAAATATCCCCTCATGTATAAGATGGCCCCCATTTTTCCAACCCAAAATTACAGTTTTGTAACTCTGCTGTTCTCTCCTTGTCTTACTCCCATGTATAAGACAACCTTCAATTTTAGACAATAAATATAGTCTTATACATGGAAAAATACTATACATATTTTTACAGTGGCTTATGATGTGGAAGGTGCCTAACAGTATTGCTTTTTCTGCATTTTAATTGTTTTAAATGTATTTACTTGTTTGAATGGTTTTACATTGTGCTTTATTGAATGTTAGCTAAATGTGATTTTATCTGTTTAGTCTTTTAAGGTGCAAAATCAGTGAAAACTTTACAGGAACAGTGAATCTGCTTTGATTTTAATCTGAACTTCAAAAGAGCTATCCAAGGTGCTGAACCTGTTTTGGAGAGAGGGCTTGAATAGCTCCTGCCAAATTCAAGAGTAAAGCTTAGATTAGAATTTTGGGAGATGTGGTCGAAAACATCAGGATTAGATTCACTGTTCTCACAGAACTGGAATCATCATCCACTGAAATAGCCAGGAGTGTGTTTGCATAGTTAACACTATTGCACTAGCTTCACCTGTCTGCTCCAGCTTGCCTTAGTTATATCTTACTTAACATGTGCTGAATGGGACTGCCTTTGACAAGTACCCAGAAGCCTCGGCTGGACTCAAGGCACAGAATTACATTGATTGTGTCCAAATATGATTTATCTTGAAGAAAGCAATCATGGAAATATGCTATGAGGTAGTTCTCATATTCATTTGGGTTACAAAACTCTGTTTTAAAACTGTGCAAATAAGCAACTCGATGCTAGGAGCTGATTTAATTTCCTTAATCTTTTATATATTTTCTACATGTTTAAATAAGTACATATATTGCTTATCAAGTGCCATGCTGGATGGGTGAATCACACTTATTTTACCATCAACTCTGTCCCACATTCCCCTTTTCTCTACATACTGTATATCAGTTTTTCTTAATCATTAACCATGTCAAATATCTACTTTAATCCAGTACAAAAAAATAGGCAAAGCTTCATTACACATCTACCTTAAAGCAGCATTATATTTTCATTTTTAAAATGCTAAGCATATTTAGATATACTGTATTTCCACTGCTTTAATAGATAAGTGCCATTCGTAAAGCATGTTTATCATTAATCTCAAAAGTGTACACAGTTTCAAACCTCTTTTATAACTAACTTGTATTATTAAGGGCTATTATAAAAGGGTCACATCTTGGTTCATAAGCCCTTCTTTAAGTTTAAAAATTTCTATCTATGCTTAATAGCTTTAAACATAGCAGTTCTCTTAACATTTAATAATTAGTATATGTCAATATTTCCCTTGATCTTAACATTTCTCCAAGAATCTTCAGTTCCCTTTCCCCCATGTCTTAGCAATAATTTTTAAAAAAAGACAACTTTAAACAATTGAGACATAGGGAACTGATTCAAAATATTAAACCTAATAAAATATTTATTGGTTAATTCTCTCATGTCCATTAATTAATTCCTGTTCCATCATCCATGTTTCCTTCCAAAATAATTTCTCCTTTATCTTAGGTAATGGATTCCTTCAGCCAAAGAAATGCATTGCCCACACTTCTGGTCAGGGCCAGGTGGATTATGCTTATGTCTAGCAGCCTTCCCTGTTTTCATCTCAATTACTGCTAGTCTCCTCCTGGGAGAGTGGATTGAAAGGCACAGTCATGACAGAGAATGCAAAATGTGCTTGGCAACCCTTGTATTTTCCATATATTTCATTTGCAAAAACATAAGAAGTGGCATGATGAAGTTCATGATGCACAATCAAGATGGGCGCAGAGAAGCAGGCAGATGCCATTACTGGGGGAGCAGACCAGTGTACTGTACCGTGGCACCTCATTTTAAGAATTCCTTGGTTAAAGAAAAACTTGGTTCAGGAAAAGAAATTATTGGAAATGAGGATGCCTCAGTTTAAGAATTCTTTTCAATGGAATTCCCCAGTTTAATTTTATTTTTAAATGGAATGCCCCAGTTTGCCTTTTTTCTTACCTCCAGAATGAATTAATTGGTTTTCAATGCATTCCTATGGGAAACCACATTTGTTTAAGAATTTTTCACAATACAAAATGGCCCAGAGAACAAATTAATTACTTAAACTGAGGTACCACTGTATTTAGTATTTGTATGCTGTGCAGTCTCATATGGTTATGATCCTTATGAGGAAGGAGAAAAGAAGAAGAAAATGGAAATGATTCTTTCAAGCAGCTTTGTTTCAAGCAGTTGTAAGCCAATTTCTTGATTGAAGAATATTTGCATATCCATCAAACACGTTTGTAGCTCCAAGTAGTGTTTGTGGATATAGATAAAATATCATTACAAAAAGACTGAATATAATTTGGTCACAGCCCATTAGATTCTGTATAGAAGAGCTCTCAAACCAGTAGAAATAATCAGTGTATTTGCTGTCTTATATCTGATTGCTGTTGCTCAGCTTTTATATTTAGATAGATAGATAGATAGATAGATAGATAGATAGATAGATAGATAGATAGATAGATAGATAGATAGATAGAGTTTCCCAAGTTCCTGAAAATGAACTCTAGTGTAAATGTTTAAAGCAGGCATGTCCAAAGTTTGGCCCTCCTGATGTTTTTTACCACAACTCCCAGAAATCTAAGCTTAGATTGCCAATGGCAAAGGACTGTGGGAGTTGTGGTCCAAAACATCTAGAGGGCCAAAGTTTGGACATGCCTGGTTTAAAGGAATTTTAAGAGTTTTCTTTGTTGTCCATCAATTACTTGATACATTTTGTTGCATTGTTAGATAGACATCTTTCTATCTTGTTTCAAATCGTTCCTGTATATTTGTTCAGTGAATATATATTTTATTCTAGTCCTTTTTAGATTGAGCATATGTTTTAAGTGGGTACCTGCCAGAGGAGGCTGGACTGGAAAGTACCAGACACCTGTTTGGCCAGTAAATGAACTTGAATAAACCACTGAACTGGTGGTTCATACCCATCTTTACTCTGTAAATTAATGCCTTCTTGCTATTACTTTACTTTTTAACACATTCATTTATTGTATTCTCGAAGGCTTTCACAGCCGGGATCTGATAGCTGTTGTGAGAACATGGCCAAACAGTCTGAAAAACTCACAACAACTATCATTTATTTATTCACGAAATTTATGCCTTGAGCTTCCACTACAGAAACACAAAATTCCCAAGCAAAGATGCATTCAATGAGATAGATAGATAGATAGATAGATAGATAGATAGATAGATAGATAGATAGATAGATAGATAGATAGATAGATAGATAGATAGATAGATAGATAGATAGATAGATAAGATTATATTGATTCACCATTCTGTTAGTATAAGCAGTACACTGGATAGTTTATAGGTTAACGTTTAAGACCTCATTGTAGTAAAAAGCATTGAACAATATGACAATTTACAAGTGTAGGTCTAAAATTCATACCAAAAGAAAAAAAGAAAGAACAATAAAATGAAATAAAAGTTATTTGCATTCCTTTGCACAGGTGCAGAGCAATCTACCTGTGCAATGTACAAAAACTAGGAAGAAGAAACTCAACAGTTGTTTTTTGGAAAAAACTAATTCCTGTAAACAGGGATATTAGGTGAGGACAGTTCATGTCTGAAATAGTCTTCTTCAGAAATGTTGCTGGATTTGATATTCAAGTAGGATCTCTAGAACACCTCTCTGATGAGTGGAATTCTTTGTTCACCTCTCCAGACACTTGTTTCACAGCCAGTTGTACAGTCTGCTCTGACACCCCCTAGTCTTTCAAATAGTTTTATTATTTTCAGTCTGCTGTATTAGTGTTGATGACTGATGATGCAGCCAGTGGTGAAGTTATGCTTACTCACTTGAAGGTACAGCCTTCCTGATGTATAAGGAGGTGTCACAACTCCCCTGCATTTCCCTGAGAAAGATTGTCTTCAGTTTTGCAACATTTTCACATAGGTTTAGAACATAGTTCTCAATTATTATCAAGTCATCACCTCATTTTATAATAGCCAAGTAACCTGCACCATGTTTGCATACAAAGGCATAGTTGAATGGAGTAAATTCTCCCCTTTTCAGAAAGCAGAGGTTTCCTTTTCCCCTACAAAGCTCCAGTTTCTCATACATACACACACATATTAACTTTAGTACTGTATCTGAAAGGTCAAGGCAGAAATTATTAAACAAGCGTTACAGCCACCCAGAGTGGCCTTGCTGCCAGATGGGCAGTATAAAAATCCAACAAACAAACAAACAAACAAACAAACAAGAACAGTGATGGCAAACCTTTTAGAGACTGAGTGCCCAAACTGTGATTTAAAACCCACTAATTTAGCACAAAGTGCCAATATAGCAATTTAAGCTGAATACAGGTGGCTATGAAGGGGTGATGTTGGGTGCCTGCATAAAGGGCCCCGAGTGCCACATTGAGCACCTGTGCCATCGGTTTGCCAACACTGAACTAGAAGGTTATCTGCGATTCCCCAGAAAACATTTTGCAACCTCCTCAGGGCCTTTTTACACGACCCCTAAGATCCGCTGGCCACTTAAATTCGGACCAGAGATCTTAGGGGTTCGTTGCTCTTCCTCTGTCCCCACCCCCCTCCGCACTTCCTGGTTGCTGGCTGAGTGAGGGAGGGAGAAAAAGAGAAAGAAAAGCATGCCGCTCACCTCATTCTGCCTCTCGTCTCTGTAAAAGTAGCTCTTAAAGGGGCGGGAGCCAAAAAGCAGCAAACAGAAGCGAGGAGAGCCCCGCACTCACTATCGTTGCACTGCATCAAAGATTTTTCACCTCCAAAGAGAAGGTACAAGAAAAGTGTGCTGGGTCGCGCTTAGGTGGGCGGGGTCGCACTTAATTGTCTGCAAACTCCGGAGCTGGTGGGGAAACATTTTTAAGCTCTGGAGCTTGCAGCCATTTGCAGCAGAGCTTAGGGGTCGTGTATAAACGCCCTTAGTGTCACAGTTCCCGAGTTGGGAAACACTGGTTTAGAGGTTGCATATTCTATAGATACATGTTTTTTACCTGATCATGATGAAGTGGATTAGGATTCCTTGATTCTTAAAGTATCCTTCGTGAGATTGACATAGAATAATGCCTTTTAGTCGTAAATATCATGATTAATATTTGCAATACATTTCAGATTTTTAATGACAGATTATTTTTTACTCTTGGGTGTTTGGAACATCTCATTATTTATTTATTTATTTATTTTGAATATTTTTGCCCCATCTTTCTCCTTGGAAAAAGACCCAAGGTGGATTACAATAATGAGGGACAATATACAGTCCAGAACATTTAAGACACATTCAAGTTAAGAACAGGGAATTTGAAGAGGCATCTTAGCACATTTATAAAAGGTAACATTAGAGCTACAAAGAGTATGCAAGAAGAAAAGAAAAATTCATTATGAGGGGTGAAAAGCAACATGGAGTACACTAGTGTTCTTATGAAATCAGTCAATGTCATCATGTATGGTAATCCTTATAAAGTCACATAGTAGGTAGTCCCTCATTCATGGAAAGCTTGCCTGAAGGAGCAGGTCTTTGCCCGCTTCTGGAAAGACAGCAGAGATAGGGCAGTCCTGGCCTCCAGCAGGAGTTCCAAAGTCTGGGAAAAGCAACAGAGAAGGCCCTTTCATGTGTTCTTATGAGATGTACCTGTGAAGGTGGCAGGATGGAGAGAAAGGCCTCTCCTGATGACCTTAGCACCCAAGCCGGTTCATACTGTGATATTCAATTTTTGAGTAGCTTTGACCCAGGCTGTTTTGTGCGTTGTAGGTTAAGGTCAACAACTTGAATTGTGCCTGATAACTGATTGGCAGCCAGTGGAGCTGCTTTAGTAGGGGTGTAATGTGATCTCTGTAACCCGCCCCAGTCAGCAATCTGGCTGATGCATTCTGGACCCATTGAAGGTTTCTGAGACATTCCATCGGTAGCCCCACATAGAGTGCATTATAGTAGTCCAACTGGGAGGTCACTAGGGGATGTGTAACACTGGTCAGAGTAGGTTTCTCAAGAAACGTGAGTAATTGGTGCACTAGTTTTAATTGTGCAAATGGAGTCCTGGCCACAGCTGTGACCTGGGTATCTAGGCTCAAGCAGGGCCGGCACGTCCATTAAGGCGAACTAGGCAGTTGCCTAGGGCACCAAAATGGACAGGGGGCACTGGCCAGCCTGCTGCTCCCCCACCCCCTGCCACCGGCCCCTGCCATCCGTCCCCCACCGCGCATCGCTGCCTGCCCCCCTGCCTGCTGCCCCCGCCCACCCCCTGCCACTGCTGCCTGCCGCCTGCCACCCCCGCCCCCACCCACCGCTCCGCGCCCTGCCCCCCCACCGCCGCCCTGCCCCCTGCCGCCGCTGCTGCCGCCTGCCCGCCCCCTGCCGCTGCCCCCCTGCTGCCCCCCTGCTGCCCCGCCACCGCCGCCCACCTGCCCACCCCTCACCTAAGGCACAGAAAACCCTAGCACCGGCCCTGGGCTCAAGGATGAGCCCAGGAGCACCCCCAAGCTATGCACCTCTTTTTTCAATTGGGGAATGATCCCATCCAATACATGTTGCATCCCTATCCCTTGATCTCCTTTTGTACTGACCAGAAGTACCTCTGTCTTGTCTGGGTTTAGTTTCAGTTTGTTCTTCCTCATCCAGTTCATTACTGAAGCTAAGCATTGATCTAAAGTCGAAATAGCTTCCTTGGAATCTGGAGGTGACGAGAGGTAGCATTGAGTGTCATTGGCATACTGGTGACACTTCACCCCAAAACTCTGAATAATTTCCCCCAGCGGTTTCATATAAATGTTAAATAACATAGGAGACAAAACCCTGAGGTACGCCACAGATCAGTGGCTGTGGTGTTGAACATGAGTCCCCTAACACCACTTTCTGCATTCTCTCCTGCAGGAAGGACTGAAGACAGTGTCCCTAAGTCCCATTTCAGAGGGATGGGTTAGGAGGATGTTGTGGTCAATAGTGTCAAAAGCAGCTGAGAGATCCAGTAAGACCAAAAGGGACACAGATCCCCTATCCATTTCCCTGCGCAGGTCATCTACCTAGGCAACCAGTGCCGTCTCCATCCCATAACCAGGCCTAAAGCCAGAATGAGCTGGATCCATACAGTTTATTTCATCCAGAAACCTCTGGAGCTGCGAGGCTACAACCAGCTCTAGTACTTTACCCAAGAATGGGATATTAGATAATGGTCGGTAACTGTTCAGTATTGTTGGCTGTAGAGAGGGCTTTTTAAGAGTAGTTTTACTATTGCCTCCTTCAAGCATGCTGGAATCCTGCCCTATTGCAATGAGGTATTCACTATTATTCCCAACCAGTCTGCCAGACCCACTTTGGTGGCTTTTATGAACCAGGAAGGGCAAGGATCCAACAGACATGTGGTGGCCCTCATCTCCCCAAGAGTCCTGACCACATCTTCAGGCTGTAGGGGGCTGAAACTCATCCATTAATACAGGGCAGGCAAGGGGGCAATTTTATTTATAGACTCCAGATCAATAGTAAAGAGAACTTTCATCCAGACTTTGGAAGATAATAAACCAATCCTGGAATTTGTGCCTGTATATATTGTGGCCTCACAGATTAATTATTGTCTATCAAAATCATTAAATTAAGATTTATTGACAAGACAAAATTACTTGACATATGAGAGAGAGAGAGAGAGAGAGAGAGAGAGAGAGAGAGAGAGAGAGAGAGAGAGAGAGAGAGAGAGAAATTAATCCTAGTTCTAGGTCTGATGATTGCTGAATATCTTTACTGAGGAGTGAGATTTTCCTGGTAAAGGGAGATTAGGATTAAATTCAGTATTAACATCTGGTTAGATGTGAGACTCCACCCTGAAAATCTTAAGGCTGTTCAAATGTTCACTGCACTTCCACACTGAAAGAAGTATGTGCTGACATTTGACTTTCTGGATTGGTTAAAAATAAATTCACAGATTTCACTTATGTAAAAGTGTTATCTCTCCTTTATTTGATCTTCTGTTCCCGGGGACTGTTAAAAAACCCATTTATCAACAGTGAAACCAGAGCATAATCTCTGTGAAAGTACTAATGGAAAAATGCTTATTGATTTTACTTCCGAGGAAAGCTCTAAATTATAAAACCCTCAACCCTGCCCAGCTAAGATTAAGCCATTGGAGATTAAAAGGGACAGTTCTTAGCTCCATGTCAATTCAAAGAATATCTACAAATGTACCTAATATCTATACAGTTGATATTATGATAAATTCTAATGTTGACAGCTTTCAGTCTAGACGATTAGAGAAACAGAAATTAGTGTGGAGTGAAACTAACCCTTTAGCCAACTCTGCTCTCCGTTTATGTTCTGTTACACCTTGTCACACACTCAGTTTGTATCCAAAGTATTAAATTAATTTAAGAAACAAGACAAAGCTGAAAAAATATCACTGAAGTAGATACTGTATATACTAGAATATAACTCAAGTTTTTCAGCCCTTATTGTAGGCTGGCAAAAAGGCCCTCAATTTATATTTGGGTGAAGGAGAAGTGGCGGGTTTTAAAAACTTTTCTCTCTCTCTTGGAACAAGCACCAATGTCCACCATCAGCGCTTGCTTTGGGAAAGATTTAAAAAACAAACAAAACTCGCCACTTCTCTCCCCACCATTGGGTGCATAGAGGGAGAAGTGGCGGGTTTTTTTAACTTTTTCTCTCTCCCTAAGCAAGTGCCAATATCCGCCATTGGTGCTTGCTTCAGGAGAGAAAAAGTTTTAAAGACCTGCTGCTTCTCTCCCCCCATCGGAAGAAGAAGAAGAAGAGGAGGAGGAGGAGGAGGAGGAGGAGGAGGAGAGGAGGAAGGGAAGGGGAACCGCTGTGTCAGCAGCAGCACCAGCCGCTCAAAGACATTTTAAAAACCCTGCACCTTCCCCCAGCCAGCTTGGGGAAGGCAGCAGGATGGAAATATTGACTCAGGTTATACTTGAGTCAATCAATTTCCCCACATTTTAAAGGCAAATGTATTTTAAAAGGGCCTCAACTTATACTAGGCTCGACTTATACTTGAGTATATACAGTAAATACTTTATATGCTGGCAGTCCTACTCAGCTAGGAATGCAAGGTCTAACAAATTCCTTACTGCCCTTGCAGACAATTTCATGGTCCAGAAGGTAGAGGAGGCAACCAGAGGCAAAACCATTTTAGATCTGGTCTTAACCAATAAGGAGGACCTTGTAAATGGGGTCGAAGTGGTGGGATCATTAGGTAAAAGTGGCCATGCCCTCTTGGAATTTGTTATACAGTTGGAAGGTGAAGCTAAGTATAGTCAGACAAGAATCCTGGACTTTAAGAAAGCCATTTTTTGTAAATTTAGGGAATTATTGGCTGTGATTCCATGGACTGAAACACTGAAAGAGAAGGGAGTCCAAGATGGATGGGAGTTCCTTAAAAGCGAGATATTAAAGGCACAATTTAAAACTGTTCCAACAAGAAGAAAAATGGGAGAGGTCTAAAGAAACCACAGTGGTTTACTAAAGAACTTTCAACTCAGCTAACTATAAAGAAAAACAAGTACAAGGAATGGAAAAATGGGAAATGCACCAAAGAGGAATATAAACAAACAGCTAATATATGCAGGGGGATGGTAAAAAAAGCTAATGCGCAAAACGAACTTAGACATGCCAGGAAGATTAAAGATAGTAAAAAGGGTTTCTTTAGTTATGTCTGCAGCAAAAGGAAAAATAAGGAAATGATAGGCTCTCTGCGTGGCAATGATAACCAGTTACTAACAGGAGACAAGGAAAAGGCAGAACTATTCAACAACTTTTTTGCCTCTGTTTTCTCCCAAAAGGAAGAAAGAGATCCGCTGGGACAAAGAGTAGATGAGGTAGGATGGGAATTGCAACATAGAATAGGTAGGGAGGTAGTACAGGAACATCTGGAAACATTAAATGAATGTAAGTCTCCTGGGCCAGATGAATTACACCCAAGGATATTAAAAGAACTGGCAGAAGTAATTTCAGAACCATTGGCAATAATCTTTGAGAAGTCCTGGAAGACAGGAGAAGTCCCCATCGATTGGAGGAGGGCTAATGTTGTCCCCATATTCAAAAAGGGGAAAAAAGAGGACCCAAATAATTACCGCCCAGTCAGCTTGACTTCAATTCCCAGAAAGATCCTAGAGCAGATTATTAAGCAGTCAATCTGCAGTTATCTAACAAACAATGCTGTCATTACAAGAAGTCAACACGGGTTTCTTAAAAACAAGTCATGCCAGACTAATTTGATCTCTTTCTTTGATAGAATTACAGGCCTGGTGGATGAGGGGAATGCTGTGGATATTGCTTATCTGGACTTTAGCAAGGCCTTCGATAAGGTTCCCCATGGTATTCTTGCTAAGAAGTTAGTAGGAAGTGGGATAGATAGTGCTACTGTTAGGTGGATTTGTAATTGGTTGACTGATCGCACCCAAAGGGTGATCATAAATGGTCTCTCATCAGCTTGGAGAGACGTGACCAGTGGGGTGCCCCAGGGTTCTGTTCTTGGTCCAGTGCTGTTCAATATCTTTATTAATGACTTGGAGGAAGGAGTAGAGAGTATGCTAATTAAATTTGCAGATGATACCAAATTGGGAGGGGTTGCTAATTCCCTAGAGGATAGCATGAAAATCCAAAAGGACCTTGACAGATTAGAATGCTGGGCCAAAGCTAATGGAAATTTCAACAGAGGGAAATGTAGGGTGCTACATCTAGGTAAAAAGAATGAATTGCACAGATATAGGATGGGGGACACTTGGTAGAGAATAGTACCTGTGAAAGGGATTTGGGGGTCTTGGTGGACCACAAATTGAACATGAACCAGCAGTGTGATGCGGCGGCCAGGAAAGCCAATGCGATTCTTGGTTGCATCAACAGAACCATAGTGTCTAGATCAAGGGAAGTGATAGTGCCACTCTATTCTGCTCTGGTCAGACCCCACCTGGAGTACTGTGTCCAGTTCTGTGCGCCTCAGTTTAAAAAGGATTTATTTATTTATTTATTTATTTTTGCATTTGTACCCCGCTTATCTTCTTTGTGAACTCTTAGCGGCTTACATCGGCTGTAAAAGCCATACAAAGTACAATAATTAAACAACACAAAGTATAACAATAAACGATATAGGTTAAAAACCTTAGGCACCTCAGTGGCTAAACCCTGAATACCCTGAGTACAGGCACATAGTGATGGCGGAGAAAGGGTAGAGAAAAAAAAATTAAGAGTCGCCAAATGCCTCCCGGAAGAGGTAAGTTTTTAAAGCCTTCCGGAAGGCCAGCAGGGACTCTGCAGAGCGCACTTCACTGGGGATGGAGTTCCAGAGGCTGGGGACCGCCACTGAGAAAGCCCGGGTCCAAGTTCTCATCTTCCGGGCTTCACAAGGGGTGGCGACCCGAAGCAAGTGCGCTCGCGCCTGCCGAATGGGATGGGCCGAGGTAGATCGCTGAGCGATACGCTCTGCCAGGTAGTCCGGTCCCAAGCCATGGAGGGTTTTATAAACTAAAACCAAGACCTTGAATCTAATCCGGGCCGCAACGGGCAACCAGTGCAAGTGGGCCAAGACTGGGGTGATATGATCATAACAACGCACACCAGCCACCAGCCTGGCCGCCGCATTCTGAACCCGCTGCAGACGCCGGAGAAGAGTCAAGGGCAACCCCATGTAGAGAGTGTTACAGTAGTCCAGCCTCGAAATCACCAGGGCTTGAACCACTGTTCTCAGAACGTCCAGGTACGGGCGGATCTGGGCGATCCGACGGAGATGGTAATAGGCGGACCTGGTCATCGACGCCACCTGGGACTCCATGGTGAGCGCCGGGTCCAGGAACACACCCAGATTCCGCACCCTCTCCGCGAGTTGGAGGGAAACTCCCCCCAAACAGGATGTTGACAACCTCGAGCGGGTGCAGAGGAGGGCGACCAGGATGGTTGAGGATCTGGAGGAAATGTCTTATGAGGAGCGGTTTAGGGAACTGGGAATGTTTAGCCTTTCAAAAAGAAGACTGAGAGGGGATATGATAGCTATGTTTAAATATTTGAAAGGATGTCATGACACCATCGTGGATGAGAATCCCGACCTGGCATTCATTACCGAGACCTGGGTGGGCACGGGGGGGGGGGGCTTCTCTTTCCCTGCTGTGTCCGCCTGGGTACTTGGTAGAGGGAGTGGGAAGGTTGGGGGGTCAAAAGGGAGGGGGGCGCAATCGTGTACAGGGACTCTTTTCGTGTTAGCAGGGCCTCGACATTGGTTAGCCAGGGGTTAGAGGTGCTTCACCTGCTGGTGGGACAGCGGGACAGATTTGGCATTGTGCTGGGCTACCGAGCTCCCCGCAACCCTGCACAATCCCTGCCAGAGCTCTCAGAGTTCATCGCCGCTGCCCTATTGAGGTCCCCGCGCCTACTGGTTGCGGGAGACTTCAACGTGCACGCGGGAGGTGGACTCTCTGGTGCAGCTCTGGAGTTCATGGAATCCATGGCTTCCATGGGTCTGTCCCAGCATGTTTTATGCCCCACCCACAGGTCGGGTCACACCCTGGATCTGGTGTTTACCTCCATGTCGGGGGATTCGTGCCTGGAGGTAGGGGGCATTGCTTCCCTTCCTGTGTCATGGACAGACCATCACCTGCTTTCATTCTCCCTGTCAATCCTGGCCCCTCCCCGCGGGGACCACCGGCCTTCAGTTTTGGCCTGCCCCCGGAGGCTCATGGACCCCCAGCGGTTCGGTGAGCTCTTCGGGGGGCTACCTGATGGGATGACTGGCGCTCCGGTCGAGGATGTGGCTAACCTTTGGTACGAAACAGCTGTCCACACCATAGACCGGATCGCCCCCAAGCGCCTTCTCCGTTGCCGAGCCCGGTCCTCCCCATGGTTCACGGGGGAGCTTAGGGCAATGAAGCAGGAGAGGAGGAGGCTAGAGCGCAGCTGGAGAAGAAACCGGATGGCGTTAAGTAAGGCTGCAGTTGATTCCCAGACTAGTCGCTATACCAACGCGATCAGGGAGGCTAGGTCATCTTTTAACTCCCTGAGAATTGCTGAGGCCTCGAACCGCCAGGCGGAGCTTTTTCGGGTGGTTCGGGACCTCACCAATCCTAGTCTGGCTAGGCCTCCTCCTACTGATTTCAGTAGTGAGCAATTTGCAGCCTTTTTTCGAACCAAAATAGAGGCCATCCGTGCTGGCTTCGACTCCGGTTGCAGTGGTCCCGCCCCGTCATCCCCAGTTGCTGGCCTGCCTTCGTCGCCTCGGTTGGATGTGCTTGGGCCTGTTTCTGCTGTCGAGGTCTCCAAGGCTATGGTGCATTGCCGGCCTGCCTCCACTCCTTTCGACCCTTGCCCTGCCTGGCTAATTAGAGCTGCCAGAGGGACTATGGCCGAATGGGCTTCTGTCATCGCCACCACCTCCTTCAGCGAGGGGGTTTTTCCCTCTCGCCTGAAGGAGAAGGTGGTAAAGCCCATTCTGAAAAAACCTGGCCTGGCGGCGGACAATTTAACAAACTATCGTCCAATCGCCATTGTCCCATTCATGGGCAAGGTGATCGAGAGGGTGGCGGCGGTCCGGCTGCAATCATACCTGGAGGATCGGCAGTGCCTCGATCCATGCCAGTCCGGGTTCAGGCCCCGCCGGGGTACCGAAACAGCTTTGGTCGCCCTGCAAGATGACCTTGTCCGGGCGGCCGACAGGGGTTGCTCTACCCTGTTGGTCCTCCTGGATCTGTCGGCGGCCTTCGATACCGTCGACCATGGTATCTTACTGGACCGGCTCTCTGAGGTTGGAATCGGAGGCTCTGTTCACAGTTGGCTCCGTTCCTTCCTGGAGGGCCGGCCCCAGTATGTTCAGCATGAGGGGGAGTTATCGGCCCCTTGGATTCTCCCTTGTGGGGGAGAATCTACGTGAGGCCGTTGGCGGGGGTCATCAGGAGTTTTGGAGTCTGCTGTCATCAGTATGCTGATGACACGCAGCTCTATCTCTCCTTTCCCACCTCTGCAGTGGAAGCTGTGAGGGTCCTCGACGAGTGCCTGGATGCCGTACTGACCTGGACCGGGGCGAACAGGCTTAAGCTCAACCCCGAGAAGACGGAGGTTATGTTCTTTGGGAGCTCGCCGTCTGGATACGGTGGCCCCCTCCCCTGTCTGGGGGGAGTTTCCCTCCAACTCGCGGAGGGGGTGCGGAATCTGGGTGTGTTCCTGGACCCGGCGCTCACCATGGAGTCCCAGGTAGCGTCGGTGACCAGGTCCGCCTATTACCATCTCTGTCGGATCGCCCAGATCCGCCCGTACCTGGACGCGGACTCTCTGAGAACAGTGGTCTAAGCTCTGGTGATCTTGAGGCTGGACTACTGTAACGCTCTCTACATGGGGCTGCCCTTGACTCTTCTCCGGCGTCTGCAGCGGGTACAGAATGCAGCGGCCAGGCTGGTGGCTGGTGTGCGTCGTTATGATCACATCACCCCAGTCCTGGCCCGCCTGCACTGGTTGCCCGTTGCAGCCCGGATTAGATTCAAGGTCTTGGTTTTAGTTTATAAAACCCTCCATGGCTTGGGACCAGACTACCTGGCAGAGTGAATCGCTCAGCGATCTACCTCGGCCCGTCCCGTTCGGCAGGCGCGAGCACACTTGCTTCGGGTCGCCGCCCCTCGTGAAGCCCGAAAGACGAGAACTCGGACCCGGGCTTTCTCAGTGGCGGCTCCCAGCCTCTGAAATTCCATTCCCAGTGAAGTGCGCTCTGCTGGCCTTCCGGAAGGCTTTAAAAACCTATCTCTTCCGGGAGGCCTTTGGCGATTCTTTAACTTAGGGTTGTTGTCCCCCCCCCCCCCGCCATCACCATGTGCCTGTACTTTAGAGTCTATTTATTGAGGTGCCATAAGGTTTTAACGCTTATTGTTTACTGTTATATTGTTGCGCCTGTCTAATTATTGTATTTTGTGTGGCTATTATAGCCGTTGTAAGCTGCTTAGAGTTCACGAAGAAGATAAGCGGGGTATAAATACAAATAAATAAAATAAATAAATGTCATATTGAAGAGGGAACAGGTTTGTT
The DNA here is from genome assembly GCA_037367245.1 of Phrynocephalus guinanensis. Taxonomy (NCBI): domain Eukaryota; kingdom Metazoa; phylum Chordata; class Lepidosauria; order Squamata; family Agamidae; genus Phrynocephalus; species Phrynocephalus guinanensis. Next base: position 6,659,267 of record CM074740.1, read on the forward strand.
TTCCATGGCTTCAGAGACTAGGACTCGGGGCAATGGTTTCAAACTACAGGAAAAGAGATTCCATTTGAACATTCGGAAGAACTTCATGACAGTTACAGCTGTTCGTCAGTGGAATATGCTGCCACGGAGGGTGGTGGAGTCTCCTTCTTTGGTGGTTTTTAAGCAGAGGCTGGATGGACATCTGTCAGAAATATTGTGAAGGGGTTCCTGCATGGCAGGGGGTTGGACTAGATGGCCCATGACTCTGAGGTCTCTTCCAACTCTATGATTCTATGATTCTATGATTCTATGATTTAGGATTAATTCTCAACCAGATTTAGCATAAACCACAATTGAGAGTGTAATGGAAGCAGTTCCTAGAGCAGTGTTTCGAAAACCAAGGGCGTCATGAAGAGGTTTTTGGCAGTGTGTGTGTGTGTGTGTGGTGGTGGGGGGGGGGGGTTTAATGGGTAACCTTACACATGCTCTAGCTCCTGTTTAATAATTTCTTCGGTGACCTATGAGAGTGGAATATTCAAGTTAGTATGTATGTGTATGCATAAATACGAAACAGTCCATTTTGGGAGAGAAAGAAGCTTTTAGTTTTTGAGAAGGGATAACTTGACCCTTTTAAAATGCCTTTTAATGCAAATGTGGCAGGAGGTTGCAGGTTCCTTGGTGGTCATGACTCAAAAGAGGAGGGGAAGCCAAGCCACTCTCCCAGAGGCACTGGCATAATTATTTCCTGCCAGAATGACAAAAGCAATGTAAATTGAAAAAGAAAGAATTTATGAAAGCCATTAAGCAAGTAGCGCAACAGCATAAAAATACCTATAAAGTAGAAATGGGAATTAATTTTTTAAAATGGTGATATGTTGTAATTCATGATTCGTTGGAGCTGAAGGATTGATGGGTCTAGATGTCCCAAATTTGCAGGGGTGCTTCCTCTGCCTCTCCTCTACATGCCCCGCACGTTTTGTGAAGATTGAGGTTTGGATGTCTGAGCTATGCGCCCCCAAAGAGGGCTCCCTTGGATAGACCATGCATCCAGAGAGGCTTCTCCCACATTTCCTCTGCAATCCCATTAAGGCCGCTGAAGACTGGGTTTCAGACATCTGTGTTATACAGCCATAAATTGGCCTCCCCCTAGGGGAGTGCCCTTTATAACTGGGTCGTGGAAAGCCCATTCTCACCAAATTTGGAGGGATCATAGAGGAGAGTCAAAGGAAGCCCCTGTGTGCATTTGGAGTTTCTAGGTGTCAGGGGAGAACAATCCTGGGAGGTCCCTATTAGAGGTTGCATAACTCAGACATCAAAACTCCAATCTGTAGAGCAGAGCCAGGGGAGTCTTCTCTCAAATTTTGGTGTCTCCAGGTGACTTGGGAGTCATTTTATATGCTAATGATTTGACAAACCAAAAAAAATGCTAAAACCTATCAATTCATATTCATCAGGGGAACTCCATTTATGCTGAATACAAATTGATAGATTTTTAAGAATTGGCCAAATTTATCAGAAAATGTGATTCATTATTCACTTCATCCCCATCTGTACTATAAGGTGCTAGTGCAAAAAAGAGCAGGATTTGAATAAAATAAGATCTATTTAAAGAAATAATGTGAAATATCATATTTTCTGGCTAATCATATATGTTAAAACCTCAAACAACAGTTTATCCTTAAAAGGTTAACAAGATATTGCAATATGGGACAGTAAAGAAATTGGATTCTATTCTAAATCTTTCAGTGAAAATCCTTCTGCTAATTATATTAATAGTTAGTTAATTCATTATTTAAATGAGTAATAGTTACCTTAATACATGAATATGCATATATTTATATTAACATTTAAAATGACTCCCAGATCACCACCCAGAGTGGCCTTGCTGTCTGATGGGTGGTATAAAGATCCAATCAATCAATCAATCAATCAATCAATCAATCAATCAATCAATCAATCAATCAATCAATCAATCAATCACCCAGAAATTTCCCAGCACGAAGTCCTAGATCAGGGGTCCTCAACGTTTTCAAACAGCGGGCCGGTCCACCACCACCCAGACACCACTGGGGGGCGGATCACAGTCCAAAAGCAGCTGCAGAGGCTGGCTTGCTCACAAAACAGGGATAGGTGGGGGGTTGTAATTGGTCCCAGGGGCCGGATTCAGGACCTTGGGGGGGCGCATCCGGCCCCGGGGCCTTAGGTTGAGGACCCCTGTCCTAGATGCAACATAAGGACCAAGGTATAATAAAACACCTGCCTTAAATGTATTTATGAGTGGATTCTGTACGAAATTGTAGGTGATATTACCTCTAAGACTTACAAACCTATTTTTGTTTAATAAATTTAAACAAACATACTTAATGAGATTCTGAATGAAGGTCCAAACTCCAAATCCTGGTGAACACCTAGAATTAGAGTTATTCCCAAGTCAGCCAAAAACTTAGAACAAAATGGTGTCAAGCTCTGGTCACCAGCTCAGAAAGTCATTTGCATTCATTCCTTAGCTATGGTCAAGACTGCAATTTTCCTGAGGTGGCTTACGAAATAGTACATACGTTTCATCAAGTCATATTTACTATAAACAGTAGGCAAAATCCTCTGGTGGGACATTGCAGTAGCATTAACTCGGATTGAAATGCTGGAAGTTGTCATTTTTAAAATAAAATAAAGCTTCCTATTCTCCCATTTAAACTTCTAAGACTCCCTAATATTCCTATTTGCCTTTGCCAGAGTTGCTGGTAGTTGTGGTAGACTTTAAAATTGCCACTGGATTGTCACTGATAGTCCTGATCCCAGTGGCAGCCATTGAATGGTAATACAGTGGTACCTTGTATAAAGGATTCATTCCAAATGAAATTATGTTAAGCAAATTTTCCTTTATACAAATTTCCCATAGGAATGCATTCAAAACGGAGTGTTTCCATGTTTATGTTGTACAGATTCGCCCCATAGGCGATTCTGTTAAGCAAATTTCCCCTATCTCCGGAATTTTTTATGTTGTACAAATTTTATGTTATACAAACTGTTTGTTATACAAGGGTCCACTGTATTAGATTTTTCCTTCTAAAAATTACTATTTCCACATTAAATGTAATCTAATGCAGTAACCTAATGCATTCATTGCACCTTAAATCAGAAGGTAAGATAATGACCCCATTATTCAGAGCTCCTAAAATTATGTACAATCAGCAGGAATACCTAGCTTTACAAGCTCTCTCTCTCTCTCTCTCTCTCTCTCTCTCTCTCTCTCTCTCTCTCTGTCTCTCTCTCTCTGTGTATCTCTCTCTCTCTCTCTGTGTGTGTGTGTGTGTGTGTGTGTGTGTGTGTGTCTGTGTGTGTGTGTGTGTGCTTTGTGCTATCAAGTTGGAACTGACTAATAGTGGTCATAGAAAGGCTTTCAAGATAAATGATATCCCCCCCTATAAGTTCCCATGGCTGAGTAGCAATTCAAATGCAAGTCTCCTGAGACCTAGTCCATCACTCTCTCCATGAGTATCCCTTACAAGTTATAAAAGACCCTTACTTACTCCCTATCATAATCTTAATTTGACTTCTCTGCCCCTTGTTCTTACTCCTGCCTTCTTTTCTGTCCTGCTTGTCTTTGATATTTATCCCATCTTTTCTTCTAGTTATTTGCCTCCTGACTGTTTTAACTCAGAGCAAACCCCTTGCTTTTAAGAGCTTGAGGAGTTCTGGGGGCCATGCAGAGGAAACCACAACAGGGAGCTGCTGAGAAGCCATTTGGTTAAGCAAATATGGGAGGCTGATTGCAGTCTCTTGTCGGCTCATGAGAAACATCTGTCACCTAAAGTGTATTAATCTGCAAGATGGGAAAATTCAAAACAAACAACTCCAAGGTGCACACCTTTAGTAAATCCTTCATTTCTGCACTCTAAGTTTCCCAATATTAGGGTCTCTCTCTCTCTCTCTCTCTCTCTCTCTCTCTCTCTCTCACACACACACACACACACACACACACACACACACACACACACACACACACACCAGGGTAAGTTGAGAGAGAGAGCAATAATTTTTGAGAAAGACGATTTGTCAAAATGGAAAGAGGGCCTAATTTGTGTCTTACTTTAAAGCAAGAAGCAATTTTGCATTATTTTGCTGTGCTAAGTGCATGTGGATTTGAAGCATCTGCTGGTTCAGTATATTTTACACTTAGACAAACACAATCCTTCTGAAAGCAATTTCATTTCAGACCTCTTCAGGTTTCAGTAACAATGTTGCAGGTTCAAAATGTGAACCCTTCAGACCATATTAAAACATATGGCCATGGATTTGGGCTTGGGGCCAATTGTGGAAAGGGTGAATTATCCAATTACTGAAGTCTTAGAAGGGCAGCTGTCGCTCTTGAGAGCTTTCAGCTCAGGATGGTGGGAATATTGTTCACACACAAAGATATGAAATAATTTGGCAGGATTTCAACCATTTTTAAAAGGTATGATATAAACTTGAAGAAAAGCAAACACTGTCTAGGAAGTGTGCAGAAGATTTACAGATCCTTGACAAACATGATCTCATCCTCTGCCTCTCAAAATTCCTGGTTCCTATTAGTCTGGGATGGATTTAGCTGTATTCAAACTGTGATGAAGAATTGGGCGACATTTCTGCACACTCCCACAGACCATAGGTATAATTGTCTATTCCTGGAAATAAGGGTTAGAGATGGGCACAGAATGAAAAATGACACACTGTTTCATCCTGTCATAAGGTTACAAAATGTTTCATAATGTAATGAAACGGTAGATAGCATTTTGTTACAAAACAAAACACAGTTTTTTACTGTTGAATTGAAAAGATTTATGAATTTCTCTGCTCTGCTGTCTTGTTCCGGCTGCCACCACCCAGCTGGTTTTGATAGCTGCAGCTGTTAAAACCAGCTGGGTAGCAGTGGCCAGAATGGGAGAGCGGAGCAGAGTTTTGAATTTTCCGCTGCCTGCTCTGTTATCCCATTCTCACCCCTGCCTCCCAGTATTTTTTGACAGTTCATGCCGCCGGAGGGGCGCTGGGCTCTTTCTTCCATGTTGGGGTGAGCAGGCTCTGTGTGCATGTGTTGGGGTTGGGAGGGGAAGGAGCAAGAGGGAGGAGCCAGGAAGTGAGTGTGTTGCTCCTGCTGGTCTCCAGGAGGGACCCACAAGGAGGAGGTAAGTTTCCCCTCTAGGTGGGGTGAAGCGCAAAGGCTGCACAAAGGGGAAAGGGGGGAAGGGGTATAGCACCTCCCCGAGTGGCCAGGATGCAGGGAAGGTTGTGTGAATGCCATGCCAGCTCGGGCACCATGGGTTAGAAGACAGAGAAGAGCTGCTGCTGCTGGAGGAGAGGGAGGAGGAGGAGGAGGAGAAGGAGGAGAAGGAGGAAGAGAAGGCAGCGGCAAGCAGGCTGACCTCTTGAGCCAGCTAGCTGGCTGCCCACCTGCCCATTTGCCCCCTTGTGGTTCTGTAGTTCAGACCCGGGCCACAGAAATGTCCCCTCTCTATCCCCGGTACGTGAGCTGTGGTGTGGTGAGGAAAGGGGGGGCAGTCAAGGTGGGCATGAGGGGAAGTGACTGACGTAGCTGCTGCCCTTCACTCGGTGTAAAAGGGAAGAGACGGGTGCTGCAGCACTCAACTGGAAAGGAAGCTTTGTGGAGGAGTGAGAATGGGACCGTGGGCGTCATCCTATCACCTTACCCGGAACTCAAAAGACAGAGCCCACAGGCCCCATTGTTGGGGAGGCTCCTGTGCCAAGACTGGTTGGGACCACCTTGGCTTCCCTGGGCCCCGAGACTCTGGCAGTGACATCGTAGGCCCTTCTTGTGCTTGGAGGCATGCTTCTCCTCCTAGGTAGTGGCTTGCTACCTCTCCCCCATGTGACTTCCTTTTACAAGGACCTGGATGTGAGCTCCACAATCTGTTTCTCATGACATGGTTGATCCCTGGTGGAGGCGAAGTTAGCCCTCAGGAAGAGGACTCCAGAGAACTGTGAAGTAGCTTTCTTTCACTGTTAAACCCAGAGCCCCCTCTCCCCACAGCCCGAACTGTTAAAAAAACTGGGAGGCAGGGGCAACAATGGGAGAGCAGAGCAGGTGGCAGGAAATTCAAAACCCTGCTCCATTCTCCTGATCTCTGCACCACCACACAACTGGTTTTGACAGCTCAGTTTGTGTGGATGGGGATGGGTTTGCTCTAGCTAAAGCCGCGGCCCTCCTCCCCACAGCCAGAGCTGTAAAACCAGCCTGGTGGCGTCATCATCCAAATTTTTTTCTTTAATTTTTTAAAAAAATCATTACTAGTGAAACAATACAAACGTACTAAGGAAATGGAATGAAATGAAATGAAATGCTGTTTTCATTTTGTGCCCATCTCTAATAGGGATGTGTCCCTGTGGTTGGAAGCCTTCTGCAGTCCTGCTGGCCAGAACAAATAAAGTGGGAACTGCCTGGAAAGCACCTGGGTTTTTTTATTCCCAAGTTATTTTTACATGTATGTTGCTCTCAGGAAAAAAAAGGTGACTGTGAGAGCATCTGGGGGGGCGGGGGGAACATACAATTGAGATACTACCTCTGTGTGGAACATTTTTAACTTGGCTTGAATTTCTTGATGCTGTAACAGCAGTTCATACCCAAAGATTATTAATGATTTGGATCCAGACTGTATGAGGAATTGTATCTTACTATTTCAGCCTCCCTGAGATTTAAGATTTTCAGGGAGGATTTTCTTTGGGTCTCAATACCCTTACAGGCATGCTTGGTGAGGGAGGATCTTTTTTTTTTGGTTACTCCCAGGCTGTCACATTCTCAAAAAACTACTTTTAATAAATCAGACAAGACTGAAGGAGTTCAATTGGGGAATTGTGTCCTTTAAATATTAGCTAAGTTTTAAAATTGTTTTAAAGGTGGTTTTTCAAGTACTTTCTTATGTTTAATTGATGTTAATATTGTTGTTTATTGGATTTCTCTTGTTTTGATGCTTGTTTTAATTGATTTAAAGTAGAAAGACAAAGTATTTATTTATTTATTTATTTATTTATTTATTTATTGTGGGACTTATATATCGCCCGTCTTCCTGGTCGGGAACTCCGAGCGGTTTACAACATATAAAAAAACAACAAATTCCACAATATTATAGAAACTAAAACAGGTAAAACAGCAAAGTGCAGGAGATGGCGATGGCGGGGAGAAGGAGAGAAGAAAGAAAGAAAAAAATCATCCAAATGCCTCCCAGAAGAGAAAGGTTTTAAGGGCCTTCCGGAAGGCAGGCAGGGACTCTGCAAGGCGCACTTCTGCTGGTAGATGGTTCCAAAGCGTCGGGCCAGCCACAGAGAAGGCTCGGGAGCGAGTGGAAGTTCTCCGAGCCTCCCTGGGTGTGGCCACGCACAGCATGTGCGCCCGCAACAACCTAGTTGGACGGGCCGAAGTTGACCGCTGGTCGATCCGCTCTGTCAGGTAGCCAGGTCCTAGGCCATGGAGGGTTTTGTAAATCAAAACCAGGACCTTGAATCTGATTCGGGCTGCAACGGGTAACCAATGCAGGCGGGCTCGAATCGATGCACACCCGCCACCAGTCTGGCCGCCGCGTTTTGGACCCGCTGCAAACGCCGAATCAGCTTCAAGGGCAACCCCATGTAGAGCGCGTTGCAATAGTCCAGTCTCGAGATCACCAACTGCATAACTTTATTGAAATAAAAAAGGAGAGATGTTTCAGCACAAAATTAAAAAAAAATTCTATCTTGGTGAATTGAAAGAAAACTTGCACCTCTCTGCACCGATTTAATGTAATAGGTACAACTATTCCTAGCATGAAGAGGCATGTACAGAAGATATTTTAAAGATGAGTCACCTCTGAGGAAAAAGAGGTAGAAACTTTAGTACATTTAGTACTGACAGTGGAATGAACAAGGTTCAAACCCATATTTTTTGAGATCTGAGTTCTGACAGTCATAGGCCTGTGTGAACGCAATTAGCAGTTTCCTTTTATCGTACATTCACTTCCTCCACTTAGTAGTGATTCCCCTCAGCCCATTCAGAGTATTTTAAACAACTTCCACATTTGGAAAAACATTTTAAGAAGCAAAATTAGATGTGATTATCCCCCTTCTACTGGGTATTGGGTTTTAGGCTACAGCCACTGTGACAAAACCCTGGAAACAGGAGTAATGAATATACAAATCATCAGCCAATCCCAGCAGGAGGGCGGGGAATGGTATGATATAAAAAGGGTGGAGCCTAGTCAGTTGAGGCAGTTCAGTTGAGTTCAGTTGAGTTAAGTTAAGTTGATGGTTTTGAGAGTGAGTCCTGGGAGAGAGCACTGCTCTGTGAGAGTTCTGTCAGGCAGTGAGGTCTATACTGTTTACTAGTTATTAAAGACAGGGGGCCTGGAAGAGTTGATTAAATCTATTATATGTTAAAGGCAACACATACCATCCTCAGATATTGTTATATTTATTATTTTCTCAATAAACTTTGTTATTATTTTTATATTATACATCTGAGTCTGTCCCAATTCATGAGGCGACGATTTTAAAAGGTGGCAGCATTACCAAGTTAATAAAAGGTGGCAGCATTACCATTTCCAACACAATTACACATGTAAAAGGGAGGTGTCGTCACAATTTGGTGGCACAGCAGTGGGATGTTGAAATAAACCCAGTTGTGCCTTGAAAACTCAGTCTGTGAAAGAGGTGACGTCACAGTCACCCCCCGGTTTTTCATGGTTCAGGTACCACGGTCCCACTACATCGCGGGATCGCAGTACCTGCACCGCGGGGGGGGGGGGCATCGGGTCGCTCCATGCCGCCCCTCTGTGCTCCTCCGCAAAGCCTCGGAGCCACGGGGGCAGCGGTGGGGCAATCGGGTCACTCTGCGCCACCCCTCTGCAGAGCTTCAGAGCCGCGCTCCTCTGCAAAGCCTTGGAGCCGCGCAGGGGGCAGCGGCGGGGGACGATCGGGTCACTCCACGCCACCCCTCAGTGCCGCTCCTCCACGCTCCTCCGCAAAGCTTCGGAGCCACGCAGGGGGCGGCGGGGGGCAATCGGGTCACTCCGTGCCGACCCTCCACACTCCTCTGCAAAGCCTCGGAGCCGCGTGAGGGGGCGCCAGCAATCTCCATTGAAATGCATTGAGTCAATGGATTTCAATGGAGAAATTTTCCCCATTGGAAAGCATTGAGCCAATGTTTTCCAATGGGGAAAATTTTCTCCATTGAAATGCATTGGTAATGCATTTATTATTATTATTATTTGTTGTACTCATATCCCGCCCATGTTCCAGAGCGGAACTCTGGGCGGCTAACAGAATTTAAAACTACACAAGAAAAACCAAGAAATCAAGAAAAGAAAAAAAGAAGAAAACGAAAAAAATCCAATAAAACAGCGAGGATCAGTATCCTTCCGAACAGATGAACAGATGAACAGATGAGGCGGGCGGCCAAACAAAAAATGGAGACGCCCCAGACAAGAAGTCTTGGGTGGCGCGGGCGGGCGGCAGTGGGAGGTCAGATTCCCCTGCCGCCACCAGCGCGCACCACCCCAATACTTCTCAGACAGGCGTGCGATCGCCCCCCTGCCCCCAGGCCCCACCCCATCTGCTTCCGCAAATCACGGATTTTCATGCATCATGGGTGGGGTGGGTCCCTAACCCCCGCGATGGGCAGGGGGTTACCGTACAATGGTTAATGGGAAAAATCAGAAAGAACAAGTATGCTTTTCCTTGGCGGGTACAGTGATTTTAGTTTAATCCAGATTCAGCACCTTGAATAACAAAACTAATGTAGTAAGAGATTCATTTGTACCTTTCCTCGCAGCTTGTAGGATTAGCATAGTCTACGGATGCACAGCCCTGCATCTCCCACTCGCATTTACCTGCTCACTGTGGCGGACTACAGAGATCACATTATACCCCTATTAAAACAGCTCTACTGGCTGCCAATCAGCTATCAGGCACAATTCAAAGTGCTGACGTTAACCTACAAAGCACTGTATGACCTGGGTCCTAGCTACCTCAAAGATCAAATCTCACAGTATGAACCAACTCGGGTGTTAAGGTCATCAGGAGAGGCCCTTCTCTCCATCCCTCCACCTTCACAGGTATGTCTTGTGGGAACCCATGAAAAGGTCTTCTCGACTGCTGCGCTCAGACTCTGGAACTCCCTCCCAATAGAGGCCAGGACTGCATCATCACTGTTGTCCTTCTGGAAACATTCAAAGACCTTTCTGTTCAGGCAATCTTTCCCTGAATGATGGACTACCATTATGTGTCTTTTATATGAATATATAGGTTCACATAGACTTTGTGTTTATAACTTTATAGCTTTAATGTAATGCTGTCTATTAATGCTGCAAGAGTGTAAGATGTCCCTCAATTCCTTGTTCTCAATACCTGAACATGTCTTGATTGTACTAGACTGTATGTTATCCCTCATTACTGTAAGCCTCCTTGGGTCCTTTTCCAAGGAGAAAGGCGGGGTAAGAATACTCTAATACAGGCATGTCCAAAGTCTGGCCCAGGGGGCAAATGTGGCCCGATTTAAAATTTTGAGTGGCCCTCAGCCCTTTCTCCCTGCCGGTTCAGCCTGCCACTCACCTTTCCCTGTGCTGGCTAGAGAGGTCAGCTTGCAGTTTTATGGTTTGCCTGTCATCCCTGCCTCTGTCCATCCCCTTAGCCACCTGTCCTGCCTATCTGCTCCTGGCTTCATTGCTGCACCGTGTTCCCCCACCTCCTTGTGAGGTAGGGCAGCATATGCGAGCAGTGGTGTGTCTTGGGTGTGCGTGGGCCAATTCCTGGGCCTTGCAACAGCCACTGGGCCCTTGGGCACCTTGAAACTGGAGTATTTGCAGCTGTTGCAGATGTGCACAGACCACACCCTTTCTCCCCCCCTTCAGGATGAATGGTCGGCCCCCACACATTTCACCTTGCTAAATCTGGCCCTCCTAGCAAAAAGTTTGGACACCCCTTCTCTAATATATATATTGCTACTCAAATTACTACCTCTTAAAATTGAATATATATATTTAAGAGGTAGTAATTTGAAATGGCATTACTTTTGATTTTAATTATTAAAGCTGAGTCCCCAAATGCTGTTTTTAAAAGTAAGTTTGTTTTGCAAATTTTAAATGTTTTAAATAATTCAACATATTTTATCAGTAGTATAGTTTTTCATATTTTTATCAGTAGTATCAGTTTTTAATGTGTGATTTATTGTGTTTTTAATTATGTTATTTTTAATACTGTGAACCAGGATGTATTTGATTTAAATCAAGTCAATTTGCACCATGGTTAAGTCACAATTTTTGTATTGCAGTTTCTGATGATTTAAGTTTTTAAAAGCATTACTGTTTAAATTATGATTTAAATTGATTTTTTAAAAAAAGTTATTTTTTATTCAACCTGATGTGAACTGCCTTGAGCCCTCTTATCAAGAGAAAGGTGTTCTATAAATGAATGAATGAATGAATAAAAGAATAAGTTTATGGTGAGGGGAAATCTATAAAATGCACTCTTTTAGCATTTTTCATAGAAAGTATTTATTACTATTGTTGTTTATTAAAGAGTGTAATCAGTTTGCATTGCAATCTGCAGATTAATATAAATAACAAAGGGGCTCAGTTTTGCAATAAAAATTGCCTATCGTGGGGGTTAGGGACCCTACCCCACCCGCGATAATTGAAATTCTGCAATATGCAGATGCAGGTCGGGTCGGGCCTGGGGGGCCTAACTGGTGGCTCTTGTCCTTACCCCCAGCCTGCTGCTGCCCCAAACAGGCTTGTGAGGGCCTTTCCTGGCCTTCTGGAGGCCCCAAAAGGGCCTCCCTGCGAATGAGAAGTGACTTCCAGGTCACCGAAAATCATTTCTGAGGCCTTTGACAGGCCTATAAAAGCCCTCATAGGCCTCAAACATGATTTTCGGTGACCTGGAAGTCACGTCCGATTTAGCAGAAGTCACTTCCGGTTCGCAGGGAGGCTCTTTTGGGGCCTCCAGAAGGCCTGGGAAGGCTCATGCAAGCCTGTTCGGGGCAGCCCTAGTCCTGGGGTAAGTATGGGAGGCCTGAAACAGGCCTTTGCCCCTTACCCCAGGGGGGCTTTTTTCATATACTGCATCCCACAATATAGCGGGACCGCAGTATATGAACCACGAAAGGGCGGGGGACCACTGTATTTGGTCCAAAGGCTCAGCAATAAGAAAGATGATGAGGAGAAATGCTGGATGTATTAATTCATACTGCAGCTTAACTGTAGATACCTATTTATTCAATTGAATAGCAAAGCAGAAAAATTAAAATATTACATCAAGAATGTTTGGCTTCTACTTTCTTCTGTTGCTCTAACAAAAGGGGAATTATGTTTTCTTGGTTAACCCGGGTGCATGAAAACATTTGTCCACATTTGTTGGATCAGAGGTCACTGGTCTGACCAGCTATCACAGCAGTGGAGGAAAGTATATTTTGATCCTAAGTGTAGCAATTGGAATGCTGGAGCCTTCTCCCACCATGATGAAAATATGGCCAACCCAACAATCCTGAGTCACACCATAGTGATTAAAAAGTTTAGAGGTTTTGAAGTCTGTAGTCTGTATGCTTTCTCCATCCAGCAGGCTTTGAAATATTAAGAGGCATTAGGAGGGGGACAGAAACCTTTTTTAGTATGAGCCATGGAGGAGATCTTTCCTTGCTTTTCAATTATTCTATCCCTATCGGCAATGGGCTCAGTTTCTGCTTGTTTTACTAGACTTGGAACGTGAATATTGGATGGTTGCCTAAGTGGAAATTGCATTTCCATTTCCAACACCTGCTATGTGCTAGATTTTTTTAAAATGAGAGAGGTAACCAGTACCATCCATGCCCCTCCCCAGACTACACACACAATCCACTAAAGAGTTGCTACCCAAGTTTTAATTGCTGCCATTCATTGTTCAAATGTTAATTCAGTATCTGCTTTTCCTTCAAGGCTTTTCTGTTCTTTAACAGTCAATGGAACTGTTGCACAAAGTCTCTCTACTTGCATGCAGTCTTCTTTTTTGTCTTCAGAGTGAAGTGTATGGCAGTGCTAAGATTTCTTAACTACAGTGGTACCTTGTATAAAGGAATTAATTCATTCCAAATGAAATTATGTTAAGCAAATTTTCCTTTATACAAATTTACATAGGAATGCATTGAAAATGGAGTAATCCTATTTTTATGTTGTACAGATTTTCCCCATAGGCAATTACGTTAAGCAAATTTTTCCTATCTCCGAAATTTTTTATGTTGTACAAATTTTATGTTATACAAGCTGTTTGTTATACAAGGGTCCACTGTACCAGCTTTCTTTATGGAGGAGCATTTTTGCTCTTTTTGGTGTAATGTAGAGGAACTTTTTTTTTATTTTGATCTCTGAATCATGCATATGGGTGTTTCTGTGCCTGGTGTGAAACCTCGTGTTTCTGTGCCTGGTGTGAAACCTCATGAACCAGGTTTACATACCCGGCTATGCAGCCAGAGTTTGATTCCCCACTTGATGGGCTAGACTTGAGCTATAGTGCCCCTTCTAGCTTTGCAGTTCTAAGGTTATTGTTATTGCTTTTATGGATCTCAAAGTAAAAAAGACCATTAGGGAAGTGCAACAGCCAGGGCATGGGCAGCAATTAGGATATCTCCAAGGGGGCCAGGACTAGGGTGTTCCCAGAAGCTAAGAGTGTGGTCAGCCAGTCCAAAGTCAGGAGTCACAGAGAGGGTTGTCAGCCAGTCCAAGGTCAAGAGTCACACACAAACACAGTCCAATGGATGTCAAACAGGCAGACTTACAGAGTAGCAGAGTTCCAGGAAGGATCAAGGTAACAGGGCTGAAGCTTCAGGAGACCAAGGTCTCACGTTGCTGAGGCAAGGAACAGGGAGTACCTGCTGCTAGCTGTATGCTAGTAGGAAGCCCACCAGCTGCTCTCCCTGATTGTCTCAGCTTCAGTGGGACCTGATTCTGCAAAGAGGTAGAGTCAAGCAGCCCCAATTCTGACAGGTAGCCCTTCCTCCACTCTATGTGTCCCTTAGTTCCTTGTAGCCACTGCTGAGAAGCCATCTTGGGATATGTCTCTAGAGTAATTAATACCTTTAAAATTACCTTCCCCCCCTCTTCCAATGAAATAGAAAGGGGGAGTTGTGTGGCCATTACAAAATAGAAATGCAAGGCTAGGGTATAAGTGACACCTATTGGTTGTCTTTCTACTTCCTTCATCATTTCCAATTTTTGGGTATGTTTTTCCTAAAACAAAATAATATATGTAAATTGTTAGCATTTGTTTGTCATTCATCTTTGTCCTCTGAGGATTTCCATCTTTTTATGGCCTCCATGGGCCCTTTCAAGAAGTGTATTTTATATGCCAACAAAATCCTCCTCACTGACAGACATTCTAGGAGTTTATATTGGTTCAGTGAGGGACACTAAACCCAAACCTGTCATAAAATTATGAAAGATGCTATTAAAAACTGACAATCCCAGCACAAATTCCATCTTTGGAAGAAGCTGTTGCTGGCCGCAGTGCCCCTGTCTTAGTAAACATCCTCCATCTTGCCAGTATCCATGTGCAAGGCACCATTCATCCAAGTGGTCATGGAGGTGATCCAGGCAGAAGTAGGGAATAAAAACCAGCAGAGGACAAAGGAAGCACCTCACTGTTCATTGGGGATTGGTAGTGTTTTTTTGAAGGATTTAGAATTGTCAGTTGTAGTTCCAGGGTGCCAGTTCCCTCACTAGACTGCAAATCCTGGGATTCCATGGGATGGAGCTGTGGCAGTTAAAGTGTAGTCATAGTGATGTAACAGTGTAGGGTAGGCACAGCATCAGAATTCAGAGGACACTAACTCAGCACAGTTAAAGGGTTCACACACACACACACACACACACACACACACACACACACACACACACACACACACACACACACACACACAAGCATGCTAATCCCAGATTTGTTAAACGCTTAATGACTGTTAGTTAAATTTGTGCAGCATTATGCATTTAAGATGAGATTGAGTGATAATGAGTCTAATTTCACAGTCTTTTTACTAGATCAAAAGACCTGTTTTCCCTGTCGGCACAGCTTGGGAAATAAATACAGTATGTATAACGTATGGTTTGCATTTAATGTTTCTTGAAATAAACACAGTATAATTATGTATAGTTACATTGTGCTTGCGGTTTCACAAGGGATAGCATTATCTATACTGAAGTGAACGCAATTTTGGGTTGCTTTTCCAGTTACAGGGACCTCAGTAGGTTGTAAAGGAGAAATATTGCATGGTTGAATAGCTGGCTTTTGCTGTAGTCCTGCAGTCTGTACTGTATGTTGAGAGGCAGCCAAGATGAATGAGAAATAGTTTCTCAAGGCTCAAAACAGAGGAGAGTGATACCTTTGTTAAAAAACTAAAACAATTACAGAATATGAATCTCCGGATTTAGGTGCCAAAGTGTTAAGGGCGCTGCAAAATTCATGGCTACTTATTTGTTTAAAGCAATCTTCAAAGTTGGGGCTGCAGTGAAAGGTAGAGGTTTCAGATTTTTATCTCTGGTTTAGATTCTCTCTTGCAATCTTGTTGAAAAAAGGGTTACCAATCATTCAGCACCCTTCCTATCTTAACACCCTATATTTTTTTCCGCATTTTAATTTGTTTTCTACACTAACTATAATAAAACAAATATGTTGCTTGTCTACTGTCATGTTACAAAGTCCATCACAGTTTCACCCCAACATTCCACCCCATTATAATTGATATCTCCTTTCCCAACTTAAAAATATATATATTTTCATACTTATATTCATTTTATCCTATCCATATTCTATCTATATTTACTTACATTTAAAGGTCCCAGCACTCCCAGTTAAACCTTTTCATTGCAGGGAAGCCTTGGGAACCACAGAATGGGAGGGGGGATTTTTTAATTAACACACACACACACACACACACACACACACACACAGAGAGAGAGAGAGAGAGAGAGAGAGAGAGAGAGAGAGAGAGAGAGAGAGAGAGAGAGAGAGAGAGAGAGAGAGAGAGAGAGAGAGAGAGTGAGAGAGTTGGGCCTTCCCGTGAATAACAAAAAGAGTAGATAAGAGAGAAAGCAAAAAACAAACAAACCCTAAACTGCTGATTTGTGATAGTAGCTTGGTTTACGGCCGCTGTTTTATGACAGTAGCCTGGTTTACAGCTACTGTTTTACGACAGTAGGTTGCTTTATAGCTGCTGTTTGTGACAGTAGCTTGCTTTGCGGCTGCTGGATTATTTATTTATTTTTCCTCTGCCAGCTGTGGATAGCTGAATCAGTGGTTAATGAATCAGTGGATACAGGCGTCCAATATACTGTGTATCAACATACAATAATAAACTTGCCTGCTTGGTCTTAGCAATATACTCAATTCTAATAATTAATTCTTCAATTGGCTAAGCTACTTAGGATATGTTTTAATTAATATATAATATATAATAAATATCATCAAACAGGTATATTTACCTATTCTTCTAAATAGATATCTATTTTCAAAGGTCTTCTATAAATCAAGTTAGTACTTTATGGGCTATTATAATAGAGTTACAGTGGTACCTCTACTTATGAGCAGCTCAACTTAAGAGCAGTTCGACTTAAGAGTGAAAAACTATTGGTGTTTTAACTGCTGCCTTACAAATGTTAGATGTGGTCTGCTCTAATTACATTTTTTTTATTTTTGATGCATTTTTTATTTTTTATTTTTTAGCTAGGGCTGCTCTACTTAAGAGTTGTTCAAGTTAAGAGCATGCATTAGGAACAGATTAAACTCATTAGTAGAGTACCACTATACATCTTGGTCTACATGCTTCACTCTATGTCTACAAGTTCTTATCTATATCTGACTAACAGATTAACATTTATTTATATTTCAGATTGATCTTCACATTTTCATTTCCCATTTCCCATATCATGACAATCAATTAATAGCTTGAGACAGTCAGGATACAAAGAACAAGTTTTTTCCGTAACCGATTCACTAAGCCAGACATTCCTTTTCTGGATTTTCTCTTTTCCTGCCAGATGTACCATGATTACAAGCCATTTCCGTATCTTGATAGATGCCGTGATGTTGGAAAGTTCCCAGGCTCTTCTCTCTTCTGCATTTACTTCCAACAAAATGGATATGTCAATCTTTTTCTTCTCTGGATTTAGTCCATCTACAACTTTATCCCTTATGGCTGTTATTATATTTGTTTGCAGATTAAGATCAGCTTTCTGTTCTAGTTCTATCTCCTGATCCAGAGTAAGTTCAGCCTTCTTCATGAGTTCATCCTGCACAACTCCCGTTGTAGTCCTCTATAGATTAGAATCAGCCCTCTGCTCTGACTCTGACTCTTGATCAAGATCCAAAATGTATATATCTTCAGAAGATGGTTCCATCCGTGATGTCAGAGTGTCTTATTATTTTCTGTAGTCCACATAAAAGTATTGGCAAACTTGTGATCTGAAACTATTTTCAAGCTCATTGTATTCTTATAGCTCACATCAAAGGATTAATATCACTAAGTTGTAGTTTCTTCCAAGAGGGAGGTGTAAAAGGGAGGGGGAGCTGACAGAAATAATTTCTTCAGGTATACTGGCTCCATCTTACCACAAATTCACATCGCTTCGCTGAAAGCTGCTTCTTCTACAGAGGGTGTGTGTGTGTGCTTGCTTGAAGAAAGAATTCTAAACATCACCAAAGTGAAACTTGGTATAAACAGAGGGATGATAGCATTCTACGCATGACATGCCAAATATTTACAGCTATTTACACTTCTCTGGTGCTGACAGCTCATGCTGACAGATTCTAGTGGGAGATAAGTCAGTTTTCCTACACCATGAAGTTCTCTGCTGCTCCTTTCTTGGCCTGATAGGCACGACCTCTCTTCTTCTACCCTCCAAGAAGATTTACCCTTCTAAGGGTCACTTTTTCTGGAGAAATACAACCTGATAAGTCTTGGAGCTTATCAAGTTGTTTTGCTGCAGTGAAGACTGGACTTGGAACCATTCACTTGCCCTATATTGAAACACAAGGTTCCTCATACCTGAAAGTATTTATAATGCCTAAAAGGTAACTAAATAATTCATTAAAACATAAATTTGCACAGCAAGCTGACCTTTCTTAATCCATATCAGACATGCCACAGTATAATAGATACATATATCTGATAATTTCACCCAGTAAGTAATGGACAATGTGAAAAGCATTTGGGGTACATAGCATTAAACCTGTGATGCATGTTGAGGGATGCAGAGAGGTCTGAAGTTGTCTTTTGTTCTTCGCACTTACAAATAATTACATTGGTTGGAAAATCTCATTTTTAAATGTCTGCCAAATCCAGTCCATAACCTAAGTGGCTTCCAAATAACTGAATTCTCCATGTGGCCAGGGGCTAGCCTTCCCTGAGGTTCCATCAGTTTTAAGATGTAGGTAGTTCTTTCCACATTACTATCTCGGCACGCTATTCCTTCAAGAATTTTAATTTGAGATGGATATGATGAGAGTCCAGAATGGATACACATTTTGTACAGATCATTTGAGTCTTTCACTATTAGCAATTATCTCCTCCTCATGTCATTCGGTGTAGTGTCTGCCATGTAACATGTTTTACAGTTGTCCCCCGCTCTTTCACGGTTCATATACTGCAGTCCCACTATATCATGGGACCGCAATACAGTGGTATCCCAAAATGGCTTGAGGGAGGGAAGAAAGGTTTTTAAAGCCCAGGCTATTTAAACTCCCCCCCTTCCCCAAGCCCCGGGCTCCAGCTGATTGGTGCTGGGGTGGGGAAACAAAAGGGGGCCTCAAAATTCTTATCTGGTGATATGACATATTGAAGTGTTTTGAGGGAAGGGAAGGGTCAAGATCCTATATTATTACTAGAGATGGGCACAAAATGATAAAATTGCATTTGTTTTGTTTTTCATTTGGTTTTTTCATTTTTTTCGTTTCTTTTTTCTTTCATTTGAAATGAATTTTTAAAAAATGTTTCATTTTTATTTCATTTCATTTTTTCATTTTGTTTTTATGTGTTTTATGTGTTTTATGTGTTTAACTGTTTGTTTATGTGTTTTATTTGCTTTTTTACTGTTTTTAGGGTGAATTGGGGGAAAGCGTGGGGTTTTTAAAAAACATTTTTAGCCCCTGAAGGAAGCAGCAGCTGTGGCCATCACCACTTGCTTCAGGGGCTTAAATAAACTTTTAAAACCCATGTGCTTGATTGGGGAAAACGAAAAATAAAATGAAATAAAATAAAAAAATTTGTTTTGTTTCATTTCATTTAAAAAAACCCAGCTTATTTTTCATTTCTTTACCAAATGAAACAAAAAAATGAAAAATGAAACAAAACATTATTTTGTGCCCATCTCTAATTATGACTGTTTAGTTAGGCTTACATGTGAGGTGGTATGCACATGACTGAACTGCAGTGCCTGCGTGAGATTAATTTTATCACGATTAGGAATAATGGCAGATTGGAAATGAATGGACATACTGTGTCTATGTTTGCTGGCAAGTCTTTAGTTTTATCACCAGACTGTAATTTAAAGAAAGTTGTTTCCTTATTGACATTTATTTGAGGGCTCTGATTATTTTAGAGGTAATGACTAGTGTGTCTAATAAGAGGGAGTGCAGGGGAGGGGAAAGAGAGGGAGAGAAAGAAGGGAACTTCTTGGGGATTTCATGTCTCTGAAGTTTTCTACTCAAATAAATATAGGGTATCTGAAACACTATAATGCTAGCATTCTTTGCCCACAGAAGTGCGTTTGAAAATAAATATATGGGTATCTGAAACACTATGATGCTAGCATTCTTTGCCCACAGAAGTGCGTTTGAAACCAAATGCTAAATATTGACACCCATGAAGAACTGGACAGGGTATAGGAGCCAACAAGGGAGATTGCTCAGTAGGTATTTTGTGGTTGGTGCAATGAGCTAGTGAAACTCTCCTGTACATTTGAAAGCCTTGTTGCACGTTGGCCAGCATGATGAGCAAATCAGTCTAGTGCTATCTTCTGGCTAGGAACTTCATGGATCATGAAGCTGAGTTGCTTCCTTGGAAAAGGCACATTTTCATTTATCTGCATGCTAAAAAAAAATTCTCAGCCTTCTGTTGATCTCTTTTTTTATAGAAATACCAAGGGGATTAGCTGAGTAGTTATTTCTGTATTTTGGAAGACCGGTGGGCAGCGGGAGGGGGGGAAGGAATGTACAAACGGTTGAAGTGTGATGCAGGTTGGAGATGTTAACAAAAGTTTTTTCCTAAGCAGAAAAACAAGCATATTTTACAGTTGTACTCTGCATCCATATCCCTGTGCAGTGGTTATATACAAGTTCTGTCTATATATTAATAATTAATAAATAATAATTAATAATTTCATATCCGCCTGCTTTTCTCTCACCACCTTGCTTTAGTATTTTTGTTAGTAATATTACTTCATTGTAGTTTAGTTTTCCTTTTTTAATTTTGGGTTCCACTGTAGATTTGCTTATTATTTTTAGGTGCATTTTTATGGAACTGAGTACTATTCCTTTGTGCTTGTATTTTGGAATTTTTATATCTGTCAACTGCCTTAAGTTCCCTTATGGGAAAATCTGGCAGGATATAAATATAAAATAAATAAATAAATAAATATGGTAGTGTGCCATTAATCCCACTTCCTGCCCGCCACCTTCTTTTTTTTCTTTTTCTTTTTTTTAAAAAAAAGCCCAACTGTATAGTTTGGTACAAAAGGTTTTAATTCAAAGATCTCCAAACTACAGAACACATGACTGAGACAGTACAACATAATCTCTAATCCTAAATCATAATTTCCCCCCAGTTCTGGAGAGATGTAAAATATTTAGTTGCCCCATGATCTTACTGCACATAAAGGAGATTGTAAATTGTGGGGAAGCTGTTTGGATGAGCAGCGAAACATTTCTATCTCTCAAAAAGACGTCCAGTAGCCATGATTCAACTTCCAGATCACTGGTATGTGGCACTGGTTAAACTATTCCTTATATATCTCACATATATTATAAACCATATTGCAGTCAATATAGTGTGATTTAATGACACATAACAACTAGAGATGGACACGGAATGAACATTTTTCGTTTCCGTTAGTCGTTAGTCGTTCCGTTACGTAACAAAACGACAAAGAAAAATTGTGATGAAAATGCAACGAAACGAACAGAACCACGAAAATTGTGGTCGTTACGTTTTGTTTCCGTTAATGGCGACGCACAATGAAATGAGCTGTTTTTAATGTTAAAAAACGCCCTGGACATCCGTAAAAACGCAGCAATAATTATTTATATTGTCTGAGAATACCTACCAGGGGGGTTGGGGTCCTTAAAAGGTGCATTTATGTCTTTTCTCAGATCGCTGTATTTTTCCCCTTTAAGGCGAGTTAGGGGACATTGACCCAAAATGGCTCCCAGATGCCTAATATTGATTGATTTCTAGGGTATTAAAACACCCTGGACATCTGTAAAAACGCAGCAATAATGCGATAATTATTTGAAATTATTACCTACCAGGGGGTTGGGGTCTTTAAAATGTTTGTTTTTGTGTTCTCCCATTGCGATGTATTTTTCTTTTCCCTTTAAAATGGATGTCGCACCAGCCACAAAATGGAGGGAAGCCATGTGATGGGATCATGTTCAACCAATAGCATGCCCAGGTTGCAGACTGGGCAAGTCTGGCAGCCACAGAGGGCATAAAAAGCTCTGGCAGCCCCCGTTACCATTTTTCGTTTTTTCGTTTGTCGTTTCTACCCACTTTTTGCGCGATTTTTAAAGCATTTCCATGTGCAGGCATCCCCCAATGCCCCAGACCAGAGGGAAAACACTAAAAAATATGGATGCTGGTAGAGACACAGTATAGACTAGGTACACAGGGAGGATGCAAAGGCAGCGGTGGGCGTTGCCCAGGGTGCAAGGCAGCCACAGAGTGACTGCACTGTGGGGCAAGGGAGGGTACTCACTGAGAGGTACGCAGCACACACACACACAGGGAGGCTGCAGGACTGAAGCTAGAGTCGCAGAGACAGCAATCCCACCCTAACTCCCACCAGAGACTGCAAGGAGGACGGGGGCTGCCAGAGCTTTTTATGCCCCCTGTGGCTGCCAGACCTGCCCTCCCAGTCTGCAACCTGGGCATGCTATTGGTTGAACATGATCCCATCACATGGCTTCCCTCCATTTTGTGGCTGGTGTGACATCCATTTTAAAGGGAAAAGAAAAATACATCACGATGGGAGAAGACAAAAACAAACGTTTTAAGGACCCCACCCCCCGGTAGGTATTATCAGACAACATAAATAATTATCGCTGTGTTTTTACGGATGTCCAGGGCGTTTTTTAACATTTAAAACAGCTCATTCCATTTTGCGTCGCCATTAACGGAAACGAAATGTAACGACCACAATTTTCGTGGTTCTGTTCGTTTCGTTGCATTTTCATCACAATTTTCGTTTGTCGTTTCGTTACGTAACAGAAACGACAAACGGTAATGGAAATGAAAAAATGTTCGTTCCATGCCCATCTCTAGTTTGAAATATGAAAACTCTGTTTCTGTTGTGCTGTGCCTCTCCAAATCCCATCTGGACCACCCCCCCTCCCAATTACATTGTTTCTTTGTATTAGTTGGTAAGACCTAGGAAATACCTACTTTCTGTATGTGCACTTATGTCAGTGCTTTCCACAGTGTATACATTTTTTTGTAAACATCCTCTCCATTTACCGGTGTGTTTGTACATATTTTTCAATTCTGTGCATTTTTAGCTATTTACATTTTAAAATGGTATGCATAACTTTGAAACATATGGGAAGCCTTGCAAAGCTGGGGATTTCTGGGGATTTCTGAGGCATCTTGTGCTCTGTCTCACAATAGGAGCTCTTGAAAGGTGTGAAATGGGTAATTTCAGTGTGAATCTCAAAACCACTGAAATTCATTTTCACTGTCCCCTAGGGCTATGTACTTTAGAGATTGTAGGCACTTTAGATACAATGTATAACCAGTCCTGAACAAACAGCACAAGCTTCCACTTTATTTCTGAGCTCAGTAGAAAGGGCTTGTTTTCACTTATAAAGCTCTAAATGGCTTTATAAGATGGCTGAAAGATGGCCTTCTCTCATTTGAGGCCACCCAGAGTTTGAAATCATTTATGAGAATTTTGTGTGCCCCAGAAACCCAAAAGCTGATGTTTTGAATTCAGAAGACAAGAATTAACCTATAGGAGCATTATTAAAAATTAAAATATTCAACGGAAAATTATTGATCCCAGTCTTGTGAATGGCAGGCTTCTCTTCCCCAAGCAATTTTAGGGGATCCCTTGAAATTTGGAAAAATTAGGTTTTCTAGGGGCAGAGATATTAAGCTCCAAAGGAGGTAGGGGTGCTTAAGTGAAGGAGTCAGTGCCTTTGGCATGCTTTACCATTATAATTGACATCTTCCCCTCATCGTGCCAATCCACACTCCTTCAATTAAGTTTCCCCTGCTGTCCCTTTGGAGATCAATAACTCCATTCCCTGTACCCCAAACCTCTCCAAATTGGGGGTGCTTAAAGGGGAAAGCTTGTGGAAGCTCCACTGAAATTTCCAAACTGCTATCTGCCTGGGGTCACTGTTTTCACAAGCACATAATTTTATTTATTTATTTATTTATTTATTTATTTATTTATTTATTTATTTATTTATGTACTTCTATACCGCTCCCATTTCCCAGTCGGGAACTCTGGGCGGTTCACACAAAAGGTTAAAAACATGGACATCAGTAAAAAATAAATAGAGTAAAAGAGGTATTAGGCAAGAGGCGTAAAATTTGACAATAAAATAGAAAAAGACAAAAGGAAACACTATGGTACATCCTAGCAGTCGCCAAAGGCATCCCTGAACAGCTAGGTTTTGAGAGCTTTTTTGAAGGCTGCCAATGAGGGAGCCTGGCAAATCTCACTGGGGATTTTATTCCACAACTCTGGGCTGGCCACCGAGAAAGCCCGTTTCAAGGTTGCTACCCTATGGGCCTCTCTAGGTGTGGCCACCTGAAGCGAGAGAGCCACAGAGGATCGGGTTGGTCGGGCCAGCTCTGATTGCAGGGAGATACGCTCTGCCAGATAATCAGGACCCAGGCCATGGAGGGTTTTGTAAACCAAAACCAATACCTTGTAACTTATTTGGGAGGCAACGGGCAACCAGTGCTGACGAGCCAGAATGGGGGTGATGCGGTCAAACCTGTCCGCACCAACCACCAGCCTGGCCGCCGCATTCTGGACCCGCTGCAGTTGCAGAACAAGGTTCAAGGGAAGCCCCATGTAGAGAGTGTTGCAGTAATCTATCCTCGACATGACCAGCACCTGCACCACTGTCCTCAGGGACTCCCCATCAAGGTACGGGCGAATCTGGGTGATAAGCCTAAGATGGTAGAAAGCCAACCTGGTCACGGCTGCCACCTGAGACTCCAGGGACAGATCAGGATCCAGGACGATGCCCAGACTCCTCACTCTTTCAGCCAGCTGGAGGGCAGACCCACCCAGACTTGGAAGAGGGCCACAGTACCCATTTGGGCCAACCCCAAAGAACAGAACCTCAGTCTTCCCAGGGTTAAGCCGGAGCCTGTTGTTCCTGGTCCAGTCCAATACTGGAACCAGGCAGCGATCAAGGGTCTGGACGGCCTCCACTGCAGAGGTGGAGAAGGAGAGATAGAGCTTTCTATCATCAGCGTACTAATGACAGCAGGCTCCAAAACTCTGGATGACCTCAGCCAGCGGCCTCATATAGATGTTAAAGAGCATTGGGGAGAGAGCCGACCCCTGAGGCATCACCAAGAGAGTGTCCAGGGGGGCGACAAAACACCCCCCAAGCTCACATGCTGAGCACGGCCCTCCAGGAAGGAACGGAGCCAGCCAAAGGCTAGACCTCCAATCCCAACCTCAGAGAGCCGGCCCAGGAGGATACCGTGGTCGACGGTATCAAAGGCCGCTGACAGGTCAAGAAGGACCAGCAGGGTAGAGCAACCCCTGTCGGCCCTCCTCAACAGGTCATCGAATTGCAGTGCAGAACATTGCAATTCTAAATGTTTTTTCTGGGGTCACCCCCTTTATAGTTGAATAACTCAGCCCCATGAACCCCAAATATCTCCAAATTTGGAGGGCTTAAAGGGGAGAATCCAATAAAGTTTGGTGTCTCTATGGTGTCTCTATGACCCAGGGTACCTACTAGAGATAGGCACGACCAGGAAAAAATTACGTTTCAAGTTGTCGTGTGTCGGAGCCGGCCCGTTTCGGCTCGTTTCCTTTTTTCGCGAAATTTTCCAAAAATTTGTCATTTCGTTTGTTGGTTTTTCGTCTGTCATTAGTACTGGGTTTTTTTGGGGGGGGCTCCTGGAGGCACCTCTCTGGGGTGGGTGCCTCCTCTGGCCCGCCATGAAGAGAAAGCGGGCTCCTGGAGGCACCTCTCTGGGGTGGGTGCCTCCTCTGGCCCGCTACAAAATGGTATGCATAGCCAATTGGATAAGCATACCATTAAGTTGCAGTTGCAGCAGGCAGAGGCACCTCTCTT
Source organism: Phrynocephalus guinanensis (assembly GCA_037367245.1). Taxonomy (NCBI): domain Eukaryota; kingdom Metazoa; phylum Chordata; class Lepidosauria; order Squamata; family Agamidae; genus Phrynocephalus; species Phrynocephalus guinanensis. Next base: position 6,684,773 of record CM074740.1, read on the forward strand.
TCAGGTGCCTCTGTGACTCACTGCCTGCAGTGCACTTGGGCTGGGGAACGAAGTGAGAGAGGACCCCTACGGGCGCCCGCTGTGACTCACTAAGAAGGGAAGTGTACTTGCTGTAGTGCAATGCGAGTACACAGATCTGGCTTTGGGTTAGGGGTTAGCGCAAGGGCTAGGCTTAGCGTTACTGGTAAGGTTAGGGTGAGTTACTGGGGTGCACCTCTGGGTGCCTCTCTGACCCACTAAGAAGGACAGTGTACTGGCGTATGGGTTCGGGTTCGGGCTAGGGTTAGTGGCTTTTTATGCCCGACTGGCACATCCCAGAAGTCTTGGTCAAAACCTGGCCAAGTGGCCATGCAATTGGTGGAATGGCTCCAAAAATTTGCATGGTCCACTCCCATGGCCAGCCCATCATTGTGCAGGTGTAAAAAAATAAAAATAAAAATAAAAAATAAAATCAATGGAGACGTTTTGTTGCAAGAAAAACCCACTGCTGCTACTGTAAAAATTCAGGCAGTTTTAAAATAGCTATTTTTGCATGTTTCTGTGGTGCTTTGGTGTGTTTTTGGACCACGCGATTTCAAAATAAATACTGCGGTCGCCCCATTTTGGATCCCCCGCCCGCAGAGCATGGCATGGTGAGTTGGTGAGACGACGAGGATGCGCAGCCCAGGAGATGAGGGGGGGGGAGGCCGGGGACCCCCCCCCCCCAGAAACCACCCTTCTGGTAGGTGCCCTCACTGAGGCAGGCATATTTTTGCCTGCTTTTTTGGCTGGGAATCGGGGTTTTTTTTTTAACTTTTTTTCTGTGCCACGCCGCTTGGTGAGTTGGCGTGGCGACTCGACGAGGATGCGCACTTTGCACAGCCCAGGAGAGGAGTGGGGGGAGGCCGGGGACCCCCCCCCCAGAAACCACCCTTCTGGTAGGTGCCCTCACTGAGGCAGGCATATTTTCGCCTGCTTTTTTGGCCGGGAAGGAATCGTTTTTTTTTTTTTTATTTTAAAACTTTTTTTCTCTGCCGCGCTGCTTGGCGAGTTGCGACTTGACGAGGATGCGCAATTTGCGCAGCCCAGGAGAGAGGAGGGGGGGAGGCCGGGGACCCCCCCCCCAGAAACCACCCCTCTGGTAGGTGCCCTCAGGCAGGCATATTTTCGCCTCATTTTTGGCCGGTAATCGGGGTTTTTTATTTTTAAAACTTTTTTCCTGTGCCGCTTGGCATCGCGCGATCGCTGCGATGCCAGGAACGACAACGACAAATCAGACCCAATTTTTTCTTTAGTCGGTTCGAGTTCGAGTTCTGGCGGAGTAATTGTTGTTACCGTTTCCGTTACGTAACGGAAATGAGAAACGGAAACGGAAACGAGAATTTCACCAAGTCGTGCCCATGTCTAGTACCTGCTTTATAGAGTAACAAACTGGTTTGTTACTGGTTCATTTTGTACGATTTATTTTTTTAAAATATTTATTTCCAATGAAACCAAACAAATCACAGGGGAACAAAATGAAACAAAACGCATCTCAGTTTTTCCATTTTGTGCCCATCCCTAATTCAAAGTACAATTTGTGGGCAGCATCTCATAAATACTGGCTAATCACTCCAAAGTTGTTTTCATGGAGGGAGAAAAAATGGAGACATAAGAGGAAAGCAGGTGGCAGAGATTTCCACAAAACTACCAAAATAACTCCCACACAGCCCTGTGGAGGGCATTTTCATTGGTTAAAAAAAAAGGTTGAGGTTGGGGCACGCATGTTGATCTTCCAAGGTCTGAGGTACTGTGCATGCAGCCCCCAGAACTTAGAAAATGGCTCCTTTCTCTTGTAAGCTCACTCTAAACATTGGCCTCCTATGCACAGAAGCAAAGCTGCCTTTAACCCTGTAAACCACACAGACTGGCCTTTTTTGCCAGATGGTGCAGTATACAAGTCTAATAAATAAACAAACAAACAAACAAACAAAAATAATATTACCTTTAGTTCTGTGCTTTGGAGGGTCACAGCACATACAGCACCCTCTTGTGCTGTGTTGAACCATTAGCCTCTCTTTCAAAAAAATGTCTGGTCTCCCAGACGTGAGAGAAGTTTGCTTGGTGTTCATTTCTGAGCCAGATGACCTTCTCAAACAATCTGTAGATCTGGAAAGAGCCGTTCTTTGGCTTGCCGATGGCTCCAAATTGTGTGATGTGCTTCTTCATTCAAAAATTATATCCCAAATGTGTGTGTTAAAAGAGGTTTTCATACAAAAATGTGTCAATTGGGTGAAGTTGTGTATGAAAATGAATTAAAAAAAAAAACCAACCAAAGTCCAGATCGTGCTACTGATTGCCAATGTTCTATGAGGATATGGCACTTGAAGAAGAAGAACATGTTTGCCTTTCTTAAACATTTGCAACCTGGTGCAGAAATGGGTTGTACCTGAATCAATGCACCTGAATGCTTGGATCGTATTAATTCCTATTTAATTCAGGGAATGTCTTTGTGGCCTCTTTATTATTTCCTCCTGGAATGTGGGGGGCATGCCATACTTTAGGAGTTGAATGCTATTATTCTTTGCCAGAATCCCCTAGATGGGAAACAAATGATTCTACCCAACTTTGCTCAGCCACTGAGAAGGAAACAGATTGTCTGCCTTCAGAGGAAGCTGGCCAGTGCATCTCGTAACAGATGACTCTTGCTGGGTTTCTGCCCTCCAGTCAAGAGGCATGAACAGAACAGTGACTTTCAGAGATGGGGGAGGAAAGATTTCTTTTTGTCAGATAAATTTTACACTTGGATACTGCTGTTTTCTTCACCTACCGCTTACACACAAAGAGGAGTGTCACAAGACCAATTGGCCCTGTTCTTGGAGTACCACGCACAGGGAGCTAAAAGTCTGAAAAGCAGATTCCTACACACTTAGTGTTACACAGGTGTGGGTACTGCATGCAAATTTGAATGTAATGTTTTATGGTACAAAAGAAAACCGAACAGGGGACAGGCATTATACAAAACACTGCATCCACACATGAATATGTTCACAGTAGGTAAAATTTAGTACTGAATATGTTCACCAATATGTTCACAGTGCAATATCACTGACTGGATGGCATACCAAATGCAAATACAGCTCTACACATACAGTTTGTACCTTCAGCTCAATGTGCAGGTGTCATGACAAGGAAGTGTAGGGTCAGTAATGGGGCCAAGAGGAAAGAAGACCCCTCCCCTTCCCACTAGGAAGACATACAGCATCCCAAACTAATCTGAAAATAATGTGCCTGTTATCTGATGTTTTGGGGAAAATCCACTGCAATAGGGATGGGTGTTTCATTTTGTAAGCAGCAAACTCTCAAATAACTCACACGAGCCCAAGTGCTGTTCAGAAGCCTCCAAAACACAAGCAACTAATCACTTACCTTCTTGTATGGTCGAATCGGGCTAAACTCCAGCCAGGAAGAAGTCTCTTGATGTCATCTGTCCTTCTCCCTGGCACTGGCCAGTCAGACAGGGAGGCATGACGATGCATTTCTCTGCACAGTTCCTGATTGGCCCGTGCCAGCGAGTAGGACAGATGATGTCAGGAGACTTCATCCTGGCTGGGGTTTAGCCTGATACGACTGTGCAGGAAGGTAAGTGATTGGCTGCTTGCGTTGTGGAGGCTTCCGAACAGCACCTGGGCTCGCATGGGTTGTTTGGGAATGTGCTGCTTCTGAAACAATCAGCCCATCCCTACATTGCAACTAAGTTGATGCAATTATCCTTTCACTTTCTTCCATAAAGGTTACCTGCACAGTTGCCAATGAATAATTAGCTTTTTCATTGTGTGACACCTTGATCAGTCTGCCTATCCATTCAAGGCCAGACCCCTCCATAGCCAAATGTAGAGATGGGGATGAAACGAACTTTTGGTTCATTTCGTTATTCGTTATTTGTTTTGTTATTTAACAAAACGAATAATGAACTGCCCCTCTAAGAAATGAAACAAAACAAAACGGAAATTTCCATCTCGTTTCGCTTCGTTTCATTTGCCGCTGTCTCCTACCTGGGTCCTGGAGTGGTCCTCTTCCTGTCCGGCCATCCTGGCTGCAGGTAGGGGGCTCCAGGTCAGCAGTAAAAATAAAAATAAAAATAAAAATAAAAATAAATGAGTGCTGACCCACTCCCAGGGGTGGCTGGGTCAGTGTTTGGGGGGGAAAAAAACCCGATCCCGGTACCACGGGCCAGCAAAAGTTTTTTTTAAAAAGCCAACCGGCCACGCTACAGCTGTAGCGTGGGCCACGTGGTTGGCTGTAAATAAATAAATAAATAAATAAATAAATAAATAAATAAATAAATAAAAACTAAATCAAATTTTAAAAAGAAGCACCGACTCAGCCCCCAGGGGTGGCCAGGTCGGCCCTCTAAAATTAATAATAATAATAATAATAATAATAATAATAATAATAATAATAATAATAATAATAATAATAATAATAATAATAATAATAATAATAAATACCAGTGCCAACCCAGCCCCAGGGGCCATGTGGTCAGTACTTAAAAAAAAACTGATCTGGTGTGCGGGCCCGGTACTGGCCTGCGAATACAGGACCTGGCCCATGGGCCACGAAACCGGCCTGCAGCTGGCAAATGTTTTTTAAAAACTACAGCTTTAGTGGTAAAATGAAATAAAATAAAGTAAAAATAAAATAAAAAGGAGTGCCGCTCCGACCCCAGGGTTGGCTGGGTCACTGCTCTAAAATGAAAAAAAAAATTGTTTAAATAAAAAAAGTGCTGACCCGGCCCCAGTGGCAAAGTGGTGGGCACTTGAAAACAATAAAATAAAATAAAATAAAATAAAATAAAATAAAATAAAGGAGTGCCATCCCGGCACCAGGGGTGGCTGGGTCGGTACTCTAAAATAAAGAAGAAAAAAATAAAATAAAACCAGTGCCGGCGCAGGTCCAGGGGCCGCACAGTTAGTGCTTTGAAAAAAACCAAGTCGCTGGCTTGGGGCCAGCACCTTAAAAAGCCCCCACTGGGGACTTTTAACCCCCCAAAGAATAATAATAATAATAAGGAGCGCCGAGCCGGCTCCAGGGGTGGCCGGGTCAGAGCTCTAAAATAAAGAATAATAATGATAATGATAAAAGAAGTGCTGACTGGGCCCCAGGGGCCGCACGGCCGGCACTTGAAGGAAAAAGAATAACAAATCAAAATGAGCAGCGAAACAAAGTATTCAAAAAAAAAACATTAAAAACGAAACAAAACAATCTGAACCTTAAAACGAACCAAGCCAAAACGAATTGCCATTTTTTTGGTTCGTGCCCATCTCTAATCAAACATGTTTGTGCAGGAGTATGTAAAGGGTTAATGCTGTGGACCAATGAGGGAGTGTGGAGTCAGAGCCCACATGTTTACAAGGCTCAGCCTGAGGGGTGTGTGAGTTAGATAAGGTTAAGAAGAGCTAAGAGTTTGATAATGAGATGTAAGATGTGAGACAGATGAGAGAGGTTTGAGACTACTAAAAGGACAGAATTTGAGTGTGATCTGCTTAGAGCAGGGGTCCTCAAAGTTTTCAAACAGCGGGCCGGTCCACCACCCCCAGACACCACTGGGGGCCGGACCACAGTCCAAGGGGGGGGGGGGAGGCTGACATGGAAAAAAGGGGGAGGGAGGGGCAAGTGGGCGGAGCCCACCACGATTGGCCCATGATCATTGTGTCTCCAGGGCCCCAGCAATGCCTCCTGCTCCAGATCACCACCCTGAGGTGCTACCGCTGGGATCCCTCTGCTGCGCCTCTTTCTCCTAGTCCTCCTCCTACAGTGGCAGCGGCTGGAGCGGCTCTCCTTCCTTGCTTGCTTCATTGCGTTGGGAAGGAGGTGGCAGCCCAGGCAAACTCAGGCCCCTCATCACCTTCTGGGCGGCCACTCAGGATGAGGAGCAGCAGCCGCAGCAAGGGCAGCAAGGCTGGTGCCACTGTGTGCAGATCCAGCTGTGGGCCCTGGCCATCACATCCTCACTGTGCCCTGGAGGGAAAGCTGCCTCCTCTCTTGGCCTGGCCCGGCCCGGCCCGACTTGGTGCGCTGCAAGTGAGGGAGGGAGGGAGGAAGCAATGGCTGGGAAGGAGGGAGGGGAGGCAGGAAGGCAGGCCCAAAGCCACCTGCCGCCTGCTCACTGGCCAAGTCCAGCCAGGCTGCGGTGCTCTCTTGACTCACCAGCCCACCCATCACCAACCAGGGACAAATGCAGCCCCGCCAGCCTCCCAGGAACCAGGCCCAGGCCACCGTTGGCCTTCTCTTCCCTTTTCTTCTTTCTCCACCAACTCCTCCTCGCTGGTCTCTAACCCGGTGACGGTGGTGGCAGCTTCAGCCTCCGGCCATGGCTGTGCTCCCTCCTCCTCTTCCTCGCTGTACAGAGCAAGGCAGCAGCTCAGAGGGGGCTGGGTGGGCGGGAAGTAGCTCCATTTCCCCCTCATTCGCCTGCTGTCCATCCCTCCAGCGGTCCACTGCCATGGCTGCTCTGGCTCAGAAGGCTGGCTGATGCTGCCTCCGCCTGCCCCCTTCGTTCCGCACAACTACAATAACACAGGGGGCAGCCACACAAGGAAGGCAGGTGGGCAGGGTGTAGGAGGAGTAGGGGTGGAGCCTCAGGGCCATGGAGGGAGTTGGAGACCTTGCCACAGCCCTCCTGTTTTAAATGGCCCCGCTCGGCTGCACCTGGTGCCCCGAATATCTGGGCAGTGGGTGGGGGGAGTAGGGGACCTTGCCGTAGCCCTCCCACTTTGAATGCCCCACTAGCCAGCATGCTGATCATCTGTGCGGTAGTTGGGGGGAAGTGGGACAAGCGACACAGCCCACTGCTTTGAACTGCCTCAGCAACAGAAGCAGCTGCGGAGGCTGGCTTGCTCGCAAAGAGGGGGTAGGTGGGGGGGGTTGCAATTGGTCCCGGGAGCCGGATTCAAGACCTTGGGGGCCGCATCCGGCCCCGGGGCCTTACGTTGAGGACCCCTGGCTTAGAGGAACCTTCAATTAAGGGCACAAAAGAAAACCTTGAACTGAGATAGCTTGTTGAATTCACTGTAGTTGTTTCACAGATGTCCACTGCATGAAATAAAATGTGTTTCTTAAAATCTGAAAGCATACCTGGGGACAGGAATGAGTTAATTAAGTGAAGGCATTATTTACACTGAGGTTCTGAAATTTGCTGTTTGCCAACAGAGTTTTAGGATGTTATTGGCTAAAAAGTCATCCAAAACAGTGTATTTTGTCTGGAGTTGAAGGCAATGGAAAATAAATTTTGAAAGTAACATATGTTTACTAGATTTAAGAGGTCAAGCTCATAAGGGACTGGAATCTAGGGACATTTAAATTTTCATCTCTGCAGTCTACATTTTGGGTAGTTTCAACTGACTGATTACTGAAGCTCATAAAAGTCCTGAGAATACAATACTAGCAGAATTTATACCCATTTTCTATAAATATTTCACAAATATTTCTACCTCATTCTATTGCTATAAATTTTATTTCTGTATGATATAAAGTTGTTGTACATTTTCCTAATGAAATATCAACACATCCTTGGTGAAATATGGAATGGAATACCATATGCTGTATATGAATATGTATGGTATATTCATCTGCCACCATTGGCTGTGCTGAAGGCCAAAGGGAATTTGCAGTCCAGAAATATCTGAAAGACCAAATGGTATCCATTCCTGATTATATGTTAATGGCAGGGTGTAATATACAGTAGCTGACTGTTATTATTATAGCTATTGTTCTCTGATTCTTCAATGCTATAGCTCAGTTCTGGCAACACCTGAAGGACTGCACTTTCCCCTTATGGATTTTACTCCAGTGGGCCATGTACAATATCAGTTATATGGTGAAAATTGTGGTTTTCTACTCTCCTTGGTTTGGGCTTTTGGTGGAATGGACCTGACCCTGAAATGTCCTTCCCTTGGGAGAATTTTGAGCAAGGCATAAAGACCTTATTGGAGGCAACTTTATGAATAACATTTTATTATGGGCAGACGTATTTCCATAAGAGAAATCTTACAAGATAGTTCCCAGTCCTTTTTTGTGTGGCTTCCTTGGAGATGCAACTAGAATTGCTAGGAGAAGTACAGCTGTGTTGTACACAAGTCTAAATACCTCAACTCTGTAGAGGGGTGAACAGCATAAAAAACATATACAAATTACATTTAAAAGCCAAACATCAACAACAGTGCACCCCTTCACCAACAGGATCACTCTTCATATTTACATTCGTCATCCTCCCCTCCAGAACAAAATCGATTGTTGCGCGGAAACCTTACCCTTATCCCATACAAGCACATATTCAATGAATCTACCCCATATATCATAGAAAATATCTCTTTTTAACTCTCCTTTTTTAACCTTGAGAGAACAAGTCAATTTATCATTTAAAGCAATATTCCATACTTCATTATACCATTCTTCTAAACATAGTTCATATTTAGATTTCCAATTTCTAGCAATTATTAATCTAGCTGCTGTCAACAAATTTGTAATCAACTCTTTAGTTTTAACATCATAACTATGATCCACAAATATTGATAACAAAGCAATTTCAGATTTGGGCTCTATAGTCATTTCTAGTATGTCACTTAGTTCTTTAAAAATACATTTCCAAAATGTCTGTATCTTTTTACATTCCCACCACAAATGATAAAAGGTACCAATCTCATTATCACATTTCCAGCAAAGCTTAGAAAAATTTGCATTCATTTTATTCAGTTTCACTGGCGTCAAATACCATCTTAAACTTATTTTAAAGAACTTTTCCTTTATTCTAACAGACATAGATCTAAGTATTCTCATTCTCCACATTTTAGCCCAGTCTTCTTCTCTTATTTCTTTTTAAAAATCTTGTTCCCACAATAATTTTGATCCAGATCCTCCCCTATTTTCATCTAAATCCGAAATAATTTTATATAGTTTGCTAACAATACCTTTTACTATTATTTTCTTCTATCCTCATACAACAAGAGTTGTTCATATTTTGTGTACTCTCTGAATTTATTATTTTTCTTTATCCAAGAATCAGTCCATTTCTTTAATTGTATAAAATTAAACCAAGATATATCCCTACCTTGGAGAATTTCCTTCATTTGTACTTTCCCTCTCATCTTGCCTATCCAATCTTTCAATCTAATCACTTGTTTATCCCTAAATACTTTTTGATAACTTTCAAATTTATAGGGAAATTCTCCATTTCAGTTACAGATCTCAATGGTGAGTCCGAGGGACATATTTTTTTCTTATGTAAGTACCATGCATTTAACATAGATCTAAGAAAGGGGTTATTAATCTCATTTAACTTTGATTTCTTAATAGTGCCGAATAAGTATTTTTCAATATCCTCCTTTATTTCCGATGATTCCATTTCCCACCATATTAATCTTTCTGGACTAAACACAATATCCCCAATAAACCTTATTTGATTTGCTAAATAATAATTTTTAACATTTGGTAAACCTATATCACCTTTATTTTGGGCCATATACCAAAATTTTTTGTTTATTCTAGCTTTTTTACCACTGTTACAATAGTTATTAATTAAATCTTGCCAAAATTTAAGGTCATCTTAATTTCTTTCTTTAGTTTACTATAATTAAATTCCTTTAGTTCCCGTGTGCCCTTTATTAATTCTATACCTAAATACTTAATTGAGTTACTTATCTTACATCCGTAGTTATGGGTAAACACTTCTTGTTCTTCCTTGTTATGATTAAACAACATCACCTGAGATTTCTGCCAGTTTACCCTCAGTCCAGATATTGACCCAAATTTCTCCAAATGATATTTAACTCTATCCATACTCTCTAGTGGGTTTTTAATTGTCAATAAGGAATCATCTACAAATAAATTAATCTTTACTTTATTATCAGTACCTAATCCGCTAATTAACTCATCATTCCTTATTTTATCTGCAAACATTTCAATCATTAAACAAAATAGAACTGGGGAGAGGGGGCCAACCTTGTCTAGTACCTCGGCCTAGAGATATCCGATCTGAAATCCCATCATTAATTATTATCTCAGATGTATTTTCAGAATATAATTGATCTATCACCCCTCTAAATTTCATTCCAAACCCCCAATTTTCAATCACTATTTTTAGTGTTGCCCATTCCACACAATCAGAAGCCTTAAATAGATCTAATGATAGAATACCAGCCTTCTGTTTATTCATTTCTGTATCATATATAATATTCAGCACTCTTCTAGTTAAATTAGGCATTTGTCTTCCCTTTAGAAACCCATTTTGATCTTCCTTGATATATTTTGTAATAAACCCATTCATTCTATTTGCTAATATTGCGGTAAAAATCTTAGCATTTCGATTTATTAATGAGATAGGTCTATATGAACTAGGGCCCATCACATCCTTGTTAGGTTTTGGAATGAGAATTGTTAATGAATGTTTCCAAGATAATGGTATTTTGTCTCCTTGTAAGATTCTATTGAAGAGTATTTTTAATCTTGGAACTAAAACTGATTTAAACAATTTATAAAAATCTGAATCTAGCCCATCATAACCTGGGGTTTTACCATTTTTAGCTTATCGATAATTGCTCCAATCTCTTCCTCTTGAATTGGTTTTTCTAGTTCCCTCATGTCTGTCTCTAGTATCTTTTCTTTAACAATTTCTTTAACATACTCTTCTATGTCTGCTTTTGAGACATTACCTCCCTTATATAAATCTTCATAAAATTCTTGAAATATTTGCAATGTTTCTTTCATCAGGCTACACTTCTTTCCTGATAGCATGGGTTATACTCTTGCTGGCCAACATGGTTCTGGCTTGGAGAAAGACCTGGCAACCTACTCTAGTACTCTTCGCCCCCCAAAAAATATGGATTGGTTCAAAAATGCAACAGACATGGTTCCAAGCAGTGAGAACCCCCCCCCCCCAGGCTGGGAGGTATCAACAAAGCTACAGGGAAAGAGTAAAAAGATGATCTTAGTAGCCAGAGCAGTTATGACACAGTTGGGGTAAAGCTAAATGGACCCCCAACAGCTAAGGTACCCCTTGCAAAAAGATATCTCTATGCTGCACAAATGTTTTTAAAATTGGGACATGAAATGTTAATGGATTACATCCAGGAAAGCTGACTGTCATTAAAGAGGTTGGACATTGATATACAGTGCTAGGCATCAGCGAAACGCATTGGAGTGGAAGTGGCTTTTTCAACTCTGATGACCATATTATATACTTTTCTGGCAACAATATCATCATCAGAAGAGGAAGAGTTTCATTCTCCAGAAAAGAATTGGGAGGGCCGTAGAAAGTTAGTGAACAACATTAGGATTAGATCAAGACGAAACCTTGCAATTTGATTAGCTTCATATAGATGTGAAACTTGGACTTAGAAGAAGACAGGGAAAAGATACATGCATTCCAATTGTGGTATGACCACTATGCATCTCATGGACAGTAAGGATGACCAAGAAGGAAGTCCTCAACAGAGTCAAACCAAACATATCCCTGGAATCCAATATCATCATACAAAAACTGTCATACTTCTTCAGTCGTGTTATGCAAGTTTTCTCACTTGAAAATAGTTATGCTGGGATGGGCCAATGGTAAAAGGAAGGGCTGCTCAAGGACTCACTGGCTTGACACCATCAGAAGGGATGCTTTGTAGCATTGATCTACAAAGTAGATGAGAGTCAGACATGAAATGAATGCATAGACAAGAGGAGATTGACTTTTTATTTTGTTTTATTGATATTAATCTATGAACAAAATTTAAAATTACTATCTTAACCCCCTCCCTGCCTAAATTTCTGTGAGCAAAATACTGGGGTTGTGCCTTTGCACCCAGTATAACCCAAATTAAGGACTGAAAACATTTAATTTAGTCTGCCCTCATCCCAGCCTCATATGAAAAGGAAGCTGTAGGAGCCTTTGAACCAGAAAGATGGGGATGTATAAAGCTTTTAATTAGTGTAAATCAGTTGTCTCCAGCATCCAAGCAGGATTAGGCAAGGAACAGAAGCACGGAGATGAGCACCACCCCTAGATTCGGACACGACTAGCACACATGTGTGGGTGGGAACCTTTACCTTTACCTTTTTAGAAGTACACGCTAGGATTTTGCCCCTTATGTTCTTGCATTTCAAGCATCTTCTAATGTTCTCCAGATTAATCTGAGAAAAATGTGACTGTTATCAGTGAGCTGGGGAACAGTGAACCACAACAAACACTTGGTGCAATTATTATCTTGTTGCCCATCTGTGCAGTTACCAACAAATATTGAGGTTTTTTTTAAAAAAAAAATCTCCCTTTCTATCTTCTCAAGGCCAGAGACTCTTCAATAAGTTCACAAATGTGAAGTATCTTCACAGATGTATATTGCAATTTGATAATAATATACATGCGAGCAGGAATAAGTTAATTAAATAAAGCCATTATTTCCACTCAGGTTCAGAAATTTGCTGTTTGCCAAAAGAGTTCTATGTTTTCCTATATTTTAAGAAACCTTTCCTTATCACTCTTAAAATCATCAATATGCTGGTAGCTTTTGCATATCTGTACTGTATGTTTGAAAACATGTGTGTTTCAATGTCTGTCTACTGAGACTTCACTCCACAGCTGAAATTAGAGATGGGCCCAAGCCAGCAAAATGCCGGCTTATCTTTGTTCATGGAGTTCCATGAACCACAGATTTATATATTTTTTCCTGAATGAACCATGAATTGGTTAGTTGGTTTGTAGGGGATTTTTTTAAAAAAAAAATAGTCTAGTGGCTATCCACAGAAAAAGCCAAGTTGCTTTCTTGCCTCCACAGCTTCCCCACCCCCACCCCTTCCCACTGTCCCCATTGCCTCTCTGCCTTTTCCTGCCACTGTTGCCGTCTTTGGAATCCCACAGTCCGTCTGGTTCCTTACAAAAAAAAATCACAACAAACTTTGTTGGTTGAGGAAATTGGGGTACTCTTTAGGTGAGTGATGCTCAACCTGTGGATCCCCAGATGTTCCTGGACTGCAACTCCCAGAAGTCTTCATCACTAGCTGAGCTGGTCAGGATTTCTGGGAGTTGCAATCCAGGAACATCTGGAGACCCACAGGTTAAGCACCACTGCTTTAGGCAAACCTGAACCGACATGAACCAGAGATTTTCAACAAACTTTGTATATTTTTTTTTGGTTCATGCCCATTGCTAGCTGAAATCCTGCTCTGTAAATTACACGGATTTTTCAATGTAGTGCAATTCTGTTCTGAAAGTTATGCCTTTTGAAGAAGAAAAAGTGTTATGTTCAGATGGTACAGTACATGTGCTGGCAATAATAGTATAATTTTTAATTTGAAAATTGTGCGGGGAGAGAGGCCATATTAACCCCATTATGCTCAGTAAGAACTCAGTCGTGAAGCTGACTGTGGAGTGCCTAGGTAGGATAACGTAAAACAGGAGGAGTGTGGTTGGTGGTGACAGGCCCAATCTACTTGAAAGAAGAGACATGAATTCAACCAGTCATCCATGGTATCCTCCAAATGTTTTGGACTGCTGTGCAAATTATATGCATTCAAGTATAATATGTAGCGTACTGGTAAGTGTGATTCATGTAGAACACATTTTCAAGACATCTTTCCTTCCCTGTGAGATGAGAGGAGCAGTTTCAGATTTTCTGAACCCAAACAGAAGCCCTTCTTAGCTTCCTGGCAAGGTGTATGGTTGGGTGGGTGGGTGTAAAGCAAAATAAAAAAAAAAAAAAAATAAAAAAAATAAAAATTAAAAATAAAAATTAGCATGTCTGGATAGTTTCAAAGTAAAATGCTAATTTCAGATCTATTTTGGTCAATGATCATAGATAAATATTTTCTTTACTAACTTCAGATTTATATCAGTGTAGTCTTATGTGACAGTCAATGTTCAAGAAAAGCATCTTGTAGTGGTATGGGAAGCTGATCAAATAAATCAGCACAGGGCTAAATTAATTAGGTTTTTTAAAAAAGAAATATGCAGTACATGGGATGAAAGCCATTAGTAGGTCACATTTAAAGTAGGCCCCTTGAGCCCTTGGGTCTTATGGAGGAGTTGAGTCACCAACTTCCCACTCAATCAGTGAGATTATTCTAGTTAGGATTTACGATTGGACCTCTTCCATGGTTTGGCATTTTGTGATTTTCCTTTTATTTCCTTTAAAAAAAATAATTCTGCCATGGAATCCCCAATCAGCACAGAGCATATCAGACATGGAGAGGACTTTTCTAACATTTCCCTCTTGCACATTCCCCATGTGAACTTTCTCTGAAACAGTCATTTGGCTTTGAGAACTGGCAAATAGAAGCTTCTGAAGTATGTGTCTTTTTTATAGGATCGCGGTGAAAGAGGAAGGGGTTTTAGAAACCTTGCTGCAGTCCCAATCTTGATGATTTTTCCTGCAACTGCTACTAAAATGTCTGGCAGTGCCAACTGCCAAACTATGTATTTAGTGTCATGTATAGTTTGGCTTCGCTGGTTCATGGCAGTGAAAAGAAAAATGGATAATGTGATTCATGTAGAAAGTAATTGAAACTGTAATGGAAAGTATTATAATGCCATTATATAAATCTGTAATATGGTCACACTGGTAATAGTGGATAGTTTTACTTGCCTTATCTCAGAATTATGGATATTCTGTTTCCAGATGCTTCAGTTTAGGTGTTCATATGAAAGGTATCACTTTGGCATCTAGACATCTGGTACTTAGAGATAAACTGCTTTAACACATGGAAATTTCTTCTTGTTGCAGGCTAATAGGCATTTAAAGGACTGCTCACATTTCTTTTTAAAACCTTCTTCAGTAATGGTTACTGCCATATGTTATGGTAGTGACTTTTTATGTTAAAATGCCATTAACTCTTGGGTCATCCCCCAGATGCCCAGTGTAGTGTAGTAAGAGACGAGAATTCAGGAGGATTGGGGCCAAATTCCTGCTCAGCCATGGAAACTTACTGGGGATTTGGAACTGGTAAAAATACTCCTTAAGTATCTCACTTATTGTGAAAGCCCTCAGTCCCTTCCAGTCCATGTTCAGGCCTTGTCGTGGCACAGAGATGACATTGGACAACATGGCCTTCTGAGAGGCCTAGCTTTTTCCTAGATCTGGTCCTTCCTTGAGGACAATCCCCAGAAAGTGCAGTTGGGTGAGCTCTCTTCCTCCTGGACTCTAAATTGTGGCACCTCCCAGGAACTGATCATCTCCTCTCTACTGTGTAATAACTATATGAAACTGCCGGGTGACATCATCTGAAGATTTGGAGTTTTGTTTCATGAAGATGTGCACATGACACCCAACTCTCTCTCTCCTCCCATCCATCCTTCTTGCGTGTAACCCATTCCCTTGAGTGCTGCCTGGAGGCAGTCATAGGATGGATCAGGGCTTACAGGCTGAAACTGAACCTAGAAAAGATGAAGGTCATTTGGGTAGGGCTTCCAGCTATCTGCATATTGTGGACCTCTCTTACTTTGGGGAGAAGCCCTATCTCTCTTAAGAATGAGGACCGCACTATAGGTATCCCCCTGGACTATCCTCTGTCTATAAATCCTTGGAAATGTATATGCCTAATGCCACTTTAGGCATATTGCTAATTGTATCCTTACCTTAACACCAGATGCCTCCCCACACTACCCCACAGTCTGTTAATCTCAAGAATAGATTACTGCAATGTGTTCCAGCTGGGGCTGCCCTTAGACTGATATAGAAACTCCAGCAGATCCAGAATATGGGGGCCAGATAAGTGAGGGGAATAAATAAGTATAATCACACTCTCTGATGTTGGCCTCATTGCATTGGTTACCTGTCCGCTTCCATATCAGCTTCAAGGTGATGGTTTTGCCCAACACTCTCTCTAAGGGCCTTTTCACACAACCCCTAAGATCCGCTGGCCACTTCAATTCGGACCAGAGATCTTAGGGGTTCGTTGCTCTTCCTTCCTCCCCACCACTCCGCACCTGTCTGCTGAGGGGAGGGAGGAAGAAAGTGGGGGAGACTCACCTCGGAGAAGCTGCCTGAGCTCCGTTGTGCTGATTCCTTCTCTTTGTTTGCTTTTTTCCCCTCCCGCCCCTTCTCTTAAAGGGGCGGGAGGCAAAAAAAAAAAAAAAACAGAAGCCAGGAGAGCCCCGCACTGACCAGATTAAATCCGGACCTGGCAATTTTCACCCTCCTCGAGCAGGTAAAGCAAAGCAAAAGCAAAAGCAAAGTGTTCTGCTTATATACCGCCCCATACCACTACAAGTAGTCTCTGGGCGGTTTACAATTTTTTGATTACAGTGTGCAGACTACACATTGCCCCCCCAGCGAGCTGGGTACAAGAAAAGTGCGCTGGGTTGTGCTTAGGTGGGCGGGGTCGCACTTAATTGTCTGCAAACTCCGGAGCTGGTGGGGAAACATTTTTAAGCTCCGGAGCTTGCAGCCATTTGCAGCGGAGCTTAGGGGTCGTGTATAAACGCCCTAAATGGCATGTCCATGCAGCGCTGTATCAGTCCTGCCCAACCAAGCCAGTATTCCCACCCATTTGTTTCTGCCTGTAGCTGGAACTCTGTGTGCACAGGGTCTAAACCCTTACCCAGCATGAGTGAAAATTAGAGGGAACATTTGTTTTCACCTATAAAGCACTGAATGATTTGGGATCTCAGAATGCCTACTCTCATCTAGAACTGCGTGTCCCACTCATTTTCCACAGGTGGGTTGACTAACACTGAGGGAGGTCTAGAGGGAGCCATCAAGGAATTGGGTCTTTTTGGCAGTCACAACCCATCTTTGGAATAATCGACAACCTCCTTGATATCTGTTAAGAAAATTCTTTAACATTTATGTTCCAGAGAGCTTAGCAGAATCAGACAATTTAAGATCTTGTGAGAGTACCAGCCTTTAATATTTATTGCCACCGGTTTGGTTTATTTTCAAACCATTTTAATTTTAAAATGTCCATATCCCTGTCATTTAGTTTAAGTTAGGTCACTTTGGAACACCTTGTTTATGTTTTTCGGTGTGGTGAAAGGCCCAGATTGGTTGCTTGTCAGGTGGGCAGTATAAACTGAAGACATAGAATTGATTTTATTTAAGATTCTCGAGCACTATAATGGGAACAAAAATGTTTATTTCTACATATCTTCATTTTAAATTCTGAGGTTTAATAAAGCAAAGGAAAGGAAAGGAAAATGTTCTGCTTTTACACTGCCCCATTTCACTTCAAGCACTCTCTGGGTGGTGTACAATTTTAATTATGCAGGCTACACATTGCCACCCCCAGCAAGCTGGGTACTCATTTTACCAACCTCGGAACGATGGAAGGTTGAGTCAACCATGAACTGTGTACCTGGGATTGAACCCCAGGTCATGAGCACAGTTTTAGCTGCAGTATAGGCATTTAACCACTGCATCACAATAGACTTCTTTTATTGTTTTTCTTAGCTACCGGTACCTTTTAAAAATCCATAGTTCCCTGCTTTCTAACCCATGCTTTAAGAGAAGAGATACTCAAAAGAAATAAATGACTGAATATGTGTAGAATTAAATCTGTCTTAACTGATCTAGCAGTTGTATTCTATCCCCAGTTTCATGTTATAATCTGTTAGAAATCTGAGAACTTTTTAGCTGGAAAGTTCTAGCGGGAAAGTTTGTAACAAGCAAATACTACTGCTTCTGCTGAGAGTGGTTATATCACAAGACTGCTGGCAATATAGAGTTATGACATGATTGTTCATATACCTTCTCACAGCTGTTTTCTATGTTAACATGGAAGGAAAGATAAAGGTGTGAAATTCTAGTGTCTCAACAAGGTGGAAGTTTTCATGAATGTATGTAAGAAAACAGCCAGCTTGCCACCTCAGCCATGAACAGACCCCAGGGTTTCAAGTGTCTAAAGCATTGTCTAAAACATCATAGAAGAACTATGGTAGATTTCAAAAAGATGTGAAGAGGTTATGAATCACAAAATTATCTGCAGTCTGTGTGGCTTTTTGAGGCTAAACTGAGGGCAACATAGCATTGGTGGATACTGCTTTGGTGTCTGAAAACTGCTTGGGACTCTATACATAGCACTGATACTAATAGTTATTTTTCAGATTCTCCAGATAGATGGTGAATATTTCAAGCATCCAGATGTGTTACATCAGGGGTGTCCAACTTTGAGCCCGTGGTCTACTTTTTTTCTCCCAAATGGCCCTGCGGACTATTTTGATCTCCCCAAAGGCTCATGTGGCCGACTTACAGGAGTGCACGTGTGGCCGCCTGGCCAGGCTGGAGAGTGCTGAGCCCACCCAGCACCCGGCCTGGCCCTCCTCCCCCCCCCCCCCCCTCCTCCATTGTTGTGGTTACTGCTGCAACTGCTTGGTCAGGCCAGAGCATGCCGAGTGCACACAGCACCTGGCCTGGCCCTCTTTCCACCCTCCCCTCCCCCTGTGTCACCATGGCTGTTACCGCAGCCACATGGCCACTCAGCCAGCCCAGAGAGGGCCAAGTGCATGTGGCAGGACAGCCTAGGCCCATGGTGGTGAACCATTGGCACTCCAGATGTTTTGGACCACAGCTCCCAGGATTCCGAGCCTAGACTGCCAATGACAAAGGACTGTGGGAGTTGTGGTCCAAAACATCTGGAGTGCCAAAGGTTTGCCACCCCTGGCCTAGGCCCACCCCGAACACGCCACAGCTGGCAGCAGATCAGGAAGCTTGCAGCAACCTGGCAGGCTACTTCCAATGGCCCCATGGGCTACCGGTCACCCACGGTCGGCACATTTTGCAGGCCTGTGTTACATAGTTCACCAATTGTGCAACTTGTGTTGGCTGCAAGCTGAAGACAACCCCACAGAGGGTAATAGTACTACTTACAAGTAAGCAGCTGCACAATTCCAAAGTATTATTTGTCCATCTCAGCAAAAGATTGTACAGCTGTAACCCATACACTGATTTAATAACTCATTTTAGAAACGACCCAAATCATTGCTGCACAACTACATTCAGGGAACTAGAAGTTACAAAATTTTACATCTGAACTATTGAGTAAGAAATAGCTAGTGATTTAAGAGGATGATTCCACATGCCGTTTGCAGCATCAGGACAAGTGAATTCTAAGTCTCCATTACATAGTAAAAGAGTGGCTGTGGGTGGAGGCATATGGGACTGTCTTCCTTATGAAAACCAAGACCTACTGTGGAAAACTAGCAAGCTGGGCAAAAGGATCTAGGTCAGTCTTCTTCTTGGACACGCTGTCCTGTGTGTTTTCTATGGAGAAAAATTTAACCTTATTAACTCCTAGGTAAAAATGTAGGGCACATACATGCTTAAAAGCTCACCTGCACTTTCTGAATGAGGGCTGAATTTAATGCCAATGATTCTGTATTTGCAGAATTACTGTGAGATCAGTTATAGTTCCACATGTGGCTCCATGGCAAAAATAATTTAAGGGGTGTTACACTAACCCCACGCTTATCACGGAGGTTAGGGGCCAGGACCCAACCCATGATAATGGAAAAACTGTGATATGCGAGTGCTGGGATGGGTCAAGACTGGGGGCCTAACTGGTGGCTCCTACACTTACCTGAGGACTGGTGCTCACCCCCCCCCCAACGGGCCTTCAGTGAGCTTTCCAGACCTGTTGAAGGCCACAGATGTGGTTTCTGGTGGTCTGGAAGTCACCGCGAAATGGCGGAAGACCACTGTACCCAGAAATCAGGTAGTGTTATTGGTTATGTTGTTTGCTCACCAAATTTACAATTCCATAATGTAAGTAAGAATTCCTAGATCAAATAGGAAATGATGACTTCCCCCTACTCTTTTCTCCCTCTGCATATGGCTTCCCTACCTGTGTTCTTTTTATTGAAGGATTTAATGGAAGGAATGATTGTAGGAGGGGAGGATTTCATATCATCTGTCTCAGAAGGCATCCGCAATGCCATATAAACATGGTATGTGGTTCATTGATGGCACTGTGTGATTTTGCAGAGGAGGGGGAAAGACCATGTCTGTACCTGTTTCCACCTAGATGGAGCCATCGTTCCACCTTAAGAGCTGTCACACACTGCTCTGGCCTAGCAGTAGGGCATGCATTCTTTTTGGCACACCCATTGTTAAGCATGTTTAGCCAAGACATAGCACTCTCTAACAGCCTCAGCTTCCAACTGATTACAAGGAAGAATGAGGAAAAATGGAATGGCACCAACAGAGGGAGACAATGGCATTGAATAATAATAATAATAATAATAATAATAATAAATAATAATAATAATAATAATAATAATAATAATAATAATAATAATAATAATAATAATACCCCACATGTGGACTCTGTAAAGAAGCAGATGAAACTGTTGTCCATATATTGAGTTGTTGCAAGAAAATTGCTCAGACTCATTACAAACAGCGTCATAATGTAGTTGCTCAAATGGTCCACTGGAATTTGTGTCAGAACTATCATCTGCCTGTAGCAAATAACTGGTGGGATCATAAGCCTGAAAAAGTAATTGAGCATGAGCATGCAAAATTACTTTGGGACTTCCGAATACAGACAGACAGGGTTTTGGAGCATAATACCCCAAATATTGTGATTGTGGAGAAGAAAAAAGTATGGCTCATTGATGTTGCTATACCAGGTGATAGTAGAGGCACCGAGAACAACTTGAAAAAATTTACCTGATATAATGATCTGAAAATTGAACTTCAGAGACTCTGGCATAAACCAAGACAAGTGGTCCCAATGGTAACTGTCATGCTGGGTGCGGGGCCTAAGGAGCTAAACAAGTATTTAGAAGAAATTGGAGTTGACAAAGTCACCAGCAGTCAGCTGCAGAAAGCCACCTTACTGGGATCTGCGAGCATAATTCGCTGATACATCACATAGTCCTAAATGCTTTCGACTAGTGATTGGTAATACAAATTCCAACACAGTCTGCTGTGTGATATTTTAATAATAAATTTATCTTCTCCTGACTCTGCATGGAAAATCAAAGGAGGTGCTTAACTGACAGCTGATCGGGCTACAAGGGATTGTTTGCTGTTGGTTTGGTAGAAGCATGCTACATGTGACATCACTTCTACCTCCTGATGTCAACAGACTCTTTGTAGCCCCATCCACCCCATGCCAAAATGTCCAATCTGGACAGGCCCTCAGTGAGCCAGTCAGTTCACGATAGCTGGAATCCTCATCTTTTAAAGATGTAGCAAAGCATGATGAAAGGGCAGTTAGATCCTAATGATGATGGTTAAAATATGCCACTTTTTAGAAGGATACTTTTAACAGTATCATAAACCTGGATCAGTATTTTACGAAACAAACAAGACATGCCAAAAGGAATTAAATAAATAAAATTCCTTTTTTTAAAAGGAATTAATTGGGAGAATATGGCAGCTGAAGTCAGATGCAAACCTAGAAGCTTTAGTTTTTCATTGTTGAAGAAGGTGTAGTAATGTTCTTCAGAAGAAAAACATGGAGTTTGATCCCATTCAGTGGGAAAATCACAGTCTTGCACAACAGGAATGGAATGAAAGGAAGTTCTGGGGACCTGAATGTTATAAAGGGTAATAAAGGGTAATTGGATTATGTCAATGGATTCCTCCTAAAATATGGCATATCTACTTCAGATGTATTTTGGGAAATTAGATCGTTGTCAGTTGTACTGGTTCAGTCTCCATTCAGAAT
This sequence comes from Phrynocephalus guinanensis, assembly GCA_037367245.1. Taxonomy (NCBI): domain Eukaryota; kingdom Metazoa; phylum Chordata; class Lepidosauria; order Squamata; family Agamidae; genus Phrynocephalus; species Phrynocephalus guinanensis. The sequence goes on from CM074740.1 coordinate 6,706,376, forward strand.
TAAAGAGTAACCCAGAACAGTGGGTACCTTTCTAAAGCAACATTATAGAGTTCCCCCCCCAGATAGTTGGAAGTTACATCTAATTTGCTCAATTTGTGAGAAGGAGTAGTAAATAAACTGGTAAGTCACAGAATTCTCAGGCAATCTGAATATTAATTCTAAGACTTTGAATCGTTTTTTTTTTCTTCTCCAGAGGTTTTTCTGAGCAACTGGATTTAGGAAAAGCTGAAGTACAGCACATTACACATTGGTTCTCCATCTTTTGATCCATAAATGATGGCTCAAGGGGGCTTTTATGTATTTAAACATCATAAGCTAATAGGTAGGTCAGTATTGAAGAGATCAATACTGATAAGCAGTTCTCTTCCTGAGGAAAATGTGTATGACAAGGGAAGTTGTTGAAATGAGGGTTGTTTTTTCTTGTTCAAATACGGCATTAACAATCTTGTCAATGAACTAACTTGTTCAGAATACTTTCTTTCTGGGATGGCAACTGGGAACTTTGTGATACAGAATGAAGATGATGAAGGGGGATAAGGAAAAACTTTAATATGCATTGTAATGTTTGCCAAATAAAATTGTGGATGACTTTACAATTAGCTCGGTTACATTCAAGATTATCATTTCAGTAGATGTCCCTCTGAGTATACTTGGAGGATAGAGTGGGAGCAAGAGGAAGTTTTGGACTTTGCCCAGATTCAACATAGCAATGAAGTATGGAGGTTTAAGATATGACCATGCAAGAGATCTGTTAGAACAGGTTTCCAAGATGCACGTTGGAAAAAATTCACAGGAATTGAAGCACCTCGCCTTAGAGTGAGAGAAGTTTAGTGTAGTCATTAGAGCGTAGAAGGTGCTCTTGTAATCTAAAGAGTTCTGGTTATTGACAGAGGATCCATTTTCCAAATCTATCTTCGGATGGAAATGTAAGAGTAGATTTAAACGGAGAAGAAAGTTTGGGTCAATATGTGTTCAGAGCTGATTGTTTTGAACAATGCACTGCCTAACACTTTTGTTGTTTCTGGAGATAAAAATGAAATTGAGAGATTGGCAATAAAAAAGAATATTCATACGCTGGGGATCATAATATCATTGATTAAAGTTGATTAGGAAATAACTGACCACCTTAAACTCTTATCTTTGCTTTATTGTGAACCACATTTACTGAACAAAGTTTTCAAACCGTGTCTACAAATTTTGGGATAAAACACAGGTAGATACATGAAACTGACAGTTGCATATCTGTGGTGTAGAAGAGTTGAAGCATATTCCACATTAGAATGTCTATATGGAAGATTTGTTCAACTTAACTTGCTCCCATTATAAGGGTCCTTTTTGTTTTGTCCATGCATCACAGAATTGAAAGTGGTATTAGCAGAGCCAAAGTAAGACCAAAAAAACTTTACTTTATTGAGCTCCCCACCCCACCCCTTTCTTATGTTCAGTTTTCTCAGATTTATTCAGCTGTATCTATGCTGATCAATGTACTTTGTGGACATGTCTCAGAACACATTTGCTTGTAGGTGTATTTCTGCAAGTCAGTCTTCCCCCATTTGTCCCTTGCTTCTACTCCCACCTTTTTCTTTTTCATCTTCTTGTTGAACTGTTGGGATATCAGTTGTTGTTGCCTTCATCTTTTAAAATTGCTTAGCAAGTTTGAGTAATAGTAATAATTGCATGCCATCAATTCTGACTAGAGATGGGCACGACTAGGAATTTTTTTTTCCGAGTTGTCGTTTTTCGGGGCAGGTCCGTTTCGGGTCGTTTCTGTTTTTCACGAAAATTCGCAAAAATTAGTTGTTTCGTTTTTCGTTTCTACCGCGATTTCGCGCAATTTGATGTCCGACCGAGACTTGCGGTGGCGGGGAGCTGCGGGCGCAGCGTGGGCGGCGGTGGCGGGGGTCCATGGGTGGGCGGCGGCAGCGGCAGGGGGGGAGGGGTGGGCGCGCGGGCGCGCGGGTGCGCGGGCGGGCGGGCGTGGGTCCCGCAAATGAGCAGGTGAAAAACAGGTATGCTTCCCCTCTTCGTGAGCCACAGTTGGCAGCCCAGTGGAAAAGCTCAGCCCACATGGTGTATGACTCTGAGGCCTGAGTGCAGTCTGAAGTGCAGTCTGAAAAAGGGACTGCAAGCCAGAGGGTCTTCCTCCACAGCTGTGTGCTGCTTTCCCGGTAAACTCCTAGCAGGCCAGCACAGCCATGTTCCCTTCTCAGTGAGTGACATAGCTTTGCAGCCCACGGAAGACAGTAGGCCTGAGAACCACAGAGAGCCACTAGCATGCCCTTTGTACTAGTGAATCACAGTTCCTACGACTCTAAGAGACAAGCCTGGAACTCTCAGGCAAACTCTACTATTTGAAATTATAAATGGTGACAGTCTGTGCCACCAGCATGGCAGTAACTTGTACTACTTAGTGAGCCACAGTGAATGGCAGCCCACTGAAGACTAAGTAGCGGTCCAGAGGCTGACAACACTCCCATACAGCGGCACTACTTCCTGCAGAGGCCTGTCACTGTCCCAGGCAGAGTAGAGTCCAAGGGTGCTTTCGCATGTGGTGTCTGCGCAAGCCACTTGAGGAGAGCAAGGCAGAGTTCTGCCTAATCACGGGCCCACGGCTGTTTTCTAGCACACAAGCACAATGCCCTTCTCAGTTGGTCACAGTGTTTGGCAGCCCAGAGGACAGAATGGCGGAGGCCAATCACCTTGAGTCTGGTCTGGCACCACACGGCCAGCGAATGTGAGCCCAGTCAGCCAGCCCTTCTTAGTGAGCCACAGTGTCTTGCAGCCCAGAGGACAGAATGGCGGAGGCCAATCACCTTGAGTCTGGTCTGGCACCACACGGCCTGCGAATGTGAGCCCAGTCAGCCAGCCCTTCTTAGTGAGCCACAGTGTCTTGCAGCCCAGAGGACAGAGTAGGGGAGCCCAAAAGGGCTGAGTCTGAGTGCCACAAAGACTAGTGGCCTAACCCTATAGTCTACTCCTTTTGCAAGGGAACCCCTTTGTTTCTAGGGTCACACAGTACCCAAAAATCTACTCCTTCCACAAGGGAAACCCTTTGTTTCAACGGCCAGGAAAATGCCCTTCTTTGTGAGCCACAGTTGGCAGCCAAGTGGAAAGAGTGGCGGAGGAAAAAGAGCTAGGCCTGTGTGAATTACAAACTCACACAGTCAGTGTGCGTCAGAGTATCCAAACATGGAGGCTGCCTTGTCCCTCCCTTCACAGTGCATTGCAGCTCAGAGTGAAGAGTAGCGGAGGCCAGAAGGCCTGACTAGAGGAGGCGGAGGGGGAATCTCCTAGTTAGGAATCCCCCCTCCCTCTGCCAAGTGCCAACAGGGATTCCCCAACCTAGATTGTGGAAAGAAGATTAGAACCACCCCATGTGGGATGACAGAGTCCCCCAATTCTACGCTAAAAAGTTGTTGTTGATGATGATGATGATGATGATGACTGCACCTGATACAGTTCCGCCTAGAGGCGCGGGCAGCCGGGGTTGCTGCATGGGCAAGTTGGGGGAGTGGCCGACAGGGCGCATGTCGGCTCGGAGGCTGAACTTGAAGCACTGACTGAACCATGCTGTTAGGCTGAAGGTGAAGCGCCTAGAAGGCCTCCTCTAAGCCGGGAGTGCCTGGAGCCTGACAAGCAGACAGGGAGAAGACAGAGGTTGATTGAGTCTGAGTCTTAGACCACACCGGCTGCCGAAAGGACAGCAAGCCAGATTCTGAGTCTGACTCTTCCTTCCCAGCTGTGTGCTGGTAGACTGCTAACTGCCGGCCCGGCAATCTACTACCCTTCCCTTCTTAGTGAATCACAGTTCCCACACAACTCCAAGAGCCAAGCCTGGAACATAAACTGTTGTAATGGAGTGCTGGTCTGGCACACAACTACTCTTCCCTTCTTCGTGAGCCACAGTGTTGTCATCATTCATCAACCACAACCTAGAATTGCAGCCAGTAAGTTTTCTTGTCTGGGCCCGAGCAGGGGAGGATCATTGCGAGCTCCAGTACCCCAAGGAGCGGAATGGCCTGAGATCACCAGTAAACTGTCCTTCTAAGTGAGTCACAGTGATTGCTTCTGCCTCGGGAGGCAGAGTTTCTCTCACCAGTCGCCACCCCAGGAGACCACTTTTTGCCAACCAAGGAGACAGAGAGAAAGCAGGAGAACTGGGCTACTTCTTTAAGGCTGTAAGGAGGAGAGCTAGCCCCCAGCTACTCAGTCTTTGAGGTAGGTTGTTGTAAAGTGCTTCCTGACCACTTTGTAAGCAGATTGGCCCCAAAACCCCAGGGAAGGGAGGGAAGCAACAAGGAAGGCAGGTTTTGGGGTCTCACTCAGACCAGCCAATTGGAAAACGGGGGGAAATAGGGCCAATACAGTCAGACCCTTTCCAATGACACTTTGAGTGGTCCTGCCTGGTTTGGAGTCAGGCAAGGGCTAGAAAAATTGGGCCACTAATAGCACCCTTCAATTGTGCATGTGTGTGAGAGAGAAGAATACAGGAAGGCAGGCAGTCAAGCAGGCAGTCAAGCAGGCAGTCAAGCAGGCATTTAGGCACTCGGCAGGTAGTCACAGGGCCAGCCAGGCAGGCAGGCTTGTAGGGAGGCAGGCAGGCTTGCAGGTGGGCAGGGAGGATTGCAGGCAGGAAGTTAGGTTACAGGCAGGAACTTAGGTCTTGGAGTGTTGGGGTAATCCCAAGGTGGAAAGGTTGAAGCAGATGAAAGTCAAACTTTCCACCGTCTCCGGGTCCAGGCGACAGCGGCGCGGCCTCAGGACATCTCCCATTTGGGAGAAGACATGCTCACTCTGGACACTGGTAGGTGGGATGGACAAGAGGTCCAATGCCAGAGTCGAAAGAGCGGGCCAGAGGTCTGCCTTTCTGGCCCAGTAGTGGAGTGGGTCCGAGGTGAGGGGTTGGAGGGGCTCGGCCATGTACTCCTTCACCATGGTCAGAGCGGGGTCTGGTTCTTCTTCCTCCCTTGCCTCCACTGAGGAGGAGACTGCCATGGCTAGGGCAGAGGCCAGGTAGTTGGCTGCTGGAACGGAACCTGGTCTCTAGGTGTACGCTCCTGGAGTACAGAAGGATGAGGATCCTTGCGAGGACTCCTCTTCTGCATCGCTCTGGCTTCCGTGCGCCCTCTGAAACGCCTGGCCCTGATCGGAGAGAGCCCTGACTTGACGGCATACCTCCGTCTTCCAGGATTTCAGTTCGGCAGCGCTGCCCGCCAGGGAACCCTTGACATGAGGGTCGCACAGGCACACCATCTGGCACACGTTTTCCCTTCTTAGTGGGCCAAGGCGGGTATCCACGCTGGTCAGCAGCCTGTCTGCCAAGGCCCTGCTCTTTGGGAGAAGATTGGCTTATTCCCGGATACTGGTCTCTAGGCGTTGGCGAAGGGCATTGACCAGGGGGAGTACGTGGCCCAGGCTGGCGTTGTAGCTGCTGAGGACGTGGGTGGTCTCCTCAAAAGGCTGGAGGATACCCATCATCTGGGAGAGGGCGAGCCACTCGGTAGCACCAATGTCCAACTCCCTCCCCTCATGCAGGACTGGGGTGGTTGACATGACGTATTCCACCACTTCCTTCTGCTCCACCAGGTGCTTGACCATTTCGTGGGTGGAGTTCCACCGGGTGGTCACGTCCTGGATCAGGACGTGCTCTGGTCGTTTCATCTCCGCCTGCCTATCATGCATCATCCTGGATGCCTTGACGCTGCGAGAGAAGTGCCCCACGATCTTCCGACACTTGTCCAGCAAGGCCTTGGTCTCCCGGGTCCCCTCACTCCAGGAGTCCTTTGCTGCACCCAGGCCAATGGCATCGCCCACCACTAGATGCAGTTTGTGTGCTGCGCACACGATGCCCTGGAACCCTGCCCCAAGAACCGCGTTGGTCATGTTACGGCCCGCATCAGTAACCATGACTCCGCGATGGACCTGCCCCTCGGTCCCCAATCCCCACTCTCGCATTGCTGTCTTGAGAATGTCAGCAATGTTGATCCCTGTGGCGTTGTCCTCCATGCTTTGGGTCTGGAGAAGCACCACCCTATACCCTCTTGGGGTGCTGCCTTGTGCCTCCCCCTGCAGCTGTTCATGGGATGTCCGGGGCTCAAGGACCTCCTTGGGTTGCCACCAATGAGCCGTCAGAGAGAGGTATCCGTGGTGCCCACCGGTCCAGAGGTCGGAAGTGAAGTGGATCTTCCTCCCTCTGGCCGCCTGCAGCAGGGCCCGGATCCTGTCCCTGACAGACTCATAAAGGGAGGGAAGCACCCGCCTGCTGAAGGTACGCCGGGATGGAGGCTCGTACCATGGAGCCACGTGCTTCATCAGGTGCCTGAAGCCTGATGACTCCACAAAGGAGAGGGGCAACCCGTTCATGGCCACCATTTCACCCACCACTCGAGTGGTGGTCTCCTGTGCTTTGGCCCTATTTCGCTGGCTGACAAAACTCCCACCCAACAGCCCCACTTCCTGCAGAGTGGCCTGCCTCTTCCCACTCTCACTAGCGGAGCTGTGTTTTTCTTTCCCTAACCCTTCTTCCCCTCTCTTTCTCCCTGAGGAACAAGGGCCTGACAGGGTTCCAGGCAGAGTCCCAGGGTGCTTCCTCATCAGGTGGCTGCACAACCCACTTGAGGAGAGGTGTTTGGGGTCATTCCCCCTGCGCAACACCACCCCGCATATCTTGCACACCGCCATCCTTGCGTCTTGGGGGTTGTTCTCAAAATGCTCCCAGAGACACCCGCGTGGCTTACAGAAAGTACCGCCCCCTCTGTTATTGCCTGCCGCTGCTGTGGTGGTGGTGTGGTCTGTCCCCTGCCTGGAAAGTACAGTACTACTGCTGTCACTGGTGGTACTCTGGGTGGAAAGAGGGCTGCTCCTTCCAGCACTGCCTGGAGCCTGCCTTAAGTCTGTCCCTGCCAACAGGTCCTCAGAATCTTGCATGTTTAGATACAAGGAGCCCAAGTCTGATTCTGATGCCATTTCAGACTCAGAGCCCTTGTCTTCTTCCTGATTAAGGGTGGAGCTGTCAGGTAACGGAGATGGGACTTGGTACGCCTCATCCATGCTTCCCTCGGTGACAGACGATGGCACAGTGCTGCTTGTGCCACTGGCACTGCTACTCGGGGAGGGAGTTGCACCAGTATCACTTTCTGCACTACTTCCTGTCCCTTCCCTCAGAAACGTGCCCCTATTTATCTTAGTGGGGGTCCCCCTGCCCTGCCCTCTTGCTGTGCCACCCCTCCTCATTTTTCTCACTTCTCTTTGCTCAGGCCAGGGAATGTATAATGTGATAGTAAAGAAAAGCACAAACGAACTGTGCAAGTGAGTGAACTGTAACTTCTTCAAAGATGTAATTGGATTGTGTATGTAATTGTAGACTAGACTGCCAAGTAAATGAGTGAGATTGACTCACAACAACAGCCCAACACCCAAGCTAATAGATGCAAGCAAGGGGTGTGTCGAATCTGGCAGCACCCGGACCCAACTTTCACAATGCACTGCACAGGGCAAGTGTAACTAAGAGAACTGTAACTTCTTCAAAGATGTAATTGGATTGTGTATGAAATAGTAGACTGCCAAGTAAATGAGTGAGATTGACTCACAACAACAGCCCAACACCCAAGCTAATAGAAGCAAGCTAGGGGTGTGCCAAATCTGGTGGCAGAACCCAACTTTCACAATGCACAGGGCAAGTGTAACTAAGAGAACTGTAATTCTTCAAAGATGTAATTGGATTGTGTATGTAGACTGCCAAGTAAATGAGTGAGATTGACTCACAACAACAGCCCAACAACCAAGCTAATAGAAGCAAGCAAGGGGTGTGTCGAATCTGGCAGCACCCAGACCCAACTTTCACAATGCACTGCACAGGGCAAGTGTAACTAAGAGAACTGTAACTTCTTCAAAGATGTAATTGGATTGTGTATGTAATTGTAGACTGCCAAGTAAATAAGTGAGATTGACTCACAACAACAGCCCAACACCCAAGCTAATAGAAGCAAGCTAGGGGTGTGCCAAATCTGGTGGCAGCACCCAACTTTCACAATGCACAGGGCAAGTGTAACTAAGAGAACTGTAACTTCTTCAAAGATGTAATTGGATTGTGTATGTAGACTGCCAAGTAAATGAGTGAGATTGACTCACAACAACAGCCCAACAACCAAGCTAGTAGAAGCAAGCTAGGGGTGTCCCAAATCTGGTGGCAGCACCCAACTTTCACAATGCACAGGGCAAGTGTAACTAAGAGAACTGTAACTTCTTCAAAGATGTAATTGTAAAAAAATATTCTATAGAGGTGGGTGGATGCCCTTCAACAAATATGTTTGTTTGAGTGCCTGACTGCAAATAAATGAATGAGGTGTTGGACAAGTGAAAGAGTAAGTATAAGTAAGCAAAATGTAATTGTAAAATTTTCTATAGAGGAGGGTGCCCTTGCCTTGTTGCCAAATGCCAACAAATGTGTTTGAGAACTTTGAGTGCACTGGTTGGCGAGGGGAACTCTGCCTACTCAGTCTGTACTCTATAGTTTAATCCACAGCCTCCAACCTCCCCTTCTAAGCACTAGTACTGGACCTTGGATGTTGCTTGCAAGTTGCCACTACTTTAGAAAATAGAAAATAAATGGTAGTATAAAAGTATAAACTGCTACTAGGGTAGGGTAGGGTTGCCTGATTCTCTTCCCAAACCCCAATCACCACAGCAGCAAAGCTGTAGGCGCAGGGTAAAAGGACCTTGGCCAAGTAAATGTGAACTTGGTGGGAAATTGGGATAGAAAAGAAATGGTATGGTAGTATAAAATAATATATTTTCAAAATAAATCCGCAGCACCTCCCCTCCCCCTTGAAGCAAATATAAGCAAATGAAAAAAGGAAATCTTCCTCCAAAATGCAGAACACAAAAAAGAATAAACTCTGCATTGCTATTCCCCACAGGGAATGAAAGAAATTATAATTTTTTCCAAAAAATTCAATTCAATTCCCTCCCTGCCTTACGAGACCGCGACTGCGACCGCGAAATCGAAACTAGACTGAGCGCAGCAATCCAGCCCTGACCACCCTCCTCCACCAAGATCCAAGCCCAGACTGCGACGGACTGGGACTGCCTCGCCTTTTTATGCCCTCTTGCACATCCAGAAGTGTCAGTCAAAACCTGGCCATGCGATTGGTGGAATGGCTCCGAAAATTTGCATGGTCCCATCCCATGGCCAGGCATCATTGCGCAGGTGTAAAAAAATAAATTAAGAAAAAAATAAAATAAAATCAACGGAGACGTCTTTTGGCAAGACAAACCCACTGCTGCTACTGTAAAAATTCAAGCGTTTAAAATAGGTAATTTTCACATGTTTCTGTGGTGCTTTGGTGGGTTTTTGGGCCACGATTTAAAAAAAATATATTGCGGTCGCCATTTTGGATCCCCCCGCCTGCACAACGCATGGCAAAGGCTGACGAGACGATGCCCCCCCCGGCCTAGTACCAGCAGCGCAGCAGTAGCACTAGTAGCCAAGGAGAGGGGGGAACCCCCCCCCCCAAATAAAACACCCCTCTGGCCTAGGTGCCCTCAGACAGTTTTCGCCTGCTTTTTTGGCCGGGAATCGGGTTTTTTTTTTCACTTTTAAAAACTTTTTTTCTGTGCTGCTTGGCATGGAGCAATCGCGCGATGCCAGGAACGACAATGACAAATCAGACCCAATTATTCTTTAGTCAGTTCAAGTTCGAATTCTGGCGGAGTAATTCCCATTACCGTTTCCGTTCAGTAACGGAAACGAGTAATGGAAACAGAAACGGGAATTCCGCTAAGTCGTGCCCATCTCTAATTCTGACTGATGACTCCATTTCTAGCATTTTCTTGAGAGACAGTACTCAGAAACGGGTATTTTTGCACACATGATATGGAAATGCAAGAAAATATGAACATTTTGGAAGAAAGTAGAAAATTGGTTATCAGAAATTACAAAGGAAAGGATTGAGCTAAAAATAGATCTTCTTAGGGTTAGTAGGTAGAGAAAAAATGGAGAGGCATAAAAAAGATTGTGTACTACGTGATAGCAGTGGCTATAATGGTATTAACATGTGGATAGAAGGAGGAAGAAAAATGGAAATATGATAAATGGAAAGATTATATACATCAATTTTTTTCAAAATGAATGGATACAAATCACGCAAGAAGGAAAGACAGAAGGGAAACATAGAATTTTTAAAGGAGTGGGAGAAATATGTAAACTGGATAAAAGGGAAGCCTGAGAACGAGAAATGGGCTAGACTATTCCATCATGCCTTAATAATGTTTAATATGAAAGGGTAGTGGAATTTGTGCTTGCTGGGGGGGGGGTAGGGAGGGTTAATGAGGAAGAGACCAAAGGATGGTGTAATGTTTTTGGAATAGTATAAGGACTCAAAATGTATGTTGTTAGTTTCTCAAAAATCAATTAAATAAAAAAATAAAAAAGAAGTGGTTTACTGTTTGTTTCTTTTTTTCCCCTGGAACTAAATCGGGACCGTACAGCTTGTCCAAAACTACATGGCCTGTCTCTTCTGCTGGGAGTCATACTGCGGATTCGCCTGACATGTGGCTCTGTAGCCAGGTATCTAAGCTACTAAACCAATTGCCTTGTTTAGGCACTTAAAATGCAACATATTTTAATGTTATAGACAGTCATCCCTATTTTCTCTCTGGAGTTAACATTAAGATAAGGTTTTATTTCCCAGACCATTTTGAGTTTCAATTCCACTCTCCTTTCCCTTCCCTCTCCATCGTGTGTCACCTTGCTTGGTTCTTCTGCACGGCTTTCCGCTTGGCTCCCAGTTCATGCCAGCCTATGTCACAGTTAGACTACAATTCGTCTACCTCTCAATACCAGCGGTGCTGGGTGAGTGCCTTTCTTCTAAGCTTCCACAGGGTTGACAATTGTTGAAGGCAGGTTGTAAAACGATGGCTCTTTATGTTCTTCAGAAGCAGGCAGTGAGTGCTTGTAGCAACTCTGATAGGAACAGCAGGGCTATAGAACTGTCTGTCTCATAGATGTTTTTAAATCAATGACTGCCTTTTCAGCTAGTTCTTCTTTAACGTGTGTCTGGACAGGTCACTTCAGCATATGGCTGCCCTCATGTGGAATTTATCCTCACACAAACCCAGTGGGGCAGGTCAGGACTGAAAGTGCCTTACTCAAGGTCATCCAGTGATTTTGATTGGTCATGTCTCCCGTCCCCTGCAGCCCCGCAGGAATTATTGCACTGACGTTGCTATTAGAGGGAATGATGATATCAATGAGGGAGCAGCTGCTTGGTTTGTAGCTGCCAACATGCCTTCTTTAATAGAACAAATGAAGGTGCAGGAATTGTAGCTTCATAGGAGTTGGAAAGATGAAAGTCATCTGCTCCAATTTCCTACTCAGTTTGAGTTTTTTTTTTATATAGGATGCCATTCTTTATGGGTGGCTGTCCCACTATTTAAGTACTTGAGAGAGAAATGATGGAGCTAATGGTTTTGTTTTGTTTTGTTTTGTTTAATTATGTTGCATATTTCATTGGGGGGGGGGGTTTAAGAGTGTGTGAAAAGTGTATAAAAGTTTAAAATGACTGCTCCATAGCTACTTTTGTTATCTTGCTCAATGGTACATTTAAAATACGTACATTTAATGGTATTTTTACATAATGGTTGTATCTGAAGCCCTAGTCAGTGTGAACAATTTGACAAGATATACAACTTCTAACACAAACTGCTCCTGTAGTTGAAGAGTTAGAACCTGGAAAACTCTTACTTTTAATTATCCATGCTGTTGTAATGTGCTTGCCCTCTTTCACTCTCAGTTCCATTCACTCTTGTTAGCTGTGATTGCCAGTGGCTGGGAAGTCCGGTATATAGAGAAACATTTTGGGTTTATGTAGGCCTTTAAGCCCTTCACACTCACTGAACTTTAATCTGCCAGGACTTGGAAATTTCCAATTAGCACCTTGCCAATATGGCAGCTTCTGCTCTTGGAGCTCTGTGTAGACCTAGCTCTCCATCCTGCTGAACTCCTGCAAACTGATGTCTGGACAGATACAATGACTCATCCAGAGAAAACCAATTTAATAAACTATTAACACACTGCATTTCAAACCGTATTTCTCCTGCTGTGTAGTTGAACCTGGATTCACCTTCAGTGCTTGGGACAGTTTCAAAATGCATAGGTCTACAGCAGGCATGTCCAAACTTCAGCCCTCCAGATGTTTTGCAACACAACTCCCACAGTCATTTGCCATTGGAAATACAGGCTTGGAACTCTTGGAGTTGTGGTCCAAAACATCAGGAGGGCCGAAGTTTGGACATGCCTGGTCTACAGCATTGGTAAACATAGAGCAACGTTTTCATAATAAAACTACATAAATGCTTTTATTAGTCTGAAAACATATAAATTGGAAGTCTTCCTAGACCCAGCTCTTTCATGAAGACAGCAAATAGTCACCATGCATAGGTCAACCTTCAACCAACTCAGGCTGATTTCCCAGTTGTGCCCTTACTTGGAGGGGGAAATCCATGTTGGCATTGGCTCATATGTTGGTAATCTCATAGATAGACTACCGAAATGCCCTTTACATAGCACTTCACTGAAGCTCACTTGGAGATTGTAGCAGGTGCAGAATGTGGTAGCCTTGCTGATATCTGGCATGAGCAGGTTTGACCACATTTCTCCAGTCTTGACACACCCGCATTAGCTTGCTGTTCCTTTCCAAGCCATATTCAAGGTTTTGATGTTAGCATACAAAGACCTTAATGGTTTGGGGACTTGTTGCCTGTACAGCATCTCCCCCAATGAAATCTGCTCATCACACTTGTTTGCCCCAGGCCTTGCTCCACCAGGTGGCAACATCAAGAGGTAAAGAAAGTATCCACTAGGTCTCATCTCTTTGGAACTGCTTCCCGGTAGGGATTCATGAGGCCCCCTTCCTTCCCACCTTCAAGACAGAACTTTTGAAGGAAGAATTCAAATATATCCTTCATCTGTGATAGCTGTGGGATCATCTGCCTCACAGGGCAGCTGTAATACCATACAGTTCAGGTTTAATTCATAATCATGGCTTTCATAGTTATGTGTATTTTGAGTAGGGTTTTTTTTTCCTTTGACTGGGGGGGTAGTTTGGAATTGTTTATATATAGTTAACCATACAGAGTAGTGCATGTCAGTACATTCAGTGGTATAAAATGTCTGAAATAAATAAATAAAATTTCCTCACAAGTGAAGAAAACTTTAAGAAGTTAAGATTGGAGACATGTTTCTTTTATACCCGCCCATCACCACCCCACAAATGTTTTCACATCGTGCCAGCTTTCAGAGGAGCTACCTTTTCCTGTGTTCCCTTGAATCACAGGTGTGGGAATATCTCCTTACTAAGAAGATGACACTCAAGCATCATGTGAGGAGACCAGGCAGCTTCCTCTGATGGTGGGTGTAGTTGGTGCATCTGTGTATTGAAGTTAAGTGGGATTCATTTTCACCTGCTGCGGAGAAGGTGGCAAGAATAAAGCATTGAATCGTACGGGTGCCTTTATCCATTGGTTGGCAGCATTTATTATTATTTGTGCTTTTCCACTAGATACAGAATAGGAACTATTGATGTAGGGGAAAGTATATATATATATATATATATATATATATATCATGCTGAGGTGCTTTCTTTGGAAACGATTTCCTTGTTCAGGTCCATATCCGCTTCCCACCCAATATCTGTTTCTTCAGCTTTAATAAAATGTGTGTAAGCAAAGGCTTTTAAATCCCCAGAGGTCTGGTTCGGTATCACGACTTACTAACTTTCTCTCTTCTTTTTAATATCTGTGCTCAGGACAATGGTTCTCCAGATGCACCCGGTTTCAATTTTTAGACTGCATTTCAGTTAATTTTCTGCCAGAGGTTTTAGCCTCTTCCTTTCCCTTCATATTGTTTCATTCCAGGTTTGCTGTCTGTGCAGATGCTCCTTAATTAACTGCCTATGTGTAGTTTGGCTGCTCTGCTACTAAACAAAGTGTATTAAAAGATGAACAAGAAAAAGAGGACTGGGTTGTAGATCTGAATGGTGTTACTGTAACCAGTGACCGGCAGAATTTAAACTCTCTTATTATATGCAGTTGACTAAAAAGTCTATGGCTTTGATTTCAGATGGTTTTAAAAGACTGAAAACTTTGTGGTATCAAGTTGAGAGGACTGTTCATATAGTAAGAGTCCATTCACAGAGTTTACTCAAGGCATATTCCCATGCTGTTCTAGTTACATACAATTCTAGTTATATTTGACTGCAGGAATTATGCAGACAGGACAGCTTGGCTCCTTCCCATGTAAGTGCCACTTTCACAAAATATCTCCCTGGGATGTCTGTGATGATTCTCAGTTATCCAGGTGAGTTTATCTGGAAGATGAGTCATGGCTACTGGACTTCTTTTTGAGAGATAGAAACATTTTGCTGCTCATCCGAACAGACTGATGAAGCTGTTTGGATGTGCAGCGAAACATTTCTATCTCTCAAAAAGAAGTCCAGTAACCATGACTCAACTTCCAGATCTCCCTGGGATTGACCCCAAGGCGGTGCAGTTTCCATTCATTTGAATGGGACATGCAAATGAAATCTTCCTGCACCGTATCACAGAACACAGAGTATGTACAGCAGAACCTCTAAATCTACGAGAGTATTTACAGGTTTCAACTATACATGATCTGAAGATATCTGGTGAAAAAACAATCCAGAAGTACTTATTTCTGCAATGTAATTACCAGAACAGGACATAAGAGGGAACCAGAGACTATGCTTTATATAGGTTCACTATTATCACACTGAGACCTAGAATGATCACTTCCTTCCTACATGGTCACTTCCTTCTAAATGTCCTGCCTCACTGACTGTTGGTTAGGATGAGATCCTTCAAGTTCTGAAAAAAGAAGTCATTGCAAGACATATCAGTCATTTCTTAATTTACCCTTAGTGGACATTCCCCCCTTGATTCCAGTATAGTTCAAGCTGTTTTTCTTTTCTTTATTTCTTCCATGAAATATTATGAGTAAGAATGCATTACCCACACCTTGGTGCGGCATTGTGGATTAAGACTTCAACTGCAGTGCCTTACAATTTCGCTCTCCAATGTTTTTTTTCTTGCCAAATGAATACAGGGGCTACCATATTCCCTTACCTGTATGTCTATGCAAAAGTACTCACTTTTCACAGATAATGATGCTGCTCCTGCTTTTTGCAACATCTGTTCCTTCTGAATAAGTAATATCCTTCAATAGCTATGGTACATTACAGTAGGACCCCATATTCACTGATTCATTAACTAGTGATTCAGTTATCCATGGTTGGCAGAGAAATAAATAAATAAATAATCCAGCAGCTGCAAAGCAAGCTACTGTTATGATAATCAGCAGTTGTAAAGGAAGCTTCTGTTGTAAAATGGCAGCCATAAAGCAAGCTACTGACAAAAACACCAGTTGGCCTGAAACCAATTCCCAGTGGGTCCTACTGTATCATCAAAATACCAAACCTCAGTTATGCCTTCTCATCACCCATATCTTTTGCAGCAGTATGAAGCCATCAAAAGTCAAGCATATTCCAGTGTTTTTCTTGCGGTTTTACTATGGAGTTTGCTAGGCACCACATAACACTCCTGGTTTCATAGCAACCAAGTCATTACAGTTAGTAGTAGGAACTGGCAAACCACTCCAGTATTCCTGCCAAGAAAACTCCATGGACATGGGGTTATGAGTCGGTCACGATTGTAATGACACAACACACACTGACCTTTGAGATTTTATCTGTCATCTGCCAATATTTAGTTGACCTCTTCACTGGATTTACTAGCCTTCTGCAAACACATCTTCAGTTCCCCTAAAGTGCAGTCCAGGTCTTTCTGATAGTTCTTGTTAAAGGACGCTTACAGTATACCAAACTGCAACTATTGACTTCCATCGTATTTAAGGTGGCATTTGTCATGGAGACCTTTCCCTTATACTAACTGAGCCCCAGATTCCCTCATCTTTCTATGCAGACACTCATTGTCAGATGTGATGCATTGACAGCTGCACCTCATTGTGTCAGTTGCCCATATGGGGGAATAAGACATAAAGACCAATGGTCTTGAGAAGCCTTGGGAACTTGTCAATAATAACATAGATCTGCATACATCACAATTTAGCAAGTATGGCTGACATGAAGCCTTCTCCTTTTTTTCTGGCTAGGGAGTTGCCAGTGACCACCATTCTTCAATACTTTCCCCTGCACCTGATGGTTGAGATACCTTTGTGCGTTTGAAGGGTTAAGGGGCTTTGCTTCCACCTAGCATAGCCCGCAGTAGCTGTCCTCCATCAGATTGCTCAGAGCCTTTTGTTGTTGTTGCAAAGGCAGTGAAATTGGTTTCATAGTACTAGTAGCTCATACTTCCTTCTGAGTCCCTTATTCCTAGCACTTTTCAAGGCTGTTTGTTCCCTGTTAGAAAATTAGCCTTCTCCCTTTATTGTTTCCTCCAGGGCCACCACGAAGCTTGAGGTTTCTCTTATGAAGACCTTGAGCACCCTCCAACTTTGGTAGTGATGTCAGCAGGACTGCAGTTCCCAAGCCAAAATATAAAGAGAATTACCGTAACTTTGCTTTAGGTGTTAGAAGCTATGCATGTTCCAAGTTGTGAGCTCAGCACTTTGGGAGGAACTCTATGAGAGAGTGTTCTGCTAAAAATATAATCAAATCCTTGTAAGGGGTCCAAGCACTGGGTCCAAAGAAATTCCCCAGAAATCATATCCTCCTCTTTGCATGGTCAGTCAATATTCTGGTTCCCTCATTATGTGCAACAAACATGGGCTGCCACTGTGTGTGCAAATGGCTAGCTGGAGCGCATTATCATCTGCATAACGGCATCCATTATCTGCAGACATTTTTCTCCAAGGAGGGATTTGCATAATGGTTGCACATTGCATGCACCACGACAGCACATCTGTGCATTTTTCTTATAAGTGTACACAAGCTCTTTGTTTGTTTGGAGCTATATTCCATGACATTTACAAGGATACTGTGGCACAAAATCCTAGGAATCTATCAGAAGTATATAATGACATGTAAATCTTAGATATCCATATTAAATATTTAATTTATTAAGGCAATAGCTCAAGCATTTACAATATTATCTCAAATGAACAATAACGTCAGAAAGAATTTTTATATTATAAACGTTCCCCAACAATATTTCAGAGCTAAGCTAAGTACAAAATGGTTGGCATCCCATCTTATGCTCTGCACTAAAATGGCTGTCAAACTATTCATTGAAATAACACCAACTGTATGTATCAACTGTAATACAATCTCCTTGCCCTTACCTTTGACCAGGGATTCCCCAGTGGCTGCTGAAAGCCTGGGAACATGTTTCATGGAACAGAGCTCTGCTCCTCAGCCTGAGAAGGTGCTGTGTCAGAGGAATCTGGCTTTCCAGCCAATGAAGCCTTTGCATGGAACTAGCCTGGGAAACTATTGAACAAGGCCTCGTGCCCAAATGGGTGCATCCTACCCTGCAGATCTTGAGCTTGAATAAGTCAAGCTTATTCTTGAGCTGACATGCATCAAATTGAGTCGTGCTTTAGCTTCTGGATGGAAATATAGTCAAACCAGTAGAAGTTCCTTCTGTATACAGTGGACCCTCATATAATTGTTTAACAGAAAATCCACTTAGAGGGGGAAAAAAATTCTGGAAATAGGGGGAATCGCTTAACAGAATTGCCTATGGGGCGAATCCGTACAACAGAAAAATGGTCGTGATTAAAGATTAATCCGCTTTTAATGCATTCCTATGGGAAAGTTATACAAAGGAAAATTTGCTTAACAGAATTTCATTTGGAATGAATTAATTCCTTTATACAAGGTACCACTGTACTATATACTTTGCTTTGTTTTGTGTTGTATTGTTTTACCTTATATTCTGCTGCAGGGTGTTACAGCATTCTCTGGGCAGTTTACAACATACCGTATATATTCGAGTATAAGTCGACCCGAGTATAAGTCGAGGCCCCTAATTTAACACCGCAAAACTGGGGAAACGTATTGACTCGAATATAAGTCTAGGGTGGGAAATGCAGCAGGGCCTGGCAGCTCCTCCTCTGTGAGCTGGGGGAGTGGTGTGTGTGTGTATGATGTTTAAAATGACTTTTATGCAAGAAACGCTCCCCCCCCCACACACACACACGTCAGAGACCTAGGTACTCATTTTGCCTACCTTGGAAGGATGGAAGGCTGAGTCAACCTTTAGCTGCCCACCTGGATCCAACAGGACTGAATTCGTGGTCATGAGCAGAGACTTAACTGCAGTTTAACCACTGTACCGTCTGTACAGCATGGGTTAAGAGAGAACTTGTTCTCAAACAAAGGGAGGGGGCGATAACCAAGTGGAAAGCTGAAAGAAACCCAAAAAGCATTGATTTTTTCCCCAATTATCCCATTCCTAAGTGTACTGTAACTTAAAACTACAAAACTTGTTTTGTAACTTAAAAGCAAATCAAACCCCAGAAGTACAGTTTTTGAGCCAAGGAAGCAGGCACTCATCTGTCCTCACTTTTTAAAAACATACAAAAATAATTTTCTTTGGATTTAATAATTTTTTTCAATAAACTTTAATTTACTTCCAGTCCTATGAACAGCTTGATGTTATTTATTTATTTATTTATTTATTTACTAACCATTTTCACATATGGCCTTTCTGTCAAAGCACAGAAAGTTGCATTTTTAAACTATTTGTTAATAGTCCAGGGACATGATACAAAAGGAAAGGGAAATATCAAGGCAAGAGGAAAATTAACCTCATATCAGCTCTTTTGCATGGCTATATAATAAAGATATACAGGGAACAAGAGGAAAGATCACTTTAGAAACAATTAAAGGAAATGGAAGAGGAAATGAATGAATTCTAGCAGAGACTGTAATGTGGAGTGGTCATCTCACCTTTCCATAAGATGCATCCACATGTAGACCGTTCTAGAATCAGAAGATCCAGATGGCAGAAGATTCCAGAATAGCTGAAAGAAGGTGATTTTATGGAGATGAAATGTTAACTTTTTGAAGCTCAAGCTGAAAGTGGTCATTACAGGCTAGCCGCTAGAGCTCTCCCCTGGAGGCTGAAACACTTACCACCAGTATACATTTTGCAATATGCATGCATGCCACCACAGAAGGGGGATATTTGGATTTGTCCAGGATTTGCACTCTCGTGGATGCACACTAGATGAGTGTAATGCTGATTCGTATGCTTTCCAGACCTACATCTGGCCATGAGTTTGTTGCCCAGACAGCAGTGATAACCCACTCAACTACATATGGGTAAAGCCAGGTGAGTGCAATCGGTGACGGCAGCCTCCTGGAAGGGAAGGAGGACCATGCTTTATAACTGTGCTGATGTATGTGTGAGATAATACAGTGATAGGGTGAGTGGACTGGGAAAGAGGCAAAGGAGGCAATGAAAATGGAAAGAAGGCAGGAGAAGAGGAAGGCAACATGAAAAGAAAAGGATAGATGAGATCACTAAGGAAAGCATTATCCATCTTTATTTTTTGCTTATTTTAGAATTGTTGGGTTCACCCCATCTTTTTCTCTGTATGTATGTGTGTCATATCATGGGGGGAAAGCATGGGATGTGTGTGGGGGGGGAGGGAAATTAAATAAGTGGTCTCAGTTGCCTTTTGTGAACTGGGGGTGTTCAGCTGGAACAAAAAACAATTAAAATGTGTGGTTCTTCTTCATGGTCTCTATGAGTCACATGGGGACACCTCTTGTACCTGCACAAACATCTTCAGAACATTCTACAGCCTAAAAAGAATATTACTGTACATGCTACCACTTCTCAATAATAATAATAATAATAATAATAATAATAATAATAATAATAATAATAATAATAATAATAATAATAATAATAATAATAATAATAATGAATTGAGGAGACTGCTGTGATAGACCTCCAGAATATTAAGGAACTGAGAAATGAAATTGCAGATATCCTAACAGTAATATGCAACTTGTCTCTTATAAAACAGCCAAAGTGTTGGAGGACTGGAGGATAATGGATGTCACACAAATTTTTTAAAAAGGAAGGGGCGGTGGGAGACTACAGGCCAGTTAGCCTGACATCTGTCCCAGGGAACATGGTGGAAAGCCTCATCCAAGAGAAAATCTTAAAACACATAGGAGAACAAACCTTGCTGAGAGAAAATCAGCATGATTTCTGTAAGTTTAGGTCTTGCCTGACAAATCTTTTAGAATTCTTTGAAAAGGTCAACAGGCACGTGGATTTGGGTGAACCGGTGGATATTGTCTATCCGGATTTTCAGAAGGCTTTTGACACAGTCCCTCACCAAAGGCTGCTGAGAAAATTGCACAGTCAGGGGATAAGAGGGCAGGTCCTCTTATGAATTGAGAACTGGGTGAGATCCAGGAAACAATGAGTAGGTATCAATGGGCAATTTTCACAATGGAGAGAGGTGAAAGTGGTGTGCCCCATGGATCTGTCCTGGGTCCGGTGCTTTTCAATCTGTTCATAAATGACCTGGAGACAGGGATAAGCAGTGAGGTGGCCAAGTTTCCAGATGACACTAAACTTTTCCGTGTGGTAAAAACCAGAGAAGACTGTAAAGAGCTCCAGAAGGATCTCCAAAATGCGCGAATGGGCTGCGAAATGGCAAATGTGTTTCAATGTAGGAAAATGTAAAGTAATGCATATTGGGGCAAAAAAAATCAAAACTTTATCAACTAATGAGCTCTGAGCTATCCGTGACGGATCAGGGAACAGATATTGGTGTGTTGGTGGACAGCTACATGAAGGTGTCTCCCCAATGTGTGGCAGCGGTGAAGAAGGCCAATTCCATGCTAGGGAATATCAAAAGGGGGGGAATTGAAAATAAAACAGCCAACATTATAATGCCATTGTACAAAAGAGAGTGACTAAAATGATTACTGGGCTGGGGCACCTCACCTATGAGGAAAGGCTAAAATATTTGGGGCTCTTCAGTCTGGAAAAAAGGCACCTGAGGGGGGATATGATTGAGACGTGCAAAATAATGCAGGACATGAGGGATGTTCTTCTCCCTCTCACAAAATACCAGACAGCCACTCAAACTGAGAGCAGGGAAAGTGAGAACAGACAAAAGAATTTTTTTTTACCCAGCATGGTGTTAGTCTGTGGAACTCCCTGCCACAGGATGTGGTGATGGCATCTAGCCTGGATGCCTTCAAAAGGGGATGGAGAGATTTCTGGAGGAGAAGTCCATCATAGGTTACAAACCATGATGGAGATGTGTAATCTCCAGGCTTAAAATCAGGGTACTTCAAGGACCAGATGCAGGGGAGTAATATCAAGAGACAGATATCTAGCCTTGTGCGCTCCCAGACACAATTGGTGGGGCCACTGTGAGATACAGGAAGCTTGGCCTGATCCAGCATGGCTCTTCTTGTGTTCTTATGTTCTTAATACCTATTTCCACTTCTGGACCATTGACATTGCCTGTGCTTTGCTCAGGGCAACAAGATTTATGAGTGAGCTTCAAGTGTTTAGCTATACCTTGACAGGGCTATCCCACTCCCCTTTAAAAGTATACTTGTTTGCATTCATGGCATATCTAGCTTGTGGTTGTACAAAATATCACTTCTTCAGAAATCCAATCCTCAGAAGACGTCATCTTTCCTGCTTCATGCTGCTGGCCAATCAGAGAGGGAGGTGGGATGATGCCTGTCTCTGCACAGCTCCTGATTTCCTAGCGTCACAGATCTAGCACAGATTACATCCTAGATTGCTTCCTCGTTGGATTTTAACCCTGTGTGAGATAGAAAAAGGTACCTGCAGTACTTGTGCCATGTTTGTCATCTTGACAGAGCGTGTGCAGAACTACATCTGCTGCAAGTGCAAGCTGGTTGCGCTATTGGAAGAGAAGGTCCAGCAGCTAGAGGCTCGCATATCAGACCAGCAACATATTAAGGAGCTTGAGCGGTTCTTGGACAGAGTGGAACGGACTATCCAGGTCCAAGAAGAGACAGGGCACACTTCTGAGGATGAAGTCACTTCCCCAACTCAGGAGGTAGATGGGTGGAGGAATGTGACTGAAAGGAGTAGAAGGCCAAGGGATCGCTCAGAGAGTCTCATATTGCACAATCAGTTTGAGGCTCTTTCCCTCAGCACACCTCATGAGGCACACACAGAGGAAGATTTGGTTTCACCAGAGGATCTCTCCCTCATCACTATTGATGAGATACAAGATCAGGTACATGTAGATGAGCAGGCTGCAGGAGAGAAGCTTCTTGTACTAGGGGATTCTATCATTAGAAATACAGAGGGATGGATTTGTGACGACCATGATAACCGTATGGTCACTTGCCTGCCAGGTGCAAAGGTTGCAGACATCACGAGAAATCTAGATAGCTTGTTAGAGAGAACCGGGAAGGAGCCAGTGGTCATGGTACATGTTGGTACCAATGATGTCGGGAAGGCCAAGCGGTCAGTCTTGGAAGCCAAATTCAGGTTGTTATGTAGAAGATTGAAGTCCCGGGCTTCCAAGGTAGCATTTTCAGAAGTGCTACCTGTTCCTCGTGCAGGATATGCAAGGCAGGCAGAACTCAGAAGCCTCAATGCGTGGATGAGGCGATGGTGTCGAGAGGAGGGCTTTAGATTTCTTAGGAACTGGAGAACATTTTGGGACAAGCCAAACCTGTTCAGGAGGGATGGGTTGCACTTGAATCATGATGGGACCAGATTGCTGGCACTCAACCTCAAAAAGGCAGCAGAGCAGCTTTTAAACTGATAACTGGGGGAAAGCCGACAGGAGCTGAGTGGCACCCGGTTCGGAACACTTCATCCTCGGGGAATGAGGTTGGAGAGGGTAGAGAATCACATAGAAAAGACATAGCAGGTATTAGCACTGGGAGAATAACAGAATGTGACAGTTTGTCTACTGAAAATAAAAGCTGTCGGGGAAAAAGAACAAGGCAGCAGCTGTTGTTGCAGGACCCACTGTACAGGTGCTTCTACGCCAATGCTCGAAGCCGCCGAGCAAAGGTGGGAGAACTTGAACATTAGGCAGCTAGGGATAACATAGATATAATAGCCATAACAGAAACCTGGTGGAATGAGGAGAACCAGTGGGATACAGCAATCCCAGGCTATAAACCCTATAGAAGGGATAGAGAGGGGCGGGTTGGAGGAGGAGTGGCCATCTATGTCAAAGAAGGGGTAAAATCCAGCAGAATGGAGATGGACAGAGGGTCTGACTTCACCCTATAATCACTTTGGGTTAAACTACCAGGTCCGAGTGATGTGATAGTTGGAGTAATCTATCGTCCACCAGATCAAAAACTTGAGGGGGACCTTAAAATGAGGAGAGAAATCATGGAGGTTGCTAAGAGGGATAGGATAGTAATCATGGGGGACTTCAATTATCCCCACATTGACTGGGTCAATGTGAGCTCCGGGCAAGAAAGAGAAACTGGGTTTCTCGACTTGCTGAATGACTGTGCCTTAGAGCAACTTGTCATGGAGCCCACCCGAGAACAGGCAACTCTGGATCTAATACTGTGCGATACTCAGGACCTGGTCAGGGATGTGAATGTCACTGAGCCTCTGGGGAACAGTGACCATGCTGCAATTTCCTTTGCCATGCATGTCGGAGGAAGAGTGTCAACCAAATCAGACATAAAAACCCTTGATTTTCGAAGGGCAAACTTCCCTCAGATGAGGAAACTAGTTAGAGAGAAATTGAAGGGGAAGGTTAGAAGAATCCAATCTCTTCAGAGTGCATGGAGCCTCTTTAAAACAACAATAATAGAGGCCCAGCACAAGTGCATACCACAAAGAAAGAAGAGCTCATTTAAGTCCAAGAGGACACCGGCATGGTTAACGAGAGGAGTTAGAGAGGCTCTAAAGCGCAAGGAGAGGTCTTTCTGTAAATGGAAATCCTCGCCAAATGAGGAAAATAAAAAGGAACACAAACTCTGGCAAAAGAAATGTAAGAAGATGATAAGGGAGGCAAAGAAAGATTTTGAGGAACGCATGGCTAGTAATATAAAGGGTAATAATAAAAGCTTCTTTAAATATCTTAGAAGTAGAAAACCTGCCAGAGAACCAGTTGGCCCTCTGGATGGTGAGGGAGGAAAAGGGGAGGTAAAGGAGGACTTGGACATTGCAGAGAAATTGAATGCGTTCTTTGCGTCTGTCTTCACGACAGAGGACCTTGAGCGGATTCCGCTGCCTGAACAGCCCCTCTTGACTAAAGAATTAAATCAAATACAGGTTAAAAGAGAGGAGGTTTTAGGACTAATTGATAAATTGCGGATTAACAAGTCCCCGGGCCCAGATGGCATCCACCCAAGGGTTATTAGAGAATTGAGAAACGAAATTGCAGATCTCTTAACGGTTATATGCAACTTGTCTCTTAAAACGGCCACAGTGCTGGAGGACTGGAGGATAGCAGATGTCACACCAATTTTTAAAAAAGGAAGGAGGGGGGACCCGGGAAACTACAGGCCATTTAGCCTTACATCTGTCCCAGGGAAGATGGTGGAAAGCCTCATCCAAGAGAAAATCTTAAAACACATAGGAGAACAAACCTTGCTGAGAGAAAATCAGCATGGCTTCTGTAAGGGTAAATGTTGTCTGACAAACCTTTTAGAATTTTTTGAAAAGGTCAACAGGCACATGGATTTGGGTGAATCGGTGGATATAGTCTATCTGGATTTTCAAAAGGCTTTTGACACAGTCCCTCACCAAAGGCTGCTGAGAAAATTGCACAGTCAGGGGATAAGAGGGCAGGTCCTCTTATGGATTGAGAACTGGTTGAGATCCCAGAAACAAAGAGTAGGTGTCAATGGGAAATTTTCACAATGGAGAGAGGTGAAAAGCGGTGTGCCCCAGGGCTCTGTCCTGGGACCGGTGCTTTTCAATCTGTTCATAAATGACCTGGAGACAGGGATAAACAGTGAGGTGGCCAAGTTTGCCGATGACACAAAACTTTTCTGTGTGGTAAAAACCAGAGAAGATTGTGAAGAGCTCCAGAAGGATCTCTCCAAACTGGGGGAATGGGCTGAGAAATGGCAAATGCGTTTTAATGTAACTAAATGTAAAGTAATGCATATTGGGGCAAAAAATCCAAACTTCATCTATCAACTCATGGGCTCTGAGTTATCCGTGACGGATCAGGAAAGAGATCTTGGTGTGTTGGTGGACAGCTCCATGAAGGTGTCTTCCCAATGTGTGGCAGCGGTGAAGAAGGCCAATTCCATGCTAGGGATTATCAAAAGGGGGATTGAAAATAAAACAGCGAACATTATAATGCCTTTATACAAAACAATAGTAAGGGCCCACCTGGAGTATTGTGTACAATTCTGGTCACCGCATCTCAAGAAAGACATAGTGGAACTGGAAAAGGTGCAGAAGAGAGCGACTAAAATGATTACTGGCCTGGGGCACCTCCCTTATGAAGAAAGGCTAAAACATTTGGGCCTCTTTAGTCTGGAAAAAAAGGCGCTTGAGGGGGGGGATATGATTGAGACATACAAAATAATGCAGGGTATGAGTAAAGTGGATAGAGGGAAGCTCTTCTCCTCTCCCAAAATGCCAGAACTAGGGGACATACACTCAAATTGAGGGCTGGGAGAGTAAGAACAGACAAAAGAAAATATTTTTTCACCCAGCGCGTTGTAAGTCTATGGAACTCCCTGCCACAGGATGTGGTGATGGCATCTGGCCTGGATGCCTTCAAAAGGGGATTGGACAGATTCCTGGAGGAAAAGTCCATCACAGGTTACAAACCATGATGGAGATGTGTAATCTCCAGGCTTTAAACCAGGGTACTTCAAGGGCCAGATGCAGGGGAGTGGTATCAGGAGACAGATATCTAGTCTCATGCGCTCCCAAACGCATCTGGTGGAGCCGCTGTGAGGAAGCTGGACTACATGGGCCTTTGGCCTGATCCAGCATGGCTCTTCTTATGTTCTTATGTTCTTATGTAAAGCAGTTGGATCTGCGTGGGTCAGCCGTTTCCGATGACCACCTAAGTTCATGTGGTTAATTTCGTAACCTACTGGTTCCAAAACGAAATGCCCATCCCTACTTGGTGCTCCTTGTATATTTCCTGTCACCCACCCTGAAGTTGAAAAAGTCACTGCATACCTAGATGTTCACAGGGTCTTGGTCTTTCATACATTTATAATGAGACACTTTGAAAAGTGAACAGACCCTTTGTGAGTTATCGAGAATCAAAGAAATGTGAGCATGTTACATTGTTTGTTTCAATAGATGATTAGCTTTATCACCTTTTCTTACCAATTAGCAACAATAAAAAAAAAACAACTCCCAGTGCTTGTGTCGTTAAAAGGACATTCATTTTAGAGCAGTTGCTGTATCTACAGTGCTTCTCAAAGGAATTTAACTGAGGGACTTGTATATCTAGGTGACAGCCTTCAACATATATTAAGCATTACAGACTGGATGCCAGGGCAAAGCTCAATGCCCCCATTTGGCAGAGTAGTAATGTCTTCATTGTTGACATGGCATCCCACCTGCCAGTAAGTAAGCTTGTTAGTCACCCATATGTTTGATTTGCAGAAACTACAATTTGCAGAGTCTACAAAGAAGAATGACAGGTTGCTTACCTGTAATGGTAGTTCTTTGAGTGGTCCTCTGTAAATTCACACAGCCCATCTGTCCTCCCTTTAGTGTGGCACATAACCCCCCAACTGCACTGGACAGAAACCAAGGTTTATCTGCAGGGGTGAGGGAGCATGCCCAGTGGAGAGGGTGTGAATGAACATTCTTTCTAGGCTTTAGAAGGTTCTGAAGATGTTTGCACAGGTGCAAAAGAAATTTGCATGATGCATAATTCACAGCTAACTACTCAGAGAATTACAGTTACAGTAAGCAACCTGTCCTTTTGCATTTTGACACTCTAACCACATTTCTGGTTAATAATCCATTTCTCTGGCAAATGATTAATATTTCACCCTCATCAATTTACTGTCTGAGAAATGTTTATCCTTTGACGTCCGATGTTTACCTCAGCTGCTGTTTTGTGACTGGATTTTATTTCAATACTAATCATTTTTGGGCAGCCAGTATGATCTGTGAAAATTCTGAATGAGCCCATGGGCCCAAGAACTTCTGAAGAGCCACTATAAAACCTTTATTAGTAAAGATTACTTTCAGAAGACTGGTGTAAAAATAATAACTCAAAGTCACTGTGATACAAAATGAGTAGTGTCAAAAAGCATGGAGAAGAATGGAATGAGCGTCTGCACATACTGGTGAGGCCTATGAGGTTTACAGAAAAAATCTTGGATTAGGAGTCATTAGGAGTCATCAGGACCCTAAGCCACAGAGCAGAGAGCATCCCCACCTCCTCAGAAGCCAAGAAGAAGGAAGACAGGCACCTGAAGACAGCACTTAAGGCCTGTGGATATCCAAGGTGGGCCTTCAACAAAGCAGTGGGCCATCCCAGAAGAACAAGGGATCAGTCTGAGACCCAGACCCGACGGAAGAACCTGGTCATTCCCTACATGGCGGGAGTGTCGGAGAAGCTTAAAAGGATTTTTGGCAAACACCACATCCCTGTTTATTTCAAACCCATTAACACACTAAGGCAGAGACTTGTCCACCCAAAGGATCCGATACCAAACCATAAAAGGAGCAATATAGTATATGCAGTCCAATCAGTGAAGAGTGTGCAGACCTCTACATTGGAGAAACTAAACAGCCATTAAACAGAAGAATGGCCCAACATAGGAGAGGTAACAGCTCAGGACCAGAATCAGCAGTACACCTCCATTTGAAGGAAAAAGGCCACTCTTTCAAAGATGAGGATGTACACATATTAGACAAAGAAGAGAGGTGGTTTGAGAGAGGAGTAAGGGAAGCCATTCATGTTAGCATTGAAAATCCCTCCCTCAACAGAGGTGGTGGGCTCCGGCATAGTCTATCTGCTACATATCAGGCTGTACTTTCCAAAGTACCCAGGCAAATCAAGGAGCCTTCACCACCAGGTCACAGCTAACGACCCATTCTTGATGGGTTTCAGCACCTTAGGCCATTGTTTACCTTAAGGCCATGGACACTAATGTCTCCCTAACGAGCCTATTCAGGCTTTGTTCATCTTATGAGCCAATCAGACCAGGGGACAAGAGGTCAAGCTGACTATAAGAAGGTCTCTTGCACTAGCTGTATTCAGACCGATGAAGCTGTTTGGATGAACAGTGAAACGTTTCTATCTCTCAAAAAGAAGTCCAGTAGCCATGACTCAACTCCCAGTTACCTGTTCTGTAGGAGTGCCACCTGGGCCAGTGATCTTGCCACCTGGCAGCCTAAACACTGGCTTCCGATTTCTTTGGCTGCACACAGTGGCATTTTGTTGGTTTTGTTGGGATGGCAAATGCTAGTAGCAAATATTTATTTGGGTCCTTATGTTTATCCAGGAAATCTTGTTTGCAAAGATATGGCGTAATGCTACATGAAGTTTCATTAATTGAGCAAGCTAGTGCTTTTTGCATGATTTCCAAAATTTTCTGGTGGTTTTAGTTAATTTACAGCAATGTTTGCCATGCTTCCTTTGGAATAATGATTGCTTATTTAAAGCTATCAATAATGTATATTCTGTCTTAACCGGAAAATACATATAGGGAATTATTCTTTCATTATTGTGCATCTTGTAGCAAACTATTGACTCAGTTTGCTTATTGGTAGGGGCATTAGTTTCTTTCTCTAGCTTAATTAGGAGATGTATTCAAAGGAATTTAATATTGACCCTGTTAGTTGGAAAGCAAAAGGCTGTCAAACAAGGGTTGAATATTTAAAAATAAAAAGGATCAAGGATGCACAGAAGAAAGGAGAAATAAGGGGGCAAGAATGTAACATCCAAATGAATCCAGGAGCAGTTAATCTGTTCCTATCTGTTCCAGGTTCATACTGGGCTAGTTAATCACCTGCATGTCTAACCACTTAAATTTTTATTTTTCTAAATTATAAAACTAATGTGCATGGTCTTGGAAAATGAAGATCTATATGTAGCTTGATCAGAAGCATTTGTGATCGCATTTCCTGTTAGTTTTTCAAAGAGCTACCAACGTCTACAGAGCCACGTTTTCTTACTTACACATTCTTTAATACAAGTATTGGCACTAAACTGGATTCCTAAATTCTGGGAGATTTATTTCAGTGCAATTGGGCCACCATATTTTCCCTGATACTGGTGTACTTGCCTGTCCTAGCTCTGGTGCCTTGTGTTTCACGTCAGCAGTCACGTATCAAATCGTCTCTGATATTAAAGTTGTATATGCACTTATATAACGACTCTGAAACAATCTACAATGCTAGAACCTCCTTTTGGATACACACACAGTTTAAATCCTGTTGTTATAATGGCATAAATCATAGCAGTAAATTGCCACTGGCAGTAACGGATGATTCAGATCCATGTAGACAAAAGGCATTTTTTGCATTCAGCAATCTTAAATGGTAGTGATAAAATGAGACTGTGCTCGTAAGCTTCAAAGCTACTTTCTATGTTGACAGGAAAAGTCTCAGGAGAAGCTGTTCCCATAGATGATGAAACATGGTCACTGTGTTCTGAATGACACGGGATCTTTTCATGATCCTAAAAAGAACATATAGGGATCTGATCTCCCAATAAGAGTAATCAGTCACAAAATTCAGTAAATTTGTATTCATGTTGTATACACGTGTTCTGTTTATTGTGACACTATGCTGATGACAGTATTTGTTAATTTGCTTATTAATCTTTAAAAATAAATTTAGGATTTGTAAAAGAAATTGCATGGAAATTTGAAATTCATAAAAAAAAATCTTTAAAAGATTTTCCAAAGTAACTAGAAAATGTTATTTGTTACTTCTGTTTATTCATATTCTTCCACTTCCAGTTTCCATTTCTGCAATCAGCTTTTATTCATAGAAAAGGAAAAGGCTGCTCCTATGCCTGGTCAAAAGTGACCTTCTCTTGTTCCAAAGATGTTGGTTCCAAAGATGTGTTTGGGGTATTGGTGGTGGTGTATCCATAAGCCTGTGGTGAAACTAATGGGTTACTAGTTGCTGCACTTTCTCAGCAAGGGTTAAAAGCACTGAGTTGGGTTTCTAGAGTGGAAGGGAGCTGAGATGGTGATTATGCAGTAAACAAAACAAACAAACAAACAAACAAAGGCCCCCAGGGCCTTTTCACACGACCCCTAAGATCCGCTGGTCCCTTAAATTCAGACCAAAGATCTTATGGGTTCATTGCTCTTCCTTCCTCCCCACCAGAGAAAGAGGGGGAAAATGCAGCGCACCTGGAGGAGCTTCCCTTTCTCTTCCGTTTCTCTTCTCCTTGCTTTTTTCCCTCCCACCTCTTCTCTTAAAGGGGCAGGAGGCAAAAAAAAACACAAGCAGAAGCCAGGAGAGCCCCGCACTGACCAGATTAAATCCGGACCTGGGGATTTTCACCCACATCAAGCAGGGTCGCGCTTAGGTGGGCGGGGTTGCACTTAATTGTCTGCAAAGTCCGGAGCTGGTGGGAAAACACTTGTAAGGTCCGGACCTTGCAGCCATTTCCTGCGGAGCTTAGGGGTTGTGTATAAAGGCCCTAAAACACTCCACACCTCCCTTCCTGACTCTCTCTTTTCTTCCAGGAAAGCAATGTTTCTCTTCCCCTCAAAGCCGCCTCTTTCTTCCCTCCCCTACTGCACCTGGGGGTGATATTAGTGATTGTTGTATTCCAGCTGGGATGGAGGGAAGGCTAGGAAAAGCAAGGGAAGGGGATAGAGTGGGAGCAGGCGGAACCCACATTACAAACCCAGCTAAGAGGAGGGGAAAGGATGCCCCCCCAAGGTGGTAGATATTTGGTGGTGGTGTGATGTCCTGTCAATTTACCACCCGGTGGGGGATTTAACTTAATCCCTCCCTCCCAAAATACACCTCACTCCTATACTCAAAGGCCCTGCTGCAATCTTGTGAAATAAATCTCATGGTTTCCTCTATTGAGTAAATCCATCTCAAGGTCTGTCTTCCTCTTTTCCCAACGGTATTGTGTTTTCCAGGGAAGTTTGCATTCTCACAGTGATTTGCCCTATTAAAAATGCCTTTTTATCCAAATATGGCTGGGGTCGCAGGTTATCTGGCTATTCATAAAATAGGGTCATCGTTAAAAAAAAAAAAAAGGTTGAAGGAGACACTGATATAAAGAAAGGCTGAACAGGCCATTTTTTTTTAAAAAAGGCCACTGCTATGGAGCTACTCTGTGCTCTCGTGATTAGTTAGTTGGATTCAGTGACACCCACTTAATTCTGCAAGATTTGTATGATCTGGATAGAAGCTCCAGACAGTGGATGAAGTGGCAAAACTGTTCTTGGACTGAACTCTTACAGACTGTTACAGGTGGGGGAATTGCATGGCTGAATGCTTTCCCATGCAAAAAAGGAAATTCCCGCTCGTAAAAAGCATCAGGCTTCAAGAGTAGTTTGTAGTGTGCTGGGAGCTTTCTGCAGGAAGGGATACCAGTTTTCTTCATTTGCAGAGTGAAGTAGTACCACCCAGAGAAGTACTTTTACTGTTTTATGAATCCATGTCAATGCCTGAGAGTCAAGTTGACCAATCTACAGTCCTGAGTGCTGATGACCATATGCGTTGCTCTTGAATAAGTATCTTCCCAATCAATGGGTAGCAATTACATTATGTATAATACAGTAGCTAGAAATATTTTTCCTCTGCAGTTAACATCAATTATCTTGGCAGCTCGGATTGTAGCTACTGTTCACTCCCTTTATTCTGGCAGCTGGGTTACCATTTTACAAAAAGTTTGCTCTTAACACAAGTCTTTCCTTTTCTTTTAGTGACCTGGAAAGTTATTTTCCTATACATTTTTTTTATTTTCACAGGGCAGCAAATTATTTTCTAACAAATTAAATGTATTTTCTTAAATTTGACAACGAGGTATAAGGAAAACATAGTCTAGACACAGGTGAGCTCATTTCATAACAAAATATGAGAATGGAAAAAACACATTTCTTGACCGTAAAAGGGCAGACGGTACATTGACAGAGTTAAGTGGTCCCCCCTTCACTGTTTACAAAGTAGGAAAACACAGTTAACATCATTAATAAGTCAGGAAATATATTATTATTTTCTCTTTCAAAGATGATCTGATAAATTTAGTGGCTGAAATTCAGTACTAAGTCACAATTATAGTAGGTCCATTGCAAGTGATCCTACTAACGTGATGAGTTTACTCCGGCTGTGACTTACAAATGGACTTGAGCTATGTTACAAACTTTTCTGGGCTAGAGTTCACTTTATCAGATGCTGGAATCAGACACCACAGACAACATCAGCCTTGTATTTCCTTTCCCACATAATACGTAAGTCAAGGGTGAACTGATATTCATGTTGCAGTCTGTTTATATAGTATCCACAGTCCATCAATGTGTTTTTCATATTCCTAACAAGAGAGCATGGGGATGGCAATTAAGAGGCTTACTACAGGGGCATTTGGGCCAGAAAGGACTTGTTGGCTCTTTAAAGATGGCTGCCTGAGGGTTTGTGGGCCATATTTAAATCTGTACCCTCCTCTCATAAGCTACATTAGATCTGGAAAAGAATGGAAACTGACATTAAAAATAAACAGGCAGTGCCCATATAGGACACTATCATCCTCTGGGAGTGTTTGGGTTGGGGGGGTATCTTACAAAACAAATACTGGTCCTAGAAGGTTCCCCCCCCTCAAAAAACCCCCACAATATTTATTTTGCTTGTTCAGCCCCCAAATTGTTTTGAATGTGAATGGTTGTAGGAACCTCAAAAATGCCCTGTTGGGGTTGGGTTCATGTAGATTCTGAGCCAACCTTTCTCACATTTGTGTTATTTGTAACATTTTCTATCTGTTAAATATTTAAAAAGGAAAAAAGAAGGCAGACCTCTTCTTTCAATTTCTGAATTTGTTTGGTTGTCTCTAAGTTTCCTCTCAATTCTTTTTCAGATCTTACACGTGAACAAGGTGATGTCCATCTTGTTTTATGTGATATTTTTTGCTTATCTCCGTGGAATCCAATCTACCAACCTGGATCAAGGGAGTTTACCAGAAGAGTCAATAAATTCTCTTATTATAAAACTCATTCAGGCTGACATTTTGAAAAATAAAGTATCGAAGCAGATGGTAGATGTAAAAGATGGTGTTCAGAACACAGAGAGGAAAACAGAAGCTCCGGAAGCAGATACGGACGGCAGCAGCAACATGAAGTTGGATTCCCAGCTGGTTATTTCAATGGATACAGAATTACTGAGGCAACAGAGACGCTACAGCTCCCCCAGAGTCCTCTTGAGCGACAATACTCCATTGGAGCCCCCACCCTTGTATCTTATGGAGGATTACATTGGCAGTGCGGTAGTGGTGAACCGAACCTCTCGACGGAAGAGGTTTGCTGAGAACAAGAGCCACCGTGGGGAATATTCAGTGTGTGACAGTGAAAGCCGATGGGTGACAGACAAAGCATCTGCCATTGACATTAGAGGGCACCAGGTGACGGTGCTGGGAGAAATCAAGATGGGCCCTTCCCCTGTAAAACAATATTTTTATGAAACGAGGTGTAAACAAGCCAAATCTGCAAAAAGTGGTTGTCGTGGTATAGACGATAAGCACTGGAACTCTCAATGCAAAACATCCCAAACATTTGTACGAGCATTGACTTCAGAAAATAATAAGCTCATAGCCTGGCGATGGATAAGAATAGACACCTCTTGTGTATGTGCATTGTCCAGGAAAATCGGAAGAACATAGAGCTGCGTTTCTCTGCCATATAAATTATTATGTCTAAATTATATGATATGCATGTAGCATATAAATGTTTCTATTGTTTTATATATTATAAGTTGTCCTTATTTATTAAATTCCAGCAAACTACAAGATATATATAGATATATATATAGATAAAAATATACGCTCTTTCTCTCAATAAATAACAGTAAAATATGGGTGTTTACCACTGGCAGCACCATTTCTCATTACTGCTTGTGATTTCTGCTCCTCCCCAGCTTCCCATGAATTGCCTGTAAAATCTTTGTGTAACATCAGTGTTTTTCATTCAGTATTGTCAATCCACTGACCACTGAGTAAACCTGTTAAAAGAAAATGGATCAAGAAAGTTGCTGAGACTTCTGTACATGGTTCCTCTCCCCTCTTTTCCCCATCTCTCTTGCTTTGCCATTGTAAAATCCTTATCCTAGAAACAAAATTAAACAATGTAGCCCGCAGCTAACGCTAATATTCCATCCACTGACTAGTATTAAAATATGTTTTCTTCGTGTGGAGCCAGACTCGCTATTAGTACTTACAGGGCTTCTCCTCATATGTCACTATTCCAAAACCACTGCTAATAACCTTGCAGTTTAAGTTTAGGTGTTTTTTAAAAAGAACATTTGTTTTTTTAAAAGACCATTTTAAATGCTGCCAATTTCTTTTAGAAGGCTAGGAAAAAATCTGAAATATTCATAATAGAAGTTTGTCAAAGCCAAGAAGAAATCAAAGCAATCATTAATATAATACATAAAAGATGAATTTACTCTAAATGAACTTTTAAAAATAGCTTTGTGTACCTTTCCTTCCCCCTACCCCTCCCAAATAATCACTTTTATGTAATAGCATTGATTTCTTTGGATTTAAAGTAATTGGAAGTCTTTCTCCAGTACTGAAGACTAGCCACCCCTGAAATGGCCACCAAAGGCAAGCCAGTTATATGTGCTTAAATAATTCTGAACAACTTTCTAATGGAGAAACACCCTTACACTGCTGATGAAAAACCACTTTTGCCATTATTACCCAACAAGAGCAATATAACAGCAAGTCTTCAATTAGATATAATGGCTTGGTTCCAGATGGAATCACAGAGGCATACACAGTCCTAACTTGATCTCCAGGTACTCTAGAACTCATGATCAAGCTGGATTTTTTGTGTGTGGAGGGTTTTTTTTTTAAAAAAAAAACACCTGGATTTGATGTTCAGTGGCATGCAGGAGGAGATAGGTGACTTGGAATGCATGTTTACCTGGGAGTCAGTCCCATGGTGCAGCTTGTTATTGAGTTAGTCTGCATATAATTGCATTTTAAGGCTGCAATCATATATACCCAGTGGGGGTTGCTTCTGAGTAGACCTTTGCTTTCGATTTTAAAATGTGATTTCTAGTTTGTCTTTCAAAATAATTCTTTTGTAGGGAACTGAAACTTTAAGAACAGAAACGTTAAAACAGAATATGCAGAATCTTATACAGAACATGAACAGTCATTATCCCAAACAAAGTGTCTTAAAGGACATTGGATAAAAAACATAAAGCCCTTAGTCAAAGACCCTTTCCTCAGGCACAACGTTATACCAACTATGTCCCCAAAACAAACATGGTAGACACCTGTTCAGAAGTCCCATAGTCTCCCTGGGAATAATGGGTAGAAAGGAAAAGTAAAGCTGGCTTGGCCTCTGTATGTTAATGGTTTTTTATCACTGCCTCTGGATTACTTTCCCTGTTGGCTTTATGTTAAAAGGTGTAGGAGGCAGAATAAGCTTGTGGTAATCCACAGGTTAAGGGTGACAGAATAGAATTTAAGTCCTTCAGCTCTATCCTCTGAAGACATTCAGTCATGAAATGCAGCAGCTGGCTTAATAGGAAGCTGCTGAAGCCAACCTGTCTAGGCAGAGCAACCAGCCAAAGCTTTGAATGATCATTCCCTTTAACCTCATACAGTATGTCAAATGGTCAGGAGTTATTGGAGTTGTACCCCAAACATGTGGAGACAGGCAGTTTGCCTATCTCTCTCTGGGCCTTTTTACATGACCCCTAAGATCCGCTGGCCACTTAAATTCGGACCAGAGATCTTAGGGGTTCCTCGCTCTTCCTCTGTCCCCACCCCCCTCCGCACTTCCTGGTTGCTGGCTGCCTGAGGGAGGGAGAAAAAGAGAAAGAAAAGAATGCCGTTTACCTCCGTTTTGTTCCCGGCAGCATTCAGATCTCTTAAAGGGGCAGGGCGCAAAAAAAGAACAAACAGAAGCCAGGAGAGCCCCGCACTCACTATCCTTACACCGGATCAAATATTTGTCACATCCAAAAAGCACCAAAAAGCGGGGTCGCACTTAATTGTCTGCAAAGTCCAGAGCTGGTGGGTAAACATTTTTAAGGTCCGGACCTTGCAGCTTAGGGGTCGTGTATAAACGCCCTCTGTTACTGAAGGCCACTGATGGAGCTAGGAGTGCCTACAGGATTTCTCTCATTCACTTCTCATTTCAGGCCATCCAACATGGTGACCAAAGCTATTACTGTAACTGTAAAGCCAGATTTTAGCACTTCCAAATAATTAGTGTCTGTAGTTGAGACATTCATTTTCCAGATTTTTACTCAAGAGTAGTATATAAAATACTAAATAGTCATTGTTTTCCCCCATATGGCCAATTCTTTTTCTCCAGAGGTCTCATCACTGCCTTTTTAAAGACACCTATCAGAACACTGTGTTTCAAGGAGATACTTTTCATTCTTAAGTAAAAAAAAATTGCACTGTGATAAGCAGACAGAAGGTTTGCATGGGAACATGGCAGTTCCTATCAGCAAAGAAGGATATCATTTTTGAATGATTTGTGGAGGACAGGAATAATTGATAAAATTAAAGAAGAGCTGAATATCTTTGGCTTTCCCCTCCTGGTTCAGCAACATTCCATGACTGCTCTGTTTCACTGGTGTGTTAAACTATAAACAGGACCAATTAAAAGTGCCAGCGATGCTGCTTTTGTCTTACTTCCTTTCCTGACTCGTCATTGTGAAGAGTAATACCAAATTTCCATCTACCAACAAAAATGTATAGATTGTAGAATATAAAAATATGTATATTTATTTCCAATCGGAGGGAAAAATTGGTAACTTGCCATACTATTTTAATGGCTCTCAATATGTTCCCAAACATTGATAGACATTTAATGGCTAATATTATATTTCTCTCCATTACATTGGGATGACTTGATCACTAGTGGTAATTTTAAAGCCTCTAATGGCTTTCTGACACAGGAAACTTTAGGCATTCGGGAGAAGAAACTGGAAATGTTTAATTTCTGAAAAACTGCTGTGGCTGAGTAGGCTTTATGTAACATTACTTACATAGTAGGATTTCCCCTTTTCTCTGTCCATATTGTACTCGAGTACAGTGAAGTTCCATGACTGTTGGTCTATTTAGACATTCAAAACGGGAATATTAAGGGAAGTGCCACAGTGAAGAAGGCCAAACCTCTTGGAGATAATTCCATGGCCTCTTTTGAAGTGGCCACCCAGAGGAGTGTTGCCTGAGTGGATCCAGTGGAGTGGGAGGATGACCTTAGACTGAGAAAGAAACTTTGGCATGTACCATGGCCCCAGACCATGAAGGGCTTTATAAGTAAGCATCATTACTTTGATTCTGACCCTGGGCATAACAGGTAGCCACTGGAGGTGAGCCAGAACTGGACTGATGAAATAAAACTTTCTAACACCAGTTACCAGTCAGGACATCGTTTTCTAGATTTGTTGCAGTCTTCAGGTCGGTCTCAAGGGAAGTCCCACATAAAGATCATTTCAGTAGTTAATCCGGGAGATGACCAGTGACCAGTGCATCCTGGAAGCACCTTTATCTAGGTAGATAGAAAGTTGTGTGATGAGCCTCAGCTGGTTAAAGGCTGATCTGGACACAGCGGCAATCTGGGAATCCCAAGGAACCACCCAGAGGATGGACTTGACCCATACAGTCTAGGGATGACATCCCTACAGCCCATCATAGGGGCTGCCAAGGAGCAAAATCTTCATCTTATCCTGGTTCAGTTTGAGTCTGTTCACCCTGGTCCATTCAAAACAAACCCAGACATTGTACACTGCAGCAGATGTAGAGGAGAGAGACGTGTGTCATCAGTGTACTGATGATACTTTACTCCAGATCTCCTAATGAGTTCATCTTGGGGATGACTTGTTATTTCCCTGGACCCACAATTGTGAGGTGCTCCTGGGATCTTTAAAATTCACAAAGCTTTTTTAACATCCATCTACAGCTGCTGATTCTGACCTCTGAGAGTCGATCTAAGAGTATTCTACGGTCAATGGTATCAAAAGCCACTGAGGGATCCAGGCACATTGGGTACTTTTGGGGAGAAACATGGCATGAAAGAAAGAAAGAAAGAAAGAAAGAAAGAAAGAAAGAAAGAAAGAAAGAAAGAAAGAAAGAAAGAAAGAAAGAAAGAAAGAAAGAAAACCAACAGGGTAGATCCTCCCACCATCCTCCCTTAAGGGGTCATCATGCAGTGCAGCCAGTGCTGTCTCAGTGCCTCACCTGAATCCATATTAGAATGGATTAAGGCAATTCTCCTCATTTGGGTACATCTGGAGCTGCTTTGCTACCACCCATGAAGGATATGTTATCACTATTCCCCCTTTCCCCTTCCTCTTTAATCTATTTTAAAAAAAATATTATTAAAATATTGATGATTTATCTCCTTAGTTTCCTTCAAATCTCCTCAGACCTATTTCCCTCTGAGGTCGCCCTACCAAGTCTCCTTACTGAACCTCAGTCGCTCCCAACTGCCTTTAATCTGTTGCAGTTCTTTTCCTCCACCAAGCTCACAAGAACATATATTCAAGGAGCTTTGTGGCACAGTGGTTAAATGCCTGCACTGAAACTAAAACTGTGCTCACGACCTGGGGTTCAATCCCATGTAGCAGGCTCAAGGTTCACTCAGCCTTCCATCCTTCCGAGATTGGTAAAATGAGTACCCAGCTTGCTGGGGGGAGGGGGGGAATGTGTGGCCTGCTTACTGTAATTAAACTGTAAACCGCCCAGAGACTACTTGAAGTGGTATGGGGCTGAATACAAGCAGAACACTTGATATATGTAGCAGCCGTCCAGTTCAGGGTGACATTGTTCAACACCAGATTGTTCTTCAGAGGTGATAGTGCGGCCGGGCCGTTGCCACAGAGAGGTGTTTTAGCTCTGTAAGATATGAGGTTGGAGGTAAGGGACAGTGTGCCTGTGATGCAGAAGACCC
Organism: Phrynocephalus guinanensis; assembly: GCA_037367245.1. Classification (NCBI taxonomy): domain Eukaryota; kingdom Metazoa; phylum Chordata; class Lepidosauria; order Squamata; family Agamidae; genus Phrynocephalus; species Phrynocephalus guinanensis. The sequence goes on from CM074740.1 coordinate 6,745,402, forward strand.
CGATGGCACAGGAAAAATCCTCATGCACTCTCCTTATGCATCAAGAATCTATTTGCACCCCTTGCCGTCCTTTCCCAATTACCTCCCATGACCCTCCTACTCTTTCTGTTCAGTTCACCCATTATCTATTTTTCTTTCTTTTCTCCTCCTGCCCTCTCTTTCAATTTATCATGCTGTAAGCTAATTCCAGCTGCTACACTGTTTGCGCAGGGAACTGTAATACTGGTCCAACTCAAAAATTGTTGTCTCATGAGGAAAACAGACAAAGAATAGTTAGTCAGCAGTGTGTGATAACAAGTCTGTGCTGGATGGGGGCTGAGGCATCCTGATGGCCCCTGGCCCACAGTTTGGTTAGGAGAATTTTTAAGATTTGGAATTTTGAGGAAAGCACTGTCACAATATGTCTGTTATGCCTCTAAAAAACATAGCTCCCATAAACCTGTGCCCACTTTAGGAATGATGCTTGTTGGATAAGTTACTGGTCCTTGGTGAGTATAAGCTAGAGCAGTGATGGTGCTCGTTCCTTGAACCGATATGGCACGGCTGCAAAAAAAGGTGCCTGCACTCAGGGCACCCCTTTCTGTGGCCTCCCCCCCAACATCGCCTAGTGGGCTGCTCTTCACAGCTCCACCTTCATAAAGGTTAAATTACTGTATTGGCACTTTGCAAAAAAATTAGCAGGGTTTAAGGGCGCAGGGCATTGCAGTTTTGGGCACTCTGTCTCTAAAAGGTTCGCCATCACTGAGCTAGAGGTTGGTTGGAGCAATAAACGCCAAGCTCCCAAACAGGGCTTCCCTGAAAGCAGAGTGTTGAAGCTTAGAAATGAGTCACTTTCAAGAGAGAGAGAAAGGTAGGTAGGTAGGTAGGCCACTTGGTATGGGTAGGTAGTGTAAAAAGAGAAGGATGCCCTAAGACACACACCCATACACACACACACTTAGTGGGTCAGAGAGAGATGTGCCACTTTCACTAGCCACACCCCTTGCACTAAGCCACACACACACACACGCACACACACATGGTGGTGCAGAGAAGAGATGTGCCACTTTCTAACACTGGTCTCACTGTCTGCACATCAGTGCCAAGACATAGCATTTTTGCAGCTGTAGAGGGGTCTCTGTTTTGGTTCTAGCGGGCCAGAGGAGGCACCCACCCCACAGATTATCATCCCCCCCCACATATACGAAAAAACGAACCGACTAATTTTTGCGAAATTTTCGCGAAAACCAGCCGAAAAGGCAATAACACTTTCATCCTTTGTATTCTTTGTCATTATTAAGGCTCATATCCTTCCACATCTGGATTCCCACCTAAACACATAAAATGTATGCTCCCCAGGATCATACTCCCACGAACCATACACATCCACAACTCTTTGGATCATTTGAAGATTTCCGCAGATGCATGCGGTCCATACCCCTCCATGCCGAGACATTTTTGCAGCTTCTGTTTTGGTTCTAGGATTATCTCTACCTCCCTAAAAATGTCTCTTTACATTTTCCCATGCTCCCTATTACTTCATGTATGCTCCCCAGGATGTTGCCCAAACCATACACCCAGTTCTCCAGGTTTATTCCACATGTCCATACCCCCCATTATTTATCTCCTCCCTAGAATTATCTTTATCTATCTATCCCTATTACTATCTATCTATCCTATCTATGCCCCCCTATTTATTTATTTATTTATTTATTTATTTAATTTATTTATTTATTTATTTATCATTATATTTCTATTCTACCCCTCTGGCCCAAAAGGTCATCCAATTGCTCCCCCCACACACACACACACATATTTCCACACATCACAGCCCTCAGTTTGTCCCACCCATTGGCTTTCCTTGGTTGTGCTACTTGACTGCTGTGTCCCCATATGGTCATTCCTTATATTCTTTTACCCCATTGAGTTGCTATGTACACTGAAAAGCAAAGTGCTGTTCTCCAACCAGCCACCATGTTATTTTTCTCAAGAATGTGTCCGGAATCAAGGGCATTGTGGCAAATAAATGCACATGATAGGGGACTTGTCCTTTGATTGCAGCTACTCAATGCAAAAAGAAGAAGAAGCAAAATTCAATAAAATCAGGAGACTTTGTAAGAGCCAAGAAACTTTACAGGTGTTGTGGTGCCATGGGAATAAAGGCAGCTTTAGATATAACACAGTGTTTTTGTACTTGAACATTTCTTGACTGATTTGTCTTCAATATATATTTCAAGGAACAATCTTGCTTTTGAAATTAAAATTGTAATTCTGTTAGAAGCTTGTTAACATATAAAGGTTCCTTTTACATGCTCCAAAATGAAGGAGATAAAGGCCACATGGTTTCAGTCCAAACGAGTATCGCAACCAATATCCTTTACCTCACGCTCACCAATCAGATGCCTCTGAAGAGCCCACTAGGTGGATATGAAGACACGAACCATTTCTCACAGTTCCCATTTTGCTTTTTCTGATTTTTGGAGACAGCTTCAGGTAATTGTGATAATTATCCACAGTACAGTGGAACCTTGACTTACATGCTGCTTGACTTACAGCATATTTGACTTGCAGCAAGAAGGGGCCTATTTGACTTGCATCGCAGGCTCTGACTTACAGCTCGGAGCCCCGGCGCAAGGCCCCAGAATCTGGCGGCAGCCATGACCCAGCATCACGGCTGCCACCTCCAAACAGCTCCTGCCTTCTTCCTCTTCTCCAGCAGCGGCGACTTCGGCGAGGCCAGCTCCGAGCACCTGGAGCTGGTCCTCGGCCTCGCCAAAGCTGCCGCTACCACCAGAGGAGAAGAAGGGCCGGGAGCTCGGGTCTGGCCTTGCTGGTTAGACAGTCGGCTCAGTCTTGTAAAAACTCTGGCTGCAGAATTCTGGCCCACAATGGAAGCATTTTAGTTGGGGAGCTGTACAGTTATGGGACTCTAATGGTAAGCATAGGGTTGTTCAGAACTTGGAATGTCAGATTAAAAATCAGTAAAACTTAAATGTTAGACATTGTTCCTATGAACATTAAAAAGTGGAGGCATATAACTTGTGGACTATAATTCCACTGCGTCCTCCTCTCTTTGAAGAGACATTTCATTTACATCCCCGGACGGAATCTCCTATCCCAGTCAAATTTGTGTTAAATTGCTGTTTTCGGGGGTCTTTTTCATCGTCTGGAACGGATTAATCCACTTTCCCATTACTTTCTATGGGAAACATTTTTTTGACTTAAGGCATGTTTGACTTATGTCTAGACCTCTGGAATGGATTAATGACATAAGTCAAGGTTCCACTGTACTGGTACTGATATATTCTTATCTTGCATTGTTATTGTTATGTGCTGTCAAGTCCAAAAGGGACTTACAGTCATCCAAATAGGCTTTCAAAGGTGAGATATTTTAGGAGTACAGTAGTTACACAACTTCAGCTCCACGGGGAGTTTCCATGACTGGGTTTCAAGCCCAGGGCACCACTCTATCAACTACACCGCACAGGGTACTTATCCTGTATTGACTTGTATCTTGCATTAACTCATCTTAATATATCTGCTACCACTACTTTTAACATCATATCTAAATGACATCTTTTATGTTAAAGGACAGGATGCTTCTGAATACGAGATGGCTGAATCAAACAATAGAAGAAAGGGGCATTCACACTCTACATGTTGGCTTCTCGGGGGATTTTCATAGACGCATATCAAAACGGGACAGCCTAAATTACTTTTGGTTTGATCCAACAGGGTTCATCTCATGAGCTAATCAGTTGGTTTCAGTCTGCTCCATTAATGGTGGTACAGAAGTACCTTAGCCATCTGTTTTCCCTGGATCAACTAACAATGTAAAAATTACACAGATTTTCTTTTAGCTGGGTCTTTAAAAGGCAAAATAAGTAGTATTTTAAATTCTCAGGATATCACTAAGGGTTTGACATAATTCTCCCATACCTTCAAAGGGCTGTTAAGATTAGCCTTGCCTACTCATTGATGATTCCATGGCATCCCCATCGACGCAGGACCAAAGCAAGATTCTATGTGCGAAACTGGTATGTGCCTAGAGCCTCTCCATATGCATGACACATTGGGAGGTGGATGGACTTGACCAGCAGGTTGTCAACAACTAGGAATGGGGTTCCCAACACAGTGCTATGAGATTTTGGGGCACGCTTTGAAGATGTGAATATGGAAATCTGAGTTGCATTCTGTTAAACTACCGCTTCCAGCTATGTACTGTGTTAATCCAGTCTCTATCTTAGTCCTTTTTGTGGGATGTACGGTGCTATTAACAGAATCAGAAACTAGAAAGATCTTATTTATTTATTAGATATATTTATTTGCTTCTTCTTGACACTAAAATTGTTAATCTAAGTATTTATCACATCTTCAAAATGGGATTCTACGGTACTCTATCTGCACATTAAACTGATAAAACCCACATGCACACTTGAAGCAGAAGAGTGTGATGTGTGCAAATTTGATTAGAGCAAAAGACAACACTGAGTATAGCCTAGTCATCTGTGGAAAATCCAAAACATGTTTGTCTTCTTTGCCCTGAATACTTCATTACCCTGAAATGATATTACAGATGAGGTGCTCAATATGGGGCTGCCCCAAGAAATTATTTTTTTCCTCCCATCTCCTGTGATCCTCCAACACCATCTTATGAGACTCCAGATTCCTGTGCTCATTAAGGGTTGCTGGGAATAGGGACATGACACAGGCAAGAGTGCTTAAAAGTTACAGGAATAAGTAATGACGTTGCACTACAATTTTTGTCAACATCTCCTTATTAAGGATCAAGCCTCATTCTATACAGAAATGCACACCTTCTGCAGGGATAAAGATGCATGGGGGGGCTGAGATCTTACTGGGTTTTTTTATTTTTACCCATGCCTAACAATGTTTTTTAACTCCTTTTCCCAACAATATGAGGTGGGGTGGGGTGGAGGAGGAGTGTATAAAAATGCTACAGACTGATTTTGGGAAACCATCTGCATTTATTTTATCCTCACCTTTGAACATGTGTTCAGGAATGAAGCTTGTATAGCTGGTTTATTACCACCCAGAGAATTCTGCTGCCTCACCAAAGGGGGAGGGAGCGATCAGAGTGGATTCTGCATTGTGTGTGGCTGTCTCCATGTGCTAAAAGTAATTCAAGTCACTTCAATGCTTTTAGCAAACGGTTTCCCCTGCTGTTAACTTCTCTGTGTCCCTTTCTTGGCCTCATTGTCTTCTCATTTGCCTACATTGCCATTTTAATTCAATCCGCTCCTATGAGCCGTGTAATTCTGTTGAGAAGCTTCTGTGATGCTATGATTGCAAATGAAACATCATGATGTCACTGATCAGGTCAGAGGAGTTTGCATAATTATTAGGGCTAAGCAAGAGTGTAAGCAAAGGGATATGGGAGAGGCAATAAAAATAAAAAATGGGAGTGATAAATAACAGCACTGAATAACAACTAAAACTGTTCACAATTGCTGGAGATCACCAACAGAGGAAACACATGTCAACATAAGGGCATTATTTTTGTTTGAAGTTCCAGTCATGGAAAAACTCAACTGCTGTGTTCTGCTATTTATATTTTGACCTTTAAGCAAATGTATTTTTAATGACAGCCTGAAATACACGGACTCATCCATTTCATTTATTAGAAACATTTTTGAAGAATAATCAATGGAATTCTGTGTTCTCTGTACTTGCTTTGCAAACGTAAATCATCACGGATGTGGCAGTAAGAAGGAGGGAGCACAGGAATCAGCCCTAGAGCTTGTGAAATACAAAGAAAAATATAAAGAGCTTGTTATAGAGGAATTTAGTTTCTGAAATGCTTTGCCTGTATTTGGTTACAGCAGATGGCAGGATGACGAAGGAAACCCAGATGCCTGTATTGTAGTAAACAAAGGGTTGCAGGGGGTTGTTTTTTCGTTTAAGCCTTATGAGAACATTGGCTATTCTGCATGCATATTGTTCCAATCCTTTCCTAGGTGGATAGAAAGCTAAACTAAATCCCTTTAAACCATTAATTAGAAAACTAATCAGCTTTGACTATGTTTGATTTAGTGATGCCAGTTATGTTACACTTCCTTTGATAGAGTGAAGATTTTTCAGTTGTAGAGCAAGTACAAGTACACAAGGTTTAATCCAACTTTGTGCAGGATTAAATACACCAGAAAAGAGGATCCAATCCTCTGAAAGGCCTTCGGTTTATCCAGATCAAACATGGCTTCTTTATCCATAACTCAAAATGGCAGGAAATGGCCCAACATACCAGGTAGCAGGCTAAAGATTCACTCAGCGTTCCATCCTTTTGAGGTTGGTAAAATGAGTACCCAGCTTGCTGGGGTGGGGCGTGGGGGGACAATGTGTAGCCTGCATAGTGTAATTAAAACTGTAAACCAGCCAGAAAATACTTGAAGTGGTTTGGGATGGTATATATAAGCAGGACACTTTTTTGTGATAAGAGTGCCCAAGTTGCCTGCAGGAAGAGGGATGGCAACATTTATCTAGGGAAGCCCAGCCTAAATGTTGATGATGACATCAAAGTCAGCAGTCAAGAATGTCTACAGGAGACCCCTTTGTGCTTATCCCTATGCTTTCAATAAGGTAAAAATTGCCCACAGCAAATCTCATGTTCTGTAAAGAGCATTCATTCCCTTCGTTGGTTGTTTCAAATGATTTCACATGCCACCATCGCTTTACTCCAAACTCCACAAAGGTATGCCTTTGGTGCCACATAGAATGAATGGTATACTATAGTTAAGTTTGAATTAAGTATCATCCTCTGATTGATTTCTGCAAAAGATTCTCAGACGTTCCCCAGAACCCAGAAAATAATAACAGTTCAGAGAAGACTGTGACACCAAAAATGCCTCCCTGAGGTGACATTCGGTATAATCCATGTGTATGTGAACATCAGTGTATGCTAAAAAGGCAGAGATTAGCATGCCTCAATTATTGCCAAAAACTCCCCAGGAATTATCAGCCACTCTAAGGAGCCTCAAGCATTTCACTCAGCAAAAGTTGAAGGGCAGAAATGGGAACTTTCATCTTTTACAAGCAGATGCACCGAGAGCTAATGTTTGCCGTTGTGCATTCTTCGGCTTTCTTCAACAGGTTTTACTCTCCCCTGCTTATGGACTTGTTAAACCTGTTGTCTGGTCCTGTGAGTAAAGAGTAATAATTAGCCTAAGAGATTATTCTACTGTCAGAGACATTTTCATGCAAAAGATGTTCCACAGGTCTAGTCTGTGTACAATCGTGACAACACTTCTCCTAGTAAATCCCACCCAGCCCCCCTACCCTTGTTCAAACCTGTATTCCCACTCAGTCTAGCCAGCTTCTTGGGTGGGGTCAGAAGTCACTTATTTAGCAATATGTATTCAGGGTGGGTTACAATATTCTTTTTTTACTGGAAAATAAACGTTCATTCAATGCATCTTTGCTTGGGAATTTTTTGTTTCTGTAGAAGCTCAAGACATAAATTTCGTGAATACATAAATGATAGCTGTTGTGAATTTTTCAGGCTGTTTGGCCATGTTCTCACAACAGCTCTCAGATCCCGGCCGTGAAAGCCTTCAAGAACACAATAAACGAATGCATGAAAAAGTCAAGTAACAGCAAGAAGCAAAACATTAATTTACAGCAGTGATGGCGAACCTTTTAGATACTGAGTGCCCAAACTGCAGTTCAAAACCCACTAATTTTTTTGCAAAGTGCCAATTCAGTAATTTAACCTGTATATAGGTAGCTATGAAGGGGCAATGTCAGGTGCCCACAGAAAGTGCCATAGGTTTGCCATCACTGATTTACAGAGTAAAGATGGGCATGACTCACCAGTTCAGTGGTTTATTCAAGTTCATTTACTGGCCAAACAGGTGTCTGGTACTTCCCAGTCCAGCCTCCTTTGGCAGGTACCTGCTTAGAACATATGCTCAACCTAAAAAATAATAGAATAAAATATATATTCACTGAACAAATATAGAGGCATGCCAAATGGATTTGAAACAAGATAGAAAGATGACTAACAATGCAACAAAATGTATCAAGTAATTGATGGACAACTCAAAGAAAACTCTTAGAATTCCTTTAAACATTTACACTAGTGTTCATTTTCAGGAACTTGGAAAAATCTATCTATCTATCTATCTATCTATCTATCTATCTATCTATCTATCTATCTATCTATCTATCTATCTATCTATCTATCTATCTATCTATCATCTATCAAGCTAGGGCCCACATGACTGTAAGTTCAATCAGCACATTGCTATTTGTAAAGGTTGCTTGTTTTAGAGCAATTGCTAAAACTGGGACACTTCAATGGTTTTAACATTGATATAGAATTCAAGGGATTTCAAAAGCATGGCAGAAAAATGAATGCATCAATATAAAGTAACTAAAGACAAATTTAAAGCATCTGATTTTATGACATGGCTTCACTTCATATATAGGGCAAGAACAAATGCAGCAAAATTTGTCAAGACCCTTCTTAAGAAACAGGCCAAAGCATGCATGTTTATGGAGAGCTTTAGTTTTTTTATGAAGCTGAAATATTTCATTGACATTTTCACCTCTAAAATAGAGGGGAAATGCATTAAATGTCCTTTTCATGATGGGCTATCTTGTAGGCTATCATCTGAGTTTCATCAATAACTGCATTTAACGATAATGAAAGTGCTCTTTTCCTTTTTTGTAATACTTTTTTGTGCCACTTTGACTCATCTTTATATTTTGATTTCATTTATTTAATAATAATTTAATAATAAAACAAAAAAGAAAGAAAGAAAGAAAGAAAGAAAGAAAGAAAGAAAGAAAGAAAGAAAGAAAGAAAGAAAGAAAGAAATGCCATAAGGTCATGGCAAATATGATGGATTAACACTCAGGACTAGAGATGGGCACGACTTAGCGGTATTCCCATTTCCATTTCCGTTACTCGTTTCCGTTACTCTACGGAAACGGTAACGGGAATTACTCCGCCAGACTTTGAGCTCGAACCGAAGAACGAACAATTTTGGTCTGATTTGTTGTGCTCGTTCTTTGCATCGCGCGATCGCGCGATGCCACGCGGCACAGAAAAAAAGTTTTTAAACATTAAAAAAACCCGGTTCCCGGCCAAAAAGCAGGCGGAAAAATGCCTGCCGTGCCTCAGGGCACCTACCAGAGGGGTTGTTTCTGGAGGTCCCCGGCCTCCCCCCCCCATCCCCCGTCCTAGTGGGCTGCTCTGTGGGACTCGCCGCAGGCTCGCAGCCAGCCAGCAAAAAGCCCAGTCTCGCCGGACGCCGGACGCCGCAATTAAAGCGCAAGCAAGCGGCACGGACAGCACAGGAAAAAACTTTTAAACTCTCCCCCCACCCATTCCCGGGCCAAAAAAGCAGGCGGAAAAATGCCTGCTTGACTAAGGGTGCAGGGCACCTACCGGAGGGGTGGTTTCTGGAGGGGGGGTCCCGCCTCCCCCCCGTCCTGGGCAGCCGGACTCGAGTCGCCATGCCATGCGGTGCAGGCGGGGGATCCAAAATGGGGTGGCGAACGCAATATTGTTTTTGAAATCGTGGTCCAAAAACACACAAGCACAACAGAAACACACGAAAATTTATAAACTGCCAGATTTTTCACAGTAGCAGTGGGTTTTTTCTTGCAACAAAATGTCTCTCCTCTCCTCCTCTGTCCTCCATTGATTTTATTTTATTTTTATTTTTTTACACCTGCGCAATGATGGGCTGGCCGAGTGGCCAGCCATGTGGGAGTGGACGACCATGCAAATTTTTGGAGCCATCCCACCAATCGCATGGCCACTTGGCCATGGAGACTTCTGGGATGTGCCAAAAAGCCCCCTGAAACCTGCCCTAGCCCTAACCCTAACCCTAACCCTAACCCTTGACTCCGAGTCCGTACCCATACGTCACAGACTGTCTTCTTAGTGGGTCAGAGAGGCACCCAGAGGTGCAACCCACTAGCCCACCGTAACCTTACCCGTCACTAGCCTAACCCTAGCCCTAACCCTAACCCACCTTAACCCTAAGCCAGATGTACTTGCATTGCACTACACGCAAGTACAATTCCCTTCTGTGTGAGACATGGTGGTGCGAGAGCCTTAGTTAGGCATCTCACTATGGCTCTGGGTTCAGTGCCATCCACTAGTCTTCACAGTCACTGTCTGCACATTCTGTTATGCAATATCCATATGGCTATTGCATAGCATTTTGCAGCAGCAGCAGGTGAGGAGGGGAGACCCCCATGTTGAGGGGTCTCTTGGAGCCTGCTTCCCCTTCCTAGTGGGTGAGGATAGGAGGCACCCACGGGTGCCTCCAGGAGCCCGCTTTCCCTTTATAGTGGGCCAGAGGAGGCACCCACCCCAGAGAGGTGCCTCCAGGAGCCCACACCCCCCCCAAAAACCAGTACTAACGAAAACGAAAAAACGAAAAAACGAACCGACTAATTTTTGCGAATTTTCATGAAAAACGGAAACGACTCGAAACGGAACCGGCCTGACTAACGACAACTTCGAATTTTTTTTTCAAGTCGTGCCCATCTCTACTCAGGACCTGGCACTTTCTAAATCCCTGAAATTCACTTTGGTTACATTTACTTAGCTTCTGAAAAAATCTAGGCTTTTGGGGTGAGAGAGGAATAAAACATAATCTAGAAATTCATACAGAAAGAGTTGGGGTGAGCTTTCTTTCTCTTTACCAGAACCATGCCTGCTTTTTTCACAGCACAATTTTAATGGCAATTTGATACCATATATCTGACCATTAAAATGCTCTAGGCACCAAGCTGTATAACCTACAACACAGACAGAATTATCAAAACCAAGACCGGAAAAAACACCAGCGCAGATGGAAAGAAATGGTGATGCAAAATACATATGGATTTTTTCCTATCAAGCATGAAATGTTATACCCTTTTAATCCTGCCTTGCATGAAACTTACATGCATCCTTACCAGCAATAGGCAGTCTCTGATTAGAAGTGACAAGCAAGACCCCTATAATTCTTGAAGCATTTCATTTTTATAAACAGCCCAGAGTGACCTTTGGTCAGATGGTGCAGTATATAAATAAAATAAAATAAAATAAAATAAAAAATTATAGAAGCACAACTGAAGCATTTACCACTGTATATGCTTCAAAGTTCAAGTACTAAGTGGATAGAGATGGGAAGCAGTGGCTAGCAGGCAATGGTAACTAACTGAAGCAACTTTGTCATTTGCAAAGGACATCATTGAGAAGGGACACCATGCTGGAATGGCAAAAGGTGTGTACGGTTCAGAGTTGCTGTCTTATGACCAACACCACAGGTTGGCCACAGCCTTGCAGTGGCAGGTAACAGAATGCCAAACAACATTCAGTGCTGAATATGTTTTGTGCTGTTTGGAATCACTTGCTATTTTTTCACATTTACTCAACTTCGATTCACCTTGGCAACAAAGGTTTAAACCTCCCACTCCACTTATTTTTATTCTGAGATTCACAGCAAAATGAGGTACATCTTGGCAGCAGAGATGCGTTCCAGCAATAATGGAGGTTATCTCTTGGCACTGCTCCTCACCACCAGACTGATTTCTTTCAGGAGGAATGCCCAAATTAGAGAAAAGACTGCCATCTCTCCCACTGGGCTTTGTGGAACTTTCACATGTTCTCCGAAATGAAAAAAGAAAACCAAGAGGAGGTCTCTGGCAGCAGCCAGGAATATTTAGTGTCTTTATGAAATAATCCTAGACATTGCCTATTTTCTAGATAAAATTTTATCGTATTTGTAATTTTGTATTCATGAAATATTTTTCTTCTTAGTGTAAGGATGTATTTTTACAGTTTTGTCTAGATCTGCGTTTTTGTTTTTATATTGCTGTTGTTTTTTGCACCATGAATTCCTTTGGGCATGCTTCATGAAAAAGCTGGCATACAAATTGCAAGGGATGCTGTTGATTATGGCCATTAGGTGTGCACATGTGGTGGAGGGCAAAGAAAGAGGCATGGCCTGCACATGTAACTGACAGGCAACTGACAGTGGTCAGGGCAGATGCAAAGATACAGCAGGAATACATCAGGACAGGAGCACTGAGAATGAGATTTTGGAAGCAAGTAAAGGAAAAGAATAAGACTAGACTGAAAGCTGAAGATTTTAGGAAAAGATTGCTGGAATAAAGGATACTGATTTAGGTATTAAAAGCATTTTTCCAAAAATCATGCTCATCAAAGGCTACTATCTCACCTGGGTTTTGATCCTGATCTTCTGAAGGTCCAGCTTTTCCTCTTTCTCCCATCACATGATTGAATAAGTAGGACAGGAGTTCACACATCCAAAGCTGGTTTTTAATTTAAAAGTGCAGTTCAGCCCCCTTGGCCAGCAGGTGGTGCTAGCATTTGAAAAAAAGGACCACTTGGCTGGAGGAAATTAAGGCTTAGGGCACCACATGGAGCTTCCTGTTTGAAAAGCAATTAAAAAAAACAGTGCCGATCGGCCCCAGAAACAGCCGATCGGTGCTGTGAGTTAAAAAAAGAAGAAGAAACCCGGATCATCTGCGTGGTCCCATGGCGTCTGCTTCCTTAAAAGGTGGCTTATCAAAGTGAGGCAAAAAATTCCTTACCTCCTGGGTGAGTCACAGAAACCTCGCTTAAAGGGGCATTACCGGGTTTTCTTTTTTCTTTTTTTCAAAAAGCCCAGTGGCCATGGGGATGGCATTTTTAACACAGTTTTTTCTAGTAATTTAAACTGCTTTTAAAGCGACGTGGGACTGAGCCCAAAGAGAACTAGCAAACAATACAGAACAGACTTGAACCAAATTGCTTACTTTAAACTTATTATTTCAACTTGCCTCTCTCAAAGTAGTATAGCAGGACAGCCTCATAAAATCATTCACTGTAATTAATTAAAAGCTACACTTTTTATTCCCCAAATTCTACCTCCTCTGCACCATTTACTTATCTTGCATGAAAAACCTAGGTTAGGACTAATGCAGTTTTTTGTAGACCCACAACCTAAGACTTTGCTTACCCTGAAATCACCCACATCAACTTGATAATGAAGCTCCATTTGAATTTGTGATCATCACTTGTCTCTAAAGCATTGGGCAACAACTGGAAAAGATGCACCTAATTAATCTTTTACAATGCTTGACTCTGGCGGTTACTTCATGTCCATTTTGTCTCTGTTACCGTTGTGCTTAGGAGTGGTAAAAAAAATTTTTTTCTTCAAGTCCATTGCACAACTACTGAAATTTGTGTCAATCACACTCCCGGAACAGGTGCTAAGCACGACAATACTGTACCTGGTGCTGGGGTAGGGTTTTCCCTTGTCACTCTTTGTTCCCGCTTTCTCTTCCAAGACAAGACACCTTGTACTAACGACTGTCACACAACAAAACATTTGTTTCTCTCAAAAAAATTCCTTTTTTTAAATTTTGACTTTGTCACGGTGCAAGACCATGAGGTAACACTTGTCACGAGACAAATTATCATGGCCATGGGAACACTGAAACAGGGACAAAGCCACGTGATCGCAACCAATGCTGTCACGGTACAAAACTAGTCACAGAACAAAGAAGGACATGAAGTAACCACCCCTGACAAGCTGACTTTAGTCTCAGAGGTGGATCTGTAAGTCTGGTTCACTTTGTATCAGTGCAGGTAGGCATTCAAATAATGATCTCAAACTATTTAAGGCTTTAAAGGTAACCATCAACCATTTTAATTTGTTCTTGAAACATACTGACCACCAATAGAGCTGAGATAAAATACAGTCTCTGCTTGAATGGCCCCACAAGCCAGAGTCCACGTTCAGCATCAACTGAACTTTTCAAACCATCTTCAAAGGTAGTAGCCTCATGCAAAGCACATTACAATACAGTAGTCTTGATATAACCAAGGCATATGAGACTGAATGTAAGTCTGTTTTCTCCAGATAGGGTTACAGCAGTCAAATTATCCTAAAAAAGGTAAAAATTATTCCTAACCAACAATTCTAGCTGTACTTTCCTTCACAGTTAGGAGTCCTGGAGGAAACTACAGAATTCTCTCCCCCTCCCTCTCCCTTGTTTTCAGGGGAAGTGCTACTCCATCCAGAACTATCTGCATACCTACAACTGAGATCATCATAATTTCCCACCCACAATATGTTCATCTCATCTGGATTAAATTTCAGTTTGTTTGTCCCCATCCATTCCAAAGCTGCCTCCAGACACCTGTTCATGGTTTCCACAACTTCCCTGGAAGTTAAAAAAGAGAGCTGTTTGTTCTCCACATACTGAGGATGCTTTAACCCAACTCTCCAGATGACTTCCCCAGAGGTTTCTTCCAGATATTAAAAAGCACTGCAGACAGAATGGAACTCTACAGACACTACCCTTGAGGTAGTAGTTTCTCAGCACCTCATTGCATGCAACCGCTGTCACATTCTGTCTACAAATCATATCACTGCAAGTCAACTGCTTTCTCTGGTTTTGTACTTTTGGAGCCAAGCAAATACAGTTCCAAATCAGATTTCTTGTACACGTCTGAAACTTAAGTAATGACCATGTTGTCTCCTCAATTTTAAAAAGGTGTTATTTATCTCTGAAGTCTACACCAGAAGTATCACCCTGGCCATTAGATAGATGGCATTTCAAGGGAACTCAATGAATTTGTAGTGGGTCTCAGGCATGTACATCATATTTTGTTAAATACTAAATCTGTGTCCTCTCTCTCTCTCTCTCTCTCTCTCTCTCTCTCTCTCTCTCTCTCTCTCTCTCTCTCTCTCTCTCTCTCTCTCTCTCTCTCATGTGTTTCTGTCTGTGTCTGTGTACAACAACCACAAAACACAGCAAAGAGCTGAAGGGTGCTTGTGAGTTGGAATATCACCCTCCACAGATTATGTGGGTTGTACTGAGCATTTGTGAGTTAAAAATATATAAAACAAATCTGAGAAAGGGGAAATTAGAATACATGTATAATAAAATGAAATAAAATAAAATAAAAATGCGGATGGGGAATTAGAAGCAAAGACGCTGCTGAGCTGCTGACAAGGAGATGGACAGCATTAAACCTCTCCCCCAGGTGTCCCAAAACTACCTTTGCACACTCCTTTGCTGGGCAGGGTAGATCGTCAGGTTGGAGCACTTGAACTTTTCTCTCTCTCTTTTAGTTGCAGTTCTGAAATTTTCCTCTTACTTTGTTCATTCCAAACATTTATTTACAGCACCAGGAGAGGAAAGGTAAACATACCTGCACATGTGCTTGTGCAAATATGAATTACTGCATTCCTATGTGGGTTTAAGTTGTTCACTTTTGGTTATGAGGGTCTGTCTTTCTTCCCACACCTTTGGTTTTCCCTCTGTCATCCTGTCTCTCCCTGTCTCTTCAAGTGTGAGTTGGCCTCCTACTTATGACAAGTGGATTTTTGATTTAAAATGGATTTTTGCATTATTGATTTGAATGTGTTTTTGTATTAATATTGTTTACCATTTCTCAGAGTATTGTTTGTTCATTTTTAATGTTTGTCTACTTATTGTTTTTAACTTTAAATATTGTCTTTCAATGATGTAAGCTGCCTTCATATACTCATTGTTTTTAGCTTTAAATATTATCTTTTAATTATATAAGCCACCTTGGGCCCCTTTTAAGGAAAAAGGTGGAGGAAATATTGTAACTAATGAACTAACTAACTAACTAACTAATGAATGAACAAATGAACAAATGAACAAACAAACAAACAAACAAACAAACAAATGAGCAAATAAGTGAGCAAGCGAGCAAACAAGCAAATGAAGGAGCAAACGAACAAATGAGTGAATGAACTAACAAATGAACAAACAAATGAACGAATGAATGAACAAACAAACAAACAAACAAACGAATGAACTAACTAACTAACTAATGAATGAACAAATGAACAAACAAACAAACAAGCAAACAAGCAAATAACTGAGCGAGCGAGCAAACAAGCAAATGAAGGAGCAAACGAACAAATGAGTGAATGAACTAACAAATGAACAAACAAATGAACAAATGAACAAACGAATGAACAAACAAACAAACGAATGACTGAACTAACTAACTAACTAACTAACTAATAAGTGACTTCATCTGCAAAACAGAAAGCAAATTGCTCAGAGTGGAAATGCTACCAAGTGTCCCCTGAAGGCTTAATCAGGAACATTCTTATCACAAAGCTGGTGGTGATGATGTACATTTTCTTTGCCATCTTCAGAGCCACAGAGTAGACTTTAAATTTAGTCCTAAGCTACATTTGGATATATCCCTCACAACTCTTTCACCATTTCTACTCTCATCATCAATCCAATCATTTCAGTGCCAAACTCCTCAGAAAGAATAAGTTACCAACATGGCTCTGTACTTTGACTGAGGATATGAGGGCACAATCACTCCAAGAAGAGACTTAAGGCAGGCATGTCCAAACTTCGGCCCTCCTGATGTTTTGGACTACAACTCCCAGAATTCCAAGCCTGTATTTCCAATGGAAAAAGACTGTGGGAGTTGTGGTCCAAAACATCTGGAGGGCCAAAGTTTGGACATGCCTGACTTAAGGCCTCATCACGAATGTGGTACACATATGCAGCAGAAAACTTACCTTCAACCAGTGTCTAACAGATCTCATTACATTTCCCCCCTCTCCCTTGGAAAAGCAATTGGCAATCCCCAGATCCAAGTGAGCAGATAACAATCTGACAGTAAAATTATTATGCCTCAGTCCATGAAATCACTGCTTTTAATCTTGTAGAGAACACCCTACATCCAGAGTACCTCCTGGCCGAAAAAGTATTGAAAATGGATCTTGTTTCTTGTGGCCAATTTGTTTTGCAGGAGCAAAAATCAAAATACATTGATAGGGAGCATAAGCAAACTAATTTTTGTTGTTATATGTCATTAAGTCAAAACCGGATTTTTTTAATTTTTATTTTATTTTTAAAACAAAGTAAAAAACAAATACATAGCTTATCTCCTGCCATGCTACATGTATCAAAGGTTTTTCCCCAATAGATCAGCCTAGTTGTTTCATAATTCTCTTTTCATCTTAAACAATACATTTTCATGTTTCCGTACTTGCTAAATATTTTACCATTAATATTCTAATGTTTTTCCATCAATATCATGTTCGTCTCTGCTTGTCTGTCTTCATCCAGTTCAAAAGATACGTATAGTAGATTCCAATAATGTATTACTAGTTTAATCTTAGCAATATTCCCAGTTATAAAGACTTAATTCTTCATTTAATAAAACAGCTTAGATTATATTTGACTAATTCAATATATAATGGGTATAGGCTTACATCTAGAGATGGGCACGAAACGAGCGATTTTTCGTTTTTGTTTTTGTTTTTTCATTTTGTTATGCAACGAAAACGAAATGAATTTTTTTAAAAAACAAAATGAAAACAAAAACGAAATGACCAAATTTGCTGTGTTTTTCGTTTTCATTGCAGCAGATGCACTGAACTAAAAAGAATGCTAACGAAACAGCAATTTTTCATTTTTGTTTTTGTTTTTTCGTTTCGTTACCTAATGAAACGAAAACGATTTTTTTGCAAAAAAGTCACAAAATGAAAACGAACCGAAACAGACCCCTAAACGACCAAACGACAAACGAAACACCATTTTTTGAGTCGTGCCCATCTCTACTTACATCTATTTTTGTCTAATACAAGAAATTAAGGTATTGAAGTGCAAACCTAGTCTGTCTAATCTACAACCCTAGATTCACGACGGATATCATCAACTCACTATATTTTCTCTGTCTAAGATTAACACTTAATGGGTTATTAAAAGAGGGGAAAAGAGCATTACATCTTGGTCTCTCTGTTTCTTGTTGTATTAAAAGGAAAAATCTCTTTGCCTGGCTGACATCTAAAGATCTAACTAATTGACATTGCAAACTTATTTATTCCATTAATTAGATGTTCTATAAACAAGATGTTAAACTTGGCTATGTAGCTGACAATATTTAACAGTGGTCTTAACTGGTCTTCACAGTGCATTCATTGACTGACCTCTTAAGATAGTTTTTAGTTATATTAGTAAATAAATAATATTGAAGACTGTTTTCACATTTTACAATTAATTTCAGTTATAATTAATAACCGGATTTTAAAAACCTTAATAGAGCTTTCAAAATAAGTGTGAAATTTATGGCGTGGCTATGGAGTGAATCTATACCCAAGTTATTTTCCATGCATGGTTGAGTATGAATTTGCACCCAGGCCACTTGAATTCAAGTTTGTCATGCTGTCCACTGTACCACACTGAACAAATCCAACTGATTCTACTACACTGTATATAGAGTTTCAATGCATTGATGCCCTAAGCACATCCAGTCTCGCCTGATTTTGGAAGCTAAGCAGGGTTGGCTCTGGTTAATACCTGGATGGGAGACCACCAGGGAATACCAGGTGCTGTAGGCACCTGGAGTAGGAACTGGCAAACCACTCCAGTATTCCTGCCAAGAAAACTCCATGGACATGAGGTCATGAAGAGTCAGTCACAACTGTAATGACACAACACACACATACATGTGTTTTTAATTTTAATTTTTGCATCTTTATAAATCTATGGTGAGGCCGTATCTGGAATACTGTGTACAGTTCTGGTCACCATAACTCCCAAAGCATATTATGGAAATGGAAAATGTGCAGAGGAGGGCAACCAGAATGATTAGGGGACTGGAACACCTTCCTTGCCATCTGAGGCTGCAACAGCTGGGCCTCTTCACTCGTGAACGATGGTGCCTAAGAGGTGAACTGATCGAACTTTATAAAATTATGCACAGCGTGGACAAAGTAGATAAGGAAAACACTGTTTTCCCTATCACACAGCACTGGAACAAGGGGGCACTCCATGAAACTTTTGGTACTAGATCTCATACAAATAAGATAAAGTACTTTTTCACTCAGAGGATCACTGGTCTATGGAACTCCCTGCCAGAAGAATTGGTGACAGCTGTCAGCCTTGACAACTTTAAGAAAGAATTGGGCAACTTCATGGAGAGCAAGGGTATCAATGGCTAGCATTATGGATGCCTAAGGACAACCTTTGGGTTGGAGAATAGGCAGGATATCTCTCAGTGCCATTTGTAGGGAATCCTAAGCAGGTGAAGACATCTGCTTGGGAATACTTTGAAGCAAATGATGAGCCACTGGGTGAGACAGAATGCTGGACTGGATGGGCTGTGGGCTGTTCCAGCAAGGCTGTTCTTATGTTCTTGTGTTAAGACGTATTTACATAAAATGCCAAATTTTGGTTCTAAGGTAGGGATGTCTTGTAGCTTGCCCAAGGTAGCATAGGCTGGTTCTTCCAGGGAGGTGTGCTGGAGAAATGAACTCCTTACCAATAGATAAATAAGTAAATAAGTAAATAAATAAATACTGCAATGTGCTGAATTTCAAACATTGAGCAGTGGTGGAGTCATAGGAACCCCAACATAAAAGGTAAGAAATGGTCAGGACAATGATATCAACTATCAAGGCATATGGCAGTCTTGAAGGCCAGTGTACAAACTGCAGACCACTTATTTGCGCTTAAGATATTGTGCACGTCTAGTTTACAAATACTTTAATAAAGTGTTGCTTATTGCAACAAGTTGTAGGTTGCTGTATCCACAACACCAAACAAACCAGCTCAGCTACAAAGAACTAAGGAAATATTCCCAACCTTTTCTGGTTGCTTACAGGATTTGCAGGTTTAAATCATGACCGTGTAATCTTTTAAGTAGCAAGAGGAGAAGAATTAAAATTGTTGAACTAGTTCCAGACTTGAAATAATCCCCTCCATTTCAGAAAAAGTTAACTTTACAATTATTCCAAAAATGAGAGATGGGAATCTGGCCTCTTTTGCTGCTCATTCCTTCCAGCGAGTATTTTGCTTTAGCTTGTCTATCATCAGTGTAGTTTTTGCAACATGCCACTTATTTGATTGATGACATATTAATAACATGGCATGAAAAGATTTGCAGACTTGAATTTTAAGTTGGAATGTTTAACAGAGCTGGCAATATGGCAGGCCTCACCCATACCACCCTGTCACACTATAATGCTGTGTGCAACACGGTTATAGCAGTGTGAAACAAATGGGAGGTCCATATTAATTCGCCAAAATTGCCTTCATAGAATGTCAGCCATGCACTTTTGTATAACAACTTCTCACAGATCTCTGTCTGCCTTCTTCTCAAGAATGGCTTTGTTGATGCAGGATAGAGCCATATCTTCTGAAAGCTGAAAGCGAGGTGAGCAGGACTCCCCCACTACCTGGCCAAATTATAGAGAAAAAGTGCTGATCTTACCCTCTTTAAGGGAAAAATGAATGCTACTGTGGTATCAGGAATTACTGCAATCCCATCCTCCATCTCAGATCTGTTTTCATGCTGGAAATCAAAGTGCCTCCCATTAAGAAGCAGCTGTGTTAGCCTCGGGGCCGTGACTGGTGTGGTGTGGCGAAAGTGGGTTGTGTGTCCCAGGTGCCGTTTGTGTGTGTGCGTGTGCATGCGCGTGTGTGTGTGCGTGCATGCATGTGTGCAAAAATGACAAATTAATACCTGTATCTTGCACTATTCCATGCAACCACCACCCCACTGGCACTGGTGGTGTTTGGAATCCATGTTTGCCCTGGGCAAATAGTGGTGGGCTCTGGTTAATCTGTCCCAGTACCTTAACAAAATTAAAAGTGAAAAAGAAGAGAAAAGGCTAATGATCCTGCCACCTTCAACATCAACATATTTTGTTTTTCTGTTTGAGGGTTGAGCCACAATTCAGGGGCCAATATCCACTTTTGGATACACAGTGTGGTACAGTTATCCCCTGCCCTTTCGCGGTTCATATACTGAAGTCCCAGTATATCGTGAGTCCGCAGTATATGAAAAATTGCCCCCCTTGGGGTAAGGAGGAAAGGCCTTCCCAGGCCCATCAGAGGCCCCAAAAGTGCTTCCCCGCAAACCAGAAATGACTTCCAGTAAACCAGAAGTGACCTCCAGATCACTAGAAAGCACTTTTGGGGGCCTCTGAGGGTCCAGAAAGCCCCTTGCAGGCCCATTCGGGGCAGCGCCAGGTCTGGGGTAAGTACAAGAGCCCCCAAGAGAGCACCCCCCCCCCCAGTCCCAACCTGACCCAGCATCCACATATTGCGGATGTTCAATTATTGCGGGTTGGGTTGGGTCCCTAACCCCCGCAATAGGTGGGGGGTTACTGTACACTGGATAGAGTGATGTATTAAGACTCAGAAAGTCAGGACTGAATCCCCACTCATCCATGGAATAAATCTGTCAGCTTTAAAAAGTCATGATGTTCTTTTCTTTTCTTTTCTCAAACACATAAAGGGAAAAGGCAAGGTTAAGTACTAGCCCAAATACACAACAATGAAGTACATACTGGACATAAGAACCAGGGAAGTATGTACTTCTTAGGTACAACAAAATGCCTGAAATCCTTTTGAATTCAATATGTAACTTTCAGTCTCTATCTGGCAAATAAAAAGTCCACACCATGATTCTTGTGTGTATGTGGGGGAGGGGGGGCGAACATGCACCACACAAACCACAGTGTGCATGCCCACCCCCTAAGACTCATGGTGATGTCTTTTTATTAGCCCACTAGGAACAGACTGAAAGTTATGTTTGTTTGTTTTACATAAAGTAACAGGATTTGAGCCAACAAGAGGAAACAAAACAGCTGCAAAAATATGCTTAAAAATAAGCTATATAGTATAATATGAAAATATTGTGTTGTTTTCTCATGTATTTTAAACAAATATCCTTGTTCTAAGGAACTCTCCTTGCAGCTGAGTTAAACATCTGGATCTGCATTCCTATACTCAAAAATATCTTGTTCCAATAATAAGGTCAATCAGCATTTCTAAAATGGGCTTGAGCAGGTTTACTACTTTTATTTGAGATATTTAACAGTAGATTCAGCCCATCAGTCAATAAAACAATGCTCCATGAGCACAAACAGACCTAGTTATTTGTCATGTATTGTACATTAATAGTAAATGTTATTGTTTGTAAATTCTAAATTGTTTTAAAGGTTTAAAATGTTTAAATTGCTTTCAACATCCTCTGAAAACAAGTTCCTCCTGAAAATGGAAAGATTGTCTTTTAGTCAACCAATTAGTCAATAAAATGTTAAACAATTCTTTATGGAGTGTTGGCTGTGTTTCCCATGATGTCATCACCATGCACCACAACATTGGCTGCTGGCATTGGGAGACCTAAAGGATCTAGCAATATAAACATGTCCTGGTACCAGAGAAGGGGTTGTTGTTGTTGTTGTTGTTGTTGTTGTTGTTGTTGTTGTTGTTGTTGTTGTTGTTGTTGTTGTTGTTGTTGTTGTTGTTGTTGTTGTTGTTGTTCAGCCATTCAGTGATGTCCATCTCTTCATGACCCCATGGGCCAGAGTTCGGTCAAATCCATGTTGGTTGCATCAGTGACACTGTCCAACCATCTTATTCTCTGCTGTCCCCTTTTCCTTTTGCCTTCAATCTTCCCCAACATCAGGGACTTTTCTAAGGACTCCTCTCTCCTCATGAGGTGGCCAAAGTACTGGAGCCTCTGCTTCAAAATCTGTCCTTCCAGTGAACATTCGGGGTTGTTTTGTTTCGGGATTGATAGGTTTGATCTCCTTGATGGAGTCTCCTCGAGCACCACAGCTCAAAAGCGTCAATTCTGTGGTGATCAACCATCTTTATAGTCCAGCTCTCTATTCCATGTATCACTACTGGAAAAACCGTAGCTTTGACTATCCGAACCTTAGCCAGCACATAAGCAGGCATCTTTTAATTTCATTGCTGCAGTCACTGCAGTGATCAAGGAGCCCAAGAAAATAAACTCTGTCATTGCCCCATATCTTCCTCTTCTATTTGCCAGGAGGTGATCGGAGTGGTGGCCATAATCTTTGAGGTTTTTTTTTATGTTGAGCTTCAGCCCATTCTTTTCACTCTCCTCTTTCACCCTCATTAAGAGGTTCTGCTATCAGAGTAGTATATCCTGCATATCTGAGTTTGTTGATATTTCTTCTGGCAATCTTAATTCTGGGTTATGATTCATCCAGTAGTGCCTTTCACATGATGTGCTCTGAATATAAGTTAAATAGGTAATGTGACAGTATACAGCCTTGTCGTACTCCTTTCCCAGTTTTAAACCAGTCAGTTGTTCCATATCCAGCTCTGACTGTTGCTGCTTGTCCCACATATAGATTTCTTAGGAGACAGATAAGGTGGTCAGGCACTCCCATTCATTTAAGAATCTGCCATAGTTTGTTGTGGTCCACACAGTCAAAGCCTTTGGCATAATCAATGAAGTAGAAGTAGATGTTTTTCTGGAACTCTCTAGCTTTCTCCATAATCCAGCATATGTTGGCAATTTGATCTCTAGTTCCTCTGCCCCTTCGAAATCAAGCTTGCACTTCTGGGAGTTCTCTGTCCACATACTGCTGCAGCCTACCTTGTAGAATTTTGAGCATAGCCTTGCTAGTGTGTGAAATGAGTGCAATTGTACAATCGTTGGAACATTCTTTGGTGTTGCCCTTCTTTGGGATTGGGATGTAGACTGATGTTTTCCAGTCCTCTAGCCACTGATGATTTATTCCAAATTTGCCAGCATATGCCGGCTACGACGGCAGTCTGTCTGCCGCTCGGGGCCCTCCTTGCCCTCTCGCAAGAAGAGCGAGAGGAACAGGCAGGGCTGTTCAACCTGAGAGGGAGGGGGGAGGAGCGCCCTATAAAAGGGGTGGCTCCGACCCCCACCACAGGGCATTTTGTCTTGGCGTTCAGAGGGAGAGGACCTCCGAACGCTTCCTGGGCACCGCCATTTTGAGGCCGCTGCCTCGTGGCGGGCGCCATTTTGAGTTCGGCCATGCGCGGCCGGAGAGCCTGGCCGCCGCTTGGGGCGGCGTGAACGGAGCGTCGGGGGCTTCGGGGCTCCAGGAGGGAGCCGGAACGTGGTGCCGCAGGTAGCGGCGGGATGCGGAGTCACCGGCGCCGATGGATCGGGGGAGCGGCGCTCAGCCCTCCCCCCGCATGAGCTTCGGCCTGTGCCGGGCCTGACCGGGGCCCGACTCCGCCCCCACGGGTCCCCATCCCGGGCAGGCAGGGGGAGCGAGGCCCACCGCCAGGGTCGCCAGGGCGTCCCGTGCCTTCCCCAGGTCCCAACGGGGGGGGGAGGCCTATCCGGGAACGCGGGAGCGGGAGCCCTGGGTGTGTGCCTACCGGGGCCTTGGCGGCCTGAGCCAAGGGACTATTGTGGCCCTGGCCTTGGGCCGGGCCTCTGGTTGGTGGTGAGGGGGTGGCGGGCTGCGCCTGGATGGCAGGGCCCAGCCCGGAGCGGCTTTGTTTGAACTAGGCCTGGCTGCCTGGGCTTCCTAGGCGGCAGGCCAGGGACGGGGAGCGCTGGTAGGGCCTAGAGGGAATTGAGCCTTCGGCCAGAGGGAAACCCGGAGGGCCTAGGCAGCGGGACAGGGCCCTCCCCCCCTTTGCACCTGGCCAGCCACCTGGGTCTTGCTGCCTGGGGTTACTGGGTGAGAGGCCTAGGGTAGGGGGAGGCGTCGTTGAGGCCTCTGGTTCACAGCTGGGCCTCGGGTCTGAAGCAAGCAGGGGTGAGCCTTAGTTGGGAGGTAGGACCTGCCCCACTTTACCCCCCCTCACCCACCCTTTCCGGGCGCCTCCTTGCAGGCCATGGCGCCCAAGAAAGGCAAGCCGGCAGGCAAGGGCAAGGGCCCAGCTAAGATGCTGGGCCAGTCGCTCCGCAGTCTGCGCCCTCATCGGAAGAGGAGGGCTGGCCAATATGGCTGGAGCTGGAATCGCGCGTCATTGCACTGGAAACAGCTAAATGTGTGAGCGTGCCAGAGGCCCTAGAGTAGGAGCCAGGCCTTCCAGGTCCAGGAAGAGGGCCTAGTTAAAAGAGATGGCTAACGATTTCTCTGCCCGTTTTGCCAGATTGGAAAGGTTGGAGGCGAACCCGGCGGCCGCGGTGGCCGTGGGAGGCCTCCCAGCAGTGGCCAAGCGGGCGAGGGCGGCCTCGAAGGGAGCGGCAGCAACGTCAGCCACCTCGGATACCATCGGAGACGAGGAGGGCGCAGCGCTACCCGCGCCGGAGAGCATGTCAATGAGTGAGTTGGCTTGTGCACCGGACACTACACCATCACTGACTTGGCCTTGGGCAGCAGGCGTGGCAGCCCCTGGGTCGGCTTCCCCATCGGGGTGGCAGGCTCAGGCGCCAGCAGCGCAGCAGCCCTCTCTTGCGGTATTGCAGCCATGGCTGGCCGCGTCGGGCTGGGCGCCCGGATATGCCGGTGTGGCCGCGGCGGCACTTCCCTTTGGGGACTATGCTTCTCCTTTTGGGCATCATTTGGCCCAGGCCACCAAGGAGAAGATATGGCGGGGGGAATTCCTGGATATTTTTAGTCTCCTGAACAGGGAATTGGATTCCAAGGAGCTAGATAAGGAGGACCCTCAGGATAAGGACCGTAGGCTGAAAAAGAAGCCGGAATGATCGTGGGCTACGTGGCTGCCAGCTTACATGATCTACATGTCCCTTTCGCTCCAGGCTCGGCCATGGTGGGCACAGTCGATGCTGAAGTACATGGACTTTATCTATCGGGTCTTTGTGGATTTTCTGGGGCACACCTGGCTCTTGTATGACGAAGAATTTCGTCGCAGAGCCGCCCTCGATCCCTCCATTAGGTGGGACGAACCGCTGCCACCCATTTGGCTGCAGTTTATGACCCCGGTGAGGCCTTCCCTAGGGGACTGGTATGATAGTGGCCACATGATCCGGAAGGGATCGCCAACGCAGCTACCCGCACCACGGCGGGCCAGCCGGTACAAGTCCGGCTGATCTGCTGGGAGTACAACGGCCAGGGCACCTGTAACCGGAAGCCGTGCCGTTTCAGTGTGTGGGGCTCAGCATCCTGCCACTAGCTGCAGTAGAGCCCGCTCGCAGCAAGGAAGGGCACGGGACGGGGGGAGGCAACAGGAAAGCAGGGGGTAGTGACGCAGCCCCTGCAAAAGGGGCCCAGCCCAATTAAGGTGGGTGTGTTGCAAAGATAGGCGGCAGAATACCCAGACCGCGCTGCTGCCCAGTTCCTCGTTGAAGGTTTTACATTTGGTTTTCATATTCCCTTTGAGGGAGTTAGACAGCCAGTTCTTGCCAGGAACCTCAGATCCTTGCTGGGCGCGGAGGAAGTTGCCAGAGGGAAGATTGATAAGGAGGTCCGAGAGGGAAGGGTCCTGGGACCCTTCGCGGAGCCCCCCCTACCCAACTTCAGGGTTTCCCCATTAGGGCTGGTCCCCAAGAAAGCGCCAGGGGAGTTCAGATTAATCCATCATTTGTCTCACCCGAGCGGCTCTTTGATTAACGGTGATATCCCGCACGACCTTTGCACCGTGCGGTATATGTCTTTTGATGCTGCAGTGCGCATGGTGCGAGCCTGCGGATTAGCTGCGGAGATGGCGAATTGCGACATTAAGTCTGCCTTTCGGCTCCTCCCAGTGCATCCGGAGGATTTTGAGCTCCTGGGTTTTCGGTTTGGGGACCAGTTTTTTATGGACCGAGCACTCCCATTTGGATGCTCGGTGTCCTGTGCGATCTTTGAACGCTTTAGTTCCTTCGTGGAGTGGTGCCTGAGGCAAGTAACTGGCTTTACCAGCACGGCCCACTACCTGGATGATTACCTTTTTTGTGGGCCGGCTGGGTCGGGCAGGTGCCAATTCCTCCTGGACACCTTTCGGGCCCTGGCGGGGGAACTTGGGCTCCCCTTGGCTGAGGAGAAAATGGAGGGGCCACTAACTATCCTGACTTTCCTGGGCGTGGAAATTGATTCCAAGGCGCAAGTGTGTCGCCTGCCCCAAGACAAGCTGCGGGACCTCAGAGTTCGGGTCCGCGTAGCCCAGGCTCGCAGCAAGCTTTCACTCAGGGAAATCCAAGAGCTGGTCGGTCACCTGAACTTCGTGTGCAAGGTGGTGGCCCCTGGCCGGGCTTTCCTGCGTAGGCTGTGCACGGCAATGGCTGGGCTCCGCAAGCCAACCCATAGAACCAGGGTCATGGTCGAAATGAGGGAAGACCTGGCCGTGTGGCGGATCTTCCTGGAGGGCTTTAATGGGGTGTCATTCTGGAGGGATGAGCTGCGGCTGGGAGCTCATTTTCAAGTCCAGGCAGACGCTGCAGGTGGCCTGGGCTTTGGCATCTTCTGGCGGGGGTTGTGGTGCAGTGGCTCTTGGCCAGCTGCCTGGCAGGAGGACGGGACAACATGGGACCTTACGTTCCTCGAGCTGTTTCCCATCTGGGTTGCCCTGTACATTTGGTCTAGAGAATGGGCCAACTCTGTTGTGCGCTTTTGGTGCAACAATTTGGCCGTAGTTCACGTGATCAACAACTTGACTTCCCGTTCACCCAGAGTCATGCGCCTCGTGAGGTCCTTTACCTTGCGGGCGTTGCAATTTAATATTGTAGCACACGCACGCCATGTACCGGGGGTGAATAACCGGATTGCTGACGCTTTATCCCGCTGACAGGCCGAGCGTTTCCGGGCCCTTGCCCCAGGAGCGGCCGCCCTACCTGTGGAGATCCAGGAGGAGGTATGGCTGGTTAGCGCGCTGAGGCCGACCGTGCTCTCTGCCTCTCTGTCGCTCCCAGGACACAGAGGGGGTATGCGTCGGTAATGGAAGAGTTTTCAGCCTTCAGGACATCGCAGGGCCTAGGACAAATCTGGCCTTTGCCTGTGGAACACCTGCAGTGATTTCTAGTTTACTTGCACCGCAAAGGGTTGGCCCCTAGTTCCTTGCAAGGGAAGCTGGCAGCCTTGGCCTTCTCCGCGAAGCTGAGGGGATGCAAGGACACCACAGGGGACTTCCCGGTGAGGGGCATGATAGCGGGGTGGAGTAGGGAAAAGGGCAGAGTTGCTGACCCTCGTTTCCCTCTTACCCCACGCATCCTGGCGGAGATGAGTGCCAGGTGGCCCTCAGTTTGCAGGGATAGCTTTGAAGCGGCTTTGTTTCGGGCGGCCTCCATTCTTGCATTCTTCGGGGCCCTACGAGTGAGTGAACTGGTAGCCTCAGGCCGGCGGGATACTTCCTTTGCGGCCCTCCTGGCCTCCGACATTACGCTGGAGCCCGGCCTCCTGACGGTGCGCATCAGGAGGTCCAAAATGGACCAGGGGGGTAAGGGTTTTGTGTTCCGGCTCGGCCCCTGCTCCATTAGCTCTATTTGCCCATCCTGGCCCTTCAAGAGTACATGGCCCATAGAGGGACCGCAGAGGGCTATCTCTTCCAACACAAAGATGGGGGGCCCCTAACAAAATTTCAATTTAGCAATTTATCGGGAAGGATCTTGCGGGAGTTGGGTTTGGGGGCATTGAAGTTTGGTACAAATTCGTTTCGAATTGGTGCAGCCTCCACGGTTGCCGCCCTGGGTTATGAACAGGGAGTGATCCGCAGGCTGGGCCGGTGGGCTTCATCCTGCTCTAAGCGTTATGTGCGGCCGTTGCCGACGGTTTAATCTGTTGTTTTATTTCCTCAGATCCCAGTGGCTGGGCCTCCCATTGGAGAGTGGTAATTCTGGGACACAGTTACATATACTGGGCCGAGAAGTTCGCCCGCAGGTCTGGCTGGGGGCCCAATTTAGGGCTCGGCGACAGGGCGGTTGTTGAGTGGCGGGGGAAGAGGGGGATGTCCTGGCGGGAGTTTCTCGGCGTGGCAATGACTGCAGCGCTCGGGAAGCCGCCGGATGTCTTACTGGTACACCTGGGGGGCAATGACCTGACCAGGCAGACAGGCAAGTCCCTTATCATGGAGATCTTGCACGACCTTGCGACTTGGAGAGCCAAATATCCGGCCTGTCGCGTTGTCTGGTCAACACTGATCCTCTGCCAGACCTGGAGGGCGGCATGCGACCCCCAAAAGCTCAATCGGTCCAGGAGGGGTGTTAACCAAGAGGTTTGTAGGGCTGTTTGCCGGGAATTTGGGGTGGTGGTGGGCCACCCTGACTTTAATGTGCACAGGAATGAGCTCTACAGGCCGGATGGCGTGCACCTCTCAGATGAGGGAATGGAGCTATTCCTGCGTGATTTGCGGAGGGGCCTGGTGGCTGAGCTCGCTCTGTTGGATGGGCGACCGGGGCCATGGCAAGGCTAGGCCCGCGGCGGTGGCAGCTGAAGTGGAGGGGGCAGCGGTGAGTATACAACGAACATCTGTCCCCAACTATCCTATACCCAGGGCACGGCGGATCAGGAGGTCTCCGTGCCTGGGGAAGACACGGGGATGCCTCCCTGCACTGGGTATCACCCAGTTTAAGCCCATCTCATGCAGGGAGGGGCAAGATCATCAACTGGCCTGGCAGGGGGCAGTAGGTTGACTGCCCCAGCTGGGGGTTGTAACTCGCCCGTTGCTGCCCGGTTGGAGGGGTCCCGGGAGACCCCACGGTTCCAACCTGTATGCTGATGCCAGGCCCCTCCTTGTTGGTTGTTGAAATGTTGTGTTAATAAAGTGTGGCCCAGTTTACCCCAGATACCTGTCTCATCTCGTTATTTCGAGTGGGAGGGCAATTGCGTGTAGCATCTTTACAGCATCGTCTTTTAAGATTTTGAATAGTTCAACTGGAATGCCATCACCTCCACTGGCTTTGTTATTTGCAATGCTATCTAAAGCCCACTTAACTTCATTTTCCAGGATGCCTGGCTTGAGGTCAGTTTTTTAAATGGGTATAATATTTTTAAAAGTAATAACAAAATGACACAAAAATCTTAGACTTCTGACTATTTGAAGTGGTTATACCAGATGATAACACAAGAATCTGAGCATCCGAGAGCTGAGTCATGGGAACTGGACTTCTTTTCTTGTAGGATTGAATCCTTTCGCTACTCATCCAAGTAGCCTCATCAGTCCACTTGGATGAGTAGTGAAACATTCCAATCCCACAAGAAAAGAAGTCCACACCTTGGCTCAACTCCTGGATAACCCCTCCTAGAGGACTGAGAACCTCCAAAGACAAGAATTTGAGCACAAACTCAGACTTTTATAAGAGTACATCTGCCAAGAAAGGGGGATTCCAGAATGTTGAAAGTAAAAGTATAATTTTTTAAAAATATTTTTTAAAAAAATAAAATTCTAAAAATATGCAAGAGTGACAATACTTTTGAAGTGGGCTTGAATAGTCTACTACATTTATTTCAGAAATTTAACTATTTTTTTTAAATGGTGATATTTTAATTGGTTATTTTAACTGTGTTTTCATATCCCTTTTCAGCTGCTCTGAGATCTTATAAGTAAAGGCAGGATACAAATCAAATACATAAACTGAATGACTCAATCGCCTATATCTAGCCTTTGCCCTACTCTATACATCACAAGGTCAGGTGACCTCATGTAGCTTCCTGGTGCCTCAGAGCCAGTCTTGACAGCCCTCTTATTTAAGCCTCCCATGGGGATTCTCATTTGTCACTCCTTGGCTTCTATGCCATGCTTCAGGGGTCTTAGCCTCTTCCAGGCACTGATCCAACTGTACTTGGTATTTGGCTAAGGTCATCCTGACTTTATCATTACACACACCAATACACGTTGTTGTTCATTACAGCCTTCCACTTTGACCTCCTCTCAAGTGTCATTTCACATCCTTCCATAAGTCCATGCCACGTAAGCCTCCCTGATTCTTTTCGGAGTAGGAGAAGAGGAAAGCCTTGATCTTTACCCTCATTTCCAGATTGTATGTCACTGAGGTTATGGTATTCTCTGGGTTATACATGTTTATTATTTGCCCAGTCCTCTGTTTTCCATAGAGAATGAAAAACTGGCAGCTCTCATGTTATTGTTTCAGAGGGGAGGCTTGTTTTTGTTCTGGTTTTTAGTTCGATGGATTTTCACCAAATATCGTAACTGAGTCTCTATTGCACCTCATTTGGCCTTTCCCCCAACTACCTCGGCAATTTTATACTCCCTTATTTGGGAATAAGCCACACTGGATTCTGTAGAATTTAGTTTGGCATATGTAGGCTTGAATTGAAACAAAGCAAAAAGAAATGAAATTGCAAAGCTGTGCACCTTTTAATAATGCTACTTATGAACAAAGAAATGGAGGATTGAATGGCACCACTCTTCCAGCCATGGCTGGACAGGTGTGCTACTCCCCGATTCCAACAAGTGAAGAACTCTAGGGCAGAAAAAGGAAGAGCACACCACCTTCTAAATGTTGCAGAGAAAACATGTGTATTAATTCAAGGGATCCATTCAAAGATAGTGCTGGAGGAAAACCCCTAGACCTGGTTACGAAAGCTTCTGCAAGCCATGATTATAGAAACCCTATCTATGGTTGCAAGTATCCTCATCACCATTCTGTCGGAAATCCCAAGTGTGGCTACTTCCTGCTAACAAATATAGTTAACAAATGTCAACTGGCTTCCATAAGAAGGAAGACACAGGGCAGTTGCCGAAGCCTGTGGTATTTTAGAAAATCACTCTACCTGCTGTGTGCATTGGGAACTCTAAGAATTAGATTGAACCATGAACCATGAACAGATCTGCTCATGACACCCGGCCTTAGCTGCCTGAGCCAGCAGGCTCACGAGGCTTAAGAGCAGGGCCAGGCAGTTTTAGAGCTCTGTCACAGAGAAAGGAGGCAGCTAGTTTGGCCAGAGAAGAGACTGCAGGCAATACCTTTCTTTCTCCTTTGGTGTAGAGATGGGCACGAACCAAAAAAAAAATGGTGATTCATTTCAATTTGGTTCGTTTAAGGCTTCATTTTGTTTTGTTTTGTTTCATTTCATTTTTAATGAATTTTTCAAAAAAAATAATTTCATTGGTTCGTTGGTTCGCTATTCATTTTTACCTGCTTTGCACAATTTAATTCATTTGACCGCGCGTGGGCGTCCCACACCCCAGACCAAATGGAAAACATTTTTTAAAAAGCGATCTGAGAAAGTACATAAATGGATGTTTAAAGCACTCCTCACCCCCCACACTACTATTATCAGGCATAAAAAATATTTTTTGCTGGGTTTTTAAGTAGTTTCAGAATGTTTTTATACCTTAAAATGACATTCTCCACTGTGATTCTCTGCCATTAAACATATGCTGCAGCCATTTTGTCCCCTTTTTTAAAAAGAAAGAAAAATGATCTCTTTAAAAACACATTTTTAAATCACTGGCATCAACCTAATAGGTATAATCAGTCATTAAAAATTATTAGGATATTTCTTGAAGTGTTTCACATCGGTTTAAAGGGTTTAAAAACAGCTCTTTTTGCCGCACACTGCCATTAACGAACCAAACCATAATGAACCAATTTTTCCTGGTTCATTTTGTTTCATTTATATTTTAATCCTAGGTTTGTTGTTCATTTTGTTTCATTTCGTGCCCATCTCTACTTTGGTGTCTTCTGAGCTGGTTTCCTTTTCCTACCCCCAGCCATCTCAGTGCAGCACAGCAGCCAAAAGTTCCACTCTTCAATCAGAGGAAGCAGATAGCAAGAAATGCAAGGACAAAACTTCACAGCCATGCTGGGCTTTGAGACCCCCTGGTTTTACTGGATAAAGAAGGACACGCTGTACAAAAGCCAAAAGAGAAAACGGTCTTGGTTACACCAGGAAGCCTGGCCATTTGCAGCATCCAGGCAAAGATGCCAATGAGCTTTGACACATCGGTTATCACAGATGGTGACCCTGGTGTATCCAGGAAATATATTTAGCCTGTGTTCACTTAATAATGAAAAATGCAACTCTCCCCAGTGAAGCTAGTAAATTATTTTCCTTACAGGTTCAGAAAAGCAATGAGGGAGCTGAGCGGGTAGGCAGTAGGACAAAGAATATTTTTCAATTCTCAGACAAGGGAAAGACAGCGTTTTCTTTGGCAAATCTCACTGGTAACAAGAGCCAGCAATTTGTAACATTTTAAAAATCAGTTAGTTTATTCCCAGATATATGCTTTTTGCTTAAAACCTCACAAAGCAACTGTAAAGCATCAAGAAACAGCTTCAAAACCTCATTCCATTAGATAAAACACTGTCAAAATGGTTCCTATCAGTCAGATTTAAAATGACAGAAGTTTTGGGGAGAAACAATGTGTTGCTGGAGGCAGTAGTTGTCAAAATTTCTCCTTTCATACATCAGTGACATGTCTGACAACTCCACTGTGCAATCTTGCTGCTTATCTATGGGCCTTTTTACACGACCCCTAAGATCCGCTGGCCACTTAAATTCGGACCAGAGATCTTAGGGGTTCTTTGCTCTTTGTCCCCACCCCCCTCCGCACTTCCTGGTTGCTGGCTGCCTGAGGGAGGGAGAAAAAAGAGAGAAAAGAATGCCTTCTTACCTCCGTTTTGTTCCAGGCAGCATTCAGATCTCTTAAAGGGGCGGGGCGCAAAAAAAGAACAAACGGAAGCCAGGAGAGCCCTGCACTCACTATCCTTACACCGGATCAAATATTTGTCAACTCCAAAAAGCAGGTACAAGAAAACTGCTGTTTGGTCTTGCTAAAGTGGGCGGGGTCGCACTTAATTGTCTGCAAAGTCCGGAGCTGGTGGGTAAACATTTTTAAGGTCCGGACCTTGCAGCCATTTGTGGCGGAGCTTAGGGGTCGTGTATAAACGCCCTATGTTAGCACCACAGTGCACGGCAGAAGATTCTAGTGTATACTGTATTTTAAGGTATTCATTCTGCTCATGTGGGAGAGTGGCTAGGCCCCTTGGGCCTCGCTGCTACCCTTAACATGAGACCAATACAATTTTTTGCATGTAAAAGATAGAAGTAAAAGGTGTGGAGAGTTCAGACACGATTCCACAAGGAAAAAGTGGGGCTGGGGCAAACTGGGAAGAGAACTTCAAGATAAGCTTTTCCTAAGCTTGATGTGTTTGGTTATACAGCATCTGCTCAGGATGGTGAGTGAGTGACCTGTGAAAGAGTTTTGGGCAGCAACAGCACGTATACAGAGCTGCCTCCATGCCATGGAAATGCATATGCTTGACTGGATATTGGAAATCTCCCTACTTGACCATATCACAAATGATACTGCCCAAGAGCAACTAGGTGTGGTATCAAAGGCAGAGAAGAGGAGAGAAAGCTGGCTCTGACTGCGTACCACCTGGAAATCAACGGCTGGCAGCCACGGGGGCAACCAAACCAGAGATGGCAGGACACTGTCAATAAGGACATGTGAATTGTCAGTATATGTTCTGAAGACATGGTCAAGTGGGCAAAGTGGCATTTCAGGATCCAAAACAGGGACCCCCACACCTGCGGGAAAACATTAGAAAGAAGAATTACTAAAAAGTAATTCTGAGGCAATAAGGTATGAATAGCCCTGATTTTCCCCTCCTAGCCTTTCAGTCTCCTTCGGTCAGCCAAGAAAAAGCCTGCATAAGGTCTTAATCTGTGGAAGAACAGCAAAGACTGACCAGCCTGGCCTCCTGTGAGAGGGAGTTCCAGAGTCTGTGAGCAGCAACAGAAATAAAAGGGGCAAAGAAAAGAAAACAAAGTGAGAAAAAGGTAAACTACCTGGACATTTTAAAGGTGACCAGATTTATTTCAGTGTGAATTTTTGCTACCATTTCCTAGTGACTTTGAAAGCCCCCCAGAAGGTGACTTTTTAATGAGGAAAATTGCCTTATCTCCCCTTTTACCTTAGCCCTACCTTCATCTCTTCAAAATATTTCTGAAATGCCATGATAGAAGGACTTTTGTTGCTTTGAAAATGCCATCTACCATCTAAGTATACACTGGAATGAAAGTGAACCTGCAAACATTTTTAGATGCCTCCAATCTAAAGCCACAGCAACTGATTCAGTGGATGTTGCAGCTTAATCAAATTACTCCCCTGTAACTCCATTGTGGTTAGGTTTGTTTACTCAGCATTAAGAGAGGGTTGTCAGCTATTTCCTCCTCACTCAGCCATCTCATTCCAAAAGCAACCGAGGTTGGGAGCCAATTCATGTGCCGTTGTATTCTAGCTAGAAAACACTCCATTTTTAGTCTTCCGTGAGTATTGTCAAAATTATTTTTCCATCCTAAGGGCTAGTGATGTGACTGCATACACACAGCTGGGTTTAGAAGTATGTGCATTGGAGGCCTCTACATACCAGCCTCATAATCAACCAAGCGGACAGTATGATCTCCTGTCTAGCAGTTCTTCCACCTGTAGTTTCATCTAGAGGGAAATTTCCTGCGAATCCCATTCCATTCTACTAGCAACCACCCAAATTTCTCTTCTCACTTATGTAGCCCTAATTCAATTCAGTCAGAAATATGTCCACAACCTTCTTCTCTTCTTCCAGACCAGCTGACTGACCCATTCCAGTCTCCCAAAGGCACAGCCCGGGAAATATACTGACATTTGGCACGGTCTCTGGGGAGACCCCCCCCCAAGTGCTAGCTAGGTCCAGTATAGCGCACTTGTTGGTCTCAGATCTTCAGAGCTAGAAGGGACCCAGTAGTTCATCAACCTTGGCCCCTCCTCTCCCACTGCAGGACTTAGAAACTGATCGACAGGGAGGGAAGAGGAGAAGGTGGTATAGGAGACCTGATAGAGAGATGGGTGGGGAAGACATCTGGGGCTCAGGGACCGTAAATTCGTTTTTGTGCTCATGGATACAAGTTGAACTGTTTTGCCATGTTGCACATTTATCTCAGAGCCATTCTAAGAATAACTAGCAGGAACGTCCCTGTGGCTGCTTTGACGTCTCCACACTTTGCGCTATAAAGAAAAAAATGAAAACCAAACTGCACAAGAAACTCAGAAAAAACGGATTTTGCAAATCAGTTATTCAGATTGAGCAAATTTGTCCCTTGCTTGTTTTACATACAGTGGACCCTTGTAAAACAAGTGGTTTGTTTAACAGAAAAACCACTTAAAGGAAAAAAAATTCCGGAGATAGGGGGAAATTACTTAGCAGAATTGCCTATGGGCAAATCTTACAAAAGAAAAAATGTGATTAGGGATTAATCCATTTTCAATGGATTCCTATGAGAAATTTGTACAAAGGAGAATTTGCTTAACATAATTTCATTTAGAATGAATTAATTCCTTCATATAAGGTACCACTGTGCTGGTAATTATTCTGCAATGTGTGCTCTTTTGCATACTTTATACTGACTTAAGATAACATTTTACAGCAAGCATAGCTAAAGCATTTCACATGCATGAACTCATCTGGAATACCGTATATCATAAACTATGTGGATACACCTTAACATTTCTTATGGGAGCAAACAAGGCTTATAGTGGCCTGAAAGGATGGCAATAGCATGCAAGGTCACCCAACTGACAGTCTTCACTTCATACCTTGCTTCTGTCTTGACCTCATAACAACAGAAACACCAGATACTCCATTATTTGCACCTTCTTGGAAAGATATGACAAAGTCCCTCTAGCCCAGACTACAGTCAAATCATGAACTGATTTTGTTTCCATGCTACATTTCAAATAAAGTTTTGCATATCTGTTCTTAGTCTCTGGGAGGGGTTATTGTTTCCTTTTAAGGATGTGCTTCCCAGTTTGAAACTGCTGTTTTTCTTGACCAGCTGCCCAACAATCCATAGTAGGTTTTTTCCCCTACTGTCTGCAAGGTTATTTATCCATTTGTTTGCATGCACTGTTTTCTACTTACAGCTGTGGAACTCTCATAATATTTTTGTTGGGACAATGATTTTACGGGCTTTTCTGTTTCAAGCCGCAAGATTCAAATTCTATGGCTCTGTGTATAAATAAGCTCAACTTTCAGAGATTGGCTGAAATCATTTTGGTACACATTGACACTGTGTTAAGATGGATGATGTCATAATTCAGAAATTGAAATCTTTAATTTAATTTAATGAAAAAATTCTTATTCTCTTTTTGGCTTTAACCTCCCCTTGAGATCCCTTTTCCCCCTGGGAAGCTTTTTGGAGCATTGGAAGGTGCAATGGAGAGTCATTAGTATGGCAGAATCATCTCCCTGGCAGGGGAGGTGTCACTGGAAATTCTTTTCTAGTATTAATGGCTTCCCACCACACCCACTTGCATACGGAAGTTCCCAAAGATTTCTTAAGGGCAAAAGGAGCGGAGAAGGCTAGAGAGCAGATGGCGGAACGCTCGGACGGTTCAGAATTGGGCTGCGGTTAAGGCGTCGACCGGTCGCTATTCTCACGCGATAAGGGCAGCTAGGAGATCTTTCGTCGCCCTGAGAATTGGTGAGGCCTCGGATCGCCAGGCGGAATTGTTCCGGGTGGTCCGAGACCTCACCAATCCCGGTCCGCCAGGGCCTCCTCCTAGTGATTTCACTAGTGAGTCTTTCGCATCCTTTTTAAAATCTAAGATAGAGGCCATCCGTTCCGAGCTGGACGCCGGTTGCACTGGTCTAGCCCCTGAGGTGGCTAGTGTCGGGCCACCTCGGTTTGTTGAGTTTGGGGCCGTTACACCTGTGGATGCCTCCAGGGCCCTGGGACATTGCAGGCCTGCGGCCTCTCCGTTCGACCCTTGCCCTTCCTGGCTGATCAAGATCGCTGGGGGGAGCATGCCGAAATGGGCATCACTAATTGCCTCAGCCTCCTTCAGAGACGGGATTTTTCCCAGTCTTCTGAAGGAGACGGTGGTGAAGCCCATTATTAAAAGACCCGGCTTGGCTGTGGACGATTTGTCCAACTATCGTCCCATAGCCAATGTTCCCTTTTTGGGCAAGGTGATTGAGCGAGTCGCCGCCCTGTGTCTCCAGTCGTTCCTGGAGGAGAACCATGTCCTGGATCCCTTCCAGTCCAGGTTCAGGCCGCGTCATGGGACCGAGACATCTCTGGTCGCGCTGCATGATGATCTGTTGAGGAGGGCCGACAGGGGTTGCTCTACCCTGCTGGTCCTTCTCGACCTGTCAGCGGCTTTTGATACCGTCAACCACGGTATCTTGCTGGAGCGGCTCTCGGAGGTGGGGATTGGGGGCCAGGCCTTGCGCTGGCTCCGGTCCTTCCTTGAGGGCCGCACCCAGCGAGTGAGCTTGGGGGGTGAGTTGTCGGCTCCCTGGACACTCTCTTGTGGGGTGCCTCAGGGGTCGTCACTCTCCCCAATGCTCTTTAACATCTATATGAAGCCGCTGGCTGAGATCATCCGGAGTTATGGAGTCTGCTGTCATCAGTACGCTGATGACACGCAGCTCTATCTCTCCTTTTCCACCGGTGCAGTGGAGGCCGTTCGGACCCTTGACCGTTGCCTGGCTGCGGTTCTGGACTGGACCAGGACGCACGGACTCAAGCTCAACCCTGGCAAGACCGAGGTTATGTTCTTCGGGGGTACCTCGGAGGGGTATTGTGGCCCTCTTCCCAGTCTGGACGGGTCCGCCCTCCAGCTGGCACAAAGAGTGAGGAATCTGGGTGTCGTCCTGGACCCGGATCTGACCCTGGAATCCCAGGTGTCAGCCGTGGTCAGGTCGGCCTTTTACCACCTAAGGCTTATCGCCCAGATTCGCCCATACCTTGACAAGAGCTCCCTGAGGACTGTGGTACAGGCATTGGTCATGTCGAGGCTGGATTATTGCAACGCTCTCTACATGGGGCTCCCCTTGAACCTTGTTCGGAGATTGCAGCGGGTCCAGAATGCGGCGGCCAGGCTGGTGGTTGGTGCGCGCCGCTTTGACCGCGCCACCCCCATCCTGGCTCGCCTGCACTGGTTACCCGTTGCCTCCCGAATAAGGTTCAAGGTGTTGGTTTTGGTTTACAAAACCCTCCATGGCTTGGCCCCTGCCTATTTGGTGGAGCGTCTTTCCCGACAATCAGATCTAGCCTGACCCACCCGCTCCTCGATGGCCCTTTCGCTGAGGATTGTCGCTCCGAGGGAGGCCCGTAAAACAAGAACTCGAGGACGGGCCTTCTCGGTAGTGGCACCAACTATGTGGAACAAGCTTCCCGGTGAATTACGGCTGGCTCCCTCGCTGGCATCATTTAGGAAAAACCTAAAGACCTATCTTTTCCGTGACGCCTTTGGTGATCTCTAGGGATCCAACTGGTGTTTTTTTTAACCCGCCGATCCATTTATTTATTCTTGGAAATTACTGTTTTAGCTGTTGTATTGACTTATTGTTTTATCTTTATTGCTGTAAACCGCCCTGAGTCCTTTTTATGGGAAATAGAGCGGTATATAAGTGCAAATATAAATAAATAAATAAATAAATAAATAAAAGATATCCCCAGGGAGCCTCAGGACTGGGGTGGGAGAGAGAGGTAGGACATTTTTAATGACATCATCCATCTTATATGGCATAAAATTACATTAAAAGGATTTCAGCCACTGAAATTTTAACTGATGAGGACAATGGATTTATGAGAGCATCTCTTTGTTGTAAACATTAGGGTTAGGCATGGCAGAGAGACTTTGGTTTCCAAATGGAGGTCTGTCTTTAGTCTTGGGGTTTTATTTAGTCTCGTTTCATTTAACAGGAAGTTGAGCCATGGCTACTGGACTTCTTTTTTTCTTGAGAAAAAAGAAGTCCAGCAGCCATAACTCAACTTCCAGATAAATTCACCTCAATGACTGAGAATCTTCACGGACATATTGCTATGCAATTTGGGGCAGATGCCCTGAAGTTGGTGCGAGAATATGAAAGAACAGCTTTCATTTAACACTTCTGGTCATTTCATTTCACTCATACATACCCCATTTGGTAGTGGTGGTGGTAGTGAGGAAAGGGAGAGGACTATAGGGCTAGCAGAGCTGGTAGCAGGTCAGGAAGGGGAGTGGTGGTGGTGGCAAGGGAAGGAGGGGGAAGAGAAAGAATGAGGCTGGCATTGCTGACAGTGGGACCAAGAAACTCCTGGCAGTGCGGGGGGGGGGGTCCTGGGGAAAATATCTAGAGTGACATGGCCCCCCTGGACAGAAAAACAAAAGAGTAATCTTCCTTTGGGATTTCTGCCATTTTGGTGAACCCAATAACAAGGAGTAACATGGATGCAGAAGAACGGGGAGTCCTGAGGGATCACATGTATCGACCCTCTTCCTGAATTTGTAAGTGAAGAATTGTTCCAGAATCCAGATAGTGCCTATGTTGCCCACAATATACCCAGTTCATCAGTGATGGTCTTATATTTTTCCTTCCAGCCATACAATGTTTCTCTTTTCTCAGTGATATTGTCTGTGTCGTTCCATGCATCTTTGTCCCTCTTGAAGTCATGGTTTATTTTTAGCTTTGGTGGTGTTTGGTTCAATTCCTTGGTCAGCATCTTCCCGTTGGAAGTCTTCAACTAACTTTAAAGTAGAACACACTCATATGTAGTCTAGAAAAGAAGTTCCACCAAAGCAGTAGATGTCATCCATATTTGTCAAAGATTTTATAAATGTTCCTTAGGAGAAGCAATTTTATTAGAAGTAGTATTTTTCATATTTGGACACCAATCACAGGAAGCCCAACACTCGCTCACAACCAATTGGGAGAAAGAGGCATTAGAATATTTCTTGATACAACAAGGAGAGGACCAGTCTTGAAACTTGATCCCACAACTAAACTGTGGAATTTCCCCCCAATTTAACGTGGAGTGAAACTGGGTGGCCACAGTGATGCACACTGTAAAATAAAAACAGTCTTAGCTCCCACTCTAATGTGATCTCTGCTCGCATTTACCTCCCGAACAGAACATGGTGGTGTCTTGGAGTAGTAACTTAAGCTCAGGAAAAGGTCACTGACCTTTATGTTATCACAAGGGAAAGTTATTCCTTCTTAAATTAGAAACCGACCCCCCCTCCCACACACACCTTGATTACAGACTCCTTTCCAGGCTTTTCTAGACAGGAGCACACACACACACACACACACACACACACACACACACACACACACACACACACACACACACACACACACACACACACACACACACACACACACAAATTGTTTTATTTGGAAACACGTAGGGCCACACACCCTCCAATATTTTGCTAACTGGAAATGTTTCTTGTCTTCTGATGTTTTTGCCAGGCAGAAGCCTTGACATCTATTTTGAATTTTAACTTTATATGAAGTTTGCTGTAGATGTTTCCCTCTTCCAAGTTCAGCCTTGTCGCCCCCCTAGACCTTGCCAGCTTTGTTCCATGTGTGGCTAATTTCTTCACCAGCTGCAAACTTCAAAGAAGGCATCCAGTGCAAGGAACAGGGAGAAATACACCCCCACTGGAATCTGAGCTGGTATTGTAAGCTTCTGATGGGGATGAAGGCGTTTAGAGAATGGATGTTAGGTCTGCTACTTTCCAGGTGGTTCTGGGCCATTTTAAAAATTGTAGCAGCAGCCACATCCTGTGCCGTTGTTTGCTGTGCCTTCTGCCCTGCCAATTATGATGCGCACAAGCCACCACTAATCCTCTGTGGCTTGCAGTGCTTGGTTCCAAAGTCATTGCAGCTTCCTTGGTTATCATGGATTGAAATTCAATAGCAAATTACAACTAAAGTAGGCCCATTGAAGCAATGAAGCCTCCGTAGAAGTTGATCTATCAAATCCCCACTAATTCAATGGTCCTACTCTAGCAGTGACTTACCACTGGGTTTCAGCCACTGTCTCTAGCTCAGTGGTGGGCAAACTTCAGCCCTCCAGATGTTTTGGACCACAACTCCCACAGTCCTTTGTCATTGGCAATCCAGGCTTGGAATTCTGGGATTTGTGGTCCAAAACATCTGGAGGGCTGAAGTTGAGCCACCACTGCTCTAGCTTGTCCATCTGCTTCATGTTGCCTAAGATGAAACAGCATCCAGTCATTAAGCAGCATCTTGGGGTGTACAATATAGGGAGATACAGGGAGCACCATGTTTTTTTAGTCTGCAGGATATCCTCTATTGTGCTCACTACCATTCACACTTTTTGAAAAACAGCCCTGATAACTGCCTTGTGTTTGGATGAGAAGAAGTGGTGAACTTATGAAAAAGGAGCCTGTATGTCTGTAAAATAAAAAGATTTAAAAAAAATGAAAAAAGGAGCCAGCTGCTGTGAGTTGCCCTTGCTTGGTGTCACTTGGTGAATGGTAGCGAGCACAGGAAGGTATTCTCTAGATCAGTGATGGCAAACCTTCGACACTCCAGATGTTTTGAACCACAACTCCCAGAATTCCAAGCCTAGATTGCCAATGGCAAAAGACTGTGGGAGTTGTGGTCCAAAGCATATGGAGTGCCAAAGGTTTGCCACCACTGCTCTAGATCATCAAGACTACTGATGATGATGTTGTCAGCCTTTAGGTTGCTCTTCGCTATGTAAACCTTGTAATCCCTTTTCCAGCAATCAGGCCATTTCCTGGTATTATAAACCATGGATATAGAAACACAATACCCCACACTCATAGATGGGAGGCTTTTAAAAGAATTGAATGGAATAAAGATCTCTTGGGGAATTCTGGAATGGTTTTCTGGTGGAGTTAGAAGAGGCATTATCTGTGTCACAGCACATTTTCCACTTTGGCAATTGATCTGGAAGAGACACTTTTCCCACTCAGATGATGTTTGTCTGGATCCTCTGAAACTGCATTGCTTCTGCGCATGAGTG
The DNA here is from genome assembly GCA_037367245.1 of Phrynocephalus guinanensis. NCBI lineage: Eukaryota > Metazoa > Chordata > Lepidosauria > Squamata > Agamidae > Phrynocephalus > Phrynocephalus guinanensis. The sequence continues at coordinate 6,787,800 of CM074740.1, forward strand.
AACGTTGCATGATGTTGGTATTACACACATCCATCCACACAGTAGCAGTTCTGTTTAAAAATCATTTGTGGATAGGGAAAGAACAGTGGCCAAAGACTGAGATCATTTTTCTACTAGAGATGGGCATGAACCAAAAAACCGATTAAAACTGCCCAATAAGTTCTTACAAGCCTGTCTTAAAAAGATGGCCTTCACCTGCCACTAAAATGACAAGAGGGAGAGGACTAATCTAACCTGCATATCCCTTGTATTATTTCTGAGATAGAATAATTTCAGCAATAGCCTATTGAGATGGGATTTGGAAATGTTGCATGTAATCACCCTACCAATGGGGTATAAGCTATGCACATACTACATGGAATGGACTGGCAAAAGTGACAAACATCCAAGACTTGATCCTTGAGGAGTGTCCCGATCTGACCTATATTATAGAAACCTAGTGGGTTAAGCTTGGTGGGAGGTAAACTCAGCTCTGAGGGTCTCTCTCTCTCTCTCTCTCTCTCTCTCTCTCTCTCTCTGGCAACAGATGGGGGTGGGGGAGGGGATGAGGACTGGGAGGTTTAGTTACAGTAGTCTATTCTCTCTTAGTTCCCCTGACCGCATGCCATCACCCACAGTTTGGCAAGCTCCCATGTGTGTCTGATAGCAGGTGTCTGGGACAGAATGGGGACTCTCATGTAATGTGCATTAAAAGGTCCACGAGGCAGCAAACACGTGCAGAAATGCTCACAGCATCATCCCTGAAGGATAAGGAGCAATTCTCTCATAACTTGACATCAAGTACAAAATCATAGTGAATAGTGTCTAAGGGCCTTTTTACACGACCCCTAAGATCCGCTGGCCACTTAAATTCGGACCAGAGATCTTAGGGGTTCATTGCTCTTCCTGTGTCCCCACCCCCTTCCGCACTTCCTGGCTGTTGGCTGCATGAGGGGAGGGAGAAAAAGAGAAAGAAAAGCATGCCGCTCACCTCGTTCTGCCTCTTGTCTCTGTAAAAGTAGCTCTTAAAGGGGTGGGAGCCAAAAAACAACAAACAGAAGCAAGGAGAGCCCCGCACTCACTATCTTTACACCGGATCAAATTATTTTCACCTCCAAAGAGCAGGTACCTGAAAGCTGCGCTGGGATGCGCTAAAGTGGGTGGGGTCGCACTTAATTTCCTGTTAACTCTGGAGCTGGTGGGTAAACATTTTAAAGCTCCGGAGCTGGGAGCCATTTGCCCCGGAGTTTAGGGGTCGTGTATAAACGCCCCAAATTAGAAAGACATTTGAAGATATCAGACCAAAAGAATTTATTAAACTTGGTAAAAATACTAGATGTAGGAGCCTCGTGGCACAGTGGTCAAATGTCTGTAATGCAGCTAAAACTGTGCTCACCACCTGGGGTTCAATCCCAGGTAGCTGGCTCATGGTTGACTCAGCCTTCCATCCTTCCAAGGTCAGTAAAATGAGTACCCAGCTTGCTGGGGGGAAGAGGCAATGTGTAGCCTGTATACATTAAACTGTAAACCGCCCAGGGACTACTTGAAGTGGTATGAGGAGGCATACAAGCAAAACACTTTGCTTTTGCTTTTTAGATCAAAAATATGTATTAAAATTTTAACATATTTTAATTGTATTTTATTGCATTGTATTTTAATGTTTTAATTGCTTTTACTTGTTCATTTTACTTTTGAATTGTAAGCTGCCCAGAGTCTTTCAGGTAGTGGGTGGCATATAAGCTGTAGAAATAAAATAACATAAATAAACATAAATAAAATATAAAATGCAAAATACAAGATAGCTTAATCCTGGACTTGAGCTTGTGTTAAGAGAAATATTAATCCTAATAGAAGACAGTGTTATAGTGAATCTCTTCAACAACATCTATGCATGTAGTACATGTAGAAAATACATCTATGTTATCTGCATAAAAAATCCCTCCTGAAATTTTGCCAAGAGCAATCTCCATTACATTACCCCAAATGGATAATAGCACCCTTCCATGTAGTGCTTCCATGACAAGAAAGAGGACTGGTCAGGCTGTTGCCATCAGATCACGTACCCCATGCACTACCAACAACAGGGCAATAGGTAATCCTGAGACTCCCCTAGAAATGAGTAGCAGCACAGGGTTAATGGTTTAATTCAGGGGTGCCCAAACTTTTTGTAAGGAGGGCCAGATTTGGTGGCTGAGAATGTGTCAGGCGCCGGTTGCTCCCTGACCCTGCCACCCCACTGCAAGCCCCACCCACTGACCCATAAGCCCCACCCAGACCCCTTGCAACCCCACCCACAGGAAGGAAGGCGGGAACTTAGGGAGGGAGGGAGGGAGGGAGGTGGAAACCAAGAGAGGAAGGAAGGAAGGTGGGGAACAAGGAAGGGAGGGAGGGACCAAGGGAGGGAGGGAGGGAGGGACGTGGGGACCAAAGGAAGCACAGGGAGCCGTGGCCACAGGTCGCCCCTTGGAAGAGGCGATCTGTGTGACCTTGCACCCCCCCCAGCTCCCCAGCAGTGGCGACGGCTCGCCTGCCAGCCCACCCCAAAGCTCCTTGGCGGTGGCAGAGGCCCGCTGGCTGCCCACCCCCACACATTCCCCTGCAGTGCCGGTGGCGGCAGACCACCCAGCAGCCCAAGCTTCCCAGGGGTGTCAGTGTTGGCAGAAGATTTTTTTAAAAAAAAAACATGGGCGAAGGAGGGGTAGGGAGGGGTGGGCCAGCTAGCCGCGGGCCACTCAGAATGGCCTGATGGGCCAGATTTGACCCCCGGGCCGGACTTTGGGCAGGCCTGGTTTAATTGACTGTTTGGGTGGTTGGTTGAAAAAATATCTACAGTCAAAGCTGTGGTGCTCTGATCTATGCAATCCAAGACAGGAAGGCAATGTGAGAAAACCACTTTAATTTACTTTAAAGCAGTAAAAACTTTAAATAATGACATTAGGTTAAGCAGTTAATTGGTGTCTTAATGGTGTCTTTTCCTTAATTAATTAATTAATTAAGAAAAAGAAGCAAAGTAAATTATAATGAATTAAAATGAATGAAATATTTCCAATACCTGTTTGGAAGTTGGTCAAATGAACTGTACAATTATACCAAAAGTCCAAACAGGGATGGTGTGAAGCAGCTTCCATAAGAAGAAGAGTAGGCAATAAACCTTTGAATAGGGATGTGCAGGATGCTACAATTTTTTTGGAATAAAAAGATGACCAACAGAGCAGGGTAAGAAAAAACAAATGAGGGCCTACAGATCATAGTTAAAATTAAAAAAACCCTAGAAAACTTTGATCATTTAACAAGAAACAAAAAGAACAAATTATTACAGCTGTTAATAAAAATAAAATAAACATGAGCCTAGATGAAGAGGACAAATTATCTCTGTTTTGTAAATGAAAATGATCCATGTCTCTACTGCAAATGCTGCAAGTGTTCCATGTTTGTATGTGAGACAGACACAAACACAGGAAAGCATGATATAAAATGCAAGATAGAAATTAGGGCATGTTTTATTTAAAAATGCAAAACTGATTTTAAGACACTGAAACCAGTTTCTTAAAACTAGAAATTCATGTATTGATTCTTTGTTTGCTTTTATCTGTTCTACATTTACTTAGTTATGGCAGAGAAAAACAAGGGATTTTTGCTTGGGTAGGTATGAATGGGGTATTCAAATTTCATGCAGATCTTCCCTTTTCTCCAAAGTTTAAAACAAGGGAAGGCTGGAGAAGGGTGGTAAAATAACAGATGAGATTTTTCACTTTAGTTTAGGATTGGTCATTTTTTTTAGTATAGGAGCATAAATTTAAATCCCTAGAGAAAAAAAGATTTTTTTAAGCGACAATTTTTAATAAGTTACTAATGTCCACACAGAATGGCCGGCCCCACCACGCGGCTGCGTAGGCGGGGCCCCTTTGCCGCATCGGGCGGGGGAAGCCGGGCTCGGGCTGGCCTCGCGAGACTGGGCGGGGCGAGAACTGCCCCCTCCTTTAAAAGGGAGAGTTCCCGCCGGCCCGGCCTCTTTCTCCCTGGGAGCCTCGTTTGGACGCACCGGCGGGAGCTGAGAGGCGAGAGAAAGAGGAACTGCGGCAAGCGTGCGGCAGCGGAGAAGACTCGCAGCCAACCTCGGAGGGAACAGACCGAAGGGAGGCAGCGAGCGGCAGGCGTTCGGGGACGGACGCGACGCGTGCGGCCACCGCAGCAAGCAGGGACTGCGTCGAAGTAGGCAGTGCGGCGAAGAGTGGCCCGAAGAAGAACCCGGAAGTGCACGTGACGCCGGGCGGCCGCGGGAGAGCAGAGAGAGCGGGCGCGAGAGGAGGATTTCCCTCCATTGTGCGGGTAGCACCCCACTGAGGTTTGGAGGAGGCGGGGAGGGAGCGGGCCACGGCGGGGCGAGCCGGGTCTTGGGGGGACACAGCGGGGGGACACAGCACCGAGGCGGGCCGCAGGAAAGCAGCGCCGCACAGGTGACGGCGCGCACGAAGGAGTTTTCCCCACCGTGCGGGTAGCACCCCGCCGAGGTCCGGACGAGGTGGGGAGGGAGCGGGCTGCGGAGGGACGAGCCCGGTCTCGGGGGTAGCACAGCAGGGGGGCATAGCATTGAGGGGTGGCCCTCAGGAAAGCAGCGCTGCTCGGGACGACGCGAGCGGAGTTTTTCCCCACTGGGAGGGTAGGACCCCACCGAGTTTTGCTTGAGGTGGGGTGGACGAGCCCGGGTGCGGGGACAACCCAGCGGGGGACTCAGCATTGGGGGGACCCTCCGGAAAGCGGTGCCTCTCAGGGGGACGGAGTGAAAGGCTAGGCAGGGGGCATAGCGGCGAAGGGCCAGTTATAGCGGCTGGGAAACCGCAATAGGTGCTGGGAACCCAGGGCCCCTAGGGACTAGTGGAGCCAGCATATAGGGGGCGGCTGAATAACAGCAGGACATACAACAGCAGGCAGGGGGCTGGGACTGAACCGTTACCAGCATGGCCCCCGGCGGCAGGCCAAATGGTCGTAAGGGGAAGGGGCCGGCAAGGAAGCCAGCCCCACAGGTTACCCCACCTGGGTCTGACTCCAAGGGGGACGAATGGTCGGAGTTGGTACGCCTCAAGGCCAGAGTGGATGCTTTAGATGGGGGGGGGCAGGGTTCAGCTGCAGGGCCATCTAATCAAGGGGAACCATCCAGGCAGATGGCCAGACCTTCCAGGGCCCGTAAGCGTGCGAGAGTGAGGGAGCTTTTGGATGAACTAATCTCTTGTATGGACAGGTTGGAAGGACGCGGGCCAGAAGCAGGAACAGCGGACACGGCGGTGGCCACGAGCAGCGCCGCCCAAACAGTTACGGCCCCAGAACTCGAGGAGGACGCTGGGCAGAACGACAGCGCCGCGGCGCCGGAGGAGCCGGGACCAAGTGGAATAAGGCCGGGTGAGTCATCATTTGCACCGGGCACCACGCTGGCATTAGGTGCCCCCCAGGGCACAGGGGTTTGGCCATGGGGACAACAGTTAACACACCCGCCAGGGCCAGGCTGTTCCCAACAGGTAGGAATGGGGCAGGGGGCGGCACCCGCAGCCGCGAGCTGGGGGACAGCTGCCCCACAGCAGCCGGCCTTCATGCCACAGGGCATAAGCTCGATGACGGGAGGGGTGGGACCCAGGGGTCAGTTATCCCGCCCCACCAGCTCTACCCCCCCCCCGGCGCTACACAGCAAACCCAGGTCAGCACTCAAGCACCCCAACAGGGAGGGTGGCCGGGGGTAGCCGCACAGCAGCCAACGCCTGGGGGCAATCAAGCGGCAGGACATATGGGAGGGTGGCTGGGCGGGATGCCAATTCCTCAGGGCTATCTCGGCGGCACCCAAACAGGCTATCAGCTCCCAGGCCCACATAACAACACCCAAGCGTGCCCGCAAGGGGGGTTGCACGTAGGGCAGGGACAGCACACAGGCCTCCCACTGCACGGCCCGTGGGGGGGGTGCTACCTATCGCCCAGGTGGCTCAACCAGGTTCAATACCAATTCATGCCATCCCGTATGGCGACCAGGCCCTCCCCTTGGGGGGGCACTTGGCCCCAGCCACCAGGGACCGCATACTGAGGGGAGAATATGTCGACCTGTTTAGCCTCCTTAATACGGAGGTGGACAACAAAGAGGGTGAGAAGGAGGATGATAAAGATAAAGAGAGGAGGCTAAAGAGGAAACCGGATAGGAATTGGAATAATTGGCTACCAGCATTTTCAATTTATATGTCAGTGATAGTGAGAGCCCAGCCATGGCGCGCCCAGTCCCTGATACAATATCAGGATCTAATATTTAAGTCCTTTTCTGACTTCCCGGGCCATACGTGGCTCCAGTACGATGAGCAGTTCAGGAAAAGGGCGGCCATGGATCAGACACTTAGGTGGGACGTACCTTTGACATCCCTGTGGCTGCAAATCATGACCCCAGCACGCCCGATAACGGGTGATAGATTCGACAGCGGCCACCTGATTAAGCGCCCTAACCAGCTGGCTACTCCCCGGGGGAACTCGGGGCAGGCGGTTCAACCCCGCCTGCTTTGTTGGGATTTTAATGGGCAAGGGGGGGGGTGCCAGAAAAACCTGCAAGTTTAAGCATGAGTGTGCATTGTGCGGGGCCCCGCATTCAGCTGCCAGATGCAACAGGCCCAGGAGCCAGCGGAGAGGCGGGAAGGACCAGGGAGGCGGCGGACGCAGCAACCCACCAAGCACGGGCACTCCAAAAGGGGCCCAGTCCAATTAGAATTCCGGTACTAGAAAGGTGGCTGGTGGACTACCCCAAGGGTGAAGACGCCAAAGTTCTATGGGAGGGGTTTACAAGGGGATTCAGAATACTGGCGGTGGGTGAGCGCCGACCCAGTTGGGCCAACAACTTGAAATCCATAAAGGGCATGGAAGGGGTGGTTAGGGAGAAGATAATGAAAGAAGTGTCTGAGGGCCGGGTGATAGGGCCGTTCGCAGACCCCCCCCGTCCCGAATCTCAGAGTGTCTCCGCTGGGATTGGTACCCAAGAAAACACCTGGGGAACATCATCTGTCATTCCCCGAGGGTAGCTCTATCAACGATGCCATACCGCAGGAGTTGGCATCGGTCCGCTACACATCTTTTGATGCGGCCGTCCGCATGGTCAGGTCCTGCGGCTTGGGGGCAGAGATGGCGAAATGTGATATTAAATCGGCATTTCGCCTCCTACCGGTACACCCAGACGACTTCGAACTTCTAGGTTTCCAATTCGAGGGAGGGTACTACATGGACAGGGCCCTCCCATTCGGTTGCTCAATTTCATGTTCAACATTTGAAAGATTCAGTACATTTTTGGAGTGGAAGCTGCGTAGGACAACAGGTCTTTCTACCACGGCCCATTACCTGGATGATTTTTTAGTATGTGGTAAAAGGGGGTCGGGGTCTTGCGCTAGACTCCTCAGCACCTTCCAGGGGCTAGCGGACAAGCTGGGAGTGCCATTGGCCGGGGAAAAAACTGAAGGCCCAACCACGACTCTCACCTTCCTTGGCATTGAGTTAGATACGTGGCAGCAGTCATGCCGATTACCGGAGGCCAAACTGGAGGATCTGAGGCAGCGCCTAGAGGAAATGCATGGTAAGCGTAAGGTGACCCTCAGGGAGCTGCAAGTAGTAGTGGGACACCTGAATTTTGCCTGCCGGGTCATATCATCGGGCAGGGCATTTACAAGGCGCCTTTGCGCAGCCATGAGCGGACTAAAGAAGCCCCTCCAGAGAACCAGGGTAACACGGGCAATGAGGTGGGACATGGAGGTATGGCTGCGGTTCCTAGAGGGATTTAACGGTACATCGTTTTGGCGCACAGAGTTGCGCCTCGGGGCTGAGTTCCAGGTCCACACGGATGCTGCGGGTTCGCTAGGGTTTGGTATCTATTTCAGGGGCAGGTGGTGTCATGGGACGTGGCCCAAGGCTTGGCACCAGACAGGGGAGACCAGGGATTTAACATTCCTCGAGTTCTTTCCAATAGTTGGGGCCCTGTGGCTATGGGGCGACATGTGGGCGAACTCCTCGGTCCAATTTTGGTGTGACAACATGTCAGTGGTCCATGTGATCAACAACCTGTCATCGAGATCAGAGAGGGTCATGCGACTGGTCAGGGCCTTTGTCCTATGCACTTTGCAGCTTAACATCGAGGTATGTGCCAGACACATCCCGGGGCTAGATAACAGCCTAGCTGATGCCCTTTCCCGCCAGCAGATCCAGAGGTTCAGGGAGCTGGCGCCAGGAGCGACCCCACACCCAGAAGAGCTCCCGGAAATCGTCTGGGAGATTGGCGGAGGGAGGCGAAGCATGCCATAGGGCTGGCTCTGGCACCAAGAACCAGGCGCGGCTACTACGCAGCGAAAAAGGAATTCGAGGTTTTCAGGGTTGATCAGGCGCTCCAGCCTATGTGGCCAGTCCCGTTAGAACACCTGCAGCAATTTGTTGTATTCCTGCATGGGAAAGGGCTGGCGCCCGGGTCTATACAGTCCAAGCTGTCGGCCTTGGCCTTCCACGCGAAATCAGTGGGGTGTACGGACTCAACTAATGACTTTCGCGTGAGAAAGATGGTGGAGGGTTATGGGAGAGAGAGGGGCAAAAAGGCGGATGGCAGGCACCCGATAACACCAGAGACGCTAACAAGATTGGGCAAAGTTTGGCATCAGGTCTGCAAGGATAGCTATGAGCAGGTGCTTTTCCGAGCAACAACAGCAGTGGCCTTTTTGGCAGCCCTAAGGGTCAGCGAGTTGGTAGCGGGGGGCAAAGGGGATACGTCAGGGTCTGCCCTGCTTAGGTCGGATGTCAGCTTCACAACGGGGGGGGGGGATGGTCACCCTGCGGATTCGGAGATCCAAAACGGACCAGCGTGGGAAGGGGTCAACAATACAGCTCGGTCGGTGCTCGGTCCCGGGGATCTGCCCGGTCACAGCTATGAGAAATTTCCTGCAGCGCAGAGGTGAGATGCAGGGTTACCTTTTCTGCCATCAGGACGGATCACCCCTAACTAAATTCCAATTTTGGCGGGTTACCACTTTAGCCATGCCGCGGGCTGGCATACAAGCAGCACGGTTTGGCACACACTCTTTTCGTATTGGGGCGGCATCCACAGCGGCAGCCATGGGTCTGGGAAGCCAGGACATCCAAAAGATAGGCAGGTGGAAGTCCAACAGATACAAATCATATGTACGCCCCCTCACCCAACCGTAAACGGCTCAGCACCCCCCCTGCTCCCCCCTTCTCCACGTACGTGTACTCCTTGGTCTTTTGTTTCGTCAACAGGTCCAGCCGGAGGGCGGGTGCTTATCCTGGGACACAGCTTCGTCTACTGGGCGGCGAAGCGGGCGCACCAGTCTGCGTCGGGGAACAACTTGGGCCTGTCCGCTGCAGCAATAATCGAATGGCATGGAGTCAGGGGCATGTGGTGGGCAGAGGTGTTACCCACAGCTGTAAGGCTGGCAGGTGAAAGGCCCCCGGACATGCTAATTTTGCACACTGGCGGTAATGACCTGGGGCGGCAGACGGGCAAGTATTTAATTATAGAGATCAAAAGGGATCTGGATACCTGGAAGCCGGGATACCCCAACTGCAAGGTCATCTGGTCAACCGTGATACCCAGGAGGATTTGGGGTGAGGGCACAGGCCTGGAGGGGCTCCACTGGGCCAGACGGAGCCTGAATCGCGAGGTGTGCAAACATGTGGTGCGGTTGGGAGGGGCGTCGGTAGGTCACCCCTTGATAAAGATGGATAGCCCCGAGCTATACAGGCCGGATGGCGTGCACCTCTCGGACACAGGTATGGACATTTTCCTGGAGGATCTAAGGAGGGGGCTGCTAGCTGAATTGGGCAGCTTGGTGGGGGGGGCATGGGTCATAGCAAGCTTGCCCATGCCGTGGCGGGTACTGCGGAAGAGGGCGTCGTCCGCTGAGTCTTATTTAACAGCAAATCAGGATAGCCTAACCCCGCGGGGGGCTGACGATCAGGAGATCACGGCACCCGCGGGGGAGCGGCAGGGATCCAAATCCAGGGGAAGGGGACATGCCACACGAGGGCGCCACTCCTCCCGGAGGAGGATTCTTAGACCAGCCGGCCGCGGGGGCGCCGACTTAAGCTTGGCACCCCAGCGGGGCTTACACTCGCCCATATATTAATTTCCTCTAGGGGGGGTCATGGGCTGACTTCCCGGTCCCTAACTCTTCCGCAGTGGGTTGGCCCCCTCCTTCTGGTTGCGTATGGGTATGTATCTGGTTATCGGATTTAATTTGATTTGATTGGCTTTATTCAGTTGGGTGAATGGTTTTAATAAACTTGGCTCTATTCATCCCAGCACCGAGTCCCGCGCTTTCTTTCTGCACTGAGGGTGGCAATGGCCAGCCCCGCCACGCGGCTGTGTAGGCGGGGGGCCTTTGCCGCATCGGGCGGGGGAAGCCAGGCTCGGGCTGGCCTCGCGAGACCGGGCGGTGCGAGAACTGCCCCCTCCTTTAAAAGGGGGAGTTCCTGCCGGCCCTGCCTCTTTCTCCCTGGGAGCCTCGTTTCCCACCCACCTACCCTCGGCAAGGGCGAAGGAGAGCTGTGGCTGGTCGCTGACGGGGCCGGATAGGAATTTTTTACTGGCCCGGGTGATTGGCCGTCCCGGGCTGGGGTTTTTCGCCTATCCCTCTTTTGCCTGGGGGCTGGGTTTTTGGGCAGGTACCTTCGGTCAAGGGGTACCAAGGGGTGAGGAGGGTACTGCGGAAGAGGGCGTCGTCCGGTGAGTATTATTTAACAGCAAATCAGGATAGCCTAACCCCGCGGGGGGCTGACGATCAGGAGATCACGGCACCTGCGGGGGAGCGGCAGGGATCCAAATCCAGGGGAAGGGGACATGCCACACGAGGGCGCCACTCCTCCCGGAGGAGGATTCTTAGACCAGCCGGCCGCGGGGGCGCCGACTTAAGCTTGGCACCCCAGCGGGGCTTACACTCGCCCATATATTAATTTCCTCTAGGGGGGAGGTCATGGGCTGACTTCCCGGTCCCTAACTCTTCCGCAGTGGGTTGGCCCCTCCTTCTGGTTGCGTATGGGTATGTATCTGGTTATCGGATTTAATTTGATTTGATTGGCTTTATTCAGTTGGGTGAATGGTTTTAATAAACTTGGCTCTATTCATCCCAGCACCGAGTCCCGTGCTTTCTTTCCGCACTGAGGGTGGCAATGTCCATGTGGGTTCAGAGGTGAACTCAGCAATTTTGAATCTACTAAGATTTGTAAAGGGTATAAAAGTATGGGTACCAATTATGCACTTCTATGATGTGCATTCATCAGCGTAGACATCCAAAACCATGAGAACTGCAAGACAAAGCTGCTTTTATAAGCCTTTCACTCTTAAAATCTATCCTACTAAGCTCTAAATGCAATATGGGGATAAGAACAACACATAACCATACAGAATTATTATAAGTCCTCTCCACCTTAGCTTATCCTGTGATCCCTTGAGAGGGTGGCAGTAATATAAAAAGTTTCTGAACTGGAGTCTGACCATCTGCTAGGCTGATATTCTGCAAATGTATGACTAACTCTCTGTGTTTTTCCTCATTTGATAAATGCTTGCCCATTTTAAAAATGCTCATGTCTGAATTGATCAAACTATGTTTTTTAAACAAGACAAGGTATGTTTCTGCAAGCTCTTTTCGGATCTTATGCTTAAGATGCCTATATATCTTTCCCAAAAATAACAGTTATAGGTTAAAATCCTTTTGTGTAAATTTACACCTGTGGAAGAGTGGTGATGTCACTAGCAGGGTTGGATTTTTGTAATTGAAAACTTCTTTCTTCTGTTTTGTGGCTTTTCGAACTCCAGTGTAACCTCTTCCATGAAATGCAAGCATAGGAACCATAAAATAGAAGAAGGAAGTATTTAATTAAAGAAAATTACCAGATATTTCCAACAGGGAGGTTTTAGGTGATTAAAGACCTCCTCCTTCTAAATATTGCTCCCATGACTCCCACATGATAAAAAGGGTTATGTAGAAGCTGGAAAAGCTGTGAGACAGATGTAGGACATTTTTTAAAAAGTTGAAGCATAGTCCTCTAAAGAGTTATTCGAAGTAGCAATACTATGTTCAAGTAACTTGCATACAAAACTCTAGGCTAAAAGTAAGGTGCATTCTAATAGTTAAGTTTTATGGTGGAGTGACTCTGAACAGCCAAGGGAAACATGGCCTGACCAAAATAAGGCAATAATTCTTGCATGCTTGGGGAACACCTAATGTAGAGGCTGGAAAGTGACTTTTAAGAAGGAAGAATATAATAATAGTATATGCGTTTGTGCGTGTACACACACACACACACACACACACACACACACACACACACACACACACACACACACACACACACACACTGTACTGTTCAAAAGTCTTAGGCCACCATTACTTATTAGTAGGGATGGGCACCACACAAAATATGACACACTGTTTTGTCATTTCGGAAGGTTTCAAACCATTTCAAAATGAATCAAAATGGCAAACAGCATGTCCGCCCAAACTTAAATGAAATTATGTTTTTGAACACAAACCAAACCAGGGAGCCTCCACCAGATCTCACTTCAGCAGCAAGATATGCCAGCTGTTTCTCTGCTCCGTTCTTGCCCACCACCACCTCCCAGCTGGTTTTGACAGCTCAAGCTGACTGCTGTTTTCTCCCCTGCCACCCCCTCCTCACAGGTTTTTTTTTTCTGGACAGGGAAGGATGTGGGAAGTGGGTTCATCCCCCACTGTCCACAGCACTCCCTGCCTGAAAAAAAAATCACTGGGAGGAGGGGGGAGCACGGGAGAAGGAAGGAGGCAGTGGTAAATTCAAACGGAGCTCCTCTCCTCCTCTCTTGTGATCCCTGCCTCCCATCTGGGTTTTTCTACAGGTATAAAAAACCCAGATTGGAGGTGCTGGGACACCAGGGGATTCCATGCTGCTGTGAGCTCAGTTCCTGCAGAAGCAGGGAATCCCCTGGTCTTCCAGCGCCTCCCAGATGGGCTTTTTTTTTTACAGGTAGGGCTGTGGAGAGGAGGGTCCCCTCTGCCCCATACCCTGACCTGACAAAAAGCCCTAGCTGGGAGGTGGGGGAGGGGCAAAAGGCAGAAAGGAGCACGGTTTTTCCGCTGCCTACTTGTTTCTGCCTTTTGCTCCTTCTCCCGGCTCTCAGCTGGGGCTTTTTGACTGGTTGGGGTGTGGAGAGGGGGTGTCCCTGCCCCCAAACTTGACCTGTCAAAAAGCTCCAGTGAGGGAACAAACGAGGCACGAAAGGCAAAATGAAACAGGATTTTTTAGTACTGCCTGCTGCTTTCTGCCTATTGTCCCCCCCCCACATCGCAGCTAGGGCTTTTTGAAAGGTTGGGATGTGGAGAGGGGTGCACCCCTCCCTCTACCGCAACCTGTCAAAAAGACCCAGCTGGGAGGTGTGGGGAGGGGCAATAGGCAGAAGGAGGCAGGGTTTTCTCCACTGTCTACTTTTTACTGCCATTCACCCCTCCCCAACATACCAGCTAGGGCTCTTTGACAGGTGGGATGTGGAGAGGGAGGGTGGCCCCTCTCCACACACCCCACCCCTGGCCTGTCAAAAAGCCCCAGCTGTGAAGTGGGATGGCAAGAGAGAACGGAGAAAGCAGTGTGAAATTCAAATGGAGCGCTGCCTGCTCTATTCTGCCTTGCCACCTATGTCCTAGCTGGGCCAATGTGAGCTCCGGGCAAGAAAGAGAAACCGGGTTTCTCAACTTGCTGAATGACTGTGCCTTAGAGCAACTTGTCATGGAGCCCACCCGAGAACAGGCAACTCTGGATCTAATACTGTGTGATACTCAGGACCTGGTCAGGGATGTGAATGTCACTGAGCCTCTGGGGAACAGTGACCATGCTGCAATCTCCTTCGCCATGCATGTTGGAGGAAGAGTATCAAGCAAATCAGACATAAAAACCTTTGATTTCTGAACTGGGAGTTGAGTCATGGCTACTGGACTTCTTTTTTGAGAGATAGAAACGTTTCGCTGTTCATCCAAACAGCTTCATCGGTCTTGTTTTCCGAAGGGCAAACTTCCCTCAGATGAGGAAACTAGTTAGAAAGAAATTGAAGGGGAAGGTTAGAAGAAACCAATCTCTTCAGAATGCATGGAGCCTGTTTAAAACAATGGTAACAGAGGCCCAGCACAAGTGCATACCACAAAGAAAGAAGAGCTCCTCTAAGTCCAAGAGGGTGCCAGAATGGTTAACGAGTGGAGTTAGAGAGGCTCTAAAGCACAAGGAGAGGTCTTTCTATAAATGGAAATCCTCCCCAAATAAGGAAAATAAAAAGGAACATAAACTCTGGCAAAAGAAATGTAAGAAGATGATAAGAGAGGCAAAGAAAGATTTTGAGGAATGCATGGCTAGCAATATAAAGGGTAATAATAAAAGCTTCTTTAAATATGTTAGAAGTAGAAAACCTGCCAGAGAACCAGTTGGCACTCTGGATGGTGAGGGAGGAAAAGGGTAGGTTAAGGAGGACTTGGAAATTGCAGAGAAATTAAATGAGTTCTTTGCATCTGTCTTCACGACAAAGGACTGTGAGCGATTCCACTGCCTGAACAGCCCCTCTTGACTAAAGAATTAAATCAAATAAAGGTTAAAAAAGAGGATGTTTTAGGACTAATTGATAAATTGAAGATTAACAAGTCACCGGGCCCAGATGGCATCCACCCAAAGGTTATTAGGGAACTGAGAAATGAAATTGCAGATCTCTTAACGGTAATATGCAACTTGTCTCTTAAAACGGCCACAGTGCCGGAGGACTGGAGGATAGCAGATGTCACACCAATTTTTTAAAAAAGGAAGGAGGGGGGACCCAGGAAACTACAGGCCAGTTAGCCTTACATCTGTCCCAGGGAAGATGGTGGAAAGCCTCATCCAAGAGAAAATCTTAAAACACATAGAAGAACAAACCTTGCTGAGAGAAAATCAGCATGGCTTCTGTAAGGGTAAGTCTTGTCTGACAAATCTTTCAGAATTTTTTGAAAAGGTCAACAGGCCTGTGGATTTGGGTGAACCGGTGGATATAGTCTATCTGGATTTTCAAAAGGCTTTTGACAGTCCCTCACCAAAGGCTGCTGAGAAAATTGCACAGTCAGGGATAAGAGGGCAGGTCCTCTTATGGATTGAGAACTGGTTGAGATCCAGGAAACAAAGAGTAGGTGTCAATGGGAAATTTTCACAATGGAGAGAAGTGAAAAGCGGTGTGCCCCAGGGATCTGTCCTGGGACCAGTGCTTTTCAATCTGTTCATAAATGACCTGGAGACAGGGATAAACAGTGAGGTGGCGAAGTTTGCGGATGACACAAAACTTTTCCGTGTGGTAAAAACCAGAGAAGATTGTGAAGAACTCCAGAAGGATCTCTCCAAAATGGGAAATGCGATTTAATGTAGCCAAATGTAAAGTAATGCATATTGGGGCAAACAATCAAAACTTTATTTATCAACTCATGGGCTCTGAGTTATCCGTGATGGATCAGGCAAGAGATCTTGGTGTGTTGGTGGACAGCTCCATGAAGGTGTCTACCCAATGTATGGCAGCAGTGAAGAAGGCCAATTCCATGCCAGGGATTATCAAAAAGAGGATTGAAAATAAAACAGCCAACATTATAATGCCATTATACAAAACAATAGTAAGGCCCCACCTGGAGTATTGTGTACAATTCTGGTCACCGCATCTCAAGAAAGACATAGTGGAACTGGAAAAGTGCAGAAGAGAGTGACTAAAATGATTACTGGGCTGGGGCACCTCCCTTATGAGGAAAGGCTAAAACATTTGGGGCTCTTTAGTCTGGAAAAAGGTGCTTGAGGGGGAATATGATTGAGACGTACAAAATAATGCAGGGCATGAGTAAAGTGGATAGAGGGAAGCTCTTCTACCTCTCACAAAATACCAGAACTAGAGGACATACACTCAAATTGAGGGCTGGGAGAGTAAGAACAGACAAAAGAAAATATGTTTTCACCCAGTGCATTGTTAGTCTGTGGAACTCCCTGCCACAGGATGTGGTGATGGCATCTGGCCTGGATGCCTTCATAAGGTAGGTAGGTAGGTAGTAGTTTTATTGCTAAAAACCATTGGTCATTGCAATCTTGATTAAAAAAAACTTATAAAATTACATCCATGTCAAATATAATTAAAACTTTAAAATACCGTGTGACATTTGCAGTGCAATATAGTCCTCCAAAGGTTAGAGGTTGACCCGAATTTTCATATCTGCCAGCACAAACTTTGCTACTTGCTGTGTAACAAACCTGTCTGTACCGACAAGTAGCATACTAAGTTGGGCTCCAG
Source organism: Phrynocephalus guinanensis (assembly GCA_037367245.1). Classification (NCBI taxonomy): domain Eukaryota; kingdom Metazoa; phylum Chordata; class Lepidosauria; order Squamata; family Agamidae; genus Phrynocephalus; species Phrynocephalus guinanensis. The sequence goes on from CM074740.1 coordinate 6,804,094, forward strand.
GGGACCTATCGACCAGTGAACTAATAATCCCACCAAGGAATTTGCATCTAGGTTGGTCATGAAGGGGGCACCTGAGCAAGTAATGGGTTACATCTTTGACTTCACCTGAGCCACAAGGGCAAAGTCTGTCCGGAACAGGGATATTATCATGTCTCCCCTCTAAAAAAGCAGAAGGCATGGTCTGAAAGCCCAGGGCTGTGAAAGCTGTCCTCAAGGGAGCTGAGGTTAAATTGTGGAAATAGATTTCCAGCGCGAAAGATGTTTTATACAGAGGATAATAAAGGGAGAATGACAATAATGAGAGTGCAGCCAATTCCTTCCATTTGGAACATAAATAAATCTTGTCTTTGACCAATTTTTTAATACTGGGGGAGACAAAAGAGGGGATAGATTCAGTATTGATCCCATAATGATGTAATATGGGTCTAACTAGCTTTGCCCAGGACTCCCGCAAGGGGTGCTGGAGTTGTTCTATATAGCACTTCTTTGGCAAGTGGGAGTCACTCATGGCGGCCAGCTTCAACCAGTACATTGCCAAGCAATGTGTATGTGAGTTTCAATAGGAGTTAGCCCTACTTCAGCTCTTAAATATGCAGAGGGTGTGCCACAGGGTACAGCGAGGAGAGATCGGATAAAAGAATTTTGAGCCACATCAAGGTGTGGTATTTTAGTATACCCCCCATATGTTAATTGGGGGACTATCTTTCTTGAAAACACCTCAACTGCAGGAGCAACCAGTTTACCACCTTGGGTTGAAAAGAATCTCAAAAGGGATTGAGTGGAGTGGGAGGCTTTCAAAATTGTTGCTTTCAGATGATATTTCCAAGAGAGCAGTGCATTAAAACAAAGACCAAGGTATCTAAAATTTCTTAGCTGCTCAATGGGTTTGTTTTCAAGTGTCCACCTATGTCTAATTCTTTTCCTCCCAAAGATGACTACTTTGGTTTTGGAGTAGTTAATGGACAAATGTTCTCTGGTACAAAAATTACTCAACCAAAAGTCTTCGCATGCCGTCTTGCGCTGTAGAAATAATTGCAATGTCATCTGCATAAAGAAGGACAGAGATCTTAGCATCTGCTATAGAAGGGGAAAAAATACTGGACCACTCAGTTCTTGAACAATGTCATTAATCTGGAAATTAAACAGAAAAGGGGCCAGAAGACATCCTTGCCTGACCCCTATGTTTGTGGGTATAGATTCTAACAAGAGCCCGTTTGCCCCCAGTCTTACCCTGAGATGAGTATTGGATTGTAGCTGCTGGATTAAAGATAAAAGTCTTCTATCTATGTTTGTTAAAGAAAGTTTTTGCCACAAACGACCCCTATCTATAAGGTCAAAGGCAGAACTAAAATTTACAAAGGTCACATAAAGTTCCTTCCTACCATGGCAAGCATACTTCTGAATCAGGTGGTAAAGTACAAAGCATTGGTCCACTGTATTTATTTATTTATTATTTATTTATTTATTGAGCTTATATACCGCCCGTCTTCCCGAAGGAACTCTGGGCGGTTCACAGCATAAGAAATACTAATAACAACTTTTACATAGACAAATTAAACAGTTTAAAAAGAGTTAAACACAAGTAGCCAGACTAGGCAGTAGAGCATGGCTTTGCAGATGGCGGGAAGGGGGAAAAAAAACCTTCAGCCACCAAACGCCTCCCGGAAGAGAAGGGTTTTTAGTGCCTTCCGGAAGGCTGGCAGGGACTCTGCTAGGCGCACTTCTGCTGGGAGATGGTTCCACATAGTGGGGCCAGCCACAGAGAAGGCTCGGGCACGAGTAGATATTCTCCGAGCCTCCCTTGGCGTGGCCACACGGAGCATGTGCGCCCGCGACAACCTAGTCGGACGGGCCGATGTTGACCGCTGGTCAATCTGCTCTGTCAGGTAGCCAGGTCCTAGGCCATGGAGGGTTTTGTAAACCAAAACCAGGACCTTGAATCTGATTTGGGCCGCAACGGGCAGCCAGTGCAGGTGGGCCAAAACTGGGGTGATGTGCTCGAACCGACGCGCACCCGCCACCAGACTGGCCGCCGCATTCTGGACCCGCTGCAGTCGCCAAAGGAGAGTCAAGGGCAACCCCATGTAGAGCGCGTTACAATAGTCCAGTCTCGAGATCACCAGCGCTTGCACCACAGTTCTGAGGGAGTCCCCATCTAGGTATGGCCGAATCTGGGCAATTCGATGGAGCTGAAAAAAAGGCAGCCCTGGACACAGCGGACACCTGGGCCTCCATGGTGAGCGCCGGGCCCAGGACTACGCCCAGATTCCGGACAGAGTCCGAAGGCCGGAGGGAAACGCCCTCCAAGGTGGGATAAGGGCCTGCATAGCCAGATGGGGATTTTCCTTTTTGAAAACCCACCTGTTCTTCAGCTATAACCAAATTCATGACTGCCCAACATACTAGTTTGTCCAGGAGATACTTGGAATAAAGTTTGGAAAGTATATTGAGGAGACTTACAGGCCTAAAATTTTTAGGGTCAGTCTTAGAGCCTTTTTTGTGAATAGGGACAATGATACTAGAGCCCCAACTCAGGGGGATTTTCCCATGTTGATTTATGTAAGTAAACATTTTAGCAAACACTCCGCACCACCAAGGGAGATTAGACTTAAACAATTCTCCTGGGAGCATACCTTCACCAGGAGGTTTATTACTAGGCAGAGCCGATCAGAATTTTAACTTCCTCAAGGGAAACTGGTTCCCAAGGAGGGTACTGAAAAAAATGGAGTAAGTTTGAATGTAAGGGTGGCATGATGTTGGTTCTGACATTAGTGAGACTAAAGAGAGCAGAAAAGTGGGTTTGCCATTGAGAAGAAGTAATTTGATTTTCTAAGGGATCTGAGTAGGGTCTAAATCCCCTCGACACCTGGGACCAGAACTTAGCTGTATTTTTATCCATGGCAGCCAGTCCTGACTCTAGCCATGACCTCCTGAGATATGCCTCCTTTTTTGGGCGGAGCACATTTTTACATTCTCTATGGCGCTGGATGTAAATGGTAAAATTTTCTGGAGAATCAACTAGCTGTAGTTTCCTAATTGCTCCTGCCAATAGACGTTTCTGAGCAGCACAGTGGGAATCGAACCAACCATGGTGAGAATGAGGGTCTGTAGAGATAGGCTTGGAGGTGGTCAATATAGGTTTAACTAAATGGGTAATATTTTCAAAAATGGCCACAGGGTCAAGGGAGGTGAGGGCTTGCTCTCTAATGGCTAACATTGCAGGGGACATCAAAAATGAGTTAACCTGCTCTTGTAAGGTGGCAGACCAATGCAGTTTTCTCTCTCCCTGTACTATCAGATTATCCTTAAGAGGTAAGATATTTGGCTCTGTTATGAATGGTAAGGCGAGAGAGAGAGAAACTGGCATATGATCACTTTCAGGCCTGCAGAGAACCTTGAAATTATCAAGGAAAGGAAGTACAGCAGGAGAGACAATTATGTAATCAATCACACTTTGACCTGTGGGGCCAATGAATGTTCAAAAGCCAGCGAAACGGTCTGTGTCAACTCCATTACAAATATATAAATGATACTTAAAAATAAGGCTGAAAAGAGCAAGACTAGGTTTGTTAATTCCTGAGTCTTCGGAATTCCTATTTGGTAGATAACACGGATCTTCAGAAGAAATACCCAATTTGTCTCCAACTATAAAGTTGTTTCCCCCCATTCTAGCATTCAAGTCACCTGCTAGGGGCATAGAGACTTCCGGTGGAGTGTGGGCAGCGGTTTGCAGCCTCCGTGAGTCTGTCGTGCTGTCTTATGCTCTTATCTCGGCTTTTTTTGTCAGTATTTGGCTCAAACTTTCTGTTTCTCCCCTCGGAAGATTGTTGCTTGTCTTGCTCCTGCTGGATTTTATTTACTACTTATTATGGGAGTTTCTTATCCCAGAGCGACCAGGTTACTGTTTTGCCTGTGGCCTTGGGCCCCTCCTCCGCCTTCTCCGCCTCCCTTCCAGCAGATAACTAGTTCAGCAGATTATTTCTTACCTTTTAGTCAGTGATACGACATAGAAGTCTTTGACCTTTCTTTATCTCTGCCAGTACTCAGGAGTATACGTTCCATGACTCCCATATCAATTACACCTATTTCCGATTTGACTGGAAAACCACATATCAGCCTGAAGGTTTTAAAGTAACCGGACTCTAACCATGCTGTTTCCTCCTGCTCTGCTGCATCTTTATCTTGCACTGGCAATTCTTCTTTTCAATCTCCGTATTCCAACTAGGTTCTATCCAGCTTTTACTAAAAGCCTCAGACAAGCCAAGCTGACTGACTTCCTGCCACTCCGAAAGTCCTTCTCAGTCTGTGCCAAGGCCCCTCTTGCCTCCTCACTTGAATTACCTAACAGCTCCATGCTGAGTAATCATCTGTTAGAAGACCTCCAGACAACAGGAAATCTTTTGAACATCATTATGAATATGGATTTTGGCAAGTTCAGTGTGCTGGATCCTGCCTATCCCCAGGACTCAGCTTTGTGGACTCACACTTGGGTACCCCCACAGGTGACGAGGAACCCGGTGTCTCCTCCCGTAGTCTTCCCTGGCAAGTCCGTCTCTGATGTCGCCAGCTCGCCACAACTGGTATGGAGCAATGGTCGGTGCCCAGGCAAGCTTGTAGATTTTAATACATATTTTGTGACAGAGAGTGCAGATGCTTCTAACCTAAAACCCCTCTTCCTTGAAATTAGAGATATTCTAAGGGTCTTGAAGCAATCTGTTGCCTCAATAGCTGACCATCTGGAAGTTTTTAAGCCTCCTCCACCCACAGACAAGGATGAAGCTCTGAGGCCTGCATTGAATGACCCTTTGAGACCCGTGGTTGAAGAAACAAACTGCCTTCAAAAGGGAATTGGACAGATTCCTGGAGGAAAAGTCCATCACAGGTTACAAATCATGATGGAGATGTGTAATCTCCAGGCCTAAAACCGGGGTACTTCAAGGGCCAGAAGCAGGGGAGTGGTATCAGGAGACAGATATCTAGTCTCGTGCGCTCCCAGACACATCTGGTGCAGCCACTGTGAGATACAGGAAGCTGGACTAGATGGGCCGTTGGCCTGATCCAGCATGGCTCTTCTTATGTTCTTATGTTCTTAATTTCTTAACAGACCAAACTGTCAAAAAAACTCACCTGGGTGGTGGTAGCTTCCAGATTGTTTTGTTACTCATTTTGTTTTGTTACTAAAATTCAATAAAAAGTAATTTAGTAAGGAAATGAAATGAAACACGAGTAAGGAAACAAGATGAAACAAAACATTAATTTTTCATTTTGTGCCCATCTCTAGTTATTAGATATAATTATTTCTCAGTCTCTTTATTAGAATACTACCAAAAATTAAGCATTTTTGAAGACATTTGAAGAATTAGGAGATGTCAAGGACAAAAAAATGTTTCTCTGAGTTTCTTCTATGAGAGACCAGATGAAGCTCAGCAAGGACCTGACTCAGCATCTAGCAGCTTCATCAGGGTGCCACACTGACTCTTCTACAGTCCAAAGAAGCTTGATCAGGAATGGTCTTTGTAGAAGGGTAAGGAATCAAGAAACCATTTTTTTTCAGAAGGGTAACATTGTCAAAAAGCTAAGATATGCTACAGCAGTAAAGGCTGGAATGAAGATAAATAGAAAACAGTGATGAATTCAAGTTTGACATTTTTGAGGTATAATTGTCAACAATATGTGAGAAGAATTGGAGAGAGATGGAAGAATTAGTGCTTGCAGCCTTCAGTGAAACATGGTGGAAGGTCTGGTTCTGCTTGAAGTTGTATTTTTTCCAGTGTTGATGTTGTTTGTATTAATGGGATCATGAAACTATCACTGGGTGATAATCCCTTCGTCCATATGGTGCCACTGGAAACTGCCCCCATCCAGGGTGGTGCAGAGCTAAACATGGGTTCTGACATCAGACTGATGCAACTGGTACCACAATCTGATCAAAATAACTACTACGGCAGTCCCTGTAGGTAACGCATGCCAGTCTGGCCTGACTGTTGTAAGAAATGGACAAGGACTTCCATTTTGGGAGCAGTTCTGATTAAATAAGCTAACTCCAAGGAAATCAAAACCAATGTGAATCGCTACAGTCAACATTGGAACATTGACTGGACTTAGGTCTGAAACAGCACTATATCAACATAGCATGATGGAAGGGCTAGAATTTGGAGGACAATGGAAAGGGTTACAAGTTGATTAGCAAGGCACACCCAACAACAATGGTGTTGCCATTTATGTGAGCAAGGACCTCCCATGTGCCTGAGGTCCAGAGTCACTCTACAATCTCATGTCTGTAACCATTGACACCCCATGTGCTGGTGTTTTTTGCCTATGCCCCACCAACAGGACATTACAAAGACACCAAAGATCAACTATGGAATGAACTACAGGCCAAAATCCCTGCTTGTTCTGAAGAAGACCTGCTGCTCCTCTGTGTTGACTTGAATGGCTGTGTGGTAAGCACCTGAGATAAATACCAATGCCATGTGGACCAAGGTTATGGAAATCGCAATGAAGATAGATTATGAATAGAGATAGAAGGGCATGAGATGGAAATATAGTATTTTGCTTCAGTCTTCATTTTGTTTTGTTTTGTTAATAACATATTTTAAAAGAATTTCCATCATGAAATGAAACACTTTATAAGGCTATAAATAATGGGGAGCTTTCCTCTTTTTAATTTAACAGGGAGACCACTGCCCTAAATCAAACACCCTCAGACCTTCCAATCAGTTTGCCTTCAAGCAAAGAACCCTCTGTAAACAAGCTAGAAACCTAATGGCTAGCTGCTGTAGGGAGAGATCAGAGAGATAAGCTCAATAGCTGATCGGCGGGGCAGCAAGGGTAGGAAGGAAAATATTATATAACAACCTCCACAATCCTACTTAATCAGGAAAGAAAAACAATCAGTTTAAATCAACTTGCAGACACAGCCAGTAAAGGACTGGCTAGCTTCAGGCAGATCAAGATCAGATATAGGCTATCTCAACATGAGGCATGGGAAGGAAGGAAAACAAATCAATCAGTTTAAAAAATAAACCTCCTGTTCTCAAGACAGCTGGATCAAGAGGCTAGGATGAATAATTTCATTTCTGAAACAAAAATGGTGTTTCATTTCATTTCTTGACAACACACTGTGTGTTGTTTCATTTTGTTTTGGAAGGTTTTGTAAGCTTATAAAACAACAAAACAACATGCCATTTTTCATAAGGTGCCCATCCATAATTATGAATAGTTTGCTTTGCAGAAGCAAATGATTGATAGGGGCTGGATTTGATTATCCACAGGGTCCCTTCCAGCTCTGCAGTTCAAAGATGATGATGATGATGATGATGATGATGATGATGATGATGATGATGATGATGATGATGATGATGATGATGATGCATAATCAGCATCAGTATCAGCATCATCTTTAGATGCCCCTCAATTCCCTGTTTCTCAAACTGATTGTGTCTTAATTGTAACAGACTGTATAATCTCTCCTTACTGTAATCCACCTTGGAGTGTTACATATCTGCATGTTGGGAAGACCATTGTGTCCATCAAACTAGAAAACTTAAAAGTGCCAATTACTCATAGATGTGTAGTGGATAACAATATCAGGTTCTCAAAGTAATTTAGTAGTAGGCATATGCCATCACCCCTGTCCTAGATGAGGAAACTGCAGTGAAAAATACATTTCTTGACTTATTAATGAATGCTATTTCACCATTTAATTAGGAGTTGTGATAGAAAGTTATCTTACATGGGCATCCGGCCTGTATGTGAGTTCACTCTCTGAGAATAGCTTAGCCATGTGATACCATGTTGATCTAGTCAGACAAGGAGTGCCTTCTGCTTGGCACATAGCCCCCTTCCTGCTAAAAAGCCTGGAGGCAATTGATTTCTACTCCTTCCCGTCAGGAAGGGAGACAAATCTATAAATCATTTGTTAGTAGACATGGGCACGACCAGAAAAAAATGACGTTTCGAGTTTTCGTTTGTCGGAACGGGTCCGTTTCGGATCGTTTTCGTTTGTCGTGAAAATTTTCAAAAATGTGTGATTTCGTCATTTTGTTTGTTGTTTGTCATTTCCACAGTGATTTAGCGCGATTTGACTTCCCCCAGAGCATAGGGGCGTCCCGCAATCAGGGCTGGCGCTAGGTGTTTTTGCACCCTAGGCAGGGGGCGGGGCGGGGGGCAGGCGGGCAGTGGGGGGGAGGTGCGGGTGGGCCGTGGTGGCGGGGGCCCATGGGCGGGCAGCAACAGCGGCAGGGGGAGGCGCGGGCGGGCAAGTGGGCGGGTGGCGGCGCGGGCCGCAGGCAGGTGGCGGCGCAGGCGGACGGGTGAGTGGGCAGTTAGGATATCACTTAGGATAGAGGTTCTGTTCTTGGCTTGCACCCCAAATGTGTGTGTGTGCAAGCAAATTGAAGTTGGGAAAATAGAAAATAAATGGTAGTATATAATATATTTTTAAAATAAATCCACACCTCCCACTCCCAGTCGAACCTCCCCCTTTATCCAATATCAGAAAAAAATCCTCACAAACTGCCAGAGAAGAAATAAAGAATAAACTGCTATTCCCTTCAGCAGACAAAGCTGCAGGGAATCAAAGAAATTATTTTCTAAATTCAATTCCCTCCCTCCCTGCCTAAGTTAAATCCTAAAGCCTCCAGCCTCCCTCCTCAATCTCGATCGGATCACACCAGCACCAGCAGCTAGCCCTCCTCCCTCAACCACATCCATACACCCGACTGCGATTTCTGGAAGGTGCCTCGGCTTTTTATGCCCTCCGAGACATCCAGAAGTGTCAGTCAAAAACCTGGCGATGCCATTGGTGGAATGGTTCAAACAATTTGCATGGTCCCATCCCATGCCCAGCCCAAATGGGCAGGTCTAAAAAAATAAAAAATAAAATAAAATAAAATAAAATCAATACGAAGTTTTATTGCTATAAAAAACCCACTGCTGCTACTATTAAAATTCAGGCATTTAAAATAAATAAATTTCACATGTTTCTGTGGTGATTTGGTGTGTTTTTTGACCATGATTTCAAAAGAAAAATTGTGGTCGCCATTTTGGATCCCCCCCACATGGCATGGCGAGACGACGAGGATGACCCCCCCTCAGCCTGGTGCAAGCATCCCAGGACAGGAGAAGAGGGGGGGAAGGCTGGGGACCCCCCAGAAACCACCCCTCTGGTAGGTGGCAAAGCCTCAGGCAGGCATATTTTTGCCTGCTTTTTTGGCCGGGAGTCGGGTTTTTTAAAAAAACTTTTAAAAACTTTTTCTGTGCTTCGCATTGCGCGATCGCCACGATGCCACAAACGAAAACGAAAAACCCGACCAAATTTTTCTTTTTTCGGTTCGAGTTCGAGTTCCGACGGCTTAATTATCGTTACCGTTTCCGTTACATAACGGAAACGAAAAACAGAAATGAAAACGAAAATTTCGCCGAGTCGTGCCCATGTCTATTTGTTAGTCTTTTGGCTTTCATCCTCTGCCTGGGGAAGGAGCTAGGACATGCACAGGAACTTTATGCACTGTTTGGAATGATGCTAGTTCTGTTTTCTTGGAGAACCTATTATGTACTCAGGAGGTGTGAACATGTTCTTCTGCCCAATGTTTGCCACCTGCCCCTGGAGTTAATAAACCATTTTTGTCACATGGATAACTTGGCTTCTTTCCTGCTGTTTCTGAATGTCTCGGTCTAGAGTTCTGCCTGGAGCAGACCTCCCAGTTAAGACCACCCTGACCAAAATGCTCAGGGGCTGGGTGACCTTGAGATGGAGAATTCAGTGAAGGTTCCAAAGAGGATAGTATTAGGTACTAGGGATGGGCAGGAAATGAAAAATGAAATGCTGTTTTGTTGTTTCACTATATAAGAAAACAAAATGAAGCGAAACACAATTAGCACTTCGTTATAGTCGAAATAAAACAGTCGTTTTTGCATTGAAATGAACCATTTTGTTCTATTGTTTTTGGGCTCCTGCCGAGCTGTCAATGGATGGACCCCTTTAAACCTGACCTAGTTGGCACCAGGGGGACCCTCTGGTAATGTCTGGGCCAGGTTTAAAGGGGTCCAGCCATTGACAGCTCAGCAGGAGCCCTCAGAAAATGATCGAGTGCAGCAGTGCAGCAGTTCTGGTGATCTTGCCACCCTCCCCACCATTTTCTGGGGCTCCTGCCAATCTGTCAATGGCTGGATCCCTTTACACCTGGCCCAGTCGGTACCAGGGGGTCCCTGGCTGGAGCTCTTTAAACAGAGGCCCTCTGAAAATGCTTGGGAGGGCAGGGTGATTGCTGGAACTGCCCTCCTGACCATTTTCAGAGGGCTCCTGCCAAGCTGTCAATGGTTTGACACCTTTAAATCTGGCCCAGTTGGTAACAGGGGATCCCCCTGGTGCCAACTAGACCAGTTTTAAAGGTGTACAGCCAATAACACCTCAGCAGCAGGCCTTTAAAAATGGCTTCTGGAGTCCCAGGCACCAAATCTGGTGCCTCTAGGACCCAGGGGAGCCGTTTCATTTTGTTTCATTTCATTTTGTACAATTTTTTCAAAAAAATTCATAAGAAACAAAATGGAACAAAACGAGGGTGAGCAAGAAATGAAATGAAACATTATATATCCGTTTCGTGCCCATCCCTATTAGGTACAGTATATTGTCACCAAGTCAAGATGACTATAAACATCCTCACACTGGAAAGTGAATATAAGTCTCTTATAATCATAACAAAGAAGTAACATTTCTTGTTACTAAATGATTCTCCACCAGAATAAAAGATGTGGATTTATTCTTGGGTGATGTTGCCCAGGGAGTGCATGGTTGGAGATATTAGAAAGAGTGGTCTTAATGGTATAAATTTAATTTGTATTCAAATAGAGAAATGAAGGAGCTGATAAACATGAAGTTAAAATGAAAAGTGGGAAGGGTAAGACATGTTTCATGTGGTGCCACCTAGTGGTAAAAAGCGTATAATTGTTTCTTTGTGATGATCACACCCGAGCATGTTCAGCTTGGTGCCTCTGGGGTAGTAAAAGATAAAGGTTCCCCACACACATGTGTGCTAGTCGTGTCCAACTCTAGGGGCAGTGCTCATCTTTATTTCTAAGCCAAACAGCCAGTGTTGTGCAAGTCCACGGCCATGTGGCCGGAAGGCATTTCTGCACACGGAACACTGTTTACCTTCCCAATTTTTACCGTGGTACCTATTTACCTACTTGCATTTACATTCTTTTGAACTGCTGGATTGGCAGGAGCTGGGGTTAACAACAGGATCTCACTCCACTCTATGGCACCTGGGATTCAAACCGATGAGCTGCCAACTTTGCAGCCAACAGTTTCAGCACTCTAGCCCACTGAGCCACCATGCCCCACATCTCTCTGGGGCAGGGTTTTACAATATTGATGTGTACAGGAAAACCAGGACATAAGTGCTGTTATTCTGTCATTTTACTGCAATAGACCATTTTATGCTGTCAACCAGTGTAATTTGAATTCATCAGTCCCTATGTTTGGGTGGGATATTGTTTTGTTTTGCTTAGTTTTGACTGCAGCTATCAGAGTGATAGGAAAATTGCTTCTTATCAGACTATGAAAGAATTTGAAACCAAGTAGGAGAGGTTCACCCAGTTCTTCATTGGTATCTCAAATCCATTTGTGAGCTCAAGTCAAACATTTGGCATAGCTATACCATCTCTTGTTGCTCAGTGACTCTGGGGACATTTTGAATGTTATGCTGAAGGATTAGCTAATTTGGGGCATCAATAGCGAGAATAATCAGACCTGTTTTACTGGCTAAATCCAGGTTAGAGTGTAAAGAGGCATCAGAAATTCCTCAACCATGAAGTCTGCCACTCAGCATAGTTTAGATTGACAACCCAAAGTCCAACAGCAAAAACCCACAGGATTCTGGCCAATGAATCGTACCACACTCCAACATTTGCAGGACCCATGCAGAAATGCTTTCTGGGTACATTAGTTAGATAAGACTGTTCAGAGAAAGAGAGATGTCATGGATATGGTGATTGTTTTGTCTTGTGGAAGGAAACTAGGTTGAAGGGGTAGAGGAAAAGGAGAAGGAAGTTCACAAGAAGGAGGTACACCAAATGGGGAAAACAGAGGAGCATGCCTGCACTAGAGATGAAGGGTATAGGGTGACCAAATTGATTAAAATAAACTACACAGAAAAAAACTGCAAGACCTGTTACCATTAATGGAAAGATCATGACCATGGGCACAGGGGATTCAGTGTCCATAAGTGAAGTAACATATTCATATTTGATGCTGAAGAATATGGGCCACGGTTTGTGCTACTGAAAATAGTGATATAGTTTATCATAGAAGTGAGTACACTCCCTCACATTTTGTAAATATCTTGTATATTTTTTCTTTTCATATGACAACACTGAAGAAATGACTAGGGATGGGCACAAAATGGAATAATTGCATTCTGTTTCATTCCGTCCCCCCCCCCCGCGCATTTCCTTTCCTTTCATTACAAAATTAATTTTTACAAAATGAAATGAGGGGCTGGAAAGCCCCTTCCCGGGCATCCCACCCCTCCTCCTGCTCTGGGGCACCTATTTACCCTCTTTCTGGGCTTTCATGCTGGCGGGGGCCTTTGGTGGTGGTGGCGTCGGCATCGGCAGCGGCGTAGTGTACTGCCAGGCCGCTCACCCTCTTGGACTGGCCAGGGCCTTCAGTGGCTGTGGGGTAGTCTACTGCCAGGTTGCTCAGCCTCTGAGGCTAGCTGGGGTATGTGGTGGTGGCAGCAGAGGTGGCAGCAGAGGAGGAGGAGGGGTGATGAAGGAGGAAGAGGGAGGGCAATGCAGCAGAGGCAATGAAGGAAGAGGAGGAGACAGAGGCCCAGGATGGCCTGCTGGGCACGCTCTCACCCTCTTCGGCCTGGCTAGGAGGTCTCAGCGTTGGTGGCGGTGGTGGTGGCGGGGCACCAGCAGCAGGTAAGGCACCAGTTTAAGATGGAATGAAATGGTTTGTTTCATTTAGTCTGCAATGAATGCTGCTTCCTTGTTTCATTTCATTTCGTTTTGTTTTGTTTTGTTACATAACGACACAACAAAACAGCATTTCGTTTTGTGCCCATCCCTAGAAATGACACTTGGCTACAATGTAAAGCAGTGAGTATACAGCTTGTATAACAGTGTAAATGTGTTGTCCCCTCAAAATAACGCAACACACAGCCCTTAATGTCTAAACTGCCGGCAACAAAAGTGAGTAAACCCCTAAGTGACAATGTCCAAATTGGGCACAAAGTGTTAATATTTTGTGTGGCCACTATTATTATCCAGCACTATCTTAATCCTCTTGGGCATAGAATTCACCTGAGATTCACAGGTTGCCACTGGATTTCTCTTCCACTCCACTATGATGACATCACAGAGCTGGTGGGTATTAGAGACCTTGCACACCTCCACCTTCCGTTTCAGGATGCCCCACAGATGCTCAATAGGGTTTAGGTCTGGAGACATGCTTGGCCAGTCCATCACCTTTACCCTCAGCTTCTTTAGCAAGGCAGTGGTCATTGGGGTGTGTTTGGGGTTGCTATCATGTCAGAATACTGCCCTGCACCCCTGGTGTCATGACCTCTGAAGGGAGGGGATAATGTTCTGCTACGTCTGTTTCCCAAAGCCAACCTCTGGATATGATGCTGAGCACGGGCACTCAACTTATTTGGTCACCCATGGCAAGGCCTGTTCTGAGTAGAATCTGTTTGTTAAACTGCTGTATGGTCTTGGCTACCATGCTGTAGCTCAGTTTTAAGGGTCTTGTCAATATGTTTATAGCCTAGGCCATCTTTATGTAGAGCAACAGTTCATTTTTTCAGATCCTCGGGTGCCATGTGGAACTTCAAGTGACTAGTATGTGAGAGTGAAAGCGATAATAACGGCTTCCCCTTCACACCTGAGAGCTTGTGGCACTAATGTGTCTCATGACACCAGGGAGGGAAAATGGCTACTTAGGCCCAAGTTGGACATTGTCACTTACGGGTGTACTCCCTTTTATTGCCAAGCGGTTTAGAAATCAATGGCTGTGTGTTGCATTATTAGACTGAAAGCTATCCTTAGCAGCATTGAAAGGAAAGAGACATAGTTTTATGGACCAGTACTAGATAAGGCTATTGAACCTCAATAGGGCCATCATCAATAGTATTGGTGGCACTGAAACAGAAGCAAGCCTTCAAAAATTGACTACAGCTATCCAGACATGGTCTGGTGACTGTTAGGATTTCTGTGGATCCACAGATCTGCCTTTTTTAAAAAAAAAAAAACAGCATCCCCAGGCAGAACCATATGCTATGATTTAGAAAATGGAAGGAGAAACAAAAACAAAATAGATCAGCTACAGGCTAGAAGCCTTGTGAAGCCTGCTCTGTTCTCTGAGTGGGCTTCTCCTATTGTTGTTGTGCCATGGCCATATGGTGATATAGAGGTACACAGAGACTACAGGGTAGTGTGACTAGAGATGGGCACCAATAGAAAAAATGACATTTTGGTTTTTCGTTTTTCATTGCAGGTCCACTTCAGTTCATTTTCATTTTTCGTGAATTTTTTTTAAAAAATTGTTTCATTAGTTTGGGAGTTTGTTAACAATTTTACCGCTTTGCCGCGTGTGGGCGTCCCACACCCTCCACCAGACAGAAAACATTAAAAAATTAAAAAAAGTTGACAACTTGACAACTGCACAGACTGGACTGGCAGCATCAAGGCATCAGCGGAGTCAGCTCAGCAGCGGCAGCAGGTGCTTTTTCAGGCACTGGCTGACGGGCTGGAAGAGGAGGAGGACGCAGCCGCCTGAAGCCAGGCATGGATTCCTCTTCATGCTCTTGAGGCTGAGGTGCGCAACAGGGGCAGGCGATCCCCCGCCTCACACACACACCCTACAGCAATTTTCCCACACTTTTTCCACGCCTTGGATTCTCCCCTGAAGTGGGGAAACACGACCCTGCCAGGAGACTTTGCCAGCGCGCCTACAAGGCGGGCAGCGGCTCCTCTGATGGAGGTGACCCCCTTTCTCGCTCCCAGGCAGGGGTGGGTGCCTTGTTGCCGTCGCATCCTCACCTCGATGCCAGCCTGATGGCAGCCGCCGCTGCTGCCAAGCCAGCAGGTGTCCAAGGTGTCGAAGGGCAAGCTGCGCCGAGCCCACCAGTCGCGCTCACGCTTCAATATGCAGCCGGTCATCTTCCAATGGAGGAGGAGAAAGCCAAGAAGCCTTCCTGCAGCAGTCCCTCGCCTCGAGTGCCTCCGCCAGAACCTTTTTTTTTTACTTCCGGGTTTCCTGGCCCCCGCTTTACAGCTGTAGCGTGGGGCTTTTATTTTGTTTTGTTTTTTCCTTTCTTTCAGCACCTACAGTGTGGCCCCTGGGGCCCTGTTGGCACTGGGTTTTTTAAATCATTTTTTTACAGATCTTAGGATGCCGACCAGGCCACCCCTGGGGCCCAGTTAGTGCTACTTTTTAATTTTTTATTTTTTATTTTTTTATTTTTTACTGCCAACCATGTGGTGGGAGCGCTGCAGTTGGCTTTTCCCCAGACCAGCACCAGGCAGGTACGGGTAGGAGACATCTCCGGCTCCGCCCCTCCCCATTAATGATCCAAACCTAACCGAAAAAGTTTTCTCTGTTCTGTTCTGTTCGTGGTAAATTTGCACCTAGGGTCGTTACTTGTTTCGTTACATAACAAAATGAATAACGAACAACAGAACGAAAAAAATTTGTTTCGTGCCCATCTCTAAGTATGACCTGTGTAGCAAATAGAGATGGGCATGAAATGAACTTCGTTTCGTTATTCGTTATTTCACTGGACAGGTCAGTGCTCTAAAATAAAGAAAAATATACTTAAAAAAGAAGTGCCCACCTGGCCCCAGTGCCCGCGCAGTGGGCACTTGAAAAAAAAAGAGGCACTGGCCCCAAGCCAGTACCTCTCAGCTGAGAGGTGCTGGCCCCATGCCTCGAAAAACCCCTGACGCAGGTGCCAGGATCCACTGCCGCCACCACCACTACCGAACCGCTGCTGGTAAGAACCCGAACTGGTTTGGATCAGTTCAGGTTCATACAATTTTTTAAAATTTCTATGAACCCAAACCTGAACTGAACCAAGGGTGGGCCCGAACCAGATGAACCCAAACTGTGCATTTTCTGATTCGTGTCCACCTCTGGTAGGAAAGCAGACACATGCATATCCATAGAGATGGAGATCTGCATGCTGGTGGAAAATTTGTGGAGGAAACCTTGAAATGGTTTGTAGCAATAAATATTCCTAAAGAACTGTTCCATTAGAACTGGCTTGTTTTGGTGCTCCTGATGCACCCGACCTTTCCCAAAGCACTGTGGACAGTTCTCAGCCATGCTGCATGTTTGCATGTTATCTAGATGGTGCTTTTTAAATTGTAGAACAAATAGTGCAACACACTGACAAAGTTTGAACCATGTGTGGTAGAGGCTGCCTTTTCAGACTTGTGTCTGAAGAAGGAGAAGTGCACTTTTCAGGACCCCAAAAGGTATTTTTCTGGGACACAAAAATGGTGCAGCCAGCATTAATCATGTGGAATTGAAGACCACACTATTACTGATGTGCCTTTACCAGAACTAGTGTCAGAACTGAAATGGTTTTTGGCATGACTAAATTATTACAGCAATTTCATGCCCAGTTCAGAATCACTATAGGTCCAACATGCAACTTCTTACAAACATGGAAAAAATTCAATTAGGGCAAATATCTGAACTAGGAAATCTCCTTTCTTAACATAGTTTTATTGTTTTACCAAAGAAGAAAGACAAGTTAGAAAAGAAAAAGGGATTAAATAAAACCATATACTACAGTTTGTTATGCTACACAGGATTGGTTTGATTACTACAAATGACTTATGTATGATTTTTGTTAGCCTTCTACTACGGCATTTCATATATTTAACCAAGTGTAAAACAAGATTGGAAAAAATATACACTCATCCTTCTCTTTCAGTCTATATGTTAACCTATCCATCTCAGCACAATTCAATATTTTATCAATGTTTCATCTGTTGAAGTAGCTTCAGTTTTCCTACAAATGCACCCATACCATTGTTGCTGCTGTTAAAACATGCAATACTAGATAACTAGATATTTTATTCACAGAATTTGTTAAAATTCCTAATAAAACATATTTCTGGTCTAGATTCTACGTTTTGTTTCGACATTTGCTTTAGCCATGTATGAACTTTAATCCAAAAGTGTTTTATTTTATCACAAGACCACCAGAGATGATAATATGTGCCCTCATGATTTTATTTATTTATTTATTTTATTTTATTTTATTTTATTTTATTTTATTTTATTTTATTTCTATACCACCCATCTTCTAGTGGAACTCTGGATAGTTTACAACAAAATTAAAATTAAAACCGACAATACAATACAAAAAAGAAAAAAAATCAAGTAGAGTCAGAACAATAGGAGGGAAGACCCTCAGTAAGAGGTGGCAAGAAGGTGAGGGGGGGAAAGAACAAAAAAAAAACTTCCAACAATTATTTGTTAGGTCAGGGAACTATTTGTTAGTTTAGGGAACATTTTTGCTAACTTGACAGTGGAAGATGACTAGACAATTTCTGCAGCAGCAAACAATCTATGGAAAAACACCATGCACCTTATTCACTCTCATATCTATAAATAATATCTGTAAATAATATCTTGGTTCAGTAAGGCCTCTCCTTACTGGCATAGAAACAAATGTGAATGGGTAGTCAAAGCACATCACTAGTCCTACATTAAGATCATTAGCTCCAACAGAAAAAAAGGCTATTTATTCACAACAAAAATGTGAATAGCGCTTGGAGAAATTCCAATCATACTTCTTCAACAGATCTTTTGTCACACAGTCAGATCATCAGACCCTTCTGGGCCTGCTTTGACAGGCAAAGTCCGTGCCTACAATTGTATCTGCTAGAATTCAGAGATGGGCTTTCCACATGATCTGCCGATGACTATGTATTTGAATATAAACCTGGCCAAGCCATGAGAGATGCTGAAGCTGATCCAGTTGCCCAAAGGTAGTGTGTTGAGCTGCTGAAACAGGTGTTTTTGAACTGATGTGTACACCCTTAGCAAATGCAGTGAGGATTAATTGATCAATACCCTTGCTTGTCCAACAGACTGCCAAGAATGGTGCAAAGGATGGACTGAATGGGGGAAGTACAGTTTTATGTTCCTAGCTACAGGACCTTTTGGGTCCTGCAGCAAGGCTACTGATTTCTGGGGCTGGGCTGGAGCAATTCCCTGATAGATGGAAAGGTCCTTGTATGGAATATTGCTTCTAGCAAAGCAGCTCTTTCTGGAGATATCAGATGTACACCTTTCTCACTGTCTGATTATACCCTCTGCCTCCAGTGGTCAAATTATAGCAAGTGGCATAGCCTGGCATCCTACAGAGGAACTGGGTTGAATGTAGTTTCACGTGGTGACCTAGAAACAGCAACTTGAGACTGTAGTGCAATAGCATGGAATATGTGAATCTAGCCACCATCTGCCTTCAGTATAATTTATACTTATGAGAATGGCCACAACAAGCCTGGGCAAGCAAACGTATCATGGCGTCCCTCTTGTAGGAGAAATGTTCTTAATAACAGCAGATGCACATTACAAATGGTTTGACGTTTGTGTAATGTCTTCCATGAATGCAGAAGTGTCCGCTGATAAACTCCATACCTCTTCTCCCATTAGTTTGCCGGAGGCAATTTTAAGTGATAATGCACCCCATTTACAGGTGTGGATTTCCAATAATTATTGGGGGGTGGGAACCAAATGCATGAAGCCAGTCAGAATCATATCATGTCACCCAGGTTCAAATGGCCTGACAGAAAGAGCTGTGCAGGCCTGTAAAGAGGGACTGAGAAGAATGATATGAATCAGCTTAGAGACTATCAGGCAGATTCCTTTCCCAGTTGTGTCACACCACATCCATCACTGGGAAATCATCAGCAGAACTGCTAATGGGAAGGAAATTACACAAACACCTGGACCTACTACACCTGGGTAGGGCTACAAAGGTATGTTGGAAGCCGTGAAAACTTTCCCCAGTGATTTAAAAGCAGCATCAAGGACACTAGCAGCTGGCAATCTTGTTTACTCCTTTGGCTGGCAGGCTTCACATTATTGCACCCATGGGACCCCTCTTGTGGGTGGTGGAATTGCCATCAGAGTCAAGTTCATAGTGTATGGTAAAGTGCCTCGAAGATCCCCCAAACCTCCAAAGGGTTTGCAGCTTGAGGTGGAAAAGCTCCATCAGGTCACCAGTTTACGCATGTGAGCCAAAGAAACAGAAGGGATTTGTGTGTGCCTCTTGAGGAGACAATTGCAGAGAAAGAACATCCCATTGAAATCACAGATGAGCCAGAAATAGCTGTAGTTATACTATGCATCCACAAACAAACAAACAAACAAACAAACAAACAAACAAATGCCCCAAGCCCAGAGAAAAGCTGGATTTATAGAAGTATGGATGTTCTCTCCCCCCCCCCCCCCGATTGGATGCTATGCATCATCCTTGCTGTTTTGACTCTTGATGCAACAGCTTTAAGCAACAATGTGTGGCATACTAACCAATAACCCAGATTCATTCAAATCCCATTATGATGATGCAAATTGTAACAACCATTAGTTCATAGAATCATAGAATCATAGAGTTGGAAGAGACCTCAAGGTCCATCTAGTCCAACCCCCTGCCATGCAGGAACCCCATCACAATATTTCTGACAGATGGCCATCCAGCCTCTGCTTAAAAACCTCCAAAGAAGGAGACTCAACCACCCTTCGTGGCAGCATATTCCACTGCCGAACAGCTCTAACTGTCATGAAGTTCTTCCTAATGTTCAAATGGAATCTCTTTTCCTGTAGTTTGAAACCATTGCCCCGAGTCCTAGACTCTGAAGCCATGGAAAACAAACCTGCTCCCTCTTCAATATGACATCCTTTCAAATATTTAAACATAGCTATCATATCCCCCCCTCAGCCTTCTTTTTGAAAGGCTAAACATTCCCAGTTCCCTAAGCCGTTCCTCATAAGACATTTCTTCCAGACCCTCAACCATGTTGGTCGCCCTCCTCTGCACCCGCTTGAGGTTGTCAACATCCTTTTTAAATTGAGGCACACAGAACTGGACACAGTACTCCAGGTGGGGTCTGACCAGAGCAGAATAGAGTGGTACTATCACATCCCTTGATCTAGACACTATGGTTCTGTTTATGCAACCAAGAATTGTATTGGCTTTCCTGGCTGCCACATCACACTGCTGACTCATGTTCAATTTGTGGTCCACTAAGACTCCCAAATCCCTTTCACAGGTACTATTCTCCAGCCATGTATCCCCCATCCTATATCTGTGCAATTCATTTTTTTACCTAGATGTATCACCCTACATTTCCCTCTGTTGAAATCCATTCCATTGGGCACTCTAATCATGAAAAAAATCACGAGGCACACCCCATTAGCACTAAAAAAAATTAATTCTGTCAAGGTCTTTTTGTAATTTTTTCCTCCGTGGGGGGGGGGGTTGTTATCCTCTGGCGTGGAATTAGCGGAATGCTGGCGCGCCTTCCCCCACCCCACCCCCACGCCAGTCGCCCCGCCCCTCCCAATTTTGGTATCATCTCACCCGCGCAAATGTGTGTGTGTGTCTCTGTGTGTGTGTGTGTGTGTGTGTGTGTGTGTGTGTGTGTGTGTGTGTGTGTGTGTGTGTGTGTGTGTGTGTGTGTTCTGCTTATTAGCAGTAGTCTCTGGGTGGTCGGCGGTGAGAGATTTTATTCCGGATGTGCTTCCTCCAAGTCATTAATAAAGATATTGCAACAGTACTGGAGCCTTGCCGCGCTCTGGCCGGTCTCCCAGCCTACCAGCTGGGCTCTCCGACAGCCCTGATAAACCCTGGGAGGCGGGGCAGCGGCGGCGGCGGCGATCGGATCCCTCTTCTTCAGCGGCCCTGTGCATGCGTGTGCGCCCACACTTGTGGATCCGTCACAGCTCTTCGGGCCAACGCTAGACGCAGAGAGCAAAAAAAAAAGCCATGCGGCAGCCGGCTTCTTTCTGGACGCCCTGCCTTCCTGGTCAACATCTCGCGGCACAGTACTGTGCCGCGGAACTTTAATCTGTCAAGGTCTTTTTGAATTTTCATCCTATCCTCTAAGGAATTAGCAACCCCTCCCAATTTGGGTACAATCATTAATAAAGATATTCAGTAACCCAGAACAATTACAAGGTCCACCTCCAACTGTATGGCACTATCAATCAATTACAAATCCAACCTAACTGTAGCACTATCAATCCCACTTTCTACTAACTTCTTTGCAAGAATATCATGGGGAACCTTATCAAAGGCCTTACTAAAGTCCAGATAAACAATATCCACAGCATTCCCTTCATCCACCAGGCCTGTAATTCTATCAAAGAAAGAGATCAAATTAGTCTGGCATGACTTGTTTTTAAGAAACCCGTGTTGACTTCTTGTAATGACAGCATTGCTTGTTAAATAATTGCAGACTGACTGTTTAATAATCTGCTCTAGGATCTTTCCAGGAATTGAAGTCAAGCTGACTGGGCGGTAATTATTAGGGTCCTCTTTTTCCCCCTTTTTGAAGATGGGGACAACATTAGCCCTCCTCCATTCGATGGGGACTTCCCCTGTTCTCCAAGACTTCTCAAAGATTATTGCCAATGGTTCTGAAATTACTTCCGCCAGTTCTTTTAATATCCTTGGGTGTAATTCATCCGGCCCAGGAGACTTAAATTCATTTAATGTTTCCAGGTAGAGATGGGCACGACTTAGCGGTATTCCCGTTTCCGTTTCCGTTACTCGTATCCGTTACTCTATGGAAACGGAAACGGGAATTACTCCACCAGAATTCGAGCTCGAACCGACGAACGAACAATTTGGTCTGATTTGTCGTGCTCGTTACTTGCATCGCGCAATGCCAAGCGGCAACAGAAAAAAAAGTTTTTAAAAGTTTAAAAAAAAACGATTCCCGGCCCTAAAAGTAGGCGAAAACTGTCTGAGGGCACCTACCAGGCCAGAAGGGTGTTTTATTTGGGGGGGGTTTCCCCGCCCCCCTCTCCTTGGCTATTGCTACTGCTGCGCTGCTGGTACCAGGCTGGGAGGGCGCATCCATTTGCCATGCAGTGCGGGGGATCCAAAATGGCGACCGCAATATTTTTTTTGAAATCGTTGCCCAAAACCCCACCAAAGCACCACAGAAACATGCAAAAATTAGCTATTTTAAATGCTTGAATTTTTACAGTAGCAGCAGTTGGTTTTTCTTGCAAAAAAAGTCTCCGTTGATTTTATTTTATTTTATTTTATTTTTTTACACCTGCACATTCGCAATGATGGGCTCGCCCATGGGAGTGGACCATGCAAAGTTTTGGAGCCATTCCACCAATCGCATGGCCAGGTTTTGCTGACTGTACCAGGCTGGGAGGGCGCATCCATTTGCCATGCGGTTGGGGGGGGATCCAAAATGGCGACCGCAATATTTTTTTTGAAATCGTTGCTCAAAACCCCACCAAAGCACCACAGAAACATGCGAAAATTAGCTATTTTAAATGCTTGAATTTTTACAGTAGCAGCAGTGGGTTTTTCTTGCAAAAAAAAGTCTCCGTTTATTTTATTTTATTTTATTTTATTACACCTGCACATTTGCAATGATGGGAGTAGACCATGAGAGTAGACCATGCAAATTTTCCACCAATCGCATGGCCACTTGGCCAGGTTGACCACAGAGACTTCTGGGATGTGCCAATCGGGCATAAACAGCCCACTAATCGTAGCCCAAACCCGAACCCTAAGCCTAACCCATACGCCAGTACACTGTCCCTTCTAAGTGGGTCAGAGAGGCACCCAGAGGTGCACCCCAATACTCACCCTAACCTCACCTGTAACTAGCCTAACCCTAGCCATTGCGCTAACCCGTCTTAACCCTAAGCCAGATCTACTTGCATTGCACTACATGCAAGTACGTGAGACACAGCGGGTGCAAAGAGTCTGCCAGTCCGTCACTTGTGGCTCTGGCTGACTCCTGCAGCTCCCTCCAGGAGCCCGCTACCCCCTCCCCAAACCAGTACTAACGACAACGAAAAAACGAAAAAACAAACCAACTAATTTTTGCAAATTTTCGCGAAAAATGGAAACAAGCCGAAACGGAACCGGCCCGACTAACGACAACTCGAAATTTTTTTTTTCAAGTCGTGCCCATCTCTATTTCCAGGTGTTCCTGTACCAGCTCTCTACCTATTCTATGTTGCAATTCCCATCCTACCTCATCTAGTCTTTTTCCCAGTGGATCTCTTTCTTCCTTTTTTGAGAAAACAGAGGCAAAGAAGGTGTTGAGTAGTTCATAACCACTCAGGCAAGTGTCAACTCCTCTGTAAGTTCCATTGATTCCAATGGACTTACTTGAGATCTACTACTCTAATGTAAGTCAGAACTATATTTGCCCCCCTTGAATTAATTGAACTTACAGTTGACATACCAAATCTGCAGATTCAGTAGGTCTGCTCTAGTGTACATATTGCACTAGCAACAGGATTTCAGACCAAGTCACACCAGTTTAAGCAAAAGAATTGCAAGCAGACAATTAGAGATGTAAAATAGGATTCTGAGCAACCTATTACTAACTGCATTAAAATGAAGAGTATCAGGTAGCCAGACAAGGAGGCAGATGGACTGTAGGATAGCAATGAATTTAAAGCAGTTCTGAAGGAAGATAAGGAGAGTGCAGAAAAGCTAATGGAATCTCCCTGTCTTTTTTCACTGGAGGCAAATACCTGCATTGATATTTCACGGAGGCATACTACATACTGTATAATAATCTGTTACTAGAATGTTTTCGTTATTCATGTCAGAGGCAATCTAGCAGTACTTCCAAAGCAGAAGGATCACCTGACAGTGTGCTGTCATTGCCAAAGGGACACTCACATGTGCTCACTCCTCACATTCTTTGGGAAGGCTCCTTCTATGTCCCCTTGTTACCAGAAATGAAACCATCTTAGTCTTACACAGATGTGACTAAGGCACTAATTCTGAGAAATGATATTTTCTATATTTTTAATGTTTATTAATTTTAATTTAACAATCTGAAGAGAAACCAGAGTATGGTTTCCTTCAATGGAAGCACTTGCTGATGGGCCAAGGATAATTACAAAACAAGGTAATTTGCAGAATGTAGAAGGTATGGAAAAGTTTTTGAAGTGACAAGCAGGATCAACAATAGAGGAATACTCTCATCTAGTAGTTTAGTTAAGTATTTGTAGTGTATAGTTCAGATACAAGAGTGAAAGAATGAGAAACTGAGCCCCCCTAGACCTTGGTAACAAACTGCAATCAATCTTCTGACTAGTCTCCAATCCTTCACTAGTGTGCAAGATGCTGGAGGAAATTGTAGTTTCTCAAATCCAAGGGATTCTGGATGAGATGGGTTATCTGGATCCATTTCAAGCAGGTACCAACCCTGATAACTGAGAGAGGTTGCTTTCTACATCTAGAACTAGATATGTTGAGAGAATAGGCTCCAGTTGGTCGTCTTTGACTGCATGACTGGAAAACTTACTGACTTTTGGCAGAATCCAGCAACTTCCAGGTTCTGAACATCCCTGCCAAGAAAGACTATGTTACTTTTATGTTTTCCTTTCACCAACAGAGGATAATTTTTTTCAAGCTAGACTTTGGTATTTAAGATGTGTTATGAGCGAAAAGGTGGGAGTGAATGAACGATTTCTTTTCACGGACCTGCTAAGATTGAGTTTTGATGCACTGAACCTTTTAAGTGTATTTTTGTCTCTATCTTATGTGCATTTTTCTAAATGAATGAATGAATGAATGAATGAATGAATTTGCGTGCATAACAGTGAATGCACTGCTTTCCGCCTTGTTCAAGATTTGTTGTGACAGAATAATTGTGCATAGTTTTGTCTTCAGGAGAAAACAGGCTGTCTTAGTTGTGAATTATCTGAGGTTTCACATGACCAACAGGCATAAAATTCCTGGGCACCTTGGCTATTGGCCTGAAGCTGACTGATTGCGTGCAGTTAACATGAGCAGAATGAACTTTTTTTCCCTTGTGATTCCAAAGGTTGTCTTTTGACCATGTGGATTTCTGTACACACAGACAAATCTTACATGTAGCAGCGGGCTGAGAGGACATAAAGGTGGACAGAGCCATGTTTCCAGATTGTGTTAGTTCATTTGGAAATAAATTTCTTCCATCTTTCCACATCAATCTATGATTTAAAAACTCATTGAAAATCCATTTTATTTTAATATTTTTTTCCTAAAATGCATGTATTTCTAACATTTTGACCAGAAATACCCTTTTAATGCATATTTTGTTTTGCTTTTAGATGAAAAATGGTCTCACAGCATTCTGAAGGAGTGTAAGATTGGAATAACTGAGTTCCATTAATTTGTAGGTTTGGGGAAGTAAAATCAGTTTGCTTTTTTAAAAATGCAGATGAAACAGAAGCCTTGAGTATCTATAGGGATATATGCATGTGAGTGGTTGGTTGCAGAAAGAGGGGAAGATTCATTGAAAGGTAGTGTGGTTGAAATATATAAGATATTTCTGGATTGAGAGGGTGGAGAAAGTGGGGGGAAAGGACTGAAGTCAGTCTGGGAGCAAGACTTTAAAAAAGAAATAAAAGAGAAAAAATTGGCCTAAGATATAGATAATGAGAATATTTTGATCTATGATGGTGAGAATAAAAGAATTGTTTTAAAAATAGGTTCAAGATGGTATCTGACACCAGTGAAATTAAATATAATACAATAAATGCCAATTATTCAAATGTTTGTTGGAAATGTGATAAGGAAGTTGGTACATACTGTATTTTCACATGTGGTGATAATGTGAAAAGGTAGAAAATTTTTGGAAATCTCTTTTTAAAGAACTAAGTGACATATTCGAAAAGAATATAGGGTCCAATTCCAAAATTGCTTTGTTACCAAAATTTGTTAAGACGGATTATGACTTCAAAACTAGAGAGTTGATCACTAATTTATTGACAGCAGCTAGATTAATAATAGCCAGGAATTGGAAATCCAAACATGAATTATAGACAGACGAATGGTATAACAAAGTATGGGATATTGCTATAAATGATGAATTGACATGCAATTTAAAGGTCAAGAAAGGAGAGTTTAAAAGAGGTATATTTTACAATATTTGGGGTAGATCTATTGAATATGTGCTTGTAAGATATACAGTGGAACCTTGTCTTACATGCTGCTTGACTTGCAGCATATTTGACTTGCAGCAAGAAGGGGCCTGTTTGACTTGAGCACAGCCTTTGACTTACATCTCGGAGCCCCGGTGCAAGGCACCGGAATCGGGCGGCAGCCACGACCCAGCATCGCTGCTGCCACCTCCAAACTGTTCCTGCCTTCTTCCCCTCCTCCGGCAGCGGCGGCTTCGGCGAGACCATCTCAGAGCACCTGGAGCTGGTCCTCGGTCTCGCTGAAGCCGCCGCTGCTGCCGGAGGAGAAGAAGGGCCAGGAGCTCGGGGCTGGCCTCGCTGGTTAGACAGTCGGCTCAGTCTTGTAAAAAATCTGGCTGCAGAAGTCATGGAAGCATTTTAGTTGGGGAGCTGTAAAGTTGTGGGACTCTAATGGTAAGCATAGAGTTGTTCAGAACTTGGAACGTCAGGTTAAAAATCAGTAAAACTTAAATGTTAGACATTGTTGCTATGGACATTAAAAAGTGGAGGCGTATAACTTGTGGACTATAATTCCACTGCCTCCTCCTCTCTTTGAAGAGACATTTTATTTACATCCCCGGAAGGAATCTCCTATCCCAGTCAAATCTGTGTTAAATTGCTGTTTTCGGGGGTCTTTTTCATCATCTGGAACGGATTAATCCACTTTCCCATTACTTTCAATGGGAAAAGTTCGTTTGACTTAAGTCATGTTTGACTTAAGTCTAGACCACTGGAACGGATTAATGACGTAAGTCAAGGTTCCACTGTAAAGGGAAATCTCCAGCACAACAATCCATTCAGTTCTGGAGGAGAGGATATAATAGAGAAGATGACTTCTCAGGAAGTCCTGCTGGTGTTGGGGGGCACAGTTGATTTGTATTTTGTATCTTTGCATTTTGTTTTAGACTGTATATTTTTGTGTTGTTTATTTTAATAAAATGCTTTTTAAAATATGTTTTTTAAAATGGAGCAACTGAAGGAGAGTTGGATCATAGTCTGTGGGATGCAGATATTTCAAAGGAACTGGCAGAACTGGAACTTGAAGCTTAGCACGCAGGACACTGTTCTGCTAAGCAGGCAAGATGGAGTCTGATTCAGGCTGTGTTCAATGTGCCAGTTACTAGCCTTTAGGGTATGTTTTGTGCTGAAACAGAGATATGTACAAAATCTTCCTTCCATGCTTTATGGTGCATCAAAACATTTGGAAGATCGGGGGCTCAGTAACATATTCCATATCTGCATCTAAATCATAGGGGCATTTTCAATCTCTAGGGTAATTTGATCAATTAATATATAATTAGAGCAGTTTCACCAGAGCAAAATGCGTTCATTGGTTTTCTTAATTTGTAGTTCAAAATAAATGTCAAATAACTCTATCTCTCTAGTGCACATTCTTAAAGAATTAAAGCACATGATTCATTCATGAAATTAGTCATATCCACTAGAGATGGGCATCAAACGAAAAACTAAATGCTGATTCATCGGTCCATTACATAACAAAACAAAGCAAAACAAGACGAAGAAGCAGCATTTCATTACAAAGGACACAAAATGGCAGGTTTTTTAAAAATTTGAAATGAACAATTTTGTTCTGCTTGTAAGCCACCAAAGAAGCTCCGGCGCTGCCACCTCCCAGCTGGGAGGCAGTGGGTAATCCCATGGCAGCGGTCTGAAAGGGGAGTGCTGATGTCAGCGCTCCCCTCTTAGCCCCCTGCCGG
Source organism: Phrynocephalus guinanensis (assembly GCA_037367245.1). Taxonomy (NCBI): domain Eukaryota; kingdom Metazoa; phylum Chordata; class Lepidosauria; order Squamata; family Agamidae; genus Phrynocephalus; species Phrynocephalus guinanensis. The sequence goes on from CM074740.1 coordinate 6,832,009, forward strand.
GGTATTCCCCACTGCCTCCCAGCTGGGAGGTGACAGCGGGCAGAGAACCCAAGGAGAACTCACGCTGCTGCAGCCACCTCTGCTGCTGCCTCACTGAGGGAGGCAAAGGAGTGAACTAGGAGGTGTGTCCTCTAACAAAACTCTTATCTGCTGCTGCTACCATTTTAAGCAGGCCCCAGCCTAGCTGTCAAATGCTGGAGGCTGTTTAAAATGGCAGTTGTAGTGGAGAAGAGTGTTGGAGGAAGACTCGCTCACCTCCTAGCTTGCTCCTTTGCCTGTCTCGACGGGGCAGCAGCAGAGGTGGGCGCAGCAGTGCAAATACTCCTTGGACTCCCTTCTCTGCCTGCTGCCGCCTCCCAGCTGGGGGATTCCCATTTCATTTCGTTATTTGTAAGTAATTTTTTTTTAAATAATTGTTACTTGCAATACAAAATGAAACACGGGGACAAAACGGAATGAAACAAAACTCAATTTTTCCATTTCGTGCCCAGCCCTAATCTCTACTTCTATTTCAGTTTGTTTATTATACCATCAAACTTGTAAAACTACTCTGGGTGGTTCTCAACATAATCAAACAGAAAACATCAGTACAGGTATAAAATAAGTTCCAAATATAAAACATCATTTTTTAAAAAAATAACTTTTAAACACTAATACATTAAAACATCAAAATTTTAATAGTTAAGTATTTTAAAAAGCAATGCAGTTGCCTTAGGCTAGTGTTGGCAAACCTATGGCACGGGTGCCAAAGGTGGCACTCGGAACCCTTTCTGTGGGCACCTGAAATCGCCCCTTCACAGCTACCTGCATTCAGGTTAAATTGCTGTATTGGCACTTTGTGAAAAATTAGTGGGGTTTGAATTGCAATTTGGGCACTCGGTGTCTAAAAGGTTCACCACCACCGCCTTAGGGTGATAATTTCAATAGGTTGGACTCAAAGACCTCCAAGATCCCTTCCATCCCTATGATGATTCTATGATTCTGTGGTTTCCGTTGATGTCTAATTAGCCAGGTGTTTATGTGCTTTTAAAATGTCAGCATTGAGGGGGGCAGGTGGTGTGTCTGGAGAGTGTTGATTCCACAATATGGGAGTCACTGCCAAGAAGGTCCTACTTCTTATCTTCTCCCTCCGGGCCTTCCTCAGGATCAGCACTGTCTGACAACCCACCAGGGATGAGTGCATAGGATGGACAGTTCTTGGTGGGCGGAAGCATTCTTCCAAATACCAAAGTCCCAAATCATTTAGAGTTTTATATATTAAAACTGTCAGCCTGAAATTTGCACTGAAGCAGATAGGTAGCCAGTGTGGTGCAGCTAGGGATGGGGAGATATCTTGGTACCAACTGTTCCACCTACTAGTGTGGCCACTGTGTTCTGTACCTCCTGAAGCTTCCGTGTCAGCCTCGAGGGAAGCCCCCCCCTCCTAAAGAGCATTACAGTAGTCCATCCTTTAGACAATGTTCATGAATTGCATACAATTGAACTGATATTTTATTTTAGGGTGGAGCTGATCCTTCTAGCTATTACACACCCAACTCAGTTGAGGAAAATGTGTTGGATTTTTATCCAAATTTGAATTCAAAAGGACATGTGGACTTTCAATACTACAAACAACTTCTGTATCAAGGCTGCTGCTTTGGACTTGGGTGCACAAATTGTGGCATTTTGTTGTTATATTTATGCATGTTGTCAGTTCTACAAATGTGGATAAAATACTCATTTTGTGAGATTGAGTTTGCAAGGTTCATCAACAGATATATGTAAGGAAATAGTCCCATGGAACAAAAGATATTCACTGTCACAGAGTTTCTCTCTCTCTCTCTCTCTCTCTCTCTCTCTCTCTCTCTCTCTCTCTCTCTCTCTCTCTCTCTCTCTCTCTCTCTCTCTCTCTCTCCGTTCCTTCTTCCACTCTAAAGCCACAGGAGTCAATCCATAGAACTCTCTAACAAGTGCTCATTGTGGAAGATTTTTCTTTCTTTACAGAAGGTGATAGAAATGATCTCTTTGCTAGATCAGGTTTACTGGAGTGGTCTTTGCATATAAATCCCTGGGGAAATAGTGCTGGTGATTCTTTAACCACCCCAATGCAAAATTCAGTACCATTCAATGTGATTTCTTTGTTTAGCACTAGAGATGGGCACGACTTGGCGGAATTCCCGTTTCCGTTTCCGTTCCTAGTTTCTGTTACGGAACGGAAACGGTAATGGGAATTACTCCGCCAGAACTCGAACTCGAACCGACTAAAGAATAATTGGGTCTGATTTGTCGTGGTCGTTCCTGGCATCGCAGCGATCCCGTGATGCCAAGCGGCACAGAAAAAAGGTTTTTAAAAGTTAAAAAAAAACCCCGATTCCCAGCCAAAAAGCAGGTGGAAATATGCCTGCCTGAGTGAGGGCTCAGGGCACCTACCAGAGGGCTGGTTGACCCCCCCCTCTCCTGTCCTGGGCTGCTCTGGTGGTGGGGGAAATCCTCGTCGTAGTCGCTCGCAATAAGCACCGGACTCGCCGCCGGCCGCCGCAATTCAAGCGGAAGCGGCACAGAAAAAAAGTTTTAAACTCCCCCCCCCCATTCCCGGGCCAAAAAGCAGGCAAAAATATGCCTGCAGTGCAGAGTGCACCTACCAGAGGGGTGGTTTCTGGGGGGGGGGGGTCCCGGCCTCCCCCCCTCTCCTGTCCTGGGCAGCCGGACTCGAGTCGCCATGCCATGCGGTGCGGGCGGGGGATCCAAAATGGGGCGGCGACCGCAATTTTTTTTTTGAAATCGTGGTCCAAAAACACACAAGCACCACACAGAAACATGCGAAAATTGCTATTTTAAAACTGCCAGAATTTTTACAGTATCAGTGTTTTTTCTTGCAACAAAATGTTCCTCTCTCTCTCTGATTTGATTTTATTTTATTTTATTTATTTTTTTACACCTGCGCAAAGATGGGCTGGCCATGGGAGTGACCATGCAAATTTTTGGAGCCATTCCACCAATCGCATGGCTACTTGGCCAGGTTGACCACAGAGACTTCTGGGATGTGCCAACCGGGCATAAAAAGCCCACTAACCGTAGCCCGAACCCGAACCCTAACCCTAAGCCTAACCCATACGCCAGTACACTGTCCTTCTAAGTGGGTCAGAGAGGCCCCCAGAGGTGCACCCCAATACTTACCCTAACCTCACCCGTAACTAGCCTAACCCTAGCCCTTGCGCTAACCCTGTTGCCTAAGCCAGATCTGTACTTGCATTGCACTACACGCAAGTACAATTCCCTTCTTAGTGAGACACAGCGGGTGCAGACAGTCTGCCAGTCCACCACTTGTGTCTCTGGGTGACTCCTGCAGGCTTGGCTTGGCCGGCAGCATGTGTGACATGCAAACCATGCCCCAGAGGCCTGACTGATGCAGGGAAGGCACCCCAAAAAGAGGGGTGCCTCTGCCAGTCTGCTGTGTCTCTGTGTGCAACGTGGTATGCAATCATATCCATATGGCTATGCATGCCCTTTTGCAGCAGGTGAGGAGAGGAGACCCCCATGTATGAGGGGTCTCCAGGAGCCTGCTTTCCCTAGTGGGTGAGGATAGGAGGCACCCACCCCCCAAAAACGAGGTGCCTCCAGGAGCCTGCTACCCCCCCCAAACCAGTTTAATGACAGACGAAAAAACAAAAAACGAAACAACAAATTTTTGCGAAGTTTCATGAAAAATGGAAACGAGCCGACACAGGCTGCCTCTGACACACGACAACTCGAAAACGTCATTTTCCCTAGTCGTGCCCATCTCTATTTAGCACATATCCTGCCTTTTCCCATGATGAAGCTCTGGAGAGGCTTCTGCATAGACCTGTTGCAGCCTTCCATCACTTGTACGTGTTGGCTTGCTGTTTCTTTTTAAAGTAGGTTTTAGAGATGGGCATGAAAAGTAAAAATTGCGTTCCGTTTCCGTTTTGGTTTGGGCCCTTTTCATTTCGGCTCGGTTCCGTTGAAATGGATTTTTCTAGAAAAACTTCGTTCTGTTTGTCATTTTGGTTCGATTGTCGTTTTCCCATAGGAATGCATTGAAGCAATGCATTCCTACGGGGAAAAAACAAGCACGGAAACGGCAGCATTTTTTTTTTTTTGGAACAGCCCCAAGCGCCAATCAGCTGTAGCACGGCCTTGGGATTCAGCAAAAAAAAAAAAGTTTTAAAAGCTCGTGCTTTCTGGGTGCATTGGGGAGGAAGTGCCCTAGCTTATTTTTAAATCTCCTTTGTTTTTAAAAGAACAAGAATAATTCTCACTGTTTTCTGCCCCCGCTCCCTCCTCCCAAACTCCAGAACAGGTGCTCACTTTCTTAAATTCTCCCCCCTCCCCCACCGCACTTTACCATACCGTCACAAAAAAGCAAAATAGCAACATAGCGAGCTCAGCGAAATACACCCTCATTTACCCCCACCTTGATTCAGGGTCTCCTCCTGGGGTTGCTGCCTCATCTGCCTCATGGTCCCTCACCCTCATTGCCAAACGGATGCGGAAAGACAACCCGCCCCTTTAAGGAGCACAGCATTGTTCCCAGAATCCCCACCAGCTTTCCCCTCTTCTCCATACACATGTGCGGCGTGCACATACACCCACACACAGCACGGAGGGCATGACCATGAGGGCGGAGGAGGCAAGCCCAAGAGATCCGGAGGAAAGGTGAGGCCAATGGGGTGTACTTTGCTGAGCTCGCTCGTTAATATTTTCCTTTTTTACGATGACACAGCAAAGTGGGGGGGAGGAGAATGTTAGAAAGCGAGCACCCAAACCTTGGGTAGGAATAAATCGCTTGATTTATTTAGGCATGCTTGACCCAGAGTGGGAGGCGGAGAAAATTATCTTCTTGTTCTTTAAAAAGCAAAGGAGGTTTAAAAATATGCCGGGGAGCTTCCCTTGCCCAATGTGCCCAATCGGCGCCGGGAAAGCAGGGGCTTTTAAAACTATTTTTTGCCAAGCCCCAAGGCCCCCGCACTACAGCTGATCGCTGCTTGGGGCTCTGCCCAAAAAAAAGCTGCGGTTTCCTGCGCCGTTTCCCCCCCACAACTCAAGTCCATTTTATCGCACGCCGCCACTAACGGAAACGAACAGCACCGAACAAAGTTTTGTTGGTTCTGTTCGGTTCGAGCATGACCTGTCCAAATTGTCGTTCTTCATTCCGTTACGTAACGGAAACGAAGAACGGTAATGGAAACAGAAATTTCGCCATTCCGTGTCCATGTCTACTAGGTTTGTTTACTTTATAGCATTTTGATGCATTTGAAGTCTTAGGGGTTTTTTTTAATGAAGCATTGTGCACAGTTTAGGCAGCCTTATGAAAGAGAGAGTGAAAGAAGGCCTCCAATGGCTGGCACTTTATGAATCACCTTACACATTTCAGACTGATAAGGGAGAAGGAGTGGATAAGTCCTCCATTATGAGGGAAAGATAAGTTCAACAATGGAAGGGGGGTGGGACTGGGGGGGAGAGAAAGAGCCATCAACAGAACGCCAGTGACAGACACTGAGAGGTGGTTTTGATGGTCAGCCTGGAAATGGGGGAAAGAGTCAAAGGCTTCTTCTGGAATGTTGATCTTTGGAGAAAGAGCCGGTGGTAAGAACCTTGCCGGCAGGACGTCCATTAAACTGAGAGTTCAGGTTCAAGATAAAAAACAGAAAGGGGATCAGTCAATCAAGGCTTTTATACTGCAGGAACTCTGGGTAAGATTACCGGCTACATTGCTCTGTTCTCCACCTTGCTTGGGTATGTAGGGTGATATATAAGACTCCAGAGACTGCAACAGGCTAACATACATTAACGTTCACAAAGGGAGAATGAAACTCTAGATGAAATTTAACCACTACCACCTGCTCATTGTTTTTCAGTTGCTCGCCTTGCTCAAGTTCTGTGGAACAATGGAGGCAGTAGACGATAAAGACAGAGGACGCTTTTCTTCAGGTGCTTTAAAAGACTTAGGCACAAATAAATAACATAACTGTCCTTCACTTTCCAAATAATGTCTGCCTTTCCTTGTGCCTTACTTTGTGCAATCTTATACAACTAGTTTCTGGTGCTTAACAGTTTGGGACCTTGATACGTATCAGAATGTCTTGCCCAGAAATCAGCTATTCTTCCCATCCACTCCTCTCGATCCATGTTGTTAAAAGTTGCTACATCAAGAGAGGCTAAGAAGGTGAATACAAAGGAAAAGGATCATACCTTTTAATTGTAACCCCTGGTCTCTGGAACAAAATACCAACCAGGAGCTGTCAGGCTCCTTTCCTTTTTAGGTTTAGAAAGACGGTAGAGACCCAGTTATTTAATGCCACCTTTAATAGCTAAATCTACAGGATGCTATCATTAACAACCTTGTAAAAATCAATTCTAGATTTTGATAGGGTTATTCCCATTTACAATTATTGTCTGTTGTGTTGCTGTATTGTTTTTGAATGTATTCTTCATTATTTTGGGGGATTCAAGGTTAGCACGTTTTAATGTTGTGTAAACCACCCAGTGTAGTGCTTGCACTAATGTAGCAGTATATACTGTATATTAGACATGGGCACGGAGCGGCGAAATTCTCGTTTCCGTTTTCGGTTCTCGTTATCGTTATGTAACGGGTAATGGTAATGAGAATTACTCCGCTCCAGCTCGAACCCGAACTGAAAAAGAAAAAAATGGGTCTGATTTTTTGTTGTCGTTCATGGCATCGCGGCGATCGCACGATGCCAAGCAGCACAGATTTTTTTTTAAAAAAAACCCGATTCCTGGCCAAAAAAGCAGGCGAAAATATGCCTGCCTCAGTGAGGGCACCTACCAGAGAGGGGGGTGGTTTCTGGGGGGGTCCCCGGCCTTCCCCCCCTCTCCTGTCCTGGGCTGCTGGTACCAGGCTGGGGGGGCCATCCTCGTCGTCTCCATTTGCCATGCAGTGGGGGAGGATCCAAAATGGTGACCGCAATATTTATTTTTAAATTGTGGTCCAAAAACCCACCAAAGCACCGCAGAAACATTTGAAAATTAGGTATTTTAAATGCCTGATTTTTATAGTAGCAGCAGTGGGTTTTTCTTGCAATAAAATGTCTCCATTGATTTTATTTTATTTTTATTTTTATTTTTATTTTGTTGTTGTTGTTGTTCAGTCGTTCAGTCGTGTCCGACTCTTCGTGACCCCATGGACCAGAGCTCGCCAGGCCTTCCTATCCTCCATTGCCTCCCGGAGTTTTGTCAAATTCATTTTGGTTGCATCGATGACACCGTCCAACCATCTCATTCTCTGTCGTCCTCTTTTCCTTTTGCCTTCGATTTTTCCCAGCATCAGGGACTTTTCCAGGGAGTCCTCTCTTCTCATGAGGTGGCCAAAGTACTGGAGCCTCAGCTTCAAAATCTGTCCTTCCAGTGAACATTAGGGGTTGATTTCTTTCAGAATGGATAGGTTCGATCTCCTTGCAGTCCAGGGGACTCTCAAGACTCTCCTCCAGCACCACAGCTCAAAAGCATCAATTCTGCGGCGATCAGCCTTCTTTATAGTCCAGCTCTCACTTCCATACATCACTACTGGAAAAACCATAGGTTTAACCATCCTGACCTTAGTTGGCCAAGTGATGTCTCTGCTCTTTAGGATGCTATCTAGGTTTGCCATTGCTTTCCTCCCAAGAAGCAGGCGTCTTTTTATATCGTTGCTGCAGTTGCCATCTGCAGTGATCAAGGAGCCCAAGAAAATAAACTCTGTCATTGCCTCCATTTCTTCCCCTTCTATTTGCCAGGAGGTGATGGGACCAGTGGCCATGATCTTAGTTTTTTTGATGTTGAGCTTCAGCCCATTTTTTTCACTCTCCTCTTTCACCCTCATTAAGAGGTTCTTTAATTCTTCCTCACTCTCTGCTATTAGAGTAGTATCATCTGCGTATCTGAGGTTGTTGATATTTCTTCCGGCAATCTTAATTCCGGCTTGTGATTCATCCAGACCGGCCTTTCTCATGACGTACTCTGCATATAAGTTAAATAGGCAAGGTGACAGTATACAGCCTTGTCGTACTCCTTTCCCAATTCTAAACCAGTCAGTTGTTCCATATCCAGTTCTGACGGTTGCTGCTTGTCCCACATATAGATTTCTTAGGAGACAGATAAGGTGGTCAGGCACTCCCATTCCTTTAAGGACTTGCCATAGTTTGTTGTGGTCTACACAGTCAAAGGCTTTGGCATAGTCAATGAAGCAGAAGTAGATGTTTTTCTGGAACTCTCTGGCTTTCTCCATAATCCAGCGCATGTTGGCGATTTGATCTCTAGTTCCTCTGCCCCTTCGAAATCCAGCTTGTAGTTCTGGAAGTTCTCTTTCCACATACTGCTGAAGCCTGCCTTGTAGAATTTTGAGCATAACCTTGCTAGTGTGTGAAATGAGTGCAATTGTGCGATAGTTGGAGCATTCTCTGGCGTTTCCTTTCTTTGGGATTGGGATGTAGACCGATCTTTTCCAGTCCTCTGGCCACTGCTGGGGTTTCCAAATTTGCTGGCATATCTTATGCAGCACCTTTACAGCATCCTCTTTTAAGATTTTAAAGAGTTCAATTGGAATGCCGTCACCTCCACTGGCCTTGTTGTTTGCAATGCTTTCTAAGGCCCACTTGACTTCACTTTCCAGGATGTCTGGCTCCAGGTCAGCAATTACGCTATCTTGGTTATCAGGGACATCCAGATCTTTCTGATATAATTCTTCTGTATATTCTTGTCATCTCTTCGTGATCTCTTCTGCTTCAGTTAGGTCCCTACCATTTTTGTCCTTTATCATATCCATCTTTGCACAAAATGCCCCTTTAATATCTCCAATTTTCTTGAACAGATCTCTGGTTTTTCTTTTTCTATTGTTTTCCTCTATTTCTTTGCACTGTTCATTCAAGAAGGCCGCCCTGTCTCTCCTTGCTATTCTTTGGAAGTCTGCATTCAATTTTCTGTATCTTTCCCTTTCTCCCTTGCATTTTGCACCCCTTCTCTCCTCCGCTATTTGTAGGGCCTCGTTGGACAACCACTTTGCTTTCTTGCATTTTCTTTTCTTTGGAATATTTTTCATTGCAGCCTCCTGTACAATGTTACAAGCCTCCATCCATAGTTCTTTCAGGTGTTCTGTCCACCAAATCTAGTTCCTTGAATCTATTCTTCACTTCCACTGTGTATTCATATGGGATTTGACTTAGGTTATACCTGACTGGCCCAGTGATCTTCCCTACTTTCTTCAGTTTGAGTTTGAATTTTGAAATAAGAAGCTGATGATCTGAGCCACAGTCAGCACCAGGTCTTGTTTTTGCTGACTGTATAGAGCTCCTCCATCTTTGGCTGCAGAGAACATAGTCAATCTGATTCCGGTATTGTCCATCTGGTGATGTCCATGTGTAGAGTCGCCTTTTGTGTTGTTGGAAAAGAGTGTTTGCAATGACCAGCTTGTTTTCTTGACAAAACTCAATTAGCCTTTGCCCTGCTTCACTTGGAACTCCAAGGCCAAACTTGCCAGTTATTCCTTTTATCATTTGACTCCCTACTTTAGCATTCCAATCCCCTATGATGAGAAGAACATCTTTCTTTGGTGTCAGTTCTAGAAGTTCTTGTAAGTCTTCATAAAATTGGTCAATCTCAGACTCTTCAGCACTGGTAGTTGGAGCATAAACTTGGATTACTGTGATGTTCAAAGGACTGCCTTGGAATCGTACCGAGATCATTCTATCATTTTTTAGGTTGTATCCCAGCACTGCTTTTCTCACTCTATTGTTGACTATGAAGGCTACTCCATTTCTTCTATGGGATTCTTGCCCACAGTAGTAGATGTGATAGTCATCTGAACTGAATTCACCCATTCCTGTCCATTTAAGTTCACTGATGCCCAGGATGTCAATGTTTATTCTTTCAATCTCACGTTTGACCACATCTAGCTTACCCTGGTTCACAGATCTCACATTCCAGTTCCTATGCAGTATATTTCTTTGCAACATTGGACTTTCCTTTCTCTTCCAGGCACGTCTGCAGCTGAGCATCCTTTCGGCTTTGGCCCAGCCACTTCATTAGCTCTGGAGCTATTTGTACTTGTTCTCCGCTCTTCCTCAGTAGCATGTTGGACACCTTCCGACCTTAGGGGCTCATCTTCCAGCGTCATATCTTTTAGCCTTTTGTTTCTGACCATGGGATGTTCTTGGCAGGGATACCGGGGTGGCTTGCCAGTTCCTACCCCAGGAAGTCTTATTACAGGCCTCATTGTCACCAGTGTAATTAGCCTTACAATGATGAAAGCACAGTTCAGCCTGTTTTATTTTGTAGCCTCACTGATCAACTGGGACACAACTTTTTTTACACCTGCGCAATGATGGGCTAGCCATGGGATGGGACCATGCAAATTTTTGGACCCATTCCACCAATCGCATGGCCAGGTTTTGACTGAGACTTCTGGATGTGCCAGAGGGCATAAAAAGCCCACTAACCCGAACCCGAACCCTAACCCTAACCCATACGCCAGTACACTGTCCTTCTTAGTGGGTCAGAGGCACCCAGAGGTGCAGCCCACTAACCCACCCTAACCTTAACCGTAACCCTAAGCCTAGCCCTTACACTAACCCCAACCCTAACCCAGATCCGTACGCCAGTACACTTTCCTTCTTAGTGGGTCACAGGCACCCAGAGAGGTGCTTCCCACAGCCCACTATCCCCTACCCCTATCCCATTCCTTAACCTGTACATCAGTACGCTAGTATGCTCCCCTTCTTAGTGAGTCAGAGGCACCCAGAGAGAGAGGTGCCTCTGTCACTTACCCCCCACCCTAACGTAATGTATGGTACGCGGCGGCTTCGCGTTACGCTTCCCTTCCCTTCCCTTCTTAGTGGGTCAGACGTCAGAGGCACCCAGAGAGGTGCCTCCCAGAGCCCACTTACCCCAACCCCAACCCCAATCCAAACGACAAACGACAAACGGAAACAACAATTTTTTGAAAATTATCGCGACAAACGGAAACGAGCCAAAACGGACCCGTCCCGACAATCGAAAACTCGACATGTCATTTTTTCTGGTCGTGCCCATCTCTACTGTATATAAGTAAGCAAGAAAGCAATAGTATGTTGTGCTTGTAGACACTGGATTGCAAATTTGTCAGCTTAAATATCCTTCAGTTTCTCAGTTGTCTGAAACACATTAACAGATTTCACACCTTAAAAGTTTGCTATATTTGCCAAGGCTGAGGAAACTTAAATTCCTGAGAATTAGAAACCAACCTGTATAAAATGCCAAGCCATGCACACACACCTAGATTGGTTTGAATGCAATTATGCCTAGTGCTAGAAATTCTCTATGTGGTTCATCTAATCCCAGATATGATATGACCTGTGCTTGTGCAAGTGAAGCTGGCACCTTTTTTGGATCCCTGCAATGAAATTCTATGGGAGAACACGTTAAAGATGCACATGCAGCCTTGTAGGTGCACAAATACCTCTGAAAAAATGTTTATAGCAGTGGGCCTATGAGAGGGAGAGGCCAGTTGTCTTAATCTATGGCACTGTGTGACCATTCCCTGTCATAGGGTTGAATGAAAAATGGTGGGGGAAAGTAAAAAAAAGAAAGAAAGAAAGAAAAAGACTTATGGTTAGCACTTAAAATTAATGTTTTATATGCACATATAAAATGCACATACAAGAGATGGAAGGTACTGATGGGATACTCCCACCTTGTAACTGTAACTTCAGAAACAATGTGTGTCAAATTCTAAAGTGTCCTGCAGTCACTCAGTGGCTTAGGCATCATGTTGCTGAGACAGAGGTTGGGACTTTGTTTCCTTGCTGTGCCTTCTTGATAGGAGCTGGACTCGATGATCCACAGGGTCCCTTTCAGCAATCCAGTTCTACGGTTGTTATACAGAAGAAGAGCATCTTTCACAGGGGATCAGAACTTACAAGTAATTGGAATAGGTATAGGCACAACACACACTTAAAGAACACTCCTTTCATCTTTTTTAGAACTACAAAAGCATCAACAGACTTTCAGAAGTTATACCCATGGAGGGGAACCTAGTCTTTTATTTTCAGGTTATGGGTGTGCTCTTTGTCCATTATATGGGATCTTGTAGTCTTAATCTGTAAATTGCCCAGGGTAGTGCTTATTTTAAAGGAGCAATGAATGAAAGAATGAATGAATGAGTGCAAGCTATTTAAGAATGAGAAAATAAACAGAAGGGGGGGCAAAGAGAGAAAAGAATAAGAAAGACTGAAAGAATTGCTACTTGAAATCCATACAACTAAATGGCAACAATGCAAAACGATTAGCTGCCACTGCTGCATCTCCACTACCACCATTCCTTCTTCAGCCCGACTATGCCCATTTCTTCCCATCAGCTGAAGAGCATCAGCCATGACTCAGTGATCAGATGGGATGGGAGAACAGTGAATTGGGAAGGAACAGGATAGGCAACAAAGCAATGACAGTGTTTTCTATGGCATATCTACTAGGAAAAACACATTATGCTCCAGTTTTGGACAACTTCACAAATGGAGCTGGGTACATATACAAAATTGATAGAAAATATGATGTCTTGACTTGCAGGTCCTTCAGACTGTAAGCAAAAATTCTCCTTCCAGATGTATCTGCTGAAGTCCGTCTTTGTCAGTATATTCAGTAAAGCTTTTGCTAAACAAAGTAAAATTACCCAATATTCAAATGTTCATCGACCATAACTATTTGTACTTTCAATTCTATTGTTTACAGTTCCAGATGCCATGCAAGAGAAATGGGAAAGTATCTGATGGAGAGACGAAGGCCCCTTCCCACAGAGAGCACCAAGAAAGGATTTTTCTTGGGTTACTTGTTACCTTCAAAAGTGTTATCAAATTATGCGTTTTTACCATTTGCTGCATTCTAACTTAGAATGTTCCTTGGACACATCTACACTACAAAGCTATAGAAATATTACAGCAGTTGTAGCATCAAGGCTTCTACACAAACATTCTGACAATGATAGTTTGGTGTGAGGCTGAAAACACAGACTGACAATTCCCAGCATACTCTCTGAAACAGATCAACCTGGTAGCCAGACACCTTCTTTTAAAAGGTCTAAAGCAGCTTAACATATTAGGTGATTAAAGACGCATTAACACTTCAGACAGGCTGACTAAATTTCAACCAGCCTTGCTCCAGAGGTTTCAGCAGCAGCTTTACTCTCAGAAATATAGCAAGGAAAATTATTATTTTTCCTGGGAAACGGATATCAATATTGGATAATGTTTGTCTGCTTCATTTCTGTGTGTCATGTTGCTGTCAAAAAACACATGATTAAGAATGAAAGGAGGGCATTCTAGCTTTAAACATCCACATCCTGCATGATTACAGAGGAACTAACCAAGTGAAGAGGTCAGATTCTGAAATAAATAAAATGCATTTCATTAGGTGAATGATTGGCAAAGTTCTAATAATTTCCAGAGACATCTCTGTTAATCTGTTTCAGACAAGGCCAATCAAGGGTTACAGTGCACCTTAAAGAGTAACAGATGTGTTGTGGCATAAGCTTTAACAGGCCAGAAACTATTCTATACTTATCATCAATGGCCATAGCAAGCTATACCCTCCCATGTAACAATAGCTTTATAGGTGAACCCATACAAGCATATGGAGTTGTGTTTATGTGTGTGTGGGGGGGGGAGGGGGAGACCATGAGCAGTGCAAGACCATTTCTTTCTTTCTTTCTTTCTTTCTTTCTTTCTTTCTTTCTTTCTTTTTCTTTCTTTCTTTCTTTCTTTTCTTCTTCTTCTTCTTCTTCTTCTTCTTCTTCTGCTTCTGCTTCTGCTGCTGCTTCTGCTTCTTCAGAACATACTTCTTCTCACTGATGCTAAAATACTTTCCTCTCTTTCTGCTCATTTGCCAACCAAGAAGGTGGTCCTGGATGCCTTAGTCAGCCTTGCCCATATTTATTTATTTACTTATGTACTTACTTATTTACTTATTTATTTACCACCCATTTGGCCACCAACACTACTCTGGGCGATCTACAACAGAACAAACAATAATGTCAGGTGTACAAAGCAACAAATCAATAAAAACAATGTAACTTAATTTTTTAAAAAATAATAATAAAAATGACACAACAGAGAACTAATGCTCCAGACACTTCCTTCTTTTATTTAACAGTTGAAGATAACAGCCTGGTCTTCCTTGGATCCTGTCAACTTCAAAGGAAGCTCCAAGCACCACTTTCTCTGATGGCATCTCATAGCTACTGGAACTAATGATGATGACTTCTGTGGACAAAATATCTATTTAATCATTTTGGACCCCACCCCCCAAAAAAGATATTGCCTGAAGAAAGTGCTCAAGCACAGAGATCTTGCAGCAGTAGAACGCAGAGGCTCGGCTTCCCAGCCAAGACTAACGTCACACATTACACATAAAAAGCACACTCACTGGGCAGCCAATCCTTGAACATAAACAGGGTTGCAAAATAAACTTTAGAAAGTGGGAGGGATCTGAGCTAACACTCTTTCTTTATTACATTTCTAACCCAGGCACTTCAAGCATAGCTACATGAGTGGCATAAATGGATTTACCAACTGTTTCATCTTTTGAAAACCCTACGTTTAGCCTTAGGAATCCTAAAATGTTCTGTTACAGAAGAGGAGCTAGATTACGACCACTCTCACCAACCCATAATCCTCAGAAGTGGAGGTGTGAAGCAAAAGTCCCATGGTAATGAAACTGATAACATAGAAATATGCTAGCTATGTATCATAAGTATACTAGTAGTGAATTTTGAGGTTGGTTAACTTAGAAAACAGTTTTTTTTTTAAAAAAAAACACCTTAAAGCAGAGGATTCTGAAAATCATATCACCTTCTTCCATGGACCCATTTCCACATTGTTCCTTCCAGTATGTTCACATCCCTCCTTCAAGGGATTCCATCACACAATAAGTACACAAATGTTGCATATGCTTTGTGAGGACAGTTATTCCTTTTAAGGCATATCTATGCTAAAAATTTAATCTGCCTCGTGCTAGCTTAAATATTATGGCCTCAATTTCTAGAGACTCCTGGAAACTGATGTATGATGTAACTAATGGAAAGCTTCAGGTAGCGACCACAAGGCCCTTCCCAGTTCCAGAGTTTTCTGGTGAAATGGAGTCAGTCTTCATCAATGGTGTAGATATGTCTTTGAGGGGTTACACATCAGTGTGCCGCGAACTAAAAGAGGTAAAGCTGCCTTGTCTACTGCGACTGAACTGACAGAAACTTGCAGCCCTGTTTTTTCTTCCTCTTGGCTCACTTCGGCTCCTTCCCTTGTCATGCATTATAAAGTTTTCTATCAGTTTCAGTTTCTCATGTTCTTCCTTCAAGAAGAAATCAACCAGCACACTCTTCTCCTTCTTGATTTGTTCACTGATATCCTTGGGGATGTCTGGGATCATCCAGTCAACAAGCACACTGAGGAACATAACTAGATTCTGCCATGGAGAAAAAAATATGTGGATAAATAAATACATAAGCAGAGAAAAGAGGTGACGGCAGCTAGGAGAATCATAAAGCATCTACTGTAGAGATAAATGACACATAAACATTTCCTTCTAAAAGTAGTATCCATGGGGGATTGATTCCGGGCCTTCCTGCAGATACTGAAATCTGCAGATAAGAGTGAATGACCTGTCAGCACCCCTGCAGTGCCTATTAGCCAGACTTGCTTTGTGGCATCTATTTGCAACTGCAAAAAAATTAATTATTTTTTGGTGGTCAACTGCAGATAACTGAATCATCAGATACGCAGGTATTACTGTACTTGCTATTTAAGCCAAGACTGTCTAAAGATTACATAGGAACATTCAGGAGAAAGGTTCCTGAAAAATGTTTCTGGACTTTTCACATCTCAAAATTCATCCCAGAACCCCCAAATTCAGTCTCAAGCTGGGCAGACCTGGCACTCAAATTTCAGTAGGTGAAATTTGGGTGAGAACCAGCAGCTATTCATGTTCAAGGAATCTAAGTGACATGAAGAGTTTATCATTTATGGATCCTCAGTGAAGTTTTCTTTAGCTACAGTATCATATGAAATTGCCTGTACTGATCAGACTACCGGCATCCGTTTAGTATTGTTTTCAGCAGTGGTGGGAATCTTTGGCAGATCTAGAAGTCAAACATGCTAACTTCATACCTGTCACCTGCAAAAATCTGGCCAGAGAATGGTAAAACAGACAGACAGACAGACAGACAGACAGACAGACAGACAGACAGACAGACAGACAGACTACACATGCTTCCAGTCTGGATTTTGGGAACTGGGAGGGTACCTCTTTTCTGGAAAAATCAAAGCCTTTCGATGGGAGAAAAGTTCATATGTATATATGTAATCTGATATAAATGCCCTTAAAGAGTTGTTTGTTCTTTACAAAAGCAAAACAGTTTAATTAAGGATACTTCAGATGGAAGGGATTTCAACTGTTTGGAATGTCTGAATATGGCAAATGGGTCCAAACTCATTAGTAGGGACATGCACAAGGGGATATTTCAAGCTGGATCTGTTTCTTCTTTTTTCAGGAAGATGCTCTTTGGTTTTGTAGTCCTAATGCGTGCCACACCTTCCAATGAACTCAAATGAGGTATTCCGATTCAGGTCATTGTGGGTCCCTTCATTTCAGAAGTGGTGGCAGAGGTGGGAGAAAAAAGGCTGATAAAAAAGAACAGGGCTGGCGGAGTTAACAGGGGCAAGATGGAGGGTGAAAGGGAGGGGAAGTAAGCGAAGGAGGTAGATGGCAAGCATTAGGTCTGGCATAGTTGAAGGGAGATAAGGCCTCTCTTCAGCTTGGAGAGATGTGACCAATGGGGTGCTCCAGGGTTCTGTTCTGTGTCCAGTGCTGTCCAATATCTTTATTAATGACTTGGAGGAAGGAATAGAGAGTATGCTAATTAAATTTGCAGATGATACCAAATTGGGAGGGGTTCCTAATTCCCTAGAGGATAGGATGAAAATCCAAAATGACCTTGACAGATTAGAGTGCTGGGCTAAAGCTAATGGAATGGATGTCAACAGAGGGAAATGTAGGGTGCTCCATCTAGGTAAAATGAATGAATTGCAGAGATATAGGATAGGAGATACCTGGCTGGAAAATAGTACATATGAAAGGGATCTGGGAGTCTTGGTGGACCACAAATTGAACATGAGTCAGCAGTGTGATGTGGCAGCCAGGAAAGCCAATGCAATTCTTAGTTCCATCAACAGAACCATAGTGTCTAGGTAAATGGAAGTGATAGTACCACTTTATTCTGCTCTGGTCAGACCCCACCTGGAGTACTGTGTACAGTTCTGTGTGCCTCAATTTAAAAAGGATGTTGACAACCTCGAGTGGGTACAGAGGAGGGCGACCAGGATGATTGATGGTCTGGAAGAAATGTCTTATGAGGTACGGCTTAGGGAACTGGAAATGTTTAGCCTTTCAAAAAGAAGACTGAGAGAAGATTTGATAGCTATGTTTAAATATTTAAAAGGATGACATATTGAAGAGCGAACAGGTTTGTTTTCCATGGCTTCAGAGAGTAGGACTTGGAGCAATGGTTTCAAACTACAGGGAAAGAGATTCAATTTGAACATTCGGAAGAACTTAATAATGGTTAGAGCTGTTCGGTAGTGGAATATGCTGCCATGGTGGGTGGTGGATTCTCCTTCTCTCAAGGTTTTTAAGCAGAGGCTGTATGGCCACCTGTTGGAAATACTGTGATGTGGGTTACTGCATGGCAGGGAGTTGGACTGGATGGCCCTTGAGGTATCTTCCAACTCCATGATTCTATGATTCTAAGATGGTGTATGGCAGTAGCAGGAAGTAGAAGGGGACAAGAAACTGTAGGGCTGTCAGAACTGATGGGAGATAAAGAGATGAGGAAGTGGTGACAGCCAGTGAAGAAGGGGATCAAGAAAGAGTGGGGCTGGCAGAAGTGGAGATGGAGAAAGACCAGGATGGTGGCAGCAAGGCAATGGCAGGAGAGGGAGAGAAAAGTATGGGTCCATCAAAATATTGGAAAGGCAGAGAAAATGGGGAAATAAAAAGGCTGTGGCACAGTGGCAACAACAGGGATTAGAGGGGGCAGAGTGGCTAGAGAGAAGCAATAGAACTTGGGGAAATATTTTTACAGACACTGGTCAAAAAGAAGTAACCCAGCACTGGACACTGGATGGAAACCCAATGTTTTGAGGCCCTCTTTTTCTGGAAGCCAAAGTATTTGGGTTCTGGTGGCTCTCTACTGGAATCTACCAAAAGGATCTGAAACCAAAAGAGAGAGTTCATTCCCTCCCCATTGGGTTAACTCCCATTCCTAATCCTAGAATCACAAAACAAAATTGTGAGAAGCCCAACATTTTGCAATAAGTTCTTCATAGTTCTTTTCTCAACATTATACTGTGGATCAAAGATACTACCATGATAGAGATACCAGGAGAGTTAGTCAGGGCATTCAATGTGAGTTAAAATCTAAATACTGTATACAAAAGTTTTGCAGGCAGCAATCATGTGTACTACATTCAGCAATAAAATAACACTGAAAATATTTACCTGAAAAATAATGACAAAGGCCAAACGAGCAGATAAAACAGCCCAGTACTGCTTAGAAAATTCATATCGGTTTTCTGACCATGGTGGCTCTCTGTAATCTTTGAATCTGTAATATGAAATTGTTATGTTAAACCGTACATCTGACAGCAACATCTACTATGTATTACAAATATGGCAAGGTAGTTTTCCATCAATTACTGTATTTTCCATGTATAAGACTGTTTTTTTTTTTTTAAACTAAAACTGTTCGATTAAAAATTTAGGGTCATCTTATACATAGAAGTAAGCAAATGGGAGAACCACACAGTAGAGTAACTGCTATTCTAGGCTGGAAAATTGGGGGAGGGTCTTATATATGTGTGTGTTTTATAGATGGAAAATATGGCACAAAATTAACACTTTCTCAGCAAACAGTATTTTGATAGCTGGCCAGTTTTTAGATCGCTGCAGAAATATTTGTAAAAAAGGAGGTGAGGGTGGCAGGATGAGAACTACAGTGAGGGAGCAAGCCTATGTACTGGCAGTGAGTCCTGGAGTCTGGGGAAAAACACTATCTGACATGTCTCTGTGAGTGGCAGGAATCAGAGGATGCTTTCCCTCAAAAATATTAGCCCCTCAGGGAGGTTTGTGTAAGCAAAGATAATGTGATCCTTTGGATAACCTGGATTCACTGGGAGTTTCCCAAGTTGTCATTGCATTTAACCAAAGAGAGCCTTCAGTGCACGAATTCCCACTCTGTGGGATGCCCTTCCAAATTGGCATCTACCTACGCTTCTCTTAGTCTTTCTCCATTCTACGACTTCCCTCTCTTTTTTAGTATACATGTTTTATTTCAAAAAGTTAGCATATTCTGTTCAATTCAGTTAAAGTCCCCATCCTGTGCATTGCATTTTGGAAGAAAGCTATGGTGTCTTCATACCTGGAACCAATTACCCTTCTTACTAACTTTTGTGTTTATTCCACTTCTCTTCTTATATATCACAGAGGGACAAATCCCCCCTTTGTTGTTTTCCATATGTGCATAAGTAAAAGACTAAATGTTATGCACATATTATTAAAATACATATTTTCCCTGTGTTGCCATCCTCTCGACTGTAATGACACAATGTACTGGGTACTCTACGTAAAAACGTGTTGTCCAATCTAATTATGAATCCCACAGAATTATCCTAAGATTATTTCTTTGTACTTTGAAATGTTTGTATGTTTATATGTGTGATCCAGAATGTTTACTGAAATGTTTCCTCCAAAAAGCAAGCTAAAAGTTATTTCTAAACAAAAATATCTTGAAATGGCTGTGGCTTTTATTTATTTATTTTTTTTACAGGAAATTCATCTAATGACTGTTGATAAGTGGATGTGGCTCTTGTACAGGAAATTCATCTACTGGCTGTTGAGGAACAATTAAAGAAGCATGGGTCAGATCAAGATTTAGAAGAATTTCTCCACCCATCCTGACCTTCCATGTTTGGATTATACTCAACATCAGGTTTTGGCTGTATATTTCCAGATGGAAGAGATTAGAAGTACAATTATCAATATGAACACTTGGAGATCCACATGATCAGATGGGTTTCTTGTTAAACATGTTTGCAGATTTTCTGATTCAAAAATGATAGGACTTATACAAAAGAATTTTTGACTTCAGATCTCAAATTATAGGCTATCTAAATAATATCTGTTCATGCTAAGATATAAAGTGATACTCTTGCCAATGGGCCTCAAGACATTGTAGTTTCTTGCTTGTTGTAGGATTTATTAAATACAGGAATTGAATGGGCAAACTGAGAATGGTTGAGAGCTATTTTGAAAATCAGGAAATATAATTAGGCCACAGTCTTTCCATTTTTGACAAAATGCAGGCAATTTAATCTTTCTTACATTGCCAAAATCAGTTTTTCTCAAGCATTCTTGTACTGGATTTGCATTCTTTATTCATCTTTGAGATTTAAAATCCTGATAAACAATACTTTTTCCCACAATTTTTTTTTCCACAGAAGAGGCATTAAACCCTTTGGCCCTGACATTTGATTTATGTTTGTAACCCTTGGCATATACTAATGGGCAAAATATAAACATTCATGACTTTATATATGGTTCACTAGGTTAAAATTGCTGATAGGATTTGTTGTGGTGAAATGGAAAGGTCAGGCACCAGCACAAGAAACATGACATTTTAGATGGGATGAGGGGCTTGGAATGAATAACAAAATGGTTATACAGTATCTCAAGTAGAGATGGGCACGACTTGAAAAAAAATTTTTTTCGAGTTGTCGTTAGTCGGGCCGGTTCCGTTTCGGGTCGTTTCCGTTTTTCGTGAAAATTCACAAAAATTAGTCAGTTCGTTTTTTTGTTTTTTCGTTTTCGTTAGTACTGTTTTTTTTTTTGGAGGGGGAGCGGGCTCCTGGAGGCACCTCTCTGGGGTGGGTGCCTCCTCTGGCCCGCTATAAAGGGAAAGCGGGCTCCTGGAGGCACCCGTGGGTGCCTCCTATCCTCACCCACTAGGAAGGGGAAGCAGGCTCCAAGAGACCCCTCAACATGGGGGTCTCCCCTCCTCACCTGCTGCTGCTGCAAAATGCTATGCAATAGCCATATGGATATTGCATAACAGAATGTGCAGACAGTGACTGTGAAGACTAGTTGATGGCACTGAACCCAGAGCCATAGTGAGATGCCTAACTAAGGCTCTCGCACCACCATGTCTCACACAGAAGGGAATTGTACTTGCGTGTAGTGCAATGCAAGTATATCTGGCTTAGGGTTAAGGTGGGTTAGGGTTAGGGCTAGGGTTAGGCTAGTGACGGGTAAGGTTACGGTGGGCTAGTGGGTTGCACCTCTGGGTGCCTCTCTGACCCACTAAGAAGACAGTCTGTGACGTATGGGTAAGGAGTCAAGGATTAGGGTTAGGGTTAGGGGGCTAGGGCAGGTTTTAGGGGGCTTTTTGGCACATCCCAGAAGTCTCCATGGCCAAGTGGCCATGCGATTGGTGGGATGGCTCCAAAAATTTGCATGGTCGTCCACTCCCACATGGCTGGCCACTCGGCCAGCCCATCACTGTGCAGGTGTAAATAAAATAAAATAAAATAAAATCAATGGAGGACAGAGGAGGAGAGGAGAGACATTTTGTTGCAAGAAAAAACCCACTGTTTCTGTGAAAAATCTGGCAGTTTATAAATTTTCGCGTGTTTCTGTTGTGCTTGTGTGTTTTTGGACCACGATTTCAAAAACAATATTGCGTTCGCCGCCCCATTTTGGATCCCCCGCCTGCACCGCATGGCATGGCGACTCGAGTCCGGCTGCCCAGGACGGGGGGGAGGCGGGACCCCCCCTCCAGAAACCACCCCTCCGGTAGGTGCCCTGCGCCCTTAGTCAAGCAGGCATTTTTCCGCCTCCTTTTTTGGCCCGGGAATGGGTGGGGGGAGAGTTTAAAAGTTTTTTCCTGTGCCGTCCGTGCCGCTTGCTTGCGCTTTAATTGCGGCGGCCGGCGGCCGGCGACACTGGGCTTTTTGCTGGCTGGCTGCGAGCCTGCGGCGAGTCCCACAGAGCAGCCCACTAGGACGGGGGATGGGGGGAGGCCGGGGACCTCCAGCAACAACCCCTCTGGTAGGTGCCCTGAGGCACGGCAGGCATTTTTCCGCCTGCTTTTCGGCCGGGAACCGGGTTTTTTTAACGTTTAAAAACTTTTTTTCTGTGCCGCGTGGCATCGCGCAATCGCGCAATGCAAGGAACGAGCACGACAAATCAGACCAAAATTGTTCGTTCGTCGGTTCAAGCTCGAAGTCTGGCGGAGTAATTCCCGTTACCGTTTCCATAGAGTAACGGAAACGAGTAACGGAAACGGAAACGGGAATACCGCTAAGTCGTGCCCATCTCTAATCTCAAGATATCTTGGGCACTCAGCTGTCTTTGAAATGGGGTTAACATGGACCATTAAATATGACCACTAGAGGTGGGCACGAAACAGAAAACTGATGGTTTGGTTCATTCTGTTTTGCGCCCCCCCTCAGTTTTTTTTGTTTCATTTTGTATGAATTTTTAAAACAAAAATTTGTACAAACCAAACCAAAATGAACTGGTTCCGTTTACCTGACTTGAGACTGCCACCGCCTCTGGGGGACTGTTGTCGCTGCCACAGCCACCAACAAAGATGCCGGGGAACACCGCTGCAGCTGGGACCAGCACTGCTGAGGCCGGCACCATTTTTTTATTGTTTTTTTTTTAAAAAAATATACAGCACCAACCACACAACCCCAGGGCCGGGTTGGCGCTATTATTTTATTTTTATTTTTATTACATTTTACAGTGCCAACCATGCAGCTCCCAGGCAGGTTGGCATTTTTTTAAATTTTATTTTTATTTATTTTTATATTTCCAGTGCTGACCACATGGCCCCGGGCCAGGTTGGAGCTCTTTTAATTTTTTACATTTTACCATGCTGACCATGCGGCTCCAGACCAGGTGGGCACTTTAAAATAATAATAATTTTTTTAAAGCCGCGATGCCATGACAGTCCCCCCCCCCCACAGCTGAGAGGCACTTGCTTCCCTGCACTGAAGAGAACAGCAGGATGGTAAGTGCCCTCTAAATGAAAAATGAAATGAAGAAAATGAAAATTTCTGTTTCATTTAGTTTCTCTATGATGGGTTGGTTTGTTATTCTGTTTCCTTTTGTTTTTCTTTGATGGGTTAGTTCGTTATTCATTTTGTGCCCATTTCTAATGACCACTCAAGGCAAAAATATTGCAGTCCAGCCAGCTGGAGTAGAAGGAACACTATAGCAATCCTTCTCCAACTGCATACCTGAATAGGATGCTGGCATATACATTTGAAGGGGAATTTCCCTCTTTATACCTTGCAAATGTTTTCATGAATTAGATTGGTTTTAGAAATTCATGTGGGTTCCTAGCCATGACACAGCTCTCTGAATCATGATTGTAGATTTGGGTTCTTAAATGTTAGCTAATCTTGCCAAGCCTATTTGCCAACTTCTGCCACCTACTGAAGTGCTATGCCTGTGCTAGTAATTTCATTATCTATGGCCCTGGAATCCTGAGCCTGAGGCCTTTTTCTAAGTGGTGGATATCAGGGCCTGTTTATGTGATAGTAAGGTATTACACACACACCCCAATAATACTAGTTGCTAAAGAACTAACTTAATGTTGTAAAGAAGCCTTAGAGGTGGAAGCCCTGGAACTAGGGATGGGTATGTAATGGAAAAATAGTGTTTCATTTTATTTTATTTCATGCCCCCCTGCATTTTTGTTTTGTTTTGTTTTGTTACAAAATGAATTTTAAAGTAGTTTCATTATGAAATGAAACAAAATGAAATGAAACATTATGCTCCCCTGGGTCCAAAGGGGCTTAGCAACTAGTATTATTGGGGGGAACTAGGGGAGCAAGGACTTTAGATTAGCCCCCAAAATTTGGAAAGGTTTGGGTGTCGGGGAACTGAATTGTTAAGATCCAAAGGGGGTGTCTCTAGGAAAAAAATATTTCTAATTGGAATTGAAAGCTGATAGCACTGCTGCGGCTTCCCATAGATTCCAATTAGAAAGAATTCTTCCTAGGGGCACCCTCTTTGGATATAAATTACTCAGTCCTCTGACCCCCAAATATTTCCAGATTTCAGCGGATTACTTTTCCATACCCTTCTGATGGCTGAAAGACATACTGGAACACTGGAACAATAAATACTCACTTTCTGTTACTTAACAGATGGAGGACCCCACAAGCCCTTTCTGCCTTTGTACTCGTACCAATTTCAGATGAATTCATATTTAGATGTTTAATTTTTCTTAGATCTTATGCATATATCGTCCTGCTTTTTCTTTTCCTCCCCCCTCCTCTTTTGTTATTTTCTCCCCTTTTCACTGTGGTAATTCCAAATGCCTTTCAATAGTTATCTTCTTTTGAGTTATGATTTTAAAAAGTTAATTTTTTTTAAAAAATGTAGTAAGTAAGTAAATTTATTGATTAGTCTTATGAACATATCAACCAATAAGAATACAGAATATAAAATACATTGAATTACATGCAACACCATCCAGTAGGGTACCCTACAATACAAGTTCAGAATATACAGAAGTCATATATGTAGATCTTCTTTAGAGGATACTCCAATTTGTTTCATGTATTGTGTTCTTAAAGCTGCAGCTTTAATTACAAACTTGGCAACTTTGTGAACAATATGTATACACATTAGAGCCCGAAAGAAGATAAGACAATCTGTGAATTGGGTCCCTATGGACTGTTCTTTCTAAAAAGAGGGATAGATATTCAAACCTGATGGATACATATAATTGGCAATCAAAGAGAATATGAGAAATATTTTCAACAAAAGGGGATTCACAAATACAGATTCTCTCGCAATAACAGAGGTGGTGAAAATGCCCATATTTGACCATGGAATCCAACAATTCAAATCTGGCTCTAGTAAATGCCCTTCTTAATACTTGAGGTAAATACATCAAAATGTATTTTTCAGATAAAAAAGTAATTTTATTCTTAGCCAACCAGCTTATTGGTCTATTTTTAGATAATAATTCCAGGTCTGATTGCGCACTAATATGTCTTGTCTGTGGAGCTATTGAAAGCAAATACTGAATAGAGAACCCATGATGTATAATAGTTTCATGAAGGCGGCTAATCCAAGAATTAGTTTGTGCCATGTTTTTTTGTTCCATTAAACATAATTTGGGTAGACTATTAGTATCCATAAAAAGAATTTTCAGCCAGTAATTAAAAACTTTAATGATTAAGTTACTGTGTAGGGAATGCATGCTTAGCTCTGCTCTAACAGCAGGAGCTGATGTGTTCTTATCAGTTCCCAAAATGCTTCTTAGAAAACTGGTCTGATTTTGTTCAAGAATGGTGGCTTTGTTTAAACCCCATAGTTCAGCTCCATAAGTCAACATTGGAAATATTATAGCCTTAAACACCTTCAATATGGGGATCAAGGAACCTGGATGGTTGTAACTTAAAAACTTGTACAGTCTTTTAGTACCTAACCTAGCATTTTTGCACTTCTTTTATAATGGTTAGACCATGTGCCCGTGTTGGTAAAAACCAATCCAAGGTAGTTAAAGGAGGTTACTTGTTCAATGGGTTTATCCATCAATTATGTTTCACACTTCTCTTGCAAAACTCCATCACTTTAGACTTGCTTTTGTTTATGGTTAAGAAATTTTTAACACAGTAGGTGTTCAATCTTTGGAGGAGTCTTCTTAGGCCTATTTGGGTAAGGGCCATTAGAACCATATCATCTGCATACAGTAAAATGTTAATAAATTTATTGAGTATCTTTGGCTTATGGGTATCAGCATCATGCAGAAAACCAGGTAGGTTATTTACATATAGGTTGAAGAGCATTGGGGCCAGTATACAGCCCTGTCTAACTCCAATGAATGTTGGTATACTCTCTGTTAAGGAGCCATTTTTCCTGTGCAAACTTTCAACTGCGTATTTGAGTAAAGGATCTTAAACAGACTTAAAAGTCTAGAGTCCATATCCAAACTGGTTGATTTCCTCCACAGAATATTTCTATTTATTGAGTCAAAAGCTACACTAAGGTCTATGAATGCTGTATACAATTTCTTGCCATTTGATAACTGCTTGGTAAGAATGTGATGTAAAATAAAACAGTTATCAATTGTGGAGTGATTGGGTCTAAAACCAGCCTGCTCTTCTACTAGAAGATTATTTTCCATGACCCAGTCTTCTATTTTACCCAGTAAATGTTTTTCATACATTTTAGACACTACTCCAATAAGACTTATTAGTTGGTAGTTTTTAGGATCCTCTTTATTTCCTTTTTAAAATAAGGGAACTATGACGGCAACTTCCCATCCAACTGGGACATGACCTGTATTGTTTCTAAGGGTGAACAATCCCGCTAGTAAAGGGGCCCACCAGTCAATATGAGTTTTAAAAAGCTCTGGTGGTAAAAAATCCTCCCCAGATGCCTTATTGTCTTTAAGTGAGCAGATGATATTTCTAATTTCTGAGAAAGATACTGGAGGTCAGGCTGGGAGTGCTTCCAAAGATGGAAGTTTTATGCTTTGTTTCTGTGTAAGGTCCTGGGTGGGACTGGAAAATATATTTGCATAATTTTGTTGTTGTTCAGTCGTTCAGTCATGTCCGACTCTTCGTGACCCCATGGACCAGAGCTCGCCAGGCCTTCCTATCCTCCACTGCCTCCCGGAGTCTTGTCAAATTCATATTGGTTGCATCGATGACACCATCCAACCATCTCATTCTCTGCTGTCCTCTTTTCCTTTTGCCTTCAATCTTTCCCAACATCGGGGACTTTTCCAAGGAGGCCTCTCTTCTCATGAGGTGGCCAAAGTACTGGAGCCTCAGCTTCACTTCAGCTCAAAAGCATCAGTTCTATGGTGATCAGCCTTCTTTATAGTCCAGCTCTCACTTCCATACATCACTACTGGAAAAACCATAGCTTTAACCATCCTGACCTTAGTTGGCCAAGTGATGTCTCTGCTCTTTAGGATGCTATCTAGGTTTGCCATTGCTTTCCTCCCAAGAAGCAGGCGTCTTTTTATATCGTTGCTGCAGTCGCCATCTGCAGTGATCAAGGAGCCCAAGAAAATAAACTCTGTCATTGCCTCCATTTCTTCCCCTTCTATTTGCCAGGAGGTGATGGGACCAGTGGCCATGATCTTAGTTTTTTTTATGTTGAGCTTCAGCCCACTTTTTTCACTCTCCTCTTATACCCTCATTAAGAGGTTCTTTAATTCCTCCTCACTCTCTGCTATTAGAGTAGTATCATCTGCGTATCTGAGGTTGTTGATATTTCTTCCGGCAATCTTAATTCCGGCTTGTGATTCATCCAGACCTGCCTTTCTCATGACGTACTCTGCATATAAGTTAAATAGGCAAGGTGACAGTATACAGCCTTGTCGTACTCCTTTCCCAATTCTAAACCAGTCAGTTGTTCCATATCCAGTTCTGACGGTTGCTGCTTGTCCCACATATAGATTTCTTAGGAGACAGATAAGGTGGTCAGGCACTCCCATTCCCTTAAGGACTTGCCATAGTTTGTTGTGGTCTACAAAGTCAAAGGCTTTGGCATAGTCAATGAAGCAGAAGTAGATGTTTTTCTGGAACTCTCTGGCTTTCTCCATAATCCAGCACATGTTGTCGATTTGATCTCTAGTTTCGCTGCCCCTTCAAAATCCAGCTTGTACTTCTGGAAGTTCTCTTTCCACATACTGCTGAAGCCTGCCTTGTAGAATTTGGAGCATAACCTTGCTAGTGTGTGAAATGAGTGCAATTGAGCGATAGTTGGAGCATTCTTTGGCGTTTCCTTTCTTTGGAATTGGGATGTAGACCGATTAGGCATGGGCATGACTTGGCGAAATTCTCATTTCCATTTCCGTTTCTCGTTTCCGTTATGTAACGGAAATGGTAACAACAATTACTCCGCCAGAACTCGAACTCGAACCGACTAAAGAAAAATTGGGTCTGATTTGTTGGTCATTCCTGGCATCGCAGCGATCGCGCGATGCCAAGCGGCACAGGAAAAAAGTTTTAAAAATAAAAAAACCCGATTCCTGGCCAAAAAAGCAGGCAAAAATATGCCTGCCTCAGTGAGGGCACCTACCAGAGGGGTGATTTCTGGGGGGGGGGGTCCCCGGCCTCCCCCTCCTCTCCTGGGCTGCGCAAAATGCGCATCCTCGTCAAGTTGCCACGCCAACTCGCCAAGCGGCGCGGCACAGAAAAAAAGTTTTAAAAATAAAATAAAACCCGATTCCCGGCCAAAAAAGCAGGCGAAAATATGCCTGCCTCAGTGAGGGCACCTACCAGAAGGGTGGTTTCTCTGGGGGGGGGTTCCCTGGCCTCCCCCCTCTCCTCTCCTGAGCTGCACGCATCCTTGTCATCTCACCAACTCGCCATGCCATGCGGTACGGGCGGGGGATCCAAATGTATTTTGAAATTGCGTGGTCCAAAAACACACCAAAGTACCACAGAAACATGCGAAAATAGCTATTTTAAAACTGCCTGAATTTTTTCAGTAGCAGCAGTGGGTTTTTCTTGCAACAAAACGTCTCCATTGATTTTATTTTATTTTATTTTTATTTTTATTTTTTTACACCTGTGCAATGATGGGCTGGCCATGGGAGTGGACCATGCAAATTTTTGGAGCCATTCCACCAATTGCATGGCCACTTGGCCAGGTTTTGACCGAGACTTCTGGGATGTGCCAGTCGGGCATAAAAAGCCCACTAACCCTAGCCCGAACCCTAACCCGAACCCTAACCCATACGCCAGTACACTGTCCTTCTTAGTGGGTCAGAGAGGCACCCAGAGGTGCACCCCAGTAACTCACCCTAACCTTACCCGTAACCCTAACCCTAGCCCTTGCACTAACCCTTAACCAGTAAGCCAGATGTGTACTCGCATTGCACTACAGCAAGTACACTTCCCTTCTTAGTGAGTCACAGGGCGCCCGTAGGGGTCCTCTCTCACTTCGCTCCCCAGCCCAAGTGCACCGCAGGCAGTGAGTCACAGAGGCACCCGAAAGAGTGGTGCCTCTGCCTGCTACTGCAGTGCAACTGCAACTTAATGGTATGCATATCCAATTGGCTATGCATGCCATTTTGTAGCGGGCCAGAGGAGGCACCCACCCCTAAGAGGTGCCTCCAGGAGCCCGCTTTCCCTTCATGGCGGTCCAGAGGAGGCACCCACCCCAGAGAGGTGCCCCCAAGAGCCCGCCCCCCAAAACCAGTACTAACGACAGACAAAAACTGACAAACAAAACGACAAATTTTTGAAAAATTTCGCGAAAAACGGAAACGAGCCGAAACGGGCCGGCTCGGACACACGACAACTCGAAACGTAATTTTTCCTGGTCGTGCCCATCTCTAGTTACCAATCATTCAGCACCCTTTGACTTAGATTATACCTGACTGGCCCAGTGGTCTTCCCTGCTTTCTTCAGTTTAAGTTTGAATTTTGAAATAAGAAGCTGATGATCTGAGCCACAGTCAGCACCAGGTCTTGTTTTTGCTGACTGTATAGAGTTCCTCCATCTTTGGCTGCAGAGAACATAATCAATCTGATTCCGGTATTGTCCAACTGGTGATGTCCATGTGAAGAGTCGCCTTTTGTGTTGTTGGAAAAGAGTGTTTGCAATGACCAGCTTGTTCTCTTGACAAAACTCAATTAGCCTTTGCTCTGCTTCATTTAGAACTACAATGCCAAACTTGCCAGTTATTCCTTTTATCATTTGACTCCCTACTTTAGCATTCCAATCCCCTATGATGAGAAGAACATCTTTCTTTGGTGTCAGTTCTAGAAGTTCTTGTAAGTCTTCATAAAATTGGTCAACCTCAGACTCTTCAGCACTGGTAGTTGGTGCATAAACTTGGATTACTGTGATGTTGAAAGGACTGCCTTGGAATCCTACCGAAACCATTCTATCATTTTTAGGTTGTATCCCAGCACTGCTTTTCTCACTCTATTGTTGACTATGAGGGCTACTCCATTTCTTCTATGGGATTCTTGCCCACAGTAGTAGATGTGATAGTCATCTGAACTGAATTCACCCATTCCTGTCCATTTAAGTTCACTGATGCCCAAGATGTTAATGTTTATTCTTGCCATCTCACGTTTGACCACATCCAGCTTACCCTGGTTCATAGATCTCACATTCCAGATTCCTATGCAGTATATTTCTTTGAAACATTGGACTTTCCTTTCTCTTCCAGGCACGTCTGCAGCTAAGTGTCCATTCGGCCTTGGCCCAGCCACTTCATTAGATCTGGAGCTACTTGTACGTGTCCTCCGCTCTTCCTCAGTAGCATGTTGGATGCCTTCCGACCTGAGGGGCTCATCTTCCAGCATCATATTTTTTAGCCTTTTGTTTCTTGTCCATGGGATGTTCTTGGCAGGGATACTGGGGTGGCTTGCCAGTTCCTACCCCAGGAAGTCTTATTACAGGCCTCATTGTCACCAGTGTAATTAGCCTTACAATGATGAAAGCACAGTTCAGCCTGTTTTATTTTGTAGCCTCACTGATCAACTGGGACTCAAAAGTAGAAATGTGCCCCATTTATAAGATATTCCAGACTGAGGCAGATTTGCATAATACTCTTCCCAAATTGAAGCTGGAATAGGAATGTTGGAATAAAAATTAGACTCCTTTAATACACTTGAAAGAGCAATCCAAAAGAAAACTGAATTAGTCCCTTTTGCCCAGATTTCTAGATCAGACCAAAGTTTGGTAATAGGAAACTCTTTTGGCAGTTAACAGTTTCTTATAACTTTGTCTGATTTCTAACATTTTTGCCTGATTTTCAGCAGAGGGATTTACTTGGGCCTAATGCATTGCTGCCCTCAAACATTTTCTGTTGTATGCACAATCAGTATCAAACCAATTTAGACTGCTTTCTGTTGAATTTCTGATAGGAAGGTTATCTACTAGAATTTTTTTAACAAAAAGCATAGATCTTTATATTGGGTTAAAATATTAATTGAGTTATAATTTTAAAAAGTTTTTTTTAAATGTACTCTGTTCTACAATCCTTGAACCCATGGGTTACACATTTATAGGCTGTATAAATAAAAAGGAAAAGTAATACATGAGATTTTAAAAAATTGGAATAGCAAAGTATTGACAATGGACTCTACACTAGTACTGCCCAAGGATGTTGAAATTACAAAACGTTATGTAATTCCATTAAAATTGCAAGGGGCCTGTAAATGGCCATCATTTTTCTATGAGGCAAAATGAAGAACTGCAGTTTTGATCAGATAAGTTTTTGATAATAATACAAATAAAGAATCTTCCGTTATCATTGGGTTTTGCAATTTGAATTCCATTTATTTAAGTGGAAACAATCAAACATTTAGAATTCAAGACCTTTAAAATGCTTCTCTTTGGATTCTGCCCATTTATTTATATTTTCATTCACAACAGTCATTATTTTCTCTATTTAACAAATGGAGATTTGTGACTGAATCCTAATTCTGACATAGGAATCATTCAGCCAAAATAAGAAACTTTTAAATCCTGCTGACTTTTCTGGCAAGAGTTAAGCATGTACTGAATACTCCCATTCAGATAAATGGGATTTAAAACTGCTTCACTCTGGCTGGATTGTTCCTTGTGTTAAAAATAGAATGCAGTAATGAGATCAACAAGTATGTGTTCAGAGAGTTGGCTGGATGTCAGCTTGCTGTCAAATGTATGCTTATTGGTAAACTCATTTCTACTTCTGCAAAATATGTGGGAAATGACCCTCAGTGATGAGCTGGACTGAATGTCCCATCTCGAAGTCTCGCATATAGATCCACAGGTTTATATTCAAATAGAGATGAACTAAAAAGATAGTTGCTTTTAGTTTGTCCTAAAAAATGAAGATACTTTTTGCCATGAAAATAATAATAATTAGGGCTAATTATATGCCACAGACTAGTGCTACTATAGTGTTTATTTAGAACGAATGCCAGAGAATTCAGAGCCATGTGTAAAACATTGTCTGATCTATTCCAAGAATGCATCACTGGGGAGTGTTTGAGCTTTGTGATGGGTTCCATTAAGATAGTTTAATCTCTGCTGAAGCCTGCAAGAGGAAAAATGCAGCCTGTTGTAATATTATTGAGTATTATTGAATTGCAGAGGTCACAGAAATCTAAGAATAAAAGGGGTCAGCTTTTTCCCAAACTGTTTTCCACAGAGAGAACTTTTTTCCCCAGTGAGACACAGAGAATAATTTGGCAGGAAAGCTTTCTTAGCAGGGTCAGGAACATTTTTCATCCTGAGGGTCACAGGTCCTAATGTGCAACCTGCCGGTGGCAGCATGGCACTGACAGGCAGAGCCATAACTGGCCAAGGAAATTCCATATCCAGAATTTTAAAGGGGAACAAATTCTTTCATGTAAATCACTAATGAAGGTGCTTACCCTGTCCAGAAATTCTGCTTGAACCAAGGTTTCTCCTCATTAGTTAAAGGCTGCACCTGAAGGTCCGGTGGGAGACCTTGGGAGGGGAAAGAGTGCCATAATTCTTCCCTCTGCACTTAAAATTCTTCAAACCTTCTCTCATCTGCAGAAGGTTGTTTTGGCTGCCACTAATCAAAGGTGTTTTCCCCCCAAGCTTGGCTAATTGGGGAGGTCACATTGAGCACTAGTTTTTTTTGTGGTTTACAGTCTAATTTCTGTTTCTGGGGTTAAATTAGTTGTGACATAGGAGGCACAGGAAGCTTTATTGCTTCCTCATTGTTGCTTTCACCCTCACCCTCTTCTGTTATATTACCTATACATGGGAATCACCTAGTTAATTAGCTAGTTGAAATTTAATGAATTTCTAATTTAAATAGAACTAGTATATTTTTTTAAAAAAAAACGTCAATGTACAAGCATGTAAATTTTGAAAGTTCCCCCAAAAGGCATCTGATGTCATGCATCAGATCAGGAGCACTGAGGACAAGCATGTTCCACATTAGAGATGGGCACGACTTAGCGGTATTCCCGTTTCCGTTTCCGTTACTCGTATCCGGTACTCTACGGAAATGGTAACGGGAATTACTCCGCCAGAATTCGAGCTCGAACCGACAAACGAACAATTTGGTCTGATTTGTCGTGCTCGTTACTTGCACGCGGCGATCGCGCAATGCCAAGCGGCACAGAAAAAAAGTTTTTAAAAGTTAAAAAAACCCGATTCCCGGTCCAAAATGGCGACCGCAATATTTTTTTTGAAATCCTTGCCCAAAACCCCACCAAAGCACCACAGAAACATGCGAAAGTAACCTATTTTAAATGCTTGAGTTTTTACAGTAGCAGCAGTGGGTTTGTCTTGCCAAAATACATCTCAGTTGATTTTATTTTATTTTTTTCTTAATTTATTTTTTTACACCTGCGCAACGATGGGCTGGCCATGGGACGGGACCATGCAAATTTTCGGAGCCATTCCACCAATCGCATGGACAGGTTTTGACTGACACTTCTGGATGTGCCAGAGGGCATAAAAAGCCGAGGCAGTTCCAGTCCGTCACAGTCTGGGCTTGGATCTTGTGGAGGGTGGTCAGGGCTGGATTGCTGCGCTCAGTCTAGTTTCGATTTCACGGTCGCGGTCTCGGTCTCGCTAGGCAGGGAGGGAATTGAATTGATTTTAATTCGCAAAACATAATAATTTCTTTTATTCCCTGTGGGGAATAGCAATGCAGTGTTTATTCTTTTTTGTTTTCTGCATTTTTGAGGAAGAGTTCCGTTTTTTATTTGCTTATATTTGCTTCAAGGGAGAGGGAAGATTTGAGTGGGAGCGGTAGGGGAGGGGAGGTGCTGCGGATTTATTTTACACTACCATACCATTTCTTTTGTATCCCAATTTCCCACCAAGTTCATTTACTTGGCCAAGGTCCTTTTACCCTGCGCCTACAGCTTTTTTGCTGCTGTTGCGATTGGGGTTTTGGAAGGGAATCCAGCAACCCTATCCTACCCTAGTAGCAGCTTATAGTTTTATTCCATTTATTTTCTATTCTACAGTTTATTAGCAAGTGGCAAGCAACAGCCAAGGTCCAGTACTAGTGCTTAGAAGGGGAGGTTGGAGGCTGTGGATTAAATTATTTTAAAAATATTATACAGAGTACAGACTGAGTAGGCAAAGTCTCCCTCGCCAACCAGTGCACTCAAATTTCTCAAACACATTTGTTGGCAACAAGGCTAGGGCACCTTCCTCTGTAGAACATTTTACAATTTCATTTTACTTAACACTTATAGATATTCTTTCACTTGTCCAACACCTCATTCATTTTTTTGCAGTCAGGCACTCAAACAAACATTTGTTGAAGGGCAGGCACCCAGCCACCTCTATAGAACTTTTTCTTCAATTACATCTTTGAAGAAGTTACATTCATCTTAGTTACTGTGCATTATTTGTGAAAGTTGGGTGCTGCCAGATTTTGCAAACCCCTCGCTTCTATTAGCTTGGTTTTTGTGCAGTTGTAACTTACATCTGTGAAGAAGTTAAGTTACAGTTCTCCTAATTACACTTGCCCTGTGCATTGTGAAATTTGTTTGCCAGGATTGGCAAACCCCTTGCTTCTACTAGCTTGGTTTTTGTGTTGTTTTTGTGAGTCAACCTCACTCATTTACTCGCCAGTTTGCCACCAGTCTACATACACAATTACATTTTTGAAGAAGTTACATTTCTCTTTGTTACACTTGCCCTGTGCTGTGCATTGAGAAACTTGTTTGCCAGGATTGGCAAACCCCTTGCTCCTATTTCCTTGTTTGTTGTGCTGCTGTAACTTGTGAGTCCATCTCACTCATTTACTTGCCACCACAGTCTACATACACAATCCAATTACAACTGTGAAGAAGTTACAGTTCTCTTTGTTACACTTGCCCTGTGCAGGGCATTGAGAGACTTGGGTGCCAGGATTGGCAAACCCCTTGCTCCTATTTCCTTGTTTGTTGTGCTGCTGTAACTTGTGAGTCCATCTCACTCATTTACTTGCCACCACAGTCTACATACACAATCCAATTACAACTGTGAAGAAGTTACAGTTCTCTTTGTTACACTTGCCCTGTGCTGTGCATTGAGAAACTTGTTTGCCAGGATTGGCAAACCCCTTGCTCCTATTACCTTGTTTGTTGTGCTGCTGTAACTTGTGAGTCCATCTCACTCATTTACTTGCCACCACAGTCTACATACACAATCCAATTACAACTGTGAAGAAGTTACAGTTCTCCTAATTACAGTTGCCCTGTGCAGGGCATTGAGAAACTTGTTTGCCAGAATTGGCAAACCCCTTGCTCCTATTACCTTGTTTGTTGTGCTGCTGTAACTTGTGAGTCCATCTCACTCATTTACTTGCCACCACAGTCTACATACACAATCCAATTACAACTGTGAAGAAGTTACAGTTCTCTTTGTTACACTTGCCCTGTGCTGTGCATTGAGAAACTTGTTTGCCAGGATTGGCAAACCCCTTGCTCCTGTTACCTTGTTTGTTGTGCTGCTGTAACTTGTGAGTCCATCTCATTCATTTACTTGCCACCACAGTCTACATACACAATCAAATTACAACTGTGAAGAAGTTACAGTTCTCCTAATTACAGTTGCCCTGTGCTGTGCATTGAGAAACTTGTTTGCCAGGATGGGCAAACCCCTTGCTCCTATTACCTTGTTTGTTGTGCTGCTGTAACTTGTGAGTCCATCTCACTCATTTACTTGCCCCCACAGTCTACATACACAATCCAATTACAACTGTGAAGAAGTTACAGTTCTCCTAATTACAGTTGCCCTGTGCAGGGCCTTGAGAGACTTGGGTGCTAGGCTTGACAAAC
Organism: Phrynocephalus guinanensis; assembly: GCA_037367245.1. Classification (NCBI taxonomy): domain Eukaryota; kingdom Metazoa; phylum Chordata; class Lepidosauria; order Squamata; family Agamidae; genus Phrynocephalus; species Phrynocephalus guinanensis. The sequence goes on from CM074740.1 coordinate 6,867,827, forward strand.
CCCTTGCTCCTATTTCCTTGTTTGTTGTGCTGCTGTAACTTGTGAGTCCATCTCACTCATTTACTTGCCACCACAGTCTACATACACAATCCAATTACAACTGTGAAGAAGTTACAGTTCTCTTTGTTACACTTGCCCTGTGCTGTGGATTGAGAAACTTCTTTGCCAGGATTGGCAAACCCCTTGCTCCTATTACCTTGTTTGTTGTGCTGCTGTAACTTGTGAGTCCATCTCACTCATTTACTTGCCACCACAGTCTACATACACAATCCAATTACAACTGTGAAGAAGTTACAGTTCTCCTAATTACAGTTGCCCTGTGCAGGGCATTGAGAGACTTGGGTGCCAGGATTGGCAAACCCATTGCTCCTTTTTCCTTGTTTTGTTGTGTTGCTGTTGTGTGAGTCCATCTCACTCATTTATTTGCCCCCACAGTCTACATACACAATCCAATTACAACTGTGAAGAAGTTACAGTTCTCTTTGTTACACTTGCCCTGTGCAGGGCATTGAGAGACTTGGGTGCCAGGATTGGCAAACCCCTTGCTCCTATTTCCTTGTTTGTTGTGCTGCTGTAACTTGTGAGTCCATCTCACTCATTTACTTGCCACCACAGTCTACATACACAATCCAATTACAACTGTGAAGAAGTTACAGTTCTCCTAATTACAGTTGCCCTGTGCAGGGGATTGAGAGACTTGTGTGCCAGGATTGGCAAACCCCTTGCTCCTATATCCTTGTTTGTTGTGTTGCTGTTGTGTGAGTCCATCTCACTCATTTACTTGCCACCACAGTCTACATACACAATCCAATTACAACTGTGAAGAAGTTACAGTTCTCCTAATTACAGTTACCCTGTGCAGGGCATTGAGAGACTTGGGTGCCAGGATTGGCAAACCCCTTGCTCCTATTTCCTTGTTTGTTGTGCTGCTGTTGTGTGAGTCCATCTCACTCATTTACTTGCCACCACAGTCTACATACACAATCCAATTACAACTGTGAAGAAGTTACAGTTCTCTTTGTTACACTTGCCCTCTGCAGGGCATTGAGAGACTTGGGTGCCAGGATTGGCAAACCCCTTGCTCCTATTTCCTTGTTTTGTTGTGTTGCTGTTGTGTGAGTCCATCTCACTCATTTATTTGCCCCCACAGTCTACATACACAATGCAATTACAACTGTGAAGAAGTTACAGTTCTCTTTGTTACACTTGCCCTGTGCAGGGCATTGAGAGACTTGGGTGCCAGGATTGGCAAACCCCTTGCTCCTATTTCCTTGTTTGTTGTGTTGCTGTTGTGTGAGTCCATCTCACTCATTTACTTGCACAGTTCCTTGGTGCTTTTCTTTACTATCACATTATACATTCCCTGGCCTGAGCCACAAGAAGTGAGAAAAATGAGGAGGGGTCGCACAGCTAGAGGGCAGGGGAGGGGGACCCCTACTAAGATAAATAGGGGCACGTTTCTGAGGGAAGGGACAGGAAGTAGTGCAGAAAGTGATACTGGTGCAACTCCCTCCCCGAGTAGCAGTGCCAGTGGCACCAGCAGCACTGTGCCATCGTCTGTCACCAAGGGAAGCATGGATGAGGCGTACCAAATCCCATCTCCGTTACCTGACAGCCCCACCCTTAATCAGCAAGAAGAAAAGGGCTCTGATTCTGAAATGGCATCAGAATCAGAATCGGGCTCCTTGTATCTAAACATGCCAGATTCTGAGGACCTGTTGGCAGGGACAGACTTAAGGCAGGCTCCAGGCAGTGACGGAAGGAGCAGCCCTCTTTCCACCCAGAGTACCACCAGTGAGAGCAGTAGTACTAGTCTACTTTCCCAGCAGGGCAGAGGCCACACCAGCACCACAGCAGCGGCAGCGGCAGGCAATAACAGAGGGGGCGTTACTTTCTGTAAGCCACGAGGTTGTCTCTGGGAGCATTTTGAGAACAGCCCCCAAGACGCAAGGATGGCGGTGTGCAAGATATGCGGGGTGGTCTTGCGCAGGCGGAATGACCCCAAACACCTCTCCTCAAGTGGGTTGCGCAGCCATCTGATGAGGAAGCACCCTGGGACTCTGCCTGGAACCCTGTCAGGCCCTTGCTCTTCAGGGAGGAAGAGAGGGGAAGAAGGGTTAGAGAAAGAAAAACACAGCTCCGCTAGTGAGAGTGGGAAGAGACAGGCCACTCTGCAGGAAGTGGGGCTGTTGGGTTGGACTTTTGTCAGCCCGCAAAATAGGGCCAAAGCACAGGAGACCTCCACTCGAGTGGTGGGTGAAATGGTGGCCATGAACGGGTTGCCCCTCTCCTTTGTGGAGTCATCAGGCTTCAGGCACCTGATGAAGCACATGGCACCATGGTACGAGACTCCATCCCGGCGTACCTTCAGCAGGCGGGTGCTTCCCTCCCTTTATGAGTCTGTCAGGGACAGGATCCGGGCCCTGCTGCAGGCGGCCAGAGGGAGGAAGATCCACTTCACTTCCGACCTCTGGACCGGTGGGCACCACGGATACCTCTCACTGACGGCTCATTGGTGGCAACCCAAGGAGGTCCTGGAGCCCCGGTCAGCCCATGAGCAGCTGCAGGGGGAGGCACAAGGCAGCACCCCAAGAGGGTATAGGGTGGTGCTTCTCCAGGCACAAAGCATGGAGGACAACGCCACAGGGATCAACATTGCTGACGTTCTCAAGACAGCAATGCGAGAGTGGGGATTGGGGACAGAGGGACAGGTCAATCGTGGAGTCATGGTTACAGACGTGGGCCGTAACATGACCAACGCGGTTCTTGGGGCAGGGTTCCAGGGCATCGTGTGCGCAGCACACAAACTGCATCTAGTGGTGGGTGATGCCATTGGCCTGGGTGCACCAAAGGACTCCTGGAGTGAGGGGACCAGGGAGACCAGGGCCTTGCTGGACAAGTGTCGGAAGATCGTGGGGCACTTCGCTCACAGCGTCAAGGCAGCCAGGATGATGCGTGAGAGGCAGGCGGAGACGGGCCGACCGGAGCACGTCCTGATCCAGGACGTGACCACCCGGTGGAACTCCACCCACGAAATGGTCAAGCGTCTGGTGGAGCAGAAGGAAGTGGTGGAATACATCATGTCAACCACCCCAGTCCTGCATGAGGGGAGGGAATTGGACCTTGGTGCTACCGAGTGGCTCGCCCTCTCCCAGATGGCAGGTATCCTGCAGCCTTTTGAGGAGACCACCCACGTCCTCAGCAGCTACAATGCCAGCCTGGGCCACGTTCTCCCCCTGGTCAATGCCCTTCGCCAACGCCTAGACACCAGTATCCGGGAAGAAGGCAATCTTCTCCCTAAGAGCAGGGCATTGGCAGACAGGCTGTTGACCGGTGTGGATACCCGCCTTGGCCCACTAAGAAGGGAAAACGTGTACCAGATGGCCTGCCTGTGCGACCCTCGCGTCAAGGGTTCCCTGGCGGCCAGCACTGCCAAACTGAAATCCTGGAAGATGGAGCTATGCCGTCAAGTCAGGGCTGTCTCCGATGAGGGCCAGGCATTTCAGAGGGCGCACAGAAGCCAGAGCGATGCTGAGGAGGAGTCCTCGCAAGGATCCACATCCCTCTGTACTCCAGGAGTGTTCACCCAGAGACCAGGTTCCGTTCCAGCAGCCAACTACCTGGCCTCTGCCCTAGCCATGGCAGTTTCCTCCTCAGTGGAGGCAAGGGAGGAAGAAGTAGCAGACCCCGCTCAGACCATGGTGAAGGAGTACATGGCCGAGCCCCTCCAACCCCTCAGCTCGGACCCACTCCACTACTGGGCCAGAAAGGCAGACCTCTGGCCCGCTCTTTCAACTCTGGCGTTGGACCTCTTGTCTATCCCACCCACCAGTGTCCAGAGTGAGTGTGTCTTCTCCCACATGGGAGATGTCCTGAGGCCGCGCCGCTGTCGCCTGGACCCGGAGACGGTGGAAAGGTTGACTTTCATCCGCTTCAACCTTTCCACCTTGGGATTACCCCAACACTCCAAGAACTAAGTTGCTGCCTGTAACCTAACCTCCTGCCTGCAATCCTCCATGCCCGCCTGCAAGCCTGCCTGCCTCTCCTTGGCCCTACGAGCCTGCCTGCCTGCCTGCCTGCCTGGCCCTGTGACTACCTGCCGACTCCAGTGCCTAATGCCTGCAAAACTGCCTGCTTGACTGCCTGCCTGCCTGCCTGCCTGCCTACCTGTACTCACACACACACACAATTGAAGGGTACTATTAGTGGCCCAATTTTTCTAGCCCTGGCCTGTCTCCAAACCAGGCAGGGCCACTCAAAGTGTCATTGGAAAGGGTCTGTCTGTATTGGCCCAATGTTTCCCCTTTTGCCATGGCTGATATGAGAGAGACCCTAATACCTGCCTTCCTTGGTGCTTCACACTGTTCCCTGGGGTTTAGGCGCCAATCTGCTAACAAAGTGGTGAGGAAGCACTTTACAACAACCTACCTCAAAGACTGATTATCAGGGGGCAAGCTCCCCTCCTTACAGCCTAAAAGAAATAGACCCACCCAGTTCTCCTGCTTCCACTCTGTCTCCTTGGTTGCCAAAACCCGGTCTCCTGGGGTGGCGATAGAAACTCTGCCTGCCAAGGCGGAAACAATCCTCCCTACTGGCACTTTGGCTTAGTGCCTTCCCAATCCCTAGCCTTGGAGGATGGTATCCTCTAAGCATGCGCCTAGGCTACACACACATACCTGTAAGCCAGACTAGATGCTTCCCTGCCTGCCCGGGCCTCTGCCAACCTGCCTGCCTGTCAGACTCCACCAGTCCCGGCTTTGAGCATGCCTTCAAGTTGCTTCTCATTCAACCTCCTCCAGTCTGCCCTTCTGGCCTCCCAGTCCCATACTTTATCATCTGGGCTGGTCTGTGAACCACTAAGAAGGGCTGTGGAAAGGGAAAGACAGGAGCTCCGCTTCTAGTGGGAAGAGGCAGGCCTCTCTGCAGGAAGTGTTGCCGCTGTGTGGGAGTTTTGTCCGCCTCCGCTACCGCTAATTTTCACTCTGAGCTGCAATGCACTGTGAAGGGAGGGACAAGGAAGCCTCCAGGCTTGGTGCTTGGTGGATACTCTGACGCACACTGACTGTGTGAGTCTGTAATTCACACAGACCTAGCTCTGTCTCCTCCGCCACTCTTTCCACTGGGCTGCCAGCTGTGGCTCACAAAGATGGGAAACGTCCTTGTTGTGTGTGCGTACTCCTGTCCGAAAGTCCCCTGTGTGGATCTTGGTGCTGTGCTGTGTGACTCATTGTGCGCACACTCAGTGCTTAAACATTTTATAATCATTTCTGCCCTAACCCCGGAACAAAGGCTGCCGGAAGGGAAAAGTTACTGGTTGCAAATCTAGGTTGTGATTGATGATGATGATTGAGTTATGGGAATACTCTTCAGGATCAGCTGGTTGTGGGCTTAGGGTTAGGGTTAGGGGGGATGTTTAGGCCTCCGCTACTCTGTCCTCTGGGCTGCACCACACTGTGTCTCACTAAGAAGGGCTGGAGTGGAATGTACTTGCGCATACCACAGTTCTGCACAATAATCGTTTCTTTCTTAGAAATAGAAGAGCCTTTCAGGAGGAAGTTCCAGGCTTGGCTCTTGGAGTTGTGGAACTGCTGTGATTCACTACGAAGGGCATGGAGATGGAATGCCGGCACGGCAGTTAGGAGCAGTCTACCAGCACACAGCTGGGAAAGAAAGTCAGAAAGCTTGGCTTGCTGTCCTTTTGGAAGCCTGTGTGGTCAAAGACTCAGACTCACTCTAGCTCTGTGTCTTCTCCCTGCCTGCCTGTCAGGCTCCCCCCACTTCCGGCTTAGAGGAGGCCTTCCAGCCACTTCTCCTTCACTGGTCCAGTTAGGGCTTCAAGTTCAGCCCTGTCGCCACTGCCCTCAACTTGCCCATGCAGCAACCACGGCTGCGCCCGCCTCTTGGCGGAAAACCACTTGAAGACCAACTGTAACAGTGCATTCACTCATCAACTATTTTGTTTAGAAGAACTGGTGGACTCTGTCATCCCACATTGGGGGGGGGGGGTTCTTCACGCAGTCTAGGTTGGGAAATCCCTTGGTTGAGGGAGGGGCGATTCGGTGGTTCTCCTTCAACCCCCTCTAGTCTGGCCTTCTGGCCTCCTCTACCCTTCACTCTGGGTTGCACACACTGTGCCTCACAGAGAAGGGCATTGTGCTTGTGTGCTAGAAAACAGCCGTGGGGTGGGCCCGTGATTAGGCAGAACTCTGCCTTGCTCTCCTCAAGGTGGTTGCGCAGCCACCTCATGCGAAAGCACCCTTGGACTCTGCCTGGGACAGTGACAGGACTCTGCAGGAAGGAGTGCCGCAGTGTGGGAGTGTTGTCAGCCTCCGGACCGCCAATTAGTCTTCAGTGGGCTGCCATTGCCATACACTGTGGCTCACAAAGAAGGACAACTTACTGCCGTGCTGGTGGCCCTCTGTCACCGTTATAAATAGGACAGTTTATCAGAAAGTTCAAGGCTTGGCTCTTAGAGTTGTGGGGAATGTGATTCACTACGAAGGGCATGCCACTGGGATGCAATGCACTGACTGTGGCTCTCTGTAAAGGGAGGGAGCAAGGAAGCCTCCAGGCTTGGTTCTTTGTGGGTACTCTGACTCACACAGACAGTGAGCCTGTGGTTCTCAGACCTACTGTCTTCCGTGGGCTGGGCTGAAAAGCTATGTCACTCACTGAGAACGGAACATGGATGGGCTGGGAGTTTACCAGGAAACCAGCACATAGCTGGGGAGGAAGACCCTCTTGCTTGCAGTCCTTTTTTCAGAGTGGTCTCAGGCCTCAGAGTCAGACACCATGTGGACTCTGCTTTTCCACTGGGCTGCCAACTGTGTCTCACGAAGAAGGGAAGCCTGCGTAGGCATACATAACTGCCTGGCCCTTGGTGGTGGATGGATACTTGGAGTCACTGACTGTGAGTCTGTGAGGGAAGGGCGACTGTGTTCCATTTGCTGCAACCCACTGTGGCTCACGAAGAAGGGCATTTTCCTGGCATCCTCCTCAGGCCATTCAGCTACGCTGGGGAGCTGGAGCTTCCTGGCAATGATCCTCCCCTACGGAGGCCCTGTGGCCTCAGACTCAGGCTATGTGGCCTCCTCCAGCCACTATTTCCTCTTGGATGGAAAACACTGTGGCTCACTAAGAAGGGAAGAGTAGTTGTGTGCAGCACGCACTCCAGTAGTTTCTCTGACAGTTCCAGGCTTGGTTCTTGGAGTTGTGTTGGAGCTGGGATTCACTACGAAGGGCATGGTAGTAGTTTGCGGGGAGTTTCTAATTCACACAGACCTAGCTCTGTCTCCTCCGCCACTCTTTCCACTGGGCTGCCAGCTGTGGCTCATAAAGAAGGGGAAAAATGTACCAGTTGCGTGGTGGTGGCACCACCATTTATAAATAGAACAGTTTTCTGAAAGTTCAAGGCTGGGCTTTTGGAGTTGTAGGAGCTGGGATTCACAACGAAGGCCATGGTCATGGATTGCTGGCCCAGCATTCAATTACTCCAGCTTGTGGCCTCCGCCACTCTTTCCTCTGGGATGCAAGACACTATGCCTCACAAGGAAGGGAAGAGGAGTTGGGTGCCAGCACTCCATTAGTTTATTGCAAAGTTGCAGGCTTGGCTCTTGGAGTTGTGTGGGAACAAACTGTGATTCACAAAGAAGGGCATGGTAGTAGACTGCCGGGCCGGCAGTTAGCAAGTCTACCAGCACACAGCTGGGGACTTGGGGAGGAAGAGTCAGACTCAGAATGCGGCTTGCTGTCCTTTTTGCAGCCTGTGTGGTGCCAGACCAAACTCAAGGTGATTGGCCTCCTCCGCCAGTCTTTCCTCTGGGCTGCAAGACGCCGTGTTTCACACTGAATGGGGTTCCTGATTTGAACAGCGTTCGTACGTACAGCACCACCAAGACTTAGTCAAAAAGTGACATGTGGTGGACAGTGGTGCATCGCAGGCAGTGTGGTGCCAGACCAAACTGAAGGTGATTGGCCTCCTCCTCCAGTCTTTCCTCTGGGCTGCAAGACGCCGTGTTTCACACAGAAGGGGGTACTGATTTGAACAGCGTTCATACTACGTACAGCACCACCCAAGAGTTTGTCAGAAAGTGCCATGTGGTGCATCGCAGGCACTGTGGTGCCACACCAGACTCAAGGTGATTGGCCTCCTCCGCAACTCAGTCCTCTGGGCTGCAAGACACTGTGACCCAAGGCCAGTGGCATTTAAATTCCTGTCATGCCATTCAGCTCCATCCTTTTTATACTGGAGCTGGCAATGAGCCTGCCGCACTCTGGCTCTGTGCTGTGGTGCTCTCATACTCTGCCTTGTGGCCTGACCGGAGTGGCCGCCCTTACTCTGGCCTTATGGACGCGTCGACCAGAGATAGTCCTCCTCCTTGTATAGCCTAGTGGGCTGGGCTGTGGGCTGTAAAACTTAAGTCAGAGCAACCCAGAGCCCTATCCCATTACCATCCCTACCAAAACTATTCCTGGCTGTAGCTACTAGCTAGGTACGTAGCTTAACGTACCTGGCCTTATGGACGCGTCGACCAGAGATAGTCCTCCTCCTTGTATAGCCTATTGGGCTGGGCTGTGGGCTGTAAAACTTAAGTCAGAGCAACCCAGAGCCCTATCCCATTCCCATCCCTACCAAAACTATTCCTGGCTGTAGCTACTAGCTAGGTACGTAGCTTAACCACCTCAGGCTCTAACTGCTAATGTTTTTGTTGACCATGACCAAAAGCAGGGTTGCATTGGCTTTGGCTTTATTGCTTGTCCTTTAAGTGTGTGTGACTTTGACTGTGAATGTGAAGTGAAGGCAGAAGGACCTTGGTGATGGGGGGCCAATTTGAGAGGAGTAGAGGAGTAGACCCCTCATCCAGATTTGGGGAGGAACGGAATGTCTGTTTCTCCTGCTGCCTCTGAGAGAGGTGGAGGGGAGATGGGATGGATTCAAAACCAAACAACAAAAAAGTACAACAAACAGGCACGTCAGCCAGACCAAGTAGGGTGGCTGGCTGGTTCAGCATCAGCACTCAGCAGATTCAGCACAGCAGACCAAGAGGGAAAAAAAGAAATGCAAATTTGTTTCTGCCCCACTTTGTTTGCTTAGGATGCACTAGCCTTGTTGTGCAGCAGCAAGTCCATCACCCAGGCAGGTTTAAACTGTATTTCGCCTGCTCATTTGCGGGACCCGCGCCCACCCGCCTGCGCGCCCGCGCGCCCGCCCGCGCGCTAGCCACTCCCCCTGCCGCTGCCGCTGCCGCCGGCCACGCATGTACCCCCGCGCCACCGCCGCCCACGCTGCGCCCGCAAGCCGCAAGTCTCGGTCGGACGTCAAAATGCGCGAAATCGCGGCAGAAACGGAAACGAAAAAACGAAAAAACGAACCGACTAATTTTTGCGAATTTTCGCGAAAAACGGAGACGAACCGAAACAGAACCGGCCCGACTAACGACAACTCGAAAAAAATTTTTTTCAAGCCATGCCCATCTCTATTCCACATTGTAAACTGAGCGTCTGACGGCTTGGGCCTTTGTTCTGGTGTTTGGTCCATTCTGTAAAAAGGCAAAGGTAAAGGTTCTACCCGAACATGCATGCTAGTGGTGTCCGACTCTAGGGGCGGTGCTCATCTCTGTATTCAAGCTGAAGAGCCAGTGTTGTGCAAGTCTGTGGCCACGTGGGAAGCATGGCTGCAAGGAAATACTGTTTTACCTTCCCACTTTTTACAGCCGCACCTATTTATCTACTTGCATTTACATGCTTTAGAGCTGCTAGCTTGGTAGGAGCTGGGGTGAACAGTGGGAGCTCACTCCACTGCATGGCACCTAAGATTCGAACCGCTGAGCTGCTGACTTTGTAGCCAACAGTTTTCAGTACTCTAGCCTGCTGAGCCACCACACCCTTGTTGGTCCATTCTGAGCATGAGCTAATTGGCTTGGCTTGTTTGACAGTCCATGACACAAGGCAAGTGTGGAAGCACAGCAAGGCAAGGAAAGAAAGGCATTTCACCCACCAATGAGTAAATTACTTTCCTTCCAGAATTATTTGCTCCCTCTCATTTCTTCCCTTTTTGGATGTCCTCCCCACTAAACCACCTGATGGAAAGGAGACCAAGACTTCCCATTCGTTAAAATATGTGCTTCTACAAGAAGACTTCAACCACTTCACAGAACCATAGGCTCTCAGAGCCAAAGAAACAAATATACTGTAGGTACAGCTTATAGCCCTCTCAGTGGATGATAAATTTTGTATCTCCCTTCTCCTCTCAGACTCCTGAAAAGAAATTTCTCTCTCTCTCTCTCTCTCTCTCTCTCTCTCTCTCTCTCTCTCTCTGTGTGTGTGTGTGTGTGTGTGTGTGTGTGTGTGTGTACAGACACAAACAGAAGATATGGTTTGAGAACTTGTAATTTGTATGCATGTTGTCTTCTTAGTGGCTGATCTATCATTATAACAATGAAGACTGCTGATTACAGAACACAGCTGTCTTAACATATGTTATGATGCTAAAGAATTAATAGAAATCTTACTAGCTGTAGTGTGTGAAATGGTTGGCTTTGTATTACATGACACATACATGTTAATCTTATCCCACCACAATCAGTGGGGCTGTGTCCCTTGGTTACACTCCCAGAATTCTTAAACATATCAGTTATGGGTTGATAAGACAGCGTTACCTGCAAAAGGACACCTCTTGTTCAAACGGTGAGTTTTCTGGCTGGGTTCCAGCTTTAAAATCACTGACATTGAAGTAAGAGAGGGTGTGATTGATAAAGCCATGCAAAGTTCCATTATGACTGTATGCATATTGATAGACAAGGCGTGGAATGAAGTCAGAAGTGACGGAAATGACAAAGGCCTGGGAGAAAGAGGAAAAAAATTACCACATGAACCTGCAAATACCTGCACTGTACTTTGATGTCACTTTATTGGCGATGATGTTGTTGATGGTGATCAAAAAGATCTCCAGACGTCCCCAGACAGATATGTAACTTGGTGGCTGGAAGACAGAGTCAACCAGTTGGTCCTTAGGGATTATTTGTCTCTAAAGCAATCTGGAAGAGCATCCTATGCCACCAGAAACACCCTGACCATCTCAGCTTTGACACTTAACCCTGTTTCTCATTGCTTAGCCTTGAGAAAAGAAGACTGAGGGGAGATATGGTAGCACTTTTCAAATACTTGAAAGGTAATCATCAGAGGAGGGAAGGATCTGTTCTCAATCAGCCCAGAATGCGGGAATCACAACAATGGATTCAAGCTACAGAAAATCAGATTTAGGTTGAATATCAGAAAAAAAATCATGTTAGATCAATACAGCTATGGAACTAATTATCCTGAGAGGTGCTAAGTGCTCCAACATTGGAAGCTTTCAAGAGAAAAAATTGTCAGATCTGCTTTGATTTGGATTCCTGCATTGAGCAGGGGGTTGGACTCAATGGGACAACAGAAATATTATATGATTCTAAGAATAAAATAGTTGTTTAGAGACTTGCAGGCTAAGAAGTCTGGTGTTTGTCCAATAAAGCTAGGAGGTTTTTATTATTATTAAGAATAGATCTGGCATACATTAATATTGCCACTATTTGGGCTAGTTTATTATAAGGAGCAGACTGAACAATAAAGTAGGTAGAAAGAATAAAAGAAACATGAGCCTTGTGCCAGTAGACACAATGAAAATCAAACATAGTAGCATGTTATTAAGTTCCATTGATTGCTAATGGAGATCAAGGTAATACGTGCAAGTGTGCAGCATTGCCTCTCTGCTGCAGAAACTGAACCTGCTGGAGAAAGATGAAATATTGCGGACCCCCCCCCTTTTTTTTTTTTAAACATGAGAAGGCAAAATATCAGGCATGCATTACTTTGCATGCCACCAGAAGCATTTACTTTAAAGTAACTAAAGACTTCCTATCCTTCTTTTAGTTTCTGAGCACTCCTAGGGCTTCTTTTCACCCCAATAAACCATCACAACGCTCAGGGGGAAGGTGAGACCTTTCAAAAGTAAATAAATGGGGCTGGATTATCATTGGGAGTATGTGTCATTGCTGGTAGTGGTGAACTAGAGATGGCTTCTTTTACCATTAAACACTTTCCTCTTTCCCACATCCTTCCTGTGTACCAAGAAAGCCATGAAAATGGTTGTCCTAAGTTGGAACTGACTTGATTTAAAATAATTTTTCTTGTCTATAGTGATTCAGGGAGGCAGAAGGAAATGAAAACATGTTCCAACCACTGTCACTTATGTCCTTAGAGCCTCACTCTACACACCCTTTCACCTTTTATATTCCCCAAAGACGTGCGTTGAGCTTTCATTCTTACACACTCTCTCGAGGATTACAGATCTGTACCTCAAGATTCCTGTTAAACTGGTTGTGGAATGATGTCCACAGCTTAATATTTTATAGATGACATGCTGACACAGAGATGTGCAACATGAAGTAAGGCACTTTTGGGGGGAAATATAATGTAATAATTTAATGAAAATTAAATCAGTAGATATTTCCAATGATACAAAAAAATTCCCAAAAATACTAACTCTTGACAGTTTAAGTCAAATATGAGTAACAAGATCAAATCCCCAGTTTTCTTTGCATAAATAAACATGATTCTCATACTCACATTAATTATAACTGAAAATTTTCCAATACCACTCAAAATGTTAAACCAAATTCCTGTAAGAAAGAATAGAACAATGTTAAAGTGCCTGTTTCTATTCTAGTTCTCATTACCAATGACCATGACTTGAATATGTTTTACTGCAGGTTTGAGAGGAAACTGCAGCCATCTATTCCTACAATTTCTATCTCAGATTTAACAACAACAACTGAGCCTGTGGAAATTTACCCCATGTCATCGGGTCCTCCATCTTTGGTGATCACAGAGAAGGAGGTGCAAGGTCTGTTTTACAGACAGAAGTTAAGGAAAGCACCAGGTCTAGATAAAATCACTTCTTGTTTAAGAGTTTGTGCTGAACAACTGGCTCCTATTTTTACCTGCATCTTTAATAGATCACTGAGATGTGTTATGTTCCTTCTTGCTTCAAACATTCCTTGATTATTCCAGTACAAAAAAAAATCTTCTGTCAAGGAATTGAATGATTATAGACCAGTTGCTTTAACTTCTGTGATCATTAAAACTTTAGAGAGACTAGTGTTGGCTCACCTGAAATCTATCACGGATTTGTCATTAGATCCATTGCAATTTGCTTATCGTGCAAATAGATCAATAGATGATGCTATTAACATGTCCTTACATTATATATTGCAACATCTTGAATCTCCAAAATCTTATGCAAGGGTTCTTTTTGTTGATTTTAGTTCTGCATTTAACACTATTATTCCAGATAGCCTTATGACTAAATTAAAACAGCTGTCTGTACCTGATCACATTTGTAAATGGATTGTAAACTTCCTAACAGACAGAAAGCAGCAGGTGAAGTTAGGTAAAATTATATCAGATATTAGCAAGGTTAGCATAAGAGCCCCTCAGGGCTGTGTGCTTTCTCCATTTCCTTTTTCCTTATATACTAATGATTGTAGCTCAAAGGATTCCTCTGTTAAAATAGTGATGTTTGCTGATGACACTACAGTCATTGGCCTCATTTGAGACAATGATGAATCTGCCTATAGGCAAGAGATTGAACAGCTAGTTTTATGGTGTACTGAAAATAATCTTGAATTAAACACATGCAAAACTGTTGAAATGGTGGTGGATTTTAGGAGGACTCGTTCTGTACAACCACCTCTTATGATATCAAATATCACTATATGTCAATAGTGGAGTCCTTTAAATTTTAGCTACTATTATATCTCAAGATTTAAAATGGTCATCTAATATTAAAAGTATTATTAAGAAAGCACAACAAAGAATGTTTTTCTGCATCAACTTAGGAAGTTCAGACTGTCAAAAGAACTGTTGATTCAATTCTATAGAGGTGTTATTGAATCTATCATATGTTCCTCTATAACTTTCTGGTTTAGTTCTGCGACTGAGCATGACAGATATAGACTTCAAAGGATAATTGGAACTGCAGAAAAAATTATTGCTACTAATCTGCCATCTACTGTGGAATTGTATACCACACGAGCTAAAAAGAGGGCGATAAAATACAGATTCCACACATCCTGGACATAACCTGTTTCAATTGTTACCCTCAGGGCGAAGTTTTAGGGCATTGCATACTGGGACAACTAGATATAAAGATAGTTTATTTCCAAGTGCTATATCAACCTGTTGAATAATTATTTTTTACTTCTCTTCTTCCTTTTTAAATAATAGGTTATATTGTATTGTTGTACTGTGTTTTTATTGCTGATGATATGATTCTTATCTTTTCTTTTATATATGGAGAGCATATTTTACCAAAACAAATTCTAGGTGTGTCCAACCACACTTGGCCAATAAAAGTATTCTGATTCTGATTCAAGCAAATTCAAGGCATAATCTTTATATATATATATATAAAATGGTCAGAATATATGTGTACACACACACACACACACACACACACACACACACACACACACACACACACACACACACACACACACACCCTATGTCTAGCTAACTAAAGATATATTTCCTATGTCTATATATATTTCCTTACCTATGTCTTTTGCTCTTACAGTATCCGGCCTTCTTAATTCGGTGACAAACTTTTTGGCATCAAGCCGGACTTCAATGACGTTGTTCAGCAGGGCAAACACTGGGGCCAGAGGAAAGGAAGCAACAAAGAGTGTGACGAAGCCAAACTGTATTACTGGAAGACAGAAAAGCATGGCTCCTAAGGTTTGTTTGTTTCAAAAAAGATCTCCAATAATTTTTAAACTATATAGTGTATACTGTTTTACCTTCATATTAACTGTAAACTTTTAAACTGGTCATATATATGGTAATACTGTACACAAGACAGGATACTGCATTCTTTTCAGTCTGGTTTCTATCCCACCGTAATGGCTTTGGTTGTTGTATTGAATTCAAGGGATGGGAGGTAGTTGCAGTCTAGGTGGAAAGCAGAGCTTCTGTAACAGTTACTGCACACCCCTTCTATTTCATGTCCCACAATTGGGTTCACAAACCCTAATAATTTTATTATTTTAGAGATATTACACCTGTGCATATAATGGTCAGTGAATTAACCCAACTATTGATTTTATTTGTTAATCCCAATACTAATACAAGTTTGTATGATGATAAAGCATTGCAAAAGAAAAATATAATAATTAAGCGACTAGAAACACATACATATTCTGATCAGGAAGAGAGATGTTTGTTTTCATCACAGTAGGAGCTAGTTTCCTGAAAGAAACATTACTGGAACATAAGATTTTTAAAAAAGTTGAAAAACTAATGCCTAAGTGGATGAAGTGTGCTTGGAGCAGGATTGAGGGGTGTTACCCATTTGATTCTCCTAGAATATTTAGAAGTGTTCAATATTACTGCAGTGCTCAACATACTTCTCCTCTACCAGTGTGTCTCACTTCCTTAATGGCAACCACCCTTGCATTAAGTTTTGAGTTGGCCATAACCATTGAGGAAGGATTAGAAGCAGCTAAACACCACCACCTTGATCCCCACACCCAACAGCCTGACCAGGATTATTATACAGTCAACAGTATCAAAAGCTGCTGAGAGACCCAGAAGTAGCAACAGGGTCATTCCTCCGCCATCAGCCTCCTGTAAAAGGTCATATTGTAGAATGACCAATACGTCCTGACTTGGTACCTTGAAGCTGGACTGGAATGAGGCAAGACTATTCTTCCTTTCCAGGCATGTATTCAGATGACTCACCACCACCACTCAGTAAATTTACCCATAAAAGGGATATCGGCAATTATTTAGTATTATTTAGGTTGTTCTTTGCCAAATTCATCAGTGTCAAAAGGGGAAAACACGATGTCTAGATTATTGACACAAACCAAATGGTTCAAATTGAAATTGCACAGGTTCCTGGACTATTACTAGCATCTGGTTTTGACATTTACAGCCCTGCATCACCTAGAGTGGTGGTTCTCAGCCTGTGCTCCATAATGCTTGTCAGAGTTCAGTTCCGAAAAGCCCCACCTAGCATGACAAACACTGAGTGATTCTGTGGTCCAGCAACTCAGGGGCCACAGATGTGAACTACTGGCTTGACAGATTCACAAATAGAGATGGACACGAACTGGAAAAATTGTGATTTGTTTTGGTTCAGTTCGTTTTAGGGGTTGTTTTGTTTTGTTTCATTTTTAACAAAAATATTTGAAAAAATTATTTCATTGGTTCGTTGATTTATTATTTGTTTTTTCCCCACTTGGTGCTATTTAATCCATTTGACAGCACGTGGGCAGGAAAAAACATTTAAAAAACTAAAAAACACAGACGTTGACAGCAACTGCACACACTGGACTGGCAGCATCCTCATCCTCATCATCCACATCATCATCATCATCTTCAATTGACAACACATCATTCTTACTGGCAGCGGTGGCAGCAGCAGTGGCAGCGGGCGATCCTGGTCCCTGTGGCAGGGGCTTGGGGCCAGTGCCTCTTTTTTTATTTTTCAAGTGCCAAACACGCAGCCCCTGGGTCTGGGTCAGTGCTGGTTTTATTTTTTATATTTTTTTCTTTATCTTAGGGCAACAACCCAGCTACCCCTGGGGCTGGATCAGCACTCCTATTTATTATTTATTTATTTATTTATTTATTTATTTATTTATTTATTTATTTATTTATTTATTTATTGCTGTTGACCACGTGGCCTGTGCTAAAGCTGTAGCATGGGCTGGACAACTTTTTTTCTGGTTGCCCCTCCTGCAGCCAGGAAGACTGGACCTCCAACCAGGAAGGACCAGCACCAGGTAGGAGACATCTCCGGTGCTGCTATTAACAAACTGAACCGAACCAAACCAATTTTTTCAGTTCATTTCATTTCATTCTAAATCCACTCTGGGGTTTGTTTTTCATTTTGTTACATAACGAAACAAATAACGAATAACAAAATGAACTAAAAGTTCATTTCGTGCCCATCTCTATTCACAAATATACTGAATTATTGCCTCCTGCTGCATTAACCTACTTGTTGTCATGACCATCAGAATACTGACTTTTCATAGCCAACCCCCCCCCCTCACAGAGCATCGGTGACAGCAGTGATTCCTCCATTAATTTTGAATGTAAATAAATCTAACATGTCTGCACAGAACACCCCTACAGTAAGTTACACTTTCAAATCCTGATATATCATGGAGATTAGAAAAGAATGTATTTATCTTTCAGCAGCACTTCTTTTGTTGGTACCAGAGAATGGGGAGGTTTTGATAGGATTCTCCTGCCTTCGGGGAAATTCTTCAAAATTTCTAAAATTAATCATAGAGGACTTAAATACCCTGAACCTAATTCTGCTTCTGTTTAAGTTGATTCTAGGCTTCTCATTGCTTCCAGCAGGAAAAAAATAATTCTGTTCTGTTGGCATTTCAGAACCTTCCCAGCATAGATTCTGTATATATCCTTATTTTGTTTTGAGGCCATGCTGGCAAGGACAAGGGAAGAAGAGAAATCAGAGAACACATTTTTCCCCTTGCAAACAGAAAGCCACTTTTACAAACTTACAAACATCAGTTGGATGAAGGAAACAGGAACCACTTATGAGCAGAATATGCTTTGCCTATTACAATTTTATGAGTACATACTGTAGTTATCCCTCCCTTTAAATTAATTCCCAGGACAGCTTGGAGTATAAAATCAAAGATTTTGCACATGCAGCTGGGGTAGTGTTTGGGTTTGCTGTTTTTAAGTTTACCTTTTAAATTTTATTGCTTGTGCTTCTGCAGATGAAACAACCACCATTCTGGTGGCTGCTACTGCTGCTGCTGCTTGGCAAGCATGCTGTAAACATGCTATTAGTTGGCAGGGTGCCTCAGCATTTGCCCTGTACAGTCTCTTGGGAATGGTGTTCCCATGATGACAGATATAAACAAGGTCTAGATTCATAGCCAAAGGATAATTTCTCAAACCTCACAAAGTCTTAAGCTAATCACAACATATGCTGTTATTCCTGATTATGCTTAATTGATTTTAGCTTGCAAGGAATCCCTCGGTTTATTAAAGATGTAGGTTATTTTTGTGGCATTGTGATTGCTCAGCATAGATTTTCTGTTGCTCACAAATATAAAGGATGCATGACTTATTGGTTGAGGCTTGTGGCACAGTTTTTAAATTGCTGTACTGCAGCTAAAACTGGGCTCATGACCTGGGTTCATTTCCATGTAGCTGGCTAATGGTTGAGTCAGGCTTCTATCCTTCTGAGGTCACGAATAGAGATGGGCACGACTTGAAAAAAATTTTTTTCGAGTTGTCGTTAGTCGGGCCAGTCCCGTTTCGGGTCGTTTCCGGTTTTCGCGAAAATTCGCAAAAATTAGTCGGTTTGTTTTTTCGTTTTTTTGTTGTCGTTAGTACTGGTTTTTTTTGGGGGGGGAGCGGGCTCCTGGAGGCACCTCTGTGGGGTGGGTGCCTCCTCTGGCCCGCTATAAAGGGAAAGTGGGCTCCTGGGGGCACCCGTGGGTGCCTCCTGCCACTAGGAAGGGGAAGCAGGCTCCAAGAGACCCCTCTACATGGGGGTCTCCCTTCCTCACCTGCTGCTGCTGCAAAATGCTATGCAATAGCCATATGGATATTGCATAACATAATGTGCAGACGTGAGACCAGTGTGAGAATGATAGGGTCATGCCCGCCCTGCACAAGGCTCTGGCAACACCATGTGTCACACAGAAGGGAATTGTACTTGCTGCGTGTAGTGCAATGCAAGCAAGTAGATCTGGCTTTAAGGTGGCTTAGTGCAAGAGCTAGGGTTAGGCTAGTGACGGGTAAGGTTACGGTGGGCTAGTGGGTTGCACCTCTGGGTGCCTCTCTGACCCACTAAGAAGACAGTCTGTGACGTATGGGTACGGAGTCAAGGTTAGGGTTAGGGCTAGGGCAGGTTTTAGGGGGCTTTTTGGCACATCCCAGAAGTCTCCATGGCCAAGTGGCCATGCGACTGGTGGGATGGCTCCAAAAATTTGCATGGTTGTCCACTCCCACATGGCTGGCCACTTGGCCAGCCCATCATTGCACAGGTGTAAATAAAATAAAATAAAATAAAATAAAATCAATGGAGGACAGAGGAGGAGAGGAGAGACATTTTGTTGCAAGAAAAAACCCACTGCTACTGTGAAAAATCTGGCAGTTTATAAATTTTCGCGTGTTTCTGTTGTGCTTGTGTGTTTTTGGACCACGATTTCAAAAACAATATTGCGTTTGCCGCCCCATTTTGGATCCCCCGCCCGCACCGCATGGCATGGCGATGGCGACTCGCGAGTCCGGCTGCCCAGGACGGGGGGGAGGCGGGACCCCCCCTCCAGAAACCACCCCTCCGGTAGGTTCCCTGCGCCCTTAGTCAAGCAGGCATTTTTCCGCCTGCTTTTTTGGCCCGGGAATGGGTGGGGGGATAGTTTAAAAGTTTTTTCCTGTGCCGTCCGTGCCGCTTGCTTGCGCTTTAATTGCGGGCGGCCAGCGGCGAGACTGGGCATTTTGGTGGCTGCGAGCCTGCGGCGAGTCCCACCAGAGCAGCCGAGGACGGGGGATGGGGGGGAGGCCGGGGACCTCCAGAAACAACCCCTCTGGTTGGTGCCCTGAGGCACGGCAGGCATTTTCCCGCCTGCTTTTTGGCCGGGAACCGGTTTTTTTTAACTTTTAAAAACTTTTTTTCTGTGCCGCGTGTGGCATCGCGCGATCTCGCGATCCAAGTAACGAGCACGACAAATCAGACCAAAATTGTTCGTTCGTCGGTTCGAGCTCGAAGTCTGGGGGAGTAATTCCCGTTACCGTTTCCGTAGAGTAACGGAACCGAGTAACGGAAACGGAAACGGAAATACCGCTAAGTCGTGCCCATCTCTAGTCACGAACAATGAGTACCCAGCTTGCTGGTGGGGAGAAATGTGCAGCCTCATAAATAAATTGAAAACCACTCAGAGAGCTCTTTTTAGGGGTGGTATAGAGGCAGAACACTTTGCTTTCCTTTTTTGATTGTACTTAACATATATGTGGAGTTGTGTGTGTGTGTGCAATTTCCCACTTTCCCCCGCTTTTAAAGGATTAAGGATAGAATGGAAAATCTACAAAGTACTATACTACCAACTGGATGAAATCCTATTCCTTTCTTATACAAGAGGAAGCCACCTGGCATAACATTCACATTTTTTCCAGTTGCCAGTAGGGAAGGGCACAAAATGAAAAACGAAATGCTGTTTTGTCGTGTTGTTACCTAATGAAATGAAACGACACAAAGAAGCAGCATTTTGTTACAGACAAAACAAAATGGTTTTTGTTGTTGTTGAAACAAATCATTTCATTCTGTCTGTAAGCCACTGGGGGGGGGGAGGGAAAAGGTTATTTAAAAAAGCTCCAGGCCCTTTCCCCTCCCCCAGCCCCATGCACCAGCTGATTGGCACTAGAGTGAGAAAAAACATATACTATTTTCAGCTTCCCTAACTGAAAATGCACGACTCAGACATCAAAAATCCAGTCTGCACCAAACTTGGCAGGATCGTAGAGGAGAGGCAGAGATAGCTTTCCTCCAAATCTGGTGTCTTTAGGAGCCTTGCGGGCCATTTTATAGCCTGATGAAACATTTAAACAAAATCCAAACCACAGCAAACTATCATTACCATAGTCATCATCGGAATATTGAATGTGCTAAAAGTGGGACAAAGTTGAAGGAACTGGATATATTTAGCCTAGGGACAAAATGGTGAAAGGACAGTATGATAGCCATGTGCAAAATATAAAGGCTTGTCACACAGGCAACAGGCCAAGTTAATTCTCTGTTGCTAGAGTATACAGCCTGAATGTTCAGCTTATAAAAATGGGAATATGAATTGAACATGAGGAAGACCTTGGCAGTAGGAGGTCTTTGACAGATAAGCAGGGTACTTTGTAAAGTTATGGAATCTTCTTAGAAGTCTTAAGACATCTACTGGATATTGTATAGTGACAGAACATTACTAGGTGGCCTTTGAGGTCCCTTCTTTCATAGGCTAGAGGTTCATACTGTAATTTCAGTGTGTCAGGTTCCTAAAATACAATGGATAGATAACCACAGACTATCCTTGCCTCTACCCAGTCCATAATGCCATCAAGAATCTACTGAGATAAAGATGGACCTTCACAAAAGCTGCACTGCCTTCAACACACAGTTCAGTCTAAAGAGCTTTGAAGGTATGCTTTACATCAGAATTGTCCTTTCCAGCTGATAAAGAAAATCTTAGAATTAAAAACCTCCTTTCTGAATTCAGGACTTTCTTTCTGTAAGCCATGTTCCTTTGCCCAATTCTGAAAGTATGCAAACATGCTGCCTCAAAGAGCTCCTTTCATCTTCATTTCTGCCTGATACCCTTTCAGAACAATCCCAACTGACAGCTTCAGAGCTGTGTATCTCAAAGGGCTTCCTGTTCATGTGGGTGGTCCATGTCATTCAGCAGTGCATCTGACAGCTAAATTTAGTGATACAAACAGCACAACACACAGGCTAAAAGTGAGTTTAATTTCACTCTACTTTCCCATCTTCTTACATTCCATAGGCAGGACTCAACACATATTGGGCAGCATGCAGAAACTACAGGGACATGGATTATTAGTAAAGGCAACCATATTCTCTTTTGCAAAACACCTATGTGGAATGAACCTAATATATGAAAGTAATCAAACAAAGGGAATCCAGCAGACACACATTTTTCATGTGTGTGGCAAACAAAGATGCCACCACTGAAATTTCCTCATCTACAAAACTCCTGAAGGATGAACAGCCCTATCCTCCTCTGCAACTATTCCCTTGCAGGCTAATTCTAAAATGTCAACTCTAAGTTTAGAATTCGAGAACGGGTGCTCTACGATCGTGTTATATGGAAATGTGCAGAGTTCAAAATCAAATTTCGTTAGTAACAGATTTTTCTAAACAATTTTTCTCCACATTGCTAGGAAAAGAGGGAAGAATATGTTTCAGATAATGACAAGACTAATGAAGGACATGATATATGTTTATAAAATTTTACACAACATAAGGAAAGTGAATAGAAAAGTAACAGTTCCTCCTTTGTAGAACTGGACGAATGAAATTATATATATAAAGCAATAAAATAAAAAGATGGCTGCCGTCTGCTGGTAGTGGATGCTTGAGGGCTGCTCCTCTCCCTTATTGCCTACTTATTTCTGTTTTCTTTTCCTTGTTTATTTTAACCTGCACACCAAGTTTTACTTTCTCCTTCATTTTAATCCCTCCTTGGCTCGGGGTTTTTTTTTTAGAGAGGTTTAACTGCCACTCATTTGGACATTTTATCTGGACTGCCGAGGATTGTGCCGCACCCTGAGGAAAATATTATGGGGAGGAAGAAGAAAAGACAGAGGACTCCCTCAAATTCCCCAGTCAAGAGCTCAAAGCAACTTCGTCTAGACGACATAATGGACCTGACTGCAACAGAAAATGTAAGTGACTTAGCCAAATATACTACATCAAATAAATTCTCAGTGCTGGCCGAAGAACCACCGGCTGCACTCCCCCAGAGGAACTCTGAGAATATGATACAGGAATTGCCGGCTCCTTCTGCCTTAAAAGCAACTAGATCAGCCCTAGAGGATAATCAATGTCTTTTAGAGAGAGAATCTCCAGAGGTACTGTCAGGAGAAAGACAAACTATAGTGGGCACAGAACAGCCAGCGGTGGCTGATCAACAGATATGGGAGCAGTTGGGGGAACATTGTATAATAACTGGGAAAACAGTCCTGGCTATATTTGGAAAACTCCAGCATATTTCTGACCAGCTTGCTATCCTTCAGAAGGCTCTAACACAAAAGGAAAAAGAATCCCCATATCAACATTCACCATCCCCACTAGAGATGGGCACGACTTAGCAGTATTCCCGTTTCCGTTTCCGTTACTCGTATCCGTTACTCTACGGAAACGGAAACGGGAATTACTCCACCAGAATTCGAGCTCGAACCGACGAACGAACAATTTGGTCTGATTTGTCGTGCTCGTTACTTGCATCGCGCAATGCCAAGCGGCACAGAAAAAAAGTTTTTAAAAGTTAAAAAAAACCCGATTCCCGGCCCTAAAAGTAGGCGAAAACTGTCTGAGGGCACAAACCAGGCCAGAAGGGTGTTTTATTTGGGGGGGGGTTCCCCGCCCCCCTCTCCTTGGCTATTGCTACTGCTGCGCTGCTGGTACCAGGCTGGGAGGGCGCATCCATTTGCCATGCAGTGCGGGGGATCCAAAATGGCGACCGCAATATTTTTTTTGAAATCGTTGCCCAAAACCCCACCAAAGCACCACAGAAACATGCGAAAATTAGCTATTTTAAATGCTTGAATTTTTACAGTAGCAGCAGTGGGTTTTTCTTGCAAAAAAAGTCTCCGTTTATTTTATTTTATTTTATTTTATTTTATTTTTTTACACCTGCGCATTCGCAATGATGGGCTCGCCCATGGGAGTGGACCTTGCAAAGTTTTGGAGCCATTCCACCAATCGCATGGCCAGGTTTTGCTGACTGTACCAGGCTGGGAGGGCGCATCCATTTGCCATGCAGTGCGGGGGATCCAAAATGGCGACCGCAATATTTTTTTTGAAATCGTTGCCCAAAACCCCACCAAAGCACCACAGAAAGATGCGAAAATTGGCTATTTTAAATGCTTGAATTTTTACAGTAGCAGCAGTGGGTTTTTCTTGCAAAAAAAAGTCTCCGTTGATTTTATTTTATTTTATTTTTTTTACACCTGCACATTTGCAATGATGGGCTCGCCCATGGGAGTAGACCATGCAAATTTTCCACCAATCGCATGGCCACTTGGCCAGGTTGACCACAGAGACTTCTGGGATGTGCCAATCGGGCATAAACAGCCCACTAATCGTAGCCCAAACCCGAACCCTAAGCCTAACCCATACGCCAGTACACTGTCCTTCTAAGTGGGTCAGAGAGGCACCCAGAGGTGCACCCCAATACTCACCCTAACCTCACCCGTAACTAGCCTAACCCTAGCCGTTCCGCTAACCTGTCTTAACCCTAAGCCAGATCTACTTGCATTGCACTACATGCAAGTACGTGAGACACAGCGGGTGCAAAGAGTCTGCCAGTCCGTCACTTGTGGCTCTGGCTGACTCCTGCAGCTCCCTCCAGGAGCCCGCTACCCCCTCCCCAAACCAGTACTAACGACAACGAAAAAACGAAAAAACGAACCGACTAATTTTTGCAAATTTTCGCGAAAAACGGAAATGAGCCGAAACGGAACCGGCCCGACTAACGACAACTCGAAAAAATTTTTTTTCAAGTCGTGCCCATCTCTAATCCCCACACCTGACTCAAGAGAAAGGCAAGGAGTTTAATCCAGGAGGGCACAGAAGGACGGGGAAACCCTCAGTAATAAACCCAGCTAATGCCCCCGTCTCCCGACGCCTGATAGTGAGCCAAATAATTTTAGAAGTCACAGATAACTACACAAACAAAGGAAAATGGGTGAACAGAAAGAAGGTGTTAAATTCACTGAGTAAACTGCTACGAACAGAAGTGAATCAAATTGACCTGAAAAATCTAGTAAACCTACCGGCCCCACACTATAAGACGAGACTTCAATTGGAATTCCATAAACCAACGATTCCCCTTATGTTGTTCAGGATGAAAGGATTTTTGAACACCCTCTCAACTAAGAGAGTTTTCTCCAATGTGGATATAGCTACAAGTCCTTCTCAGTGCGGCCTTGAGGGACTTTCTGTTTTGCCCACTCCCTCACTGACTACAAGGACAGCACAATCTGGCCGACTGCCAAGACAAGATTTATCTGAGAGACCTCCTGGGAGGCAAGCACAAGACTTTCATCAAATGACAGCTGTGACTAACCCGGGGCCTTGTGAACAAGGTGCCGTAGAAAAGTTGGAGGCTCTGACAAAGTGCTTAGAAAACTCCCTTGATAATCTTAAGAGAAAGTCAAACCAAGATCCAGAAGGGCTAACCCAGAAAACCCGGTGTCAGGCTTTCAGGGAGCCAACCGTGGTTCAGGAACCAACGTCTAATCAGCAGCCTCACCCCAAAAGTGCTTCCAACCTATGCATAAACCATGTCCAGAAGGCAAACGAGAAAGAGGATAGTGAAGTCTCTGGGAAAGACTTACTTCTTCAGCTGGACATTGATGGTGATGAACTGAAGGGGGAAGCTACCACTGCCTTTAAAGCTCTGCCTAGGGTGGAACAGATGGAGATTATCACCAATCTGGACAAGGTGAGGGCTGAACTAATTGGTAACATGGATCCAAACATATCATCACCAGCCCACTACGCAAAGGATGAAAGTAAGTGGTCTAATCTTAGGCCAGCACCGGAAGCCCGCCTTTTACATGCTACATCCCAAACACCTCTTTGTTCCCAGTGCTGCATGCCAGTGGAAGTCCACCACAATACCACCCATGAGAAGGAAGGAGAGCCAGGAACCCATATGAGAGGGCCAGTTTCAATGGGGTCTGACCCCACAGATATATCAACCACCCACTTACTGTCTCCAAATATGGACTTACCCGCCAGACCCCAAAATGGGGATTGGATGGAACCAACAAAATCATTGTTCAAATGCACCCAGGATCAGGGATCCATCAAGGATACCCAGTCTGACAACAGAAGCAAGCTTGCAATTAAGGATGACAGTAAACTCGCCCAGGCATTAATTTCCTCTCAGTTGTGTGATACAGATAATCACAGAAAGAACAAGGATATACGGCCAGCTCAGGCTACACAGAGGAGTCAAAAGAACTGACTCATTGGAGCCCACTTTAGAACACAACCTACCTCTCCAGTAGCAATCATCTCATGGAACATTGCAGGCTGGAAGACTAAAGTAGCAGATGAAGACTTTCTGATCTACTTGAAAGGATTTGATATCCTCCTACTGCAAGAGACATGGCTGCAGGAACAATCATAGCTACAGATCCCAGGTTTCAAAGCATTCTCTCTTTCTGCACATAAACTCAAGGCCAAAGGGTGCCCACAGGCTGGTATAGCCACATTGGTAGCTACTAACTCAAATTTAAATCCTGAATTAATAGCTACATCTGATCTGAATTGCAACAACTGTAATTTTTTTAGCTATTAAGATAATTTTGGAGGGAAGAGGTATTTTAATAATTAATGTTTATATGCCCCCATACTCTACCCAGCCCATCTTAGATCAGCAGTGGGATCTTCTGGCAATTTTCTTAGGCAAGTTAGAGGTCCAATTCCCCAACACAGACTTCATAATCAGGGGAGATTTCAATGCCAGAGTAGCCAGTGACATGGACATATTTTATATGACCCCAGAAATAGATCTAGACTCTTCAATGCTATTACCATTCAATCATAAGCGATGTTCTAAGAATAAGAGCATAAATGCAGCAGGGCATAATACGGCAAGATTCTGTATCCAACATAATTGCATATGGTTGAACGGCTTAACAGAATATCCCAATTCAGGAGATTTCACCTTCTCTTCTATTAGAGGAGCTAGTGTTATAGACTACATCATGGTGTCCCTACCCCTGAAACCCTTTGTGGCTGAATTCACGGTAGGGGATAACATTTGTAGTGATCACTTCCCATTGTTACTTACGTTGAACTTGAAAACTGAGGGTAAATCAATGCTGATAAGACGAAACCAAAATTCGGAGGTACTCAATAAGATAAGATGGAATGCAACAACAAAACTTAAACTGGCCCAGCTACTAAAATCTAAAACACTTCTAGACCTTAAATCCTCCATTACGACCTCTAATGATCCTAGGGATATAATTGGAGCCTACGAAGGATTGACAGCACTCTTATCTAAGACACTAAGCTATAATCCAACTTTAGAGCAATGCAGGACAAACCACATCAAACAAGACTGGTTTGACCGTGAGTGTATAGAACAGAAAATTATTTTAAGGAAGATCTACAAGCATTATAAGGACCAGGAGCTAGCATATATACCAAAGGAATTCTATGAAACAAATAATCAGTTAAAATTGCCGTACAAGGCCAAAAGGCAAGCCTTCATCCATAACCAATGGAATAATTATTCACAGCAATATCCCTTAAAAAATCCAAACAATTTTGGGACATAGTGAACAACACAAACAGAAATAATTATTTGGACCCAGCCAACATTGAACCCAATATTTGGCGCAGACATTTTTCATCTCTGTTCCATAATGGAGGTAACTCCAGCAGTGCCAGCGAGGAAACCATGCCTAAGGGTCTTCCAGAATGTCCCCCAGTCACTCTTGCAGAGATAAAAGAACTAATCTCCCAGTTAAAACTGGGCAAATCACCAGGGGCTGATATAATACCCCCAGAGATACTGAAGTTTGATGCTGACTGGTGGATGGCACCGTTGGCTGCCCTTTTCACCATGGTAGACAAATCTGGCTTGATACCAGAAGCCTGGACCAATGCAATAGTTGTCCCAATTTACAAAGCAGGTGACCCCTTAAACCCAGGTAATTATAGACCAATTAGTCTCCTATCCGTCATTGGAAAACTTTATACAAAACATCTTTTAAACAAACTAACTGACTGGGAGGAGCAGACATCAGTAATTGGACCAGAACAAGCAGGTTTTAGGAAGGGGAAATCCACTCTTGATCATTGCTTTACCCTAGCACATCTGGTAAATAAATATGTAACTCAGGCTAAATCTAAATTATATGTGGCTTTCTTAGACCTGAAAGGGGCTTTTGACTCAGTGGACCGTGAGAAATTGTGGGACAAATTAGCCAACCTCCCAATTGACAGAAGATTGATATTTCTTATTAGGAGATTGCATTTGGCAACCTCCTGCCAAATTAAATGCTCTAACTCAGGGATCCTAACTGAGCGAATAACTACCAACAAAGGTGTTAAACAGGGTTGTTTACTAGCCCCTTCCCTTGTTGGAAACTGAAGGACATCCCCCTAAAATTGGCTCCACTCCAGTCCCTCTACTTCTGTACGCGGATGATGCTGTGATCTTGTCTCGTACCAGACCTGGCCTAAAACGTTTGATGTATAAATGCCTTGAGTTCCTAGGTAATAACAACTTACAACTTAACTACGATAAGTCTAAAATTGTTGTATTTGCTAAATCTTGGAAATTGTACAGGTGGATCTTTGCTGGAAGAAAGATTGAACAGGTTAAGTATTTCAAATATTTGGGTATCATGTTTCACTACAAACAGTCCTGGGTGCTCCAACGCAAAGTGGCAATACAACGGGCCAAAGGCACCACCCAGGCAGTTTGCAGATTTTTCTATGATACAGGAAACAGATATGTACCCTCCGCACTAAAAGTGTTTAATGCAAAGATTGTACCTCAGTTGTTGTACGGTATACCATTATGGATCAAGGCATGGGACCATTCGCTAGAACAAGTGCAATCTATGTTCCTACGGAAGATCTTGGAAGTACCAACATGTGTACCATATGCAGCTCTTTGTTTAGAAACAGGCCAAAATATGGTAGCAACTCAGGCATGGTTGAGAGCAATCAAATACTGGTTAAAGATCCACTACAACTTTAAAGAGGGTAGCTTCCTACACCAAATTCTTCAAGAACAGGTCAGGGCACAAGAACTTGACTACATTGAAAAGAAAATTTCAAAAATAGGTCTATCATTAGAACAACTTGGCTCTCTGCCCCAAAAAGAAGCATTTCATGTAATTAAACGCAGACTACAAGATATTGAATTCCAGGATCTCCTGAGTTCAGCAAATAAGACTTGCTCACCCTTAAATCACTTAATTCCAATCAGGCAAGGCCAGAGTGCTAGATATCTTCATTTACTGCAGTCACCACAAAAACGCAGAGCTTATTCTCTGGCTAGATTTAATGTAATGCCTTCAGCACTATTAGCAGGTAGGTTCCAAGGCATTCCGTGTAACAAGAGGAATTGCTCGTGCGAGTTGGGAGGAATTGAATCACTGGCACACATGTGTTTGTACTGCCCTCGCTACTCAGTACCCCGTATGCAATACCTGGGCCCAATATTATCTAGGGTGAAGGGATGGCCAGATGCAGGAATAATGCAATTAATGCTAAATGATCAAGTGGAAGACAGGGTGAAGAAAGTAGCAGGCTTTATGGCATACATAGTGAATCATGCTGAAACTCTACAGCCTGTATCAATACTCCCACTCTGAGCTATGTTTGAATGTCAGTTGCAATCATTGACTTGGTTATTGCCAGAAAACCTAAATTAGGTTTTATATATGTGTTTTATTTGTATATGTGTCTTATTTATGCCATTAAAGGTTTGTTTGATTGATTGATTGATTGATAAAGCAATTTTAACCTGCTTTTCTCCTTTAAAAGTACCCAAGGCAGCTTACACCAATTAAAAGGTAGCATTTCAGATTAGTAGCAATGAGCATACAGTATTAAAAGCATCAGTGGATACAATGCAATGAAACATGCACCACACCCAAAAACATTCAGTGCAGTGAAGTACATCTATCATATTAACTTGCATGGCAGTCGGGGGGGGGGGGTGAAAGTACAGCTTCAAACAAAGTATTATTACTTTTTGTATTTATTATTTATTTATTTCTTATATTTGTATACCACACTGATTTCTCAAGAGGGAACTCTGGGTGGTTCACATGAAAAATAATAAGCTTCAGGTATTTTGTTCTTGTTTTTTTTTTTAAAAAAGGTTAGATAAATTAGCAGAGGTTAAGATTATCAGAGGCAATTGGCCAGGACTATTAAACAGATGTCAATGTGTAGAGACATAACACTACAATGAGGTTGTTTCTTTAAGCCTAGTTTCTCTGTAACTTAAAATAGTTCCCTTGACTGCTGATGGGCAAGACAGACTCTTAATATTATTTGGCAGACTCTGGCATCTCATTACTTCTCGACATGAACTACGGTTTGCCCTCGCTGATAAAAACTGAGACATATATATTTTTTAAATTAACTGAACATCTATTCTGTTCATCTAGAGATTAAATAAATTTGATCTTGCAGCTTCAGTTATACTGTATGGCTTTAGAGATCTTTGGGTAGTAGGTGGCAAATAAATTGTATAAATAAATAAAATAAATAATATTATTTGATAAACACATTAAATAAAAGTGTCCTGAAACAGAACAAGTCAAGTAGTACAGTAACACCCCACTGATTGTGGGAGTTAGGGACCCATCCCACCCACGATGCATGAAAATCCACAATATGCAGAAGCAGGTGGGGTGGGGCCTGGGGGTGGGGTGGGGGCGATCATGTGCCTGTCCGAGAAGTCTTGGGGCGGTGCGCGCAGGTGGTGTTGTGGGATCTTACCTCCCATCACTGCCCACCCACGCCACCCAAGGCTTCTCAGAGGAGCGTGGGGGTGGCGTGGAGGGACCCAATCACCCCCTGCCACCCCCCAGGCTGCCCCAAAGCTTCTCGGCGGAGCACGGGGAGTGGTGCGGAGCCACCCAATTGCCCCTGCCGCCCCCACACAGCCTGAGGCTTCGCGGAGGAGCACGGAGGGGCAGCACAGAGTGATGTGATCGCCCCGCAGCCCCCCCCCCCGCAGCCCCAAGGTGCAGGTACTGCGATCCCGTGATGTAGTGGGACCACAGTACCTGAACCATGAAATGGCGGGGGGTGACTGTACTTTATCCTTTGGTATCCATAAGCCATTGCAAAAGTACAGTATACTGATTCTCAGCAGTCATTGTAGGAAGTATGGTATTCATGCTGTGGTTGTGAAAAACAAGGCTGAGGCTAATATACTCTGACAAAGCATTATTGTTACTTTTCAGACAAGTTTGACATAGGTAGATGAAAAGGGTGTTCAAAGACCTTACTCATTTCCATGTATTCAGGAGTCAATCCAGTGAATGGCTCCAGGACATAGTCTAGTTCCCACTGCTGAGGTTGCTTAGAAGGGTTAGAATCGCTTTCCTTTTTCTCTGGCCTCTCATCCTTCAGTTTACGGAACAGCTTTTTTAATTTACTGGGAAATTAGAAAAGTAAGAAATTATAACTTCAAAAATTGAATTAAAATTAATTGTTATTCCTACAGAATAATGCCATCACAGGACATACTTATACCCATTATTTTGAAAGGTATTAATAGACTGCCCTCCCATGAAAATCCTGGGAACTGTATATTTGCCGTTCTTCCACCATTCCCCATTGGCTAGATTGTACTTTCAGGATACTGTATTTGTGACTGGCAGGGTAAATAGACCATCTATTTTATTACTTTTTCTGGAACAAATCCAAAATTTAAGATTTTTTATATATAACTTCACCCATCTGGATCAAACTGGTGGGCTCTTGAGATGTACCTATCAAGATATTAGGAAAGTGGGTCCCAACACTGAGTGATTTTCTAACTCTTCTATCCCGAGGCCTCAGGAGATGAAATGCTGATTCTAGAACATGCAGTGCACCATTATTTCAACATAAGCTTGTCTCAATAGTCAGTAGATAAATCAACCAACTTTGATTTTGTAATTGTTCAGTTGGCAGATAGCTGTGTTTGCATGTCTGATGCCAGGTATGGTGCACTGAAGAATATGTACTGCCAGCATAGATAACAAGATAAAATATACTTTTGTCTTATTGGCAATGGTGGCTTGTTTTCACATCATCCTCCAACTCCTATAGTCTGGAGCTTAAGATTCTATCAACAATCAACTTTATTCATCTTTTTTGGAATTATCCATATGATATTGTTGCATTTCCTTCGGGGGGGAAAAACATGTTGGGCATTTAATTGCATTATTTATAAGGCAACCCCCCCCAAAAAAGTTCTTTTATTAAAAAGTAGTATTTTCATTTAGTTCCATTGAGTACTGTGTGTCTAGACTATAGCAAAAATTTTCTCCCAGAGTTGGGATGAATTGAAGGATTCATCCACATGATTAGATCAAATAAGCAATGTCAATAAGTCATAAAAGAAGCTATGGAGTTTAAGCCTCATGTGTTTTCTAGAACTGAGCCCACAGACCCAGACATTTAAGACATACATGAAAAAGTATAGTTCTCAAAGAAGTGGCCATATTAATCTAGACAAGCATATTAGATAAAAACAAAGAGACAAAAGACAAAAACTTGTTAGCATCCTGCAGAGGAAGGATTATATTTTATCATGAACTTTCATGGGCTTGATCCATGATATTTTCTGATATGAAAAGTTATATGAAAGAAATAGAGTGGGGGGAGAGGGAAAGAGGGAGTATACAACATATTTGTGTGGATGAGTAGAAATCCAGGTTAATCCTGTGCTGCCATGGGTCTAATGAAGAGCTGCCAGAAATCTTTTCCCCTGAAGCTTGCAATAAATCCCTTGAACCTGAAGTATGCACACTAAGCAAAAGAGATTATGAAGGAGTGACACATCTATCAGTTAGCTTCCTGTGTAAACAAAGTTTCCTGTTTTAAACCTAGCAAAAAAAAAGGGGGGGGAGTCATGGCAGGTATGTGTAACCAAACACATATCCATGAACATCATGAAAAAGTTGGAAATTCTGAAGGTGTGGAAAGCTAAACTTAAAAGTTCTTAGTTTTGTTAAGAATGGGAAAAGAGAAACACTTCCAAAAGTATGCCTTCATCATGGTTAATTATTCTATCAATTCCCCTGTTCCTATGAGATGCTCTGCCAAAATATAATGTTTTAATATATTTATTTAGACTGAGTGGTGTCAGATGGGCATTTAGCCCAGTGAGTAGGCATTTTTCTTCAATTTCATGACATAACGGCAAGAGCAAACCAGCCTCAAAACATTCCTAACACACCTTTCTGAGTACATTTTTGTTTGTTATCAGTTCAGTTGCTAGAAACAAACCAAAGTAAGCTTGCAGCTGTCAATTTCTTAGATCATGAAATGGCTGAAAAAGAGAGCTATTTAATCACTTCTTCTACTCTGTGCAGAGGCTGAGGAAGTAAAATCATTTTTTACACTGCATCATATCATTTATTAAAAGAAAAATTAAAATCAAAACCTTCTTCTTGGAAGTGATATGAGAAAGGAGGGCAAGAAGGGAAATCTTTTTTTTCTTCTGAAACGTTTCTTAAAAGTTGGGTTGAAAGCCTGTCTGCAGCCAAATTCATTGCTGAGTACTGGTCAGCAGTGGATTTAGCTGCAGGCAGGTTCTTGACCCAACCTCTAAGAAATATCACAAAAGAAAAGAAAAGAAATCCCTCATATTGTGTCCTCCTGTCTCCATCTGCTTCTAGAAGGAATTTTTAAATTAAAACATTTTTAAAGTAATGAGGTACCTAAGTGCTGTTCTAATACAGTGTAATTTTTTTAAAAACCATTCTCTGGCCCGCCACAGCTGTCTTATTAAACCACTTCAAGATATGAGAAATTGGCAATGGAAGGAGCCAGATAAAACAGAGTCATTGGAGAGGCAAATATGCCTTTTGGATGCAAGCAATGTATACCAGACCTCTAATGATCCAGTGTGGACAAGACCTAAGCACTTGACTGAGAGAAGATGTGTATGTGTCAAAATGTATTTGCCACTTCCATCAACACAATGATGTTTCCAAGGTTCACGTCTCAAGTTTGCTTTCTTGGATACTACTGGTGCTGTATTCTCCCACTAACCATGCAATATTTTGTGCTTGCTTGTTTACACATCCCAACATAGAAATATCAGTTCACTTCTCAGACTTTTGGCAAAAATCAGTGTGTAGTAACTGAAAAGTTCTCAGTTTACACAAAGACCAAGTCAGCACACTACATTTAAAATGTAGTTAGCTTAGTTATTGCACACAATATTGTACTATGTGGAACAGAACTACCATTGTATTGTAATAGAGGAAATACTGAATGCCTAGAGTAAAATGAATATGAGAACCCTTTGAGATTCCCCTAATTTGTAGATACTTGTTTTAGAGAGAAATATTAGTAAATATGGTTGAGATGGATGAATGATGGGCACAAAGATAGCAGTTTCTACGCTCATGTTCTGATTATCAATTTATATCATCTACAGTGCCATAAACTGTCAGAGAGGTGCCAGCTTCCCATTTATTGCAAGTTGAGGCAAACATTTGCAAAAAAATCAGAATGCCAGGCCTGTGTCCATTCTCTCCGCTAAAACATACCAAAGTTCTGGCTCCCCCTTTGTCCTCAAATATCTTCTGGTAACCTAGCAACAGGCTAGTGTAAGTACATGACTACTTAGGTGTTGGATGTCCCAGCCCTCTGCAGCCCACTTCTAAAGTATAAGGTGATCTGCAGGAAGGACCATTAATTTCTGGTGGAAGCAGCAGACACATGGACTCACACTATGGAATCCCACCAGTTGTTTTTTTTACTGAGTTTCCTAATATTCATAAACTGTTCTTTGTTTGACGAAATCAAACAACCCTCACAAATCACTTTATTCAAATGGAAATTATTCGTGATGAAAAATGAAATCCCAGCACAGTATCACCTTCAAATGTACTGTTTTCTCAGTTACGTCAGCCCAACTCCCATATTACCATAGATTCCGACAAAGAAAAAACACACCCACAATATATTAAAGAAGCACAAGGGTGGTTGTAATTAGAATACATACGGGATTCCAATTTCAAAGATATTGTTCTGGATCAGCTGTTTTCCCAGCATTATAATGCTCAGTTGAATGCAGAGTTCCATCAGGCAGCCTCCTGGAGCACACTAGAGTGGTGTGGAGATGAGAACTGATTAATACAATATTGGTAAGGAATTTATACCAACATGCAAATGCAGGTCTCATACCCATGCTAGTCTCACTGCTTCTGGAGGAAATAGTAGGTGACTGGGTTATATAATGGCTGATTTAAGTATTGAGCTGCAGAACCCGTGTTTGGAAGCTGGATTCCTCACTGTGTTTCCAGGACGGAGAGTCATCCTGTGTAGCCATACGAAAGCTCTACAGCCACATAACACCTCTGAGTAAACCACTTCTGGGTATTCAATATCTAGAAAACCCTGGAAAAAGCTGACATCTCAGAATTGACTTGAACACAAATATTAGGGGTATATTAGCAGCCTGAAAAAGAACATTGCCAAATCAGAAAGAATACAGTACCTTAAACTTGAAACCACACTAATTGGTGGCTAGGCAAACTGAGGATCAGCTACAAGCCCAGGAACCTCCAGCCAGCATGGCCAGTGGTGATTAAGAGTTCTACTCTGTGACCTTCACAAAGAAATCACACATTCTACTCAGAAGGATGGGGAGAAAGATAACACTTATATTTTTTTTGGGGGGGGGGGTTGTTTGGTTGCTCTGCTGATCTGAACAAAATCCATCTGATCAAATTCACAGTAGATAAAACTGCCATAGCTTGTTTGTGAGTGAAGCATTTTTTTAATATATGGCTAATCAGCTGCATCTAGTATAAATTCTAGCCCTTAGTACTAGTTGGAGGTAGTTAGAACATGCAATTCTAGAGAACAGAATAGATTTATTAAGCACTGATTGCTGAATTTGTGGTTCTTAAAATGCTCAAATTTGTGCACTAACCTCTTCCATACGGTAACCAGCAAACACATATACATAATGCCCAGGTCGACCAACAAACCTGAGAACAGTAAATACATACATACCAATTAAATCAGTACCAGAAAAATCTGTATGCATTGAATCAAAAGTGCTTATATAGCTGAATATCAACCCTGCCATATTATAGGACTGAAGCCACTGTCATACATTAAATCATTACGTCATGTTATATAACTATTTTTTATAAATATATCTGCATCTTATATAATCTTTTGATAAGTAACTAAGACTAAGTGTATACAAATGCCATGTTAAAGTGGATTAAGAAGCTTCCAGATTTACACTCTGCAGCACACACTTTCCCCGTTGTTTCAGAACTAATATATAGTAATATATTATAAACAAATATAATGTAAACTGTGCAGAAAAAAGGAGTTCAAAATTAAATGTGTGTGACATCATGTAAAACAACAGGAATGACTGTGGGTTGAGGTAATATTAGAAGAGATGCAGAAATCTGGTCTTCCTATATTTCTATAAGCAGGAGTACTGAATTAAGCAGTCCACGGAACTCAATGCAATGTACATGTTAGTAGAGATGTGTGGTATGTCCTATAAGTCTCTTCCATGTGATTTCAGGCTGTGTGATTGATATATTGTGACAGTGCATTGTTATTAACCCACCCAACCACTTAAAATAGCAAGTGAATTTTTTCCAGGTTACAAATGTAATAGCAATATGCCAGAAAATTCTTCTCCAAATTGGGTTACTGAAATGGCTGGATAACTCAGTGAATTGGATACTTGGCTGTGGAGCCAGAGGGTGGGAGATTGATTCTCCACTCTGCCCATGGGAAAACAGCCAGATTGCCCCTAAAAGAAGGACATTGTAAGTTATTTCTGAACAAAGTATATATAAGAAACCACAGAAAGGATTACCATAGGTTGGAATAGACATGTTCTTCTTATTAACAGGAATTATTCCTCACACATCTACATCCCCTCCAATACAAATCAGGAAATAAATTGTGACACCAGCTGGATTAAGACATGCAGCTACTTAACAGTCCATTTATTTCAGCCCATACCAGCAAATGATAATTATGTGGCTACATCAAATGATTTTCAAAATGGCAGATTAGTCAAGATAAACCCCTTCTCTAAATCTGTGAAGATTCTCTATCACCCAGGTGAGTTTATCTGGAAGTTGAGTCATGGCAACTAGACTGCTTTTTCTTGAGAGATTGAGACTTCTTTTTCTTAAGAAGCTTTTTCTTTTTCTTAAGAAAGAGAAGTCTAGTTGCCACGACTCAACTTCCAGATTCCCTTCTCAAAAGGTTTGGAAGTATTGACTCAGAAGGTCCTATAAAAAGAAGAACTACATGAAGAACTACATGTTTTAATCCTATTATTTGGTTGCAGCAATCTTTCAACACTCCAGTCTGAGATATTCTTTATGGTCTACATTGTTGAACAGTGATTACTACAGATGGGCACGAAATGAAAAAAAAATTGTTCCATTATCCGTTATTCGTTTCATTACATAACGAAATGAATAACAAAAATTGTGATGAAATTGGAATGAACTGAACAGAACCACGAAAATTAGGTTTGTTACTTTCATTTTCGTTAATGGTGACGTGCAATGAAATGAGCTGTTTTTAAATGTTAAAAAAAGTCCTGAATATCCGTAAAAACCCAGCGATAATTATTTATTCTGCCTGATAATACCTACCAGGGGGGTTGGGGTCCTTAAAACGTGCATTTATGTCTTTTGTCAGATTGCTGTATTTTTTTTCCTTTAAGGGGAGTTAGGGGACATCGACCCAAAATGGCTCCAAGATGACTAATATTGATTTCTTGGTTATTAAAATGCCCTGGACATTTGTAAAAATAGCAGTGATAATTATTTGAAATTATTACCTACCAGGGGGTTGTGGTTCTTAAAACATTTGTTTTTTCCCCCCATCACGATGTATTTTTCTTTTCCCTTTAAGGATGACACAAAATGGATTCCAGCCACAAGATGGATGCAAGCCATATGATGGAATATCAACCAATAGCATGCCCAGGTTGCAGACTGGGTAGGTGTGGCAGCCACAGAGGGCATAAAAAGCTTTGGCAGCCCCCGTCCTCCTTGCAGTCTCCGGTGGAAGTTAGGGTGGGATTGCTGTCTGTGCGACTCGTTACTTTAGGCCAGCCAGGCAGGTGTGTGTCTCTGTGTTCCTGCTGGCTGCAGCCTGGCTCTTAGGGGAGAGAAAGAAGAGATTTCTCTTGTAGCCTCCCTGTGTGCGTGCATAGCTCTCGGTGAGTACCCTCCCTTGCCCCGCAGTGCAGTCACTCTGCGGCTGCCTTACGCCCTGGGCAATGCCCGCCGCTGCCTTTGCAGCCTCCCTGCCTACCTAGTCTATACTGTGTCTCTGCCAGCATCATTTTTTTAGTGTTTTCCCTCTGGTCTGGGGTGTTGGGACATCTGCGCGCGGAAATGCTTCAAGTCACACAAAAAGCGGGTAAAAACAAAAAATGAAAAATGAAAAAATGAAACAATTTCAAAAAATTCACAAAAAAATGAAAACGAACTGAAATGGACCCACAACGAAAAATGAAAAATCAAAACGTATTTTTTTCCGATTCGTGCCCATCTCTAGTGATTGCATTAGATGTTGTGGACCCTGAGTGAAATATGCATTGAGGACTCTCTTAACCTATAGATCAGTGATGGAGAACCTATGGCAGGGGTGCCATAGGTGGCACTCGGAGCCCTTTCTGTGGGCACCCAACATCGCCCCTCCATAGCCACCTGTATACAGGTTAAATTACTGTATTGGCACTTTGCAAAAAAATTGGTGGGTTTTGAATTGCAGTTTGGGCACTCGGTCTCTAAAAGGTTCGCCATCACTGCTATAGGTGGTGAAGGCCTGGCTTCTGTCACCCACCCACTGCAATGCATACCCTCTTTGCACGGGGGGGGGGGGGAGGGAGGGGATGCCAGACTTCAGAGAGGATCTCAGGTAAAGCAGTTTTTCAGTTTTTGCTTAGCATGGGAAATCCCCTGTCCAAGTCTATGCTAAGACGCAGAGAGGTCAGAAGTATGCAAAGACAGAGTCTCATTTCTCGCTTTCCCTGGATTTTTGGAGACAGTCAACAAAGTGTAGTTTCCTCCAAAAGAAGTAAGGGATAATTGTACGGATATGTACTTCATCAATGCTGTTACTATACGACAATAGTCTTAGCTGGACACTAAGGAATCACATTCCACCTACCTTCCTTTAAAAAAGGCCACATAAAAAATCGGTGCATAAGAGTTAACAAACTTCAGCAGGAAAGCTTTCAAAATTAACCTCTCCTCAAAAGCTTTTTCTGTTTTTGGTATCTCTGCAAGGAAGAAAACAGAAAGAGAGGCATGTGTTCCCCGTGAAAATGTAGATCTTCCAAATATGGACGAAACATAGTCTGACCCAGGAAAGACATCGTCTCTGGTTCACAGACTAATATAAAGGAGCATGGCAAAACAGGTCTCTGATCGGAAGAAAGGGATTTAACAAGACTAGAACCCTCTTTTGAATATGTAGATATGCTACAAAGCATGCTTACTTCTGTTCCTTAACCAGTACCTCCATATCTGCTTCCTGTTTCCTCCTGTAACATCTATCTATCCCCCACTTTCCCACGTAGCTGGCATGAATCCCTTATGAAAACAGATGACTGTGTAAGTCCAAGCAGCAAAGTAGTGCTCTTATTTCAGCCTTAATTCTTCTGCTATCTTTGCACAACTTCCAAGAGTCACATTTAGCAAACTTTGCCGTTTTCAACTAATAGTGCAAGAATGTAGAAAAGGCAAGGCCCTGAGATAGAAAGCAGGAACAGTAGCCATGGAATGGACTGCTGTTATGCATCATCAGCAGTGGCAGACCTACATTTTGGGGGCCTTGAAGGCTGAACTGTTATGATTAGAGATGGGCACAGAACGAACATTTTTTCGTTTCCGTTATTCGTTAGTCGTTCTGTTACGTAACGAAATGACAAATGAAAATTTTGATGAAAATGCAACGAAACAAACAGAACCAAGAAAATTGTGGTCATTACGTTTCGTTTCCATTAATGGCGATGCACAATGAAATGAGCTGTTTTAAATGTTAAAAAACGCCCTGGACATCTGTAAAAATGCAGCGATAATTATTTATATTGTCTGATAATACCTACCAGGGAGGTTGGGGTCCTTAAAAGGTGCATTTATGTCTTTTCTCAGATCGCTGTATTTTTTCCCTTTAAGGGGAGTTAGGGGACATCGACCCAAAATGGCTCCCAGATGCCTAATATTGACTTATTTTGGAATCTTGGGTATTAAAACACCCTGGACATCTGTAAAAATGCACCAATAATGTGATAATTATTTGAAATTATTATGTACCAGGGGGGTGGGGTCCTTAAAACGTTTGTTTTTGTCTTCTCCCATCGCGATATATTTTTCTTTTCCCTTTAAAATGGATGTTGCCACCAGTCACAAAATGGAGGCAAGCCATGTGATGGGATCATCTTCAACGAATAGCATGCCCAGGTTGTAGACTGGGCCGGTCTGGCAGCCACAGAGGGCATAAAAAGCTCTGGCAGTCCCCGTCCTCCTTGCAGTCTCTGGTGGGAGTTAGGGTGGGATTGCTGTCTCTGTGACTCTAGCTTCAGTCCTGCAGCCTCCCTGTGTGCGTGCGTGCTACCTACCTCTCGGTGAGTACCCTCCCTTGCCCCACAGTGCAGTCACTCTGCGGCTGCCTTGCACCCTGGGCAACGCCCGCCGCTGCCTTTGCAGCCTCCCTGCGTACCTAGTCTATACTGTGTCTCTGCTAGCATCCATTTTTTTAGTGTTTTCCCTCTGGTCTGGGGCATTGGGGGATGCCTGCACACGGAAATGCTTTAAAAATCGCTGAAAAAGCGGGTAGAAACGACAAACAAACAAAATGAAAAACGGAAACGAAATTTTTCCAAAAGTTCACGACAAATGGAAATGAACCGAAACAGACTTCTCAATGACAAACAAAAAACTGAAACACCATTTTTTTGTTTCATGCCCATCTCTAGTTATGATGGCCCCATCACCACCAGCAACAAGGACTGGTTAATCACTGTTATTTTCTTCCATATCCTCACCCTTTTTTAAGTGAACTCAAACCACTTTGGGGGCTGTACTGGAATTAGAGACCATGAAAATTAATCTTCATTCATTCCCTATTAGACCCATGACTTTATGTTGACTTGTAAAAGATCATTTTATTAACAGCCCTGAAAAGCAAAGCCTGTGGCATTCTCAGTTGAATCACTGTGCACTGTACACTGTACACTGTAAAGGATGTCCATTTCTTTGCCAGAACAGAAATTGGGGTTTTAATTTGATCTGAATAGAGAAGTTCAGACCTTCAAATTCAAGAGACTTATCTGAATCCCAGTCTCTGACGTTGTTTCCAGATGGATGACTCCTGCCTGATACCTACAGCTAGACTTTCACTGCAGTCCACCCTCACAAGTGAAATGGATGTTTCAAATTATCAGGGATATCACAGTTTTTTCTCTTTTCATGTTTCTAAATAACATCTGTACTAGTAGCTGAAATATAGTTCTACATGGGGAATCATTTTTAAACTCATTTTCACATCTTAAAAATAAAAACCAAGCAACTGCATTTTCAACATTGGGCATTTTTATTAAAGTAGATCTGCTTACACACACACACACACACACACACACACACACACACACACACACACACACACACACACACACACACACACACACACACACACACACACACACACCATCAAATTGTGCTTAGAGCAGTCTCTGGACAGTTTACAATCCCCTGATTTACTCACTTTGGGAGCTGATTTACTGATTCGGGAGGATGGAAGGCTGAGTCAACCTTGAGGTGGTTACCTGAACCCAATGTGATTGAATTCAGGAAATGAGCAGTGTTTTCACTGCAGTACTGAAAATTAGCCACTGCACCATAAGCCTCCTCTATGGTATGGTAGAGTTTTAGATCAAACACTTTAAACTGAAAGCATATACAGAACTATGGTACTGGGAAAGTAGTGATTAGAAATGCAGCAGGGTTTTCTTCTTAAGCTTTTTTTATTTTTAAGTGCATATGTAATAACAAGCATACTAGACTATAAACAGTTTTTTCTGTGGAATGGGTATGGGAAATAATGTAACTAGCTATAGAAATAGAAAAGAGTAATAATGATAGTGGAAAACAGAATATTTTGAACTAGAATGAGACTGAAAGATGTCCACAACCTTAATTTTCTGTGCAAATCTTCCATGTTTTAGAACACACCCAACATTCGGGGGCCAGTCCACCTTTACTGACATTCTCACTGAGAACCTCTTGAGAAGATTTTGGGGAATATCCCAAAGTTTTGCAAAATCCTACAAAATGCAGAGTCGCACATTGACCCAGCTATGAAGGCTCACTCATAATTTCAGGTGGGGTGTCCCCTCTTCTCTGGTTCATACCTATCCCAGAATGGACAGCAAGTCCTCTTTGTGGATGAAATACATTTACTATTCATGCACTGCTAACACAAACCAGAAATTATGCTTTAAGTGTATAATAGCATTACCCATTTCAGTCAACCATTTGGCAACCACTCCATAAATCTCATCTAGGATAAGTATCACAACAAGATTGATGATGACAGCAGTGGCTGTCACAGTCACACGAGCATTTGATCTGGTTGACTCATTGGGACTCATGGACAGTGCTGCTGCTGTAGCTATCCGGTACACAATCACACCAAAGACTAATGAAAATGTCAGTGATATCTGAAAAACACAAAACACAATAAAAGAGACTTTTAAAATGCAGGTACAATGTTAAAAACTCCTTCAGGACACCTTAATAATTATTAAGGTTGAACAAAGAGATTGGAAATATATTTTTTTCTCCTTCAAACCTCAGTACACTGTAATATTTGCTTTCCAAAACCTTCTCAGAGGAGTGCTGGCCAGTGGCGCTGGGAGATCTGATCCCCCCCCCGCCACCTGCCCGTGCTGCCCTGAGCCTTCTCCCCCACCCCAGCGCTAATCAGCTGGAGCCTGGGCAGGTAGTACAATCCCGTGATGTAATGGGACTGCAGTACCTGAACTGCAAAATGGTGGGGGGTTACTGTATAGTTAAACCACCTCATCCCATGTAGTGTGTGATTGACTTACACCATATTGCTTCATGTATAAAGGTATCATGCAAACCAATGTAAATCGGGACTGCCCAAGGTGGGGGGCTTTCCCCACATTGTTATGCTGTGCTTTGTATATTGTTATTGTATATTACTCTTTGTCATGTGTACATATGTAATATAAGTTTTGTACTAAGTTCTATCGCTTTGTTCATTTGTCTCCTAGCTCCATAATTACCAAATGTATTTATTCTTCCACAATGCTGCTAATCTCTGCTAGTGATTTATATTTCCTTGAACATAACAAATCCCTATTTGCATAAAAGGTTTATACACTTCAACAGGTTCAGCTGCCAGCTGCAGAGGTTTAAGTATATGCTGTTGATGGAGAATGTGGTACCTGCAACAGCTGTGGTAAGCAGTCCAACAATCCTGCCAGCAGCTTCAAGCAGGAGTAGCAGCAATTTTAAGGTAGCTAGGACCCAGGTTGTATAGTGCTTTGTCAGTTAATGTCAGCACTTTGAATTGTGTCCAATAGCTGATTGGAAGCCAATGGAGCTTCTTTAATAGGGGTGTAACGTGATATCTGTAACCAGCCCCAGTAAGCATTGTGACTGCCGCATTTTGGACCTGTTGAGGCTTCCTGACATTTTTCATTGGAAGTCCCACATAGAGCACATTACAGTAGTCTAGCCAGGACATCACTAGGATATGTGTCACCATGGCCAGGGCTGGTTTCCCAAGAATAGGTGTAACTTGCATACTAGCCTTAATTGGGCAAATGCACTCCTGGCCACAGCCGTGACCTGGGCATCTAAGCTCAAGGATAAGTCCAAGAGAATCCCGAAGCTGCGCACCTCTTTTTCCTATTGGAGGGTGATCCCATCCAGTACAGGTTGCATCCCCTTTCCTTGTTCTCCTTTTGGGCTGCTGCTGTGGGGTATGATATGAAATGTGAGAGCCCAGATGGTATT
Organism: Phrynocephalus guinanensis; assembly: GCA_037367245.1. NCBI lineage: Eukaryota > Metazoa > Chordata > Lepidosauria > Squamata > Agamidae > Phrynocephalus > Phrynocephalus guinanensis. The sequence continues at coordinate 6,911,420 of CM074740.1, forward strand.
TGGAATCGGAGGAATGCAATCAACCAATCCCTTACCTTGCTCTAGGGTTGCACGGGGCTGAACTCCAACAAGGAAGAAGCCTCTGACATAATCTTTATTTCTCTCTGGCACTGGCCAATCTGACAGGGAGGTGGAATGATGCATTTCCCTGCACAGCTCCTGACTGGCCAGTGCCAGGGATAAGGAAAGATGACGTCGGAGGTTTCTTCTTCATTGGAGTTTAACCCCTCACGATCCCAGCGCAGGGTAGGGGATTGGTTGATTGCATTCCTCTGGAACCAAACGCCACTTGGGCCCCTATGTTTCATTTCAGAAGGTGACTACTTCCAAAATGAAAAGCCCATCTCTAATGGAGTTATGGTCTTCCCACAGGTTTTGCACCCTTATGCACCCTTTGCCTCAGCCTTAGGCTCTGGCCCATTGCCTTTGGTTATGTTGCTTGGTCACAGCTTTGCATTTTGGACTGCCAAGTTCACTGTTGGTTTCAATTGAGGAATGAATCTTGACCTTGGAGTTCAGGCAGTTCTGGATTGGAGAGGATGGTGCAGACTGTTATGGGGCAGGTTTATGGACGTCGTCACCCAAGGAGGCAGAGAGTTGCCTTTTGAAATCTTTGGCTGCTTTCACACGACCCCTAAAATCCACTGGCAACTTAAATGCAGATCCCCCCAACATGGTTTTTGTCCTCGTTCCTGTGTCCCCACCTCCTGTACTCTTGATTTTATTGCTTCTGTCTGAAGTGAGGGGAGGGAGAAACAAAATGCAGGCTCACCTCTGCCTGCCATGGCAGCAGCTAATTGTTCCAGTACAGGAAGCCTGTTAGGATTCCTGTCTGTTAAAAGGGGGGGGGGACCCAACAAAAACAAACAAAAAGCAGAGAAGGGCCAGGCATGCAATGATTTAAAACAGCAACAAGGAACAGCAACAAGGATTTTACCTCCTTGAGACCAGGTACTTATAAAATGCACTGGGGCGCCCTTAAGTGGGTGTGGTCATACTTTTTTAAAAAAAAGTCTGCTGCTGGTGGGAAAACAATTTTATTCTCCATGTCTGCGAACATTTTGCATCAGATTTTAGGGGTCGTGTGAAAGCAGCCTTAGTTGTTCACCTGGGTGGGAATGACTTAGCTCGAGTGATGGGCAAATCCCTTATTCAACTGGTGATTGTGGACCTGTGTGCCCTAGTTGGTCATTGCTCGAATCTGGCGATTCTGTAGCCAGTTATCCTACAAAGATGAGTTTGGAGTGCAGACTTCAACCCCAGGCTTACGGAGAGGGCACGGAAAGAAGTGAACCATGAGGTTGCAAAAACTATGGTGTCTGTTCTGCGATCTGTGATAGTGCATCCTGAGATCTGGGTGGAGTGCATCAAAATTTATTCGAGTGATGGTGTACACCTGTCAAATTTGGGCCTTAATATCCTTCTGACATACATGTTGGCCTGTGGAGGGGGGCATGGGAAATATTGTGTAACCCCAGTGACAAGGTAGCTAGTCGCGGAAGGCAGGAGTTGATAGGTGAGTTGACGGACACATGAGAACAGAATAAGCCTGCCCACCTCACAGCATTAATGGCCAGGAGGGCTCTGCACTGGATGGGAAAGAAGGCAGGGGACCCATGGGCAACAATCATCTAGAGACAGAAGCCTCAGGTGGCTGTGGCCTTGAGGGGATTTCCAGAGGTGATGTGATCTCACCTGTTTGTCCAGACTAGGGCTTGGATGGTCACAGACATATCATGCTTCTGCTCTACTGAAGGTCCCCTTTTAAAGAGATGTTTATGTTGATGTGTTTAATAAAACACACCTCTTGTGTCTCACCTCATTACTCCAGGCTGGTTGGGCAATGCTTATTATGTGTGCTGTGAAGACCCTACACTATACAGGAAATGTAGATATACTGTATTTAGAAACCTATTCTGCTGAAATTTATAATTATGTAGTTTCAGACACATACCGTATTTATTTATGAACACATATGTAAAGCACACCAGTATTCTGAACATGAGTATCCCCTGTGCATATCTCCAAAGGTGAATTATAATGTAAGCTTTTGTGGAGGAATCCCACTTCTCCAGGCTAAACACCACCACCAATTCCTGCATCATTTAGAAAAACTGTAGACCAGTCACGTGGGTTCTTCACATTAGCCAGGAGGGACTACAAACTGAAGAAGCATCTACTTATGATCTCCAGGTAAAAAAATATTAATTTGACTTTCTCTGGGCACAGTGGCTGCTTCTGCCTATCCTGCACTAAACATGCCTTCACGCTTTCAAACTGGACAATGGTGGAGGTGTCAGAAAAGCAGTTACTTTTGTGTTTCTTAGTTCATTACTAATTCATTTTCAAGGATGGATATGTAAATAAAGATAGTAAAGTAATATGGATTTTGTGAACACCAATTTAGCGTTAAGATTAAGATCAATGAAATCAAAGGACAGTTGCAATCCAATATGAATGTGGGCAGCTTACCATGAATAAGATTGAAGCAAAATTCACTAGATACCCAGGAGTACGGTCTTTCCATGTCAGCTTCTCCTTTTCCTCCTGGTATAAGACATAATGAGGAAAATGTGGATTATAACAGTATAGTGTTAAATAAAGAAGGAGCTTTTGAATTTATTTTGTTTAAAAATAGAATCTATCATAACAGACTCATACATGTAAATCTATGAATCTTTGTAAAAGAAATGAGCATAGCACAACATTTTATTATCTTGTAGTGTAATTTATACTGTGGACACAAATTTGTTTTTAGGACAGATTATTTTTGAACAGAGTGAATCCCAATTGGCATAGATGTCAAACAAAGGTCATCTTGTTTCCCTATACAATATATTCAAATTCTATATATAACATATCATATTGAAAGCTAAATTAGATTCAGATGAAGCAATTTGGAAAATTGGTAGAAGATACATCAATAGTCTAAAATATGCAGCTCACACCATGTTACTAGGAGAAAAAAAGTAATGATTTGAAATGGCAGTTAGTTAAAGAAGATGGTAAAAGAAAGTTGAAAAACAGGATTACAGTCAAATAGTCAAAGAAAACTAATGACTGTCACTGCAGAATAACTGTATATCTTTAATGTAGGCAATGATGCTAATAAAAGAGAGCCCATGAAAAAGAGGAAGAATTAACATGAAACAAATTTACAAAATTTACAAAATGATTTTATAAAATTCAGTATAAGGTGATGCATCTTGTTGGGTTCTGTTATTATAATATATGGCAACCAATTCCATTTTCAATAAATGATTCTCTTGACATTTTTATTCACTATCATTGATTCAATTTGTGTACATCATTATTACATCCTCCTGAAAACCTAGGGCGCTTTTACACGATCCCTAAGATCCGCTGGTCACTTAAATTTGGACCAGAGATCTTAGGGGTTTGTCGCTCTTCGTGTGTCCCCACCCCTCTGCACTTCCTGGCTGCTGGCTGCCTGAGGGGAGGGAGAAAAAAAGGGACAAAAGAATGCAGGCTTACCTCCGGTGCCAGTGGACGCCGCCCCGTCATTGTGATTCCTTCTCTTAAAGGGGCGGGAGGCAAAAAACAACAACAAAAAGAAGCGAGGAGAGCCCGGCACATCCGCATCAAGATTTTTCACCCTTGGAGAGCAGGTACATGAAAAGTGCGCTGGGATGCGCTTAGGTGGGCGTGGTCACACTTAATTTTCAGTAAACTCCGGAGCTGGTGGGTAAACAATTTTAAGCTCCGGAGCTGGGATCCATTTGCGGCGGAGTTTAGGGGTCATGTAAAAAGGCCCCTAGTCAGCTAAACTCTTAAGGAATAGTTTGCCCAGATATAACCATAGTCTGCTCTGCATGACAATACTAACAAATGAGCTATTATTTCAACGTGTTTGGCAAAAACCTGTAGTATGATAAAACAGCAAAAGAGCTACTACAACGGAATATGAGGGCTATTTTGTCCTGTGACTTGGTTGAGTTCATTTATTATACCAGTGCAGAAATGTATTTTCAGACACAGCCAGAATACATGGAATGTATCGGCTTTAGGTAGTGGGTCTCTGGCAACTACTGCATGGATATTATTAATAATTAATTAATTACTGTAATTCTTATAAACATGTTTGCAGAGAAGCATTCCCAAGAGAGTTCATAAAATAAACATTAAAAACAAAACATAATGTACAGCCACTCAAAACACCATAACACACTTAATTGCCTTTAAAGGATTATCTTCATGGCTAATTTAAGAAGCCAGAAAAGACGGGATAAATATAAGAAATCACAAATATTACCTGATCAAAAATTGTAGGCCTTTCTGTCTTTCTATGTATGTATCTTCACTGCTCTGCAAAATGCCCAAAACTACTAGATTGAGAGAGTGGCCAATACACCACCACCTGTTCATTTTTCCAGTCAGCAGTGCTGCCTTGGGTGCCAGAGTCTTGAAGTGTTATTGCTCAAGAAATCACTCCAGGATTGATTGGGACTCCAAATATTAGTAATTATCATTATGGATATTCAAAACAATCAAACTCTGATATATTCAGAACTATGTGAACACAGCATTATTTTGTGAGATCTGAATATTTCTCAATCTGAAATCACATCCCCATTTTTTCAAGTATATTCAGTTTTCCTGTATTGTAATACAGGTTCCTCCTACAAAACTACTGTGGAAAATATATTTACATGAGCAGATAAATGAACCATTAAGTGTTGCTATGATATGTCAACATATCATTTCAATTTGAGCAATACAAATTGTATAGTAAATTTGCCAGCTGGCTTTTTCCCCATTAGACAAAGATTGTGGGTTAGAACATTGTATTTTATCTGAAGTAATTAAAATGAATTTATAATATTAAAAGTGATGCTGTCAGCCTTGTACCTGTTTATTGCCCAAAGTACCTCCTTTTACAAGTACAAAGTATACCAAAGAGAATGATGTTTTATTGACTTTGGGGGAAACAAAAATGAATGGAATCAAATTAAATTTTGCCTTTCATTTTAAAATTAATTTATTTTATAGACTTCTCAACATACATATCAACCTATCTTAATTAAGTGTACCTATCTCAAATTTATTTTTCTCCATTCACCTTTATTTAATTATGTTTGCATTTCATTTTGATTGCAGAAATAATGGAGTCAATAAATTAATAGCTCTGTGAGACAAAGCCCATTATGAAAGGTTTATTTGACCTTGATAAATCAAACAGTACTATTGCAAATAACGGCATGTACTTTTCCCACATGAAATCTTAAGGACAGAGGTGGCCAACATCTGAGTTTCTGGGACACCCCCCCAACCTGCCCTCCATTCTATTCTTGACTTTTCAAGCTCCAGGGACATCTGCAGGAAATGGATTATCTCAATCATTACAAATAGGCTTCAATTCTGATTATTAACAAGAGATAATTGGGGTCCCTTTGATAGATAATCAAGGCTTGGAACTGGATTTCTCAGCAGCATTCAGTACCAAAAATGCCCTCACCAGACCTTGTATGCTTTGACTGATTAATGCCCTCACAAGTGACTACTAGCGAGGATAGCGACATATCAGAAGCAATACACCCCAAGGAATCCGTTCACTGGATAAGGATCCACAAAGGTTGCATATGTGGGAAAACTCTAGGAAGAAAACCAGTTGCGTGAAAGGGCGATCCTGCACTCATATTCTCCTAATGAGCTTTGCACAGGCAATTGTATGATCAGAATTCTGAATTACATAGGCTTTTGGTCTAGTCTAGTATAACAGGGTGTCAAAAAAGGTCATAGGATTGCCAACTTTGGGCACTTTATTTTTAAAATGATGGCATTTGGGTAGGCCTTGACATACAGTTTACAGATGGGCACGACCAGAAAAAATGACGTCTCAATTCTTTGTTTCTCGGAACGGTTCCGTTTCGTTCCGTTTCCGTTTGTCACGAATTTTTTCAAAAATTTGTCATTTCGACATTTTGTTCACTGTTTGTTGTTTCTACCGCGATTTAGCGTGATTTGACTTCCCAGAGCATGGGGGTGCCCCGCAATGACCCAGAGCAGGCGGACAACACTTTAAACTGGGTGATGAATAATATATTTAATATATATATCATAGCATAAGACTGCATCCTATGCAATAATGGAAACAAAGTGGGCAGAATGCAATATTCTTTTTTTCTCTTGGTCAACGCTGACTGAACCGGCCACCCTACTTGGTCTGGCTGCCTGTTATACTTTTTGTTTGTTTGTTTTGAAGCCTTTATCCATCCCATTTCCCCTCCACCTCTCAGAGGCAGCAGGAGACACAGTATTCCGTTCCTCCCCCAAATCTGGATGAGGGTCTACTCCTCTCAATGTCCCCTCCCCATGACACTCCTTGTAAAGCCAAGCAAATGCCACCCTGGTCAACTAGCGGTCAGAGATTCAGTCTGGTAGAGGCATGAGAGATGCTTCCCCCCCCACTAATCCTGTTGAGTGCCCCTCCTCTCACTTTCTCCCCCAATCCCCTATACAGTTCCCCTCAACCTCTTAGGGAATCATCGCCAGCTGGAGTATCCCAAGGAGCTGACTGGCAGAATCCCCAAGGATCAAATTCAGGAGCCAATGGACGCCCTCCAGAAAACCCTGGAGGTCAGTCCACCACTCTTTGTGCGGGCAGCTGTGTTTGATTTCCTCCAAACAGGGCTCAGTGGCCACGTTCTCCCCCAAAGCAGGAGACCGAGTTCTGCCAAGGAGGCAGAGTCCACGCAGGGAAGCCACAAAGCCAGAGTGCCAGGGAAGGGATTGTTTCTGCTGCCTTTGGAGGCTGGAGTGACTTTCCAACCCTCCTTGTAGGATAGGGTAGGGAACAGCCTGGTGCCTCCTTGTCCTTGGGATTTCCTGCCTGTTCGAGGCCGGAGTACTGAGAGGATTGGGAGGTAGATTACAAGGTTGAACCAGCTGCAACCTATGCTTCTTCTTCTTCTTCTTGGGAACAGCCTGGAGACCAGGCCAGAGTTTTGCCTACCCAGGAGACCGGGTTCTGCCAACCCAGTGGAGAGACACAGTCCACGCAGGGAAGCCACGTAGCCAGAGCGCCAGAGAACTTGAGGGAGGGATTGTTTCAGCCACCTACTTTGGAGGCCACTAGGCCACAGCTTTGCCAACCCAGTGGAGGAGACAGAGTCCACGCAGGAAAGCCACGAAGCCAGAGTGCCAGGGAACTTGAGGGAGGGATTGTTTCAGCCGCCTACTTTGGAGGCCACAAGGCCAGAGTTCTGCCTACCCAGTGGAGGAGACACAGTCCATGCAGGGAAGCCACGAAGCCAGAGCGCCAAGGACGTTTAGGGAGGGATTGTTTCAGCGGCCTACTTTGGAGGCCACTAGGCCATAGTTTTGCCTACCCAGTGGAGGAGACACAGTCAACACAGGAACGCCATGAAGCCAGAGCGCCAGGGAATTTTTCTTGCAGAGCGATTGTTTCAGCCGCCTACTTTGGAGGCCAGAGTTCTGCCAACTCAGGAGACCCAGTTCCACCAACCCAGTGGAGACACAGTCCACGCACGGAGCAAAGCCACAAAGCCAGAGCACCAGGGAAGTTTAGGGAGGGGTTGTTTCATCCGCCAACTTTGGAGGCCACAGTTTTGCCTACCCAGGAGACCAGTTCCACCAACCAAGGGGAGACACAGTCCACGTACGCAGCAAAGCCACGAAGCCAGAGCGCCAGGGGCATGGAAGTTCACTGGGCCGTAGTCTGTCAACCAGCAAGACTTAGTCCTACACAGTACCAGTGCTGTGAGTCTAGATGTCCTCTACTTCCTGCTGAACAGTAATGCAAAGGTGGCTCACGCAGGAGACCGAGTTTCTCCATCCCAGAGGAGACACAGCCAGGCCAGAGTTTTGCCTACTCAGGAGACAGAGTTCCACCACCAACCCAGTGGAGACACAGTCCACGCAGGAAAGCCACAAAGCCAGAGTGCCAGGGAACTTTAGGGAGGGATTCTTTCAGCCACCTACTTTGCAGGCCACAGTTTTGCATATCCAGGAGACAGAGTTCTGCCTACCCAGTGGAGGAGACACAGTCCATGCAGGAAAGCTACGAAGCCAGAGCGCCAGGGAATTTTTCTTGGGGAGCGATTGTTTCATCCGCCTACTTTGGAGGCCAGAGGTCTGCCTACCCTGGAGACACAGTTCCACCAACCCAGTGGAGACACAGTCCACGCATGCAGCACAGCCACGAAGCCAGAGTTCCAGGGAACTTAAGGGAGGGATTCTTTCAGCCACCTACTTTGAAGGCCGGTACCCAGAAGACAAGAGTTCCGCCAACCCAGGAAGGGATGGTTTCTTTCAGCCTTTTGGAGCCCAGAGTGACTTACCCCACCTTCTTTGGAGGATAGTGTACATGGGCCAGCTGCTTATCTGGCAGGAAAATGCTGCTGCAGTGGATGCCATGGGGTGCCAACCTGTATGACTGCCATGATGCAAACTTTTGTAGGCCAGAGTTTAGCCTACCCAGGAGACTGAGTTCCGCCCAGGAGGCAGAGTCTGCGCAGGGAAGCCACAAAGCCAGAGTGCCAGGGAAGGGATTGTTTCTGCCGCCTTTGGAGGCTGGAGTGACTTTCGAACCCTCCTTATTTGTATGATAGGGTAGGGAACACCCTGGTGCCTCCTTGTCCTCGGGATTTCCTGCCTCTTCGAGGCCGGAGTACTGAGAAGATTGGGAGGTGGATTATAAGGGGCAGCAACATGTGCTGCTGCTGCTGCTGCTGCTTGGGAACAGCCTGGAGGCCAGGCTAGAGATTTGCCTACCCAGGAGACCGGGTTCCGCCAACCTTTTCTTGGGGAGGGATTGTTTCAGCCGCCTACGGCCACTAGGCCAGAGTTTTGCCTACCCAGTGGAGACATAGTCCACGCATGCAGCAAAGACACGAAGCCAGAGTGCCAGGGAACTTGAGGGAGGGATTGTTTCAGCCGCCTACGGCCACTAGGCCAGAGTTCTGCCAACCCAGTGGAGAGACACAGTCCATGCAGGGAAGCCACAAAGCCAGAGCGCCAGGGAACTTGAGGGACAGATTGTTTCAGCCGCCTACTTTGGAGGCCACTAGGCCACAGTTTTGCCAACCCAGTGGAGGAGACACAGTCCACGCAGGGAAGCCACGAAGCCAGAGCGCCAGGGAATTTTTCTTGGGGAGCAATTGTTTCAGCTGCCTACTTTGGAGGCCACTAGGCCATAGTGTTGCCAACTCAGTGGAGAAGACACAGTCCATGCAGGAAAGCCACGAAGCCAGAGCACCATGGAATTTTTCTTGGGGAGCGATTGTTTCAGCTGCCTACTTTGGAGGGCACTAGGCCATAGTGTTGCCAACCCAGTGGAGGAGACACAGTCCACTCAGGAAAGCCACGAAGCCAGAGCTCCATTTTTCTTGGGGAGGGATTGTTTCAGCCACCTACTTTGAAGGCCAATTTTGCCTACCTAGGACAGGAGACAAGAGTTCCACCAACCCAGTGGAGACACAGTCCATGCACGCAGCAAAGCCATGAAGCCAGAGCGCCAGGGAACTTGGAGGGATTCTTTCAGCCACCTACTTTGGAGGCCACAGTTTTGCCTACCCAGGAGACAAGACAAGAATTCCGCCAACCCAGGAAGGGATGGTTTCTTTCAGCCTTTTGGAGCCCAGAGTGACTTACCCCACCTTTTTTGGAGGATAGGGTGTACATGGGCCAACTGCTTATCTGGCAGGAAAACGCTGCTGCAGCGGATGCCATGGGGTGCCAACCTGTATGACTGCCATGATGCAAACTTTTGTAGGCCAGAGTTTAGCCTACCCAGGAGACTGAGTTCCGCCCAGGAGGCAGAGTCTGCGCAGGGAAGCCACAAAGCCAGAGTACAAGGGAAGGAATCTTTCAGCCACCTACTTTGGAGGCCACAGTTTTGCTTGCCCAGGAGACCCAGTTCCACCAACCCAGTGGAGACACAGTCCACGCACGCAGCAAAGCCACGAAGCCAGAGTGCAAGGGAAATTGAGGGAGGGATTCTTTCAGCTGCCTACTTTGGAGGCCACCAGGCCAGAGTTTTGCCTACCCAGTGGAGACACAGTCCACGCAGGAAAGCCATGAAGCCAGAGCGCCAGGGAATTTTTCTTGGGGAAGGAATCTTTCAGCCACCAACTTTTGAGGCCAGAGTTTTGCCTACCCTGGAGACCCAGTTCCACCAACCCAGTGGAGACACAGTCCACGCAGGAAAGCCACGAAGCCAGAGTGCCAGGGAATTTTTCTTGGGGAAGGAATCTTTCAGCCACCTACTTTGGAGGCCAGAGTTCTGCCTACCCTGGAGACACAGTTCCACCAACCCAGTGGAGACACAGTCCACGCACGCAGCAAAGCCACAAAGCCAGAGCGCAAGGGAAATGGAGGGAGGGATTCTTTCAGCTGCCTACTTTGGAGGCCACCAGGCCAGAGTTTTGCCTACCCAGTGGAGACACAGTCCACGCAGGAAAGCCATGAAGCCAGAGCGCCAGGGAATTTTTCTTGGGGAAGGAATCTTTCAGCCACCTACTTTTGAGGCCAGAGTTTTGCCTACCTTGGAGACCCAATTCCACCAACCCAGTGGAGACACAGTCCACGCACACAGCAAAGCCACGAAGCCAGAGCACAAGGGGCAGGGAAGTTCTCTTTGCCGTGGTCTGTCAACAAGCAAATTTAGTCCTACACACACAGTACCAGTGCTGTGAGTCTAGATGTCCTCTACCTCCTGCTGAATAGCAATGCAAAGGTGGCTCATGCAGGAGACCGAGTTTCTCCATACCAGATGAGAAACAGTCCATGCAGGGAAGCCAGAGGGTCAGGAAATTAAAATCCTATCCTCCTCATAGAGGATAGGGTACTTGAAATAGAAATAGAAATGGAAATAGAAATACAAATAGAAAGATAAATAGAAATAGGGTAATAGAAAGAGAAATAGAATTTTGGAGGATACTAGGGTACTATAGGATAGATAGGGTAATAGAGGATAGGCTACTACTTAAGGCTGCTAAATCTGGCAGGGGCAAGCTGCTGCACAGCTGCCATGGGGTGACAAGCTGAATCAGTAACCCACAGTACTTTCGGCCCACCATTTTGTACCACCCAAGTGAAGCCAGGCAAGAGTTTTGCCTACTCAGGAGACCGAGTTCCACCACCAACCCAGTGGAGGAGACACAGTCCATGCAGGAAAGCCAGAGTGTCAGGGAATTACTTTCCTATCCTCCTCATAGAGGATATGGTACTGGAAATAGAAATAGAAATGGAAATAGAAATACAAATAGAAAGATAAATAGGAGGGTACTAGAAAGAGAAAGAGAAATTTGGTGGATACTAGGGTACTATAGGATAGATAGGGCACTAGAGGATAAGGTACTACTTGAGGCTGCTGAATCCGGCAGGGGCAAGCTGCTGCAGCGGATGCCATGGTGTGCCAAACTGTGTTAATGGCATGATGCCCCCTTTTGGAGGCCATAGTTTAGCCTACCCAGGAGAACGGGTTCCGCCAACCCAGGAGAAAGAGTCCATGCCGGGAAGCCACGAAGCTGGAGTGCAAGGAAAGTTTTCTAGGGAGGGATTTTTTCTGCCACATTTGGAAGCCGGAGTGCTAGCAAGAAGGAATCTCCCCTCCTTGTTCAAGGGATTTCCAAACCTGGACTGTAACTGGTGGGAGTGACTTTTCCCCAGCCCCCCATGTTGGAGGACAGAGTCCCCCAATTCCAAATAGTTGGTGTCCCTATTAAAGTTGGTCTCCTCAAGTGATTTGCTGCCTCTTACCGCCCAGAGGCAATGGAGGTGGGGGCAGACGAGGTTGCTGCCTCGGCAAGTCAAGTAGACTGGCCGACAGGACGCCTATCGGCTAGGATGCTTAACTTGAACCACTGAGCCGCTGATAGGCTGAAGGAGAAGCACCTGGAAGGCCTCCTCCAAGCCGTGGAGTCCCGGGAGCCTGACAGGCAGGCAGGTAGACAGAGGGGTGGGCAGGCAGCCAGGCAGGCAGGGAAGCAGGAAGTCTTGCTTGCAGGTAGGAAGGCAGGCTTGCAGGGTACCCACCCAGGCTAGGGAAGGCACAAAGCCAAAGTGCCAGAAGGGAGGATTGTTTCTGCCTTGGGAGGCAGAGTTTCTCCATCCAAGGAGACCGAGTATCATCAACCCAGGACACAGAGTGGATGCAGGAGAACACAGGACACAGAGTGGATGCAGGAGAACAGGGCTATTTCTTTAAGGAATGGAATGTTTCAGCCGCCTACTTTGGAGGCCACTAGGCCAGAGTTTTGCCTACCCAGTAGAGACACAGTCCACGCAGGAAAGCCAGAGGGCCAGGAAATTACTTTCCTATCCTCCTCATTTAGAGGATAGGGTCCTAGTAATAGAAATACAAGTAAAAATAGAAATAGAAATAGAAATACAAATAGGGTTAGGGTAATAGCAATAGAAATAGAAATGGAGAGGACAGGTTAGGATAGGATAGGGTAATAGAGGATAGGGTACTAGGGAACAGCGTGAATAATAATGTTGTGTTGTTGCTGGCAGCCAGACGCAACCTTGAAAGAAAATAATGATTTCTGTCAATCCCTGGTTAGTTCCAGGTAGTTGATGTTCCTGATAAAGCTGGCCAACCTTGGCCATTCATTCCGTCAGCCCGGAGTGGAGACAGAGTGGATGCATGCAGGGAGGGTGGAGTGCAAGGAAGGATTCTCCCCTCCTAATGTCCTAGGGATTTTCGGCCTGGTAGAGGCAGGAGTGAGTTTACACCCCAGGAGACCGAGTTTCGTCAACCCAGGAGACAGGGTGGATGCTGGAGAACAGGGCTATTTCTTTAAGGCTGTAAGGAGAGCTAGGCCCCTGCTAATCAGACTTTGAGGTAGGTTGTTGTAAAGTGCATCTCGACCACTTTGTAAGCAGAGTGGCTCCAAAACCCCAGGGAAGAGAGGAACGCATTGAGAAAGGCAGGTATTAGCGTGTACTACACTCAGACCAGCCATGGTCAATGGGGAAATATTGGGCCTACACTGACCCTAGAAAAAAAATCTTCCTGGGCTGCTATAAAGACCAGGGAAGCCCTATAAAAACTGGGCTAAGTATGTAGCCCTTATTAGATCCATGCATGCAGCGGAATTACAGGCAGTCAGGCAGACAAGGGTGGAAGGCAGGCAGGCAGGTGAAGCATTCAGGCATTCAGGCAGGCAGTCATACAGACAGAGCAGACAGCCAAGCATAACTGCGTTGCGCTGGTGCGGAATGTTAGGATGGGAGTCATACAGGCATTGGTTCGATGGGGTTTGGGAGGGTTAGGGGAAGTTGCACGGCTGCAACCCCAACAGTGATATCTGGTTCAAAATTATAAACATGTATTGGTCCTCCCTGGTTTGGAGCCAGGCAAGGGCTAGAAAAATTGGGCCTACAGATTCAGACTCCCTTCAAATGACACATTGACTGGTCCTCCCTGGTTTGGAGCCAGGGAAGGGCTAGAAAAATTGGGCCTACAGATTCAGACTCCCTTCAAATGACACATTGAGTGGTCCTCCCTGGTTTGGAGCCAGGCAAGGGCTAGAAAAATTAGCCATGGGCAGTAATCTAATCTAACCCTTCAAATTGAGTGGGAATGCAGGAAGGCAGGCAGGCAGGCAGGCAGGAAGTCAGGCAGGCTGGCAGGCACAGAGCCAGGCAGGCAGGTAGGCTGGCAGGCAGGCAGGCAGGCTGGCAGGAAGTCGGGCTTGCAGGGAGGAAGCCAAGCTGGGAGGCAGGCATAATTGCAGGCAGGCATAAGTGTTGCTATGGTAGTGCATGTTAGAGCAAGGGAGGCCTGATTGGAATGAACTGGTGAAAGAACGACTGTGGACCTAGGTCTTGGAGTGTTGGGGTAATCCCAACGTGGAAAGGTTGAAGTGGATGAAAGTCAACCTTTCACCAGTCTCCGGGTCCAGACGAGAGCGGCGCGGCCTCAGGACATCTCCCATGTGGGAAAGACATGCTCACTCTGGACCCTGGTGGGTGGGATGGACAAGAGGTCCAACACCAGAGTCGAAAGAGCGGGCCAGATGTCTGCCTTTCTGGCCCAGTAGTGGAGTGGGTCCTAGGTGAGGGGTTGGAGGGGCTCGGCCATGTACTCCCTCACCATGGTCCAAGCGGGGTCCAGTTCTTCTTCCTCCCTTGCCTCCACTGAGGAGGAGACTGCCATGGCTAGGGCAGAGGCCAGGTAGTTGGCTGCTGGTACGGAACCTGGTCTCTGGGTGTACCCTCCTGCAGTAGAGGAGGAAGAGGATCCTTGCGAGGATTCCTCTTCTGGATCGCTCTGGCTTCTGTGCACCCTCGGAAATGCCTGGGCCTGATTTGAGGCAACCCTGCGGTCTTGACGGCATAGCTCTGTCTTCCAGGAGTTCAGGTCGGCACTGCTCCCCGCCAGGGAACCCTTGATGTGAGGGTCGCACAGGCAGGCCATCTGGTACACCTTTTCCCTCCTCAGTGGGCTAAGGCGGGTATCCACACCGGTCAACAGCCTGTCTACCAAGGCCCTGCTCTTTGGGAGAAGATCGGCTTCTTCCCGGATACTGGCCTCTAGGCGTTGGCGAAGGGCATGTATCGGGGGAGTACGTGGCCCAGGCTGGTGTTGTAGTTGCTGAGGACGTGGGTGGTCTTCTCAAAAGGCTGCAGGATAACTACCATCTGGGAGAGGGCGAGCCACTCGGTAGCACCAATGTCCAACACCCTTCCCTCAGGCAGGACGGAAGTGTGGGACATGACGTATTCCACCACTTGCCTCTGCTCCACCAGGCGCTTGACCATTTCATAGGTGGAGTTCCACTGGGTGGTCACGTCCTGGATCAGGACGTGCTCTGGTCGGCCCATCTCCACCTGCTTCTCACACATCATCCTGGATGCCTTGACGCTGCATGAGAAGTGCCCGACTATTTTCCTGCACTTGTCCAGCAAGGCCTTGGTCTCCAGGGTCCCCTCACACCAGGAGTCCTTTGGTGCACCCAGCCCAATGGCATCACCCACCACTAGATGCAGTTTGTGTGCTGCGCACACGATGCCCTGGAACCCTGCCCTTTCAACCACGTTGATCATGTTACGTCCTGCATCAGTGACCACGAATCCACGATTGACCTGCCCCTCAGTCCCCAATCCCCACTCTCGCAGTGCTGTCTTGAGGGCCTCAGCAATGTGGATGCCTTTGGCACTGTCCTGCATGCTTTGTGCCTGGAGAAGCACCACCCTGTACCCTCTTGGGGTGCTCCCTTGTGGCTCCCCCTGCAGCTGTTCTTGGGATGCCCTAGTGTCAAGGACCTCCTTGGGTTGCCACCAATGAGCCGTCAGGGAGAGGTATCCGTGGTGCCCACCGGTCCAGAGGTCAGAAGTGAAGTGGATCTTCCTTCCTCTGGCCACCTGCAGCAGGGCCCGGACCATGTCCCTGATGGACTCAAAAAGGGAGGGAATCACCCGCCAGCTGAAGGTACGCTGGGATGGAGGCTCGTACCATGGAGCCACGTGCTTCATCAGGTGCCTGAAGCCCGATGACTCCACAAAGGAGAGGAGCAACCCGTTCATGGCCACCATTTCTCCAACCACGCGAGTGGTGGTCTCCTGTGCCTTGGCC
This sequence comes from Phrynocephalus guinanensis, assembly GCA_037367245.1. Taxonomy (NCBI): domain Eukaryota; kingdom Metazoa; phylum Chordata; class Lepidosauria; order Squamata; family Agamidae; genus Phrynocephalus; species Phrynocephalus guinanensis. The sequence goes on from CM074740.1 coordinate 6,926,985, forward strand.
CTATTACGTTGGCTGGCAAAACTCCCACACAGTGGCACCACTTCCTGCACAGTGGCCTGCCTCTTCCCACTCTCAGTGGAGCTGTCTCTGGAGTCCTCCTTCCCCATGCCTGCTTCCATCCTCTTCCTCCCTGAGGAACCAGGGCCTGACACTGTCCCAGGCAGAGTCCCAGGGTGCCTTCGCATGAGGTGGCTATGCAAGGCACTTGAGGAGAGGTGTTTGTGGTCATTCCCCCTGCGCACGACCACCCCACATTTCTTGCACACCGCAAGCCTCGAGTCTTCACGGCTGTTCTCAAAATGCTCCCAGAGAGAGCCGCGAGGCTTATGGAAAGTACTGACCCCTCTAGTACTGCCTGCCGCTGCTGTGCTGGTGGTGGTGTGGCTTGTACCCTGCTGGGATAATTGACTGCTGCTGTCACTGGTGGTACTCTGGTCCTGGGTGGAAGGAGGTCTGCTCCTTCCATCACTGCCTGAAGCCTGCCTTTCGTCTGTTCCTGCCAACATGTCCTCAGAATCCGGCATATTCAGATGCAAAGAGCCTGTTTCTGATTTCGGGTACTCATCTTTCTCCTGATAAACGGGGTGTGTGTCCATGTCAAAGCATGGTGGCAATGGGGCTCGCATGCAGTCATCCATGCTTCCCTCAGTGACAGAAGATGGTCCGGTTGTGCTGGTTGTGCAGCTGCTGCTTGGAGAGGGAGTGGTACCAGCAATATCACTATCTGCACTGCTTCCTGTGCCTTCCTTCAGAAACGTGGCCCTATTTATTTTAGTGGGGGTCCCCTTTCCCTTCCCTCTGGCTCTGCCAACCCTCCTCATTTTTTTTATTTCTCAAAGATGTAGAAAAGTAGAAATATATTTTCTTATGAAATATATTTTCTTATATTTGTGTTTAGTAAACAAATAAACTTATCCTTTTGGCCCACAAGGTTATTCTCACACTGTGTTCTTTTTGACAAGCTTTCAATGTTGCCCTGCTGGCCCTTGATATAATTTTCTGAATTCTAAATTCAAATTGATCCACTGAAATGGAGTGTGGCTGTGTTCAGTGCACACAACAACACAACAAGTGTAAACAAACAATGAGCTGGAGCAATGAGTAAATATTAATAATATTGTAAGATATATATGTATATTCTGTCCCGTTAGGATCTTCAGAGCAGGTTCTGTTATTGCACCCCAAAATGTGTGTGTGCAAGCAAACTTGTTGGGCTCTCCCTGTAAATGAACTGGAGTGGTGGAATTGTTCAATGAGATATGAGACTAAGAGGTAAGGTAGTGTTGTATTTCCCCCTCCCCCCAAAAAATGAAGCAGCAGCAGCAGCAGCAGCAAATGAATTTGGTTGCCTTATTAATCAGCCCCCCAGTAAAAGAACTTGATTTGTTAGGGGTAGGGTGAATGCCCCCCCCACACACACACAGAGAGAGAGATTAGACTGATGTAAATGTAATAGCTGCCCTGGGCTGGCAGCAGCACCAGCTGCAACTGGGCTTCTGTTCTGGAAGGGTGGCTTGCCAGCCACACCCCAAAAGTTACCCTGAAAAGAGAGTAGGGGTACTAGATGACTCCAAAAAAGATATTGTATTGGGTAAATAAAATATAGTTCAGTTGTACATCAAATGAATTTGAAACTCTCTCTCTTATTTTCTCTCAGGTAGGAAAACATTGAAAAAAACTTGAAACTAAATCCAGAAGAAGTCCCTTTTAATCCATATAATATTAATCAGAAAACTCAGCAGAGAACTTATTGTTGAGTTTTCTGTTCTTGCACCCCAAATTTTGTGTTGGTGTGCAAGCAAATTGAACTTGGAAAAAAGTAGGAAATAAATGGTATATTTTAAAATAAATCCACAGTTAACCCTCCCCCTTTATCCAATAGCAGAAAAATCCTCCTCTCCCTACAAACAGCCAGAGAAGAGAACAAAGAAAAAATAATAACTGCTTCCCTTCGGCAGACAAAGCTTCAGGGAATTAAAACAATAATTTTCTAAATTCAATTCCCTCCCTGCCTGCCCAACTGAAAGCCTAAAGCCTCCACCCAGGCCTCCCTTCTCCAATATTCAAATCGTTTGTCTCAATCGGATCACACCAGCAGCCACAGCCCTCCTCCCTCAACCACATCCACACACCGACTGCGATTTCTGGAAGGTGCCTCGGGTTTTTATACCCTCTGGCACATCCAGAAGTGTCAGTCAAAACCTGGCCATGCCATTGGTGGAATGGAGCAAAAAATTTGTATGGTCCCATCCCATGCGCAGCCCATTAATGGGCAGGTCTAAATAAAATAAAATAAAATAAAATAAAATAAAATAAAATAAAATAAAATCAATGTGACGTTTTATTGTTATAAAAAACCCACTGCCTGCTACTATTAAAATTCAGGCATTAGAATAAATAAATTTCAACATGTTTGTCTTGTGCTTTGGTGTGTTTTTGGACCACTATTTAAAAATAAAAATTGTGGTAGCCATTTTGGATTCCCCACCCCACCCCATGGCATTGACGACGAGGATGACCCCCCCCCAGCCTGATGCAAGCAGCCCAGGACAGGAGAGGAGGGGGGGAAAGGCCAGGGACCCCCCAGAAACCACCCCTCTGGTAGGTGGCAAAGCCTCAGGCAGGCATATTTTTGCCTGCTTTTTTTGGCCGGGAATCAGGTTTTTAAAAACTTTTTAAAACTTTTTTTCTGGGCTTCGCATCACGCGATGCCACAAACGGAAACTAAAAACCCGACCAAATTTTTCTTTTGTCGGTTTGGGTTCGAGCAGGGCTGGCTTAATTACCGTTACCGTTTCTGTTACATAACGGAACCGAAAAAACGGAAACGGAAACGGAAATTTCGCTGTTCCGTGCCCATGTCTAATACAGTTCACTGAAACTGGAAGTAAGGATGAAGGTCAAACTAGTGAGCCTCGTGGCGCAGTGGTTAAATGCCTGTACTGCAGGTAAAACTGTGCTCACGACCTGGGTTCAATCCCCGGTAGCAGGCTCAAGGTTCACTCAGCCTTCCATCCTTCCGAGGTCGGTAAAATGAGTACCCAGCTTGCTGGGGGGGCAATGTGTAGCCTGCACACTGTAATCAAAAATTGTAAACCGCCCAGAGACTACTTGTAGTGGTATGGGGCGGTATATAAGCAGAACTAAGCAGAACACTAAATGAATTTTGGTGGGTTCTAAAGTAGAATCATGTGGATTATTATGGAACTGAGGATAGAGCCCAGCAAAAAAGCCCCCCATAAGATATATAGATTATGAAAAGTCCAAAAAGGTGTCAGAAACTCTCTTGCCCTCTTTGTTTTTCAGTAACTGCCCAGAAAAGTAGGCTGACTGCTTTTCTGTGTGGGAATTATACTTTTGACCACCAAAGCTAAAGGGCTTCTCTTGCTAATTGCAACACCAGTGGTAAAGGAAGAAAATTTCTACCGGGAGGAGATGCAATAGAAACCTTACACTCTTTTGCTAACTTCATGAGTGGCTGTTTATGCACCAAGTTTTGCCAATGGCATGGGCCACAGTGACCAGGAACTTTTAGGGCTCGGTCCCACATCCCTTTAAAAGCAGTTTAAATTACCAGATAAACTATGTCTAAAAATGTCGTCCCCACAGCCACCGGGCTTTTTGAAAAAAAAGAAAAAAGAAAACTCGGTAATGCTCCCTTAAGCGAGGTTTCTGTGACTCACCTACGAGGTAAGGAATTTTTTGCCTCGCTTTGAAAATCCAGCTTTTAAGGAGGCAGATGCTGTGGGACCACACAGATTCTCCGGGTTTCTTTTTCTTTCTTCTTTTGGCTGTTCCTGGGGCTGATGGGCTGTTTTTTTTTTAAATTTATTTTCACCTTTGGAGAAACAGGAAGCTCTATCCAGTCCTACAAGCATTAATTTCCCCCTGAGAAGTGGTCCGTTTTTTTTCAAATGCTAGCGCCACCTGCTGGCCAAGGGGGCTGAACTGCACTTTAAAATAAAAAAAAAGCAGCTTTTCACGTGAGAACTCCTGTCCCACATATTAAATCACATGATGGGACGAACAGGAAAAGCTGGACCTTCAGAAGATCAGGGTCGAAACCCAGGTGTGACCACAGCCTTAGTCATTGTGAGGATTGCTAAGCAAAAAATACTGTACCACGAGAAAGGATTCACTGAAGAAATGAATCAGATTTTCTGATGACTTTGGCTGATTCATCAAAATTTGTCAATTTGTATTTGTCATTCATGAAGTTCCCTGATGCATACAAATTGAAGAAGTGTTAGTGATTTTTGCTTCATTAAATAAGTGGTCCATAAAACAGCCCTCAAAGCACCTAGAGAGACCAAATTAGGAGGTATACTCCCTCTAACTTTCCTCTACAATCACTCCAAGTTTGGTGAAGATTGTGTCTCTCCAACCTAATTGCTATAACACACTTTCCTACGGGTCACTTTGTGGGTGAATAGCTCAGATGTCTGAAACCCAATCTTCAGAAACTGAAGAGGGATTATAGAGTTTGTAGAAGCCTCTCTGAAAGTTTGGTAACTCTAGGTACCTGGAGGCACGTTCCTGTGGGGATGCATTTGGGCTCAGAGGTATGAACCCGAATTCTCACTTTCAGGGCTTTTACAGGAGAGTCAGTACATGTTTCCCTTGTGCCTCTAGGTGCCTTGGGATTCGTTTTTATAGCATTTTAAAATGGAGATGAATCAATGTGTCTATCATTGATTTGTGACTTGAAATTCATCAATTTGTCAGCTGTGACACAGCACAAATCATGACATATTACTTTTTTTTAAAAAAACCATCCCCATCTTTAGACAGAACTTTGCACAAGATTTGCAGGCTCCCAAATTAGGAAAGTAATATATAAAGCCTTATGCTTTGCATCTCGGGTTCATTCTGACTGGGTAGTCAATAAAATCCATAACCATTATGAGAATTATCCCGGCTGAATGTGATCTATGTGCTAGGAGCCTGGAAATAACTTTGCAATTTTGATTGGGTGTGCAAAAGATTTTATTTGTGGACTTTGTTACGTATTATATTTAGGAGGGGGAGAACCTTTTGGCACGCCAGATGTTTTGGACCACAACTCCCAGAATTCCAAGCCTGCATTTCCAATCATAAAGGACTGTGGGAATTGTGGTCCAAAACATCTGGAGAGCCAAAGGTTTGCCACCACTGCTTTAGACAGTAAAACTATGCATCTTGCCGAAGGCTGAAAAGTATCCGCAACCAGAAAAACAGTCAACAGGATCATGTACTCACCAACAGATTTTAGATAATTGTGGGCTGGCGGGTATCTGATCTAGTTTTAATTGTTAAAGGCTGCAACATAAATAATGAGAACCATCTGCATATGTTGGGGCTGGGATATCCTCGCTAGAACTTGTGCTACCTATATTCATGAACCTGCAAGTGTCTGGAAGTCCGTTTCCAATGTTGTAAAAACCTTATGTTGGGGGTCAATGAGGGGGATTTTTTTAGGGGCTCTGTGGCTTCTGTCCTAGTGAGCTACATAATGCCCACTACTACACTTTTAAGGGCAAAATCTTGGGTGAATATGAGAAGGATAAAGGTGGCTCCTCATATCTTCTTTTAAATGTCAATATATCGCTTATTTGACTGTAGAAATTAATCAAACTATGACTGGATTGTTTTCCAAAGGAGATGCCTGCCTCTATCTTGGAAAACAGGGTGTGGCCAGCAACATGAGACAACTCACAGCGACGTGCCACACCTCCTGCCTTTGCTGTTTCACTAGATCTACAAAACGTAAAACACACACATACACCCACGGTGAAGAGAAATGTGAGTGGGTGTCCAGAAGTCACGAAAAGACAATGGCTGGCATTCAGCTTGATGTTTTAGAGTTTGTGCTCATCTGCCACAGAGGCAGTGTCCAATTAAGCTATGACACCAGTCATAGATGGCACCCAAATCTTGTGATAAATAGGTTGTACGTTTCCACCTTTGAACTTGCCTGGTATTTAATGAATTAATGCAGCATGAAATTGACTGTAGAATGCTATCAGGGCAGCTTGCATGATATGTTGAAGCACACATTACTTTGTGTTCTGATGAGTAAAAAGCCAAGCCTTCCTCCAGCAGTGCCACTTAATCTGGCCTGTATATCATGAGCGCTGGGTTAATAGCATTCATTTAAATGTCCCTCTTTCATTTTCCTATATCATTATAAGCTAGTGGAATACATAGCCAAGAGGAACAATTAACCCATCAAGGAACCTCTGCGAAGGATCTTAAGCACCTTGCAATATTTTATCCCTGACTTGCCCTTCAAGACTGCAGCATTATGGAACTATGATGTCATCCCCTATCTACAGCAAATGCACATCTGTGGTTATAGTTTGATAACATTTTCATTAATAAAAAAGTGTGCCCTCTGCTTAATGCTTGACACAGGAAAAAAGTGTAACATCAGCAAAATGTTAATAGAGAAGGGACCGTAGTTCTTCAACATCTCCCCACATACTTGCCCATCAATCTGCCTAATTGTCACCTTCTTATCTTCCAAATTAAGAACTTCTTCCTGCAGATTCCTCAGTATATTGAAAGAGGAAGGGTGACAAAATAGAACTGCTAGTACCCTGGTCAGCAATTAGCTGGAGGCATACAACGGAATCCCAGGACACTCCCACAAGGTGGCACTTAGCAATACCATGGCCACACCCTCTTCTAACAAAAAGCATCCATTTGCCTGCAGAGGGTAGCTAGCAGGTGTGTTTGTGCTCTTGGAAGGTGTTTGACCTTGAAGTTGTAACTGATGACCCTCCACTAGCATTTGCTGTTGTTTATTTGTAAGAAGCAGATAAGTAAATAAATACTTATTTCCATTTGGGGAAAAAATGAACATTTTGATGACTATTGTCCGCATCACTACTACAGAGACATGGTTTAATCTTGGAAAAAGGACTGATGAGGATGTAAGTTCTTGAATGTTTGAAAAGTCCTTGTTCATGTGTTGTGTGCAGTCTTGTGAGAACCAACTTATGAAGCCGTTACAAAGAAGCAATTAACTTTAATATTTCCATAATTCAAACCAAAGTTGAATATGGTTAGATTTATATTTTCTGTACTTGCATAGTCTTCAGTTTTGATATAATTAAGCAGCCCAACTGCACATGCCCATTAGTTGCTTTAATGTCCCATTAGTACTGTAATGCACATCTGTGGAATTATTTCCTTTTTAATATATTATTTATTTATTTATTTATTTATTTATTTATTTATTTATTTATTTATTTATTACACTTGTATCCCGCCCATCTTCTGAATCGGAACTCTGGGCAGCTAACAATAAAACAATACAATAAAATACCAAACCACAAAATTACAATAAAAGGAGGGAGGCAATACCCTCCAGCGGGCATGATGCAAGAAAAAAATTTGTTAAAGTCTGTTAAAATTGTTACTCTTTGCAAAGGCAACTACCGTAGTCAGTTTAAAAGTGTGGATATAAAGCATCACAACAAACAACCCTCATAAACAAATACAGTGGTACCTTGTATAAAGGAATTAATTTGTTCCAAATGAAATTCTGTTAAGCAAATTTTTCTTTGTACAAATGTCCCATAGGAATGCATTGAAACTGGATTAATCCCTAATCACAACTATTTTTCTGTTGTATGGATTTGCCTCATAGGTGATTCATTAAGCGAATTTCCCCTATCTCTGGAATTTTTTTCCTTTAAGCAGATGTTCTGTTAAACAAACAGCTTGTTATATGAGGGTCCAATATATTTCTCTTTCTACCCCTGCAGCTGCTGCTTCTAACTATGGCTCCCTAAATTCTACAAACAAATCACATGTGGTAATCAGCGATACTGTGATGCATGGGGAGAAGAAAGACCATATGTCAAATGTCATTTCCCAGAGATGGACTTTAGTGAAACATATAAGTAAAAATTTGAAGCTCCTTCAAAGTTCTTACAATATTAGCATTCAAGGGGTCTAGGGAATGCTAATCAGATTTGTACATGACACAGAATTGGATGGAATAGATAATACCATCATGTAATACAGAAACAAAATTCAAAAGTATCTAGATAGGCTTGAGTGCTGGGCTGAAAACAACAGAATGAAATTCAGCAAGGATAAATGCAAAGTACTGCACCTAGGAAAAAAGAAACCAAATACAGTTACAAGATGGGAGAATACCTGACTCAGAAATAATATGAAAGAGAAGGATTGTGGAATTCTTGTAAATCATAAGTAGACATGTAGCAGTTGCCCTCTATTTGGCACTTCTTAGGTCTCATCTTGTGTACTGTGTCGAGTTCTGGACACCACACTTCAAGAAGGATGATGACAAAGTGGAACAAGTTCAGTGGAGGACAACAAGGCTTATGAGGTGGTTAGAAACAAAGCCCTATGAGTAAAGACTGAAGGAACTGGGCAATTTAGACGTGAGAAAAGAAGACTGAAGGGGGATATGGTAGCGGTTTTCAAATACTTGAAAGGCTGTCATACAGAGGAGGGGCAGGATCTGTTCTTGATCAGCCCAGAGTGCAGGACATGGACTAATGGACTTTGGTTACAGGAAGCCAACTTTCAGTTGAATATCAGGAAAAACTTCCTAACCGTTAGAACAGTACAGCAGTGGAACCAATTACGTCGAGAGGTGGAAAGTGCTCCAACACTGGAGGCAATCAAGAGAAATTTAGACACCCACCTGGCAGATTTTCTATGATTTATATTCCTCCATGGAACAGGGGGTTGGGTTTGATGGCCTTATAGGGCCCTTCCAACTTCATTATTGTATGATTCTATGATAATACATAAACATTTACATTAGTTATTAGTAGAGATGGGCACGACCAGGAAATATGATGTTTCGAGTTGTCGTTTGTCAGGACGGGTCCGTTTCGGGTCGTTTCCGTTTGTCGTGGAAATTTTCAAAAATTTGTCATTTCCGTTTGTCGTTTGTCGTTTGTGTTGGGGTTGGGGTTGGGGTTGGGGTAAGTGGGCTCTTGGAGGCACCTCTCAAGGTGCCTCTGACGTCTGACCCACTAAGAAGGGAAGGGAAGGGAAGGGAAGTGTTTTGCATAGTCGCCGCGTACCATACATTATTATGTTAGGGTTGGGAGGTAAGTGGCAGAGGCACCTCTCTGGGTGCCTCTGACTCACTAAGAAGGAAAGCATACTGGCGTACTGGCGTACAGGTTAGGGGTAGGGGTAGTGGGCTCTGGCTGGGAGGCACCTCTCTGGGTGCCTCTGTGACCCACTAAGAAGGGAAGCGTACTTGCGTATGGATCTGGGTTAGGGTTAGGGTTAGGGTTAGGGTTAGGGTTAGGGTTAGGGTTAGTGGGCTTTTTATGCCCTCTGGCACATCCAGAAGTCTCAGTCAAAACCTGGCCATGCAATTGGTGGAATGGGTCCAAAAATTTGCATGGTCCCATCCCATGGCCAGCCCATCATTGCGCAGGTGTAAAAAAATAAAAATAAAAATAAAATAAAATAAAATCAATCGAGACGTTTTATTGCAAGAAAAACCCACTGCTGCTACTATAAAAAATCAGGCATTTAAAATACCTAATTTTCAAATGTTTCTGTGGTGCTTTGGTGGATTTTTGGACCACGATTTAAAAATAAATATTGCGGTCGCCATTTTGGATCCCCCCACCGCATGGCAAATGGAGACGACGAGGATGCCCCCCCCCAGCCTGGTACCAGCAGCCCAGGTCAGGAGAGGGGGGGAAGGCCGGGGACCCCCCCAGAAACCACCCCTCTCTGATAGGTGCCCTCACTGAGGCAGACATATTTTCGCCTGCTTTTTTGGCCGGGAATCATTGTTTTTTAACTTTTTTTCTGTGCTGCTTGACATCGTGCGATCGCCGCGATGCCATGAACGACAATGAAAAATCAGACCCAATTTTTCTTTTTCGGGTTGGGTTCGAGCTGGAGCGGAGTAATTCTTGTTACCGTTACTCGTTACGTAACAATAACGAGAACCAAAAACGGAAACGAAAATTTCGCTGCTCCGTGCCCATGTCTAGTTATTAGACAAATTGGCAATCTGAGACACAACTGTGATGAATTCTAGGGATGTCTCCACTCGGGTCTCAGCCATCTTCTACAGTTAGCATGGGATGACTATTAGCTATAACATTTCAATTTTTTCGATCTTCTTTTTCCTAGATGAAACTTCCTTACATCCTAACTAATTAGTGATTGAAACTCAGTAGTTGGACTGAGGACACATGCATATGTACACACACACACACACACACACACACACACAGAGAGAGAGAGAGAGAGAGAGAGAGAGAGAGAGAGAGAGAGAGAGAGAGAGAGAGAGAGAGAGAGAGAGAAGTTAATTCCATTTTACAACACTACAGCAAAGAATCCTAAACACCATATAATGAAGGACAGTTTTGTTCCTCCACACCCACAAATACACATTTAGCTGAAGTTGTGTCTTAGTCAATGCAGAATCATATCTGCCAGTGATGGACATGCATGTTACATGCAGCTTCATGGTGTCCCAGTAGATGTAGAACAATTTCCTCCTTTCCTTTTCAGGACTCAGAGATGAACGTGTGCTTTCATTCCAGTAGTAAGACTTAAGATGTTACTCCCTAGGATTTGTCGCTGTTAGGACAAAAGTTAGCATGCTCTTCTACACAATCACTCGGGTAATATTTAGGCCCAGTACTCTAGCTTAATTGATTTTGTTAAAATTGTGTGATATATAGAACTGGGAGACAGAAACAACACTCTGGCCTCTATAATGTTTCCTAGAGCACATATATAGTGCAACTTTTCAGGGAACCTTACAGACTTTTTAATTCATATCAAAAGGAAAATGCATTAGGCAATTGTTCAGTATCTGGAAACGGAACAAAGAGTATGTGCAATTTTAGAAGAATTCCATGCATTCAAGGACAAACTCCTTTAAAATCATTTGTGTGTAAAAATATCATCTTTAATGTGTAAAAGCTTACTGAGATGAATAGGACTGCTCAAAGTAAAAAATAAAATGACTCCCCCCCCCACTAATTTGATAGTTGTTTTAAGTCACTTCATTTACTAAATGGATAACCTCAAATCCCATAGAGCTTTTCCAACTCATGTTTCCAACGTAATTAATTTGGACTGACCTTAACTGACTGTTTTGATGACAGGACAGTGATGCTGGACACAACATTTAATGTTAACAGGCTTTGCTTTCTCATCTGTTAAATGTCTCAAGCAACTTATGGGAGGAAAACTGAAAATGTGGCTTTGATGTCAGATATAGGCATAGGGTATATTTATGTCTTCATATCCTGTGTGAGAGTTTGAACTGAGAGCACTGCATCATGTTGTTGACTGGGAATCAAATGTCTAGAAATAGTTGGAAATTTGCTGGAGTGCTACACTTTTGTCACAAAATAGTAAAGCCAGATAGTCACGAGAGCTATTAGGACTAAATTCCTTTTCTCTGAAAGACTCCTCTGCATGGCCAAAAAGAAAACTCTGCCAAGCGTAGCAATGTGTGCACTTCCAAATATGGCAATCAGTTCAAGTTCCCCACTTTAGATGCAACACCAGTCAAGCTGCACTTAAGTGGAAAAGTCTTTATATCTTCCGGATATCCCCTTCTCAAATGGATACCCCCTTCTCTGGTGCCTCAAAGAACAGATAATAAAACCCTGTCAGTTTTACTTAGGTGCAGACATTACGGAGCTAGTGTGGTCACTGGTGCAATACTATTTCCCCATAGCTGAAGCACACTAAAGCTATGCTTTTTGCAAACATTTTTAGCAGTGCCAAAATGCAAATCTTTTTAAAATATGTATTGGCATCTAAACATAACACAATGTCATCATTTTCAATTGATTTCACTGGTCTTTTATAATATTATGCTGCATTCTATTAAGTCAGTTTATTTATTTATTTATTTATTTATTTATTTATTTATTTATTTATTTATTTATTTATTAACAAGATTTCTTAGCCGCCCCACTACCAAGAGGTCTCTATAGTTTATCCTATATAGTGCTGACATCATTCCTTTAATTGTGGAAACGTATGGTTGATATGCACAAACTGATATGTTAGGAGACGCCTAGACAGGAGGTGGAGGAGCGATTTATAATCTGGTTGCTGTTTAGATCACGACTGGAAGGTACGCCAATCCACTGAAACTGGCAAAAAGGGCATTTAATATCAAGATCAAAGGAGAGGCCATGAAGTAACAAGCAGAGTTGTTCCAGGTGGTTCACAGGCTGAATACTTTCAGTCAATTAGGGCCTCACTCTGATTTTCCAGTAATCAGTTCACAGCCTTCTTTAGATCAAAAATTGAGGCCATCCATACTGACCTTAACTTCATCAGTATATTGGTTGACCCGGGTATGGCTACCAATGCATCACCTCTTTCTGTCCAATTGGTTCAGTGTAACCTGATTTTCCTGATGTTACATTACTGTATATTAGGGGGAGGGTCACTGTACTAGCCATAGTTAGTGTCAAAGTCCTTGTTTCGATTTTTCCCCTGTTGTACTTTCCATTTGTGAAAGTTCTCTGTGTAAGTCACATGACGCTTGGACAATCAAATGGATCAGTTTCATTTCCAGTTTGCTGAGCAGTTTAGCCATTTTGTTTGTTGGCCAAACAGGTGTTTGGCACTTCAAAGTCCCATCTCTCCTGGTAGTGTGGCAGGAAAGCCAGACCACTGCTTCCAAGTGTGTGTCTGCCAGAGGAGGTGGGGTTTAGAAATGTCCATCACCTGTCAAATCAAGAAATGAACCAGAATGAACCACCAAACTGGTGGTTTATGCCCATCCCTACTTATGTGCTTTGGGGTGGGTTTTTTTGTTTTTTGTATTTGTTTTGCCTTGGACCAAGTACAATTATGATTTCCATTATGACAGTAGTCCACCATTTACTGTGGGGGTTATATTCCCCAACCACCTGCAATAATAAAAACAAAATGTGATAGGCAGACACCGCCGCTCCCTTGCTGCTGCGGCGGCCATCACCAGCCCTTCCCTCCAAAGCCACTTGGGAGGGTGACAGTGCCAGTGGGAGTGGGAGTGGCATGGATGATGATGGAGGCAACAGGAGCAGGACAACAGCGGCAGGGGTGGTGGGTTGCTGGGGCCTAAAGTCAAAACTCCCAATCCCACTGTGCAGTGATATTGTAGTTAATGGGCAGAAGACTGCTGAGAGATCTAGGAGAAGGAACCCAGGCACATACATACATACATCCTGCTTCTCTTCCAGAAAAGACAGTATGAAGCAGATTCAAGACGTTTTGCTGTCAATATCAGCATAAAAAGGAGTTCTTTAAGTACATTAGAAGTAAGAACCCAGATAGGAATGCCATTGGACCATTAAATGACAATGGAAGGCAAGGGATTATTAAAGAGGAAACAGAGAGTGCAGAGAGACTCAATGAATTCTTTCCATCAGTATCCACTGAAGAAGATAGAGACCACATGCCCCAAACAGAGCCTATCTTTGAAGAATTAAGCCAGATAGAAATAACCAGGGAGGGCTGCATTCATACTTTTTTATTAATTAAAGATGAAATTGCTGAGGTGCTAGCCAAACTATATAAGCTTTCCCTCAAATCAGGCATTGTGCCTGATGACTCAAAGGTAGAGAATGTAACACCGATCATCAAAAAAGGATCCAGAGGCGATCCACGAAGTTACCGACTGGTCAGTTTGAATTGTGTCCCAGGTAAAGTGATGGAAACCATCCTAAAAGATAAAATTAATAGGTACATAGAAGAGAAGGTGCTGCTGAAGGAGATCCAACCTGCCTTTTGCAAGAGCAAATCATGTCTCACTAATCTGTTAGAATTTTTTGAGAGTGTCAACAAACATGTGGATAAGGGAGATCCAGTTGACATTGTTTATCTGGACTTTCAGAAGGCTTTTGACAAGGTGCCACACCAAAGGCTCTTGAATAAACTGGCTAGTCATGGAATCAAGGGACAGGTCTTGTCCTGGACTAGCAACTGGCTAAGGGACAGGACACAAAGGGTAGCACTAAATGGACACTTCTCCAAGTGGAGGGAGGTAAAGAATGGTGTTCCCCAAGGTTCAGCGCTGGAACCCCTTCTTTTCAACCTCTTCATAAATGATCTGGGGTAAATAGCAAGGTAGCCAATTTTGCTGATGACACTTAATTATACAGGGTAGTAAACACTGAGAGAGATTGTGAGGAGCTCCAGAGGGATCTCTTGACACTGGGGTAGAGGGCAAACCAGTTGTAAAGGAGCTTCATCATTAGTAAGTGCAGAGTGTTGGGGCAAAACAAAAATACAATTATATTTATAAACTGATGGGTTCTGAAGCCTCTGCAACAAACTAGGAAAGGGACCTTGGCGTCCTGGTGGACAGCTCAATGAAGGTGTCAACCCAGTGTGCCGCAGCAGTCAAAAAAGCAAACTCAATACTAGGGATCATTACAAAGGGTATAGAAAATAAGTCTGCAAGTCTCATTTTGCCTCTTTATAAATCTATGGTGAGGCCCCATCTGGAGTACTATGTACAATTCTGGTCACCATGCCTCCAGAAGGGTGTTATGGAAATGGAAAAAGTGCAGAGGAGGGCAACCAGAATGATTAGGGGACTGGAACACCTTCCTTACCATCTGAGGCTGCAACTGCTGGGCCTCTTCACTCTTGAACGACAACGCCTAAGAGGTGACCTGATTGAAGTTTATAAAATCATACACAGTATGGACAAAGTAGATAAGGAAAAACTGTTTTCCCTATTTCACAACACTAGAACTAGGGGGCACTCCATGGAACTTGTGGGTGCTAGATCTCAAATAAATAAGAGAAAGTTCTTTTTCACCTGGAGGATCACTGGTCTGTGGAACCCCCTGCCAGAAGAAGTGGTGACAGCTGTCAGCCTTGACAGCTTTAAGAAAGGATTGGACAAGTTCATGGAGAACAAGGGTATCAATGGCTCTCATTATGGATGCCTAAGGGCAACCTCTGGGTTGGAGGGATAGGCAGGATATCTCTCAAGGCCATTTGCAGGGAATCATAAGCAGGTGAAGACATCTGCTTTGGAATACCAGACGCAAATGGTGAGCCACTGTGTGAGACAGAATGTTGGACTGGATGGGCTGTGGTCTGTTCCAGCAAGGCTGTTCTTATCTTATGTTCTTATATTGTAAGTTCAAAAGTGTAGCTTGAAACTGCTGATTATTCTATAACAAGTTGGTAGAAAGTAAACTTTCTATGCAACATAGTCTAAACTGATGAGTGGGGCAAGAAAACAAGTATCAGTCCTAACTGAAAACAGAAAACTCCATTATTCTTTTGAGATCATGAAGTTCAGTTCTCTGGTGAACAAACAGGGAAATATCATGGTCAGCACAAACAACTGAAGGACCATTAATTCTGAGACTACCTCTGACACTCATGGTGCAACCAGACAGATAAATAGTTCATATTTTGGAGCCCTTGTGTCACTGTCCAGTGTGAGCTTTTTCCAGCAATCAGATGAATTTTACGGTATTATGAACCAGCCAAACCCTGCTCCATGTCCAAGGATGGACTCTGTTTTTTGTCTAGGAGCAGGTTTCTTTTTTTAAAAGCTGGGCTATAGCAATTCCTGCATGCAGGTTAATGGGTGCTCTAAGGGAAATTAATGCCTGTTGCTCCTGTTCCTTTATGTTTTGGGACTGGAATTTTTGAAAACCCTTACTATTTATATCTTTATTTATTTTAGAGTATATTTACCCTTCCTTTCTCCTTGAAAAAAGGACCCAAGGGATACCTCTCACGAGGTGCAAGCCCCCACCAGCCCTCCTCTTGTGCACTGATAGAGAGTACAATACTCAGGACCCATGTAACTTTTGTGGAATGAATTTGTCCTTACCTGCATTCTCTGTCTAGTTTCTCTTTTAAACCTGCCTGCTTCTTTCTGTGCTCTTCTGACTGGTCACAAGGGTGATTTTCACCAGGACTTCTGTCTATGTTACTAAGAACATGATGATATACAGTCCAATTAAGCAATGTCTCTTTATTCCATAAGCGCTTTTCGCATTCTCTATAAAACATATTCTTTATCACTGCATAAAATGAACAATATGTATCAGTGTCACTAAAAAGTGACATAAGAGAAATGAAAATGGGTGCAATTAAATCTAGGGGCTATTACTGTTTTAACAAGAAAAATATATCATTAATTGGCATTAGGAACTCTTTTCAATTTTCAATAGTGCAATTATTAGGCGAGAAAGTGGTTAGAGGCACCAGGAAAGCTTTGAGATGCTCCAACGTACAAACACAATTTTGGTCATCCCATCTTATTCAGAGCCATTTCAATTTTTTTGCCTAGGTTTTATAAACCTTTCAGAATCCTTTCCACATATGACATTACCAAAAAAGTTGTAAATATAGTTTTTTTAAACTTTCCTTTCTTAAAATTTACTGAATTTTACTGAATTATTTTAATAGGGATCAATGACTGGGCTGTATATTCCTTTGACAGCTGATTGTTCAATATTTTTATTAAGAAACATTAAACATGGAGGAATATCATAGTACCTCAGTGTCCATCATCCTTCTTCTATCTTACATGGGTAAAATAAACATAATATGCAATTTCATCCAGCGTGAATTGAATATACAAATGTCTTGTTTGTAAACTTTTTACAAAATATATAATCCTTTATGGAAAGAATGAGATCTGATCTAGGGATCTAGGGCTCCACAAATATTTATGTTACTTTTGTGCGCATGCCTGCACATGCACACACACACTCACACACACAAAAGACAAGCTGAGAAAAATTATCACCCTTCTGCATTTAATGAATTTAACAGATAATGGCTATTTCCAGTACGAATATGACCATGTCAAACCCACCTGCCATATAGTTGTTACAGATGGCGACGAGCATGTCAGAAGAAGAAAAGAAAAAAAGAGGCAGCAACCCTATTCCCATACCACAGACACAGCTATATATGCAGGAAATTAAAGCCAGATTTTTAAAAGCTACGTACTCAATGTACCTCTGCCTAAAAGGCTGAATCACTAAATTTTTGTTCCACACATGCACATGGATCTAAATCTGTTCTTTATGTTATGTGCATGAAGACATACTGTATACAAGTATGGTAATCTCTCTCTCTCTCTCTCTCTCTTCTCTCTCTCTCTCTCTCTCTCTCACACACACACACACACACACACACACACACACACACACAGAGAGAGAGAGAGAGAGAGAGAGAGAGAGAGAGAGACAGAGAGAGAGAGAGACAGAGAGAGAGAGAGAGAGAGAGAGAGAGAGAGAGAGAGACAAAATAATGGCAAGGCTTCCCCTCCTTGGAGATGGAGAGATCAGTGGACCATGCTAAGTAATGGCAAGGCTTCCTGTACTAGCTATCTCTGCAACAGTGGTTCCATAGTTGCTACAGGTTCAAAATTGGCTGCTGTGTATCGTCATTCCTGATACAGTGGAGCCTTGACTTACGTCATTAATCTGTTTCGGAGGTCTAGACATAAGTCAAACATGCCTTAAGTCAAATGAACTTTTCCCATAGAAAGTAATGGGAAAGTGGATTAATCAATTCCAGATGATGAAAAAGACCCCCAAAAACAGCAATTTAACACAAATTTGACTGGGATAGGAGATTCCTTCTGGGGATGTAAATGAAATGTCTCTTCAAAGAGAGGAGGAGGCAGTGGAATTATAGTCCACAAGTTATACGCCTCCACTTTTTAATGTTCATAGCAACAATGTCTAACATTTCAGTTTTACTGATTTTTAACCTGACGTTCCAAGTTCTGAACAACTCTATGCTTACTATTAGAGCCCCACAACTGTACAGCTACACAACTAAAATGCTTCCATTGTGGACCAGACTTCTGCAGCCAGATTTTTTACAAGACTGAGCCAACTATCTAACCAGCAAGGCCAGCCCCGAGCTCCCGGTCCTTCTTCTCCTCTGGCGGCAGTGGCAGCGGCAGCTTCGGCGAGGCCGAGGACCACCTCCAGGTGCTTGGAGCTGGCCTCGCTGAAGCCACCACTGCCAGAGGAGAGGAAGAAGGCAGGAGCAGTTTGGAGGTGGCAGCCACGATGCTGGGTCGTGGCTGCCACCTGATTCTGGGGCCTTGTGCCGGGGCTCCAAGCTGTAAGCCAAAGCTTGCGGTGCAAGTCAAACAGGCCCCTTCTTGCTGCAAGTCAAATATGCTGCAAGTCAAGCAGCATGTAAGTCAAGGTTCCACTGTATCTGATTTGTGTCCATTAATCTTTTGCACAGGAATTGTTCTATTTGTCCATTAATCTTTTGCACAGGAATTGTCCTATTTGTCCCATCTAGAGTGTAGAGAGGCATTGTTGGCAAAAGATGACATATAAAACATTGTTGTATTTCTGGTGGCAGAAATCCCTCCAGACTTTACTATGACTATATTGGTTACTTTTTTTCCTACCAAACTCAAAGCACATCTGCCATGCAAGAATTACATAATTTCAGAACCCATCATCTGGTCTTGTAATAAAACATGGGGAAAATCTTATTCAATGGCAGGTGGCCAAGAAACAACCATAAGCTTGTGGTGACACAATAAAGCAATCTGATGGTCATTTTGCACTGGAACCAGGTAAAATGATTGGGAGTGACCTTTAAAGTCACCTAGTTGAATCCTCTTCTCAAAGCAGGATCTCCAGTGAAGGCCATATTTACAACAGCCCCCCCCCCAAAAAAAACCTTCAGTCCACTTTCTGCTTTAAAAAAATCAGCCAAAGAAAATCCAACTTTTTAAAGCCAACCTGTTCAACAATTCATTCGCTAGACAACATCTATTGGAAATTTTGTTTCTGTGCATTTTTATTTCTAGTACTACAATTCAAGGCAAAATTTAGAGGAAGGAGATTTTCTATCCCTAAGCTCTACCTCCCCCATCCGCTAGATTATGGAACGGCAATATATGGAGGCTGGGGACCATTTTTCAGATTGTCCAAATGCTTGAAGGCTGTATATTTAAAATGGAAGTGACACAGCTGAAGGATGGCTTTCTATCATAGCCTAATATACACATGTGAGTGTGTGTACAAATGTACGTGTGCATATAATTCTGCATTTTATATTTTCCTCCAGATATACAGAGATTTAAAGACATAGTTATTGAATATTTAAAATCCAGCTTGAAACTGTTGTTGTGGTTGTTCAGTCGTTCAGTCGTGTCCGACTCTTCGTGACCCCATGGGCCAGAGCTCGCCAGGCCTTCCTGTCTTCCACTGCCTCCCGGAGTTTTGTCAAATCCATGTTGGGTGCATTGATGACGCCGTCCAACCATCTCATTCTCTGCCGTCCTCTTTTTCTTTTGTCTTCCATCTTTCCCAACATCAGGGACTTTTCCAAGGACTCCTCTCTCCTCATGGGGTGGCCAAAGTACTGGAGCCTCAGCTTCAAAATCTGTCCTTCCAGTGAACATTCGGGGTTGATTTCTTTCAGGATGGATAGGTTTGATCTCCTTGCAGTCCAGGGGACTTTCAAGACTCTCCTCCAGCACCACAACTCAAAAGCATCGATTCTGCTGCGATCAGCCTCCTTTATAGTCCAGAGCTGTGAGAGCTTGAAACTAGCCAATTTAAATTTATTTAGCAAAGTAGAAGCAATAGCACAAGTAACTACTAATTATTACCTTAGAAAATCTTGTCAAAACGATCAAGGCTTACAATTATTTTTACATAACTGTGGCTAGCTGCTTTTTAGAAATCAATTAAGGTTTCAGAGATGTGCCAGGAGAGCAGTAATTGAAGATTTCCCTTTCAAATGAACACTAGGGACACTGGGGACATTTGTGATGAGCAACCACAAGATTTAGTGGCTTTTGCTGAATTTTGGCAGCAAACTGACTTTTAAAAGTTCTAAAGGGAAATAGCATCAGGTCCTGGGAGGGGATAAAAAAGACTTGGGGTACATGCAGCCTATGGGTCACAATTCATGGACTTCCTTGTTTAGGTAATATGAAAATATATCTAACAGGGAGAAAAAATGTTTTCTGGGGGGTGGGAATGAATCTCTCTCTCTCTCTCTCTCTCTCTCTCTCCTCTCTCCTCTCTCTCTCCCTCCCTCTCCCTCTCCCTCTCCCTCTCCCTCTCCCTCTCCCTCTCCTTCTCTCCCTGCTTTTGTGTTCATATATTGATTTCTGAAAAAGAACATCTTAAATGCAAATGATCCACTTAAATGAAAAATGGCTACACAAATGTTTCATGTTTGTCTATGTGTCCTTCTGTTTGTCCTTTCCTTCACCTTTGTCCATCTAATAGTCTGGAAGGGGTCTTGCCAGCAGCCAATCAAAATGTTCAGGAGCAGGGAAGGTAGAATTCTGAATGTATACCATGACTGAATGGGTTGGGACCCAATGAGGAGGAGTCTTTTTGAGTCCGCCATTATTACAGGAAACTGTTAGGCTTCCTCCTGGGGTTCTCCAACTTGTACTGTTATGTCAGTGCCTGCCTGCTTCGACCACACCCCCTGAAGCACACTTTAACCTCATCATCCTATATCACCACTAGGGGTTTGATCAAATTGCTCCTCTTAATGATACACAGTTTTTCCCACAGCAACTGCAGTGCGACCGGTGAAAATTTGCACCATTTCAGTCCCCCCCTTTTTTCTGCCTCTTTCTGCTGTCTTACTTTTATAATCACTTGCTGGCATTTTGGTAAACTGAGTTCGATTTACTGGTCTTCCTGGATTTACACGTCTATACTACAGAATTTTCAGTAATTGCATTAATAAACATTTGCGCTGCATGGTATTTCCCATAGGGAAACTAATGTCGAATGCCGCTTCAGCCACTGACCACTAGGCGGACACTGGTTGTTGCGTGACAGTTGTTACCACACAGTTCCTTGTCTTGGAACAGGAACCAGGAACCAACCGTTACAAGAGAATACCCCCAACCCAGCACCAAGTACAGTATTGTCACACTCTGATTCCGCTCTGGGAGTGTGGTTGAGACAAATTTCAGCTGTTGCACAACTGATGTGAAGTAAGATTTTTTTTTTGTGCTGGTCCAAAGCGCAACACTTACAGAGACAAAACAGACATGAAATAACCACCTAAGTGAAGCCTTTCATTCAGTAGACACAAAGAAATACTTTGTACAGTATCTAGCATCTACTGTGAAGGGCTGGGAAACATCAATGGCATTTATCAGAAGAAAAAAATAAAATGGAGCACTTGACTTTTGCATCACTGGGGGTACTGCTTGTCCTATTGTCTTTACAATGTTTAATTTCGCCCATAAATTGCTGGTGTAAGAACAATCCCAGGATACCGTCTTTCTCCGTGTAAAGCTTACACTTGGAGACAGAGAGGGCTAAGACAACAGTGCTCTCTAGAGGCACAAAAATTAGGTCATATACAGCAGTTTTATTAATTTGTGATGCTATTTGTCTATTTTTTATTTCAAAAAAAATCCAGCTATATTGTGGTTGGCTTTCATATATCTTTAAAATATGATTCTAGAGGCATTGTTGAAAAGTTTTCTGAGAGCATTAGGCTTTTCGGAGCATAGTAGTAAGAATTTACAAATACCCAGCATGATTGAATTAGCTCCTTTTAAATATTTAGGGAATAACTCGCCATAACTTCACTATTCTGTAAAGCAATAGTAAATTTTAGACATTGCAGTTTTTGAGTGCAGAAACATTATTTGGGAGGCGGAGGAATGCTACAAATTTCAGGCTGCTTCCTTGTACTGCTGTCTCATGCTATGTGGTGAGTTTGGGGGCAAAAATTGTGCAGATAGTGTTCTGTTCCATTGTTACAAACTTGCATAACTTAACTTCCCCCAAATATTGACGTTATTGATAATCATCAAGTTATTAACAATTAATACCAAACCATAGCTATTTTTGATATATGGGAAAGTAAAATGCTGTCTATGGAAATATAACTACAATAGACCACTTAGTAATAGAGCAGCTAAAATTATGTAAATAAACCAATAGTAACTATCTTTTTGAGTACTGGATCTAAAACTGCAGCAAGTGGTTTTTTTAAAGCAATTTGTTTTCTTTTCCTTTTAAATATTTAAACATGGCTTTTTAATGGTAACATGTAGTTGTTTTGTTCTGGTCTGGTCTTCTATTCACACCTTAGCTAAAATTTATTGCTTACAAACTGCTCTCCTGTTTCTGTTTTGTGTCCAGCCTAATAATGGGAAGAGGGGCACATATTTCTGGAGGAACTTTAAATTATAGAACAATTTATTATTTAACTTTCTGTCTCTCTGTCTGTCCGTCCGTCTGTCTGTCTGTCTTCTTTCCATCTGTCCTTTCACTTTATCTACCTGCCTATTGCTGGTATTACTGATACCAGTATACTAATGACAGGCACTGTTGTTTAGTCTCTCCCCATTCCACCCCCACACTCCTTTCAGATGAGCTATATCTGGATAAACTATTGGTGTTCCCTCCTGAGGACTCTGGACAATGATCCCATCAAGAATCATTTAAATCCACTAACTGGGTGGCTGCAAGAATCAATATCCCCATGGTATAGTCAAATGTTTCTCCGAGCAAAGCTGTTGGAAGCTGCTGCTGTAGTCTTTAAATGGAAGGTGTCTCAGGAAAAGTCAGACACCCGGCAAAACAGTACCCAATTTTCTTGAGGTCATTTCCAACATAGCAACTCCTAGTAGACCACTTGTACTCACAAGTAGATAGAGGGGGGGGGGAGACTGGCTGAAGCAGTTAAGGAGGTAGCTGATTATTCTAAGTGTTTTCAGAGTGCTACCTCCACATACTTGTCCCGTGTGTCCTTAGGGGCCCCTTTTCCATTGGCTGGGAAGATGATAGTGGAAGTGACAGCAGTCACAAGAATGCATCCAGAGAGAATATGATTCATTGGTCAGTTTATTCATTGATTTTGGCTTGGAGGGATGGTCAGTTACAATCCCCACATTTTACTGAAGGGTTCTGGTCAGGGGTAAATATGAGCTTGAGTTTGCTGAATCTCTGGAAGGAAACAAATTGCCTTGCTAGTGGGGAAAGTTTTGAGATCCATTGACAGCTGGAGCCTTTGGGATGCTTTACCAAAAAACAGAAGCCAGGAGAGCCCCACACTGACCAGATTAAATCCGGACCTGGTGATTTTCACCCTCCTCCAGCAGGTACAAGAAAATTGTGCTGGGTCGCGCTTAGGTGGGCGGGGTCGCACTTAATTGTCTGCAAACTCCGGAGCTGGTGGGGAAACATTTTTAAGCTCCGGAGCTTGCAGCCATTTGCAGCAGAGCTTAGGGGTCGTGGTATAAACGCCCTTAAATAGATTGCTGTGCTTTTATTGTTTTAAATGTGTTTCATATGTGTTTTAACATTTATCTTTTAACCATTTTAATATAATACTCATTTAATTCCTTTTAAAATATTGTATGCTTGCTGTTTTTAGTTTTTAAGGCTGCTGTAGATTATGCAAGATTGGGTCCTTTTGGGGAGAAAGGCAGGATAGAAATCTTTTAAATAAACAAATAAATAACAAAATGAATCAATAATGGCAGCCACCTTCCTGGCTTCACTACTGAAAAGAAGCATGGCAGGTCTCTCTCACACAGGGAATTCTGGTAACTAATGTATCAATACAACAGAGATACAAAAGAACACAACCCCCACAGTTACATGGCTGGCTGGGACAATGTTTCAGTGCTGACTTTGCATCATGTGACCGGGGGGGGGGAGCAATGGAAACCTTTTCCTTCTGTGACCAGGGCCTAAGTCTCTCATCTTGTTTTGGAAACAGCCCATAGTGTTCATTCAGATTTAGGGGACCATGACAGTAGTTTGCCTTTTTAGTTTCACTTTTTGAAACCTGAAATAGCAAGTGTTGATAAAAGGCTTTCAGAAAGATTTCATATTTCTGCTAATTGGGCAGCTGCTGTTTTGGTGACGTGTTGTACACTGCCCAGAGTTCCCTATGGGAAAATTGGGCGGTCAATAAGTACAAGAATAAATAAATAAATATAAATAAATAATTTTTGCAATCTTAGTGCCATTTAAATGTGCTTTTCCATTTAAAATAGTTAAGGGATGCATAAAGTGTTATATAAAATTACCATGCATTTTGGAACATGCCTAAGAATCCTCTGTGGCATACAGCTTTTCTAAAGCTGATGCCCAATATTTCTAGCAAAAAAAGGGGGGGCATGTACCCGGACATGAGAAAGCCCTGGAAACAAAATGGTTTTCTGTAGGAAAAGAGTCAGACAAGAGTGTATGTTATTTCCCTGACTGTTTTATCTACTTAAGATAAGGAAATTTGAATTAGATTTAGCTAGACCAAAACATTCATGAAAAACCTTGAGCATCACCCTTCTTATACATGGGAAATTAATGCAAAGATCCTTTAGTTCCTACACTCCTTATTTGGAGAATAGGGTGTCTGTTCTACATTCCTTACTTGGAGAATAGAGTGCCATTTTTAATCTGTGGCCATTATTTTTTGAATTGCATTGCCATATTCATCCCAACATTTTAAAAAAATCAGTCTCTGTAGTTTGGAGTTCTTTTCTCATCTACAAATGGTGATTTATTTCTTCCAAGTGGTTTGAGAGCAGCTTTATCTCCACTTTCTACAACTAGAGGTTCTTCATTATAAAAGAAGTCTGTTTATCCTCCTACCTTTTTTCTATAGAAGAGGTTTTTCCATTTTCTCTTTATTTTATCCTGATCAGATAGCAGGCTCCTCTTTTCATCTTTCAGCATCATTAGTTTAGATTTTACATCCATAACATAGTATATAAAGCTGGGTTATTAATATATATATTCTATTAAAAACCCTTTATCTCTATTGAGGCGGTTGAAGATGCACTGGAACTAGTTTATGTAGCCAATTTCTGCTGTCTCCATTTCAAATCTCCCCCTTTCATTCCAAGTTTCCTCCAAGTTAATAGTCACATTGCAGTGTCAACAAACACTTCTTCTTCTTCTTCTTCTTCTTCTTCTTCTTCTTCTTCTTCTTCTTCTTCTTCTTCTTCTTCTTCTTCTTCTTCTTCTTCTTCTTCTTCTTCTTCTTCTTCTTCTTCTTCTTCTTCTTCTTCTTCTGCTACAGAAAACCATTTGTTTCTTCTTCTGCTTCTTCTTCTTCCAGAACTTATGAGCAGAAGATGACCTTGAAATAGTTGCTCCATATCAAAGACAGGCATCGGCAAGGTGTGTGGGCAGGTCAGATAGACAAAAGAAAAGTTCTTAGAAAAAAACTGTAACTTTGTTAAATATTGAAATGCAAACATCAGTTTTTTACAGAGACAGGCAATATACTTTGTTTTCAAAAATAAGAAATTTATTTTAGTGTTGGCTTGTGAAAATAAATTTGTTAATCTCAAAGGTGCCACAATACTCCCCTCCCCCCAACCTTTCCCCCCCTTTGTTACAAAAATTCAGGATACATTGTGTACATGAGAAGCCCTGCTGGAAAACAGCCAGGGATCATCTTGTTCCCATTAGTGACTAGCTGGATACACCCAAGGAGGAAAAAAAGAAGAAAAAAAGAGGAAGGAGCATTTCTTATTATTCACCTTCAGCAATTGATTTCTGGAGAAGATAGACATTCCATTCAGATCACATGGCTAATAGTCATTTATAATTCTATACCATTTTCTTAATTATATCTGCACAACAATGCAGCTATATTATTGTGTAGCAAAGCAAAGCAATATTCTACAAGACAATTGTAAAAATGGGAACAGGGCAAACAAAGAGTTATACCTTTGAAACTAGACTTCAGATCAGCACCAGACGTGGCACACGTATAACAGACAGTCTCCTCCTGATCTCTCCTGAATTTGGGAAAGGTTGGGCAAAGGGTTTTTAAAAAGTAAAACTGTTTTATCCCCATGGTATTGAGAAATGGGAAACCGTAAATGTCTCCAGATTTAAAATAGCTTAAATTAATTGAAAAGACCAATTTTGCTTGTTACGAAATAGTATGGTCGGTAACACCCACCTTTTTTATTCTGAAAGAATCCCGGCTGCAAGGGTTGAAATATTGATTCTCAAAACATAGGAGGGGGTAACAGCTCAGGACCAGCATCAGCAGTACACCTCCAATTGAAGGACAAAGGACACTCATTCAAAGATGAGGGTGTACACATATTAGACAGAGAAGATAGGTAGTTTGAGAGAGGGGTCAGGGAAGCCATTCATGTGAGCATTGAAAACCCCTCTCTCAACAGAGGTGGGGGGCTCAGGCACAGTCTATCTGAGATTTGCTTGGGAATACCCTGAAACAAATGGTGAGCCACTGTGTGAGACTGAATGCTTGACAGGATGGGCTGTGACCTGTTCCAGCAAGGCTGTTCCAATGTTCTTATCAAGCTGTGATTTCAACAATACCCAGAAAAATAAAAAATACTTCACACCTTCAACATCAAGGCCATAGCTAACGACCCATACGTTATGGGTTTCAGCACTTTAGGCCATTGTTCACATTAAAGCTATTGAGACTGTTGTCTACCTAGCAAGCCTATTCAGGCCATTGTCCCTCTTATGTGCCTATTTCAGACCAGGGTGACAAGAGGTCAAGGTGATCTATAAAATGGAGGACTCACAACTAGCTTTCTTCAGACTGATGAAGCTATTTGGATGAGCAGTGAAATGTGAAAGAAGACAAGTTGCATGACTCAGCTTCCAAAGAAACTCAACTGGATGACTGAGAATCTTCACAGACATATTCTCAAAGGAGGTATTTCAAAAGGAAACAGTGACATTGTTGTAACCTGAACATTCATGGTACAGATCTGCTAGGCTAGTGGTTCCCAACCTTCCTAATGCCAAGACCCTTTGATAAAGTTCCTCATTTTGTGGTGACCCCTTGCCCTGCTTGGAAGAGACCACAAGCCGTCCTTTGGCAGGCCACTGCCACAGGTGCCACAGAGAACTTCCCTCTACAGGCACCCTCAGCCAATGGCAGCCTCCGGTGCCATTGACTGACATCCCCGTCAACCTATCAAGCTGTAACTCACTCTTCCTCCCCCCTTCCTCCTCCTCCTCCAAACCAAGCCGTTTGTGCCTTTTCCCCCACTGGCTCATTGTGACCCCTGTGAAATGGTTGTGCGCCCCCCCCCCAAGGGGTCCCTACCCCCAGGTTGGGAACCACTGTGCTAGGCAAATGATACAGTTTATCATATGAGGGAGGAAGAATTCCAAGCCAACAAATTTCACACTATTTATGAAAGCAGTCAAGAAACAGGGTTTGCTTTCAAGACAGTTATGGAGTGACAGTACTCCAGAAAGGGGGACATTTTGCCAGGGAATTACCCTACAATTTATTGAGACATATTTGAAGTACTGTATTTCTGCATTACAAAAGCACAGAGCAGTATTGTTTCTCCCTCAGTGCTTCCAACCATTTTCTCTGCAAACATTTTCTCAGGATTTCTAAGGACAGACTCTTGATGCAAGTTTTCAAAGGAAAAATCAGCTCAGTGTCTGGGAAAACTTGAACTTTTTTGATACTGTTACGCAGAACCCAATTAGCAGAATCTGTGTGTACTGTAAGTATGCTTAAATTTCCATTTTAAAAAGCCAGGAAGTTCAATTCTTCCAAAAACAAAAGCAAAAAACAACCCTCCAGTTTATTAATCGTAGGAATCTTGTGGTGCAGTGGGTAATATGCGGTACTGCTGTAAAAACTTTATTTACAACCTGGGTTCAGTCCCTGGTTGCTGACTTGAAGTTCACTCAGCCTTCCATCCTTCCAATATCAGTAAACTAAGTACCTGGCTTGCTGGGGGAGGGGCAATGTGTAGCCTACACAACTAAACTGCAAACCACCCCAGAGTGCTCACTACTGCCCATACTTGTCAAAACCCAGTCATGCCAATTGCTTTGTGTTTGGTGAGAAGTGGCTAACTGAAGATAAAAGGAATCAGCTTCTGGGGTATTTCATGGAGCCTCTTTGTGCAAAGTAGTAAGACAAGAGGGTGTCCTGTAGACCATTTTGACTGCTGCCATTGGTGTCATGAAAATTCAGGCTGCCCTTTGCAATGTAAACTTTGGCATCCTTTTCCGGCTGCCAATGTGGGCACAATATTATGCAGCAATATCAGGCATTTCCTGGCATATTGAAACATGTATGCAAAAGTACTCATACATCCTGCACTCATCAACTGGAGAGCTTTTGTTGTTGTTGTTTTAAGAATCAAAGGGCCTTTTCACACGACCCCTAAGATCCGCTGGCCACTTAAATTCGGACCAGAGATCTTGGGGGGTTCGTTGCTCTTCCTGCGTCCCCACCCCCTCCGCACTTCCTTGATCCTGTCTGCGTGAGGGGAGGGAGAAAAAAGGGGACAAAAGAATGCAGGCTCACTTCCGTTTGCTGGTCCAAGCCTCCCCCAGCCCCGTCATTGTCCTGATTTCTTCTCTTAAAGGGGCGGGAGGCAAAAACAACAACAAACAGAAGCGAGGAGAGCCGGGCACTCACTCCTTTACATCCGGATCTGGGATTTTTCACCCTCCAAGAGCAGGTACCTGAAAAGTGCGCTGGGACGCGCTTAGGTGGGCGTGGCCGCACTTAATTTTCTGCAAACTCCGGAGCTGGTGGGGAAACAATTTTAAGCTCCGGAGCTGGGAGCCATTTGTGGCGGAGTTTAGGGGTCGTGTACAAATACCCAAATTCTCTTTTACAGCAACATCAGTCAGTGGTCATTATGAGTTCCTACACTAGTCAATTCTGTAGAGAAGAATGATCAACACATAAGTCTTGCTCACTGTATTACTTTTACAAATAAATAATAACATTTTATTTATTATTATTTTAAAGAAATCTGTATGACAGAAAAGCTCCACAAAATAAGGATGAAGGACATTCAGAGACCTTTTCAGGATCAAATCCTTATAAGTTGTCATCATCTCTTTTCAAGCACATGTAATTATTTTTAATTATTCTCTGTTTGTTCTGTTTCTTAAGCTCAGGCACTCCATGTACACATTTTAGCCTTTCAACTTCAGCATTGTTATAGCACTAAATCAACACAAACTTTTTACATCTGCCCCTTTCTTGACAAGCTTTTTCTCTCACTTTCAATAGAACTGATAAAATATTTACAGCATCATGGAAAATAATATTGTGAGGGCAAATAAGGCACTGTGTGAAAACAATGAACTACTGTAATAACTGCAGCATAATTGCCAATGGGTAAATTTTGTATTCATTATAACACCTTTGTGTACTGGAGTTTACTTTGGACACAAAAGAACACACAATAAATGCCATATGCTTGTATTGACAAAGTTCCACTCTTAGTACAAAGGCCTAATCTGAACTACATGAAAGGGTTCTCCATTTTGTGGGAAAGGACCTGTTTCCCCTATTATATAAACATGGGGTTATATGTTCTCCTAATTTATTTCCCCCTTTAAGTATTTTACCCCTTCACTATGTCTACTGTGTTGCTACTAACCTGGTGGAATAGTTAACATACTTGGTCTGAATGTAGCTCAAATTCCCACACAGGCTGAGATACATTGATTCAAACAAATTATTTAGTAAAACACATAAAATGCTTCCATACTTAGTTTGCAAAGTTTCCATTGCAATTTTGCAAAAGATAAAATTTGGAATGGATTTGGAAGGTCTTCAGAAGAAGAAGAATCTGCAGAATTTAAAGAGAAACAAACCAGCAATTCAGTAGAACTATCTGCACACTCCTGTCTGTCACCAGATTTTGCCTGAAGTAAATTTCAAAATGAATGTGGAGGTTTCCACTGAGGTGAAATATTGGAAATCTTTCCAAAGGAAACCAAATCATATTCTTTGAAACTGTCAACATTTTTAGCGTTGGGAGGAGACCAGATATCTCTAGTAAAGAGTAAATGCTGGAGGAGAGGGAGGGAGGGAGGGAAGGACAACTGTTTATTTATTTATTTTTTGTATGTTTTACAGGCTGATCTCTCAATTAGGCAGCTCACAATGTTATAGCGATTAAAATTAAAAATAAAATAAATTACACATTAAAACCATTTAAACTGCAATAATTACTAATAATACATAAAATTGTTTTTTAAAAATAAAGAATTTAAAGAATACTGCTTCTTTGTATTTGGTTTCAGGGAGGGCTGCTTTTTGTTTGCTTGTTTTAAATAGAAGATTATTGCAAAATTTTGATCATTCTTTCCCTTGTGTCATCATCTATTGGTTGCAGTGGTGGTGGTGGTGGTGGTGGTGGTGATGTGGTGTGTGGTGTGTGTGTGTGTGTGTGTGTGTGTGTGTGTGTGTGTGTGTGTGTGTG
Source organism: Phrynocephalus guinanensis (assembly GCA_037367245.1). NCBI lineage: Eukaryota > Metazoa > Chordata > Lepidosauria > Squamata > Agamidae > Phrynocephalus > Phrynocephalus guinanensis. The sequence goes on from CM074740.1 coordinate 6,957,175, forward strand.
TGTGTGTGTGTGTGTGTGTGTAGAAATGGATTCCTTGGTGAGGAAGATAAGGATTTGATCCTGTCTTAGGCAGGGGTTTCCATCTTCTCCACGCATCTTACAGTGGCAGACTGATAGTTCAGTTAGTGGGTTAACAAGGTGCATGGACCTGTCTTGCAAACTTCTGATAATTTTTTCAGTACAAGGGAACTGGTATTGTGCAAACTGAATCTCTAATGCACATGAATACTGCTGGACAAGCTTTCCTGACTTGGCAACTTTAACCATAGTACAAAACATCCGCTTTGCAGAAGAAAGTAAATGTATCCACATCCTCATCGTAACTCCTGCCAGGATTTTTGCATGCATGATGACCATTAATATAACTGGAGACTCTTATCCCTACGTGTACATTTTAATCCACTGTGACAGTCTGGGAAAAAATGTAATACTATGATCTACACTCCTTGTTTAGTTGCAGCCTCCTTGCCATTTATGGGGAAACTCAACTCAGTGAGAGAGCTGTATTATTTCCTGCTGCATAATGGAACACGATTACTCCAAAGCCATTATAAAACATAACATGATGACATTATGATTGCTTGCACTATGAACTATGTTATAATACTTGTAGAAATTTCCAAAGCCCTCCTATAAGAAACTTCACACCTTTTAAAAATAATTTTAAAAGGTTAATAAAATCTTCTGGTGAGATTGCTCATGTATACAACATATACACTGCATCTCAGTCTTGCACAGGATTCTGTGACATGTTTTGGAACACAACTTGCTTAATGCAGAATACTAATTACATACTCAAGAACTAAATGCCTGTGAGCTAAACAAGCTAAAGCTTTTGCCCCAATTTCCCAAAAATCTTCTCCCCAGTCAACAAAGGTGCTTGTTTGTCTCCATAAAAACACAGCGATAATAATTTATACTGTCTGATAATAACTACCGGTGTGTGTGTGTGTCTTTTATGTCTTTTCTCAGATCGCTGTATTTTTTTCCTTTAAGGGGAGTTAGGGGACATCGACCCAAAATGGCTCCCAGATGCCTAATATTGATATCTTGGGTATTAAAACGCCCTGGACATCCGTACAAATGCAGCGATAATGCGATAATTATTTGAAATTATTACCTATTAGGAGAACTGGGAGTTGAGTCATGGCTACTGGACTTCTTTTTTGAGAGATAGAAACGTTTCGCTGTTCATCCAAACAGCTTCATCGGTCATCGGACCGATGAAGCTGTTTGGATGAACAGCGAAACGTTTCTATCTCTCAAAAAAGAAGTCCAGTAACCATGACTCAACTCCCAGTTAAACGAACCTGGATGACTGAGAATCTTCACAGACGTATACCTATTAGGAGGTTGGGGTCCTTAAAACGTTTGTTTTTGTCTTCTCCCATTGCGATGTATTTTTCTTTTCCCTTTAAGGATGACAAAATGAATGTTGCCAGCCACAAAATGGAGGCAAGCCATGTGATGGGATCATGTTCAACCAATAGCATGCCCAGGTTGCAGACTGGGCGGGCAGGTCTGGCAGCCACAGAGGGCATAAAAGGCTCTGGCAGCCCCCGTCCTCCTTGCAGTCTCTGGTGGGAATTAGGGTGGGATTGCTGTCTCTGCGACTCTAGCTTCAATCCTGCAGCCTCCCTGTGTGCGTACGTGCTGTGTACCTTTCGGTGAGTACCCTCCCTTGCCCCGCAGTGCAGTCACTCTGCGGCTGCCTTGTACCTTGGGCAACGCCCACCGCTGCCTTTGCAGCCTCCCTGCGTACCTAGTCTATACTGTGTCTCTGCCAGCATCAATTTTTTTAGTGTTTTCCCTCTGGTCTGGGGTGTTGGAGGACGCCTGTGCATGGAAATGCTTTAAAAATCACGCAAAAAGCAGGTAGAAATGAAAAACAAAAAAAGAAAAATGAAAACAAATTTTTTCTAAAAATTCGCAAAAAACAGAAACAAACCGAAACGGACCTCTCAACGAAAAATGAAAAACCAAAATGCCATTTTTTGATTCGTGCCCATCTCTAATGGCTACCCACTCCCTCTGAAATCCTGAACCAATCCAGGGACTAGAAACGCTATCTATGATGTGAGGTTGACCTTGCACATTTTGGGTGTTGATCTGGGCTCCTTATGTGTTAATGTTGTTGCAGATTTGAATAGACCATCCTGGTACTGGCATTGAGACAAGGGAATATTATTTGTTGCCAGATGTGCTGGAAATCACAGAGTTCTCCCAGCACCCTTTGCATCTGGAACTGTTCCTTGAGGTTTCACAAAACACAGATTGCTGTCCTCTTTTGCTTGATATCTCCACCCTCCCCCTGCCTACTTCTCTTTCTCCTACTTTCCTTCCTTGTTCTTCTTGAAACATTTTTACAGCAATGTTTTTTAATTTTAGTTATTTTGTGAGTTTAGTTTCAACTGTTGCACTATAGCACAGAAACAATAATAATAATAATAATAATAATAATAATAATAATAATAATAATAATAATAATAATAATAATAATAATAATAATAATAAGAATAGTAATAATAATGAACTGCAGATACCTCCTCTGTTCTACCGCTTACTTCACTCTTCTCTTCCCTCCTTATTTTATCCATCCACTCATTTAAAAGCAGAGCACAAGAACAGCTGATATCTCAGGAAAAGCAAACAGGAGCAGCAGTAAGGCACAGAGGTATAGGGAGTGACCTGCAGAAACATGCCCCTAAGGAAACTGATCTAACACCACACACTTACAAAACACATGGATCCACATACTTCAACAAAACTAAGTTCCACATGAGCAGATTGTACACAGGAGCAGCAAAGCAGAACAGAACAAAGCTATCACATGGTGCGGATAGTGAACCCCCCAATATATATATATATGATGTTGAACAAGTACTCAGTGTGGATGTGGTTTCTGTCTGCAGAGCCGGAGGCTGGGAGTGGAGTGGAGTTACCCACTGCACCTCATGGACAGTGTCCGGACTCAATGATCTCTAGAGTTCCTTCCAGCTCTGCAGTTTGCATTATCATAAATTACAACCACTCTACCATTCACATGTTACATGCCCAAATTTCTCAAGGAAGTTAAGATACCTCGCATCTTTATCCTGCCTGTTCACACAACAACCCTGTGCAAAAGGCTACAGTGAGACATAACAACTGGCCCAAACTCATCCAACGAATTTCACAATTGACCTGAACTCAATATCTTCCAAATGGATGTTCTGCACCTAGCACTACCTCAGAAAGGTAAGGACATATGGAGATCAAATAGTAACCTGAACGAGATATGTTTTAAACAGCCTTATCACATAGAACTGACTCACTGACTAAAAATTTATTAAGCAGTGAAATCCTCAGGTGAACAAATTGCAGTCAAAATGATTAAAATTTGCAACCTCAATAAAAAAACACAAAATGCATGCTGTAATCCAAAAATAGAATGCAAAACGAAAGTAAACCCAGGCTTCTTACTTTATCTTGACTGATTATTTTGCTTTTTTCAGTTTTAAATTTCTTCTGTAGTAGTTTGGTTTCATACTCTGGTCTGGGATGCTCCTGAAACAATGAAAAGGTGAGGATACTTTAATCCCTCAGTATTGAGAGAGAATTAAGTCACATAAAATACATCAAAAAACCAGGAAGTTCACAGCTCATACACACACACAATTTGATTTTTTTTAAAAAAAAAATACACTTGGGGAACACTGAAATGATTGTCAAAATGGAAAAAGAAGCCAAACCTTTACAAGCTCCTTGGTGTGTTTTGGCAATGGAAAGGGAGGGAAAACATTTAGATCAAACACTTTAAAATGCATACTCTACATATAGTCAGATATATCACAAATGAATGTGAAACCCAACACTACTTTGACAGCTTCATAGAGTATCTTAAAATTGAATTTAGGACTTGAGCATAGAACATCAAGAAACATAAAGGCCAGACTCCTGTATACCTAAGTTCAGGGACAATTGTGTATGGATTTCGTCTTTTAGAGAGATATTCTTCCATTTGCTCAATTGCTTCCAAAAAATGGGCCTATGACCACCTGTGTTCCCAGCTGAACCACTGGGTAACTTAGTGGCTTAGGCATCTGGATGTGGAGCCAAAGTTTAAGAGTTGAATTCCCCACTGTACCTCCTTGAGAGGGGCTAGCCTCCATGACCCATAGGGTTCCTTCCAGCTCTGCGGGTCCAAGTTGACTAATAATACATTGTATAATTAATAATGTGTCATGCAAAGAGGAGCCTGCACTAGGAGAAAAACCACTGCACGATTGTAGGTCCCCCCCCCCCCCCCGAAGCTGGATCTTGGCGAAAATGTCCACATATATCCATTTTATCATGCATCATAAATCTCATATTATCTCTAACATTTCTGCTTTATTTCATATATTCATCATATCAAAGAAAACATCATATGAGAATGTTTGTTTGTTTTCACTCCACCTTTCTCCTTAAAAGGTCCCAAGGAGATTGTTCCATTGAACACATGCCCCTTGACCCATTTACCACAAGGCAGGAAACAGATAATTCCTAATCAACACAGTAGGAAATAAAAATTGTCACACTTTTAATTGGCTATGTGTGACCAACAGTCAAGATCAACTTTCCCAACTCTGGGCAACCCTATTGTTCCTAGACTGCAATTCCCAGAATCCTTCACCACCGGCTGTACTGGCTAGAGCTTCTGGGAGTTACAGTACACCTGGTGTACCCAATGTTGGGAAACACATGTATATAGTTTATGCATGTTTCAGTCATATAGCTTGAAATGTTTCTTTAAGAAAATAAACAAACAAACAAAACCCCAAACTTACTGCTTGGTTACTTTTAAACGTACTTTTAAAGTTAATATCAAGTATTACTTGTCCTGGTTTTGCTGTCCATTATATAACATGTAACTCATTACTTTTTCATCCCTTAAAATAAATGATCAAATGGCTCATAATCCACCCATCACCTGAATATGACCCCAACAATGCACAGTATGCATTCCTTTTACACTAAATTTTTGATTATGTCACATTATACCCTCTCATTACAAAAAGGGAAAAATATAGAGAGGGAAACAGAATGAAAAATGGCACACTGTTTCACTGTGTCGAAAGGTTACAAAACTTATGTAATGTAACAAATCAGCAGACAGCCTTTTGTTACAAAAGGAAACAAAACACCATTTTTTTTTTACTATTGAAACAAAATGATTTGTTTTCCCTTGCCACCCCTGCCTCCCAGGTGGGTTTTTTTTTTTACAGGTTGGGCTGTGGGGGGGGGGGGGGGAGCAACCTGACATGTCAAGAAACACTAGCTGGTTGGTGGGGTCGGCAAGGGAAAAGGGAGCAGGCATTGGTATAATTCAAACCCTGCCCGTTTTAATTTACTGCTGCCTGCTCTATTCTCCCATGTCGCCCCCACCTCCCAGGTGGTGGTTTTTTTTTTTTGACAGGTCGGGCTGTGGGGAGTGGGGGCGTCCCGACCTATCCAAAGAATCCACCTGGGTGGTGGCAGCTTCCAAATCGTTTTGTTGCTCATTTCATTTCATTACAAAAATTCTATTAAAGTTCATTTAATAAATAAATGAAATGAAACACGAGTAACAAAACGAAACACCATTTTTCCATTTCATGCCCATCTCGAGTAATGCATTAGAGCAGGAGTGGAAGATCTCAGTGGGAACAGGTACCAATTTTTGCCTTGGGCCCTGCCACATAGCACCCCTGGAAATGGTGGTCAGGAAACAGGAAGTATTCCAATGGGTACTTCCGGTTTGTTTTCGAAGATTGTGGTTGGTTGGTGGACCTCCTGATGACTGGAAGAGTGAAAATCACAGCTCTTTAAGCCCTCTGGCAATGGAAATAGGCATTTTAAAATTCTCCTGGAGCTTTGGACTGTCCTTGGCAGTTGCAAAACCACCCACAGATCACAAACTGTATTATGTTCACCTCAAAAATAAAAAGCCCACTAACCCTAACCCTAACCCTAACCCTAACCCTAACCCTAACCCATACGCCAGTACACTGTCCTTCTTAGTGAGTCAGAGGCACCCAGAGGTGCAGCCCACTAACCCACCCTAACCTTAACCGTAACCCTAAGCCTAGCCCTTACCCAAACCCCAACCCTAACCCAGATACATACGCAAGTACACTTCCCTTCTTAGTGGGTCACAGAGGCACCCAGAGAGGTGCCTCCCAGCCAGAGCCCGCTACCCCTACCCCTAACCTGTATGCCAGTATGCCAGTATGCTTTCCTTCTTAGTGAGTCAGAGGCACCCAGAGAGGTGCCTCTGCCACTTACCCCCCAACCCTAACATAATGTAAACATTTATGGTATGCGGTGGCAATGCGAAACACTTCCCTTCCCTTCCCTTCCCTTCTTAGTGGGTCAGACATCAGAGGCACCCAGAGAGGTGCCTCCAAGAGCCCACTTACCCCAACCCCAACCCCAACACAAACGACAAACGACAAACAGAAACGACAATTTTTTGAAAATTTCCTCGACAAACGGAAACGACCCGAAACGGACCCGTCCTGACAAACGACAACTCGAAACGTCTTCCCTTTCCACTATATCCTTTCTTGGTTCATTTGAATAGTTCACTTCCTGCCAGGCAAACAACTCTCAGACCTGCATAACTGACATTCTTTTAAATAAGTTCTGACTTTTAACAATGTTTTTTAGCTACTGCTTGGATATTTGCTGTTTTAACACTGTAAACTTTACAGAATCTTTAAAGATACCATTTAGAGGTGGGCACGAAACAGAAAACTGAGGGTTCCGTTTGTTCTGGTTTGGGCCCACCATCGGTTCGGTTCAGGTTTGGGATCGTACGAATTTAAAAATAATTTGTACAAACCCAAACCGAGCCGAAGTGGGCCAGGTGGCAGTAGACCGTCCCTCCGCCACCTCCGGAGGCCCAGCAGTGGGCCCCCTCGCCACCGCCTCAAGAACCCTGGCCACAGCAGGGCTGGGCACCAGTAGACCACCCTGCCATCACCTCTGGAGGCCCAGCAGTTGATTGGACCACCACTGCCCAGACCAGCCACGGCCGGGACTCCGGAGGTGGCGGTGAGGCCTCCTGCTGCTGGGCCTCCGGAGGTGGCAGTGAGGCCTCCCACTGCTGCACCTCCGGAGGTGGTGGCAGGATGGTCTACCGCCACCCAGCCCGGTAGACCACCCCCACCACCACTTTTTTTCCAGTGCCGACCACGTGGCCCCAGGGGCTGTTTCGGTGCTTTTAATTTAATTTAATTTTTTAACATTTTACAGTGCCAGCCATGTGGCTCCCCAGCCAGGCCAGCACTTTTTAATATTTTTTATTTTTTTTTATTTTACAGTCCCAATACCGGGGCTTCTCGCCCCCTTCACAGCTGAGAGGCGTGGCTTGGTGCCAGCACCCCTCAAGCTTGCTTCCCCACAGCCAGGGCGCACCATTTTTTATTTATATTTTATTTTTATTTTATTTTTATATTTTTTAAAATTTACAGCACTAACCACATGGCCTGCAGGGCCGGGTTGGTGTATTTTTTATTTTTATTTTTTAACATTTTACAGTGCTGCTGACCATATATATATATATTTACAGCCCCAATACTGGGGCTTGTTGTCTTTTTTTCTTCACAGCTGAGAGGCGCTTGGTTCCCTGGGAGGCTGGGGCAGTGCCATTACTTAATTATTATTTTTTTTAAAATTCCATAGCCCCCAAAGAGAAGTTGGGACTGGTGCAGTGGAAAGGCAAGTGTCCCCCGAATGAAAAATGAAATGAACGAAACAGAAATTTCCATTTTGTTTAGTTTCATTTTTCTTTGATGGGTTGGTTTGTTATTCGTTTCATTATCTAATGATACAAATAGCGAATAACAAAACAAATTAAAAATTCATTTCGTGCCCATCTCTAATATCATTTATATTTAATTCATATTTATGTATGAATGAGTCACTCATGATTGCCTGATTTATCTCCTTTTTTGTTCAGAGCTTCTTGGACATGCAGTCTACTCCAGTGACCTATTTGTTCTTATACTTACCAGTAATTCTCTTCTGACTCATTTCATTCTGGCTTTTGGCCACATGACAGAGCAACTGCTCTAGCTTCTTATTTCATAGTTTGCTTTAAAAAAATAATTCTTCCTTATTTCAACTCTTTGGAAGCTCTCACTTGCCAGTGAGTAGTGCATATACATTAGTTCTTTCTTGACTTTTTTCCCCTTCAGTGCTTAGTCTTTTAGAGTTGATGTCCACCCTTTCTGCCTCTGGTTTATTTGAACCAGGAATCAATTTTTGATTATTTCTGTTAAATTTCTGTGTTCATAGCCAAGTCTATTCTAAATCTACAGATTCTTTTATGCTAAAAATATTTAGATGTTTCTATCCATCTCCTGGCTGCCTAGATGCCCTAAGCACATCCGATGTCGCCTGATTTCAGAAGCTAAGCACAGTTGGCCCTGGTTAGTACTTGGATGGGAGACCACCAGGGAATACCAGGTGCTGTAGGCGCCTGGAGTAGGAACTGGCAAGCCACTCCAGTATTCCTGCCACGAAAACTCCATGGACATGGGGTCACGAAAGGTCAGTCATGACTGTAACGACGCAACACACACGCACATCCATCTCCTATCTCTATTTCAGCTTCTGGCTCTGGCTATGTAGAATTTTGTCTACCCAATAAAATGGTACCCCGGCAATTTACTATTCCCAGAAGGGCAGGAACCCATTTAGTTATGTAGGGCTCTTACAGAGATGTTCAGGCATCAGACTATTCAAGATCTGGTAAGTTAACTTAGGACTGCTGTTGTTGTGACTTATATACTTGTTGTTGTTCAGTCGTTCAGTCGTGTCCGACACTTCATGACCCCATGGACCAGAGCTCGCCAGGCCTTCCTATCCTCCACTGCCTCCCGGAGTTTTGTCAAATTCATTTTGGTTGCATCGATGACACCGTCCAACCATCTCATTCTCTGCCGTCCTCTTTTCCTTTTGCCTTCAATCTTTCCCAACATCAGGGACTTTTCCAAGGAGTCCTCTCTCCTCATGAGGTGGCCAAAGTACTGGAGCCTCAGCTTCACAATCTGTCCTTCCAGTGAATATTCGGGGTTGATTTCTTTCAGGATGGATAGGTTTGATCTCCTTGCAGTCCAGGGGACTCTCAAGACTCTCCTCCAGCACCACAGCTCAAAAGCATCAATTTTGTGGCAATCAGCCTTCTTTATAGTCCAGCTTTCACTTCCATACATCACTACTGGAAAACCATAGCTTTGACTATCCTGACCTTAGTTGGCAAAGTGATGTCTCTGCTCTTTAGGATGCTATCTAGGTTTGCCATTGCTTTCCTCCCAAGAAGCAGGCTTCTTTTTATTTTGTTCCTGCAGTTGGCATTTGCATTGATCAAGGAGCCCAAGAAAATAAACTCTGTCATTGCCTTCACTTCTTCCCCTTCTATTTGCCAGGAGGTGATGGCACTGGTGGCCATGATCTTAGTTTTTTTTATGTTGAGCTTCAGACCATTTTTTTCCACTCTCCTCTTTCACCCTCATTAAGAGATTCTTTAATTCCTCCTCACTTTCTGCTATCAAAGTAGTATCATCTGCATATCTGAGGTTGTTGATATTTCTTCCGGCAATCTTAATTCCGGCTTGTGATTCATCCAGACCTGCATTTCGCATGATGTACTCTGCATATAAGTTACACTGGTGACAATGAGGGCTGTAATAAGACTTCCTGGCGTAGGAACTGGCAAGACACCCCAGTATCTCTGCCAAGAACATTCCATGGACAGACTTATATACTACCCCGACATTATTATCCAAAGAACAACTTGCCACCCATTAAGTTTAATATTCGTTTTACCAACCTCTGAAGGATGGAACCTGAGTCATAAAATCATAGAGCAACTGAGAAGTTGGAAGGCCTATCAGGCCTTCAGTTCCACCCCCACCCCCACCCCCATTCAGTGCAGGAATATAATGTAGGAATCAACCTTGAGCTGGCTGGCTGAGCCCACTGGATTGAACTCAGGTTGTGAGCAGAGGCTTGACTGCAGTACTGCAATTTAACAACTGTGCCATGGCAGTCCTTTATCTCCACAGGGCCGGGCCTTATACAACATAGTGTAACCAGCTCCACTGCCTTATCCCCCCCCCCCCCCCCCGGTGAAACAGGGGGTTGGCAGCTAGCAATTTGAGGGCAGTTCCTGAGATCCTCTGGTTGCCCACTTCATCCCAGGCCTGTCTGTGGGGGAAGGGTGCATTCTAGAGCCTGCGGGGGGGGGGGTCTCTGCATTCTCCCACCTGGGATATGTCTAGGGATTCTTTTTTTCCTTTTTCCTGTTTTCCTTTCCTCAATTATTCTGCTCCTCTTTCACTGTATCTTTTCCCCTCTCGTAAAAACAGTCCTCGTTCTCTGGCACATCCTGCTGTGTCTAGGCTTCCCAGTTCCCCTTCCCCTTCCCATGGCCAGCTGCCCTCGTCCGCCAGCTGTTAGGTTGGGAAACAGATGCAAGAGTTCCTGGTGGTCTGTCACAGATGCCCATGAACTTTTCCTGGGCCCGTCTCAGACAGTAACTTTTAAGGGCTTGTAAAAAATTATCCAAAAGGAGAGGTGAATTTTAAAGCCCCCTCCTCCAATCCTTCTTCAAGCTGGAACAAAGAGTTTGGTAGCCAGGGACTACAGAGATTTTGGCAGCTGACACCAACACTATTTGGGCTGCTAAAGCCCTCAGAAGCTTTTTAAAATTGATCCTATACTGTTTTTAAGAAAGCTAGGTCATTCCATTACAATGTAATACACAACACAAGGGAGCCACCAAGACTCACTATATTGCATAAGGTTGTCTTGGTTTAAATCCAGGCAAGATTAAGCAAAGTCTATGACTCTTCTTTAGATTCCAGGGACCTTTAACTTCTTAACCACCATGTCAGATTTAGACCACCAAGTCTCCCCCCACACACACACACATATGAATTCCTATGAAGCAGCAAACAGATACAGAGGGAAGATCTAAGCACATAATATTGTAAGGGAAAAAAGAGATTCTCAGGATTGGAATAAAGTGATGCTTTGAATTAAAAATTAATCAGTTCCAATGGATCTTTTGTAATTCAAAATTTTCATCATTCAAAACTCTTTGCATTTCCCATAGGAATGCATTGAAACCTGATTAATCCATTCCAAAGGGAACAGGTTACAATATACTTTCAATATGCTTCCCCTGCTTTGCTGGGTTGTCGGGAAACCCCCTCAATGAGGTCTTAACATCAGCTGTGTGGCAGTGCTGACTGGCAGCCAGCTACTTTACTCCTACCACCTGGTCTTGCTGTAGCCATTTGGCTGAAGCCAAACCGGAGAGTAGGAGTAAAGCATTGCCCCCTCCCCACCACCATACAGATGATTTTGGCAGCTTTTTCTCAGCCAGGTGAGGGTCAGGGGGTGTGCACCATCTGCCTCACCCTTGCCTGGCTCAGAACAGAACAGCAGAGCAGGTTTTTCAATTTCACGCTGCAGCAGCACCCTCACTGCTGCGCTGCAAAATTCAAAACTCTACTCCACTGTCCCATTCTCAGCCAGCAAAGGATGGGTGGGTGGGTGCCCAAACCTTTCCTGGATGAGACCAATGGGCAGGTGGTGGCAAGGGAGGAAGTGACTGTACTCCAGCTGCCAGATCTCGCTGCAGCTCAGGCTTGGCCGGTCTCGGCAGATCAATTGGTCCAGTAGGTGGTCTATTTGAGGCAAAGGGTCATTTCAAGGTCATTTCAGGGGAAATTATCTGCATTGTATTTTATGCTGAGGCTCGGGCTATACCACATCCAGTGACCAAATTTAGAACTTAGAGGAGGTTGACAGGCTGAAGATGAGAACTAGGTGTGCCTCGGGACACTGGAATACCTATAATGCCTGAGATTTTGCAACTTCTTCATGTTATTTGGGTGAGGTTTGTCAGGATGAATTTGAGGTCTGCCTATTTAGTGCTGCAACAGCAATGGCCTTTTGGGACTTGAAGAATTAGCGAGTTAATGGCAGCTTCAAAGCAAGACTTATATGGTAAGGTATTTCAACTGGGGGAGGTTACGCTTACAAACAATCATATCTTCTCTCATCTTCATCACTCTCAGACTGCTCAAAAAGGCAAGGGCACAACAGTTAAATTCCTGATAGATTGTACACTGATATGCCCGTTTAGGACCATGAAGGCTTTTATTGCCTTGTGATCTCCAACGGAGGGTGGCTTGTTCACACACAAGAGTGGTTAGCTGCTTACATGTTACCAATTTTGGAAGATCACCTCATTAGCCCTTTAAAATAAATAAATAAATAAATAAATAAATAAATAAATAAATAAATAAATAAATAAATAAATAACATTTGAGTATAACCCAGTGGCATTTTTTTAAAAGCATCAATTCCTTTAGAATTTGTGCAGCATTAATCGTGGCTGTGATGGAATACTCAGCTATTGATATAAGGAATGTGGGGCCGCTGGGCATTCAGCAGATTTAACCTTATGTGTGGCCGTTACCTAATCATTAGGTTGGCCGGCTTCTCTGTGCTTCTCTTTGGTAGGTCTATTTGGTTGGCCCTGACTTTGTGTGGTGAGCTGCGAACACAGTTATGTGCCCTGGGGCAGCCACATATGCAGGGCGCTCAGCATGGGGCCGGATCTTTGGCCTGGATGAGCAGGTGTTTCTCAGTGTGAAAGCCCTGAGGAGGATGACACGGGATCAGATGTAGCCTCCAGATGTGCTTGCAAAGCATGCATTGATGTCATGCTGGTCCACTTGGCCAGCAATGACCTAATATGAGTGATGGGTAAAGTTTTAATCCTCAAAGTTATTGCTGACTTGGGGAAAGGTAAAAGCCAATTCCCCCACACTCGGGTGGTATGATCTGATACCATATAAAGATGAAAAGCCCTGAGGGGCATGGCACGGGATCGCTTATTAGATGTAGAGTCCTGGAGTGCTTGCGAAGCAGGCATTGATGTCTTGTTGGTCCACCTGGGTGGCAATGACCTGACATGGGTTGTGGGTAAAGCTTTAATCCTCAAAGGCATTGCTGACTTTTTTAAAAAACTAATTCCCGCATACTTGGGTGGTATGGTTTTAATATACCAAGATTCATGTGGCATGGGGCTCAGAACACCAAAGGAAAGGCCTGAGAGACATGACATGGGGTTGCTTCTTAGATGTGGCATCCCAGATCATGCATTGATGTTTTGCTGGTCAACCTGGGCAGCAATGACCTGACACGAGTGGTAGGTAAAGCTTTAACCCCCAAAGTTATTGCCGACTTAAAAAAAAAAAGGCCAATTCTCACACATTTGGCTGGTATGGTCTGAGATCATAACAAGACTTATGTGGCATGGTGCTATAAAACCTAGCCAAATTGATATGGCATGGTAATGTGTCAACAGAGGGATAGGCAGAGCAGTGAGGCAAGGACGAGTTTCAATACTCACCCAGATATTGCTGTGCAATGCCTAGTACTTCACAGGGGTGATGGCATACACTTTTCTGGTTTGGGCCTAAACACTTTCTGGATAAATCTGCAGGAGGGGGGCTTTGGTGGGGGTGGATGAGGAGCATACCTAGTAGCCCCTCAGCCATGGCAAGTAGTGCAAGTCTTTGTGGTAGGTGAGTTCATTGGATGGTCCCATTAAAGGGAGTTGGTCAGCCTTTGATAGAAATTTAACTAGTGATAGATTTGTAGTTTAGCAGTAAGAAGTTAATAAGTTGTGTTAAATTTACTGAAGGCTGCCTTTGGGAGTTACTCCCACAGAGTATGAAAATCTGCTCCTTAAAGTTAACAGTACATTTCCAAGGTAGGAACTCGCCTAAAATTGTAAGGGCCTGAAGGTCAAGGACAAATCAGGCCAATGTTTACTTGCACTACGGCAGGCCCACTGTTGATAAAATGGATTTAATAAAGCTGTGGCCCGATTTAAAACCACAGTATGACATGTCACCTCTTTATTTCGGGTCTGCGGGTGCAAGGAGCTGTGTCAGAACAAGAACCTTGTTGGGATACTGAATAACACAATAAAAGTGAGAGTAATGTGCTTTTATATGCCCACACATGGGAGAAAGTTAGGATTGAACAACCCCCCCCCCCCCGGTTGTAATGTGTGTATGTGTGGCTGTATCAGACACATATAGAGAGAGAGGATTGAGTCAAAATGCGATGCTGCAATGCCCATGTATCCATCCATAACTTACTGCAAGCCTCTAGCCAGAGTAATCTGCACTCTTGAAAAACTCATGATAGAGATCTCAGGAGATAACTGTGCATGTGTAGAGGTCAGATCTGTGACAGTCTTGAACTGATCTTGTGGTTTATTATCCTGCACAGTTTTGACTGACTCAAAGAAGATATTTATCGACATACAGATCAAAGGTTAATTACATGAAGTACACAAATCAACTCTGGATTATATCTACCAAAGAGTAACAAATAAATTCTTTACTAGGTCATCTGCAAATCTACTGACATGTTAAATAAATACCTGGAATTAGTTACTCAGCTTGCTCATAACTACAAAGATGTGTGCCCATGAATAGATACAGCAGGCTTCTTTTAAAATGCTGTGAGATCTTGTCAAAGCTATGTCAATAAAACTACATCACATCATCAAATATTCTACAAAGGTGTGGTTTGAGAGAAAGCTTTTATTAGCACGAGCATATGAAGACTTGCATCATATTTACAAGTGTGCATGGGGCTGGGAGGGTGCACATATCATGATATAATATGCTATTATACTGTTCCCTTTAAGTAATTGCTCTGAGGGAGGGGAGATTAAAGATTTTAATGTGGAAGGGGAAAAATAGTTCTTCAGAAAAACCATAGAAGTCCAGAATCAGAGAAGGTTTCTGAGGGATTTGTCAGAAAACAAATACAAAAATAAGAACACTATACTGTGCCATGGCAGTAGGGGTAATCATCACACACACACATGGACACACACACACACACACACACACACACACACACACACACACACACACACACACACACACACACACACACACCTTTTTCTCTCGAAATCACACAACATTAGCCCCAATCTGATGTTAGGATTAACATCATTCTGATTATAGGTTTATAGTGGAGAATGCTGCTAAGATTCACCAGCATAGGAAGCAAAAGGTGCTTCTTCTTCTTCTTTCTTTTTTTACAAAAATAGCAGAATCTTAGGATTATGCAACAAGTTAAAAGTCACCTGAAAACAACAACAATTGTTGGTGTGTGTGTGTTCTCTGAATTTCCCAAAAGCGAAGGAAAAATATGCCGCAGCACAATACTACTAATCAGACACTATGGACATTTTTCTTTAGCCAGCTCCTTCCCACTCAAACATACACAGAGCAAGTAGCTTTTCCTCATCTCTTACTTTATGTATTAGCTTACTCCACAGCAGAAGAAAACACAAGAGGTGTGTCAAAACATTATAAAGGGGTGATGAGATAGAACAAAAGCTGTGGAAGGGAGAGGTGAAGAAGACAAGTGGCTGGGGGTGGGGGTGGGGTAGAGTCCTTGCCACCAGCTGCTGGCATGCACACAACTGACTCTCTGCCAATTTCTGCCACTATGGTAGAGGTGGGCATGAACCAGAAAACCCATGATTCAGGTCCATCTGGTTTGGGCCCACCCTTGGTTCGGTTCAGGATCTGGTTTGTACAAATTGTTAAAAAAAATTCGTACGAACCCAAACTGGTTAGGGTTCTTACTGGAGGCAGCAGCAGCAGACCCTGGCCCCTGTGGCGGGGGCTTTTTGAGGCGCTGGCATGGGGCCAGCACCTCTTTTGTTTTGTTTTAGAATCATAGAGTCATAGAGTTGGAAGAGACCTCATGGGCCATCTAGTCCAACTCCCTGCCATGCAGGAACCCCTTCACAATATTTCCGACAGATGGCCATCCAGCCTCTGCTTAAAAACCACCAAGGAAGGAGATTCCACCATCCTTTGTGGCAGCATATTCCACTGCCGAACAGCTCTAACTGTCATGACGTTCTTCCGAATGTTCAAATGGAATCTCTTTTCCTGTAGTTTGAAACCATTGCCCTGAGTCCTAGTCTCTGAAGCCATTTTTGTTTTCAAGTGCCCACCATGCAGCCCCTGGGGCCAGGTGGGTGCTTCTTTTTTTTTGCTTTCTTTATTTTAGAGCACCGACATGGCCACCCCTGGGGCCAGGTCAGCTCTCCTTTATTTTATTTTATTTTAATTTTTGCTACTTCCGGGTTCCAGCTGTAGCACAGGCCGCCTTTTTTTTCTTCGAGTGCAGACCGCGTGGCCCCTGTGGTCCAGTCAGTGCTGGGTTTTTTTTTTTTTTTTTTATAAATATTTGTTCATGATTTTAGGGTGCCGACTAGGCCACCCCTGGGGTCAGGTCGACACTCTTTTTTATTTTATTTTATTTTATTTTATTTTATTTTATTTTATTACTTCCAGGTTCCAGCCGGCTTTTTTTTCCCAGGCACTGACCACGTCTGAGTAGGGCCCGATCGGTGCTGGGGGGGTATTTTTTCTCTTGTGATTTAAGGGTGCCGACCAGGCCACCACTGGGGCTTGGTCAGCGCTCCTTTTATTATTATTTTTTTAAAGTGCAAACCGCGAGGCCCCTGGGGCCTGGTCTGCGCTTCTTTAATTTTTAGTATTTTTTGTGATTTTAGGGCTGCTGACCCGGCCACCCCTGGGGCCAGGTCAGGGACTCCTTTTTAAATTTTATTTTTATATTTATTTTATTATTATTATTTTTAAACTTCTGGGTTCCAGCTGCACTACAGCTGTATATATATTTGAGTCTTCAAGCACCGACCATGCGGCCCCTGGGGCCCAGTCAGCACTGGTTTATTTTTATTTTTATTTTTTATTTGGGGTGGTCGACTATTTTTACTTTTTTTATTTTTTTATTTATGTTATTTTTTTACTTCCGATCATTAGAGATGGGCACGACTTAGCGGTATTCCCGTTTCCGTTTCCGTTACTCGGTTCCGTTACTCTACGGAAACGGTAATGGGAATTACTCTGCCAGACTTCGAGCTCGAACTGACGAACGAACAATTTTGGTCTGATTTGTCGTGCTCGTTCCTTGCATCGCGCGATCGCGTGATGCCACGCGGCACAGAAAAAAAGTTTTTAAAAGTTAAAAAAACCCGGTTCCCGGCCAAAAAGCAGGCGGAAAAATGCCTGCCGTGCCTCAGGGCACCTCCCAGAGGGGTTGTTTCTGGAGGTCCCCAGCCTCCCCTCATCCCCCATCCTGGGCTGCTCTGGTGGGACTCGCCGCAGGCTCGCAGCCAGCAAAAAGCCCAGTCTCGCCGCCGCCCGCCGCAATTAAAGCGCAAGCAAGCGGCACACGGACGGCACAGGAAAAAAACTTTTAAACTCTCCCCCCACCCATTCCCGGGCCAAAAAAGCAGGCGGAAAAATGCCTGCTTGACTAAGGGCGCAGGGCACCTACCTGAGGGGGGGTTTCTGGAGGGGGGGTCCCGCCTTCCCCCCGTCCTGGGCAGCCGGACTCGCCATGCCATGCGGTGCGGGCGGGGGATCCAAAATGGGGCGGCGAACGCAATATTGTTTTTGAAATCGTGGTCCAAAAACACACAAGCACAACAGAAACACGCAAAAATTTATAAACTGCCAGATTTTTCACAGTAGCAGTGGGTTTTTTCTTGCAACAAAATGTCTCTCCTCTCCTCCTCTGTCCTCCATTGATTTTTTTTTGATTTTTTTTTACACCTGCGCAATGATGGGCTGTCCGAGTGGCCAGCCATGTGGGAGTGGACGACCATGCAAATTTTTGGAGCCATCCCACCAATCGCATGGCCACTTGGCCATGGAGACTTCTGGGATGTGCCAAAAAGCCCCCTAAAACCTGCCCTAGCCCCCTAACCCTAACCCTAATCCTTGACTCCAGTCCTTACCCATACGTCACAGTCTGTCTTCTTAGTGGGTCAGAGAGGCACCCAGAGGTGCAACCCACTAGCCCACCGTAACCTTACCTGTCACTAGCCTAACCCTAGCCCTTGCACTAACCCACCTTAACCCTAAGCCAGATCTACTTGCATTGCACTACACGCAAGTACAATTCCCTTGTGTGTGAGACATGGTGGTGCGAGAGCCTTAGTTAGGCATCACCTACGGCTCTGGGTTCACTCCCATCACTAGTCTCACTGTCTGCAACTGGTATGCATATCCATATGGCTATTGCATACCATTTTGCAGCAGCAGCAGGTGAGGAGGGGAGACCCCCATGTTGAGGGGTCTCTTGGAGCCTGCTTCCCTTTCCTAGTGGGTGAGGATAGGACGCATCCACGGGTGCCTCCAGGAGCCCGCTTTCCCTTTATAGCTTGCCAGAGGAGGCACCCACCCCAGAGAGGTGCCTCCAGGAGCCCGCTACCCCCCCCCAAAAAAACCAGTACTAACGAAAACAAAAAAATGAAAAAATGAACCGACTAATTTTTGCGAATTTTCGCGAAAAAACGGAAACGACCCGAAACGGAACCGGCCCGACTAACGACAACTCAAAAAATTTTTTTTTCAAGTCATGCCCATCTCTACCGACCATGTGGCCCACGCTACAGGTGTAGCCCAGGCCGGTCAGCTTTTCCCTGCAGCCAGGAAGACTGAAGACGTCCAGCACCAGGTAGGAGACATCACCTCTGTTAACAAACAAACAAACAAAAAAGAACTGAACCATTTTTTTCGGTTCGGTTCATTTCATTCTAAAATCACTCTGGGGTTTGTTATTTATTTTGTTACGTAACAAATGAATAACAAATAACGAGTAATGAAACAAACTAAAGTTCATTTCGTGCCCATCTCTAGCTGATACTAGAGGCAGTCTCAAGAAACACAGCTAGTTTTAGGATAAAGAGTGAAGATGGGAGGCATGCATCTTTCTTCTGTGTAACTGTCGGTCATGGATGTACAGGGGAGAGTAACGGGAGGTTAAGTCTGCCTATGGTTGCCCAACCTCTCCCTATTCTTTCCCCTGGCCTTCTCCTTTCCCTGGCCATTGCAAGTCTCAGGAAAGATCTATAAATCTGTGACTGAAATCTTGTCTGTGTGCCACAATCTTGCCATATGCCACATTAGGAGGAGGAGGATGCCTTCAGCCAGGATGATTTTCTTTTATTGATTTATTTTGAGATTTACCATTTCCTACTTCTGTCAGAAGGCATCCATGTCTTTGAGCATTGGGAAGCCATGGGACAGGAGTAGGACAGTTTTGGTTACCAGAAAAATCACGGTGGTTTGGAGGCTTAAAGGAATTAAAGGCTTCTTTTCCATATTCCATTGCTCCCACAAGTTCCTTGTGACTAAGGGAACTATAAGAGAACCATGGATAGGAAATATTAAACTTCCAGATAATCATCTTGGCTGATGATGTCATCAGCCTTATGTAGCATAATTTACAGGCACAGGTTGCTATCAGAGGAAATTTGTGCTCAAGCAATGCTTCTGAGCAATTCTGAAGATAGTTTAATATCGAGAGGTTTGAAAGGCAAGCTATGAGCAAATATTTTTTAGCCAGAGGGATCAAATCACCTCTGCAAACCATCAATATTCATTTGTTGCATACCAGCTATTTACATTTATTTTCACTTCTACTGAGCTTGAGAAGCAAATGTAGTATTACGCATGTCCACTTTATACTTCCCATAACCTTGGGCAGGGAGAGTGGTGGAGTGACAGAGCATCTAGACCAAATTCACCTAGCTTGTTTCATGGCTCAGTGAGGGCTTAAACCTAGATGTCTTAAATCTTAGTCCAATAATCCATAAATGTTGCAGGCCTCCTACATTAATGGTATGTTTTTAATTACAAAGAGGCTGATTTGCTTCCAGGCAAATAGCTGCTGATTAAAGGGGATTTGGTGGTACATGCAATGCATACATGATGCAATGAAAGTGTGTACGCCAGTCATCAATGAAACCCTTAATCAATGGTTATTTCCTTCTTTTTTTCCTCCTGCTGCTGTCATCCTTGTTAAGAGCACGGAGCTGTGCAACAGGATCTCAGCAACAAGGATATTTACACACACACACACACACACACACACACACACACACCATGCTTACACTTTGTTATGCCAAATGTCCCCAAATGCATACAACAAGTTCTGTTGGGAGAGAGTGGGGTTCACAATCTAATACAGTAATTGCTATTGTTCATTTTTATGCATTCCTTTTTGGGTACAGAGAAGCAGAGGGAGCTTCACACCTGTTTCAGTGTACTCTATGACCCTCAACATGTACTATGGAAGAAATTATGGTAAATGCCTCAAATGCTCTTGCAAAAAATATCTCACTGCTATGCAAAAAAATATCTGTTTATTATTATTTATTTATTGTACTGTGATTTTTCTGATGCACAGAACCAACATAGTCGTGAGTTAGAACAAGCTTTGAAATGAAAATTGGAGAAACCAAAGCAAATTTAGATTCACAGGTTCACAGAACTCAGAAATGAAATGTATCTATTTCTTCTCACTCAGATATTTAACTCCTAGAAACATGGTGAAAAAAAGATCCAAATGATACCAGAAGAAAGATATATAGTGGTTTCCATTAATCTTATAATTTCATTAAATTCTAGCAGTCATTCCTTATTAATCATATTAGTCATCCTGAAAAGAAAAATGATGAATAAAATAAGAACAGTAGCTTAAGAGAAGCAGATGGAAGAAAAACATAACTGTCTTGAATAGTATTCGCCGGAGCATAAAGAGCATACTAAAACTTTTTAAAAAATCCCTGTTCTCTAGCTTGTGTCCATGAACAAGAAAAGTCTCTTCTAAGCACCATTTCAGGCCTAGCTATCATGGAAAAGTTCAGACATATTGTTTCTCCTTCCTGCATTGTGTTTCCCCCTAATATAGTGTCATTGGGCCCCACGGACACACCATTGAATATAATGAAGGCTAAGAATATCTAAATAAAACTTACTTCTTCCTCTTCCAAGCCAGTTAGATCCCAGAAGTAGCTCAATCTCATCTGCAAACGTTTCCAGTGTTCAAGAAATATTGTCGCTGGAAGAGAGAGAGAAAGAAACCCCCAATTTTAAGTTGCAATAATGCTTTAGCTTCAAAATGTAGAAAATACTGCTATACGTCTAAGACAAACCATATTTGGGTACTCAGTAACCATAGATATGGAATTCACTAAGGAGAATGTAAGAATATGTGTTAACCTACAGTACACCAAGGGTGGGAAATCCTTTGGCCCACCAGATGTTTTGGACCACAACACCCACAGTCCTTTCTCACTGGCAATGAAGGCTTGAAAACCTTGGAGTTGCAGTCCAAAACATTTGGAGGGCCAAAGTTTCCCCAGCTGTGCCCTACATGATTAGTAGCACGCTATGCACCAGCCATGCTTCCCTTCCCAGTAAACATCAGTTCAAAAAGAATATATCTATATGTCCTAAGCTTTACCTGTTAATATGGGAATTATGATTAACCAGTATTAGTGACTCCGTGGAGGAAAGCCTATGTACATAACAGTAACCCCATTTGACAGATGCTAATTGTTGCTCCTCAGGAGGCACTAGCTGAGCTGGTCTTGGAGGCAGTAATAGAGTTCCCCTGGCTTGTGGTGCAGGATAGAGATGGGCACGACTTGAAAAAAATTTTTTTCGAGTTGTCGTTAGTCGGGCCAGTCCCATTTCGGGTCGTTTCCGGTTTTCGCGAAAATTCGCAAAAATTAGTCGGTTCGTTTTTTCATTTTTTCGTTGTCGTTAGTACTGGTTTTTTTGGGGGGGGGAGCGGGCTCCTGGAGGCACCTCTGTGGGGTGGGTGCCTCCTCTGGCCCGCTATAAAGGGAAAGTGGGCTCCTGGAGGCACCCGTGGGTGCCTCCTGCCACTAGGAAGGGGAAGCAGGCTCCAAGAGACCCCTCTACATGGGGGTCTCCCTTCCTCAACTGCTGCTGCTGCAAAATGCTATGCAATAGCCCTATGGATATTGCATAACATAATGTGCAGACGTGAGACCAGTGTGAGAGTGATAGGGTCATACATTCCCTTCACAAGGCTCCCGCACCACCATGTCTCACACAGAAGGGAATTGTACTTGCTGCGTGTAGTGCAATGCAAGCAAGTAGATCTGGCTTTACGGTGGCTTAGTGCAAGAGCTAGGGTTAGGCTAGTGATGGGTAAGGTTACGGTGGGCTAGTGGGTTGCACCTCTGGGTGCCTCTCTGACCCACTAAGAAGACAGTCTGTGACGTATGGGTACGGAGTCAAGGGTTAGGGTTAGGGCTAGGGCAGGTTTTAGGGGGCTTTTTGGCACATCCCAGAAGTCTCCATGGCCAAGTGGCCATTGCGACTGGTGGGATGGCTCCAAAAATTTGCATGGTTGTCCACTCCCACATGGCTGGCCACTTGGCCAGCCCATCATTGCGCAGGTGTAAATAAAATAAAATAAAATAAAATCAATGGAGGACAGAGGAGGAGAGGAGAGACATTTTGTTGCAAGAAAAAACCCACTGCTACTGTGAAAAATCTGGCAGTTTATAAATTTTCGCGTGTTTCTGTTGTGCTTGTGTGTTTTTGGACCACGATTTCAAAAACAATATTGCGTTCGCCGCCCCATTTTGGATCCCCCGCCCGCACCGCATGGCATGGCGAAATGGCGACTCGAGTCCGGCTGCCCAGGACGGGGGGGAGGCGGGACCCCCCCCTCCAGAAACCACCCCTCCGGTAGGTGCCCTGCGCCCTTAGTCAAGCAGGCATTTTTCCGCCTGCTTTTTTGGCCCGGGAATGGGTGGGGGGAGAGTTTTAAAAAAGTTTTTTTTCCTGTGCCGTCCGTGCCACTTGCTTGCGCTTTAATTGCGGCGGCCGGCGGCGAGACTGGGCTTTTTGCTGGCTGCGAGCCTGCGGCGAGTCCCACCAGAGCAGCCCAGGACGGGGGGTGAGGGGGGAGGCCGGGGACCTCCAGAAACAACCCCTCTGGTAGGTGCCCTGAGGCACGGCAGGCATTTTCCCACCTGCTTTTTGGCCGGGAACCGGGTATTTTTAACTTTTAAAAACTTTTTTTCTGTGCCGCGTGTGGCATCGCGCGATCTCGCGATGCAAGGAACGAGCACGACAAATCAGACCAAAATTGTTCGTTCGTCGGTTCGAGCTCGAAGTCTGGGGGAGTAATTCCCGTTACCGTTTCCGTAGAGTAACGGAACCGAGTAACGGAAACGGAAACGGAAATACCGCTAAGTCGTGCCCATCTCTAGTGCAGGATAACTTTAAAAACCGTGCAGAAGCCAGTTTATCAGAAGCTGCTCATGACTTTGTGACTTCATGGTTGAACTCTGGAATGAGGGAATGGTCAGGACCATTGACATAACATTCTTGGGTCTGTCCCAAGTGTTACCTGTTCCCACTGATCAGACTACATTCTGTACTTCATTTTCTGTGTTGGTCTGAATTAGGGTGATCTAGGTGTGAGGGATTTCTGTAGTTTTTTTTTTTTATCCTGGACAGATTGCCTGACCTAGGAAGCTGATGGATTAAAATACCTTCCTGAAAGCTCTTGAGGAGTTTCTTAACACTTTGACAGGCAATTCTGTTTAAGCCCTGTTGACCTCTGTAATGGGGAAATGTGTGTGTGTGTGTGTGTGTGTGTGTGTGTGTGTGTGTGTGTGTGTGTGTGTGTGTGTGTGTGTGTGTGTGTGTGTGTGTGTGTGTTGTTACAGTCGTGGCCAACTCTTCCTCGCCCCATGTCCATGGAGTTTTTTTGGCAGCAATACTGGAATGGTTTTCCCTTTCCTACTCCAGGTGCCTACAGCATCTGGTATTCCCTGATGGGCATTAACATGATTGCACCACAGCATCCCCCCTGTGTAACTGAGCCAAACTAACCCCCTGGTTTACTAGGGAGCTGGTAATGATGAAACATGTAGGACAGAGACTAGAGTAACGTTGGCTGAAAGATTGAAGATAATCCAACCTAGGTTACGCTATAGCCCAGGCCTGCCCAACAGGTAGACCGTGGGCTACTGGTAGCCCGCAAAGGGTTCAAAAGTAGCCCGCCGGCCATCAATTTAAAAAGTGAGGGGATAAGTTCTCCACCCCTCCCTCCCCCATCCCAAGGACCACCACTGCCCTAGCAAAGTTTTGGGTCTGCTAGCTCAGTGTCTCAGCTGAGCGGGGCAGTTCAAGGGCCATGGCACATTGAAATCTGTTCCCTCCAGAACAGATTAATTGGTTTTCAATATATTCCTACTTACAAAGGTTTTTACTTAATGAGCATGTGGTTGGAACAGATAAAATTCATAAGTAGAGGATTTAGTGTAGTAGACCCCAGGCACTTTGGGCCGGAAAAAGTAGACCTTGGCCTGTTCAAAGTTGAACAGCTCTGCTATAGCCCATTTAAATGTTTATTCCATGGTTGTGATGGCAGTGAAGCAAACCTTCTTCTCTGCAACCACTGCAGCAATGAGGAGCCGTTCAGTTGAGCTGTTTCAATTGGCTAACACCCTACTATATCCTGCACTGCAAAAAAGAATGTAGACTGCTCAACAGCCCACTGTGAAGCATTTGTACAGACAAAATAACTGATATCTGCTCTGACTTACATGCTGTGGTTGATACAGATACTTTGAGTATATTTTTGGCACCTACTTACCCTGTGTTAATTGATTCATTCCAATTTGTGCAGCCTGAAGATGTGAGATGCAAGACCTACTGTGTTGTGCCAGATAATTTCCTTTCTAGGCTCATAAAAGCAGCCAAGAAAGGAGTACAAAAATGGAGAATGCCTCTCTGGCTCAAGACATAATACAATCCTGTTTTAAACAGGGAGTTATAAGGTTTTTTTCTGAAAAACAAACAAGCATAAAACAACAACAACATCTTTGATTGCCAGTATATTGGGCAACTAATTGGCCAGTTGCCGTGTACCATTTTGGGGCAAGGTGCTAGAGCTTCCAGCAACTTCAGAGGTTGCTGGAAGAAATATATTATCTAGATACACTTCAGTCTCACTTCAGACCCAGATATGGGACTGAGACAGCATTGGTCACCTTGGCAGAGAAACAATGCCGGGAAATATACAGGAAATATGTATCCGCATTGGTTCTCTTGAATCTCTCAGCAGCTTTTAATATCAGACCAAACAACATGAACTTCACATGCTGGGGAACAGAACAAATGGCCTCTTGATAGCTATGTAGTCTATTTCAATCTACTCTAACTCAGCAATGTCAACAAGTCCCGAGACTCTCTCTTATTCTCCCACTGCTCCTTACATAAAATAGCTAGGAGACCACCATGGAATTTCATGTCAGTAACCCTGAAATGACTAACTCCCATCTCCATACCCAAGATCTGACCAATTTGACTGCCTGCTGGTGTATGTTGTTTTATGCTGTTTTTATTTATTGTGTTGGTTGAATGTTTCTATCTATCTATCTATCTATCTATCTATCTATCTATCTATCTATCTATCTATCTATCTATCTATCTATCTTGATCTATCTTGATCTATATTGATCTATATTGATCTATTGTTTTTTGTTTTTTTATTCTTGTAAACTGCCCAGAGTTCCTTTGGGAAGATGGGCAGTATGTAAATGTATATATAAATCAATAAATATTCATGATTGTTATTTTAAAAATTTGTAAAGCACTGAAATATTTGAAGAAGGAGCCCATCAGTTGCATAATTGCACTTAATAATGAACTTAAAGACCACCAGCAGTGAACACTTGGACAGTATTACCCAGCCTGTTGTGTAGATGCTTGTGTTTTTATGGGGTGGTGGTGGTTGGTAGGTGTGGAGTGTTTGGGGTTTTTTATGTTTGTGTGTTCAGGGGATTTTTTAATGTGTGAGAGAGTGTTCAGGGATTGTGTGTGTGTGTGTGTGTGTGTGTGTGTGTGTGTGTGTGTGTTGAATGTGTGGTGTGTGGTGTGTGTGTGTTGTGTGTGTATGTGTATACTGTGTCTGGTCTCTACACATGAATTTTGTTGTATGTTATTACTGTGTATATTATTATATTATTATTTTTTATTATTATTATTATTATTATTATTATTATTATTATTATTATTATTATTATTATTACTTTCCTAGTTTTTTAAACTACAGTAATACCTCAGATAAAGAATGCCTCTGATAACAAATGTTTCAGATAACAAATGGAAATTTCTGGGTATAGGGCTGCCTCGGATAACAAATATTTCATAATGCCTTGCAAAAAAAGTATACCCAGGATGTATTGCATCCCCTGTAGTGTGTGGAGGGGTGGGAGGAGTTAGAGCATGTGTTTTTTTGTGGGTTTTTTATTGAGCCATTCTGGACATATTTTGCTGAGGGATTTGAACCTTTAAAACTTGGAAAGGTAGTTAGCTAGCTTTTATTACTCTTTGCACTGCTTCTCTTTGTATTTTCAGTGGGAAAAGGCTGGGGTAGTCATGCTGCTTTCTTCTGTGCAGGTTTGCAAGCTTTTCCATTGCTCTGCAGGCAAGAACAGGCTGGATTTCTCTTGCTGCTTATGTTTGTCCATTTGCATTTTTTCCTCATTGCACCTTGGGTAGGAATAGGCTGGGGTAGTCTTGCTAGATTCTCTTGTCCATGTTTGCATTGCACTGCAGGGGAGGTGTTCTGGAGGGGGTATTCCAGCACTGCAGGCCTTTAAATTGCACTTTATAAAGAGGTCTGGAACCATGCCCCCAGCTTTTTTTGGCCTTTCGTCAGACCTCTGGAATGGATTAATCGGTTTCCCATTCATTTCAATGGGGAAACCATGTTTTGGATAACAATTTTTTCAGATAAAATTGCCTCTGAGAATGAATTAAATTTGTTATCAGAAGCAAGAAAAGTTAAACCTTTGGAATGCTCTTGCTTTCCATATTCTGCTCTCTCTCTCTCTCTCTCTCTCTCTCTCTCTCTCTCTCACACACACACACACTCTCTCACTCTCACACACACACACACACACACACACACACCAAGCTCCATGCGTCTCTGACTCTGCTTCTTTTACCTAGTCTTCTAGTTTAACCCACACAAATATCCAATAATGCGTCACCCCACTTCATCCCAGCTCAGCTTTCTGTATACTTTCTCCATTTGTCTTGCCTGTTAACTTGGCTATTTCTACCCCTTTCCCTGCACTCTGCATCTTTTCTTTCATGTTCTTACCTATCTAACATTGTTCTCTGCACATCATCCCACTCTCCACACCACCACTAGTTCTTCCCATCTGACCCTGCTTTGCACATCTTTTCCCACTGCCTATACACAACTGACTTGGATCTTTCCACAGCCCCCACTAGTTATATTTAGCCAAATGTGCTCTTTCCACCCTTGGTGCCATACTGTCACCCATCTATTTTATTCTTGCACAATTCCTGCTGCTAGATGTCTCCCAACCTATAACAACAAGGATTGGATAAATCAGGAGGAAGATAGATAAATAGATAAATAATTTTTTATTATCATTGTCTTGTGCAGAACAATGAGATTGAAAGAATATACATCAGCTTTTACAGGACCCAACAGTACAACCATATATAAATATCTGTCCTCCACCCTCACATGCACACATTTAACCCACTAACAACACACTTGAAAAATTCTAAAAAAACTCTAAAAACTCCAAAAACTCCAAAAACCAATTACAGAAGCTCCCTCAGAAACTGCATTTTGCTGCATTCAAAGTCAAAACCGCTCTTGGATAGAAACTATTCCTCAAGCAGCTAGTCCTGGTCTTAATGACCCTGTATCTCCTCCTAGAGGGCAGAAGCTAAAAGAGATCATTTCTAGGGTGTGTGAGATCCTGCACAATCTCTACAGCTTTCTTATAAGACCTGGAATAATAGATTTGGTCTAAAGTAGGGATAGTGCACATAATTATTCTCTCCGCAGTCTTAACAACCTTGGACAGCATTGTTCTTTCTCTGGCTGTACAATTCCCAAACCACACACACAGACCATAGTCAGCACACTCTCTATAGTACAGTGGTAAAAAGCCAACAGCAGATTTTTTGAAAGATTATTCTTCCTGAGGATTCTCAAGAAGTATAATCTATGCTGTGCTTTCTTCATCAAATCTTTAGTGTTGTTCCCCATGTCAGATCCTCTCTCAGCTCCATTCCCAGAAATCAGAACACCGAAACCTGTTCCACACACTTTCCTTTAATAGTAAATGGCTGAATATTAAATGTGCATTTTCTGAAATCCACAATAATCTCTTTTGTTTCTTTCTAAATTGAGGAATAGCAAGGCCTTCTCTTATACATCAACAACCTTAGGAACTCAGAAAAACTAGCTATATTTTCCAGATGAGAGAAAGTAGACAGTAGACACTGAGTGACTCTGGGTGGGATTTTCACTCTGACCCCATGGAGCTGTTTTTTTCTTTTGTTTCCTTTCTCAAAGGGCCCAATTGCTCTAATGCCTGCCTCTGCCATACCGGGGTGGTGGTGGTCCCCCCTCACTGTGTTTCCTGGTTCTCATAGGGTTCAATTCCTCTAACTCCTGCTTCTGCCATACCTGGTGGGGTCCACTCTCACTGTATTTCAGGGTCAGGTCTGAATGATTAAGATCTGTGTCCTGGCCTGCCTGCTTGCCTGCCTGCCTGCCTGCCTGTCAGACTCTCTCTTGCTATGAGGGTCAGATATGGGCCATTTCCCCTCTCCCCTCTTCGAGATCTCCAAAGTGTCTCCTGCTCCTAGGAGTGGAGTTTTTTAAAACCTGGATTTTGATGTCACAAGGGAGCTTGAAGCTACAAGGGTGTAAGGGAAGCATTCCTTGCCATGAGTTGCCTTCTTTTCTTGATTCCAGATGGTGTCCCTTTCCAAGTTTCATTCCTCTAGAACAAGCAGCTAAGGGAGAGAGGCACTGTGCTCTCCAGCCTTGCTTTTACTAAAACTGTTCCCCGTGTTAGAGGCCGCCACCATCTTGGCTCCCACCCTGATGCTTTAAGTTGCAGCTTTACAACCCTACTCCCCCTGGAAACGGAAGACTTTGGTTTCCTGTAAGCTGCCCAGTGGATCATGGGAGTAATGCTCCCAGATCATTAGTCGGCATCATTGATGGTCAGAACTATGACTGGATCAAAATACATGGCCTCAATGGACTCCTGTATTGTTATTTTTTTGTTGATACCTCCACGGGTCGTATTAACTTTCATGCCTACTGCCCTCCTTGGTTGTGGTATCCAACCATTTATCAGGCTCTCTCTATGGAACCAAACCCTTATTCCTTGCTACCATGGTGCTGGGCACAGAAAATAGCATCAATTTAAGGGACAAAAAAATGTGTGTATGTGTGTGTGTGTCTCTCTGTGCTCAGAGAGACACACCTTTCTTTCTGCTTCAGCATCTTCTGCTGGCCAGCATATGAGCTGTTCCTGATATGCAAAGCACATGATAATTTCCCCCAACCTTTTCCTCAGCCGTTACTTGCAGCCCCACGACTGTTGCTTCCCCCCCCCCATCTTAATGGTGTGGATCTCCTTTGCCCTTCAGACTCAGCACTGTACGGCATTACTGCCACTCACTCTATATTTACATCCTGTTCTCCTAGCACTATTAATGTCTTTACCTTTCTTTTCCCTCTAAAGTTCTACTGAGTTGTTTAAAATGATTTTTTTAAAAAACTTACCCCAGAGTGCCATGAAAACGGAGAAGAAGACTGTGGCAGGGTTGTCGAACAAGTGGCTGGCACGAGCTGTAGCACAAGCTGAACTAAGGTTCCAGTAGTCGCATGTCTTGTCACAGAGAGGGCACATGGTGAAGGCATTATGCTGGTCACACATTTCCTTGCTATATGAAGTGCAAAATCCAAAATGTCAAACGGACTAAGGGCAGAATGACAGAAATTGCTGAAAACAGCAAAGCTGTTAAGTGCAAGTTATTTCAGAGATAGTGTTGCTATAGATTGGAGACAACTTAATGGCACATAACAGAATCAAATAAATTAGTCCTATCATCAACAGCTATGCTCAGCTATTGAAAATTCAAGACTGTCAAGAACATAAGAACATGAGAACAGCCTTGCTGGAACAGGCTACAGCCCATCCAGTCCAGCATTCTGTCCCACACAGTGGCTCAACATTTGCTTCAGGGTATTTCCAAGCAGATATTTTCACTTGCTTAAGATTCCCCACAAATGGACAAATTGTCAGAATAATTAGAGACACCATGGAAACAGAAGCTTTATTTGTGGTTACAAAAAAATATAATTATACAAAAAACAGATAAATCAAATGAGTTTGAAATATGACAGCCAGAAACTATTGTGTAACATATAGTATCTATCTATATAAGTCGGAACTGATCTGTAGATATTTGAAATATGAAAGTGAAGTATTGTAATGTGCCTTGACAATCCTGCATCCCCTATTTTCCCTTCACCCTTTTCCCCTACCCTCTCTTTTAAACCTTACTCAAACCGTATTTCTTTCCTAATTTGTTCCTTATAATGTCCCTTACCCGGAAAAATTAATAAATTTTTCAAAAAATATTCCCCACAAATTGTATTGAGAGATATCCTGCCTCTCTCTCCAACCCAGAGGTTGTCCTTAGGCATCCACAATGATAGCCATTGATACCCCTGTTCTTTATGAACATGTCCAAGGCTGACAGCTGTCACCACTTCTTCTGGCAGGGATATCCAGAGACCAGTGATCCTCTGGGTGTTATTTCCTTCATTGAGTCAATCCACCTCCCTTTTGGTCTTTCTCCATTGTTGCCTTTGACTTTTTTAAAAGCGTGATTATTTTTTCCAGTGAGTCTTCCAATGAGACCCAGAATGCCTGTTCAGGTCATTAATTTGTTCTATGGACATTAAGAAGGAATCAAAACTCAAAGAAACATTTGAATATTCTTAGCTGTAGTTGTTGTATCATTACAGTCATGACCAACTCTTCATGACCCCATGTCCATGGAGTTTTATTGGCAAGAATATTGGACTGGCTTGCCAGTTATTACTCCAGGCTCCTAAAGCACCTGGTATTCCCAGAATTCTAGTACTGACCAGGTAGCGTTTGAAGACAAAGATTACTTACAAAAGTATAAAGGAAAATGAGGACAATATGTAGAACCCCCCCACTGTACACATAAAACAATTGATAAATAGTGATTGAAGCATAGTGATTGTAAATGCCTTATTTTCCTTAAAACATAAAGTTAGTGTTGATTCTTTTAATAACATGTATGTAGTTCCTAAGTATGAAAGACAGCAGAGGGTGCTACAGATACAGTTTTGTCAAAAACCCTAGTATTTTGATTACAAGACTACATTTTTCTTAAAGTAAGAATATTTTAAACATTGAGCTCATAATTTAAGACTGTGGTTGTGTCCATAGTGTAACTAGGAAGATCTGGAGTCCTAATTTGTTAGCTTATGTATATAAAGTCTTGACTCAACTAATATTTTTGTATAATTGGCAATTGTGCTGGTAAAAAAAGGCTTCAGTGAAAGAAGGCAATGAGATACAGTGGCACCTCTACTTATGAGTTTAATCCATTCCAAAAGCATGCTCTTAAGTCAAACAACTCGTAAGTACAGCAACCATATCTAAAAAATCAAATCAATCAATCAATCAATAAAATTTAAAAATTGTAAGTAGAGCAGACCACATCTAAAATTTGTAAGGCAACAGTTAACACACACAATGGTTTTCCACTCTCAAGTCAAATTGCTTGTAAGTAGAACCACTTGTACGTAGAGGTACCACAGTACTAAGAAGAGTATGTAAGCATGTACATCTCTCACCACTGCTTTTTAACATGTACTGTCAGCACTTCTTTAGAGAAGCATTTGCTGATTCAAATGATGTATCATTGTCAAGGGTGAGGCTCTCCAACAGCATTCAGTGGGCAGAAAGTACAGAATGACTATGCTGAATAGAGATGGGCATGAAACGAAAAAAAAAATTGTTCTGTTATTCGTTATTTGTTTCATTACGTAACAAAATGAATAATGAAAATTGTGATGAAATTGGAACAAACAGAACAGAACCACGAAAATTGGGTTTTTTATGTTTCATTTTTGTTAATGGCAACACGCAATGAATTGAGCTGTTTTCAAATGTTAAAAAATGTCCTGAATATCTGTAAAAACCCAGCGATCATTATTTATTCTGCCTGATAATACCTACCAGGGGGGTTGGGTTCCTTAAAACGTCCATTTATGTCTTTTCTCAGATCACTGTATTTTTTTTTCCTTTAAGGGGATTTAGGGGACATCAGCCCAAAATGGCTCCCAGATGCCTAATATTGATCTCTTGGGTATTAAAATGCCCTGAACATCCATAAAAACACAGGGATAATTATTTGAAATTATTACCTACCAGGGGGTTGCAGTCCTTAAAACGTTTGTTTTTGTTTTTCTCCCATCGCAATGTTTTTTTCTTTTCCCTTTAAGGATGACACAAAATGGATTCCAGCCACAAGATGGATGCAAGCCATGTAATGGGATCATGGAAATTCTTGGACATTTTCAAATAATAGCATGCCCAGATTTCAGACTGGGTAGGTGTGGCAGCCACAGAGGGCATAAAAAGCTTTGGCAGCCCCAGTCCTCCTTGCAGTCTGTGGTGGGAGTTAGGGTAGGATTGCTGTCTCTGCGACTTGTTAATTTAGGCCAGGCAGGCAGGTGTGTGTCTCTGTGTTCCTGCTGGCTGCAGACTGGCTTTTAGGGGAGATAAAGAAGAAATTTCTCTTGCAGCCTCCCTATGTGTGTGCGTACCTCTTGGTGAGTACCCTCCCCTGCCCCGCAGTGCAGTCACTCGTTGGCTGCCTTATGCTCTGGGCAATGCCCACTGCTGCCTTTGCAGCCTCACTGCGTACCTAGTCTATACTGTCTCTGCCAGCATCAATTATTTTAGTGTTTTCCCTCTGGTCTGGGGCGTTGGGGGACGTCCGTGCGTGGAAATGCTTTAAGTCGCGCAAAAAGTGGGTAAAAACAAAAAACGAAAAATGAAAAAAATGAAAACAATTTTTTTTCAAAAAATTCACAAAAAACAAGAATGAACCGAAACGGACCTGCAACGAAAAACAAAAAACTGAAATGTCATTTTTTTCTATTCATGCCCATCTCTAATGCTGAATATTTAGAGGATTTGAAAAATTACCTACCAAAAACAGTGAATAAAGCTATACACATGTTCTATAACAAAATGTTAAGAAATCAAAACCCATGGTTATTAGGAAAAGGCAAGCAGCTCAAGAAATGTAGCTGAAGATGCAAAATGAAATTCTGGTCCGAGCTAACAGTTATTAATGTGATAGAACAAACAGTGGCACCATAATCACACAATAAGATCCAGAGCAGAGATTGCTTTGGGCAGCTTTCTTACAATAAAGGATGTATTACGTAACTAAAACTTAAAATCAGCTTTGCTGCATATTTTCAGTAGGATACCACAATACTGGATAATATACTGG
This sequence comes from Phrynocephalus guinanensis, assembly GCA_037367245.1. NCBI lineage: Eukaryota > Metazoa > Chordata > Lepidosauria > Squamata > Agamidae > Phrynocephalus > Phrynocephalus guinanensis. The sequence continues at coordinate 6,990,543 of CM074740.1, forward strand.
CCAGTCTCTAATATCCCATTCTCAGCACAATGCTCTGGAGCACGTCATGGCTTCTCAGGTCCATGGGTTCCTGGATGAGATGGATTATCCAAATCAACCATTCTAACACATTTGAAGGAGGCCACAGACTGGAAAAAATCTTCAAACATTACCTCATGAGGTTTCTTTTGTGGCTTATACAATCCTGATTTGGCCTATATTTCTTTCATATTGTGTTTATTGACATGGCCCTAAAAAGTTGAGAATGACTAATCTACTGTAGATCCATTTCAATCTGGCTTCAGACCTGGTTATGGGACAGAGACTGCTTTGGTTATCCTGGTGGGTGACCAACCCTGGAAACTGGACAGTTGGACAGTGTCCCCAGTGATTAAGCTAAATCTTTCAACAGTTTTGTTACCATTTCACTAGGATGGAACTTGGGGGCACTGAGAGCTTCTATATCAACCATAGTCCTGTAATAGCTTTTTTTTTCCTGGAGAGGAAGCTCAGAAGGTGGTGCTTGGGGACTCCTGTTCAAAATCCTAGCTGTTGGCCTGTCAGGTCCCTCAAGGTTCACCCCACCTCCACTGTCCACCATCTACATGAAATTGCTGGGAAAGGTTGCCCAAATTTTGGGGTTTGGTTTCACCAGTATGTGCAAAACACTCAACTCTCCCTTCCATCTAAATCTGAGGAAGCGGTTTCAGTTCTAGATCAGTATCTGGTGTCAGCAATGAGGGAGAATAAAATTGAAAATTAAATCAGAGAAGACAGAGGAGCCCCTGATTGCATTGAAAGGCAGAACAAATAATAAGGATGCAACCTGCGCTGGGTATGATTATACACACTCTCAATACACAGGTCCACACTGGGTTCTCCTGGAGATTACTCTGAGCCTTGATGCCTAAGTTTTGTCGGTGGCCATGAGTGCATTTGCTCACTTAAAAATGTGCCAGTTCCTGGAGAAATCTGATCTGGCCAAAGTGACACATGCCTTAGTTACATCTAGAGATGGGCACAAAAAAAATTCTTTCTTCAGCTTCTCCAAGTTTATTTTAATTATGTTCTGGGTCTCCCATATTATGGCTAAACCCAAGTATTTGATAAAAAATTTTAATCTGGCCTTTGATTTTGTTTTTCATATATATATTTTCTTGCTGGTCATAATTTATTAATATGTATTCTGATTTTGTAAAAAAATATATTTTTGATTTGTCAACACTGATGAATTACAAATCATGATGAATCACCATTTTTCAGTTCATGCCCATCTCTATTAAGCAGATATTATGCAATGCTTCTAGAACTATAAACATATGAATTTCAGCACAGTCATTAGCAATATACCCAGCACACAGAGTATACCCCTCTGTCATCCCATATGTGTACATACCGCCTTACCTAGGAATGTCACTTTCAATGGTTACACATCCATATAGGAAGACTATGATTCCAACTACCGAAGATGGAATAAGAAATTCTGTATATAAGCCCAACCAGGCAAAATACATTCCAATTTTTTCTCCAAAATACTTTCTAGAAAGAGAAAACATAAAGTGGACAGAGACTTTTACAAAGGATTCATTCACATTCAAAAATGAGAAAAGGAAATGTAGCAATTTAATACTCTAAAACAGTGATGGTGAACCTTTTAGAGACCGAGTGCCCAAAGTGCAATTCAAAACTCACTAATATTTTTTGCAAAGGGCCAATAAAGTAATTTAACCTGTATACAGGTGGTTATGAAGGGGTGATGTCGGGTGCCCACAGAAAAGGCTCCAATTGCCAGTTTTGGCACCTGTGCCATAGGTTCGCCATCACTGCTCTAAAACATTGTCTCTGGCATTAGAAGGTATTTATGTTCCTGACCAGGAAACCTACTCCAAAGTTGTGGGGGGTGGGGGACAGAAGACTAATGAATAAAGGCACATCAAGCAACAGCTGATATGCTCATAGAATTACAAATAAGGACGTGTTCCAGCTTCTGATTCCAAATTATTATGGAGAATTTCAATTAGCACAATGCACGAAAGAAATTGGATTGTTGTACGGAAATCAAACAGTTGGGACTAGTGTTGGTCCATGGAATTGTGAACAGATGAGCAATGGAAACACATCCAGGACCAGATAATCCACATCTCCGTATGAGACAAACCCATAAACAGTGAAGATCAGCATGAATCAGCATAGTACAGTACTAAGGTCCACACAAGAAGATAATCTACCATCTTAAATAAGACCAATGCAGAACAAAAATTACACCACCTGCCAACATGATAACAAATGCTCCACATTAATGCTATTTGATGCTGCTACACAAATTTCAGCCTTTATGCTGCTGTTTGGACATTGGAAAAAATGAAATTCTTTTCCAACGTAAGTCTAATATGGACCACTGCATCATGTTACTCTTTCCCAGACCTGCATCCCAAACCTGGTATTAGGTTGCATTGCTGGGGCCAGTAAAAACTTGATCACAGTGATCCAAATGATTACAGTTTCTTCCATACAATATTAAAATGTGGAACCAGAGGACAGGAAAATTATCTTGAGTTGCTGCCCTGGTAATATGTCAAAAGGATCTTTAAACTTCTCTTTGAAGGTGATTTGGAAGTTCAAGACCATTTGGAGGTGAAAAGGAAGGTGGGGACAGCTTGGGATGCTTCCAAGCCACATTCTTCATGATGTCACCGACAGCAACACAAGAAGTTAGTGGAATCTGCCTGGACAAAAGATCGACATCTAATTGTAGGGTGAGTTTGAAAAAAAAATGATACTGAATTACTTTGCCTCAGCACCCTAGCAATATTTCTCCAGGCTACCACGAGATGCCATTTTGTCCCCAGTGTTATTTAGCATTATATGAAGCTGTTGAGAGCATGACACCATGGATTGGGACACATTACTGCATTTCCATTCTTGCCAATTTTTATCTTTATTTGTAAACTCCATTATCCATATAGACCAGTGTCATCTCTGTAGAGCCATGTTGGGCAGGCTCGTTTCATGATTGTTATTCATGAAACAAGCCAGCTGCATGAAACATGGAGACTGAATCTGTTGAACCTTTTCAACATTCTGATAAATGTTTTTGTACTTAGCATCTACTGAACATTTATTACTAGAGATGGGCACAAAACGAGCGATTTTTCATTTTCGTTTTTGTTTTTGTTTCGTTACGCAACAAAACAAAACGAAATTTTTTTTCAAAAAAAATGAAAACAAAAATGAAAACGACCAATTTTGCCGTGGTTTTCGTTTTCGTTGCAGCAAATGCATTTAACTGAAAAGAATGCTAACGAGACAGCCATTTTTTGTTTTTGTTTTTGTTTTTTTGTTTCGTTACGCAACGAAAATGAAACAAAAAAATTGCAAAAACCCACCAAAAAACAAAAACGAACCGAAGCGGACCCCTAAACGACCAAACGACAAATGAAACACCATTTTTTTGAGTCGTGCCCATCTCTACTTAGTACTGAAATGCACCTCCTCCTTTTGGGAAAAAAATCTCATGATGTAACTGGCATTTAAATATGCTACAGCAGAAGTTAAGCATGTACGCCTGTATATAAAATATTGCATATATCTTTGCCTGCTGCCTTGCACATAGAGTGGACAGGCAGTGAGCCATGGTGGCAGCAGTGAGGAAAGGAGGAAGACAGTATAGAGGTGGCCCTCCAAGGAGAATCATCATTTGCTCCTCTTCCATCTAAACCAGCTACTTCAGACTGATGTGGAGGCCATCTCTGACTCTTTCTGATGTCTTTTCAGTCTCAGATGAAGGCCTTTTAATTTTCTTATGCCTTATAGCAAAGGCAGAAGATTGCAGACAGAATTCTTGAGATGGTTAGGGCAGGAAAAAAGGATAAATTTATACATTATTAATACTTTATCCTTGTCATGTTTTAAATTTTATTTATTTATTTATTTAAAGTCCCCAACAGGTTTGGGCTGTTCCCCCCCCCCACTGCTGAGAGGCGCTTGCTTCCCCATGCCCCATTTGCCGCTGAGGAGAAGGTCGGGACTCAGCGCGGGACTCAAGGTAGGTGTCCTCCAGAATGAAAAATGAAATGAACAAAATGGAAATTTCCATTTCATTTTGTTTCATTTTTCTTTGATGGGTTGGCTTGTTATAATAACAAATAATGAAACAAATTAAAAATTCATTTCGTGCCGATCTCTAATCCTATTGCTTAATGCAGTAATTGCAAATCAGTAGAGATTTTGTGAATCAACTCCTCCATAAGCCCCACTGATTCAAATAGGCCTATTCTTCTTTCTTAATACATTGTGTCATTCTACACTGAACAACAGGATTTCAGCCTATGAAACTTGAGAGCAACTAGGGAAGCAAATGTGGCTGCTTTGCAGGTATTGATAAACAACATAGCAAAGCTTGATGGCATTCCTGGCAGATTACAAAATAGTGCATTGAAGGAAATGAACGTAAAAGGAGGGTAATATCACCTTCAGCTTATGCTGTAATAAAGAGTGTACCTTAGGACAGAAGGACAGGTCTAGGTGAAGAACCTCAGAATCATTCTGAATCAAACAGAGAGTCTCCCTAATAGTACGTTGAGCTCAGAAACACAACAAGATGATGTGATCGCTGCTGAAAGAAAGGTGTTACATCTCAAGAACTGCCCACCTCTTAAAATGGATGAACTCCAAGAAATTATAGACCTCAGGCACATGGAAAATTGGGTTACTTGGAAAGCATGTAACAAACTATGGGCTGCAGCTGACAAAGCCCGAGAAATGCTTTAAAAATGGAGTTGGGTTGCACCAAGGCAGCCCTTTATTAGGTTTCACACTTGGATCAGTGTGCCCAATGCCCTTCTACAGTTACTACTTTCTACTTTCTTTACTAAAAGAAATATTTGGTATCAGCAACCCCAGATGGTCTTAAAGATAGAATCATAGAATAAAGAATTTAAAAGGGTCCTACAAAGCCATTGAGTTCAGTCCCCCTGCTCAATGCTTAATGTAGCCAATCATGGTGGGGGGGGGATCTGATATATCTTTAACTGAATTGCCGTGGTTCCGACACAAAAAAAATAAATAAATAAATAAATAAAATTTCAACACTCAAAGGGTGATGTCGTGAGGATCATGTGCAACTCCCAAGTGGGAAACCTAATTGAGAAACAGGCAGATGAATTATAACAACACCTTTGAAATGATGCAAAGACAGGGACAGTTACAGTTACTGTATAGAGCAGCTCCTTCCTTTGATGCCACAATGGCTTTATGGTGTCTTAACACAGAAGGTTTCAGATCTTTATCTCTAGACTAATTTGTAAATACATGCTTGACACCTGCTTCCACAGAATGAGAGATGGTCCTATGACACCAGTGCCAGGAGGCACAACATGTGCATTTTGTAGATACTGTACATTGGACGGGCTTTCTGCATGCCGCTAAGATTATGGCTATGCCTCTATCCTCAAAGCCCTTCTCAGTCAAGCACTGTCACTCAGTCTCCAAGTCCAGAGGAAGGGTCTGGATGGAATATTGACACCTGAGACAAGTCCTGCCAGAGATTTTCATGCAACTCTGTTGTGTCGTTACAGTCGTGACCGACGCTTTGTGACCCCATGACCATGGAGTTTTCTTAGCAGGAATACTGGAGTGGTTTGCCAGTTCCTACTCCAGGTGCCTACAGCACCTGGTATTCCCTGGTGGTCTCCCATCCAAGTACTAACCAGGGCTGACCCTGCTTAGCTTCCAAAATCGGGTGAGATTGGATGTGCTTAGGGCATCTAGGCAGCCTTTCATGCAACTAGCCTAATATAACCAAGTACAAAGGCTTCCTGGTCTATTGGAGAGCTACTATGATAAGTTCTATTTTATCAAACCATGTCTTACAAAGTACTGCCAGCAGGAATAGCAGAAGTGAAGCATAATAAGGGCTTCTCAGCCACCTCAGTGTGAGAACATTAATCTTCCAAGTGTCCTGGAACTGGAAGTGTGCTGAAGGTGCAAATAAGTCCACCATAGATTGGTTTAGTCTGAATGTTATGACCCTGAACCCCTACTGGGTCCAAGTGTGTTCAACACAACCATTCAGTTTGAGAGTTGAACCAGCTGCTAAAATATTCATTGAAAACCTGGCTACTGGCAACAGAGTTCATGCAGAGTTTGAATGGACAGCTGTACTGACATCCTCTCTGTGGTTTTGCCAAGCAACTGTACACAAATTAGACTCCAAATGTGAACAGAGAATGGGAGGAGTAAGGAGGAAGAAAAAGAAAAATTAACAAGTCTGGGCCACCTGCAGTAGCATTATGATTCATGACATATACTGGAAAGAATCTTCAACACCTTTAGGAAAATGGGTGAGATATACAAAAGACATTCAATGCCACTGAGTCATTTATCAGGGAAGCCTATTCATTTTTTTCATACCCATGTCCCATCCCATCTCTTCACATCTTCCACATTTGCCCAGCCATGACTCATTCAACATAAAGATAATTATCTCTTACACAACGGCAGAAATCATATCTGTGGCAAAGCCTACTAAAAGGCTAGTTAAAAAAAACAAAAAAAACCACATCAAGAGCACCCCTTTGCCACAAGCAGAGGCATCCAAATATGGCCTCATTATTTCATTCCATCAGGTTAGTGTCTTAGTGGTACTACATCCCTTATTCACGTGGTTTTTGAACTTCCTATCTTCAAGTGAAGGGACTCTCTTTACCTTGAGTTGTCTGCAGGGAAGCAGCTACATAGTAAAGAGTAGGCTTTTTGTCCAAGCTCTCAGTCAGTACAAGGTACTAGCTTATGCCTGATTATCCTCATTGCAGCTCTGCATGTAGTGACAGAGTACCACAAAAAAACCATGTTTCTACTCATTTGCAGCTGTGGGTTATTGGGGAAGTCAGTCATGATGGGCAAACAGTATTTCAGAAAAACTTTCCCACCATTAGTCATCTCTGCATGGAAACCAACAGAGTTCCCCAGAATACAGTCCACTGGCATATAAAATCAAACATTCAAATTAAAGGGTAAGATTTTTGCACATGGTTGTAGTATGGGCTAAAGTAGATAAAATTGTGGTCACATGAGAAACTAGCTACAGTTGTTCCACAAAGATGGCTCATTCATGGTGACATCCATTTGTACGCAGGACAGCAAACCTGTTTTTTAACAGGGATAAGCTCCATAAGTAATTGCTATGCTAATACTAAAATGCAAAAGAATAGTTTTATTGTCAGACTTCACCTCTCAAGGTTTAACTAGAGAGCTTATCTGGGGTGGGCTGCTGAAGGATAAATAGGGTTACTGCATAGACATAGCACATGCACCTTAAGTGACCCCTTTGGGCCTGCCTCTCTTAAGGAAATTAAAAAAAACTGTCCTTATGGCTTCTGGGAAGGAGCTTTTTTTTTTTTAAAAAAAAGTCTAAAATGCAGAGTGCACCAGTGCTGCCCTAATTAGCTTTAAAAACAAACAAACAAACAAAAAAACCACCCACACACTTTTGCTTCCTCCCACAGCCAAAGGAGCTAAACAAGGAAGATTTTAATATCTGAATATCATTACGTAGCTAACCTGTCTTTATAAACCACAAATGACATTGGGTCATTGGAACCAGTTGGGAAATTAAAATAGCAAGCTCTGGTTTGGTTCAATCCCAGCAATCACACATCCTGAAAACGAATGAAAGCATAGCAATTCTACCCACACATTTTAAAAAGAAGCCTGTGAAAGGGACAAGAAAGATTTAGAAAGGAAAATGGTCTAGGGGTGGGATAGTTTGCTCTAACAATTATATTGTCTGATGACTGGCAGAGAGAGAGAGAGAGAGAGAGAGAGAGAGAGAGAGAGAGAGAGAGAGAGAGAGAGAGAGAGAGAGAGAGAGATTTAATTCCATTTTACAACACTACAGCAAAAAATCCTAAACACCATATAATGAAGGACAGTTCTGTTCCTCCACACCCACAAATACACATTTAGAGAGAGAGACTGTCCCCCACAAGAGACCAAACAGTGAACTAAATGTATGCAGCCAACCTCTCAGTCAGCGATGTTGTGTAGAGTTCCAGAACCTCTAATACAATTAAGTAACAGATTTAATAAAGCAAAACTAACCTCAAGTTTTCTGCAGAATTAATACTTGTTATAGGCTTTTTTTCAAGAAAGTGTAAGATATTCTATGTTAATAATGAAGAAAGCTCACCATCACAGAAAATGGCAAGAATCATCACCTGGTGCAAATTAATGACATTTTACCAGTTTATATGAACCAAAATTCACCTCAGTGCATTTTTTAATTTGTTTATTACCTTATAAGATCGATAGGCTGAAACTTGTAAAATGCTCCATATCGTGCCCATTCTTGATACAGCAGCTGAGGGAGAAAAGATATAACAGTTAATACTAATTGAGACAAAGGAAGTTTTAAGGACCTAATTAGTGCCAGAATCAAGTTCCACTAGGTGGAAAACTCGGCATCCAACCTGGCAGTGATTGTGTGATTGTATGTACATTTCGTCACGGTAGTCTTTCAGAACCAGCATGTCTCACATACCTGGGATTACATTACAAGTTGCTTGATAGAAGTACATTTCAAGGTAGTATATGGGTCAATGTCTTTCTTTCAAAGCTAAGGACTGAGTATTCTTGCAAAGGATGGCACAGCAGTGTGGAAAAAGAATGCCTAGATCCCCCCCCCTTCTTCTTCTGCCAAACTGTTTCTGCTCTGTCTCTGAATACATTCTTGCCCTTGCTGTGTGCCATTGATTATCTTTTGAATTAATGGCTAGTTTAAGACAGTAAATGAGGTATGTAAAATGTTCAAGCAGTGGTTTACACTTCTCACCCTAAGCCATTTATTACTCTCAACCCCCACTCTAATCTCTTACTCAGCATTGAATCTCAGATTACCACCTTTTTATATAATTGTTTAAAATATTTCTATCCTGCCTTTCTCCCCCAAATGACCCAAGGCAGCTTAGAATATTTAAAAGCTAAAAACAGGAGCTATACAAATATTTTTAAAAACCAATTAATTTGTATTACACTAAAAGAATAATTAAAATCAGTGTTAAAACACATTTAAAACAATACTGCACACCAGCTTGTTTAAACCCCCGCTCAGAGCCTCAACCAATTAAGATAAACCTGCCTGCAGAAAGACAACAAAGATGGGGCCAGCCTATCTTCCTGTGGGAGGGAGTTCCAGAGATTGGGAGCAGCAACAGAGAAGGCCTTCTCCTGTGACCTCACCATATGTGCCTATGTGAGTGGTGGGACTGAGAGAATGGTCTCCCCTGTTGATCTTAATACCAGATGGGCTCATAAAGGGAAATGCAGTATTTTAAATAGCTTGGATCCAAGCCATTTAGGGCTTTGTAGGTTAAAGCAATCACTTTGACTTGCACCCAGAAATGGATTGGCGGCCAGTGAAATTGCTGTAACAGGCGAGTTATATATTCCCTGTAACTAGTGCTCAGAAGGAATCCGGCTGTGCCATTTTGGGACCTTTGAAGTTTCTGAACACTTTCCAAAGGCAGCCCCTCATAGAGTGTTCCACAGTAATCCAGCAGAGATGTAAATGAAGCATGTGCCACCATTGCTAGGTCACACTGAAAGCTAAAAATAATTCTAGATGTATATACCATATTATTAGGTTGAGATCTAAGTTAAAAAATTAAAAATCTGAGCAAGAGTATATCACAAACTAAGGCACAAAGTGACCTGTGACTAGAATCTAATATTGGGACTAGACATGGGCACGACTTGGTGAAATTCTCGTTTCCGTTTCCGTTTCTCGTTTCCGTTACGTAACGGAAACGGTAACGACAATTACTCCGCCAGAACTCGAACTCGAACCGACTAAAGAAAAATTGGGTCTGATTTGTCGTTGTCGTTCCTGGCATCGCAGCGATCACGCGATGCCAAGCGGCACAGTAAAAAAGTTTTAAAAATTAAAAAAAAACCCGATTCCCAGCCAAAAAAGCAGGTGAAAATATGCCTGCCTCAGTGAGGGCACCTACCAGAGGGGTGGGTTCTGGGGGGGGGTCACCAGCCTCCCCCCCCCGTCCTGGGCTGCGCAAAGTGCGCATCCTCGTCGAGTCGCCACGCCAACTCACCAAGCGGCGCAGCACAGAAAAAAACTTTTAAAAATAAAAAAACCCCGATTCCCGGCCAAAAAAGCAGGCAAAAATATGCCTGCCTCAGTGAAGGCACCTACCAGAGGGGTGGTTTCTGGGGGGGGGGTGTCCCGGCTTCCCCCCTCCTCTCCTGGGCTGCGCAAAGTGCGCATCCTCGTTGTCGAGTCGCACTCGCCCACGCCAACTCGCCAAGCGGCGCGGCACAGGAAAAAAGTTTTAAAAATAAAAAAAAACCGATCCCGGCCAAAAAAGCAGGCGAAAATATGCCTGCGGCCTGCCTCAGTGAGGGCACCTACCAGAAGGGTGGTTTCTGGGGGGCGGGGGGTCCCCGGCCTCCCCCCCTCTCCTCTCCTGGGCAGCGCATCCTCGTCGTCTCGCCAACTAGCCATGCCATGCGGTGCGGGCGGGGGATCCAAAATGGGGCGACTGCAATATTTATTTTGAAATCGTGGTCCAAAAACACACCAAAACACCACAGAAACATGCAAAAATAGCTATTTTAAAACTGCCTGAATTTTTACAGTAGCAGCAGTGGGTTTTTCTTGCAACAAAACATCTCCATTGATTTTATTTTATTATTTTTATTTTTATTTTTTTACACCTGCGCAATGGGCTGTCCATGGGAGTGGACCATGCAAATTTTTGGAGCCATTCCACCAATTGCATGGCCACTTGGCCAGGTTTTGACCGAGACTTCTGGGATGTGCCAGTCGGGCATAAAAAGCCACTAACCCTAGCCCGAACCCGAACCCGAACCCTAACCCTAACCCATACGCCAGTACACTGTCCTTCTTAGTGGGTCAGAGAGGCACCCAGAGGTGCACCCCAGTAACTCACCCTAACCTTACCAGTAACCCTAAGCCTAGCCCTTGCACTAACCCCTAACCCCAAGCCAGATCAGTGTACTCGCATTGCACTACAGCAAGTACACTTCCCTTCTTAGTGAGTCACAGCGGGCGCTCGTAGGGGTCCTCTGTCACTTCGCTCTCCAGCCCAAGATCACTGCAGGCAGTGAGTCACAGAGACACCCGAAAGAGAGGTGCCTCTGCCTGCTGCAACTGCAACTTAATGGTATGCATATCCAATTGGCTATGCATGCCATTTTGTAGCGGGTGAGGAGAGGAGGCACCCACGAGGTGCCTCCAGGAGCCCGCTTTCCCTTCATGGCGGGCCAGAGGAGGCACCCACCCCAGAGAGGTGCCTCCAGGAGCCTGCCCCCCCCAAAACCAGTACTAACGACAGATGAAAAACCGACAAACGAAACGACAAATTTTTGGAAAATTTTGCGAAAAACGGAAACGAGCCGAAACAGGCCGGCTCCGACACACGACAACTAGAAACGTAATTTTTCCTGGTCGTGCCCATCTCTAATTGGGACTTTGATGCGAGCCCCACTGAATGCAACAGGGCTTACATTCTGAGAAAGAATTGTACTAACATGAAGTTAACTATAATTTGGCAGGGTTCACTATAAAGTCAAATCTAAAGTTTGGGGACTGATTCACACAGTATAAAATGTGTTCAAAATCATATGCTTTGAGCATTGAACCCTGTGTGCGACATGCACTCTGTGTTTTCTGGCGCCTACCTCTAGGTAATCTCTGTAGAATATTTTGGGAATATTTTAAAATGCTGCTAGGACAGATTATTACTAAATCTGCCATTCTAAATAAAGTTAGAAGACAATAAGTTTTTGGAAATAAGTTAGCTTGAACAGATATATATTACATGCTTTAGCTTTGGGGTGCCAATGATTGCCCTGCTCTTTTAGACTTTGATTTAACCCAACAAATGCTGAAGCTCGTAGTAATCCTGCTAAATATTATGCTTGCTCAGTAAATGTTGGCTAAGGAGGACTGAAACAGAAATAGAGTACCATGTGCCTTCAGGCACTGCTTATACATTCTGAACAGACCAGGAGAAGAAAGAGAAAGTGACGTGCAAGTTAACTGAACTCAAGACAGTTCTCTACTTTCCTTCATCCCAAGTGCCATAGATCATCCCACTATAAGATTAGAAACCTGGTAATCTGCTTGTCCTGTGCATAAAACTGTGGTTTTATACATAGGCGGGAGCAGGCAGATGTGCAGGCAGATAGTGGTGGTGTCATCACTGCTACAAAACACATTGCAATGAGACACATAGGGACAAGGCAGAAGAATGTGGAAGATAGGGAAAGGCAAGGCAGCAACAAAAACAGGGTCAGCAGCAGGCGTGGTACTTCTTCTGCCATAAGAGGTATGAGAATCTAGGCTATCCTTAGAGGTGAGTGCTGAACAATCATATTGGGGCTGTAGAAGGCAAGGAGGAGAAGGAGAAGCAAGAGAGCCCTGATCACTGGGGCTGCAGTAGTGGCATGACAAAGGATGAAGGGGAGGAATCATTAGGGGCTCATGAAATGGGAAATGTAAAGAAAAGGTACGTTGAGAAGGGAGGTAAGAAGAGAATAGACCACATGGTCTTTACCTAGATTTATTTCCTTTCTAAACTAAGCAGATTGTGGTGAGTTTGTAGGAGCTGACTCATCTCATCATAATAGAAATGTTAAAGGACTGAACCAAAAAATGTGCCATTGGGATAGTGTTAAGCAAGCCAAATGTCTTTAAAAGGCAACTACTTACAAAATAAATTAAACATTTTCAGACTAACAGATCAAATTTTGTCCAACCTACAAATGAAGAAACAGATTTTGTGTTGAGCTTATGTCTGTAAGCTCCTTTCAATGCAAGAGGGCTTTTCAGAAAACATACGCAGGATTGTACTTACTAGTTCAGGGCACACACTGCATTTGATAATATATCTGTACCGGACAAGAAGTTACAAAAGGCAGGTTATGATGAAGGGAGAGGGAAAGGAGCCTGACTAAGCTGAAGTCATATTAAACGCATGATCAGTGTTGGGACTGAATGAGGGAGAAGAGGTCTACACATACATCAACTAAGACTCTATCAGATTGTGCAATGGTTTCATATTTCACCTGGGCTGTCCTAGGACTGGTGGAAACAAGAAAGAGAGAAATCTTTGACTCCCCCATCTTTGAAAAGTATAAACTCCAACGGCTATTAAGAACGGTCTCTATCTAGGGCAAAGACTTTGGTCCTTTATGAACTGAAAAGACAGAGGAACTAGGCAGTCTTTATATTCATAGATGAAAATAGCTTTGTATTCTGCACTAGGGTTTTGTGTCCCCCCCCTCACCCCAAAATAAACAAAATCAAATTGAGTAGGCTTATCTTGTTCTCTATCTGCTTGATCTTCCTCACAGCAGTGCCACAAGGATAAAGTGGGGAGGAAAAGGGCCTTGTTCATGGTTTTCAGTTCACTGGAAGAAAGGCTGGATGTAAACTGAAAGGGAGGAAGGAAGGGAGGAAGGAAGGAAGGAAGGAAGGAACTAGAGAGAATGAGCCCAGCTTCATAGAATCATAGAATCATAGAGTTGAAAGAGACCTTAATGGCCATCCAGTCCAACCCCTGCCATGCAGGAACACCCCCCCCCCCCAAATGACCATCCAGCCTCTGTATTAAAACTTCCAAAAAGGATCCTTTAAGGATCCATCCCTCTTATGTAGCAGCAATGTCTGCCTGAACAACAATATAGGCCACTAGCATTTTTCCATTCCATGTGCCCCTTGGCTGAATAAATAATTTAAAAGTAGCAACAAATTAGACAGCATTGTTTAAATGTCAAAAGTGCTTCACCAACTGGAAAACTCCCCCCATGAGTTGTTTGACAATGTTTTCAAGGCCCTGCCCTGAGGGAAAACAAACCTCCCCATCTTTCTTATAAGAAATGAAGCAATACAATGGAGGGTACATTTTGGTTCATCCCTAGCAATGGAGCAGGCTTTGGAAAAATAGAAGGATGCTGTTCATTAGCGTAAGCATTAGAGATGGGCAAGAAATGATTTTTTTTGTTTCATTTTTTGTTTTTCATTTTATTCCCTAACAAAATGAAAAATGAAATGACCCATCAAAGAAAACCAAAATGAAACAAAATGGAAATTTTAATTCCTTTCTTTCTGTTTTTTGTTTTTCCATGGGAATGCATTGAAGCAATGCATCCCTATGGGAAACTGATTGAGCATGGGGAAACTGCAGGCTTTTTACAATTTTTTCTTGCCTAAAGCCCCATGTGATAGCTGAAAACTTCCCCCTAAGCCCTGCGCAGGAGGTGATCAGTGCTGGGGCAGGGAAAAAAGTTATTTCCCACCTGAGCCCTAATCAGCTGTCAAATGGGGCTTGGGGGAAGGAAAAAAGTGTTTAAAGTCTGGGGCTTTTTAAACTCCCCGCCAGCCCTGCGTGCCAGCTGATCAGCATTGGGATGAGAAAAAAAATCTCCAACCCAAGCGCTGATCACCTGGCGCATGAGGCTTAGGGGAAGGGGAATTTTTTTAAAAGCCCTAGGCTTTTATAACTCCCCCAAGCCCCACACTCCAGCTGATCGACACTGGGGTGGGAAAAAAGAGGTTTTTCCCCCACCCAAGCCCCAACCAGCTGGTGCGCCGGGGTTGGGGGAGGGAAAAAAGTTTTTAAAACCTGGGGCTTTTAAAAACCCCACTGAAGCCCCATGTGCCAGCTGATTAGCACTGGCTTTGGTGGGGGGGGAGTTTTATAAGCCCACCCCTACCCCCAGCCGATTGGGCGAGGGGAAAGGGCAGGTTTTAAAAATGTTTTTCCACCACGGAAGCCAGTGCCAATCAGCTGGCATGCAGGGTTTTGGTGTGTGTGGGGGGGAGTTGTACAAATGCACAAGTACCACACACACACACACACACAATACACATACACATGTTTTAAAAATGAAAAATGAAGCAAAGCAAAAATGAAATGAATCTTTTTAAAAATCATTTAAAATGAAACAAAACGAAATGAAATGAAATGAAATGAAAACTAAATGAAACACTCTTTTAGCATTTCATGCCCATCTCTATTAAACCTGTGTTTTATGACATTTCAAAAAAGAAAATCATGTACCCAACGTTGTGCATATATGCCTCCTATTTACTGCAGTAAAGGCTTCCTTCATTTCCCAAGAAATGAATTTAGTTCCTTCTCTTCACTCCAAAAGCTGGTACAAGTGGACATCTAGCAATCACATGGTTGTTGAGGCATCCTTTCTCAAAACTGTAGATGGTTCAATAACCATGTCATCTTCAGTTTTGAAAAAGGACAACCAAAAGAAGGAACCATATTTAAAGATTAACCCAACTTTTAATTCCCTCGGTCTTTTAAAACTATGGTCCTAACATGGATGTCTTTCAGCTTTCTTCAGAACTGGCATCTCATTTATGGAACAATCCTTTGTGTGTCTGTATGTTTTCAAGTTGAAGAAAGGACTTTTAAAGTAAGTGAGATTTTTAAGGACTGGTATTAACAGTTAGACCTTGCCCTTCTATGAATTTGTATGACTGAGTGGGGATTTGAACCAGGTTCCCTAAGTCCTAGTCAATTGGCTATTTCCATCTGGAGAGCAAACCAAATTACAACCCCTAACATGTGCTAATTATGTCATTGTGCTATTTTCCCCCACTCCCACAGTCAATAAGAAACTGGAGGTTCAAAGTAGGTAGAGTGTTTGTGTGTGCATGTGGAGGTAGAGGGAGAGAATCATATAGTTACTAGTAGCCTTTTGATCCTTGGGAGAGGTGTAAAAATTCCAAAACTTACTGCATAGAGACTTGAGACAGCAGCTTCAGAGGACTTACATCAGCCCTCACAGACATGGTGCACCCACCTTTGGACTTGTGTGTACATTTGTTTTTCTGCACTCTTCTCAAAGGGTTTGTGCTAAGCCTGAAGAAGTGGGATTATTTCCATAAAAGCTTGCAATGTGTTTGATTTTTAATGGTCCAATAAAAGGTTTCATGCACTCTTGCATTTGAATGCTAGTCTGCCACTCTGTCTGTCACACTGGATATCATACCACCCTGGATATCATGTATATCTACTAGGAAGTAAATTCAATTGAGTTCACTGGGACCTGTTTTGATGTACAATGATATAAGTTTGCTATCTTAAGTGTGGATATCCATATATTCTTAACTAACAGCCTCAGAGAGAACATGCACAATACAGAATGCTTCTTTCCAGATATAAACCCAAGTCTTTGTTCCATCTGGTCCTTTCTCTCAACAAGAGCCCAAAGAAGGTTAATTAGGATTACCTTTTGTTTTATGAGCCAACACATAAATCTTAATCAATAGGGCTTCCTTATAAGGAAATACAATCCAGACGGTCTCAATCCACCTTTGTCTGGGGGCCACACACTGCTAGTTAGTGGAAAGAACGTTGCATATGTAAAGGGGACACTGTCAAACGGAGGTTAAGAAGAAAAGAGTTTTTTTTAAATGTCTCCCTTTCCTTTAAATCTGATCAGGGCATTTCAGGAAATTAAACACTGAAGCTATTCAGGTTCAGATAGAAAACAGATGATGGTATACATAGAAATCCTACAGTCAAGTCTTATGGCCAGGCGAGAGAAACATATGCGAGCAATCAATGCAGTATTTCTGGAAAGAACCTTTTATGTTTTTAATACTTAACACTTCATAAGAGGACCTAAATGGGCAGGATAAAAAGAAGGGCAGCCCAACTTGGAGGGTGAATAGTTTTCCAGGCAGTAAGACGTTTTTTAAAGTTGTGTTCCCTACCCCACCTCCAATGCTCTGGCATTTTATTTGGTGAGCCCTTGCAATTAGCTGCTATTTTACCGTTTTGTTCTTCCAAAGAAAATTTAAACTACTACTTAGGCATACGCTGCTCTTCTCTTGACAGGAAAAAAAAGTGATGCTCTCCTTACTCTGATCTTACCTACACATCTTTAACTCCATGTTATTCTTTCATGGATTTTCAGCACCCCTTAGTGGTCAGACATTGTGTGTGTCAAATTCTCTTTAACAGAACGGTCTGCCATGAAGCTCTCCTGCCCATCTCCTCCCTTGAACAATCAAGAATGAAACTCAATATAGGTAACCTTGGGCCACCCACTCTCTCTCTTCACCTGATGTCCCTCACAGGCTTGGTTCGGGGATAAGGGTGGGGGGAGGAAAATAAAACCCTGTAAATGGCTTTGATTTAGTTGAAAGGAAAGTAGCCTAGGAGTGTAAACCTTAATTCTAATTGGGAGGAACATCATAGCCAGTTCACATGCAGGAATTTCACTTACAATGTTTATACCATAAAAGAAAAAGCAAGCGTAATGGACCAGTTGTGAGGAAAAGAGTTAATAACAAAATAGAGAGGATGCTAACACTATTACTTAATTCTGTTCTTTGGATCCATTTTTTTAAACATACCATGCTTTTGCAGCCATAGCATTTTGTGAAGCACGTTATAGCCTAAGAAAGACCAATTAAAATATCTTACCACGAGGACATCTTCACCAATATCTATTTATTTACTCATGTAAAAAAGTACTTTCACTTTTATCCTGCTTTTCTCCCTGCAGTGGGGAAAAGGCTTTTCACAACAAAAGCTCTGAGAATGTAACTCAGAAAAAATGAGAGATACACAAGCACATTTGTGCTGATTAGAATGCCAGTTTAAATAGGACACATTTATTTTGAGCAGATGAATTTGACTTCGGAAATGAGGAAAAAAATATGCTTTTTAAAATGGCATTTTAACCTGGGCTAATATGGGGCGCTAATATGGATTAAGGCACAAGTACAACTCCTCTTTTATAGATGCAGTGGTACCTCATATAAAGGAATTAAATTGTTCCAAATGAAATTCTGTTAAGCAAATTTCCCATAGGAATGCATTGAAAACAGAGTAATCCCTAATTGCGACCATTTTTATGTTGTACGAAATTGCCCCATAGACGATTCGGTTAAGCAAATTTCCCCTATCTCCGGATTAATGGTATAGCTTTGACCAGCCGGGGGAGGTGCTACTCTGGAATGGTGCAGCCTTGAGACCCAGAACTTGCCTGCCTGAAGATGCCATTGGGTGAGGTCTCCCAGAGATCTCAGGACCCAGGGTTCCCCACCTTTTGTCAGCCCCCTCGCTGCTATGTGATGTATTGTGTCCAATAAAGTGTGGTCCACATTTAAACTCAAGAAAAGGGTCTCAACTCCTTATTTTTGCCCAGAGGGGGGTAAGATGTTAGAGTGGAGCAGGCCAATGAACAACTTTCCCTGTTGCATTCTTCCATGCATGCCCTACTGAACTTTGTGTGAGTTATGGAACTTTCACACATTGAATTGTGCCTAGCTTGCAGTAGATTTTATCGCAATGGCTTGTTTGCAATCGACAGGTAAATGTGAGGGTTACTGATCCTCAAAGTGCTGGTTAGAGTCTCAGTGGATTGCCATGCAGCCACCTATGTTCAGAAGGGATATAGATCTCAGGGTAAAATACCTTGGGGAAGCAGATCGTTTGCTTTGTGGGTATGTGGTTACTTTAAAGCCTGGACACCCATCTCCAAGCACTCCGAAATTGGACTGGGATTCACTAGACCAGGAAGAAAGTATTAAGGGGGTATCCAAAAGTTTTAATTTAAAGAAATTATAGAGATATTTACATGAAACTTTTTGTGCATAATCAGTGTCATTGCCACGCATACTTGTGCAAATATCAAATCTTTATCTAAAGTATTTTATTTCCATAGGCTGTAGAAGACATCAACCTGCATGGATGAACAAAATTGAAGCTCCAAGTGTCATAAAGTTCCTCCATTTGAAGGGCAACAACGCATGCCAAATCCACGATGAAATGAAAGCTGTCTATGGGGATGAAAGCCCATCATATGACACGATTGTGAGGTGGAAGAGGAACTTTCAAAGTGGTCGCATGTTCTGACAGACGAGCCACAAGTGGGTAGATGTTTAATCAAGGAGGATCTTGCCATGGTGAAGAAAGTGGAGGCCATTATACTTGATGACAGAAGATCAACCATGGAAAGAGTGATGGTGGAGACTGGACTAAGTTACGGAACTGTGTGGAGGATTATTCATTAGGAACTGCACATGAATAAGGTGTCTGCATGCTGGGTACCTCGCTTGTTGACACCTCTTCAAAAGCAAACTCGCCATGACATTTCCCAGCAGAATTTGACCCTGTTGGAGCAGAATGAAGACTTTTTTTTTGCTCATCTCGTCAGTATGGACGAGTGCTGGGTATACCTCTATGATCCGGAGACCAAAGAAATGAGCAAGGAGTGGAAACATCCATCCTCCCCACCCCTCCCGAGAAGGCGAAGGTCCAGAAATCTGCCGGGAAGGTGATGCTGTCCATTTTTGTGGATAGCCGCGGGGTAATCTTAACTGATTACCTTCCGAAGGGTGAGACCCTCAACAGTGATTACTACTGCAATCTTCTGGAGAAACTGCATGATGCATTGAAACAAAAACATTGTGGCATGATCAGCAAAGCCGTCTGTCTCCTAGCCGACAATGCACCTGTCCATACAGCCCAAGCATCCATTGTTACCACCCAACGTTTAGGCTATGAACTTTTGCAGCATCCACCTTATTCACCTGATCTTGCGCCAAGCGACTTCTTCCTCTTTCCAGAAATGAAGAGACCACTTCATGGTTGGGGATTTGACGACAGAGAGGATGTCATTTTCGAAGAGGAATAGTGGTTTTCTAGCAAAGCGGAGGACTTCTACAAAGAGGGCTTGAAACAGGTGAAGAAACGCTGGCAAAAATGTGTGACTCAGCAGGGAAACTACGTGGAGAAGAACTAACTTTGACCACTGCAAGTGACTATTGTATGTTTTTTATTTCATGGTGATTATTAAAATTTTTGGATACTCCCTCGTATATATTGAACTTGAGCAAAATCAGTGCACCAGAAAGGCAGCAGTGAGGTAAGGGGCCAGGAACACAGGTGATGCACATGGATTTCAGCCCTCTGGACTAGGTAAGCAGTGGAACACATTGGCAGAATCAGCTGCCTCAAAAGAACTCCTGACCTCCTCCAAACATTTCCCTAACCTGTGTTTCTGAGATTGAAAAGATCCACTCCCTGGTCAAAAGCTTTGTCCCCGAAAATCTGCCATGCTGTTGACCTGGCAACTTCAATCAATGCATACCAACATAATCCCAGCTAAAATGAGAATACGCAATATTTTACCTTTCTATCGTTCATCTCTTTATTTTCACCTTCATATTCACCCTGGAAAGACAATGCAAGTGGTAAGAAATATTTCAGGAAAAGACTGAATGGTATGATACATTTTTAGTAAGAAGTAACCTTTCTTCTTTAAGATTTCCCAAACTTCCCCCTAACCATTTTAACCTGAATGGGCTCTGCTCTTGTCTCTCTATAACATGATGCTATAAAAATGATGCTTATGATAATAAAGATCACAGCCCAAAGCCAAATTGCCGGTCCCAAGTAGAGCATACCCACTGAATCACTGGAGAATTTGTAAGTCATAAATTGTAACTTGTTCTAGGCTCCATTGCTCTAGTTAGGATTAGGTATTGGCTTTAGGCCTATATTACCCTCACCTACTGAGATAATAATATCCAATTTAAAAATGAGATAGTAATTGTTGAAGTTTGAGATGCTGGTGAATTAGCTTCTCGGATACTAAGAACTGGTCACCCAACTGGCATATACAGTTGTCCCCCATCATTTCTCGGTTCATATACTGTGGTCCCGGTATATCGCAGGGCCACATTATATGAAACGGAAGGCCGCCTTGCATTTTCGTATTTTCTGCCGAGAGGCAAAGGGAAAACTTTGCTGCAAAACACATACAAATGGAACATGGAATGAGAGAAGTATGAAACTATAAGAAAAGCAAGGAGACATATGAACACTGCAGTAGGTGTGAGTGAACGAAAATGGACAGGAATACGATATTTACTGTCAGGAAAAGACCAAGAATTGCAGAACTGGAAGGGACTCTATGGATCATCAAGTCCACTTTCTATCAAGGAAGCCAACCTCTGGCTCTTCAGCCAGATACCTGAACTACTGAGATGCCTAGCTTTTGGTGATGACTAGGAATTATTAATTTTAACAAATAGAGTGAAGATGAAAAGTAACACTAAGACAATCCTAGTGACAAAATATAATTTAAATAACATTTCTGATCAATTTAAACCCCATATAAATAATAGATTTGTGTTGAATTCATAAGAACTGTGAATTAAAACCAAATATATTATTAGGGAAGAATAGTTGTAAACTATAGTTGTAGTTCAAAGAAAAGAAAAGTCTTGATGGATAATGGAAGGACTATTTAAAATTCAGATTGACAGCTGAGAAGTAAATGTAAAAGGTGACAAGAATAAAATCAAAACTATCACATAGAAACAAAGTTAGCAACAAAAAAGAAAAAAGAGAGATCATTTTCTTATAAACCAAGAAATTAAGGGAAAATTACGGATGCTGAAAGATCAACAAAAAGTACTATCTGATAAATAAAAGAAAAAAGTGGAAACAGTATACTTAAGAACTATATAGAAGAAATGTAAGATGACTGATTTATTTGAAAAGAATCCTGTTCTCAAAGCACTTGGAAGAAATA
Organism: Phrynocephalus guinanensis; assembly: GCA_037367245.1. NCBI lineage: Eukaryota > Metazoa > Chordata > Lepidosauria > Squamata > Agamidae > Phrynocephalus > Phrynocephalus guinanensis. The sequence goes on from CM074740.1 coordinate 7,012,134, forward strand.
AATCACTAAGGAGAAATGAGTTATACATTGCAATCTCCAAGAAAGGTGACTCCAGGGAGTAACCCAACAACCATTGCATCAATTCCCCTGCAAGTACAATGATGCTCAAGATGTAGCAAGAAACGCTTTTGCCATATATAGAAATACTTAACATTCAGTATGGATTCTGTAAAGAAAGAGGAGTTGGACATCATACTGTATAAATAAATAATAAAACAAATAAATAATACTGTAAATATATATATTTACTAGACATGGGCACGACTTGGCGAAATTCTCGTTTCCACTTCCATTCCTCATTTCCGTTACGCAACGGAAACGGTAACGACAATTAAGCCATCAGAACTCGAACTCGAACCGATAAAAGAAAAATTGGGTCTGATTTGTCGTTGTCGTTCATGGCATCGCGGCGATCGCGCGATGCCAAGCGGCACAGAAAAAAGTTTTTTTTTTTAAAAAAAAACCCGATTCCCGGCCAAAAAAGCAGGTGAAAATATGCTTGCCTGAGTGAGGGCACCTACCAGAGGGGTGGTTTCTGGGGGGGGGGGTCCCCGGCCTCCCCCCTCTCCTGTCCTAGGCTGCTCTGGTGGGGGGCATCCTCGTCGTCTCGCCATGCCATGCGGTGCGGGGGGATCCAAAATGGTGACCGCAATTTTTTTTTGAAATCATGGTCCAAAAACCCACCAAAGCACCACACAGAAACATGCAAAAATTAGGTATTTTAACTGCCTGAATTTTTACAGTAGCAGCAGTGGGTTTTTCTTGCAATAAACGTCTGTCTCTAATCCCATTGATTTTATTTTATTTTATTTTATTTTATTTTTATTTTTTTACACCTGCGCAATGATGGGCTGGCCATGGGATGGGACCATGCAAATTTTTGGAGCCATTCCACCAATCGCATGGCCACTTGGCCAGGTTTTGACTGAGACTTCTGGGATGTGCCAGTCGGGTATAAAAAGCCCACTATAAACCTAGCCCTAACCCTAACCCTAACCCTAACCCTAACCCATACGCTAGTACACTGTCCTTCTTAGTGGGTCAGAGGCATCCAGAGGTGCAGCCCACTAACTCACCCTAACCTTACCCATAATAACCCTAAGCCTAGCCCTTGCCCTAACCCCAACCCTAAACCAGATCTGTACTCGCATTGCACTACACGCAAGTACACTGTCCTTCTTAGTGAGTCAGAGGGCGCCCAGCAGAGGCATTCTTCTCTCACCTCGCTCACAGTCCAAAGTTCCAAAAAAACTCCAAACCTGTACGCCAGTATGCTGTCCTTCTTGGTGAGCTAGAAGCACCCAAAAGAGAGGTGCCTCTGCCAGTGTCACTTGGTACGCAATGGCTACACGGTCATGTACCCTTCCTTTTCCCTTTGTAGGGGGCCAGAGGAGGCATCCACCCCAGAGAGGTGCCTCCAGGAGCCTGCTAAATGTCTTCCCATCGTAGCGGGCCAGAGGAGGCACCCACCCCAGAGAGGTGCCTCCAGGAGCCCGCTACCCTACCCCCCTAAACCAGTACTAACGACAGACAACAAACGAAACAACAAATTTTTGAAAAATTTCACGACAAACGGAAACGAGCCGAAACGGGCCGGCTCCGACACACGACAACTCGAAACGTCATTTTTCCTGGTCGTGCCCATCTCTAATATTTACTACTGGTGCATATCAAAGAATTTCAGAAGATCAGTTTATGGTTTATAGACTGCAGCAAAGCCACTGACTATGTGGAACAAAAATAAGAGACAGCAAAAAAGCTATGGAATCTTCCAGAAGAAATGGGTGTTTTCCAACACTTGATACGCTTGATGCATAGCATATACTCTGGGCAAGAAGCAAGTGTTAGGACAGAATATGAAGAAACAGGATGCTTTCCCATAGGCAAAGTTGTCAGACAAGGGTGTATTTTAGCCTTACACTTATTCAGTCTAGAACATAGCCTACAAAAATCTGAATTATATTTAGATGTATGAATAGATACCATCGGCAGAGAAAACATAAAACATTTAACATATGATATAACATATTAGTACTAGAAAGTCGCAGTTACTTGAAAAGAAAATGGAAAAGCAGAACTGCCACTGAATATTAAAAAAGAAAAAAAATGATTACAGAACAGCTGTATAACTTTCATACGGGCAAGGAAGAAACTGAACTGGTTAAAATGATTTCAATCATCAGTTCAAATGAATATTAGAATAAAAAAATCAGAATACTGAAACTTGGAAAGGCTGGATTAAAAATAAAAAAATAAAAAAATCCTGATCCAGCCCGTGGGCTGCTGAACTGGCCCGCAAGCACTGGACCTGATAATAATAAAATAAAAGTCAACTGGCCTGCGCTACAACTGGTAGGTGGTCCATGTGGTTGGCCATTAAAAAATAAAAATGAAAATAAAATAAAAATAAAATAAAAAGCATTTTAAAAACCAATCTGGCCCATGGGCTGCCGATCTAGCCCATGGGCCACCGATCTGGCCCACAGACACTGGACCAGACCCGTGGGCTGCCGAACTGGCCCACGGGCTGGCAGAATTAAAAAAAAATTAAAACAAATTAAAAACTTGATCCAGCCCATGGGCCACCAAATCGGCCTGCAAGTACCAAACCCAACCCGTGGGCCACCAACCTGACCCATGGGGTGCCGAACCGGCCTGCAGGCCGGCAGAATTAAAATAATAAAAAAAAGCTGACCAGCCTGTACTACAGATGGTAAGCAGGCCACGTGGTTGGCCATTTTAAATTAAATTAAATTAAATTAAATTAAATTAAATTAAATTTAAAACAATTTAAAAAACTGATCTGGCCCGTGGGCCGGCAAGATTAAAAAACAATATTATTTTTTAAAAACCTGACTGGCCATGCTACAGCTGGTCAGCGGGGTTCAAAAAAAGGAAAATGAAGTAATCTAAAATGAATTACAAAATGTTTTTTATAAGAATTCATTTCATAATTAACAAAATGGGGTGGGGAAACGAATTATGAAACGAAACACCATTTTGGCATTTCGTGCCCATCTCTAAAAAGGATCATCAGCTAAAAAGATAGCCAAAATCATCAATACTATTGTATTTCCAATTACTATGTACAGATTTGAAATTTGGACAGTGAAGAAAGCTGGCAAGACATGTTCTTTCAAAATATGGTGGTGAAGGGAAGTTTTGAGGATACCTTGAACTACCAGAGAGAGAAAGAAGATGAAATTAGACCAGGATCAAATCAAGCCTGGACTCCTTCTAGAAACAAAAATGACAAAACTGTGACTGTCATACATTGGGCAGCAGGAGGTAAGACTTGCTGGAGAAGATGATAATGCTGAGAAAAGTTGAAGGCAGCAGGGAAAGTGGAATGCCAAATATGAGAATTGTTGATTCAAAAAAGCAAGTCATGGCCTTGAGTTTGCAAGAGCTGAGCACTCGGTTAAGAACAGAACATATAGGCTCTCTATGGGTTGGCTCTCTAGATGCCCTAAGCACATCCGATCTCGCCTGATTTCGGAAGCTAATCAGGGTCGGCCCTAGTTAGTACTTGGATGGGAGACCACCAGGGAATACCAGGTGCTGTAGGCGCCTGGAGTAGGAACTGGCAAGCCACTCCAGTATTCCTGCCAAGAAAACTCCATAGACATGGAGTCTGTAATGACACAACACACACACATGGGTTGGAGGCAATGTTGACAGCTCATAATAACATTTTCTTTAAGAGATGCCTCCTCAAGTACCTTGTTCTGCAGGGAATTCATAAGCATAGGTTTGAGTGTTTCTTGCCATTTATTATTTGTGGCTTTGTCTTATTATGTTATCTGATTGTGTTATCTTATTTAAAATTGCAATTTTTTAAACCAGCTATAAAGAAACATAAGAATAGTAGACTTTCTTATTTAACAAGGCTGCTACAAAAACAGAATTAAAGAATGAATACTTACATCATGAAGGGGATAGGCTGCGTCATATATATTGTTTGCTATTAGTGTATTAATACCTAAAGGAGAAAGAAAACAAGTAATAGTTATTGGTTTTTTTTTAAATAAACATTAAATATTTTAATCTCATTCTGTGCAGTCAGATTGGATTCACAAAGTACTTCAAGGGCTTCAACTTAGGGCTATCACACATTCAGAGTCAAGAAAAACAATGGATTTTTCCATTCAGAATTCAATGCTGAAAATTATTCATATTAATTTTTTGATTTTAAATTGGGCATCCACGTTTGGAATTCAGCTCCTTCAGATACTCCTGAAACTGTATTTTTAATTTTATCACCTTAAATTTTCAACTGTAACTAAGATTTACAAATATTATCCATATTGTCTGAAATGCTTCATGTCCAGCTACCAGGTCTTGCTTCAGGCAACTGGCTGCAGTGAGATCTGTGGCTGGAGTAAAGCTTCTCCCTCACCGCCGCCACCAAGCTGGTTTTGACAGCTCAGGCTGTGGGGTGGGGCATGCAACTTTACTCCAACTGATGGATCGCACATCAGCCAATGGGCTCCAGTGAGATCTGTGGCTGGAGTAAAGAGGCATGCCCCCTCCCCACAGCCCAAGCTGTCAAAACTGGCTGGGTGGCAGTGGCAATCTTGCTGCAGGCCACCACCTTTCCAAAACACAAACCGCTCAAAATTTGGGGAGCTTCCAGGGAAGAGTCCAAGGAAAATCCTCCTCATTGAGTTCTGAATTGTTTCCTTTCCTTTCCTGTCCTTTTGGAAAAAAAAATGTTACTAACAAAACAAAACAGAACTAAAGATGGGAAAGGAAAGGAAGGAAATCCTATATTTTCATTTTGTGCCCATCTCTAATCACTATCTGGACTATAAAGAAGGCTGATCGCCACAGAATTGATGCTTTTGAGCTGTGGTGCTGGAGGAGAGTCTTGAGAGTCCCCTGGACTGCAAAGAGATCAAACCTATCCATTCTGAAAGAAATCAACCCCTAATGTTCACTGGAAGGACAGATTTTGAAGCTGAGGCTCCAGTACTTTGGCCACCTCATGAGAAGAGAGGATTCCCTGATGCTGGGAAATATTGAAGGCAAAAGGAAAAGGGGACGGCAGAGAATGAGATGGTTGGACGGTGTCATCGATGCAACCAAAATGAATTTGACAAAACTCCGGGAGGCAGTGGAAGATAGGAAGGCCTGGCAAGCTCTGGTCCATGGGGTCACGAAGAGTCGGACATGACTGAACGACTGAACAACAACTAATCACTGTGGAATCAAGGCAACTTGTCCTCTCATTTTGTGTGGAATTAACTCACATTTAAAATGCCTCAATATGATTTCTTATTAAGACACAGTAACTGTATATTTTCGATTTCATGACTATACTACTTTCAGCACATTATTGCTACCATGATTTAATCCAAAATTAATTTCTGTGACAAAAAAGAATTCTGAATACAATATGTTCTTTTTCTCTTGTATAACAAGCTCTTGAGCTCCAATTACTAAGAACATTAAAAATACAGGCTACCAATAATGAACCTTTTATAGACTTGATGCCACTATTTTGGATTTTGGCAAACACACTGCTCTTTGTTTCTTTCACAGCCCACAAACAGTATAAATCGGCATAGAAAACATGAATAGTATATGATTAGTTTCATTTTCCTAAAATAAAATAAAATAAAATCAAAAGTTCCCAATGGGGGCTGGGAAGTTGTGGAATCTCTAAGATCCAGAACAAATTTAAAAGTATGAAAGTGGGGGAAAATGTTTGATGATCTTATGGGAACAGAATCATGTCTGTCTATGTCAGATCAAAAGTTAGACAAGTCACACCATCGCTCTTGGTTGGGGCAGGATTAAGGACATAAAGGCCTTCTATCTATGAACCCCAGTTCATACAAATTGTGGGGGGACAAAGTGTTGCCTGTAGCCCACATATGATTCCATAGACTTTTTCCATGGCCCTCAGTGAGTCCTAGAATTTTCTAATGCTTCCCAGAAAAGTGGTTTTTTAAAACTGGCAACATGCTAATAAATCCAAGAAGAACCTCAATAAGACTGACTACAAGTATTCTCTCCACCCACCCACCCCAATTGCTCCTTTCAAATCACCTTATTACAAACTGTTTATGTGGCAAGTGTTGTCCTTCAACCTTAACTGTTATTTGGACAGGACCAATCCCTTTGTTGCTTAAGACTTTTTTTGCTATCTAATAAGTTTGCAGAACTACCAACTTTCTAGAACTACAGACCTGCAATTCTCAAGCAGTGGCACAGTCTTATCAGAATTATAACAAGGGATGTTGACATCTCAGTCAACCCTGAAAGCACCCAAAATCTCTGGGCAAGTTCAAGCTCTTTTTTCACCTGGGATGGAAGGCCAAGCACTGCCCCCTCCTGTCAAGCCTTTATTGCATCTGCTGGATCCCAGTGGTTGGGGGACTCCAACTCAGGCCAACAGAGGAAGAAGTGGGCTCTGACTTTTTTTCCTGAATAGAAGCACTTGCTCTCCATCAGTTCCTTTTCTTCAATGTTGGTTCCAATGGGAAATCACTGGCACACATACATGTAGTCAGGGGATCACCATGGAGTCATGCTTTAAGATGTCGGAGAGTTCGGACTGTGTAGCTGCCCCTGCCTTTAGCATAATGAAGGATGAGCACACAGGATATGGGAAACTGGCGTGCCTTCTGTATTTGGAGCACAGCTCCAGCTGTACTACACTCTCTATAGCCCTGTAAAAACTGATGGAAGGTTTCCATAAAAGCAGACCATTATATAACGAATTAACTCAGATTAGCCCAAATCAAATTTGGTCTTGGTATAATAAATAATATTTGATGACAGAGACGTACAGTCTCTCCAGAAGTCTGAGGGCTCCATCCATGTATGGTCTGGATCTTAAAGTGCCACAGCTTCCCCTACAATCCTCCTCCCCACTAAAAAATTATTACAAAAACATTTTATGTTTTTATCTGAAAAGACCCCTTCCTCCTCAGGTGATCAAACATGTGTATGTGTGTGTTTTTTTTAAGTTGGGGGTGAGCACATAGTTGCAGAGATGACGGAAGCATCTTCAAGATGTGGCAAAAGTGATGTAAGGAAAATTGACATAAAGGTCAATTATTTAAGCTGCATATGATGAAATCCTTTATTGTTGTTCTTTTGCGAGATACATTGTAACAAGTAACAACCTTCAAATATTTATACAATCCATGGAAGTGGTGAAATACTATAATCTACAGTATTAATTGGCTGATTATCTGCTTTGACCATGCCAGTTTCTACTTGGCCACTTCCATTTGGGAAAGTAGCCTTCCAGCAGCAGCCAGTCTGAAAGGCTCCCTTAGCTCCACCAAAGCTCCCCACCCCTCATATCTAGATCCAATATGGGGTAGCTATCCTGCAGAGAAGGAGCTGGCTGGAACTGATGTGAGACAGCACACTTCTCAATGCAGCAGCTGAGTTAGCTCCCCTGAGACTGCAGCCAGGCTTCACCACTAAGGAAAATACTGCTGCAGCAAGAACTGGCTCCAAGTGAAAGATGAAGCCAGAACGTTCAGAAGTAGAGATGAGCACGAAACGAATGATTTTTATTTTGTTTTTCATTTTAAATTTCATTTCCTAATGAAACAAAAAATGAAGTAACTTTAAAAAAAGAAAATGAAATGAAATGAAATTTTTGTTTCTTTCCATTTTGTTTTTCGTTTCCCCCCCAATCTCCGATGCCGTGTGCTTCGGAGTTTTAAAAACCCGCATGTTCCCCCACCCCCGAAACACAAAATTAAAATAATAAAAAACACATTAAACACACAGTTAGTTACATAAAACACAACATAATTGCTTTAATGTAATGTTGTCTATTAATGCTGTAAGATGTCCCTCAATTCTTTGTTCTCAAATACTTCAACATGTCTTAATTGTACTGGACTCTTCTCATTACTGTAAGCCACCTTGGGTCCTTTTCCAATGAGAAAGGTGGGGTAAAATACTCTAAAATAAAATAAAAATAAATAATAACATAAAACACAAAAATGAAATGGAATGAAAAATGAAATTATTATTTTTTAAAAATCATTTCAAAAGAAACAAAATGAACCGAGGACAAACAAAATGAAAAACGAAATGAAATGCTGTTTTAGTGTTTCATGCCCATCTCTATTCAGAAGTTGCCTCAGAAGCTGCCACAAGAGGATTCCAAACCAGACCCTCTTCCTTAGCAGTGGAGCTGGGCTGTGGCCTCAGTGGAACCGAAGGGCATAGGTTGGAGCTGGGGACATCTGAGGTACTGTAGTGAGATGAGGTGTTGTCTCACCTTAGTTGCTACTGGTTGCAGCTTGGGGGCAATTCCAAAACACTTCTGGTGCACCACTACGAGGATCAGGGCTCCTGGGGTGGTTGCAGCACTTCCCTTCTTCCTTGTTCCTTTAACTGAAACCAATGGGCGTTTATACACGACCCCTAAGCTCCGCTGCAAATGGCTGCAAGCTCCGGAGCTTAAAAATGCTTCCCCACCAGCTCCGGAGTTTGCAGACAATTAAGTATGACCCCGCCCACCTAAGCGCGACCCAGTGCACTTTTCTTGTACCTGCTCTTGGGAGGTGAAAAATATTTGATGCGTATGTGCTGGGCTCTCCTCGCTTCTTTTTGTTTTTGTTTTTTGCCTCCCGCCCCTTTAAGAGGAACAAGGAAGTGACTGGGGCTCCCCCCAGCAGCGTCCACCAACACCGGGAGGTAAGGCTTTATTCTTCTGTCCCTTTTTTTCCTCCCTCCCCTCACGCAGCCGGCAGCCAGGAAGTACAGAGGGGTGGAGATGCATGAAGAGCGACAAACCCCTAAGATCTCTGGTCCGAATTTAAGGGGCCAGCGGATCTTAGGGGTCATGTAAAAAGGCCCAATGTTTCCCCAACTGTGTTCATAGGGCTTGCTCCCTTCTTGTCACAGAAACAGCCTCTCTCTCTCCCACCCCCTTCTGCAGCAGTAGACAGCAACAGATTCACGAGTTGCTCTCCTTCCACCTCATAAGAGTTTCACCTTTCCCCACAAACCTTTTCTTGCTTCTTCTTCCATCCAGGTTTGCATCAAGCAGGTGGAGTGACAGGAAGGAGGAGAGGGAAAAGACCGAGAGAAGAGTGATGCCTCCCATGTTGTTCAATGTCAATCATGGCTCTGCTCTTCCTGAACTGTCAGAGTGTTGCACTCCCATCAGCACTGCTTTGCTGCATCCTGGCAAGATTGCCTTACCCAATGAGGCACAATGTTAAAATTGCCCCATTTAGCCACAATCTGTGCAGCAATCAATTATCGTGGAACACACCCTGAGTGCTAAGTAGGGTATTTATCAAATACAGATTTTGGATTTGTCCCATACACTTTGAATGTAGCAGGTTCCACAATGAATGTGTCTCAATAAGATTCCGAGGAGGAGATTAAAAAGGATCTTCGAAAATATCATATTGTTAGTAGTTTCCAATAAACAAATTATCTTACCCATGCAGTTTTTGGCTTTTGTACTGCATGTCCGCTTCAAAATTTCATGTACCTACATTGAAAAAAGAAAACATTTTCTCATTAACAACTAATGTTACACAAGCCAACACACATAGTACTTTTAGTAGAAGTGTAGTGAAAACAAACACTTTTCCTTGTGTAGTGAAAAGTGTTTATTTTTCCATAGCAAATAATTTTCCTCACCTACATATCTTGCATTTATTGTGCCGTTTTGTGATGAACCAATATACGTAGGGTGAAATATTAGTGTACTGTCTGTGCTGTTGCTGTTTATTACAACCCTGACAGTGTCATTTCAAAGATATGTTTCAAAATTTCAAAAACCATAATATTTTATACAATTCTGCAGCATTGATCCTAATACTCCCAGTGATAATGGGAACCACTTAAATTGTGTTGCCTTCACAAGTGTGCCATTTCTATTGCTAGGTCTCCAAATTTTGTTAGTTTTTTCAGTTTATCTTCACCTCTGACTGCCTGTGGAATTGCAATGTCAATTTTCCAGACATTTATTTGTTCCATTACTTTTATGTCTGATGTTTTATGCTCAATTCATTAGTCCATTTTAACCTGGAAGTCCCACATGATCTTAAGTTTGATATTGTTTTTACACCTTCTATACCTGAAGGATTCATTGATGCTGGCAGATTATATTTTGTACCTAATGACCAGTGTATTATTTTGCAACTCTGTCTTCTCTAGCTTTGCAGTATGTGTGCACAATTTTTGAACATTCACAGATGAGGTGGAACAGAGTTTCATCTTTTTCTTGGCAGTGCTAACATTTGCTGTTTCCATTGCTTTCTTGAATTTTCATTTTCATGAGACTAGTTCATAAGAACTGGCCAGTTCCCCCTACTCACCAGCAGGCACTTGCTGCTTTTCTCCTGCTCTTTGCACAAGCATCTAGTTGCAGGAGGAGTACAGACTCCCCCTCTCTGCCTCCTCCAGCAGCTGTCTGCTCAAAAGACGTGTGGCAGGAATCCCTGCCCTGCCTACTCGCCTGAGAAGTCTGTACTAGAGATGGGCACGACTTAGCGGTATTCCCATTTCCGTTTCCGTTACTCGTTTCCATTACTCTACGGATACGGTAACGGGAATTACTCCCCCAGACTTCGAGCTCGAACCGACAAACGAACAATTTTGGTCTGATTTGTCGTGCTCGTTACTTGCATCGCGCAATCGCGCGATGCCACGCGGCACAGAAAAAAAGTTTTTAAACGTTAAAAAAACCCGGTTCCCGGCCGAAAAGCAGGCAGAAAAATGCCTGCCGTGCCTCAGGGCACCTACCAGAGGGGTTGTTTCTGGAGGTCCCCAGCCTCCCCCCCATCCCCCGTCCTTGTGGGCTGCTCTGTGGGACTCGCCGCAGGCTCTCAGCCAGCCAGCAAATAGCCCAGTCTCGCCGGCCGCCGCAATTAAAGCGCAAGCAAGCAGCACGGACGGCACAGGAAAAAACTTTTAAACTCTCCCCCCACCCATTCCCGGGCCAAAAAAGCAGGCGGAAAAATGCCTGCTTGACTAAGGGCGCAGGGCACCTACCGGAGGGGTGGTTTCTGGAGGGGGGGTCCCGCCTCCCCCCCCGTCCTGGGCAGCCGGACTCGCGAGTCGCCATCGCCATGCCATGCGGTGCGGGCGGGGGATCCAAAATGGGGCGGCGAACGCAATATTGTTTTTGAAATCGTGGTCCAAAAACACACAAGCACAACAGAAACACGCGAAAATTTATAAACTGCCAGATTTTTCACAGTAGCAGTGGGTTTTTTCTTGCAACAAAATGTCTCTCCTCTCCTCCTCTGTCCTCCATTGATTTTATTTTATTTTATTTTATTTACACCTGCGCAATGATGGGCTGGCCGAGTGGCCAGCCATGTGGGAGTGGACGACCATGCAAATTTTTGGAGCCATCCCACCAATCGCATGGCCACTTGGCCATGGAGACTTCTGGGATGTGCCAAAAAGCCCCCTAAAACCTGCCCTAGCCCCCCTAACCCTAACCCTAACCCTTGACTCCATACCCATACGTCACAGACTGTCTTCTTAGTGAGTCAGAGAGGCACCCAGAGGTGCAACCCACTAGCCCACCGTAACCTTACCCATCACTAGCCTAACCCTAGCCCTTGCACTAAGCCACCTTAAAGCCAGATCTACTTGCTTGCATTGCACTACATGCAGCAAGTACAATTCCCTTCTGTGTGAGACATGGTGGTGCGAGAGCCTTAGTTAGGCATCTCGCTATGGCTCTGGGTTCAGTGCCATCCACTAGTCTTCACAGTCACTGTCTTCACATTCTATTATGCAATATCCATATGGCTATTGCATAGCATTTTGCAGCAGCAGCAGGTGAGGAGGGGAGACCCCCATGTTGAGGGGTCTCTTGGAGCCTGCTTCCCCTTTCCTAGTGGGTGAGGATAGGAGGCACCCACGGGTGCCTCCAGGAGCCCACTTTCCCTTTATAGCGGGCCAGAGGAGGCACCCACCCCACAGAGGTGCCTCCAGGAGCCCACTCCCCCCAAAAAAACCAGTACTAACGAAAATGAAAAAACGAACCGACTAATTTTTGCGAATTTTCGTGAAAAACGGAGACGACCCGAAACGGGACCGGCCCGACTAACGACAACTCGAAAAAATTTTTTTTCAAGTCGTGCCCATCTCTAGTCTGTACTCCTGCTACTGGACGATCATGCAAAGAGCCAGAGAAAAGTAATGTGTGACAGCTAGAGAGCTTTGGAGCTGGCCAGGAGTGTGGGGTGGGGAAGCGGAGGCAAGGGAATGTGTGGCACATGTGGTGCCGTGCCAACAAACTGGCATGAACCTCTGAAGCAAGGTTCGTGTCTATTTCTATTCAGAATGCTTGTTCTTGTGCAGAAAAATCAATCCTCCTGTTCCTTTGTGGGTGGTCTTCAGTTTTAGCCACGCTCAAGTTAAATTATTATTATTATCACAACTTCCACTGATATTTCTCAGAAGTTGTCCATGCAATGGTTTATTTTTCCAGCAATTGAAATTGTCATTTCTTATATTCTCCTTTTATTTCTGTTTGCCTTCGTTCCAAATGAAATTCTGTTAAGCAAATTTTCCTTTATACAAATTTCCAATAGGAATGCATTGAAAACAGAGTAATCCCTAATTGCGGTTTCACCCCATAGGCGATTCTGTTAAGCAAATTTCCCCTATCTCCGAAATTTTTTATGTTGTACAGATTTTATGTTATACAAACCATTTGTTATACAAGCATCCACTGTATATTTACTAATCCCCATATATTTTTAGGCAAGTAATAATCCAGCTGTTTGGCAATGAGCCAAATTCCCCTTTTCAATACATTCAGGCCCTGTTACTATTTCTTTTTCATCTTTTGGAATTCATTAGTACCATTTTGTCAATTAGCAGTTGATAATTTCTGCCTCTTGAATTTTTAAAGTTCCCTTTCTGTTCAGTTGGGTGTAGGGCATTTTCAGTTAAATAAATATTTATATTGATCTTGACAGTTCTCCTGTGAGTAGTTTGAACATCACCGGAGGGCATGCGACTGGTGGATAATTACTGGGTTCACTGCCCTTTTCTTGATCTTTTATTATGTCATCATCCAGCCTTCAGTTGTGGAAGGGTAGGAGGGTAAATTGCACTGCTATATATTGATGGAGACTTGGGCAATGCTTAAGCCAAAATCTCTACAGCTCATCAGGTCCAGGTGCTCTCCAGTTTTTCACAGCTTTTACTTGGCACTTAATCATTTCTGTTGTTATTACAATATCATTAATATGTTTTCCTTGAGCTTCTTTGCAGATGTTTTTAATCCATAAGGCATTTTTTTAATGTTCAGTCAGGGTTTCCCAAATTTCTTTCCAAAATTTTAAAGCATCATCTTTAGATAGGCCTTATTTCTTTTGAACTACACTTCTACATAATTAATTAGAGGATAATCATTGGCTATTTCAAAATTGCATATTGATTTAAATGTTCATCATACCTTCTAATTTTCTTTGAGGTAGCTGTTTCCCATTGTTTTAATTCTTCCATAATTCCAACTATTGTTTTCCTTTCTAGGTTATATATTATGAATAGTTTGGTTTTTACTTTTTGAGTTTTACATCTTCTAAGTATTGCAAGTTTCTAATGTCTGCCCATAATTTATTTATTTTGTCTTCCTGCCAAATTTTCCAGTTTGGAGTTTCAAAAATTTTCTGGGCGTTTTGGTAATTTGTAACCAAGATCCATGATTATTATGATAGCTATGCCATACATGAGCTGGCCTATTTCTTTTAGTGTGTTGGTTGGAATTGTACTGATGACCTCATTTGCGTCAGGCAGTAGACATTTTACTGGTTTGCTCCATAGTTTGAGTACAATAGGGAGCCTTTATCTTTCTGCAGTTTGACTAATATAATTTCATAGTTTTTTCCCTTCAATAATTTCTGCTAGAGATTGGCATGAAATGAACTTTTAGTTAGTTTCATTATTCATTATTTGTTTCATTAGGTAATGAAATGAATAATGACCCCCAGAGTGATCTTAGAATAAAATGAACCGAACAAAAAAAATTGGTTCATTTCATTTCATTTCATTATGTGGCTGATGACAGCATCAGCACGCTGTCATCGGCCACAGGGAAAACTTTCTAGAGAGAGCCCCGTTCTCACCTCTGCATGTGGAGGTGGCAATGGGGCTCTCTCTAAAAGGATCTCCCCTGCAGGTGATGATAGCACGCTGGGTGCTCTCATCTGCCATGGGGGAGAACTGTCTAAAGAGACCTCCGTTCTCACCTCTGCATGTGGAGGCAGCAACGGGGGTCTCTTTAAAGGGATCTCCCCCACGGGCTGTGACATTTTTAATTTTTATTTTATGTACAATAATGTACAAAATAAAACAAACACAAACTCCACACTTTAAGTGTTTGAAATGGCCCAATTTTTGAAAGACCTACCTTGGTCCTACCTTTGGAGTTCAATAACTCAGCCTCCTGAACCCCAAAGCACTCCAAATTGGGGGTGCTTAAAGGGAATTGCTTCAGGAAGCTCTGCTGTAATTTCCATGCTGATAGATGCCTGAGATCACTATTTTCAAGTACATAACATAGCAATTAGAGTTTCTTTCCAGGAAGAACCCCCTTTGGAGTTGAATAACTTGGCCCCATGAACCAAAAAGCTCTCAAATTTGGAGGGCTTAAAGGGGAGAGTCCAAGGAATCTGTCCATGAAATTAGGAGCCTGTAGGACCTAGGGGAGCCATTTATTTTATAAAGTAACAAATTGTTTCATTACTGTTTCATTTATTACCTTTTTTTACAAAAAATAATTTAAAATGAAGCAAAACAAAATGTAGGGGAAAACGAAACAAAACAAAACAAAACACATTTTTCCATTTCATGCCCATCCCTACAATTGAATCACTTTCTCAATGTACATTTCCAAAAAAACTGTAGCACAAACTTGTATACTTGTTCCACTTTGGAAAGTACCACAACAATAGAGAGGGAGACAGAAATGGTAATGTTTTTGTTCATCAGTAATCCTGATTGCTAATAAGATGACGAGGTTCTCTCAAAAGTTACATTCCACAATATTTACTTACTATTCGACTGCGAGTAGCATTGTCAAAAAACGTGTCTTTGTCCTGAATGTTGTACCTGGGGGAGGGGGGGAATCATTTGGAGACAAGATAAAACATAGTGAAAGACATGGCATGACTGCTTTTGTTTAAAATTCACTTGAACCAAACCCAAGTTTAAGAAATCCAGAAGTGAAGTCCAAAGTCAATTGTATAAAGTTTATAGAAGAACACCTGAGTGCTGCTAAATAAAGTGGACTATGTTGTACAATTTTGTCTGACATTCTTCATAAAATGATTGGTAGATATCTAGATTTAGGTAAAAGTCACCGTTCTCAAGGTCTGATAGTCTTCATACTTTTTTTAAAAAAAGGAACTATTTTGAGAGATATGTAGGTAACCCTATCCAATGTTTGATAAGCTTTTCTCTGTTTGCAGTATATTACCTATACATTCTGCAACCTGACTTATGTCACTGACTGCAGATTACCAGACTTAACAGAGTATCACTTACAGCTTCTCTCATCCTACTTAATAGTAATGAATGGAGATGACTACAAAATCTCTTGGGGTATGTATGGAAGAAAACAAGCAATCTAACAAGTTCTGGATGATCAACTTGATATTCTAGCACCTCATAGCCTAAACCTAGAAGATTATACCTGACACAACACATCCACTTTAGAAGTGTCTCTAATCTTCTGCCTTGCAGTCTCCTTTAGAAACCCCATTTTTGCATTCTGAGCAACTAAAGGAGGAGGAAGTATTTTGCCAAAACATTTTATTTTTTTCTGTTCATTAGCCTCTTTTCTTCATCTGTCTACATGGTTCATAAAAACTCAAATGGCATTTTATTACAATGGTATTCAAGATGTTAAGATACAATATTTTTCTCAATTCAGTATAGGTATTAAGTTGAAGTGTATAATTTAAGTGCTCACCTTCTCGTCACAATATATATGTCTAAAATTTCAGACCATGACACTTTCATTTAAGTCCATTCCACCCCATTTCTATATCAATCCCAACACATTTATTTATCTGATTTCCCCCCTAAAACTAGTGACAAATAGTTACATTAAAATATTATTTGAGTATATTTTATGTACTGTATGCTTTCTTTCAAAATATGCATTTCTAGATTTTTTAAAATGTGAGAGCTGTATCAGAACATGCAGAGAGGCATGAATGTTTAAGTTCCAATATGCACATTAGCCCAATAGGTATGGGTCAGGTTAGTTGTATTAATATTCACAAAAATTCATCAGATATCCCTCCTAAAATATAGATCATGCCTGGTTTGCAAATTAATCTTTCTGTTCTCTGTATTCCTAGACTTATTCAGTTGTTATTGAAGCATGTGGATCCCCCACACATTGAGGGGAGTGCTTTACCACCACCCCTCTATTGTCACTTTATTACATAAAGTGAAAATGTGAAGAGAGGAGTTGTTCCACATGTCTCCCCTCCTCTTCTGGCTCCACACAATTAGGTATTAACTGAACAGGACTTATGCATGCTGTCATTATCTTGTAAGATACTGTGAAATATCCTTGAGTCAATCCTAAGCAACACTGAACTAAAAGGTGCACCTTTCTAAACAGTAGGCCTCTGGTCCTGCCACTTCTCTAGGAAAAAGTGAGGGGGGGGGATTAATCATGTTATTCCCATTATATTTAACCCATGCAAGTAAGCGAGTGTCATAACTCTGCCTATCCACTCCTAATTCTCCCACCGACAGAGCAAATTCTTCCTTTCTAGACCTGACCACCTTCCTCATATGGAAAGGAAACACAGGAGATGATTGAGTAGGCAAGCCTATGGTGTTCCCATTTTTAATAAACCATGTGAAAATAAAAGTGGATATATAGCGATAAATTACTTAACTCCCACAGTCCACTCAAACAAGCATGGAAGATGACCAGCAGTCAGAGGGACAAATATCTTGAAAAGCATTGAGACTGATATTCCAAGAGCACCAGGAGGATATATTTCTGACAGCAGCTGCAGCCTCTGGAACATGGCTGATTATTAGTAAATGAGTTAGGCCTCCATCCTGTACTTTGATTAAGGGCCTTTTTACACGACCCCTAAACTCCGCCGCAAATGGCTCCCAGCTCCGGAGCTTAAAATTGTTTACCCACCAGCTCTGGAGTTTACTGAAAATTAAGTGCGACCACGCCCACCTAAGCGGGTTCCAGCGCACTTTTCATGTACCTGCTCTCCAAGCGTGAAAAATCTTGATGTGGATGTGCCGGGCTCTCCTCGCTTCTTTTTGTTGTTGTTTTTTGCCTCCCGCCCCTTTAAGAGAAGGAACCAGGAAGTGACGGGGCTCCCGGCAGCTTCCACTGGCACTGAAGGTAAGCCTTTATTCTTTTGTCCCTTTTTTTCTCCCTCCCCTCACGCAGCCAGCAGCCAGGAAGTGCGGAGCGGTGGGGACGCACGAAGAGCGACAAACCCTTAAGATCTCTGGTCTGAATTTAAGTGACCAGCGGATCTTAGGGGGTCATGTAAAAGTGCCCTAAGATACCTGACATTAGATTCCAGGAATAAGAAGCACTCACTAATACAGTATGACTGCCATATCTGCGGGGGATCAGTTCTCCGCAGATAGCAAAATCTGTGGATGAGAGCAAATGCTCTTATCCAATGATAATGATGGGGGCAGCGGTGCTGGGGTGCCAGGTGAAAGCTTTCACCCCAACACCCTGCAACGCTTGGTAGTGCAGCAGCAGCAAGGAGGGTTCGGCATCAATAAACTTTATTTTGTTTTCTTCCCTCCTCGCTGCCAGCCAGCTGCACCGAGATCAGGTTTGGTGGTCAGCCTGTGGAGGTGGTGAACTAGCAGTAGCAACAATGAGGGCTCAGCATCGGTAACCTTTCTTTTGTTTTCTTCCCTCCTTGCCACTGGCAGCAGCTAACCACTCTCTTTGCCGACAGCTTTGTGGCTTCTGTTTGTGACAGTGGCCTGCTTTGTGGCTACTAATTTTATATATATATAAATTTTCCCCCTTAATCTGCAGATAAGTGAATCAGCAGTTAATCCTTCAGCCGATAAGGGGGTCATGCTGTATATCTCATTGGTACAACACATGCTAGGGCCATAAAAGGGACAATGAGGACTCTCACCACAGAGGCCACTTCATTTTTTGTGGAGTCTTTATCTTTAATTAGTTGGCAATGGTGCTCTTCTTTGTCTCTCAGAGAAACAAGGTATATTCTTCAATCTGTTTGTCCAGAAGCCCTTTCGGTGTGCACAACACAGAGACACAGGCACAGACACACACAGAGACAAACACAGGCACACAGACACACAGACACACACAGACACAGACACAGACACAGACAGACAGACAGACAGACAGACAGACAGACACACACACACACACACACACACACACACACACACACACACAGAGAGAGAGAGAGAGAGAGAGAGAGAGAGAGAGAGAGAGAGAGAGAGAGAGAGAGAGAGGCGTGTATTGATGCATTAGCTTTAACAGCATCAATAGTAACCATTTAAAAATTAGGAAATGAAGGTAAAATGCAATTAATGTACTTTTAAACCACAGCTTACTTGATTTGCACTGCATTTTATATTATAAGACTGTGGGACTTGCATTTAGCATTAAATTGCCAAAACTGCTGATATGCAAGAAAATTTGCCCATAAAATTAGTTTCAGGTTTGAAGATGAATTATAGCTCATAAGGCAGTTCTTTGACTCACTTCTGGAATATATGATGTAGGCCTTCACAATACATGCAGACTGGAGAGTGCAATAAAAAAAGACAAATGATATCCAGTCACCAATGATTTTTAATTATCTAATCAAAGAGGTGTCAGCTCTTTAAAGACTTTGGGGGGGGGCAAAAGTATGAAAGAAAAATATATATGCACTTTAAATAAGCAAATGTATATAGATGTTTTTGGTTGGTGTATATAATTAAATTTTAGTCTTTGAAGGATGAGATAAATGGGTTGAGTGACAGATGAGTGCTGGATATGCATCAAGATGGAGCATTAGGACAACTGAGGGTGAGAAAATGCCTCAGTTGAACCTTATTTCCATTGGCCGTTTTCCAGAGCCCAAAGGGAAAGGGTGGAGTACATATAAAGCTGGATGATTATTTGGATGGTTAGGGAGACCAGACAAGTTTTCACATTGATACGAATAATATTAACCCTCCAAAATATGAAAATTTTGTATAAAATATGCATGTTATGAAAAATTGCTTTGTACCGAATTGTAAAAATTGTAAA
This sequence comes from Phrynocephalus guinanensis, assembly GCA_037367245.1. NCBI lineage: Eukaryota > Metazoa > Chordata > Lepidosauria > Squamata > Agamidae > Phrynocephalus > Phrynocephalus guinanensis. The sequence goes on from CM074740.1 coordinate 7,031,395, forward strand.
CATTGTGTTAAAGTAAGATGGCTGCACTTTTATTTCATAATTTTATAACTACATGCATCACTCTGTTTCTTTTTAACTAGCCATTTCTTCTGTTTGCTTCACGGGTTTATGTACATATATGTTTTTCCATGGCAAAGAACATTAGAGGTATTGTATGCAAATTACAAAAAATTTAACGAGGTAGCAAAATCTTCCTTGCTTCCCTCTCAGATGGAGGCTAGGAACCTGGCAGGGCTATCAAAATCCTCAGGGAGATTCCTCTGATGGAAACAGTTTAAGCAGAGAACAATGAAGAATTCAGGAAATACTCATCCCTTATATTGAGAAAATATACCATATGAAAAGAGAGTGCATTTTATGTCAACTACAGGCACTCCTCAGCTGCTACCGCACTTTAAATTTGAAATGCCTTTTACTTAAAGACAAATTGCCTTAAAAATCACTGTCCACTTTTCAAATTGCTTTTTCTGAAGAGCCCCCTTGGCCTTCACCACCATTTTTCACCACTGTGTTGGTTTTTCTTGTGACGACCACTGGGGGTGGTGTTTTTTAAAATTGGTTCCTGCACCCCCTCTTAAAGCGATTTTGTTGTATTTGTGGAAATACTATGCCTCCTTTTTCCGGTTCCCCCCCTGTTTCTACCAGTTCCCTGTCCTAGTTTAAAGCAGTTCAGCCATGTGCAAATGGGGAAGCTGAGTACTAAGCAACTGCTGAAGTACGGACTGCTGAACCGCTGTAGCAACCACGTGACTGCGGGAAGAAATAAGGCAATGCAAAATAAAAAGCGGCTGCTCAAGGAAGTGCAGTAGCGGCCCTCACTTAACAATGGAGTCCAATTTCTGCAACTAGGTCATTAAGTGAAGTAGTTGTTAAGCGAGGGGCTTGAGGTGGATGTCTTGTGGTACATTGATGCTGTCCTCCGTGCAGGCAGGCCACAGCAGGGAGTCTTTTCAGAAGGTCATGAACCAAAAGGCAAAATGAAAGGAGAAATGGAGGTGGCTGATGCCCCATTATTTTTGGGCCACTTTCCTCCCCAGGGGAGAAATTGTGACACTCACAGCAACTACTGGAAGCAGTGGAGGAGAAGGAAGGTGAGGAGAAAGCTAGCCCTGCTCCCTCCCTTCTGAGTTGCTAACAAGGTAAGTGCAGGCAACTAAAACAGTTGACAGCTTTGTCCCAGGCCCTGTGGGCTGGAATAGCAAGTTCTTCCTGGGGCAGCCATTAGGTGGCAGTGTAGGCTGCTGGTGGAGGTTGTAAGTCTGAGTGGTCATTAAACAGAAAGGTTGTTATGTGAGGAGTGACTGTATTTTAAATGTTACTAACTGGTAACCATTTGAAAGTAATTTTTTTCTGATTCCTTGTCTCTAGTCTAGGCAAGGAATTGATCAAAATGAAGAGACTAGCATCTGTAGCCTTATTAAAATAGAAGGGGTACTGCAAATATTTCTGTCTGCATAACTAAAAATTTATGAGATATGGAAGATAAGTAGGCCCAAGTGTATGATATACTGCAGCTTTGTAAGTTCACCAGGACCAGACAGAATCCTATTAATCTCTGGTATCACTTGAATCCTGGTTAATCAATACAGTTGCAACTCTCTCTCTCTCTCTCTCTCTCTCTCTCTCTCTCTCTCTCACTCACTCACTCACTCACTCACACACTCACTCACTCACACACACACACAGAGAGAGAGAGAGAGAGAGAGAGAGAGAGAGAGAGAGAGAGAGAGTTCTAGATAGCTAATTTATTTACAGTTATTGCCTTGAAGTTGAAAAGACGGCTCCGCAGCGCGCATGCGCCTGGCGGGGCTCCTTTGCCGCTCCCGGGCCGAGGGATCGCGATACATGATCTTGCGGTCTTGTGAGGCCGGAAGCATCGCGAGAGCGCCGCCCTATAAATGTGGGCGCCACCATTGCCCCGGCCTCAGTCTGGCCTGAGCATGCACAGAGAGCGGATTGTCTGGATCGGAGTCGAGCGAGGCGAAGAGGACCCAAGCGGAGAAAGAAGAACAGAGTGGAGAGGAGCGAGGAAGACCGGGGCAGAGAAGAGCAGAGGCGGCGGCGGCAGGAGGAGGACGCGAACCAGAGCGGACCGGCGAGGAGGACAAGTGGCGACCCGGCGGAAGAGAGGCCGAACCAGAGCCCGGGGGGGAGAAGACCGGCGCCGAGTTTCCAGGCAGCGGGAAGGGCGGAAGAGCGGAGGAAGGGCCCTGGTAGCAACGCGCAGTGGCAGACCGAGAGGCCTGAGCAGCGCTCCCAAGGAGGCGAAACAGCGGCTTGGTGTGAACAGCCCAGGAGGATCAGGCAGGAGCAGCGGGCGGCAGGCGGAGTTAATCTCCGCCCAGGCTTGGAGTGGCAGGGGTGGGCCTGGGCGGAGGACAACCGGAGGCAGGGGAGGCTGTGCCTGACTGGTCACGTGGGAGGGGTCTGGGCAGCCCGGAATAGGTAGTGGGGCATCTAGCCAAGAAGACTAAGGGAACGGGGCAAGTCAGCATGCCAGGCAAGGACCAACAGAGTGGGAAAGGGAAACGCCCGGTCAAGCGCCCGCAACGCCAGGAGGCCTCGGTCGACTCCGATTCAGAGTTGGAGGAGCTAGCACTCCTGGGGGAATTCGAAGCTAGGCTACGTGCCTTAGAAAACAGATGGGGGTGCAGGGAGGGGCAGAGCCACCTCCCCAAGGCAGGACAATGGCACGTCCATCCAAGGCGCGTAAGCGCGCACAACTGCGGGAGATGTTGACTCAAATGTCTTCCAGGCTAGCAGCACTGGAAGGGATGGAGGCTCGAGAGGCCACGGGAAGGGACACACGGGAGGTCATGGGAAACAACCAGCCATCGGCAACCCTCGAAGACCAGCAAGTGGCAGAGGAGGAGATGCGGGACAGCGGGGAACAGGGCCCCAGCAGCCCTCGAGTTGAGCACGCCAATCCGGGACCGGGTGAGTCAGTGGGGGGTGTAGAGCTGGGCAGGGGGTAGAAGGGTTCACAGACAGAGGGCACGAGCTCGTGCCTTCCCTGAGTGCCTGTGGCGACCCAAAGCAAACAGGGTGGACATGGGGCCATGGCCTTGGGACGTTATCCCCTGCCCCGCCCAACAAGTTGGAACACCTGCCCCCTCCCACCAATTAGTTCAGGCTCAGCAGCCAGCTGGGGGGATAGCGATGCAACCTGGGTGGGCGGGAAATGGATGGATGGGAGTTGGCAATATGAACCACCCACAGCCGCCAAATGCTAATGCGCCCTGGCAGCGGCAGAGGCCAGTCCAGCCAGCCTGGAGGGGGGGGGGCAACAGCCGGCACCGGCCTATCCGGTGATGGCAATGCAGTGGGCGGCCACAGGGTCAAACACAGGGACGCCAGCACCATACCCAGGGAACTTACCAGCACACACTATTCCTTTTGGGGATCAAGCCCTACCACTGGGGGGACACCTGACAGCGGTAACTAGGGACAAAATATTGAGAGGGGATTATGTGGACCTATTCAGTTTGTTGAACACGGAGGTTGATCCCAAAGAAGGGGAGAAGGAGGATGAGAAGGACAAGGAGAGGCGCCTCAGGAGGAAGCCAGAATGTAACTGGAAACATTGGTTGCCTGCCTACTCCATTTATATGTCCATCATAGTACGGGCCCAGCCGTGGTGAGCCCAGGCCTTGATTCAATACCAGGACTTAATATACAAGGCCTATACGGATTTTCCGGGGTATACGTGGCTGCAGTATGATGAGCAATTTCGTAAACGAGCTGCCCTGGACCCCTCCTTATGGTGGGATGAGCCTCTCGCATCACTTTGGTTACAAATCATGACACTGGCTCGGCCGACGGCAGGCGATAAGTTTGATAGCGGCCACCTTATTACAAGGCAAGCCCAACCTGGCACATCCCGGGGGAATCCCGGGCAGACGGTTCAACCCCATTTGCTGTGCTGGGACTTTAATGGACAAGGGGGCTGCGCCAGAAAAATGTGCAAATTTAAGCATGAATGCACCAACTGTGCCGGCGCACACACGCCGCAGTTCACTGTAACAGGGGTAAAGCCCAAAAAGGATTTAGCAGGGACTCGGGTAATCAGGGTTGATCCGGGCAAGGGGGGCAGGGGGTTTCGAAAGGGACCCAGCCCAATCAGGCTACCAATCCTCAGTAAGTGGCTGGAGGATTACCCAGAGAGGGACGCAGCGGACATTTTGTTAGCAGGGTTTAGGGATGGGTTTAGAATACCAGTTGAGGGACAGAGAAGGCCGAGCAGGGCAAGCAACTTAAAATCTTTAAAGGAGGGGATTGCAAGGGGAAAAAATTAAAAAGGAGTTGGATGAGGGTAGGGTGCTTGGGCCTTTTAAGGAGCCTCCAGTTCCAAACCTCAGGGTGTCACCCCTGGGCTTGGTCCCTAAGAAGACGCCTGGGGAGTTTAGATTGATCCATCATCTATCATACCCTGAGGGCCAGTCAATTAACGATGCCATTCCACAGGAGCTATGCTCCATATGCTATACTTCATTCTATTCGGCAGTGTGCATGATTAGGACCTGTGGGGTGGGCACGGAACTGGCCAAGTGTGATATAAAGTCTGCATTTCGCTTGTTGCCGGTGCATCCCGATGATTTCGAACTTCTGGGATTTTAATTCGAGGGAACCTATTATATGGATAGGGCCCTCCCCTTCTGGTGCTCAGTGTCATGCAAGGCATTCGAGTGCTTCAGCACCTTCGTGGAATGGAGATTGAAGCATCAGACAGGGCTGTCTACGGCAGCCCATTATCTGGATGATTTTATCTTCTGTGGTGCCAGGGGGTCAGGCAGATGTGGTGAATAACTTAGGGCATTTAAGGAGTTGGCAGGCACATTGGGGTACCATTAGCGGAGGAGAAAACAGAGGGCCTGACGCCAGTACTAACATTCCTGGGTATAGAGTTGGACACATGGCAGCAGGCATCCAGGCTCCCGGCTGATAAATTACACAATCTGAGGCAACGGCTGGAAGAGTTGAGCCGCAGGCACAAGGTCACTCTAAGGGAATTGCAGGAGGTGGTGGGACACCTCAATTTCGCCTGTAGGGTTGTAGCACCGGGCCACCCATTTATCAGGTGACTGTGCAACGCCATGCAGGGCTTGTCCAGACCTTTCCATAGGGTAAGGGTGACACAGGAGATGCGGAGCGACCTGGGGGTATGGCTGCAATTCCTGAAAGATTACAATGGTGTGTCCTTTTGGCACAGCGAGCTCCACCTACAGACACAATTCCAGGTTCAGACTGATGCGGCAGGGTCCTCAGGGTTTGGCATTTATTTCGGAGGTAGATGGTGCTATGGGACCTGGCCAGAGCGGTGGCACTGGGATGGTATCACCAGAGATCTAACCTTTCTAGAATTTTTTTCCTATTCTGGGGGCCCTGTGGTTGTGGGCGGACATATGGGCCAATTCCACGGTATGTTGCTGGTGTGACAACATGGCGGTTGTGCACATAATTAACAACTTGACGGCCAAGTCTGAGCGAGTGATGCAGTTGGTGAGGGCATTCGTACTCAGGGCCCTCTGATTTAATGTGGTGTTAATCGCCAAGCACGTACCAGGCCTTGATAATCACCTAGCTGACACCCTTTCCCGCCAGCAGATCAACAGGTTCAGGGAGCTCACCACGGGATGCCAACCTCACCCAACGGAACTTCTGAAAGAGGTATGGGAGATTGGAGAAGGGAGGCTGACAGAGCAATTGGGTTAGCACTGGCACCTAGAACCCATAGAGCTTACAACATGGCGGTCAAGGAGTTCGACACTTTTAGGCGCGGTCAAGGGCTCACGACCAACTGGCTGGCCTCGGTGGAGCAGGTCCAGCAGTTTGTGGTGTACATGTATAGAAGAGGGCTGGCCCCAAGATTAATGCAGGGAAAGCTGGCAGCACTGGCCTTCCAAGCAAAGTCCTTAGGCTGCTGGGATCCTACAGGCGATTTCAGAGTTAGGAAGATGGTGGAAGGGTATGGGAGGGAGAGGGCCCCCCAAAGCGACACCAGAGCCCCAATGACCCCCCAGATATTATCCCGGTTGATGAAGGAGTTCCAGGACACATACAGTGTGCCTATGAGGCAGCTCTGTTCAGCGCAGCTACCTCGGTGGCATTCTTTGCAGCACTAAGGGTGAGTGAGCTGGCGGCTGGTGGCAGGACGGATGACTCAGGGACGGCAGATGAAGGATGTTCGGGTTGCGAAAGGCAAGCTGTACTTGCACATCAGGAGGTCAAAAACGGACCAGGCGGGCATGGGGGCAGATCTGGAACTGGGTACATGTGCTGACAGCACCATATGCCCAGTAACCTTAACGGAGCAGTACGTCAAGCTAAGGGGGGAGGCCAAAGGTTACCTTTTTCCCCACAGAAACGGATCCCCACTAACCAGATATCAATTCTGGAAAGTAACAGCAGGGGCTTTAGCACAAATAGGGTGTGGGACTATTAGGTTTGGTACCCACTCGTTCCGGATTGGTGCCGCCTCCACGGCGGCCTCCCTTGGGTACACCACTGAAGGCATTAAAAAGATTGGGTGCTGGAAATCGCAGCGCTACAAGACATACGTGCGCCCCTTGCCCACATTGTGAGAGCCGCGTACCCCACCTCTCTGTTTTCTTATCTCCTAGGTTCCAGCAAAGCCAGTAGAAGACTGAGGGTCCTGATCTTGGGCCACAGTTTCGTATTTTGGGCAGCAAGACACGCAGCTCGGTCACACTGGGGCAGCCAACTTGGCCTGGGCGCAACGGCCATGATCGAATGGCACGGCAGGCGAGGGTTGCGATGGGCTGAGGTCATACCGGAAGTACACCGACTGGCAGTAGGTTGCCCCCCAGATGTCCTCGTCATTCATGCTGGGGGGAACGATATAGGCACCCAGACTGGCAAGGTGCTAATTAATGTGATAAAGCAGGACCTTATACAGCTGTCCAACATGCTGCCTGGCACCAAGCTAGTATGGTCTACCATCGTCCCAAGGTTGGTTTGGTGCCCAAGCGGGGAGGCGGGTGGCCTGAACAGAGCAACAGAGAGGTGTTGTGGTGCACGATTCAGATTGGCGGTGCGGCAATTGGCCACCCAGGTATCGGTGTGAAGAAAGCAGAAATGTTTAGAGGGGATGGAGTTCACCTGAGTGACATGGGCCTGAACGTTTACCTGGAGGAGTTGCGGAGGGGGCTGCAGGCTGTGGTAAGCAGCCCGTTAGGTGGGCATGGTGCATAGCAAGCTCGCACCTGCCGTGGCGGGTAGTGCGGAGTGGTGTAAGCAGGCAGTGAGGTAAATTAACAACAAGCTATAAACCCCAAAACCAGGACGTTGCGGATCTGGGGGATTACAGCGTATCGGGGAGGGGCTATTAATACAACCAATGGGCGGGGACCGGCTTTGTGATGGCACCTTCCAGCCCGGCGGGTGTAAGATAACAAATACCTGATGGGGGCGGTGTTCACTCGAGTGCCACCCCTCGGGAGTTTAAAATTCTCGCCCCAACCTGCAGCGCATGGGGGGAGGGCTCAGCCCCTGGACCCACGTCACTGCTGCACTACGTCAGCCCCCTCCTTTTGTTTGATTGGTTTATGGTGATTGGAGAGTAATGCTATTCGTTTGGTGGTTTACATGTGTATGCTAATAAAATTGGCCCGTTGCATCCCAACATGCTGGTGTCTCGCGTATTCTTTTCAGCTCTGGGAGGGCAAAGGTTAGCAGTGCCCTCCAGTGGCCCACAATGTAAGATGTTTGGCTCTAGGGAGGTAGTACAATTCACTGTTTCAGAGTCAGACCATGAATGAGATCTCAGCTCACTGAATCATGTGACTTTCACTTTTTTCTTAAAAAGTACAAATCCAGAAGGGTTAAAGAGACAAGGAAGATCAGCAAACTGTAAACCACTGTACTATATTCTACACTGAAATGCTGCACACTTTGTTAGGTACTCACAAATAAATTTTTTCTCTGGAAAAAGGGTAAGACAAATGCTTCACCCTGGTAGTGTTTTGTTGTGGCACTTTGGGCTGCAAAGGTTCTGTAATTTTGTGCCATATCTTAGACAGCCTCTTGAGAATCCCTCCTTCTTCTTTCATTTCATAAGTCTAAAATACAAAGACCAGGTATCAATATGTGAGTTTCAAAATATGACTTTGGAAACATACATTCAGTAGCATTTACAGAGCTCCCAGGATACACCTCAAGAAAACCTCATGAAATTTGCATTTATTCTGTGGCAATACCCATCAGCGCCCCACATTGTGACACCACACCCTTTCCCACACCAGTTTGAACCAGTGACCCACATTTGGTTCTGATCTCAGGCAAATAGTTACTCTTTAATGTAAATGTACTGTAACAATCCTTCACAATATCTGGACAGACACTGTTAGATCTGATGGATCTGATGGCTCTGAATATGATGGTCACTGGATCTACTGATGAAGAAGTAAACCACCGTGCTTCTCACTTAGCCTGTAATCAGACAGATTATATGCTGCAATCTTTCATTATATTCAGACTACCAGACTGGGAAGAGATCAATTTCAAGAGACACACTGAGCCCTTCTGCAACCTAATAAGGGATCAAGCAAACCAGCAGCTCATCAGGGTACTTTATTCCCACCCACCCACCCACCAAAAACAACAATATATTTGCTATTTTGCCTATATGAAAATGAAGGAGACTTTGGAACATTTGTTGTATAATTCAGTGTGGTCACCAAAACAGCGAGCTGGGTAAAATTAGAACTTACTCAAATAACAAACAATAGATCAAGATACCAAGGGGTAGTGACTTGGAAAAGGTAGATATGCCTGCAATCATTTTTAGAGAAAAGACATTATGGCAGTTCAGGTTTTGTACAATTTATCCAATCAGCAAGGTAGATTCAACATCACTGGCTATAAATTACAACTAACTTGAACCTCAATGTACAGAAGCAATATATCTTTGAATAATAGATGATGGAGAGTAATAATACTCCCACATTTCATTAAGGAGTCATCACTTTCATGCACTGCTTGTCAGATTCCACAGGCACGCAGTTGCCCTGTTTTTTGGGGGGTGGGGAGGCAGAACTTGATAACCTTTGATTTGACCAACCAAGGAATAATTGGGTCATCAATAATTGAGGCCAGAGTTAGAGTACTAGTCTGGGCATGATGATGGGAATAGATGAAAATTGCACGTTACACAGTTTGAAGTACTGTACTGTTTTGAATTTTTCACATGAATTAAGTGACTATGAACTGGAAATATATGTTCCCACCTACCATCTCCAGTTAGTAAACCAGCAACTACAATCTGGACTAAATGTCGTCAAAGACATCCTGATGAACTCATATGGCAAATTCAGTGACAAGGTGATGGGAATATGGCTATCCCCTTCTCATCCTCCCAACAACTCTGATCTTGATTTCTGCTTCTGTACCATTAGTTGCCTTGAAAAGAAATCTCATTTGGAGGTGGGGTTTCAAGACTGAGGCATGGAGCTGGACAACTGTCTATAGAGTGTGTTACAGGTCAAGGGCTGTGCACACCTGATTTATGGGGGAAGGCAGTGAACCAAGCCACCCACTTAAGCTCTACCACCTGATGAGGAATGAGTGGCCATTTATTACATCTTATTCAGTCCATTAAGCAGATAGCACAGTCCATATCATACAATAAAATAAAGGATGGTCTTCTGAGCATATTATTATTCGATTACTCTATTATTAGCATAGATTATATTCTCAGCATATTATTATTATATTATTAGCATGGCCCTAATAAAAAGCTGCCAAACATCATAATGAATACTTAGGAGAACAAGGCCAACTGCTGCCCTCCTACTCTGGCAAGTGCTGTGGTGAAAGAACAGCCAGTGGGGCTGCCCCTTGAATAATATAGCTCACTCTGTGAAGATTTCAGTTCTAGCCATTCTCTGGGTGGCCGCTGGGGTAGGGCTGCAGTGGCAAAGGGGGCAATAGCAGCACATGCCTTCTTTCCCCAAGCAATCAAAGAACTTTTGCCCCCACCGTGAGGACACAAAGAGCAGGACAGAAAGTGGCAGAACCCATGCAATCAATCACTTCAAAGGACTACTCGAATGGCCACTTATATTCCAGGCGAAAAAAAGCAGGCAACAATGGGACCTACTAGCCTTTCTCTAGGGTATATTCCACTGGGCTACATGACTGAAAAGCTAAAGAGACCATGCCCTTAATACAGTAGCTTCCTATCATACCTTGAAGAGGAGAAGGATAAGAAGCAGAAAACTAAGTAGTCCAAAAGAATGTTTCCAAAGAACAAGTGACTGTGGGCAAACCCTAAAGACTTATGTGCAATGCAGTGACAAATTATGGAGGCAAACATACATCCTGCAACTCTAATATATGCTACATTTGCTATGAGGCAATGATAATTTCCTACTAGAGATGGGCAGGGAAAAAAATCAAACATTTTTTTTGTTTCATTATGTAACACATTGTTTCTTTACAAAACGAAATGGTAGGACATGTTTCATTACAAAACAAAACATCATTTTCACCTCTAGGAACAAAACACTTCATCCTAGAGGAGCCAAAATCACAGGATAGCTTCTTTGGACTCTTCCCTGTATGCCCCCCTAATTTGGAGAGGTTTGAAGTTCAGGAGGGCGAGTTATTAAACTCTAAAGGGGTCTTCCTAGGAGAAAACCATTTCTAATTAAGTCAGGAAGCTAAGCAATTAACTGTTTCCTGACTCAATTAAAAATGATTTTCTCCTAGGGCATTGTTGGCGAACCAATGGCATGGATGCCAAAGGTGGCACTTGGAGCCCTTTCTGTGGGTACCCAACATCACCTCTTCACCGCCACCAATATTCAGGTTGAATTGCTGTATTGGCACTTTGTGAAAAATTAGTGGGTTTTGAATTGCAGTTTGGGCACTCGGTGTCTAAAAGGTTCGCCATCACTGTCCTAAGGGGAAACCCTTTGGAGTTTAATAACGCAGCCCCCTGAACCCCAAACCATTCCAAATTTGTGGGGCTTACAGGGAAGAGTCCATAGAAGCTACCCTGTGATTTTGGTGCCTCTAGGACCCAGAGGAGTCATTAGTGAATCATTTTGTTTTGCTTTGTTCCGAACATACTTTAAAAATCCATTAGTAACTAAGCAAAATGAAAATACTAAAGAAACAAAATAAAATGAAACACTGCATTTTCATTTTGTACCCATCTCTATTTCCTACAATAAGAATGTGTGTATTTTTTCTATTCAGAGCTATTTCTGACTTTCCTATTTCACTAACAACAGTAAAAAATTTAAAAGCCTTGTTCTATGTTGCATTTGGAATTAAATCCATGTAGGTATTTATAAAAAAGAGTATTATTTGTTTTAACTACTGTGGCTTCTGTTGGCTCAGACAGTGAGTCTAGTGTGAGAAGCAGGTAGGTCCTGCCCTGAAAAATATACATTTAAGGTTCTGCAGGTAAAAGGAAGAATGATGAAAACAGTGTGAGTCTAAGGTGTTGAAAAGCTTTGATACCAATAGAACTAAATTACTTTATAGTGATGCCTCTTAAGATTTTATATACACATATTCTTCTAATAAATGTAATTGTTCTAGCTAGGTTGAACATTTAATAGCTCCAGGCTGGTGAGCTCATAGGACAAGTTTTGCTAATTTATAAAGCAAGAATGACATCCAGCTGTCAAATCTGCTATTATTTTTCAACAAGTGCTATGTTGAAATTCAGCATGCACAGGGTGTGATGGCATTATATAGGTATGACACGTCTTCTACAAATTGCAATGCAGGCATAGAACTGGTAATACTATTCAACTCTTTCCCATGCATATAAAATACATAAAACACGCTCGTCTGAATGGGGTTTTCTTGTTTTGTTTTGTTTTGTACCTCAGCTATAGTCACTGGAAGGTTTGTCCACATACATGCCAGAGAAAAATTCCAAAATAAGGAGAAATCAAGCAAGGACCAAGACGTGTAAGCAAAACTTGACAAACAATTCATATTGCTTGGTCAATATTGATCAGCTCCACATTCTAAACTGGCAGATCTAATACTGCCTGAAAAAAAGCATTAGGTAAACAAATGTTACTTTTTGTCTCCTGAACTAGATCATTCAGGTCAGAAACATTTGGAAATTGAATTGATCTGAACCCTCAATGAATATTATGGTGACACAAATAGTCTTCGAAAATTGTGGGAAACTCAAAATGCCACTTTCCAAATGAAATGGGGGTGGACAGTAAACCAGGGTGAGGCACTGTCGTCTTTCCCAAACTGCCTCTTTCACCCCCAAAGTGCTTCTTCCCCCTCCATTTTCCTCTCACTGAGAAGCTCAGGGGTAACCCTCTTCTGTTGCCATTTCCTCTGTAATATACAGCATCTGCCCATTACAAAAGAAGAGAGCTGAACCCTACTTACCTTTTTTGTGGGCATTTTTACTTTAAGAAACTCCGCTTCTCGACTGAGCACGTTCCATGGTGCATGTATCCGAACAAAACTCAGTCCTTGGCTCTTATTCTAAAAAGATGAAGAGAGAGAATATTCTGACAAAACTGTTGTTTTGTTGTTACATTTTTTCTAATTAAAGAGGTAGTTGCGATTTTACAATATAAAATTTGCTATGTCAACGCACCTGATAACAAAGGTATATAACATTCCTTTTACTTTTGTTCACTTTTCCTCTTTTTTTTAAAAAAAATCTAAGTTTATTATAACACACTACAAGTTACCCAACCATGCTCATTCAATTTGGGGGATGGTGGAGAGACATTGAAAGAAATGCTTGGGTAGTGGAGAATAAAAATTGGGTGCATTCTTGAGTAGGATGTTCTGAAATGTACTCCAGTTACAAGTAGCTAAAAACTATATGTGAGTGTCTTTATCATTCATTATATAGTAACCTCTCCTGTCCAAAGCCCCACCAGTGCTACATCTAGGTAAAAAGAATGAATTGCACAGATATAGGATGGGGGATACATGTCTGGAGAATAGTACCTGTGAAAGGGATTTGGGAGTCTTGGTGGACCACAAATTGAACATGAGTCAGCAGTGTGATGCGGCGGCCAGGAAAGCCAATGCAATTCTTGGGTTGCATCAACAGAACCATAGGGCGCTTTTACATGACCCCTAAGATCCGCTGGCCACTTAAATTCGGACCAGAGATCTTGGGGGATTGTCGCTCTTTCTGTGTTCCCACCCCCTCCGCACTTCCTTGCTCCTGTCTGTGTGAGGGGAGGGAGAAAAAAAGGGAGAAAAAATGCAGGCTCACCTCCGTCTGCAGGTGGAAGCCGCGCCGAGCCCCGTCGTCGTCATGATTCCTATCTCTTAAAGGGGCGGTGGGGACAAAAAAAACAACACAAGGCGAGGAGGGCCTGGCACTCACTACTTTACATCTGCATCAGAATTTTTTCAGCTCCAGAGACCAGGTACTTGAAAAGTGCGCTGGGATGTGCTTAGGTGGGCGTGGTCGCACTTAATTTTTTGTAAACTCCAGAGCTGGTGGGGAAACAATTTTAAGCTCCGGATCTGGGAGCCATTTGCTGCGGATTTTAGGGGTTGTGAGAAAAGGCTTATAGTGTTTTGATCAAGGGAAGTGATAGTACCACTCTATTCTGTTCTGGTCAGACCCCACCTGGAGTACTGTGTCCAGTTCTATGTGCCTCAATTTAAAAAGGATGTTGACAACCTCGAGCGGGTGCAGAGGAGGGCAACCAGGATGGTTGAGGGTCTGGACGAAATGTCTTATGAGCTACAGCTTAGGGAACTGGGAATGTTTAGCCTTTCAAAAAGAAGGCTGAAAGGGGATATGATAGCTATGTTTAAATATTTGAAAGGATGTCATATTGATGAGGGAGCAGGTTTGTTTTCCATGGCTTCAGGGACTAGGCCTCGGGGGCAATGGTTTCAAACTACAGGAAAAGAGATTCCATTTGAACATTAGGAAGAACGTCATGACAGTTAGAGCTGTTCGGCAGTGGAATATGCTGCCACAAAGGGTGGTGGAGTCTCCTTCCTTGGAGGTTTTTAAGCAGAGGCTGGATGGCCATCTGTTGGAAATATTGTGATGGGGTTCCTGCATGGCAGGGGGTTGGACTAGATGGCCCTTGAGGTCTCTTCCAACTCTATGATTCTATGATTCTATAATTCTAAAGCTCAAAGGAAGCTATCAAAGGAAGATATCAAAAGGTGCATTCACCCTTGGGACTTTTTCAGCTGAGAAAGCAGGGACTGAAAGATGAAAGAGGTGAACAGGAAATAGTCAATATTCATGGATTTTCTTCATTCCATGTTTTTGCTGCCTGGAGGTAGATGCCCTGTCAAGATGTGAAATTTTGTATGCATGGGGCCAGGAGAGATGTAGGAGCCCTGATAATGTAAATTGCATTTTAAAAGTGAGGTTTGAACAGCAGTTTGCTGGGTGTTTCTGTAAAATAATCAGTTCCAACCTATCCTGAAAACATGGTCTGTATACATATGTTCCTGACAACTGAAAGTATTTACATATAATAGGAAAAACTGATATGAAAGTGTATTAAAATAAGTAGAATCTTGCAATGTGTTACCATGACAGATAGGTGGTGTTTTATCTCCTGTGAATTTCTCTGTTTTCACTTTACTGTAGTTTCAGCTAGAGATGGTCACAAAACGGAAAATTAGTGTTTCATTTCATTTCATTACTCGTGTTTTGTTTTGTTTCATTTTGTTTCATTTTGTTTCGTTATTCATAATGAAACAAAATGAATAATGAAACAATTCAGAAGCTTCCACCACCCAGGTGGATTTTTGGACAAGTCAGGGACAGCCCAACTTATCAAAAAAAAAAAAAAGCCCACCTGGGTGGGGAACTTAGCTGGGAGGTGGGGGGCAAGGTAGAACAGAGCAAGTAGCACTCTGTCGGAATTTCCTGCTGCTTGCTCCGTACTCCCTTGTGACTCTGCCTTCTATCTGGGGCTTTTTGACAGATCAGGATATGGAGAGGGGTGCCCCCTTCACACACTCAGATGCCATATGTGGATTACGCTACCCCACTTGGTGATCACCTAGCCCAAAGTACAAGGGAAAAGATATGGAGGGGGGATTATATTGATATTTTTAGCCTTCTGAATAGAGAGCTCGACCAGAAGGAAATTGATAAGGAAGATCCGAAGGACCATGAGAGGCACCTCAGAAGAAAACCAGATAGGTGCTGGGTGAATTGGCTTCCAGCATATTGTCTACGGTTCTCCAAGCACACCCGTGGCGTATGCAGTCGATGATCAAATATCAAGACATGATTTATAAAGCTTATGTTGACTTTCCGGGTTTTGCTTGGTTTACATATGACGAGAAATTTAGAATGAAGGCGGCTATGCAGCCACACCTACGGTGGGATGAGCCCCTTTCGTATTTGTGGCTGCAGCTCATGACCCCAGTCAGGCCGGCGTTGGGGGAGCGCTTTGATAGTGGTCACATCATTAGAAAGCAGGCTGCGGGGGTGGCTGCTCGTCCATCGGGGGGCCAGCAGGTGCAACCGAGGCTGGTTTGCTGGGATTATAATGGGCAGGGTGTGTGCCACCGCAACCCTGTCGTTTTCGCCACGAATGTTCCGTTTTTGGCACACAGCACCCTTCCATTAACTGCAGTAGGGCAAAGGGGCAGCAGTCAGGGGGAAGGGATGGGGGTTCTTCCAAGAAGCCACCAGGTGGTCCTGTGGTGGCCAAGGGGCCCCAGCCCAATTAAGCTGGGGCCTCTTCATGACTGGTTGCGGCACTATCCCGACAGGATAGCAGCTCAGTTTTTGTTGGATGGTTTTCGGTTCAGTTTTAGGATACAGTTCGAGGGTGCACGCGTTCCGACCACTGTGCAGAATCTTAAATCCTTGAGGGGAATGGAGCATGTAGCCTTTGAAAAAATTGAGAAGGAAAGATTGGAGGGTAGGGTGTTGGGCCCGTTTGACTTTCCCCCTACGCAGAACTTTAGGGTTTCTCCTTTGGGTCTGGTACCTAAAAAGGCTTCCGGAGAGTATAGGCTTATTCATCATTTATCGTACCCTGAGGGTCGGTCGGTGAATGATGGTATACCGCACGAAGTTTTCTCCGTGCAGTATACGTCCTTCGATGAGGCCATTCGGAAGATCAGGGCCTGTGGTCTTGGGGCGGAGCTGGCGAAGTGTGACATTAAATCAGCTTTTTCCCTCTTGCCAGTTCATCCCGATGATTTCGAGCTTTTGGGGTTCCAGTTTCAGGGAAAATTCTATATGGATAGGGCGCTCCCATTTGGTTGCTCCGTGTCTTGTGCCACCTTTGAAACGTTCAGCACTTTTCTTGAGTGGAAGGTGAGGGACTACACGGGGCTGCCGGGGGTTGCGCATTACCTTGATTTTCTTTTCTGTGGGCAGAAGGGGACCGGGACCTGCCTCTTTCTTCTGCGTACATTTCAAGGGCTGGTGGATGAGCTTGGCCTGCCCTTGGCGGAGGATAAGATGGAGGGCCCAGCACATGTTTTGACCTTCTTGGGCATTGATATCGACACTTGGGAGCAGGCGTGTAGATTGCCTGGGGATAAACTGGCGGTACTGAGAGAACGATTGGCCACCCTTATGGGGCGTCGCAAGGTTACCTTGAAGTAGCTTCAGGAATTGGTTGGACATTTAAATTTTGCATGTAGGGTGGTCGCACCTGGAAGGGCTTTTTTTACGCCATTTTTGAGTAGCTATGCAGGGCCTGAGGAAGCCGCATCATCAGGTCAGGATTTCGGAGGGCATGCACGCAGACCTGCGGGTTTGGCTGCAGTTTTTGCAGGATTTCAATGGGGTTTCATTTTGGCAGTCTGAGATGTGCATGGGCCCCGATTTCCAGGTTCAGACCGATGCGGCTGGATCTCTGGGTTATGGGATTTACTGGAAGGGCAGGTGGTGTTATGGCTCGTGGCCGTCTGAGTGGGTAGAGAGGGGAATAACGAGGGACTTGACCTTTTTAGAACTGTTTCCAATTGTGGGGGCTCTTTGGTTGTGGTCTGAGGCCTGGTCTAATTCCGTCGTATGTTTTTGGTGCGACAACATGGCTGTGGTCCACACCATTAATAACCAATCTTCTAAATCGGAAAGGGTTATGGGTCTTGTTAGGGCCCTAACGATGTGCGCCCTACAGTATAACATCGTTTTGCATGCCCGTCATGTACCTGACCTTTCTAACACCTTGGCTGATGCTCTTTCGCGCCAACAGGTCGACCGTTTCAGGGCTGAGGCAATTTTTGGTATATCTTCATCGAAAGGGCCTGGCTCCGGGCTCCATGCAGGGAAAGCTGGGGGCGCTGGCCTTTCAAGCAAAGGTGGGCGGCTACCAGGATGTGACGACTGACTTTAGACTGCGTAAAATGTTGGAGGGTTGGGCTAAGGAAGTTAGGCATGCACCGGATGATCGAGCCCCTATAACACCGGCAATGCTTGTTAAGATCACGACCCAGTGGCCAATATTGTGTGCAGATGAGTATGAGGCCGCGCTGTTCCATGTAGCATCCCTATTGGGCTTTTTCGGGGCTTTCAGGGTCAGTGAGCTGGTTGCAGCTTCTAAGACTGACTTGTCCCGGGGGGGGCGCTACAGCTGAATGACGTCACTAGACGGGGGGATGGGATCTATGTGTGGGTGCGAAGGTCAAAGACAGCTCAGTGGGGTAGGGGTCAGGGGGTCACTTTGGGACCCTGTTCTGATTCGGCCATTTGTCCGGTTAAGGCATTGGATGCGTATTTGGTCCTTAGGGGGGCGGGGGAGGGCTCTTTGCTTCGCCATATGGATGGTAGTCCCCTGACCAAATATCAGTTTTGGAGGCTCACCAGTTTGGCTTTGAAGGGCGTGGGAGTGGCTCATCTGTGATTTGGAACACACTCTTTTAGAATTGGGGCGGCATCAACGGCTGCTGCCTTGGGTTATGGCCAGCAAGCCATAAAGGCTATTGGAAGATGGTCATCTAGAAGGTATGCAGGGTATGTTCGAACGCTAAGCACCGATTAACATGTTCTTTGTTTCTTTGCAGGGCCTAAGCCTGATGTTTCCAGGTGTAGGATCCTGTTCGCTGGACATAGTTATGTGTTCTGGGCCAAGAAGCATGCCAGCAGAACAGCCTGGGGGATTAACCTGGGCCTGATTGAATGGAGGGGGGCGAGGGGCATGCGATGGAATCAGTTTTTACAGGCCGCCTCGTCCGCCGCAGACGGTGGACCTCCTGATATTTTGTTGATTCACTTGGGGGGGAATGACTTGACCACTCAGTCTGGCAAATCATTAATTAAGGATATTTTGGAGGATTTGGCCAAGTAGAGGGCAACTTTTCCTAGTTCTCGGGTGGTTTGGTCAACTATTATTCCTAGATTTAGGTGGCGGGCAGATTGCCATCCTCAGTGTATTAATACATCTAGAAGAAAGGTGAATCGGGAGGTGTGCAGGGCTGCTATTGCGGAGGGGGGTGTTGTGATTGGGCAACCCAGGATTACCCTGGCACGACCAGAGCTTTATAGACAGGATGGGGTCCACCTTTCAGAGCTTGGCATGGAATTGTTCTTGGATGATATTATGAGGGGCCTGCATCATCTTATTGCTTGTGTGTGGGGGGGAGTCAGGGGTCATAGCAAGCTAGGCCCCTGACTGTGGCGGTAGCGCTGGGGGGTTAGAGCCAGCGAGTTAAATTCTAAGATCCCCTGTGGGGCATCCTGCTCTAATTGCTGCGGATTGAGAGGTCACAGCGTGGGGCATGGATCCTTGTAACAGGCCTTGCTTGGGCTGTGGGGAGCAGGTAAAGATCCCTGGGGACCCAGGCAGGGGGTGGGAATTTGCCGGCCCTGCAGATCTGCTGAGGTAGCAGATCTGCAGGGGGTATGACTCGCCCGAATGCTCTTGAGTCGGAAGGGTCCTGGGAGACCCTCTGGCGCCGACTCTAATCTGCGCTTCTGCAGGCCCCTCAAAGGTTTATGTTGTTGTTATTCTGTTTACATGAAGTGTTGAATAAAGTGTGGCCCTAGTTCAACCCATATAATGGTCTCGCGTGGTCTTTCGCCGTGGGGGGGGGGCAAAGGGCAAGTGCTGATGTCAGCACACATCCTCTCAGACCTGCTGTGAACTGGAAGTCTTTATCACTAGCTGAGCTGGCCAGGATTTCTGGGAGTTGCAGTCCAGGAACATCTAGGGACCCATGCGTTGAGAACCACTGGTTTAAAGGAAATTATAAACATCTGAGAGAAATATAAATATAAGCAGGAGATACACAGAACAATGGATAACAACAATAATCATATATCCACATTGTGGATTTTCCTCCATAATAGAGTCAAACTGGTTTGGTAGGGCGAGCACAAAATTTTCTGTACAGCATGTCATTTATAATATGTTTTTAAAGCTAATGATGATTTAGTGTTACAATGCTTCATACCTTTAAATAATGTGTCTTTTAGATGTATTCTCTGATTTTGATTGTATCTTTTTAGGCTGTCAGTTCCTGCATTATTAGAATGTAAATGAAAAATTCTCATTGGTATATGTTTATTTAAATTCTTAAAATACTGTATAATTCTATTCTATTTTTGAGTGCATTCAGACTTAAGTGTATACCTGAAACATAATTATACTTTTCCAGTATTTTCAAGAATTTGTGCCTCCATTTTTATATAACTTTAAGACTATCCTATGTTTTCAATATTGGAAGTAATTTTATCCATATGGAACATAGAAACAATGTTGAATTTAAGCTTGTAGAAGCAGAATTGCTGATATTGCCTGGAATAATTGTATCAATGAAAATACTTGATACCCAGATACATTTTTATATGAAAAGAAATGGTTGTCTGATTCCATTCTCGAATTAATCCTTTTTGGAGATACACACTAGCTATAATGAATGCAGCCTTCTGATCTTTCCCATAAGGTCTGTCAAGTTCTTCATGGTTCTTAGGAGGATTATTGGGCATTGGTATCTGACCTGATGGTCTTTTACCAAGTTTCCCGCCACACAGGACTCCTCCTCTTCCATGCACTCACAGTAATCAGTTTTGTTCTGGCCATGACAGAATGCGTGCACACCCAGGTGAAGTCATGCACATGAGGAAATAAGCCCTTTCCACAAGGGCTGGAGGGAACGTTATCTCTCACTCATTTTACTTAACATCCAGTGCTTCATAGGAAGTGCTTTGTGAGTGTGAGAGAAAGCTGAAAAGCTGCAAGGTATTGTCTCAGAGTTACAGAGTTAGTTGTTTGGCACTGATTATTTAAGGCTCTGTAAGGCAGAGGCATCCACCCTGAGGGTAGGGCCAGCTGTTTCAGCAGAACAGCTGAGAGAATGAAAGAATTGTGAAGATGCCAAAGTAGTCAGAATGACAATTTCTGCACCGAGTGAAGAGGAGGAAGTTCTGGATGTCTCCCTCCCTCCCTCCCTACTCCAGTGTTATCTCAGCTTCAGAGGACCATGTCCATAGCCATTACTCCTCTTTCGGACCTTAGAGAAACCAGTAGTGGAGAGCATTTTTTTCACTCCCCTACAAGTTAGGGCAACCAGCTTGGGATCTGTTACACCTCCCTCCCCCCTGCTCAGGTGTCACATGCAATCTATGATGAAGAGCAAACCTCTGGTCACTGTTAAAGATTACAGCAGAATAATGGGCAAGATGAGGCAAACTACTATAACTGATTACCTCAGAAGGGGGGAATCTGCCACAACTAGGGTGGATCAAAGCAGAGCGACCCCTTTTGGGAGGCATGGAACACAGTCAATAGACTTATCATAAAGTGTAATGAAGGACTATCAAATCCTAGATTGCAGCTATTTAGAAAATAAATTAAATGCTGATTTTGGTGAACCAAGGACAAGAGAAATGTTATACTCCCTTGTGGGTCCAGTTGAGGATCTTGTGGTCAACAACGAGCTTAAGATGCATTGTAACTTGCAAAATGGCACCCCTGCAACATATACAGACTTAGACACTTCCTCCTGTACTAGGGACAATGACTCCCCGCTAAATCAGAAATCTGTTGATGAAATTAGAGATCTACTAAAGGACATTAAAGAGCTTGTTGTGACTATGCTTGGAAGCTTGCTGCAAGGCAAACAATCACCTGAACTGACGACTCAGAGAACAGGGCAGAGGGAAAGAGATGTTGGCCACACACTTCCAACAGATGAAGTGAAATTCTACAATTTATCTCCTAAAACTATTGACAAAATCACAGGGTTAAATATGGAAGGGCTGCTTTTGTGCGCCAGCCCATCAACTATTATGCAAACCAAATCACCTCTCCTGATCCCATGCATTGTTGACATGGAAGGGGATGCTGACAGTTATACCAGCTCTACTCTCACTGAGGCAAACGGTCCCACAAAAAGAACTGGGGAGATGTATTATGAGGGGCCAAGAACAAAAGACAAGAAGAAAGATCCCTCTCCATAAAAGAAAGTACCCCTGTCAATGGTGGAGAAGAGAAAATGCAGAAGCAAAATAGATAGCAACCAATGTGCCAAGGAGAACAGGAGGATGGCTTTTAAACCTTTATTCAAATGGTTAGAGCCCAAAGATTATATTAAGAGATCCAAACAGGGTAAATCCAGTTCACAGCACAAGAAGATAAAGCTAAAAGGAAGACAGGGGGACACTCATCAGTGAAGGGGATAGCAGCAGAACAGGTGCATTCACCTGCCAGCCATGTCCAAAAGCAAGGGGGAGGTAATCACCTAAAGGAGCAAGACTTACAGGAAAGGGCTTAACGACAACAGTCTGATTTAAGGAAGAACTTCTGAACTGATAGGAGCCTCCCAAGAACCTACAAAGCCTGACACCTATACGAGTAATCCTATCCCAGTCTTGATGAGACCTAGACCTACTATCCCGAATTCTAGAAGGAAGAAGGAGGGGTGGAGTAAATCAAAACACATGAACTGGAACAAAACTCAGAGCTTAGAAGACGACCCTGCCCGCTGGGAGAATGGAAAGTCCACGGGTATTGGAGCCCTTCCAGCCGTCGGAGCCCCACACTTGGGAGGACTATGTTGAACGCTTCGAGTTCTTCGTGGTGGCTCAAGAAATCACGGATGACAGCAAAAGGGCCACGTTCCTGAGTTGCTGTGGGCGTGAGACCTTCTTGTTGGCCAAGGCACTGCTCGCCCCAGCAAAGCTGAGTGAGACATCACTCAAAGACATTTTTGCCCAGCTGACAAGCCACTTGGCACCTGCCAAAACCAAGATGGCCTGGCGGATGGAGTTTCAGAAAAGGCAGCAGCAAGCCGGAGATTCTGTGGCTGCATTCCTGGCAGGACTCTGGGAGCTTGCTCAGCACTGTGGCTTCCCAAATTTTGAAGACACTCTCTTGGATCAATTTGTTGGGGGGCTCAGCAGCAAAAAAGCCCAAAGATGCATTGTGGCAAAGGAAGATGTCACCCTTGCTTCCGCCTTGAAAGAGGCCACCGCCACAGAGAATTATGAGCAGGAAGAGCTCAATGCCAGTTGCAAGGCCATGAAGCTGCGGGTAGAGGCTGCCCATGCCATGGATGAACCAGAGGCTAGTCCAAGCCAGAGCCCAGTCCGTGGTGTTGAGTTGGTGCGTCAGGCTGATGCACGGCCCAAAGATCGCAGAGGCGCTTGCCCAGGCTGTGGCGGAAACCATGAGTGGAAAAGCTGCCGTTTTCGTGATGCTACATGCAGGCCATGCGGAAAGACAGGACACATCACCAGGGTCTGCAGGTCTGTGGCAGCTGCAACAACGGGATCACCTAGATCAACGCGTCGCAGATGATCCACCACGACTCATCTCCTGGATGACTGCAATTATCTCACAGAGATCAACGGAGAGATTGTGCAGTTTCCGACGCAAGGCAAAACATCCGTCAGAGTGAAGATTGAAGATCAACCATGCGACATGGAGGTGGATTCCGGATCGGGATTCACCATTGTCTCAGACCAGACTGCAAGGGGTAAGTTCCCCGCTCTGGAACCATTCCGAGCAACCTTGCAATCATACACCACTGGCCGCATCCACATTCTAGGAATGCGTGCTCTGAGGGTACAATTCCAGGAGAAACAGGATGTGCTTAAATTGGTGATTGCAAAGGGGAGTCGCCCCAGTCTCCTGGGTACTGACTGGTTTCCTGCCTTGGGACTGAGTATATCAGGGCTCCACTCAGTCCAAACGTCCCCAGGAATTTGCCGAACTCTTCAGTGGTAAACAGGGTTGTTATACAGGGCCTCCAATTGACTTTGAGCTGGACCCCAAGGTGGCCCCAATCTGACTCAAGCCAAGGCGAGTGCCATTTGCACTGCAACTCAAGATTGAGGCGGAACTGGACAAATTGGTCAAACAGGGAGTTCTTTCACCTGTGGACTCTTCTAAGTGGGAGATTCCTATCGTCACACCCCTCAAGGCAAATGGGGAAGTGAGAATTTGTGCAGACTACAAATTTACTATCAACAAGGCACTCAGAGGAAATTCATACCCCATTCCAGTCGTCTCACAGCTGTTGGCAAAACTAGCTGGGGGGAAATTTTTCACCAAACTTGACCTGGCACAAGCGTACCACAGCAGCTGCCAGTGACTCCGCAATCTGCGGAAGCACAGACGATCGTAACACACAAAGGGGCTTTCAGAGTAAACAGATTACAGTTTGGAATTTGTGTGGCCCCAGGGATTTTTCAAGGTCTAAGGAGCGCCTGTTAAGGGGTCTGCCAGGGGTCTTGCCATTTTTTGATGATGTTCTGATTGCTGGGAAAGACCCCCAGGAACTAGTTGGGCGTATCCGTGCTGTGTCAATCAAATTTAAAGAGGTGGGGCTGCAGCTTAAAAAGGAAAAATGCAGTTTTGGGGTGCCATCTGTGGATTTCTTGGGGTTTAAAATTGATGCAACAGGCATCCACCCCACTGACTCTAAAATTAAAGCCATTACTGAGGCTCCACGCCCACAGAACAAGATGGACTTACAGTCATTCCTGGGACTTATTAACTTTTATCATTCATTCCTACCTCAGAAAGCTTCACTAGCGGAACTGTTGCATAGACTATTGAAATAAAAGTGTGTGTGGCATTGGGCTCAGGCACAGCAAAAGGCTTTTGACACCTTGCAGGGCATGCTGACTAGCAGGAGCATCCTTGCTCATTATGACGAGTCGAAACCTCTTGTCCTGGCATGTGATGCCTCTCAGTATGGGCTTGGAGCTGTGCTGAGCCATAGGGAAGCGCATGGGTCGGAAAAGCCCATCTCATTCTATTCTCGTACGTTGTCGCCAACAGAGAGCAACTACGCACAAATTGACAAAGAAGCACTGGCAATAGTGGCAGGGATTAAAAAGTTCCATGACTATTTATACGGTCACCATTTCTTCCTTGAAACCGACCACAAGCCATTGTTAGGATTGTTCAACCCGAAAAAGCAGACGCTGCAGATTCTCTCCCCCAGGATGTTACGATGGTCTATATTCCTGAATGGGTTCCAGTACACCCTGACCCATGTTCCAGGGAAAAGGTTGTGCCACACTGATGCGCTAAGTCACTTGCCCCTCCCTGGTGTGAGCGATGTGGATCCTGCCCCGGCAGAACGAGTGATGATGCTGGAAACACTCCTGGGGGCCCCTGTAATGGCCACTGAACTAGCTGAGAGAACGAGGAAAGATACCGCTCTCTCCCATGTGCTCACTTGGGTGGGGAGGGGATGGCCAGGTGGCCCACATGAAGAAAAATTTAGACCATACGCAACAAGGCAACATTTGCTATCCCTGCATAAGGGCTGTCTCCTGTGGGGAGAAAGGGTGATCATTCCAGCACCACTGAGAAACAGGGTTCTGGATACGCTTCACATGGGGCATCCGGGAATGGTCAGGATGAAGTCGCTAGCCCGGTGTTATATGTGGTGGCCTGGGATGGACCAAGATGTTGAACAATGGGTACGGACGTGCAAGGCATGTCAGGAAGTGTGCCCAGAAGTGGCCAGAGCACCAGTCCACTGGTGGGAGCAGACCCGGACTCCCTGGAGCCGGCTGCACTTAGATTTTGCTGGGCCATTCCAAGGAAAGGTTTTTTTGGTTATCGTTGATGCGTATTCTAAATGGTTAGAGGTGGCTATGGTTCCCAGCATGTTGTCAGCTGCAGTCATCAAAGTGTTGAGACAGCTGTTTGCAACCCACAGGTTGCCTGAGACCATTGTGTCAGACAATGGAGCAGCCTTTGTATCCCAAGAATTCAGGGCATTCTTGGCTGATAATTTCATAAGAGGGGTCACATCAGCTCCCTTTCACCCCTCCTCCAATGGGCAGGCTGAGCTCATGGTGCAGACAGCCAAAGGATCTATTGCACGCTTGATGGAGGGTGACTGGTCAACGTGCATTGCCCGAATGTTGTTTTTGCAGCATGCGACGCCGTGTACTACTACGGGCAAGTTGCCAGCAGAGCTACTCCTAGGTAGAAGGCTGGTAACGGTGCTGGATTATGTCCACCCAGACAAAATGCCAAACCGCAATGCTAGAGCACCTCCACTGGCAGAGAGCGACTCTACAAGGTATTTTGCTCCTGAAGATTTGGTCTGGGTGAGAAATTATGCCAGAGATCCCCTGTGGATGCCAGGGGTGATCACCAGAGCGTCTGGGCCAGTCTCTTATTACGTGACCATTGAAGATGGCAGGGTCTGGCGTAGGCACGTGGACCAACTGTGGCGCAGAGCGCTCAGTAGAGTGGGTGCCGGAGTGGGGGAATTGCAGTCTGAGAGTGACACTACCCCCATTAACGAGTCAAGCTGTAAGACCAGAGCAGAGATGCCCCAGGAATGCAGGTACCAGTGGCTTCCGCAAATCGATCTGATCCTGCAAGTCTTCATGGTGCCGAGGAACAGATCAGGGACACTGAGTTGTCTAATACACCCTCCGTGTCAGACGAAGCTATTACAGTAGACTCTCCACCACAGACACTGCCTGCTCAAGCCCCTGCAACACCCTTGGTCAGGAGATCAATTAGAAGTCGCAGGGCCCCACAATATCTTAAGGATTATGTGTGCTGTGCCCACCAGGGGGGAGGGGTGTTGTGTATTGATCTGTATTCCTATTATCTGTAATTGCTTATGTTGAAGTAACTGCCTTCCTGTTTCTAGTTGCTGCATTTGGATCCTCAATCCTATTGGTTTCCGACAAAAGGCAGCTTTGTGATTGCTTGTAATGGTTCCCTCCAAAATGTGTCTTTTCCTAGCCTGTCCTCGTTCCTATAAATGTAGCTCCCTCTCCCCAGTCCCCAGTCTTGTTCTCTCCCTGAATAAAGGGTTGTTACCGTAGAAGCTGTCCCAGCCTACTATGTCACAGAGCTGAAATAACTTGCTGAAATCACTAAACCCCACGCTTTCACACCTTCAGCAACTGAATTACTGAAACTCCTCCTTTTTGGTGGCAGAGACATTATGCAAAGGATAATTGGGGCTGGTTCCAGGGATACTGACTTGGAGATAAAAATTTATCCAGGTGCAAAACTGAACCCTTAGATTCTTCTGATTGTGATCTTGCTTCAACCCCAGCACACGTTACCTCTTCCACAATTCATAAGCAGAGGGGTCTAAACTGTCAGATGGGCCAAGTTTCTTTTCAATATGAACATATTTTGTTCCCTCAAAGTGATTCAAATAATAATCTGTCAGCGAGACAACCTAGGAGGGCAGATGGTAATATACCTAATTGAAATTCTCTCTTGGAATGTAGCTGGGTGGCAATGTTGCTTCTACTCATATACTAATGTTCCTTTTGTAAAGAAAGAGTACGACATTATTCTTCTGCAGGAAACATGGACAGCAGAAATGCCTCTTCTGAAAGGCTATTATTCTTTTAACTTAGAGGCATCTGCTGTGAAGGGTTTGAGAATATTAATGGGTGGGCTGGTTATATTTGTTTCAACTACCTTAAAGGCAAAACACGATTTGAATCCACCTTTAGCCCACCTGGCAATGGCCCTATTGGTGAGTGGGGTGAACAGCAACCTTCTTATAATAAATGTTTATCTTCCACCTAGAACAAAAAAAATCCTTCATTGAAGATAATTGGTCAGCTGGAGACAATTATATATCAGATCTGTTATCTGGGTGTCCTGAGGCAGAGATTTTGTTGGCAGGTGGCTTCAATGCCCGAGTTGGACCTAATGATATCTTTCTTGCAAATAAATATAATCTGGTCTTAGAGGATCTATATCGGGAATCATATGGACTATTTTCCACAAACACATCTAAATACCCAAAGGTGAATTACGCAGGTGCATGTCTTGCTAATTTATCTCATAGGAGAGAGCTTCATATTCAAAATGGGGCATTCTATGAGCACTGCCCAGGCAAGTATAATTTTATGACAGGTAAGAGGGCTAGTTCTATTGATTATATGCTTGCCTGCAATGTTTTACTGTCTATTTATTTATTATTATTTATTTATTTAAAGGCTTATATCCCGCCCATCTTCCCTGACGGGAACTCTGGGCGGCTAACAATGTTAAAAAGACATAAAATAAGTGGAAGTGCCTCCGAGCGAGAAGCAGCAGAGGGCAAGATGGCGGCGATAAATAGGGAGGGGGGAAGGAGGAAAAAAAACCACACTAACTGATAAGGTCACCATAGGCTTCTTTAAAGAGGAAGGTCTTCAAGGCCCTCTTGAAGGCAGGCAGGGACTCCAGCAGGCGCAGCTCAGAAGGGAGGTGATTCCAGAGAGAAGGCCCCACCACAGAGAAGGCACGGTTTCGCGTGAGCGTTTTCCGCGCCTCTCTGGGTGTGGCCACTCTCAGTGAGCACGCCTGCGACGATCTCGTGGGTCTGGAACCGGACGCTCTTTGGGAGATACGCTCCGCCAGGTACCCTGGTCCCAAGCCGTGGAGGGCTTTGAAAATCAAAACCAGGAACTTGAACCTGATCCGGAAGACAACGGGGAGCCAATGCAGGAGGACCAGGACTGGGGTGATGTGCTCGTATCTACGAGCACCCACCACCAGCCTGGCCGCCGCATTTTGCACCCGCTGTAGCCTCCCGACCAGGGTCAAGGGCAACCCCACGTAGAGGGCGTTGCAATAGTCGATCCTAGAGATCACCAGGGCCTGCACGACTGTCCTCAGGGAGGACTCGTCAAGGTACTGGCGGATCTGGGCGATCCTGCGGAGATGGAGAAAAGCGGCCCTGGGGACGGCCATCACCTGGGCTTCCAGGGAGAGGGCCGAGTCCAGGACCACGCCCAGATTCCTGGCCCTGTCTGTAGGCTGGAGGGAGATACCCCCCAGACTAGGGAGGGGGCCATTGTACCGAGACGAGGGTGCCCCGAAGAACAGAACCTCCGTCTTCTCCGGATTAAGCTTGAGCCGGTTATCTCTGGTCCATTCCAGTACGGCCTCCAGGCACAGATCGAGGGAGCGAACCGCCTCCTCTGCAGGATTTTAAATGTTTTAACTGTCTAGGGTTAAAACATTTAAAATCCTGCTATTATTGGAAGGGGATCATCTACACTTAAACCTAAAAGTGTATCTCCCTCTGAATCCAACACAACTAAAGGACCAGTATATTCCACAGCAAGAACTTACCGGAAAAAGGTTAAAATGGTCTAGCATTAGTAGTACTAATGTAAAAGAAATACTAACTCCAGAAAAATTGCAATATCATCTCTCACTCTTTAGTAACTTAATTCCAGAGCAATATCCTCTTGTAAACTTCCAGGTTTTGACCCAGGAAGTAAACTCCATTTTGACTCCATCATGAAACCCTGGTTTGACCATGAATGTGTACAAGTTAAAAATAGCTTAACACCTTGTACCATCTGTCCTTGAACAAAGGTCAGGAGGAAAGATCAGAAATACATCTTCGGCTGTTAGCTCAAAAGAAATTATATAAAGCCACAATTTAGAAGAAGAAAAAAAGAGTATGTAAGAAGTTTATGGGAAGAGCTAATCCAGTTGTCCAAACAAAAAAACTCAGCTCAGTTTTAGAAACTTATTAATGCTGGAAGGGCCGAGACTTCATCGACCCTAGATATACATGTTCCAG
This sequence comes from Phrynocephalus guinanensis, assembly GCA_037367245.1. Lineage (NCBI taxonomy): Eukaryota > Metazoa > Chordata > Lepidosauria > Squamata > Agamidae > Phrynocephalus > Phrynocephalus guinanensis. Next base: position 7,060,348 of record CM074740.1, read on the forward strand.
CGAATAAATGGGCCACTTTTTTTTTTCAAAATCTCTGTGATGATTCTGTGTAAGGCACTCCCATAGGAGATCTGAAGCGCTTTGGACTGTGTCATACTCTGAACCAAAAGGTCATCTTTTGAGAGCCCCATAAGAAATACAATAATTTTCTGAACAGCAAATGAAAATTATATTGGACAGTTCATGAAAAGAACTCTGATGCTAAAGAGGTGCAGAAACCATAAAATATGAATATCAACTTGTCATAGATTATTCCAGTCATGCATATGTGCTGTATAAATGAAATGCATTCCCTCTTAACAGAGAAAAATTAGGGCGGAAATTCATTTCATCTCTATGGCAAGAGTGTATGACTTCAGTACTCTAAGAGGAAATAGGATGAGTATCTGGCAAACAGAAACAATCCTCTAGTATACTACTTCAACATTCCCATCACTAAGTACTGGAACTGTAAAATCATGATGAAATCATGTAATGTAATTAGAAACTAGAGCTCTGGTGGTGCTGCATTCTCAGGAGCTGCTCGGAAGCAGAAATTGAAGCTGTTGGAATACTTATGGAGAGCAAGAAAGAAGAATTTTCAAACTGTTCTCTTCAAATTTTTATTCCACCTGTTTTACTTTTGGATGCATCAGGCTTTTGAATGGGGACCCAACAATGTTACTATGCAGTAATAAGTATGCATGAAAAGAAAATTGATCAAGGCTAGCTTTGAATAAAATGTAAATAAATATATACAGTATATGCAATTTTTGAAAATATAGACTCTTAAAATCAAGACCACTGATTCATGGTAATACAGACAGTTGAAAAGCATTATTGATTCTTTTAGCTTTGATTTAGTATTTAGCACTCTGTTTGGATCATCAAATGCTCCGGGCAGTGACCGTTTCCTACTTAACTGTCACTCTCTCTAAGCACTACATCACAGTGAGTATCATCACTGCAATACATCTCACCAAACTCAATTTTTTAAAAATCATTTTTTATTTTATAGATCATGGAACTTCTGTGGGCATATTTCAGTTTCACTACAAAAAAGCGCTTGACATGCTATCCCTGTTGAGATAAAACCGTAAAGCATGAACTGAATGATGTTTCATTTTGTTTTGTTTCATTTCTTTAGGAGTTTCATTTCATTTCATTAGTAATGAATTTTTCCAAAGGGAAATGAAACAAAACAAAACTATTTGGAACTCTGCTCGACACAGCAGGGGGATCCCAGCTACCTCAAACACAGCAGGGGACTGGCAGGGCAAGCGCTGACTTCACCACTCATCCTGTCAGTTCTTTGCTGTGTCCTTGAAAGTCAAGATCCCCCCCCCCCAACACAGCAGGGGGCTGAGAGGGCAAGCAGTGAAGTTAATGCTTGCCCTGTCAGCACCCTGCTGCTATGCCCTTCTCAGCCAGGCAAGGGGCAGGCAGGTGGTGCACACACTCAACTCTTGCTTGGCTGAGAAGGGCACAGCAGAGCACAGTTTTTAATTCTGTGTTGCAGCAGAGAGGGTGCACAGAATTCAAAACCTTGCTCCACCGTCCCTTCTCAGCCAGGAAAGGGTCAATTGAGTACCCAACCCGCCCATCCCTTGCGTGGCTGAGAAGGGACAGCAATGCAAAGTTTTGAATTTCCTGCTGCCTGCTCCATCCCCCCCCCCATTGTTGTCCCTGCTCCCTCCCATCCCAGTTGTTGTTTTGACAGTTCTGGCTGTGGGGATGTGACAACAGGAGAATGGAGCAGGCAGGGGGAAATTCAAAACCCTGCCTGCTCTCCCGTTCTGGCCACTGCCACCCAGTTGGTTTTGACAGGTCAAACTGTCAAGAACAGCTGGGCGATGGGGGCCAGAACAAGAGAGTCCAGGAGGGAAATTCATGAATCATTTCATGTCAACAGTAAAAAATGGTGGGTTTTTTTTTAAGGAAACACTGTCTGCCATTTTGTTATGCTTTGAAACAATTAGTAACCTTATGATACAACAAAACAGTGTGTTTTGCTTTCTGCCCATCTCTAATAAAAACAGGACTCTTTCTTAGGCCCTGTGCTATTCAACATCTTTATATAAATCAGCCAGATGAGCATACAGAGGGAATGGACAGGGTTTGTTTTCCAAATTTTCAAAAGGCATAGAATTAGGAGAGACCCCTAGCATTATCTAGTTAGGCTGGAATACTGAGCTGAAGCTTACACAATGTGATTCAAAAGTGATAAATAAAAATATAAGTAAAGCATACTAGATGGGGAACAGTTGACACATCATCAGTTTATGAAACATAACATGAGATTTGGCATCCATGCAGCCATCTAACTAATTTAGTAAAAATGGACACTACAGGTAGCTAAAAAGTGATAGATACTGGCACACCTATGTAGCATTCAAATGCCACTGTCCTCTCAAGTTTTCCTACATTACCACGTTGTTTCTTCCACAACATCTGAAGAGTAAATCTGTTTTAATATTTAATTTATGAGAATTCTGAAACAGTAGCCAGAATTGTATTACATATTTATACTGGCATCACTTGAGGGCCTTAATGTCCAGCAACAGATAGGCACCAGTTAAGAACCCAGTGCATGTGAAGAGTAAAACAAGCTCTGACTTTTTAAACTAGCAGCAATTTACTGCTGAAAGTTATGCCATTGAAATTACAATTCTGGGTGTAAGTAAAAGGGTTTCAGACTAGGAATTGCCAAGATGGGGCAGGGATAGAGTATGAATTGAAATCATAGCATACATGGATCTGTCCTGCGACCATCACTGCAAAGTGTATCCCATGCATGCAAAGGGGATCTGCACTTGCTGGAAGGCAATTTTTGCAAGACACCCCCCATTCCCTCTGTCTCTTATAGTATCATTCCAGACCCCTTAGCCTTCAGTGAATAACTGCTGCTTCATACTTTGGTTGGTATGTGGAACCAAGGCACTTCCAATTTATGGTATCCTTAATAAGATTTTCAAAGTATAGAAAGTATTCAGAGGATGGTTTTACCTGTGCCATCCCACGAGCTTGGGATTGAAAGGGGTTTTAACCATCACTATGCCACACTGGTTTTCTACCTGCTTAAAGCTATACTTACATTAAATGATAAAACACATTTTGTATTTGATGTATTTTAAATGTAAAATCAGTTAAAGAACAGGTGAATGGAAGAAGTTGTGATGATTCTATTGCAAGTATGAAATCTGCCCAGCAAAACCTGTCCAAATCGTGATTGGCTGACTGATGGTTGTGGAGTCTCAGAAGTCAACAAGTTGAAGTTATATAGAGAAAGAGAACTTGAGAGAGAGCCTAAGCACTTGATAGAATAAAATAACTGTGGGGCTTAGGAAGAGATATTGTAGCAACAAATGAAGTGTGAAATGTGTTACAGGAATGCCTTGGTTTACAAGTACCTTGGTTTAAGAGTGTTTTGCAAGACAAGCAAACATTTGCCCCCCAAGCCCCGGAAATAAAGAGGCAAGACAACTTCATTTTTGGGATAAATTGGGCCACAACTTTATTTATAACATATTTACTTAAAATCTACTAACATGCCTGTAACCTGTTAAGGGGACGTGAGACCGTAGTGCAAGCAGGTAATGGGCGGAAATAATCCTCTTTCGGCCCATTATGTATTCAGGGAGATTCACCCCTGGCAAGATGTTGCCCACCTGTTCAGCATCGTGCCAACGTGAGTGAATCTGCTATCCCGCCACAGCCCTCGCTTTGGCCTAATATTAACTTGCTGACTTTATTTTACTCCTAAACATACCAATTAGAGATGGGCACGAAACGAGCGATTTTTTGTTTTCATTTTTGTTTTTCGTTTCGTTACGCAACGAAAATGAAATGAATTTTTTTAAAAAAACAAAATGAAAACGAAAACGAAACGACCAAATTTGCCGTGTTTTTCATTTTTGTTGCAGCAGATGCATTGAACTAAAAAGAATGCTAACGAAACAGCAATTTTTCATTTTCGTTTTCGTTTTTTCATTTTTTCGTTTCGTTACCTAACAAAATGAAAATGAATTTTTTTGCAAAAAACATCACGAAAACAAAAAACGAACTGAAACGGACCCCTAAATGACCAAACGACAAACGAAACACCATTTTTTTGAGTCGTGCCCATCTCTAATACCAATGATTATTAACTTTAAACGAGGACTGTCTAGCACCTTAAGGGCAACTTACTTGGGCCTACCTGAATACCATTACATCTTGCATGACCCGCCTACCTGGGTTGTGACCAGTGAGAAGGATGATACCCATCCCACGCGAAAAAGAGAATGGGATGGGCAAAAAAGTGTGGCTACTTAATGCCAATCTGAGTAGCCACCAGAAATTCCCATCCGCCCCCGTAGCGACCAGCTAATCTCATTCTCCTTTTGAGAGGGTGGGAGGGTGGGGCTGACGATCTCGCCAAGAAGAGGCTGAGGCAGGGAGGGAGCTACCTTATGTAGGCTCCCATCCCTGGGCAAAATACCCGGATCAGCGTGAAGTCTTCGCACCAAATGTCCGGGATGAGAGGGCAAATGTGCCCCACCCCCAAACTACGTCGGGCTCGGAGCTGCCCTTCTTCTAAAAAATTTGCCTTAATCAATGAACAATGTCTTGCAATACAAGCACTGGAGCAGGTCACATGATCAAATGTGAGTCAATTTTGGCTCTGTTTCTCTCCCCCTGTTGGATTGTGGGTGATTGTTTGGAATGTTCCATCTCAGGCAAGCCTCCAAAGCAGAGGGAGGAGAGAGGAACTGAGGTCCCCCTTGCACCAGCCGCCAAGATTTTCAATGGAGAGTGCAGTTTAGAGGTTTGTTTTATTTTCCTTTATATTTCTCCTTAATTTGTTTTCAACATCCTTTCTTATTTTTCAAACCATTTCTACTCATGGGGAAGCTAGTCAAGTACTGTATGTATAGGGCTACAAATTGCATTTTATTATTATCATATTAAAAACACAGACTAAGATCCAGTTGTTAGTCCAAAGCAGAGCAGATTCCACAGCCAGGTATGTAAACCATAGTGTGGACGTGAACTTCTAGCCAACTTCTTTTGTGAGTTTTGGCATTTTGTGTGTACAGTATGTGGTCTATAGGGTCCCAGAATGAATCATTCTCCATTATTTCTTATAGGGAAATTTGCTTTGATGTATGAGCACTTTGGCTTACAAGCGTGTTTCTGGAATGGATTATGCTCATAAAACAAGTTATTGTTGTATTTACAACCAAAGGTCTAACATGTAAGTGTAAATCTAAGAACACCTGACTAACTTTAACCAGCTGAGTAAAAGGCAGTTTGTAACTGCATGCTTGTTGATGTATTTAGAAACTATCATGCACTTTTACTAAATGTTACATTTATATTTCAACTAAAATATCTCTCCGTTTTATTTAATTAGGTTTAGGGAAAGCCAAGGGAAATAAAAGTATTTTGGTGTCAAAAGATATCTTTGTGGCTGGATGGGCCAGGAGTAGTCACAGAAGCCTCTTTTAATGCCCCCCCCACTCCCCACTTTTATTTCAATATGAAAATCCCATCCCTGTTCATCAGTCTTTTCAGCACAAAGAAAACATGGGTCTGGAGGGGAGAATGTCTGTATCTGTTCCCTTGGAAACTTTTCAGATGAGCCAAGAAAACTAATTTTGCAGCTCTCTTACACTTCCTGTGAACAGGAACATCTCCTTTGAACGTGTCACCTGCTCCATGAGAAAAGCAACAATGGAGAGGTTGGGATAAGCACTTGTCCCCTTGTATCCAGCACTTAAACAAAAAGAAAAATCAGCAGTATCTGAACACACGCTAAAAGAAACTGGATATAAAATCCTCTTCCAGGACACAGAGGTACTGGACAACACTACAAATCACTATGGGCATTTATACACGACCCCTAAACTCCGGGGCAAATGGCTCCCAGCTCTGGAGCTTAAAAATGTTTACCCACCAGCTCCGGAGTTAACAGGAAATTAAGTGCGACCCCACCCCCTTTGTGCGTCCCAGTGCAGCTTTCAGGTACCTGCTTTTTGGAGGTTAAAATTATTTGATTCGGTGTAAGGATAGTGAGTGTGGGGCTCTCCTTGCTTCTGTTTGTTGTTTTTTGGCTCCTGCCCCTTTAAGAGCTACTTTTACAGAGACGAGAGGCAGAACAAGGTGAGCGGCATGCTTTTCTTTCTCTTTTTCTCCCTCCCCTCACACAGCCAGCAACCAGGAAGTGCGGAGGGGGGTGGGAACGCCCGAAGAGCGACGAACCCCCAAGATCTCTGGTCCGAATTTAAGTGGCCAGTGGATCTTAGGGGTCGTGTAAAAAGGCCCTATGTCAGACTACACAGGGAAGCCACTGAAATCCACAAACACAAGTGCAGCTTCAACAGAAAAGAAGAAAGTCTAAAAATCAACAAAGGTTTCCAGTACTGAAAACTACAGTCTGTAAAAGATCAATGTTCAGTGATTCCCACCCAACCACAAGCACCAGTGATCAGTTCACACAATATAACAGATAATGACACCCATCAACCACATAGAAGGATCGACCAGCCACCCCTGACTGCAGTGAAACTTCTTAATCACTCTGCATCACAATACAATCACTAACATTGTATTCTACAAGTTTTCCCTTTCCCACAATTTTAAAAACCCACACTCTCACTCGTGGTATAGCCCAGAGCAGAGAGAGAACTCCGAGTTCCCTGAGCTCCTTGCCCTCTGAAGTTGCTAGCCACAGAGTCTGGTGAAACGTCAGGAAGAAAAACTTCCAGAAGATGGCCAAACAGCCTGAAAAACTCACAACAGCGATCAGATCCCATCCATGAAAGCCTTCAAGAATACATTAACACCTAAACAGTTACTTAGTAATTCCTTGTTACTTCTTATTTATTGCTTATTAGTTACTAATTAATTACAAATACATATAAAAAAGCCCCAGTGGTTCCACTCCATAGAATGTAAGTATGGGCTTTATTAAGTGGGGAAGAGGACAGAGGCCTTTAAGCTTTCTGCCACCAGCCATTTGTCACTCAAAATCAACAGCCAACTGCTCCTCCCCAAGGGGTTCCACGTGCATGTTTCTTCCAAGGTGACCTGCATTGCTGAGTCTTCCCTAGAGCTATCAAATGTTGCTCCCTTCCTAGTCCCGCTGGATTTAATTTACAGATTAATTTCTTCAGAAAACAAAGTCATCGATAATTAAAATGTGTTTTCAGCAACTGGATGATAAATATCCACTGAAGACTTGTCAGGCAAAATCCAAAGAAACAAAACAAAACAAAGACAATAACCATGTGGCACTTTAAAAACTATTATATTTTAATGTGAGCTTTCGTCCACTTTGTCAGATATATGGAAACACACACCAAAGGCTGACTGTTCATTTTGTTTCCCAGAATTACATGGAAAATTAACACCACCAACAACAACAAAAACCTCATTCCTCTGCTATTATATCTCTACTGGATTCTAAAATGTTGCCAAAAACAGAAACAAAATATAGCTTCAACCAATGTCCCCTCTAATTTTCTTCCCTGCTGTGTGGGGCTCTGTCCTCTGTGAGTGTCCACCGCTCTTCCCTCCAACCACAGGTTCTGTCATGCCCAAAATAAAAACAGCCATAGCAGGTGTGAATTGGAGGAAAAGCCCTTTGCACTGGGGGCCTTAAATATAGCCTTGGTTTCAACAATAATAAGAAAGAAAATGAAAGGAAATTGAGCATGTGTACTTCTTGCTAAGCCCTCTCTGCAGTATTCCCACTTCTCATTTTTTCACTGTATTTTCAGTTTTTTTAAAAATTGAACCCAGGAAAGAGTTGTATTGTTTAAATCTCCCAGTTCTATACTATGAAATTCTATATAGATTCACTGTCTTGTCCAAACAAAACTGTTTCCCTTTAGTTTCCCATACACAGACATATGTGGCAACAGGGTTTGATTTACATATTGAAGCATATATCACAATGATATATCCACGTGGACAGTTTCCAGCTGGGACTTTTTGACAGGCTGGGGTGTCAGTGGGAGGGTGCCGCTATCTCCAAACCACAACCTGTCAAATAGCCCTAGCTGGGAGGCAGGTGGAGGGGCGAAAGGCAGAACGGAGCATGGAGGGGGGGGACCCTGCTCTGTTCAGCATTTCACCCCTCCCCCGACACCCAGCTGGGAAATTTTGACAGGTTGGGCTATCGGGGGAGGGTTTCCCCCTCTCCAAACCCCAACCTGTTGAAAAGCCCCAGCTGGGAGGCAGGGATTGCAAGGAAGTAGGAAGAAAGTAGTGGTAAATTGAAGCTTTATTTGAATTTACCCTTGCCTGTGCTCCCTCCTCCTCCCAGGGTGGTTTTCTGGACAGGGAGGGCTGTAGGCAGTAGGGGATGGCCCCACTGCCCACAGCACCCTGTCTAAAACACACCCCTGGGAGGAGGGGGTGGCAGGGGTAAAAGGAGCAGTCAGGCAGGGAATTTACTTCTGCCTGGCTGTTCCTTTCCTCCAACACCCCCTTCCTCCCAGCTGGGATCTAGCTGTCAAAATCAGCTGGGAGAGGGTGGGGAGGAGGCTTTTGAATCCTCCACCACACCAGCTGGAGAGGTGGTGCCATGGAAGATTCAGTTTGTTTCATTTTGTTTCGTAAGTAACAGTGGTTTTTAAAGTATTGTGTTATGATACATAATGAAACGCGGGGGTACAAAATGGAATAAAACAAACACAGTTTTTCCATTTCATGTCCATCCCTAGCCAACATATTTTACAAACCTAAACCTAAGATCCACCCTCTTCTCAAAATCTGAGGTGAAGAAAGATTTTCCACTTCTCTTGCTTGCCTGTACTTTCCAACCAAGCTTTTTAAAAAGTGTATTTCCTATTAAAAAGTCAAGTTGACACCACCTAGTTCTGAATTTGTGACTAGTAATTAGAAATGGTTGTTGATAAAAGACAAAGAGAAAACAGCTTCTTCTTTGGTACTTAGAAAATCAGTGTAGAAATCAAAAGAAAAATAATATTTTAGCTTATTGACAACAAGCAGCCTCCAAAGATGACTTCTACTTGTGTAGAACTGGACCCTGCCATGGGGGGGGGGGGGGGGGTAATGCCATCCGTCAAGCCTGGAGAAGTCCCCATCTGTGCAAACACAATGTGATTGATCACACAACTGAGGAAGGGCATTGCCTTTCTCAAGCCTGGGGAACCTAACTCATGATTATACTTTTATATTTATCCCTTCCTCCCATTTTGTATTTGTTTGTTTTCTTTACTAATTTCATGCTCCTCCTGAAAGCTCAACTGGCATTTATACTGCCGTGAGGAGGCTTTGCATGTATGTTCATTTTTGTGTTATAATCTTTTTGTCACAAACTACCTAAGAAGAGTGACTTGAAAGGTAAGTTATTTGTCTTTGCAAAAATAAGCAATAAGACTTTTTTTTTAAAAAAAAGCTTATTCATCTGCTAAAAGCTGTCTCATTTAAAATGTGTCTCATTAACAAGGGACTGTAATATAATCTTTCTTGAAGTGCCAAAATGCATCTCAAATGGCTTCCCTATTACGTTCTTGTCATACACTATAATGATTGAATACAGTTAAGCATCAATTTCTGGTTATTAATGAGCAGTGCAGTTGAAATCGGATTTAACTATTGATGGTCCATGGAGAGCAGGTGGATTGCAATCTACTGGAGTCCAAGCTTCCCATTCAGCTCTTTGTGCGTGGTGGAATTCTTTGAAAGAAAAAGAATTAGGGGGATCTTCATCAGATCCACCGAATATATTTCTTAACACATTTAGAAAGAGTACATTTGCAAGTTGGATTTATTATTCTATTGTTGAATATGCTATCTGCTTTGAATATTTGAAGTGCACAAAACTACGGGAATTCTAAAAGAAATATTAGCCTACACAAGCCTGAAATCAGATCATCCCTGATGTGGAGGAAAGAATATGAGCTGATAGTAATGAAAATGATGATGATATTATGGGCATAGACAGAACTTAGTTGTAATGCTAGTGTACTAATGGTATATCTGAAATGGATTGAAGTATTTTAATTACTTAAGGAAGCTATCAAAGTAAGATGTCACATTTACATTTTTTAAGAAAATGAAAATATTGTAATATTGGTGAGAAAAAAAGACAAAAAGATCCAAAATTAAGAAATTAAAAGTGTGAATACTGTTTCAAAAACATTGCTAAACATTGCTAATCATGTTTGAGAATGTAATGAACTTGACATAAATTTATTTGTAACTCTATTAAGCATAGAGAAGTGCTATTTGACACACATATTTAGACACTTTTCTTCTGCTACCTTTTTGTGTGTGTGTCTGAAGCAGATTGACTGGTCCTCCTGCAGCACCAAAACTATTCTATTGTTCTAAAATTAACCTTTTGTTTCAATACTCTTCCTTGGTGATTTAGGGCGCTTTTACACGACCCCTAAGATCCTCTGGCCACTTAAATTCGGACCAGATATCTTGGGGGTTTGTCGCTGTTCCTGTGTTCCCACCCCTCCGCACTCCCTGGCTCCTGTCTGCGTGAGGGGAGGGAGGAAAAAAAGGAGAAAAGAATGCTGGCTCACCTCCGCTCTGCCATCTCGCTCTGCTCCGGGAAGCATTCCAGTTTCTTAATATCTCTTAAAGTTTCTTAATATCTCTTAATATCTCTTAATATCTCTTAACATCTCCAGTTTCTTAATATCTCTTCTTAATATCTCAAAAAAACAACAAACACAAGTTGAGGAGAGCCTGGCACTCACTCCTTTAAATCTGCATCAGAAATTGTTCACCTCCTGCAGGCCAGGTACTTGAAAAGTGCGATGGGACGCGCTTAGGTGGGCGTGGTTGCACTTAATTTTTTTAAAACTCCGGAGCTGGTGGGAAAACAATTTTAAACTCCGGATCTGGGAGGGTCATGTAAAAGCACTGTTAGTAAAATGTGACTCCTCAAGGCCTTTCCATCATAAGGATGCTTGGTGTTCAGAGTTAAGCATTTAATTGCATGTAAATTTTCAGCACATGATTATCTGAGTTGGGCTGCTTTGTTTTTAACTTAACTCATGTATAATCCCAACAAGCCTCATGAATGGTTCATCAGGGTTACCAATGTCTTTATTCCATAATACAGACAAGATTCAATGTAACCTTTTGAGATTGGTTTCTTTATTTGTCCTTTCTGTGAAGATTCTCAGTCATCCAGGTGAGTTTATCTGGAAGTTGAGTCATGGCTACTGGACTTCTTTTTTTTGAGAGATAGAAACGTTTCGCTGTTCATCCAAACAGCTTCATCGGTCTGAAGAAGCTGTTTGGATGAACAGAGAAACGTTTCTATCTCTCAAAAAAAAAAATCCAGTAGCCATGACTCAACAGCCAGATATTTGTCCTTTCCCCCTTCCCTTTCCCCTTAAAATTAATAAAACTTTTAAATAAGTCCTCAAACTTTTAAACGGGGGGGGGCAGTTCAGTGTCCCTTGGACACTGTTGGGGGCCAGATCCACACCTGAAATGGTGCCAAGCTCCCACTTTGGGGGGGGGCACTTCATCTGGGAGGAAGCGGGCAAGTAAATGTGGTGGCAGGGAAAAGCTAAGCTGCAACCAGTTTCCTGCACGGAGGCCAGGATCCCACAGGCAGGGGTGCAGGTCAGTGGGGGTTCCCTGGCAGAGGCAGCCCACCCTCTATTCCTACTCCCTCTCCTCCCTCTGGTGTTCCTTCCTCTCCCTAGGCACCCGCAACAAGCACGTCCTGCCCTCACCCTGCCCAGGGACAGGAGGCACAGAGAAGGGATGGCCTCTTCCCCAGATGTCCTCCAACCAGCTCTGCAAGCAGCTGCTGTGCTTGGACTCAGCTCAGAACTCTCTCCAGGCACCAGCCTTGTTGGTCTCAGAGGCAGCCATGACTGCCCTTGCGCCCCCATCCCTCCAAAGGGAGTGACTACCTTGTCGTACCAGCCCATCCAAGGGGCTCTGTCCACCACTGGCCCACGTTGGCCCCCATGCCAGCTGGGGGGAGCAGGCAGAGCACTCAGCTGGGGATGAGTGGCTTATTTCGGGGGAGGGGTCAGTGCTTGCTCCTACCACCCTGACGCCCCTTCACTCCCCCTTCTGCCTGCGCTCACCCATGCCCCAGTTATTGTGGTGCCAGCAACAGGGTGGTCACCCTGCATCCATTCCTCTCTCTCTCTCTCTCTCTCTCTCTCTCTCTCTCTCTCTCTCTCTCTCTCTCTCTCTCTCTCTCTCTCTCTCTCTCTCTCTCTCTCTCTCTCTCTCTCTCTCTCTCTCTCTCTCTCCTGGTGGGGAGCCAGGTGCACATATGGCCACAGCTGTGGAAGGCTGCTACAGGCCCAGTTGGGCCCAGTTGTTTGAAGGGGTGAGGTTGGGTGGCCCATGGCCCACTTATCTAACCTTGTGGGGTGCTGATGCGCCCTGCAGTTTGTGCCTCCTTGCAACTCTGTCTCTGCTGTGCTGCTGGGTGGAGGACCAGAAGTTTTGAATCTCCCACTCCAGTTCTCAGGACCTGAGCGGGAAGTTCAAAGTTCTTTAAGCCCCCATCTCACTTCTCCAGAGGGCAGCTGGCCTGCAATGGCAGCAGCGAGGAGGGCCTGGCATTGGTAAGTTTCCTCCCCCCCCTTTCTCTTTCCCCTCCTCACCACTGGGCTGAGGCTGAACCTCCTGGAGATCCAGCGCTACTTGCAGCAGCTGGTGCTCCCTCAGCTGGGTATGCACGGGCAGCAGGGTGGGGGTTCTACAATAGTTAAAGGGCCAAGTTCAGGACCTTGGCAGCCACATCTAGCCCGCAGGCCAAAGACTGAGGACCCCTGATCTAGTCTTTCTCTATATATATCTAAAAGCAACAGAATAAGGGAATAACAAAGAGACAGAATTATGGTGTGTTAGAGAACACGAGCAAGAGTAAAAGCGGCTTGAGTCCTGCACAAAAGTTTGATAACTTCTCAGATACCAGCACTTGCCTTCCTGAGTTTGACTCGCTGAATGAAGAAAGAAGAAGAAAATAATATATTGGTGGATATCCAGCATAAGGATCTGAAAAGTTGAGAAACAATGGCCAGCTGAGAACTGTAAGGCAAACTTAAAGTACCTACAGTGAAATAGTTTAATAAAGTGATAATAACTGAAAAATTCTAAAAATACTTTTGAAGCAGTTGAAATTTAGCTGAGAATTTCTAAAATATTCGCCACCTTTATGACCAACCTACCACTCAAATTCTCAACAGGCTGGTAAACTGTGTTTCAGTAGTGTCCCGTCAGCTTGGTCATCTGTATATACTCCGCATCTCTACCTTAGCTAGAACTATTTTTCTAATAAATATCACTATTTTTTCTTTTTTATAAGAAGAACTGGGGATGTGACTTCTTTCCAGTGTGAGAATTGTCTCCTGTCAAGCATTCTGACTTTCAGGAGCTGAATCCAGAAGTTTATTTGATAAGCTGGGGTGCTTGATGCTACTTCCTGAACAATTCAGTCCTGTTAGCCATCTACAGACTGCAGTCATATAGCCTATTATGAGTTACCACCTCCTTGAGAAGTAAGCCACATGAGATCACAATCTGTCAACTAGACATGGGCACGGCTCGGCGAAATTTTTGTTTTCGTTTCTGTTTTTCGTTTCCGTTACGTAACAGAAACGGTAACGATAATTAAGCCATCAGAACTCGAACTCGAACCGAAAAAAGAAAAATTTGGTCAGGTTTTTCGTTTTCATTTGTGGCATCGCGGCGATCGCACAATGCGAAGCACAGAAAAAGTTTTTAAAAGTTTTTTTTTAAAAAAACCGACTCCCGGCCAAAAAAGCAGGTGAAAATATGCCTGCCTGAGGCTTTGCCACCTACCAGAGGGGTGGTTTCTGGGGGGTCCCCGGCCTTTCCCCCCTCTTCTCCTGTCCTGGGCTGCTTGCACCAGGCTGGGGGGGGGGGGGAATCCAAAATGGCGACCGCAATATTTCTTTTGAAATCGTGGTCAAAAAACACACCAAATCACCACAGAAACATGTGAAACTTATTTATTTTAAATGCCTGAATTTTAATAGTAGCAGCAGTGGGTTTTTTAGAGCAATAAAACGTCGTATTGATTTTATTTTATTTTATTTTATTATTTATTTTTTTAGACCTGCCCATTTGGGCTGGGCATGGGATGGGACCATGCAATTTTTTTGAACCATTCCACCAATGGCATCACCAGGTTTTTGACTGACACTTCTGGATGTCTCGGAGGGCATAAAAAGCCGAGGCACCTTCCAGAAATTGCAGTCGGGTGTATGGATGTGGTTGAGGGAGGAGGGCTGGCTGCTGGTGCTGGTGTGATCCAATCGAGATTGAGGAGGGAGGCTGGAGGCTTTAGGATTTAAGTTAGACAGGCAGGGAGGGAATTGAATTTAGAAAATAATTTCTTTGATTCCCTGCAGCTTTGTCTGCTGAAGGGAATAGCAGTTTATTCTTTATTTCTTCTCTGGCAGTTTGTGAGGATTTTTTTTTCTGATATTGGATAGAGGGGGAGGTTCGACTGGGAGTGGGAGGTGTGGATTTATTTAAAAAATATATTATATACTACCATTTATTTTCTATTTTCCCAACTTCAATTTGCTTGCACACACACACATTTGGGGTGCAAGCCAAGAACAGAACCTCTATCCTAAGTGATATCCTAACTGCCCACTCACCCACCCACCCGCTCCGCCACCCACCTGCGGCCCGCGCCACCGCCCGCCCACTCGCCCACCCGCGGCTGCCGCTCGCCCACCCGCACCACCTCCCCCTGCCACTGTCGCCGCCCGCCCATGGCTCCCCGCCACCACCGCCCACCCGCACCTCCCCCCCGCTGCCTAGGGCGCAAAAACTCCTAGCGCCAGCCCTGATTGCGGGACGCCCCTATGCTCTGGGAAGTCAAATCGCGCTAAATCGCGGTGGAAATGACAAACGACAAACGAAATGACAAATTTTTGAAAAATTTCACGACAAACGGAAACAACCCAAAACAGACCCATTCCAACAAACGAAAACTCAAAACGTCATTTTTTCTGGTCGTGCCCATGTCTACTGTCAACCTGATTGTCCTCACAGAACAGTAGTAAAGATGAAAGGAAGCAAGACATGCACATTGCTTTGAGCTCTCAGGAGGAATGGTGGGATACAAATACAAAAAAAAAGGAACAACATATTTTTAAACCTCAACATATTAAGGATTTTACACAGAATACATTGCAAGAAGTAACAAGTGCATTTAAATATATAGAATTGCATGTATTGCTTTTATATCTGCATATGTGAAGGTGAACCTTTTTTGGCATTTAGATATATTTAGCCTATGAATATATAATTAAACAATAAACTGAAGTATAACTCTAAGGACAGTTAATCAAACCAAAAGGCATGCAATATACTAAGTCAGGTTCAGTGAGGTTAATGAGGACTGGCGTACTTACCCTGCAGGGTTAAAGAGATCACAGATTAAGTTCCCTTTCAGCTCAAACTACCTACATAAGCAAGCCAGGGATCATTAAATATAATTGATCAGTTGAACTGCTGTTAGCCTCAGCAGATCTAGAGAAGGAAGATGCACAGACACACACAACAAGAGAGAGAAGCCTAAAGCAACAACCAGCACTCATTTTCTGTTAACAGTACAGATTCCGTTGCCATTTCTCCTTAAATGTTGTGATGGGTCTACTACAGCTTTTTCTATTTTATTTGTACATCGGTCCATTACTCCACCTACATGCCCTTCTATACTATTCACTGTGCCAATGGGAACCTATTTGGCCCACAGCAGTTGACCACCAGGAAGTCTGTGAGCAAGCATATTACTGAAAACACCGATTGGAATTGCAGCTGCCTGGTGCCTCACTCTTTCAGAGCCTTTGAAGGAAAAAGTCCTCACACACAACCTTTGACTTCCTCCTTTCAATAGGCTTATGATAATAAACATATTTCTGATATATTGTTTTGTTTCTTTAGAAAACACGTGGAAATAAAAAGAAAAACGTATTGCTGTGAAACACTCCTGCATAACTAGCACCCAATAACTGGTAAGAAACAATGATCCAGATAAGAAGAGGTAGATTGCACACTTGGAGACTGGAACAAAACAAAACAAAACAAAACAAAACAAAATGAGGCAAAAAAAAGTACAGTCCATTTCCTCTCTGATACCCACTGTGGTGTAGCGATAAGGCAGTTGGCCTGGTTTAAATCCCCTCTCATCCATGGAAACTCACTGGGGCTGTGGAATTGGTAAAATCATACTTAAAGATCTCACTTTCCTTGAAAGTCCTTTTCAGGTCACTGGAAATTGGTTCCAACATGAAGGCACATAACAAACTAACAATTCTCTCTGCCAGGTACTCCTTTCTCTTGCAAATGCATCACATCAAAAGCTTGTTCTCGAGTTTTGAAAGCCTTTTGGAATGCTGAAACTGTACTACTTCAGCAAAGCTTGGAACATTTAAAAAAGTTATTCTTGCAGGATCCTTAATTGTATGTGTTATCTCTTGTTGTGACATACATGTTGATGATTCAATTGTGTTAAAGCTGCTGTAGTTTGAGTAACCTTGGGAAAAGTCAATCTGTCACAAAGAGCAGTGCCACATAGGATGATAGATTAAAATATGTAACTGTTACTTATCTTTAATGATACAGGTTATCAAGTACTCTCAATACCGTTAACTGGGCCTGAGACCTGGTATCATGACTGGGAATTTGGCAATGATCTGCCATACATATTTCTCTTTATTAGGCATTCTTATCACTCTCTCCCCAAGATGGTGCCACATCTTATTTTTTAAGAGATCACACCAGATCAAACTATTTCCTTATCAAACTACAGAAAGAAAATTTTGGTAAATATGCACAGAATTCACAATACCATGTAAACCTAATCTTAAAGTGCACTATGGGGGACATAGATCTCAAAAGCAAGCAAAAGCATCTTCTGAAACCCGACAGAAAGCCTACAATGATTATAATAAAATGTGTGACCCACTAAGGGAATTAGTATTTCAATTGCATTAACTTCAGCTTTGAATCAAGGGAGAGTGCCTCTAAACAGAAAAATGTGGGGTCCTTGGAGAGGCAATGAGAAGGGCAAGGTTTTGTCTTACCGCATATTAGAGATGGGCATGAAACACCAAAATGGTATTTCATTTCATTATTCGGGCCTGGGGGAGGGCAGTTCGGTTCGTTTAATACAAACTGAAGTTTTTAGAAAAAAAAATCATTTTGTATTCATTTGTTTCAGAGCTTCCCATGGCCGTGGGGAGCCCTCCCGGGGCTGTGCGCCACCGGAGCCGGCAGCATGCCGGCCAGGACAGCATTTCCATGGCTGCGGGGAGCCCTCCCGGGGCCGGGCGCTGCCCAGAGGTGGAGGGAAGAGAGAGCTATAAACTCGTTTCCAACCTCCGTCCGAAGGTAGCAGCAAGTCGGTGCTGTTTTTTATACTTATTATATTATTAATTTATTATTATTAATTTATTATTATTATTTTAGGGTGCCAACCAGGCCACCCTTGGGGCCTGGTCGGCACTCCCTTTTTTTGAACTGTGCTGAGCTGACTATATGGCCGTGCTACAGCTGTAGTGCAGCCGTTGCCGTGACAGAAGCCAGGCCCAGCAAGACCGGCCTGGACCTTGGACCAGCACCAGGTAGGAGACATCTCCTCTGCCCCCCCCCATTAATGAAACAAACCTAACTGAACCCATTTTTCTCGGTTCAGTTCATTTCGTGTTAAATTTGCCCCTAGGGTCATCATTCAGTTCGTTACCTAACGAACTGAATAATGACTAACAAAATGAAAAAAATATCACTTCGTGCCCATCTCTACCACATATACCAGAAAGGCAAGAGTTGTAGTAGAGGGCTTATGGCTCAGCAGCAGCACCTTGCATGAGTCCAGGATAATTGAGAACTGTATCAGAAGACTAGTAGTTTGCATATGTCGTTGTACTGTTTTTTAAACAAAATATATTGATGTAAACCACTCTTGAAGATGGCAGTATAGAAATGTATAAATAAATACATAAATGAATAAATAAATAAATAAATAAATAAATAAATAAATAAATAAATAAATAAATAAATAAAAAGACAGTTCAGGGAAACACTGGCCATTCACAACAAACATATCTGCCTCTTTCTGGCAGAGTACCACAATGCATCTCCTTCTATTAAGGACATGATATCTCTTTGGCTTCCTCTGAAGAGGTAATGGGCAAGTTTAGCTCGTATGTCACTGGCAGTGTTGCCAGGCTTGAGGGCAAAGTGGGTTCCCTGCCTGCAAATATGGCAAATCTACAGATTGGAGTGACATTATTTACAGACTGCCCCAGTGTCAGTTCAAAAGACTTAATGGACAAAGAATCACTGAAGAGGAAGAATCCAATACTTGCTAAGCACCTTTCTCAGGCCTGAATTATAAAGTAATGCCTAGATGTATGTAATTGAGTTCAGATACATTCAAGCATAGTTCACATTCCCCTCAATGGTGAATTTCCGGTAATCAAAAACTTTCTTTTGTTTTTCCCTCCATGCTGCTGCCACCATCATGGATTTCACTATCCACTAGGCAGGGGGATGTCCTGGAACCGATCCCTGTGGATACAGTGGTCGTACTTTAACTTACACATTTCAAACAAAGCAAACCAATGATGCTCAGAGAAACAGACAGATATCCATTGCCCCCAAGGTCGAACTAATAGGTGAGACAACTTTATTGGTTATTTACATATCATCACTTCTAGCCCAGAGGGAGCTACCTGGTGCAGGGAACCTTTGGAACCAGAAGGTCACCCGGGGACCTCTGCCAATGGGATTGTCAAGGCAGGCATGTCACTAGACCCCTGTGTGGCATCCCCTCACCCAGACTAAGCTATGTGGTTCCCCTCCCAGAGGTGATGATGCCATCAGTGGCTGGTCCCTGCCCTGGGTGGGTTTCCAAAGCCTCATTGCGCAAGGACTGCAATCTCAGGATCCACAGTGCCCTGGGGTTAGAGGATCATAACGTAATAAGCAATTAGGACTCACTGAATGTTTCCATTCCCCACACTACCCACCAACATGTCCGATCCCATCCTACCCCATGCCAATGTGGGATAGGCAAAACAAACAAACAAACCGAGAGGAGGTGCATCGGCTGCTATGGTGGTGCAGAACCAACAATCTGATAATAAATATCAACAAGACCAAAGAACTTATAGTGGACTATCGAAAAAGGAAATCAGACACTTGGCCCCTGATTATTGATGGAGTTTGTGTAGAGCGGGTGACGGACAGTAGGTTCTTAGGAGTTATTCTACAGGAGGATTTGACCTGGAGTGCCAACACTGAAATACTGGTTAAGAAGGCCCAGCAGAGATTATATCTTCTGAGACTTATCGTGAGGGAACAACTGTCTAAGAAACTGTTGGTAACCTTCTACTGGGGCTTTATAGAAAGCACTATCACTTACTGCCTCTGTGTCTGGTTCGCCAGTTGCACAGTGGCAGATAGAAGTGCGCTCCAGAGGGTCATAAACACTGCTGAGAGGTTAGTGGGCTGTCCTCTTCCTCCTTTGGAAGAATTATACAACTCCAGATGCTCGAGGAAGACATCTAGAATTTTGAGAGACCCTTCGCATCCTGGCCACCAGTTTTTTGAACTGTTGCCGTCTGGCAGGAGATACAGGACTCTTAGGTCAAGGACAAATAGACTAAAGAACAGTTTTTATCACAGAGCGGTATCCAAGTTAAATGTAACAGTTTTAGCACCATCTTAATCAGTTTTTAAGTAGTGTTTTAAATTTTGTAAGCAATTTTAAGAGTTTTTAATATTTTGTATGATGTTTATGTGTTTTATGTGTTTTATGTGTTTTGTATGTTTAGAGTGTGTAGCGGAACAGCACTCTAATTTCGTTGTGCATATCTTGCGTATGCATAATGACAATAAAACTCTATTCTATTCTATTCTATTCTAAACAAAAAAAAAACCCAGCCCTCCCTCTGCCAACCTAGGGAGCAGGGTAAAATTCCTATCCAGCCCCCAAAGGCGACCACATCAAGCCACACTAGCATTGAAACAAGGTGGCAGGTGAGTGGGTCGTCGCTTGTTCCAAAAGAGGTTGAGGGGTCAGGCAAAGCCCCATTATATAGGTCTTTGCCCCTTCCCCATCCCCAGGCATCACTAGGCCCATAAAGTGAGAATTTTGCGCCTTCACCTGAGGTGGGGGGGAATGCAGACCCAGCGCTGGACACTGCTGACGGCGGAGCTGGCCCAAATAATTTTCTATACCCATCCGTATAGCAAAACAACTATGCAAAGTACACACGCACGCACGCACACACACACACACACACACACACCTCCCCTACTTCACCCTTAAACGCGCAAAGCATCACATTTAAGAGATAAGCAGCAACCGCATGCACCCAAATACAATGTAGGATGCACGTTTCACTTCCTCTATCCCCTTAGGAAATTACCACTTTTCACTTTCTCATTTCCTTTGTTAGGTGGTGGTGGTTGCTGGCCTACCTTTCATTTATTTTGTTTTATTGTGGTTAGCTGAGAAAAAAAATGTTGGGAAGGGGGAGGAATCCTGACCTGTGCTTCCTAAAAGGGGAAAAGGAAGGTGACTCCACATTACAGCATGACACTGGAGGGCCCTGCATGGGAATAAATTTGATCTGTTTATTTCATAGAGTGGTAACCTACATAGTCTCAGTTCACATGTTTTAAGAATTGTCCACATAGGAGCGACCTTGTAAGAAAAAAAACATTTACAAATATATTTTCCTCACATTTTATCATATAGCATAAGCATTTCTCTATGTCTTTGATACTTTAAAACCTAAGCAGAGAGAACCTTCAAAGTAGCACTCTATCTAGAAGTTTTACCTTTCCTCTCTAGCAATCAGCTGATTGTAACTGTGAGCAGAAATCCTAGACACAAAGAATGAAGCTATGTATTTTAACTACTGTATGTCTTAGTCACTGAGGACTAACATCTCAGACTGATAGATGCCAGGCTTCAAAACACAGATTTAATCACAAGCATCATTGGAATTTGGGGCCTGGGGGAGGAAGCTTATATTATTGATGTTTTCTGCTGAACTGCTTTACTTGTATGTTTCTGTAAAATCTGTACACCTGAACATGTAGAGTCGAGTGTGACCTTATCCTTATTGTGTTCAGATCTCCTCCCTTCTTGCAAGTACATTATTCTTTTTTATATTTTTGCATTTCTTTCTTTTTAATTTCTTTTTATTCTTTTCTTTATTTACCTCAAAGTAATCCTCCCCTACTAGCATAAATTATTGTCTCTCTCTCTCTCTCTCTCTCTCTCTTGTTTTTTTTTCCTTTTTAAATAAGACCTTACCAAAACCAACATATAATTATTTTACTTTTTCATTTTTATAACAATCCTGCCAGCAAACCTATATAGTTGAACTAATACTTGGCTATGATCTTCCTACACTGAGGCAGAACACAGCTAGGAAGCAGACAACAAAATCCTGCATCTTCAGTGTGGAAGCGACATTTTGTCTCCAGAAACACATGCCCATTCACTTTCCATCATGCCCTCTTACCTCCACATCCTTTTCTATCTCCAAACCAGCTTCTACCAGGTTGTGTTCAAACTCATTCCTCTGCTCTCGTTTTGCTTCCTCTAAAGCATCCAATGGACCCAGATCAATGACCTCAGCATCCAGATTGGGCATATCTTGGCCAGGTTGCCGGTGCTGCTCTTGTTGTTGTTGTTCAGGTTGGTTTTTGGCTGTTTCCCCATTAGAAATAATAGCCAATGATCTGGCTCTATGCAAGGGGCCTGGAGAATCATCACCAGGATGTGAAGTACGCTTTCGGTAATGATAAGCTAAGATATAGTCCACTTTTCGCTTGCAGTCTTGGAAATGCATCCCTCCTGGCGTGGTCCTTTCTGAGAAGCCTACTTGAGCACCATCCAGATAATTGTTAATAACCTGAAAAAAAGTTGGAAGAAGCTTACTAGAAGAAACATCCTGACCGAGACAAAAGAGAGCAGAGGAGTTTTGCAGCCCATCAGTACATGGAGACATATTGTCTGTACAGTACATGGAAGGATCAAGAGCTGTACATGAAGGAAGGTAATAGGTGGAACTCATCCTAAGCAACCGAATCCAGTTTAGTTCCAGAGACACAAAGGAAGTGTTCTTCCAAAAGCATCTATGCAAAGAATATCTTGAAATTATACACACAAACATGAACTGCAATGGATTCCCCATCCCATCCCTCCCACTTAAACAAACCAAGGGTGGAATTTACTCCTACTTATGAATTATATATGAGTTAAGTCTCACAATTGCTTTGATGTTTGCTGACCAATAGGGAGAGTTTAGGGGCGGAGCCTGAGTAGTTTTGAGGCTCAGCCCATCACTGTTCTTTTCAGAAAGGGATCTAAAGAGAAAACTTTTTAGAGAGAGGCTTGGAATTAGTGAGAGGTAAATTCTAGAAACTTATGTGAGACTATTAAAGTGTCGAGTGTCTATAATAGGGATGGGCACAAAACGGAAAAACTGTATTTCGTTTCATTTCGTCGTCCAACCCCCGTTTTATTTTATATCATGCATTTTTTTAAGAAAAAGGAATTGTTACTTATGAAACAAAATGAAATGACCACCTCCCAGCTGAATTTGACAGCTTGATTCCAGCTGGGAGACAGGGGGTAGGAGGAAAGGAGTAGCCAAGCAGAAGTAAGTTCCCTGCCTGACTGCTCCTTTCTCCCCTGCTACCCCCTCCACCCACAGCCTTCCCCGTCCAGAAAACCACCCTGGGAGGAGGGGGAGCACAGGAGAAGGAAGGAGGCAGAGGTAAATTCAAACAGAGATTCAATTTACCAATGCTTCCTTCCTTCTTCCTTGCAATCCACACCTCCCAGATGGGGCTTTTTGACAGGTTGGGGTTTGGGGAGGGCACCACTCCCTCTCATATCCAACCTGTCAAAAAGTCCCAGCTGGGAGGCAGGGGAGGGGTGAAAGGCTGAAGAGAGCAGGTTTTTATCCCCTCCTTGCTTTGTTCTGCCTTTCTCCCCTCCCCTCACCTCTCAGCTGGGGCTTTTTGACAGGCTGGGGTTTGGAGAGGGAGAACCCTCCCCCCCACACCCTGACCTGTCATAAAGCCCCATCTGGGGAAACCACAGAAAGGAGCAATGAGGGGGAAAACCCTGCTCCTTTCTGCCTTTCGCCCTTCCCCATTCGTACCAGCTGGGCCTTTTTGGCAATTTGGGCTGTGTGGTGGGAGGCATGCCCCCTCTTCAAACCCCAACCTATCAAAAAGCCCCAGGTGTGTGGCAGGGGGAGGGCAGAAACATAGAAATGAGTGGGTTTTTTTCTCACTGCTCTTGAGCTGGGATTATGGAGGAAATTAAGGAGTTAATACCATAGAGTAAACTCCCTGATTGCCTCAACGCTCCCATTACACTGTCAATTAACTAGCCCCAGCCCCTTTAGAGCTTCATGACTAAGTCCCCTTATCCCCAAATATTTCCTGATTTCAGGGGGTTCCCTAGTACCCCCGCTACTTTGGAGTTCCAAGGCAAGTACATTTTGGGTGCATATTTTTAAAAACATATGAACTCAAAATTACCTTGGGGCACCAAAGTAGCAGGGGTACCTTCAGGAAGCAATTTTAGAGAACCCCCGAAATTTGGAAACATTTGGGGCTAAGGGGGCTGAGTTGCCCCTAGGAAAAACCCTTCTAATTGGAATCATAACGGAAGCAGCAGCAGCTTTCCATATGATTCTCCAATTAGCTTTGCTGATTCCAATTAGGAGTCCCCCCCCCAGGGACACCTCCTTTGGAGCTTCATAACTCAGCTCCCTGACCCCCAAATCTTTCTAAATTTGGGATCTTTCAGGGAAGTCTTTGAGGAAGCTCCCTTGCCATTTCCTCTAGAATGAATCATTTTGTTCTGGAGGGGGGAATGGTGTATCACATCATTTGTAACAAAACGCTGCTTCCCCATTTCATTTTGTTTCATTTCGTTAGCTAATGAAACTACAAAACAGCATGTCATTTTTGTATGGTGCCCATCCCTAGTCTATAATCTTAAAATGAGGGTGTGCAAGTGATCAACTTCTTCTGTGATGTAATCCAAGTTTATTTAAATTGAATTCTCTTTTGTATGTATGTGTGTTGTACCTGAACAAGCTCACTCTTTATGCTTTTACTCCTACTTTGTTATAAAAAATCTTCTTTTATCTTTTTTTCCAACTTAAATCAGTGTGGAAAGCAATAATTTACTAGAAAACCTAGTTGGTGGCAGTGGAAGAGCATATGAGTGCTGCTGCTTGTCAACAGTTTGTTAAAGGGCTGGGGGTATTGCATAGGAACACCCCACTAAGAGCCATCTAATCCACTCACATGCACCTGAGGACTAACAAACAAGCACGAAACCAAAGTCTATAACATTTGTTCTGTTCTCTAAATTTGGTGACCAGTGTTAGGGGTAGCTGTGACGGATCAGGTATTTCAAACCTGGCAGCACTTTAAAAGTGTGTTGAAACTATTTTTTTTACTTTTGCTGCCACCATTTACTAAAATCTGTACTCATTTCTATTTTGAAGAACTGGGACTTGACACATGTGCCAACTTTTCAACATAAAGGTGTAGTTTATTTAGTTTCACAACATACATAAATAATATTGTGTTTTAATAACTTTCAGTTTGAATTGTTCTTAAGATGTAACTTAAACAAGTCCCTAAAGAGATCCTAGCCAGATCCCTCTGATCAGGAGATTGAGCAAAACAAACAACTGATTTTAATCTACAAAGACAACAAGATTGATGCAGGATAAATCTTTGGATATGCCAAATTCACAACACATCTACTGAAATAAGCTTGAATCAAGAGATCAAACCAGAACAAAGGGCAGATCTGAGCATGAAGACAAATATGACAAGAATGGTGCAGGCTAAAAAGTGCCAAGTCCATGGACTATGATAAGCACATCTGTCTTAATAAGGTTGCCAAAAAAGGGACAATTTGGGTATTTTTCAGTAGCAGAGTGGCTATCAAGATTTCTATCAAGATAATACAACAATTCATGAAGATAAAGGATTTGGCAATGGGGAAACAACCTGTGAAGATAAGGGACTTGGCAGGAAAAGGAAAAACTAAAAAAAAAATTCTGGCTTAGTGAATTTATTACATAAAATGTTTTCTGTGTTCCCATTGCCTAAGGCCCCTAGTTAATTGGTATGATATGGGAAATGGAAAATAGAAATGTAAAGACAAACATAATATATAAATAAATGTTAATCTGTTAGATTTTTAAAAGGATAGAGGCAGTTAGGTATAGACAAGAACTTCTAAAGTGAAACATATAGACCAGGAGGCAGCTCTATTAAAATAGCCCATTAAGTATTAATTTGAATTAGTGATGATTGCTGAAATTAGGTATTCTTTGGAAGAATGGGTAGATATACTGTGGATGATATATAGAATATGTATAGTTAGCCAAGTCTATCCTAAATTGCTTAGTAATGAAGAGCTAAACAGCGAGTTTGAATAGATTGTTGAGATTATATTCTTTGTATTAACAATAGATGTAAGTAAAGATAGATAGAAGAGGGATGAGATAGTAAGGAAACTAAGTATGAACCTATGCTGATTTAAGCTAGGAAGGGAGATATGAATTATATTGGGCTCAAAGGTTGGGGGAAACTGTGATTGAAGTGGTAACACGACAGAAGAAAAGCAATATATTTGTTTTATGTAACTTAGTGTAGAAAATAAAAATGTTTAAAAAACGATTTTGAGAAGGAGAAGATGTACACATGAAGGCAATTTTGAGAAGGAGAAGATGTACATGTGAAGGCATTCAACTGGTTTCACCATCAGTGAATGGATGCGTAATGAGCATTTTGTATACCATATGGCTAACATTTGAAACTCATATAATGCAGGCAAAATTCCTGTATCTGGCAATACTATTAATTTTAATCATTTGCTGAACAGTGAAAAAAAAATTACCTTATGAGAGGCTCCCTTGTAAATAACCTATCCTAGGAATGTCCTATTGAACAGCAACACACACATGAGCAGGAAATCCATTCGACTTTCCTGTCTAATTTTATAAATGTTGCCATGTGGGATCTCTTTCCAATGCTTCATCCGTAAGCATGGAATAGTTCATTTTCACCCCAATGGAATCAAAGCCTACATATAAAAAAACTGTATTTACTAAGATACATTATCCCATTTCTTTTTCCTCCTTCCCCTCTTTCCAATCAGTCAATGTCAAAATGTAAATTGTAAGGTTTCTTAGGGAGCGTCTTATACCTCAGATGTGTGTCTCTAGCCCTGGGGATATGAATACAAAGAACAGCACCATAGATGCCCGGGTGATCTGGTCCCTCCCTCTGAACTTCCTGGTCCACTTATTGCTCTCTGCAGGGCACACACACCCATCACCATTGGGATTACCCCAATTGTGGAAGTCACCTGACCAGCATTTCCTTGCCTCCCTGCATGGTTGACCACTCAACAGCTGAGTGGGGAGACTCTCCCCTGTGTTCCATGTCTATACACCAGTGGCTTCTTTTTTTCAGAGCACATTGGGTTCAAGAACCACACATCTCACATCCAGATGCACTAGATCTAAGTACTTGGCATTCACATTCTACATTTGCTTTATGGCTACCATTGATCACCAGCCCTGACAGATGGAAGGGCATACCATACATGCCATATAGGGAAAGCATTCTCAGGCCTGCGTGTCCTGTACAGTTCTGCTTGAGTGCAGACATCCTGGTGGGACAAAGCAGGCAAACAACACTTTCAGAGAGTCCCTGGAGCAATCTCCAAAGTTAATGGGGCCAAAGGGTTAAATACTTTTTGTTGGCTAGGGACAGAGCTTTTGGAGCCCCGCAAAACCCACCACAATCACCAGGAAAAGCAAAACAGTTGAGTAAACCAAAGACATGCAGGCAAATCTCTTTAATGTCCCTTATATGTAGTCTGCAAATTTGACACCTTCTTTGGTAGCAAGACATACTGAATATTGTATAATTAAATTAAAACGACATGGCTAAGAGCATACTGATCCATAACCCCAAAGTGCAGTTTTTAAACTGTACTCACAGGCAGTCCATGCAAACTCCCCGAGTCCATCTCTGCCAGAAAGGAAACTTCTAGGCTAAGGCTTCTAATCTACTCCTTTAGAAGCAGACACACAGAAAACTACGTTTCCTAGCTGCTGGTCTAGGTTGGAACTCAGGAAAATCCACTAGACAGCTGTAGAATAAAAAATTCTCCCCAAATTCCACTGCTTCTTTGGTTAAAAAGCTCTAAAAGGCACATCCAATCCTAAGGAAAGAGAGCAAGGCGGGTATGGCTAGATGTTGTGCTCTTTATGCTTTCAAGTACCTAGGGGCCTTATCCCAGTTGCTGCTACCTGACAAGTCGCCATAGCAACTTCAAGGAAAGAAGCAGGTGCAGCTATGAAGAGATTGAACTTCAGAAGCCTTTCACTGTGCATGTGTTGCTAATACACACACAGGACAAGCAAGTTACAGACTCAGTGCCTTCTGCCTCGCTGAAGATTCATGAAGGCATAAGATATTATTACCCTGGTTTTATGAAATAATTATTTGGAAGGATTCATCATGCTCCAGTATGACTTAGACTGTGTTTGCATGACTGAAATGTATCTCTAATATCCTTCATTGATTCTGAAGGGTTCAGACATCACGTGTTCCACACTGGATGTCTTAATTCCCAACCATGATATATACAGCTCAAATCCCACCTTGTGGAGCCTACTAGGGGTTTTTTTTGTCTGTGACAAATTGAACATTAATTTCAGTTTGCAGTCCTATGTGAACTGTACTGAAATACTTCTGTCCATCCTGCCACTGCCCATCACTCCCCTTTGCTGCTATTTCCTTTTCTCTGTTTTCTTTCTTCCCTTCTTTTTCTACTCTTTTATGAGCAGAGTGTCAATGCTTTGTTATGTTTATGGCAAACGTGAGTCTGTTTTTTAACAGTTAAGGAGGAGGAGGAGGAGGAGTCAACAGCCCAAGAGCACTGTTTAGATAGCAATGATATTTCATCTACACATTGGTGTGTCCTTTTTTAAAAAAATGGGAGGGATCTGGTTGAAGGAACAGGGAACACTTCGTGCAACAGGGATGTTGATCGCATGTAGTGGATCTTATTTTCTTATGTACTGGGAGACAGAAAAAATGTTGAAACTCTTATTGTGTGATATATGGTCACGTGAGACCAACACATTATGATATAGGAATCTGAAAATTTGAGATATTAGAGAAGCAATTCTCATGTGTGAACACAGCTTTACTTACAATGTGTACAGTACTGGGCAATTCAAAGCACACTAAACAGTGAGCAAGCCTAATTGGGCTCAATAGATATTACTACCGAGAAAAGAGAGTTCATATCTCTGATCATAACAACTAACGTGGCAGTAATACTGGTAATTTCGCAGTAGCAGACTCAGAATACCCACTGATTTTCAGATGACAAATGTAAATAAAGTATTTTTTGGAGGGATGACTGTCATTTGGCAAATGAAACTCATTCTGCAAATGAGTTGATGAACAAAATAAAAAAAAGACACGGTAACTGTCTTGCCCTTGTGTAAAATATCTTTAAATCTGATAATTTGCCCTCACCAACATTGATTATCAATAGAGATTGGCACAAAACAATTTTTTGTTTTGTTTTTGTTTTCATTTCATTCTCTAACAAAATGAAAAACGAACTGCCCCTTTAAAGAAAAACAAAACGAAATGAAAATTCTCAGTTTGCTCTGTTTTGTTTTTTGTTTTCCCACAGGAATGCATTGAATTGATGCAATGCATTCCTATGGAAAACCACTTTAACCCCCCCCCCCGCATCATTCCTCCCCCCCAACATGCCTGATCGGGTGGGGAAATGGTGCAGGGTTTTTAATTTTTTATTATTATTTTTTGCTGCTGAAGCCCTGTGTGCCAGCTGATCAGCGCTTGTTTCATCTGCAAAAACGTTTTAAAAGCCTGAGCCATTCCCCCCCCCCAATGCACTTGATCAGGTGGGGGAAAGCATGGGCTTTTAAACCTTTTTTTTTTTTTTTTTGCCGCTGAAGCAAGTGCTGATCAGCTAGTACACAGGGCTTTTAAAACCTTTTTTTTTTTGCTGCCAATGCCCCACGCAACAACTGATCGGCACTTGCAAGGCAGCAAAAAAGTTGTAAAAGCCTGCACCATTCCCCCAATGAACCCAGTTGGGTGGGGGAAAGTACGGGCTTTTAAAACTTCATTTTGCCGCTGAAGCCCCACGTGCCAGCTGATCGGTGCTTGGGGGCAGCCAGCAGGGCCACACGCAGCAGCTGAACGGCACTTGGGTGATGGCCGGCAGGGCCACACGTGCTGCTTAAGTAGCATCAAAAATAGATTGTAATCCAGATATAGCTTTGTTATCATTGTTAACTAGTAAAGACTATGATGTTGCAACAAAAGAACTAATAGCAAATCTTATGAAAGCTGCTAGATTAATTATAGCAACAAACCGGAAATCTAAACTAGATCTCAGGATGGAAGATTGGTACAACGAACTTTGGGACATAGCCATAAATGATAGACTGTCTTGTAGTTTAAAAGTTAAACGAGGAGAAATGAAAAAAGACATTTTTTATGATATTTGGGGAAAATTTATAGAATTTGTACTAGTAGAAGGGAAGGGGAAAGAACTGACGAATATTTCAAGACAGTTCTGGAGAAGAGGACTTTAAGAAGAATATCAAAACAACGGACGTTGGAGTAGTAAAGGAAAACTCATCGGAGAACTGGATGGTCCCGGGGGTGGGGATACACTAGTATTGTTATTTGTTTGTTTGTCTCTTAAACTTTTACAATAAAAAAATAAAAAATAGATTTTAAAAATGAAAAATGAAACAAACAAAAAATGAAACTATTTTAAAAAAACATTTCAAATGGAACAAAGCAAAATGAAAACAAGCTAAACAAAAAATGAAACAAAACACAATTTTTTTGTGTTTCGTGCCCAACTCTAATATTCAAGCATATTGACTAGGAGGGAAAATTACATTTAGTCAGGTAAATTCAATAATTCTTCTAGTTTTTTTATTATTCCATCCTTTTCTTTGTGTCCTTTATGCCTTTACCCATCCCATTAATGTTGCAACCCTGGCTAGAGTTATCTCAAAGAAAGGCTGACCCAGTACCTGAAAGCCTATCACACAACCACACAGGCAGAAGGCAAATAGGATAATATTCATTTGCTTCTAGACAGTAACTAAAAAGTCCGTGTTGGGATACTTGAGCATGAACAAAGCTTTATTTTTATTTATTTATCTATTTAAAAGATCTCTGTATACAAACAACTTTGTTTTGCATTCTTAAATGTAATAAAATAAAATAGTAATAATAGCCTTAATAGTAATGATCTTAATACTAATAAAATTCAAAGTAATGTACCTCTGGTTATTATAAAGCAGGCAAATGTATACTTCTTGAAACAAGGTACCTATGACTTATGACTACAGTGGTACCTTGTATAAAGGAATTAATTTGTTCCAAATGAAATTATGTTAAGCAAATTTTCCTTTATACAAATTTCCCATAGGAATGCATTGAAAATTGAGTAATCCCATTTTTATGTTCTACGGATTCTCCCCATAGGCGCTTATGTTAAGCAAATTTCCCTTATCTCCAGAATTTTTTATGTTGTACAGATTTTATGTTATACAAACTGTTTGTTATACAAGGGTACGTAACGGAACGAAGAAAGACAATTACTCTGCCAGAACTCAAACTCAAACCGACTAAAGAAAAATTGGGTCTGATATGTCGTGGCCATTCCTGGCGGCATCGCAGCGATCGCACGATGCCAAGCGGCTCAGGAAAAAAGTTTTAAAAATTAAAATAAACCCGATTCCCGGCCAAAAAAGCAGGCGAAAATATGCCTGCGTGAGGGCACCTACCAGAGGGGTGGTTTCTGGGGGGGGTCCCTGGCCTCCCCCCTGCTCTCCTGGGCTGCGCATCCTCGTTGTCTCGCCAACTCGCCATGCCATGCGGTGCGGGCGGGGGATCCAAAATGGGTCGACCGCAAGCAATATTATTTAATTTATTTATTTTGAAATCGTAGTGGTCCAAAAACACACCAAAGCACCACAGAAACATGCAAAAATAGCTATTTTTAAACTGCCTGAATTTTTACAGTAGCAGCAGTGGGTTTTTCTTGCAACAAAACGTCTCCATTGATTTTATTTTATTTTATTTTTATTTTTATTTTTTACACCTGCTCAATGATGGGCTGGCCATGGGAGTGGACCATGCAAATTTTTGGAGCCATTCCACCAATTGCATGGCCACTTGACCAGGTTTTGACTGAGACTTCTGGGATGTGCCAGTCGGGCATAAAAAGCCCACTAACCGTTGCCCGAACCCTAACCCTAACCAAACCCATACGCCAGTACACTGTCCTTCTTAGTGTGTCAGAGAGGCACCCAGAGGTGCACCCCACGAACTCACCCCAACCTTACCCGTAACAACCCTAAACCTAGCCCTTGCGCTAACCCCCCTAACCCTAAGCCAAATCTGTACTCGCATTGCACTCACGCAAGTACAGTTCCCTTCTTGGTGAACCACAGAGCGCCGAGACTGAGGAGGAGCCTTCCCCCAGTGTGCGTGCACTGTGACACTGCAGATAGCAGTGGGCCTGTGGTCAACAGAGAGAGGCACCCAAAAAAGAGGTGCCTCGAGTCTCAACTTGGTATGCATATCCAATTGGCTATGCATGCCATTTTGTAGCGGGCCAGAGGAGGCACCCACCCCAGAGAGGTGCCTCCAGGAGCCCGCTTTCCCTTCGTGGCGGTCCAGAGGAGGCACCCACCCCAGAGAGGTGCCTCCAGGAGCCCGCTCCCCCCCAAACCAGTACTAACGACAGACGAAAAACCGACAAACAAAATGACAAATTTTTGAAAAATTTCGCGAAAAACGGAAACGAGCCGAAACGGTCCGGCTCCAACACACAACAACTCGAACACGTCATTTTCCCTGGTCGTGCCCATCTCTAATCATTACAGTCGTGACCAACTCTTCGTGACCCCATGTCCATGGAGTACTCTAGTTAAAAAAATGGACACATCCATAGAACTATATAATGAAACTATCTAATGTGAAAATGAGTCATTATAAGGTGAAGACTTATAATGCACAAGTTAGTTGACCTGAAAAGAACCATATAAAGTAGGAGATCTGCAGCAGGTGTGGATTTGCATGCAAAGGTCAGAACAGTCACACGTACTAAAAATCCCCATGTTAGGTCATAATTGAAACCTCTCCTCCTGCATCTGTTCACTCTAATGGCTAGGGCATAATGTGAAACACTGTGGTTAATTTCTTTTCACAGTGCCTTGCACAATTTTGGGTAATAAAGAGATGCTTAGAACTAGCAATAGAGAGACTTGGCTTTTATGTGATAAAACCCAAAAGCCGCTAGGATTTTAAATTTTTAAGTCATGGTACTTAAGAAGGGATTTTGGTAGATGTAGCTTGCCCTTCAAAGGCAAGGAAGGCTTGCTTTTTTTGTGTTACAATTTAAGGCAGGAACAATCACAGAGGCAAGTCACAAGTCTTCAAGAATATATCTGCTTTTGCTTCTGCCACCCTGTTGATAGATGGGCAAATGCTCAGAGACTGCAGGCATGGCTCCTGGCATGGAAACAACGCCCACTGCTTCTGAGAATGGCAGGGGAGATGGCAGCAGCAAGAGCAGGTAGGGAGACTACTTTGGAGGGAAGTGGGCAGGCATTGGTTTTGCCAAAGCAAAACGAAGCATCAAAGGGGAAGTAAGTTTGGCTTGGGCAAAAAGTGATCCCTGAACAAGGTCACAAACTGAAGCATGAGCCAGTCCGGTTTGTCGATTTTTCTGGCATGCACTTGGGTTCAGGCTCATTCTAAAGATAACACATTGACAGGGATACTAAAAGCTTCTTTACTCACAGTATGTACAAACATTACATATGACCTAAATTTGTTCCAGCAGTTAAATTATGACCTGTCATTTCACTGCAGAAATTGGTATGAACACTCCGACAAACGAAAAACTCAATCTGTTGGTATAGGAAAAATTCAACTTATGAAAAAAGGTCTGGTTTTTTTCAACTTATGAAAATATTTTCGAAAAACGCTTATCCCAATGCTCACTGCTTCTGGGAGGTTTTAAAACATTTTTGTGCATGCATGTTTAATTTTTTTTTAATTTCTGCTCTTTGGATATCAGGCTGGCCATGAGGTTGTGTTTTGGGTTTCTGAGCATGTTAAAATTTCTTTTTTTAATTTATGCTCTTTGGATTTCAGGTTGTTCATTGTGCTGTTGTTGTTTTCTTCCTAGTTATTGTAGTGTAATGGCACCAAAGAACGCAGCAGAGGCTGGGAAGCAGAAGATGGAGCTGATCCTCTTGGAGGTCAAGAAGGAAATGATTTGCAAGCAAGAGAATATGGGAGGAATGTTTCCACTATTGGAACCATCCTCAAGAGAAGATTATGGATTGTGAGACAGCAAAGGATATCACAATCATTACAAGGGCTGCTCTGAGCCCCGGCTTGTCGGGGGAAGGGCGCATTTGTCTCCCCGGTCCTGGACATTGGGCGCGAAAACTTCGCGCCCATCCGGGTCTCCTCGCCGGGGACGGGAGCCTATAAAAAGGCTCCCGCCCCCCCTCTAAACCTGTCAGTTGAGCCTGCTATCATGGATGAGGTTGAGAAGTTACTGCTTCTGTGGATCTGTGAGAAGGAGCATGCAGGGGTCAATGTGACTGAGGCAGCCATCTATGCCAAGGCCAATCACGCTGACCTGATTGCCCAACAGCCAGGAACTTCACATGAAGAGTTCAAGGCAAGCTGGTGGCGGTTGGTTTGACCAACTCAAAATGAGATCAGGCATCTGTAGCATGGTCCAACACAGAGAGGCTGCAAGTTCCAATCTGCCTGCAGCTGAAGAATTTGCCACTGAGTTTTTGGAGACCACGATTTCTGAGGGCTACCTTCCAGAGCAGGTCTTCAATTGTGATAAAACTGGCCTCTTCTGGAAATGGATTCTGAAGAGGACCTTCATCACACAGGAGGAGACCAAAACGCCTGGCCACAAGCTGATGAAGGATTGTCTCACCCTCCTGTTCTGTTCCAATGCCAGTGGGGATCTGAAGGTGAACCCTCTGCTAGTTTACCATGTAGAGAACCCGCGTGCTTTGAAAAAGCACAAGGTGAACAAGGAGAGGTTGAGCATGATGTAGAGATCCAACTCTGGGTCACACACATCCTGTTCGTGGAGTAGTCGAATGACGTTTTTGGCCCCCCTGTGAAGTGGTACCTGGTGGCCAAGAACCTGCCACTCAAGGCCATGCTTCTGATGGACAATGCCTCTGCACATCCTTCTGGCCTTGAGGAGGAGTTGGAAGAGGAATTCAGCTTCATCATAGTGAATTTTTCTTCCACCCAACACCACCCCCCTCATCCAACCCATGGACCAGCAGCTGATTGTCAACCTTAAGAAGCTGAACACCAGGGAGCTTTTCTGGCATTTTCTGGATGTGATTGATAGATCAGGCATCAGCCTAGCTGATTACTGGAAACACCATTTTGATACTGTGAGCAAAATTGTGTGGGATGGTGCCAGCCAGAGGAATCTCAATGCTGACTGGAGAAACTTGTGGCCAGGCTGTGTAGCCTCTCCTGAAAACAGCACACAGGAGCCGGCAGGGGTTGAGGAGATTGTCTCCCTGGGGCAGAGCATGGGTCTGGAGGTTTCCGAGGATGATGTCACCAAGCAGGTGCATGGACATAACCTCAAACTTTTCCCCCATGGACCTGATGGGCCTGCAGCAGGAGCAGCAGCAAGGGTTGCACCATGGCACACTTGATGAGTAGGAGGAGAAACCAAGGCAGGTGCCTTCAGCAGTTCTGAGGAAGGCTTGTGAACTTTAGGGACAGCTTCGGACTTTGCTGAACGAGCACCATGAGCATCAGGCTGAAGCCCAGAGAGCTGTGGACCACTTTGCCAACATGGTCATTGCCCCCTGGTGAGCAATGCTTCGGAAGCGACAGAGGCAGCGGACCATGGACAGGTTCATGGTCAAGCAGGCTAGGCAGGAGGAAGAACTTTCCTGTCTCAAAACTGATTTTTTTTGGGGGGGGGGGGGGGGGTTGGGGATTTTAAAAAGTTGATTGTTGTTCCATGGTTTTCTGTGTTTAAACTGCAAAGTTTTCCTGTGAATGTTTGTTTTCCATGATCAAAACTGTGATGTGTGATGCTTTAAAATGTTGTCTTAGGTTGAGGCATGTTCAATGTGCCTGCCTGCCTTTGAACTGCACTAAAGTGTCTTTCTCATGTCCAAAAGCTGTGATGTGTGAGGTTTTGAAATGTAGCCTCAGGGTGAAGCATGGTGCCATGACACCACAATCACTAGGAAGAGGGGGGGGCACCATGGCCAACCTGAAATCCAAAGAGCAGAATTAAAAAAAAAATTAAACATGCTCAGAAACCCAAAATAGAACCTCGTGGCCAACCTGATATTCAAAGAGCAAAAATTAAAGAAAGAAACTTAAGCATGCCCAGAAACTTAAAACACAACCCCATGGCTAACCTGAAATCCAAAGAGCAGAAATTAAAAATACATAAATAAACATGCATGCACAAAAACCCACAACCTCATGGCCAACCCGAAATCCAAAGAGCAGAAATTAATTTAAGATGCTCAGAATCCTAAAACACAACCTCATGGCCAACCTAATATCCAAAGAGCATAAATGTAAAAAAGGGTGAGGCATGTTTCTTTACAGAGTGCCAGCCTGTGAACTGCAGTAAAGTATCTTTATCATGTCCAAAAACGGTGATGTGTAAGGTTTAAAAATGTGCTATTTGAAATGTTTATTCTGGATAAGTAATATTGCTGTGCAGTGTGCGTGTCTTTAAAGTGCACTTTATAAGGAGTTTTGCACCAAAAACCAAGTGTCTGTGTCTTTTTTCTAGCCTCCAGAATGAATTAATCCATTCCCATGGGAAACCGCAATTCGGCTTACAAAAAATTCAACTTATGAAAATGCATTTGTAATGGATTAATTTCGTAAGTCGAGGTACCACTGTAATTCTGTTCGTTAATCTTTAAAGATCTCAAAAATCTCAAGGGTGAATTGTACTGATTGTTAACAAACACTGATTGCTATCGTTTGTTGTTATTTAAGAACAGAATTGTAACTGTAAGGATCGGGTCAGAGCTGTGGAAGAAAATTACATCCCACTTGAAACTCATTGGGGGAAAGGCATAACAAAGGAACCTTGTAAAGCACACAGGAGCCACAACATGTTTTAAAAGGGGTCTCACTTCCTGGGGGCAATCCGAGGCACAGTTTTCATTTGACTTTCAATTTTTTTAAAGCAGTGCTCTGATTTCTGAAGACTGCTAAGCCTGCTGGAAATCCTTAAGCCATCCCTCCCACCCCCAGTGGTCTCAAGCGCAATGTAGCTATGCAGCCTTCCAGAACAAGGTTTCTGTTTGTAGCAAAGAATTTTGTCTGCAGACATACACCCACGCACACCAGGACATTGTTATAAGTAACCAGGGACCTTAGATGACTTGGCTCTTTCCGGCTGCTCTCTATTGCCACATGGTAATCTTATTTATTTGTTTATTTTAAATATTTATATCCTCCCCTCCCCTGCAATTTTTCCTGGACCTGCTCAACTTCCTGTCTCCATATCCATCTTTAGTCACTTCTTCATCCCACTTCTCTGTCATCTGCTGTTGTCCACTCACCCGCCCTCTGCAGCTTTTCTAAGCTATGTGGGTTCTTTCTTCCCACTGCTTTTTCCCAAGGGACATGTCAGCAGCTCAGTATCAGGTCAATGAAATTGTTAACCAACATTTTCAGCCATCAGTTAGTTTGTCTCCAGTGTTAACACGTGTTACACTGTATGTTACTTACATACACGGCTATTTGTGACCTTTGTTTTCAGGAAGTGGTGGCAACGCGTAGTAGCACAAAGGCAACAGTGAGTAATACCTCTTATGGGACCACTTAATAAAGTAAAGAAATAGCAAATGTGTGTGGATGAAATCCATTTCCTCAGGTTAAACGCACCTCTACAATTTTTCTGCACACTTTATGAAGAAGGTGCACCTGAGTATTCCTCAGATTTTGATAGGCTGTTCTGCCTAAAGCTGACTCATCTGCCAGTGAACCATGAAGGCTAAAACTGGTTCATTGTCACCACTTATTGGCTGCCCATAGTAAACTTAATATATACCACCACCACCACCACCACCACCACCACCTCATCATCATCATCATCATCATCATCATCATCATCATCATCATCATCATCATCATCATCATCATCATCATCATCATCATCAAATTGTAATTGCATTTTAGACAGAATTGACCATTTTGCTGCTTGTTATTACTATTGTTTACAATGGGATATCACCCTTGAAAACACATTATCCAATCCATATTAACAGATATTAGCAACATTTTATCTCAGATATCTTAATAGTTTTACATCACTGTTCATTTAAATGTGGCTTCCATACGTATTTACATCAACACCCAGTTTCACCATAAATGAAGTCAGCATGTGGTTGGGTATGCCTGTTTCAGTGAAATGCTTGAGCAAGTGGAGATAGCTCATAAATTAAGATGTGGCCCTCTTCTCGGTGGTCTTATCAAATGAGCCTAGGTAAGTAATTGAATATATAAGTACTATATGGAATTTTTGAGGGTGACATATCTAAAACTAACATTCTGTTGAATTTGTTGCTGAGCTGAGATCAGTATATGCTTCCTTTTTCCCACAGCAGCTTACATAATGACTTCAAATGCAAATTAAAATACAGTAAGATTACAACCATTGCAATAGAATGAAGTTCATTTATATTATTAAAATGTGATTAATAATTACTTCTTTAAACCTTATGGTGATTGTTCCAGTTATTCTACTTACAGAGCTACTAAGAGTATGTCTGTAGCCAGATGATTCAGAGGCTCCATTGAATTTCCCAACATGTACAGAATGAAAATTTTGAGCAACTGTGCGGTATTTTTCGCTGTCTTTTGATGCAGAGTTTGTGATGGCTTTTATATTGTGAGTAGAATGTAATGGACTTAAAGGCATATCTGAAAAAGAAAGGTTAAATATTATAAGAATTCTTCAGCATTTCTATGGATATTGTTACCTCTGGACTTACTCATTATCTGATTCATGGCCTGTGTGAACTATCGCAATTGGACAGTTGTACTGAGCTGATAGGAAAGTTCTGTCTGCAAACTTTTCCTCAGAAATAAACCAGATGTGAGAGGACTGGTGTATTTATTGTTCATGTTTCAGCTCCATTCAGATCAAAAGAGGAAGCGAAGGAAGGGTCATATTTACCCCTTTCTAGTCTGGCCTTTTAAAACATAAAGGTTGGTCTGGATAAACTATGATAGGATCCCTGCATATGAGGATTCAGTATCACTATTCCATGGCCTGGAAAATGCAGTAGCACACACGTATCTGCTGATTCACCATCCGCAGTTGGCAATCAGTGGGTGGTGGGGGGGTGGAGTGCCAGGAGGTAAAAGCTGCAACATGTGGCCCAGCACTTTGGACTGCCCATGCTCAGCAGCATGACGTGGCTGTTCAGGATCTTGGCAGCAACATGAGACCTGCAGCCTCTCTTCCTCTTCTCCTGCTTTCAGTGGTGGCAGTGTGGTGGCAGTGGCTGCTCTGCAGGAAAGGAGAAGCCAGCCCCTGCTGGTGAACAATGGCTCAATTGACCTGGGGAGTGAGCAGATGGGTGGCACAGGGGGAGGCGAGGAACCCGTTGTTATGTGACCCTTACACACACTGGGTCTTCACTCGCTGCCACCACCAGATTAACTGGACACTTTTATGTATTTGAGAGTCACACCAGGTTATATAGTTTTAAAACAAAACATGAAATGTTTTTAGTTTACAATTAGATGATCAGTATTATGATAGCTTTAGCCGTTGTTATTGTATTGCATACATGAAATCTTATAATAATGTGTTTCCTTTATAAACCAGACCCTTTTCAGTGGCAGGATCTCCCACCTGACCTACTGACAATCTGACTCTCAGCTCTCTTAACTGAACTCCTCTCAGCTCTAACACAAACTGAACACAACTGAACTGCCCATCACCCATTAGGCTCCAATATATAACATTCTTAACCACTCCCACCAGCTTGGTGATTGGCTATTCAAAACAGAGTCATGAATATTCATACTGTACTTGTTTCACTCTTTTTGCCACACCCGTCACCTGGCATCACCTCTTGGGTACCTCCGTTGCCCATCTGAAGAAACAAATAGGCATTGGGAATGAGTGGAAGGGATCAGGATTCACCCTCAACTTTGAAACAGCCCCAAACCACCGCTGTCACCACAGTCACTGCTGTCACCCTCAGATAAGAGTGTTTGCTATTATCCACAGATTACTGTATCTGCAGAGCAGCCCAAAACTGATCCCCTGCAGATACATGGGTCTTACTCTATTAAAGGTAAAGGTTCTCCCCACACATGCATGCTAGTTGTGTCTGACTCTAGGGGCAGTGTTCATCCCTGTATCTTTAGCATTTACTATTATCTGTAGATTTCAAGATCTGTGGGGGCCCTTTGGAGCTCACCCTGGGCCTGGCACCACCTCTCTGTGGCCTCCTCAATGCGTCCCGGGCAGCACTAACCCCAGGGCATGCTCTGGAGGCTGCTGTGTCTCCCAGCCAAAGAAAATTTCCCCATAGAAAATAATGGAAACTGGGTCCCCAAAACAGATTGGGCAACTTTCCATTATTTCCAATGCGGAAATTTGCTTTGATATATGAGTATTTTGGTTTATGAATAGAGATGGGCACGAAACGAGCGATTTTTCATTTTCGTTTTCATTTTTTTTGTTTCGTTACGCAACGAAAACGAAATGAATTTTTTTAAAAAAAAATCACGAAAATGAAAACGAACCGAAACGGACCCCTAAACGACCAAACGACAAATGAAACACCATTTTTTTGAGTCGTGCCCATCTCTATTTATGAACATGCTTCCAGAATGGATTATGCTCATAAACCATGGTACCACTGTATTCATGTCATGATTAATCAGTTGAGGTGATACAAGGAGTCTAGGAGTGAGTCCTAGTGCTTAGGGGTTGGATTAAATCTCTCTAGCCTTTGTTCGTTTTGCAGTGTGCACATCACCTTGAGTCTTAAATTCAGGTCTGAAAAACACTGGTTGAAGGATTCAGGATACACCCACTTTCAGGCAGGAGAGCATGGTGAGGACCTTCATTTACCAAACAGAGGGGTATATTGAAATCAAAGATCAGACAGGTCTTTTCCAGCACACTAGTATGTTTTTGAAAATACATTTAATGGGATGAATTACAAAATTAATCTATTCCAACAATTTTTCACAATTCAAAATTTTTGTAATTCAAAATGCAGTTTCCCTTAGGAATGAAATGAAACTCAATTAATCAATCCATTTTGGAGGTTGGGAAAAAAGGAAAAAAAAGAGGGGGGATGGATTAATTGATTTTCATTGCATTACTATGGGAAGCCAGCCCCAACCCAGCAAAGCCGGAGAACAGCTTCCTCCCTTTGCTGGGTTTGGAAAAAACCTTCAATCAACCAGCAGCAGAGCTGTCAAAATCAACAGCTCCACAGCCAGAGTGCTTTTTGCATGCTGTGCATGGGTATTTTAAAAGCAGATTCTTGTTGCTCCATATGCCATGCAAGGGAGGCTCCTTACAACCAAAGTGCCAGGTGGCCGCTTTGCCCACGTGTTCAGCCATTGGCATGGTTTGAAGGGTCCACAAGATCTCCCAGACAACATAGAATAAATAGGCTTATCCTGAGTGGTGCATCATTGGGTCCATCTCCTTTCCCCCTGCCCTTAATGGAGAATGAGATTTGCTGGTTGCATAAGGGCCAGATGGGAATTTTTGACTGACACTATGATTGGCCATGAGGGATGGTGAGTTTTCGCCCATCCCATTCTCTTCAAGGTTTGGGAATATTTCTTTAAACCCAGTCACAATCAGCGGGCAGTGCAAGAGGTAATAGAGTTGTTGTTGTTGTTGTTGTTGTTGTTGTTGTTGTTGTTGTTGTTGTGAACTTATTTTGCTAGCATGTCTTAGAGGCATCTCCCTCTTTTATGGGAAATCTTGGATTTCCCAAGGTGATGGAGATTTCCTTTCATTCGATAAAAGAATCTGGAAGATTTGCTTGACTGCCTTCAAATCCCTAAGGTAAAAGCATAGGCCAAGGAGAAGAGAAAAAGATGAAAACTTGGCAGTTATGATACAAGGACAAAATTAAGAATGTTGTCAGTAACAACAGCTGACAAAAGAGCTCTTCAGTTTTAAGTGTCTTTGCCTAAAAGATGATAGATGTGTACAGAAGATAATCATTGCATACAAACTCCAGCTGGTTAAATGTGGTGCAGCAGCTGAGCAGCGCTTCAGCTCCAAAGAAGATGCAATGATTGTTTAGACAGGCAGATGAACTTTTAACCACCCAAACCCAAACATTTCTTTGCTCACTATGTGGAAAGGAATCAAGAGAGCCAAAGGCGACTGCAGTTGAAACTAACTGGCCTTTGATTGTCAAGCTCAGACAAACATCAAAGGGGCTGTTCTACAACTGGGCATATGAGAATCAGAATGTTTTGTTTAATCTCTGGTTTAAATAGAGGCAAAAATATTCAAAGGAATTTCAAAAGAATGGTCATATGGCTGAACCGTGACCACATATGCCAGACTGTTTATGAAAAGTAAAAAGGAAAGTTGGAAAGTAAGAACAAATAGCCAGATGGCAGTGCTGAGTGGAAGCATGTTTGGAAGAGGTAATAGTGTCTGAAGAAGGCTTGAGATGAGAAAGGAAAAGACAGGAGGAATGAACGGAGAAGGACAAAATGGGAAAACTGGAAGGTAAGGTTTGAAGGAGAAGATTGTAAATAGACAGAACAATGGAAGCAAGATTACACCAAAGGTATATTTTGAGAAATAAAATAACCTTCCACAGCCTAAAGAATCAGCAAGGTTTTACTTCAAACTTCAGCGCAAAGGAGGATTTTACTAGTCTTGTGAATGACTAGAATAAAGGTTGATGTTGCTGTGGAGGATGGGTGATACAGACCAAAAAGGTGGCTGACATCTTGGATGATTGAACAGACTGATAGTGGAATGTACCCTGGCAGAATAATGAAAATACCATGGTCTATATCACATGGAAACACACTCTTAGTCTGAAATTTAATTTAAGATTGATATGTGTACAGTACAGTGGTGCCCTGATTTAAGAATTGCTCAACTTAAGAGCAATTTGACTTAAGAGCGGAAAACTGTTGGCATTTTAACTGCCACCTTACAAATTTTAGATATGGTCTGCTCAACTTACGTTTTTTTCATTTTTTATTATTTAACTTATTTTTTCCCCCAAATTTTTAGATAGGTACCCTGATTTAAGAGCAGTGCGACTTCAGAGCATGCATTTGGAATGGATTAAATTCGTAAGTTGAGGTGCCAGTGTATCCAAAGCTTAGTCAATATTTACAGGGAAATTTCAGAGAAATTGACAAAGCTGAATTACCTGTGTGAAAGCGTAGGCATCATTGTGCTTTAAATAAAAGTCTTGAGTAACAAGACAGGTCCCAACTGAGTATTTCAGTCATACAAGGTCTACCCTATTGTTCCAAAGGAAGAACTGAAAGGGATACTGCCTGGTTGCTTTCACTTCCAATCTGGAAGTTGAGTCATGGCTACTGGACTTCTTTTTTCTTGAGAGATAGAAACGTTTTGCTGCACATCCAAACAGCTTCATCAGTCTGAATACAGCTAGTGTGAATCCTCCATTTTATAGTCAGCTTTGACCTTTTGTCACCCTGGTCTGAATTAGGCTCATAAGATGAACAATGGCCTGAATAGGCTCGTTAGGGAGACAATAGTATCCATAGCCTTAAGGTGAACAATGGCCTAAGGTGCTGAAACCTATAAAGCTATGACCTTGGTGGTGAAGGAACCCATGTGCATGGAAATGCTTTAAAAATTGCGCAAAAGGCGGGTAGAAACGACAAATGAAAAAATGAAAAACAGTAACTAAATTTTTCAAAAAATTCCTGACAAATGGAAACAAACCGAAACAGACCTCTCAACGACAAACAAAAAACTGAAACACCATTTTTTTTTGTTTCGTGCCCCCTAAATTGAAGCCCAAAGAAAATCAGGTTATGCAATGGTCTTAGATTTTGCAGTGATAGAAGCTGAACCCCTGAGCCCAAAAGTCATCACTCAAGAAGAACTTATAGTTTTGAGAAGATGTTATTTAACACCTGACCAAATAGTGATATGGACAGCGCATATACTTTGGGTGTTTGTCATGCTACAGGCCAGCTATAGGAATTGGGGGGGGACTTCTTTACTTACTCCAGAAAAAACTAGATGACCTTTACTACCCTTAGGAGGCGTTAAGTCCACCTGCCTGTGACATTTGTAGATGGACATTTTTCTCAGGATGCTCACCTAAAAGTAAACCAGGAACTTTGAGTCTTTGAAAAATAATTGAAGGACTGTGCTGTAACTATCTAGATCAATTAGTCTTTCAATAGGTATGCCATTCAATCCAGGTGGTTTTCCCTGGAAGAACCAGACCATACTATTCAGGAAACTGGGAGCATATTGAAAATTACCTGCACTCTTATCTTGCAACCCATCTGAGGAAGAACTCTACTAAGGCTGCTTTCACATGACCACTAAAATCCACTGCAAAGTTCTTGCAGATGCAGAACATAAAATCATTTTCAGACAAGCAGTGGACTTTAGAAAAAAGTGTGACCACACCAACTTAAGCATGATCCAGCACAGTTTACAAGTACCTGGTCTCGAGGTGGTACAACAACAAAAACAACCTTTATTTGCGGCCACAGGTCCAAGCAATAAGATAAAAATACATACATGTAGTTTTAAAAGGATAAAAGAGTAAAACCACTACAAAATTTTAAGATAGTTAAAACAGTTTAGGTAGTAAAAGTGAAATATGCAAACATTGTGAAATTCATGATTATATTAAGAGCTAACAGAGGCCAAGGTTGTCTTCCATATTCTTTGGGCAAAGAAAAGAACCTTGGCCACAGATTGAGTGGTCCTCTTGTTTGTGTCACTTAATAAATATTTTTAAATACCAGTTCAGCGTCCTACGTGGGAAGACACTCATTATGGGCTTAAGTAATTTAATACGCTCATTTCTATAAAAATCACATACAAAAAGGACATGATTCAATGTTTCAATTTCTTTGCTATTACAAGGACACAATCGGTTTTCATAAGGGATGCCAGAGTAACGCCCATCTAAAATTGCAGATTGAAGGCAGTTAAATCGAGCTCTTGAGAAAACGTGCCGATATTTGGGGATAGTCGGCCTTTTGGCTAAGATCAAGTGTAGTATCTGTCTCGAGGTGGTAAAATCCCTGTCGCTCTTCCAATGCGGATTTTAAACTGTTACTTGAGTCTGGGGGGGAACATGGAAAATCTGCAACAAAACCTTTTCGCCCCCATTATGGCATCTTTGCTGCGGTTCTCAGTCATGGAATCAGAACAGTTGCAGATTTTCAAAACGTGACCTTGGGAACATCTGATCCATGACATCAACCATGTGACCACTCCAGGGGTGATCCGGATCAAAGTTTGCTGTGGATTTTAGTGGTCATGTGAAAGCAGCCTAAGAAATTGGTTTGACATCCTGGAAGAGCTGTGGAAATTCACAGAGAGGAGGTACTAGTAAAACTACACTTAAGAGCCCTTTTAGGTTGGCTATAAAATGGATGGACCAGATGGCGATAACCACAAAACCTCAACAGCTATGTAGCAGCCAAGTGCAACCTAGTCTTCTGCATGCTGGGAACAACTATATCTAATGA
This sequence comes from Phrynocephalus guinanensis, assembly GCA_037367245.1. NCBI lineage: Eukaryota > Metazoa > Chordata > Lepidosauria > Squamata > Agamidae > Phrynocephalus > Phrynocephalus guinanensis. The sequence goes on from CM074740.1 coordinate 7,105,249, forward strand.
ATTAGATTGATGCAAGTGTGGGAGAATTACACTTAGTGTGTTTTGGAAGAATATTCCACAATATTCCCAAGTAGCTTCAAGCTTTTAAAAAGAATAAGAACATAAGAATATAAGAACATAAGATGAGCCATGCTGGATCAGGCCAAAGGCCCATCTAGCCCAGCTTCCTGTATCTTACAGTGGCCCCACCAGATGCGTTTGGGAGTGCATGAGACTAGATATCTGTTTCCTGATACCACTCCTCTGCATCTGGCCCCAAAAGTACCCTGATTTCAATCATATCCCCCGTCAGGTACCTTTTTTCCAGACTAAAGAGCCCCAAAATGTTTTAGCCTTTCCTCATGAGAGGTTCCCCCAGCCCAGTAATCATTTTAGTTGCTCTCTTCTGCACCTTTTCTAGTTCCACTATGTCTTTTTTGAGGTGCAGTGACCAGAATTGTTCACAATACTCCAGGTACGGCCTTACTATCGTCTTGTACAATGGCATTATAATGTTGGCTGTTTTATTTTCAATCCCCTTTTTGATAATCCCTAGCATGGAATTGGCCTTCTTCACTGCTGCCACACACTGGGTAGACACCTTCATTGAGCTGTCCACCAGCACTCCAAGATCTCTTTCCTGATCCATCACGGATAGCTCAGAGCCCATGAGTTGATGGATAAAGTTTTGAAGGACTGTGCTGTAACTTTTTGCCCCAATATGCATTACTTTACATTTTCCTACATTGAAACACATTTGCCATTTCGCAGCCCATTCCCCCATATTGTTGAGAATATTAAACAAAGGAGAAAGCAAAACAGGCTTTTTTCCAACCCCTTTCTCACATGGCCACTTGTAAAGAAGGTAGGATAAAACTGAAAGCAGGCAGACAGTAAGTTAAGTGGCTCTCACACCCTTTGTTATGGGAATGCAGGAGAGTAGGCTGCATGTCTAAGTAATTGGTTCTTCTGGTAGTTTTATCACTGGAGACTTTGGTTTGCATTCTGTTGCAATTCAATATTTTATTGTCAGAATCTAATCTGATAAACTTAGAAGTGCAGAGCTGGAAGGCACCCCATGATCACTGAGTCCAGTCCCTGTCAGAGAGGCAGAGTGAGGAATCAAACTACCAACCTCTGGCTCTGCAGCTGGATACCTAAGCCACTGTTCTACCCAACCATTCATGAACAGGGCCTTTTTTTTTGGCAGTGGTGCCCAGGTTGGGCCAAGCCCTCTCTCATTTGGCTTCGTTTCACTGCCCCATTTTTATAATTAACACCACTTTCATTCCATAATTGACCCTTCCGCTATTTTCATGAATTGCTGGCAAAAATCAAACAAAAAGAAAACAAAAGACACAAAAGACATAAAACCATGTGGCAGTGGCACCTGAAAGATTAACTTTCATATTTTAATGTAACGTTTCGTGGACACGTCCACTTCTTCAGACATATAGCAGCAGAATGAGGTACACATGTTCTGCTGTTAAGTCTGTCAGGTCTGCACAAGCCTATTGGAAACTGATCCAGTTAGACATAAGATTAAGAGCTGTGGACGTGTTCACAATCAACACATATGGGGCTATGACGGTAGAAATGATAACATATCTAAATCAGAGATTTGCTAGTTTTTGCATATGGTTTTTGCTTCCAGTTTATTTCCATGCTCTGACTAAAGAGAAACATAACCATAGATGGCAAAAAAAGACATTTTGCAAAGCTGCTATTTATGGTGAAAGTATGTTTAAGAAGGTAAAGTCCATTTAAAGGTGCTTTAGTTCTCCCACAGCCACAAGACAACTTCCGATGTACTATAAATTAACAACAGAGAGTAATCTTACCATATCTTCCAGCTTCCATACTGTAGCAAGCACCTGGTGGATGTTTCCCCAACACTAAGAGGACTCGGCTGTGTTCACTATCGGCAATATGTTTGTAGTCCTGTTGAGGATTGTCATTGGTGAACAGCACTCTCAGTTACCATCCTAGCCTAAGCTTTCTGGATGTAAACCCCAAACCAATTCAAATTAGACAGGTTTTCTGTTTCAGCAGTCCCTTATTCAGTGAGAAGCAAACATAGCCACCCACCAGCTAATGATTGCTCATGGCATCTTGTAGCTGTGACGCTACCATCTAGTCCTCAGACTTCATTGACTCACGAAAGCAACAGGACAGCAGTAGGAGATAATGAAGAGGAAAAATCCAGGGCAAAGCTGGTGTCTTAAGTTAGAATCCGCTCTGTTCCAAAGCCCAAAGGAGCAGCTGTTTGTGCTGATAAGGATTAGGCAAGGAATCCTAGCTGATTACTGCTGCAAAGGAGAGCCACAAAAGAGTAGGCAGTGCTACCTAGCAGGAGGTAAGTGTGGCAGGCTTTTATAAGGCTCCATGTCGGGTGTCTTATGTTACCATACCGCTTGGATGCTGCATGCCTCTTTCAGCATGAAATATTCAAGGGATTATCTTGTAATCAACTATACAATCAGAGCAGGGGCACAAGGTCCTGGTTAGCCTTGGACCTTAAGAGAGGAGTTCTCTCTTTTTAAATCTTGTGTGAATGTGTATTTGTTAGTGCGTGTGCCATAGGGATCTGTTCCCTTTGCCTTGGACATCCACGGTGATTTATCTTTTTTGCTTTCCAGAGCATTCCCCTGCAACATCCTCTCTGACTGTGCGCTGTATGCTTAATGACAGTGCTCCCACAACACCAAATAAAAGAAAGTTGGCAAGCATTTCTTGGTTAGAAATAATGACAATGTTATTTTAAGACAATAAAACAAGGTAGTATGGTATTAATTAATGCAGATCAGCAAGATGTACTCTCTGTTCCACTGGCAATACTGTGTAAAGATGCTTGCTGCTTCTCATTGGTTTAGGAATTAGAACAGAGCAGTAAGGAACTAACCTACATTAGATCTGTGTTCCAGAAGGGTTCATCTTGCCACACATTTGGTTCTGCTTTAACTGGAACTTTGCATGCAGGGAGCAGGGTGTCCACTCAGTGCTGGTGCAAAAAAATAGAAAGAACGTTGTTGGTTATAGTTTTGTGTCTTCTGATTTCTCTACCCAGAATGGGATCCCAATTGCAACTGTTCTAGGTTAAAAGATATTATCATAGAAATTGAAAAATAAAGTATGAGGGCATATACAATTATGCGTGAGTCCTTGTATATGCCCCTTATTTTAGGCCTATATAAAAATGCAACATTGCAAATAAACAACATTAAAACAATAAATCAGTAGCAAAAACAGAACAGAAATTAAATGGTCATGTTATCAAAAGGCCCACTGAAAGAACAGTTTTGTTGTGGCTCTGTAAGAAGCACCCCAGACTGCACAAAGGGAAAATGGGAGTACAGTATATAGATTGACTTTTCACACAGAAGCCAAATGAGGAAGAAGCCCAGCTGAGTTTGCATAACTTCAGGTGACAATATATCCTGCACCTATAACATGGGTGGGCAAAGTGTGACCTTGGGACCAAGTGAGACACCTTCAAGCACCCTTGCTCTTCTAGGCTCCCACTTCAATCTTCTTTTTAAATTACTCTACAATTCCCCTTGCATTCTCTAGGGAATGTGGGGGGAAGCTGTCATACTTTGAGCCCTACCAGAACCCATTGTCTACCCCTGGTTTTATATGTAGCCCTTCAAAATCTAAGCAGAGCCCTGAGTAGCTTCTCAGACCTCTGAAAGTTGTCCACTTGGCCTTGCTAGATCAGTAACCAGGGTCAGTTTTCATTAAAGCAGACATGTCCAAACTTTGGCCCTCTAGATGTTTAGGATCACAACTCCCACAGTCCTTTGCCTTTGAAAATACAGGCTTGGAATTCTGGGAGTTGTGATCCAAAACATCATAAGAACATAAGAACATAAGAAGAGCCATGCTGGATCAGACCAAAGGCCCATCTAGTCAAGCTTCCTGTATCTCACAGTGGCCCCACCAGATGTGTTTGGAGTGCATGAGACTAGATATCTGTCTCCTGATACCACTCCCCTGCATCTGGCCCTTGAAGTACCCTGGTTTTAAGCCAGGAGGGCCGAAGTTTGGACATGCGTGCGTTAAAGTGTCATTTGCTCTGGCTTTAATTTTCATAAATTTCTTCCAATTTCTCGTTCAAAGGGCATATTCAACTATGAATATAAAAATTACAAGCAAACTTATAATGCTTGGAAGAAATTGCTTTATGGTAAGATCTGTTCAGCAATAGAACAAAATGCCTCAGCATGGTGTATAGTTTGCTTTGTTGAACATAGAGGCTGGATGTGTTTAGGTCAGAGAAGTTATTTGATCACATAAGAACATAAGAAGAGCCATGCTGGATCAGGCTAAAGGCCCATCTAGTCCAGCTTCCTGTATCTCACAGTGGCCCCACCAGATGCTTTTGGAAGCGCATGAGACTAGATATCTGTCTCCTGATATCACTCCCCTGCATCTGGCCCTTGAAGTACCCTGGTTTTAAGACTGGAGATTACACATCTCCATCATGGTTTGTAACCCGTGATGGACTTTTCCTCCAGGAATCTGTCCAATCCCCTTTTGAAGGCATCCAAGCCAGATGCCATCACCACATCCTGTGGGAGGGAGTTCCATAAACTAACAATGCGCTGGGTGAAAAAATATTTTCTTTTGTCTGTTCTTACTCTCCCAGCCCTCAATTTGAGTGCATGTCCCTTAGTTCTGGTATTTTGTGAGAGGTAGAAGAGCTTCCCTCTATCCACTTTACTCATGCCCTGCATTATTTTGTACGTCTCAATCATGTCCCCCCCCTCAGGCGCCCTTTTTTCCAGACTAAAGAGCCCCAAATGTTTTAGCCTTTCCTCATAAGGGAGGTGCCCCAGCCCAGTAATCATTTTGGTCGCTCTCTTCTGCACCTTTTCCAGTTCCACTATGTCTTTCTTGAGATGCGGTGACCAGAATTGTACACAATACTCCAGATGCGGCCTTACTATTGTTTTGTATAATGGCATTATAATGTTGGCTGTTTTATTTTCAATCCCCTTTTTGATAATCCCTAGCATGGAATTGGCCTTCTTCACCGCTGCCACACATTGGGGAGACACCTTCATGGAGCTGTCCACCAACACACCAAGATCTCTTTCCTGATCTGTCACGGATAACTCAGAGCCCATGAGTTGATAGATAAAGTTTTGATTTTTCACCCCAATATGCATTACTTTACATTTGGCTACATTAAAACGCATTTGCCATTTCGTAGCCCATTCCCCCAGTTTGGAGAGATCCTTCTGGAGCTCTTCACAATCTTCTCTGGTTTTTACCACACGGAAAAATTTTGTGTCATCTGCAAACTTGGCCACCTCACTGCTTATACCTGTCTCCAGGTCATTTATGAACAGATTGAAAAGCACCGGTCCCAGGACAGAGCCCTGGGGCACACCGCTTTTCACCTCTCTCCATTGTGAAAATTTCCCATTGACACCTACTCTTTGTTTCCTGGATCTCAACCAGTTCTCAATCCATAAGAGGACCTGCCCTCTTATCCCCTGACTGTGCAATTTTCTCAGCAGCCTTTGGTGAGGGACTGTGTCAAAGGCCTTTTGAAAATCCAGATAGACTATATCCACCAGTTCACCCAAATCCACATGCCTGCTGACCTTTTCAAAAAATTCTAAAAGATTTGTCAGACAAGATTTACCCTTGCAGAAGCCATGCTGATTTTCTCTCAGCAAGGTTTGTTCTTCTATGTGTTTTAAGATTTTCTCTTGGATGAGGCTTTCCACCATCTTCCCTGGGACAGATGTAAGACTAACTGGCCTGTAGTTTCCCGGGTCCCCCCTCCTTCCTTTTTTAAAAATTGGTGTGACATCTGCTATCCTCCAGTCCCCCGGCACTGTGGCCGTTTTAAGAGACAAGTTGCATATTACCGTTAAGAGATCTGCAATTTCATTTCTCAGTTCCGTAATAACCCTTGGGTGGATGCCATCTGGGCCCGGGAACTTGTTAATCTTCAATTTATCAATTAGTCCTAAAACATCTTCTCTTTTAACCTGTATTTGATTTAATTCTTTAGTCAAGAGGCAGCGGAATCTGCTCAAGGTCTTCTGTCATGAAGACAGAAGCAAAGAACTCATTTAATTTCACTGCAATTTCCAAATCCTCCTTAATCTCCCCTTTTCCTCCCTCACCATCCAGAGGGCCAACTGGTTCTCTGGCAGGTTTTCTACTTCTAACATATTTAAAGAAGCTTTTATTATTACCCTTTATATTGCTAGCCATGCGTTCCTCAAAATCTTTCTTTGCCTCTCTTATCATTTTCTTACATTTCTTTTGCCAGAGTTTGTGTTCCTTTTTATTTTCCTCATTTGGGGAGGATTTCCATTTACAGAAAGACCTCTCCTTGCACTTTAGAGCCTCTCTAACTCCACTCGTTAACCATGCTGGTGCCCTCTTGGACTTAAATGAGCTCTTCTTTCTTTGTGGTATGCACGTGCTGGGCCTCTATTATTGTGGTTTTAAACTGGTTCCATGCACTTTGAGGAGATTGGATTCTTCCAACCTTCCCCTTCAATTTCTTTCTAACTAGTTTCCTCATCTGAGGGAAGTTTGCCCTTCGAAAATCAAGGATTCTTATGTCTGATTTGCTTGACACTCTTCCTCCAACATGCATGGCAAAGAAGATTGCAGCATGGTCACTGTTCCCCAGAGGCTCAGTGACATTCACATCCCTGACCAGATCCTGAGTATCAGACAGTATTAGATCCAGAGTTGCCTGTTCTCGGGTGGGCTCCATGACAAGTTGCTCTAAGGCACAGTCATTCAGCAAGTCGAGAAACCCAGTTTCTCTTTCTTGCCCGGAGCTCGCATTGGCCCAGTCGATGTGGGGATAATTGAAGTCCCCCATGATTACTATCCTGTGCTTCTGAGACACCTCCATGATTTGTCTCCTCATTTCAAGGTCCCCCTCAAGTTTTTGATCTGGTGGGCGATAGCATACCCCAACTATCACATCACTCCTTGGACCTGGTAGTTTAACCCACAGTGATTCTATGGTGGAGTCAGACCCTCTGTCCATCTCCATTCTGCTGGCTTTTACCCCTTCTTTAACATAGATGGCCACTCCCCCTCCAACCCGCCCCTCTCTATCCCTTCTATAGAGTTTATAGCCTGGGATTGCTGTATCCCACTGGTTCTCTGCATTCCACCAGGTTTCTGTTATGGCTATTATATCAATGTTATCCCTAGCTGCCAAATGTTCGAGTTCTCCCATTTTTGGTCGGAGGCTTCGAGCATTGGCGTAGAAGCACCTGTACAGTGGGTCCCGCAACAACAGCTGCTGCTTTGTTCTTCCCCTCCCCCACAGCTATTATTTTCAGTAGATGAACTATCACATTCCATTATTCTCCCAGTACTAATACCTGCTATGTCATCTCTTTGTGATTCTCTACCCTTTCCAACCTCATTCCCTGTGGATGAGGTGTTCCGAACCGGATGCCACACAGCTCCTGTCGGCTTTCCCCCAGTTATCAGTTTAAAAGCTGCTCTGCTGCCTTTTTGAGGTTGAGTGCCAGCAATCTGGTCCCATCATGACTCAAGTGCAACCCATCCCTCCTGAACAGGTTTGGCTTGTCCCAAAATGTTCTCCAGTTCCTGACAAATCTAAAGCCCTCCTCTCAACACCATCGCCTCATCCACACATTGAGGCTTCTGAGCTCCGCCTGCCTGGCGGGTCCTGCACGAGGAACAGGTAGCACTTCTAAAAATGCTACCTTGGAAGTCCTGGACTTCAATCTTCTTCCTAACAACCTGAACTTGGCTTCCAAGACTGACCGCTTGGCCTTCCCGACATCATTGGTACCAACATGTACCATGACCACTGGCTCCTTCCCGGTTCTCTCTAACAAGCTATCTAGATTTCTCGTGATGTCTGCAACCTTTGCACCTGGCAGGCAAGTGACCATACGGTTATCATGCTCATCACAAATCCATTCCTCCGTATTTCTAATTATAGAATCCCTTAGCAGAAGGAGCTTCTCTCCTGCAGCCTGTTCTTCTACATGTACCTGATCATGTATCTCATCAATTGTGATGAGGGAGAGATCCTCAGGTGGAACCAGTTGTTCCTCGGTGTGTGTGATGAGGGAAAGAGCCTCAAATTGATTGTGCAATATGAGACTCTCTGAGCGATCCCTTGGCCTTCTACTCCTTTGAGTCACATTCCTCCACACATCTACCTCCTGGGTTGGGGAAGTGATTACATCCTCAAAAGTGTGCTCTGTCTCTTCTTGGACCTGGATAGTCTGTTCAGCTCTGTCCAAGAACCGCTCAAGCTCCTTAATATGTTGCTGGTTCGATATGCGGGCCTCTAGCTCCTGGACCTTCTCTTCTAAGTGCAACCAGCTTGCACTTGCAGCAAGTGTAGTTCTCGGTGCGATTTGTCAAGATGACAAACATGGCACAAGTGTTACAGGTAACTACAGCTGCTCCCTCAGACTCCATTTTAATGAGTGCAGTGTTCTGGGCCTTGAATATTTTTAGTGTTACTAGCTACTACTCTAGAAATAATAATCTTGTACCAATGTTCCTCTTTTTAAGTGAAAAATAAATTCTCGGCGCATGGGCCGGTTCAAACCCAGAAACTTACCAGTCCTGTCTTCTTTTTCTCTCTCTCAGCAGTAGCTCTGCTTGGATTCACACCCAGGCTCAAATGCTGAGGCTCAAATGCTTCTTCAGGGGGAAAACACTTAGTGTAACTCCACCCCCAAGCTCAGTGGAAGGCCTAGTCTGGCACCAGCCCTGCTTCCTACCAACTTCCTTTGTTTAGCTGATTAATGGTTCTTTGTTTTTAAATGAGCAGTTAAGGTAAGCAGAGGCAGAGGTAAAACACAGGTCAAACAGCCCTAGCTGAACTGTTCAAACCCAGAAACTTACCAGTGCTGTCTTCTTTTTTCTCTCTCTCAGCAGTAGCTCTGCTTGGATTCACACCCAGGCTCAAATGCTGAGGCTCAAATGCTTCTTCAGGGGGAAAACACTTAGTGTAACTCCACCCCCAAGCTCAGTGGAAGGCTTAGTCTGGCACCAGCCCTGCTTCCTAGCAACTTCCTTTGTTTAGCTGATTAATGGCTCTTTGTATTTAAATGAGCAGTTAAGGTTATCAGAGGCAGAGGTAAAACACAGGTCAAACAGCCCTAGCTGAACTGTTCAAACCCAGAAACTTACCAGTGCTGTCTTCTTTTTCTCTCTCTCAGCAGTAGCTCTGCTTGGATTCACACCCAGGCTCAAATGGTTATATCTGGTTATATCCTGCTTTCCACAAGGATTGGACTACCTGACCTCCAAGACAGTTTCAAGTCCTACTTACTAAACACACACACACACACACACACACCACCACCACCACCACCACCACCACCACCATGTAGCAATAGGAAATAAGAGAATTTCCAACTGTCAATGAGCACAAATGGTTTATCAACTAATTGAGGGACTTCTCCATACTACAGCTCTTTTTAAAAACATCCAAGTAAAACTCTGCCACCTGGAAATTTTTCAGATAATTGTCCGTGTTTCTCTCCAAATTAGGGATGGTGAGGGAAAAATACTGCCATGTCTTGCTTTCAAAGCATGAGAACCACAAAATTTATAGCCTAGAGATTATATATTTGTCATGGTATGGGATTATGACCCAAACATTCCATGAATAAAACAATTCACTTTACAATTGTACTTTCCTAGACTTTTTCATTAAAAATTATATGCATTTACTGGCATTTAAAGATCTACACAATATTAGTCAAGTAAACGTACATTTAACATTTAGACTGCTACATTTTACCACCAGCAGCTTGTTGTTCTACATACCTACTCTTTGTAGAATGAACAATTTTCTCCCTCAGTTTTTCTAAAAGACATATTTGATTATTTCAGGATCTGTGCAAAAAAAGTGTGTTGACTTTCAGAAACAGCGAACACCTCTCATTTCCCAGTGGTTTCTTCTCTCTCTCTCTCTCTCTCTCTCTCTCTCTCTCTCTCTGTGTGTGTGTGTGTGTGTGTGTGTGTGTGTGTGTTTATACACGACCCCTAAGCTCCGCTGCAAATGGCTCCCAGATCCGGAGCTTAAAAATGTTTCCCCACCAGCTCCGGAGCTAACAGAAAATTAAGTGCGACCACGCCCACTTTAGCGCGTCCCAGCGCACTTTTCTTGTACCTGCTCTGGGACAGTGAAAAATTTTGATGCGGAGAGTGTCAGGCTCTCCTCGCTTCTTTTTGTTGGTTTTTTTTTGCCTCCCGCCCCTTTAAGAGCATCCAGGAAGTAACCGGCGCTCAGAGCAACTTCCACCAGCACCGGAGGTAAGGCTTTATTCTTTTGTCCCTTTTTAAGGCTTTTTTCCCCTCCCTCCCCTCACGCAGACAGAAGCAAGGAAGTGCAGAGTGGTGGGGAGGAATGAAGAGCGACAAACCCTCAAGATCTCTGGTCCGAATTTAAGGGACCAGCGGATCTTAGGGGTCGTGTAAAAAAGGGCCCACAGAGAGATGATGAGGTATTTGTGTATAGAATTCTTAAATATTAATTCAGAAATTCATTGCATTGTTTCATACCAGGACTTGATCTTGCTCAAAATGAAGAATACTCTCTTATGTGTACCATCCAAATTTCAGATTGTATCCTCATGCAGGAAGAAATTGTCAGTCTACTTTATTTTCCATTGTTAGAATTATCTGCTCTGGAGACTCACCAAAGCCTGAGCATGTGGGTCTTTTCACAATAATTAAGATTCAAGTTGGTTGGCATTCATTCTCGGATGGGCTAAATTACAAACTAAAGAAATAATGAATTTAGTGCAATTTTTTTGTGGTGTCGAATTGGGAAACACTTTTTTTTTTTAAGAATAGAAACCATCTTATTCTTCATAGGATGGCATTTCTTCTTCTAAGGCTATGAGACTAGTGTTAGATGATAATGTAGAGCTGCGACAAATAATGCCATTATACTAGATAGTGTTTCAGCCACAGGGGAGGCATCGTACTTGGGAGCCTGTTAAAGTTGACTGAGAGATTACTTGTAATTAATAATTGAGGCGTTATATAAAACTCCTCCCCAAATCCATTTAATGTTCCTGTAATCCATCTTCCCCTGTGAATGGCAATTAAATCAGTTCACCAGTTGGCTGAAGCTGTTGGGGCAACATCAAAAGATGCTAAAGTATACTGTCATTGGAGGTATTTTGTTATTAAAAACAAACATCTTCAGGGCCATTTACTCCATGCTTGTACCTCACTTAATGACTCTCACATCTAGCGATGATATACAGGTCTGAATAAACAATTACAGATGAAACACTACAAACAGAACTCTTATTATCACTGTTAAGCACAATGGCTTTTCAGTGAGATAAATTCACACGTTCAGGCACAAGTCATTAAATATTTAAGAACTGAGAATCAACTGGGATGTGTGAGAATGGTCCAAAATAATAAATAGGATTATTCTTGTCTTTAATTAGTCGGCTGTCTAGAAAAGTGTTCACACATGACAGAGTAAAAAAGGAATCTATTCAGAAGAGAAAGCAGCCCAAAAAACATGTCATATTTAGATAGGTTGAGTGAGTTAGATAGGCTTAACTTGCAGAAAGAACATTGCAATAATAACACATCTGCCTATCAAATGTATTTGCTACTAGAGATGGGCACGAACCGAAAAAATGGTGATTCATTTTGGTTCGGTTTGTTTTAGGGTTTGGTTCAATTCATTTTGTTTTTAACATTTCCCCCCCAAATACTCATTTCATTGGTTCATTTTGAATCGTTATTCATTTCCCCCCGCTTTGCGCGATTTAATCTATTTGACAGGGCACAGGCAGGAAAAAACATAAAAAAACAAACAAAAAACACAGATGTTGAAAACAACTGCACAAACCAGACTGGCAGCATCTTCATCCACATCATCCACATCATCCACATCATCATCTTCAATCATAATTCATCACATCATCCTTACTGGGCGGCGGGGCAACCCTGGACCCTGTGGCAGGGGCTTTTTGAGGAGCTGGCTTGGGGCCAGTGCCTTGTTTTGTTTTTCAAGCGCCGACTGTGTGACCCCTGGAGCTGGGTCAGTGCTTTTATTTTTTATATTTTTTTCTTTATTTTAGGTGGCCAACCCGGCCATCCCTGGGACCGGGTTGGCACTCCTTTTAAAATTTAATTTATTTTAATTTTATTTTATTTTATTGTATTTATTTTTTTACTGTAGATCATGTGGCCCGTGCTACAGCTGTAGCACGGTCCGGAAAGCTTTTTTTAAAAAAATCTTTTGCTGGCCGTGAGCTGGTTCTGCAGCCTGTGGGCCAATTCTGGTGCTCGTGGGGTGGTACTGGGCCCGTGCACTGGATCGTTTTGTTTTTGTTTTGTTTTGTTTTGTTTTTTTTTTTTTTTTTTGCCGGCCTGTGGGCCAGGTCTGATGCTCATGGGCCAGTACCGGGGGATGTGAGCCTGATCTTTTATTTTATTTTTTATTTTATTTTATTTACTGCCGACCATGGCCGCCTGACAATTGTAGTGCAGCCGGTTGGCTTTTTTTTCCTGGCCGCCCCCTCCCTGCAGTCAGGAAGACTGGACCGTCCAGGAAGGACCAGCACCAGGTAGGAGACATCTCCGCCACCATTAACAAAACGAACCAAAACGAACCATATTTTGGTTCATTTCGTTTCATTCTAAATCCACTTTGAGGTTTGTTGTTCATTTTGTTCCATAATGAAATGAATATGAATAACAAAATGAACTAAAAGTTCATTTCGTGCCCATCTCTATTTGTTACTACTCTGAGATATGTGTGCATCCTAATTCCCTATAATTCCCTATCCTATTAGTTTTTTTTAAAAAATTACTGCACATACCAGTCCTCTATTTACTATCCAGATTTCCAAGCCATGAGCATTACTGTGGCCTATGTGGAAATCCTTCATCAGTTAAGCTATAAGAACATCAAGTGAGGCATTTCTCTTGGCCCCACCCCCTCTCAGGTGCATTTTGCGGGGATGATTGAAAATGCCTACTCCAATGGTGGTGAACCTTTTAGAGACCAAGTGCCCAAACAGCAATTCAAAACCCACCATTTTTTTTAAATTTATAGCACTGACCACATGGCCCCTGGGGCCAGGTTGGCACTTTTATTTATTTATTTATTTATTTATTTATTTATTTATTTATTTATTTATTTATTTATTCAATTTTTTAAGCCCCATTGCTGGGGCTTGGTGTTTCCCCCCGCTTCACAGCTGAAAGTAGCTTGCTTCCCTGCCATGGAGGCAGCACCATTTATTTTATTTTATGTTTTTATTTTTTAAAATTTATAGTGCCAATCACGTGGCCCCTGGTGCTGGGTCACCACTTATTTATTTATTTATTATTTATTTTTTACAGTGCCGACCATGTGGCTCCCAGGCTGGATCAGCACTTTTTATTTTATTTTATTTTATTTTATTTTATTTTTACATTTTACAGTTCTGAACATGTGGCTCCCATGCTGGGTTGGTACTTTTTAATGGGTTTTTTTAAAACCCCGATGCCAGGGCATGCACCGACCACACACTTTTTTTAAAAAATATATATATTTTTTAAAAGCCCTGATGCCAGGTCTTGTTTTTCTTGTTTTTCTTCACAGCTGAGAGGCGCTTGCTTCCCTGCAGCTGCGGCTGGCACCCATTTTTATTTTTTTCTTATTTCCAGCGCTAGCAGAAGAGAAATTGGGAATCGGACTCAGTGCAGTGGGAAGGTAACTGTCCCCCAAACGAAAAATGAAATGAATGAAATGGATATTTCCGTATTGTTTTGTTTCATTTTTCTTTGATGGGTTGGTTTGTTATTCATTTTGTTAGCTAACAAAATGAATAACGAATAACAAAACAAATTAAAAAATTTTTTCATGCCCATCTCTAATGACAATGAGTTTGCTTATAGAAATGAAGTACAAGGGCTGACACTATGGTCTAAAGAAAATAAACATTACACATAATACCAAAAATACCCTAAAGAACTTAAAATTGACTTTAGGAGGAGGAGGAGATATGTATACTTACCACTGTACATAAATGTTGAGGAGGTGGAGAGGGTTGGTAGCTTTAAATTTCTGGGCACTTACATCTCAGAGGACCTCTCATGGACTATAAACACCAACATACTTGTGAAGAAGACACAGAAGAGGCTGTATTTCCTGAAAATGCTCAGAGAGATAAATCTGTCTCAGCATTTACTTCTGCCCTACTATCGCAGCACCATTGAGTGTCCTATTTTACGGCATGCTTGCATGGTATGGGGGCAGCTCTGTAGCAGACAAAAAAGCTCTACATAGAATAATTAAAATTGCCCTGAATATCATCAGCTCCAGCTACCAACCCTGGACAACATCTTCATATCTCGCTGATTGAGGAAGTCACACAACATTCCCAGAGACTCTTCCCATCCTGCTCATAATTTCTTTGAACTGTTGCCTTCCGGCAGAAGATACAGAACAATAAATACTTGGACACACATTTTCTGAACAGTTTTTATCCCAGAGCTATAATTGTACTTAATAAGCCACCAACAGTGACTATTTGGACAGTATTACTTGGCCTGTTGTGTAGATGCTTGTGGTTTTTATTGGGGGGGGGGGTTGGCAGGTGGGGGAGTTTTCTGGGACTTTGTGTGTGTGTGTGTGTGTGTGTTTGTGTGTCTCTGTGTGTGTCTGTGTGTGTGTGTGTGTTGAGTCTGGTCTCTGAGTGTCTGTGAATTTCATTGCATGTGCATACTGTGTATATACACACAATGCCAAAAATAAATTATTGTTATTGTTATTAAAATAAATACTAGGTTGCTTCCTTTTTCTAAAAAGGGTGAGGAGGAGGCACCCTCTTCATCATTATTGAGAACTACCTTCCCATAAGACTTTATTTATATAACTGTGTTTCCATCTTCAGTGGCTAATGCAATAGGGGAAAAATTCTGGCACGAACCCAGGAGCAGCTCACAGATATTTTCCACAGGAAAGCCAACACAAATGCACTGTCACTGAAAAACAGCTTAGAATCTTTATCATGCTAAGAAAAATATTATTTTGGCCCAAAAGAATTTCAAAGTGGTTTCAAGATAAATGATGTTTCAATTCAAAAGGACATGATACAAAAAGAAAATGGGAATAGGAGAACAGATCCAAATCACAATTCCTGCAAATACAGTAAAGGAGAAGAGGAAACTGGTCAATGCAAGATGAGTCCAAATAAGTTGATTCCTCAGTCAAGGGGTGGCCCCATTCACCACTCTTCATCTGCTAGACCTTGATGGAATAAGACACAAGGACAAAATAGCTTGTGGGTACTCTAGTAAATATGAATCAGAAGATATGAAATTTCTAATCTAGTCCTTCAATGTCCCATCTGAAATCCAGGATCAGATGTTTCTAGGTAATTATTTTATTACAAAATATTCCTACCAGAGGTATAGAATTCAATTTGGAGTGTGTGTGCATGTGACAAAAAGTCTCTTTTTTTACAATTCAGAAAGCCACTTTTTTCACAGTTCAGCTTCTGTGATAAGGGGACGTTATTTTATTTTATTTTATTTCTACCTCAAACATTAGTAAGACAGAATGGTAGAATAATGTCTTTTGTTAAGTAATGTTAATGGTTGTCCACCTGGAGGCAGTCATTAGACAATATGCTGGTAGCAGCATCTGTGTTAGTCTGTCCATTAGTCTTGTATCCAAAATAAACAACACATAAAAATATTGTGACACCTTAAAGACAGACTGCTATGTTTGAGTTTTCATGGATCTAGCCCAGTGTCTGTAAAGATTCCCAGTTATCCAGGTGAGTTTATCTGGAAGTTGAGTCATGACAGCTGGACATCTTTTTCTTGAGAGATTGACACATTTCGCTACTCATCCAAGCAGCTTTGTCAGTCTGAGAAAGTTAGTGGCAAGTCCTCCATTTTATATTTCACCTTGATTACACACACAGCCTGGTCTGAATAGGCTCATAAGTTGGACAAAGGCCTGAATAGGATCACTAGGTGGACAATAGCCTGAATAGGTTAACAGGTTATCAGCTTATCAATATTCATTCCAACATTATGAATATTCCAACATTCAAAACTCTGCAGCATATATTATCTCATATGAGAAAGGCAGAGCAGTGCAAACACTGGCTACCATTTGAATCCTCCCCACCTTTGGTCCAGGGGTGTGTGTTCCCCCCCGCCTCTCTCCGGATGACCAGAGAGAGAGAGAGAGAGAGAGAGAGAGAGCAAGGATTCATTAGAGTGGGGGAGTTTCAAAGTAGCTATGAATGGTTAACAAACTGCCAACAGGCCTGACTTCCTCCCCTCTTTTCCTGCCTATGGTGTGGTTGCTGAAACAAATTAACTCAAGAAACCCAGCTTCCCAGGTGCAGCATTCACAATGTTTACACTGTGTAGTCACACCCTTAGTCTGTTTCATGTATAACAAAAGCAGTCTTCTACTTTTAATACTAATTTATTTCAGTGTGAGCTCTTATGAATTATAAACCATGTGGTTTCTAAGTCTTTATGGTGCCACAGTTACTTCAATTTTCTAGATGGATGGACTCCTTTGAGAGACTGAGGGACCAATTCAAGCATTTCAGGTGAGAGGTCTGTGATATAAGACTTGCCGCTGGACTAGTCCATTGATTCCATAACTGGGACCATGTCCCCTTGTGGGGCATGAAGAAATTCCAAGGGGGAGGGGCAAAATACTTACCAAAGGATTTTTTATTAGCTTAAATGAATAGAAATCATTATTTCAATCATTAGGAAATGAATGCTCCTTTTAAGTGTAAAATAATTTGCATTAAGTGTGTACAGTAACCTCCCACCTATCACGGAGGTTAGGGACCCACCTGACCCGCGATGCTTGAAAATCCACAATATGCGGAAGTGGGTCGGGTGGGGCCTGGGGGGGCGGCATGGGGTGATGTGATCGCCCCCCCCCCTGTGCAGCTCTGAGGCTTCTTGGAGGAGCCAGAGGGTGGCACAGGGTGATGCAATCCCCCCCGCTGCCCCCGCACAGCTCCGAGGCTTCTTGGAGGGGCCCGGGGTCGGCACGGGGTGTTGCGATCGCTCCCCGCCACCCCCCACGCAGCTCCGAGGCTTACTGAATACTGGAGTGGTTTGCCAGTTCCTACTCAGTCGCCTACAGCACCCGGTATTCCTTGGTGGTCTCCCATCCAAGTACTAACCAGGGCAGACCCTGCTTAACTTCTGAAATCAGGTGAAATCAGATGTGCTTAGAACACTATACATTTATATTATATCCCTATACAATGGCTCCCTTCCTACTATTAAGGAAATTATCCTATTATCATCTATCTGTTCTCTGCCATATTTTGTGATACTAGGTCCCAATAAGCTATTATTTACAAATCTTAAGATACCTCCTGAATAAAGCTAAGCTGTGTTGTCCAAGACAAAGAAATCCTGAAATGCAGCATGGGGCAGAATTTTACTCATTATAAAATCCATTGTAATAAAAGAAAGCAGATGCTTACTAAGCTTAATCAATGGTCAGCAATGCAGGCGGCAGTGGCGGCAGCCTTTTGTGGAATATACATCAAGAAGTTTGAACCGCTCAGGGCAGCCCCTTAAATTGCTGGATTCTAGCACTGGCAGGTGGGTTTTTTCAAAATAAGAAATAGTGTAGCAATGAAGTTGTCAGAAAGTAAAATATCCAAACTATGCAGGAAAATAAGTTTAGTGTTTATTGCTTGGCTTGTTACATTCAATGCTGTGGACAGGAGAAGAGTATCAAAATGCACAAAACGCCAAACAAACAAAAACAAAGAAAATTAGAAATGGATTGCAAATTTCTTGGCAGCTGGATAAAAAGTTTCACATGCTTTTGCTCCCAAGAGTATTTATGGCTTGCATTTCCGAGGGAGACATTCACACTGTCTGGCGTTAAAGACTTCATGCTGTACTACGGAGCCATTGGCACAGCGGAGGGGTACTTGCATTGAATTTGTCACCGTAGCAGAACAACAGGTGCACTGATCTTCAATGTGATGCAGTGTAATGTTATAAATGGCTTTGCTTGCACATTTTCCCTGAAAGTGAAATGAGAAATAGTCGACTTTGTGCCTTTTTTTGGGGGGGGGGGGAGACTAAAATCCCAAGCTTGCAATTAGAGCTGCTCATAAATGCTCAGAGAAATGAAAAGAAAAATAATTATGGTTGAAAGAGATACTGGGACTCCATTTCCCAGATTCCTTAGCCAGCATGGTCAATGGTAAGGATTTATGCGAGTGGCTATTCAAAACATCTGAAGGGCCAGAGGTTACCCACACTTGATATAAAAGAAAACAATTTGGACTCTGGAATCCCACTTCAGTCTCTGCACTCCTTCCTAGTCCCATCTTTTTACCAAAGTGTCTCTTTTCTCACTCCTTGTTTGCCTCAGCTATGATTTAGTACCACATCATATGCCTGAACACCAATCACGGTTTACCTGTTTGCAAACTGACATCTGGTATCATACCATTATTCCAATATTTGTTCAGGGGGGAATTTAGTTCACCATGTGAATTGGATGAATAGCTGCACTTGCGTTAATTGACTGTCTGAAAAGCTACTGGTGCACGTATTGCTTTTTCTTGGAAAATGCATTATATGGAAGTGACAACAGCACAAAAAAGAACATTAAGTGAAAGCAGTGTAATGTGACAAATTTAGTAATAACAATAACATTATTAGCATAAGAAACGCATGGAGAGAACCATTCAATTCATCATTACAGCAAGGTTTAACACTATGCCACACAAACAGGCTATCAACAACAATCATGTAGCAGCACAGAGGCAGACAATCAACATGGATTTCCCTCCACAAATTGAAAATAGTCTGGCTCGGTAAGCATTGAGAGTAATTTTTCATGTGTCTAGTAATTGGCTTAATGAATAATAAAGGATTTTTATTTATACACTTTTATTTAAACAATTCTGTTATTTTAAGATATGTATTCTAAGCTTTTGATAATGTCTCTTAAGGCTATAAAAGCCTTTTTTTTTTTATTCAGATATGATTTGAGTAGTTACCTAGGAGTTTTATAGTTTAAACACTTACAAATGATTTTTTTTCTGGTTAAAAATTTGCCTACAGCTTAAGTTTAATTTTCATATAGTTTTAAGCATTTGTGTTCACAGTTTTCTATAGGTACGAGACTTTTTTTTATTTATTTATTTATTTATTTATTTATTTATTTATTTATTTATTTATTTATTTATTTGACTTTTATACTGCCCATCTAGCCCTAGTGCTACTCTGAGGGGTTTACAACATGAAATTGCTATATTGTAAAGTAACACATATAAATAACCAAAATACAAATAACATAATATATAGACAATCATTAAATTAAACTTAAATGCAATGTAATAGATGATGTTCGACTTAAGTATTTTGTGCTTATGGAAAACAGAAGCAATGCAGAGAAATAAGACAAGCTGCTGTTGCTTAGAATCATTGGAACAGTGAAGAGGCTTATACCTTGATAATCAGATGAACTTTATTATGATAGGCCGTGATTGTTTGCTTTCATTCTAAAATTAACCCTTAATGGGGATAAAATGTCAGGTGAAACAAACACGGGCTGCTGAAGTTGTAGTGTGCATGAAGTGCACAATTCTAATAAATATTATTACCTGAGCCCTCGAGCCTACATTCCAAAACTACATCTTTGCCAGCAGCTCAAAACTATGATGGGAAAGGCAGCTCCCTGGACTTGATCCACCAGTATGAAAGGGGACCTAATACCAATGCAAATCACATTCACTGCCTTTTAAAGTGAAAAATATCAAGAAACCTTTAGTGAAGGGATTTTTCTATTCCAGTTGCTGCCCTCATCTTCCCGTTGCACTGTATATGCAGTCACACAACATGTCTGGAAGGAGCCTTTCTTTACAAAGAGTGACAATAGAATTTAATTACAAAACTTTGCGTGTAATGTGTAGTTTTCCTTCAGTTAAGCGTACACACAAAGGCCGTCACTTCACGAAGAACTTCTCTTCGCAGCGTGATTGCCTTCGCTATGAATTCGAAGGCGGTCACGTGGTAGTCACGTGGTCTCCATTCGCCCCCACCCCTCTTTCCGTGTCCTCACCGGGCGAGGTTTTAGGGTCGAATCCAGTAGTACTTCACGTGCTCCCTTCGCATTCGGAAGCTTACTTGCAACGTCCGGTTTCTGCTTTCTTTTATTTTTTAAAGAAAATTACCACGGCGTATCGATGCATCAATACCTGGCTGTCATTTGCGGTCAGAGGACTTGTGGGCGGCCATCGTGTTTCCCTGAAGCAGAGCTGCTGGGTTGGTTTTTTTGGGGGGGGCGGGGCGGGGAGAGGCTTCTCTCAGCTTCATCGCCCTGTGTGCCCCGCCGCCGCTCTCTGGGTGGGCGCGCGCGCGGGGGGTGTCTTGCGGCGGCGGCACCGACACCCCATCCCCCCTCCCTCTGCGCAGCCCTTCGCCATCCCTTGCCAGCGGAGGGGCTCTGCTCACGTCACCCGGGGACGCTTGCCCCCCCTCTGTTGCCCCTGCCCCGTTTACAGAAGGCAAGATCAAAAGAACGGGTTAACCGAAATATCTATGCATCGGCATTTCGGAGAAAAAGTAAGTTAAAAAATAAATAAATATACTTTTTAACTGGCCACACGTGAATTTGGATACGAAGCGGGATGCGAAGCGAGGGAGATTCCCGGCCTCCGGCAGGGGAATCTCTCGCCCCGCTTGGTGTTTAGGGGCGTGGTCGGGGCGTGGTCGGGGTGGCGCCGCATCCAAAATGGAGGATCGTGCGGACAAAACCGACCGATTCGCGCAGAAATCACGGCTCGCCGCGCAGCGAGAGGTTCGTGAAGTAACGGCCAAAGTTAGGGTTCTTTTCTGTGCTGTTCTCAAGATGCTGTTTCCGTGAATATCATCTTCTGCCAAACTTCAAGCCTGATATGTGCTGCCTCCTTGTGGTATTTCTTAATGGGGGGAAATCACTCTGATCTAGTCAGTCAGTATTTTGAAGAATAACTGATTAAGAGATAGGAATGAGTCAGTGGGGATGAAACTGAGAAGTACAGTATGAGCTAAACACAACTGACTGGCTCTTGTGCCATTCATCGTGGCATATATGGTTCATCAAAACAGCAGGCATGTGTCCCTGAAGTTTTGGGTTGAGCTGCCCCTGCTTTATGGTATTACAAAAACTGAAAACAAAATGGAAAAAAACAAAACAACAACAACAATATTTTTCACTTGTTGTGATAGGGCTATCTTTGAAGTTCAGTTGAAGTATTGATGAGAAACAGTCTTACGAAGTGACTTTGCGTGTGTTTTATCTGCAGTAAGCAAATGAATGAATTAATGAATGGATGGATGGATGGATGGGAGGGTGCGTGGGGTGAGAGAGAGGGGGGAGGGAGGAAGAGAGGGAGGGAGGGAGGGAGGTAGATAGGAAAGGAGAGAGGAACGAGACAGAGATGTTGGGAGGATATCATAAATAGGAAGAGGCAAGCTTAAAATAGCATTCACAGCTTTGTGGATGGGGAATCTGTCATAAGTCATCGAGCATGAGGATAGATTGTCAGCTGAGGCTCTATCAGAGGCCTGGACTGCCCCATATCTGCTGTCCTTCCATACACAGGCCAGGACCTTTCTCTTCAGGCAAGTTTTTCTTGAATGACTGGCTATTGTAACTTTTGGATTACCATGCATGATTGCTTAGACTGAATTCATAATAACATCTGTGTTTTCCATTTTAGGGCCTTTTCACACGACCCCTAAGATCCGCTGGTCCCTTAAATTCGGACCAAAGATCTTAGGGGTTCGTTGCTCTTCCTTCCTCCCCACCAGAGAAAGAGGGGAAAAAAGTGCAGCTCACCTGGAGGAACTTCCCGGAGCTCCGTTTCTCTTCCGTTTCTCTTCTGCTTGCTTTTTTCCCCCTCCCACCTCTTCTCTTAAAGGGGCAGGAGGCAAAAAAAACACAAGCAGAAGCCAGGAGAGCCCCACACTGACGAGATTAAATCCGGACCTGGGGATTTTCACCCACCTCAAGCAGGTACAAGAAAGTGCAGCTGGATTGCGCTTAGGTGGGCAGGGTCGCACTTAATTGTCTGCAAAGTCCGGAGCTGGTGGGAAAACACTTGTAAGGTCCGGACCTTGCAGCCATTTCCTGCGGAGCTTAGGGGTCGTGTATATTAGTTCTCAGTTGCCATCTTTCAAAATGGATTTTTCCTTTTAATTGTTTGTGTGCTGGTTTTGGCTTTAATGCTGCATTTTAATGTTGTAAGATGTCTCTTCTATTTCACTGTTCTTAAACTTGAATATGTCTTAAATATTCTGGGTTGTATATTGACCCTCAGTATTGTGAGCTGTCTTGGGTCCTTTTCCAAGGAGAAAGATAGGCTAAAAATATTCAAAATAAATAAATACAGTTTACTTCCGACATAAATATGACTCCTTGGGAAAGTGTCAGCTGCTGAAAAATGCTATTTAAGAAACTCTTGCAACAGTTTGATAGATAAGATTTGTGAAAGGATTTACAAAATGAATAAACTCATATTTTAAATCAGTAGCCAGGGTTTCATAGATGGTTACAAATGTAAGAAAGATTGAGATGAACATAAAGCAAAATTATTGCTTTATGTTCATACATTATTGATATTTTACATCATATAATATTAAGAAGAGATTAGATAGATGATAGATAGATAGATAGATAGATAGATAGATAGATAGATAGATAGATAGATAGATAGATAGATAGAATTGATGTTGGAGTTTAAAGATTAGCGCAAAACGGAAAAATAGTGGTTTCATTTCATTTGGAATGAATCTTTAAAGTGGTTTCATTACAAATGAAACAAAGTGGAACAAAACACTATGCTCCCTGGGTCCTAAAGGACCAAAATGGCAGGGAAGCTTCCTCAAGCAATTTTAGGTAAGCACCTAAAATTTGGAAAGATTTGGGGATCAGAGGGGCAAGTTATGAAAGTCCAAAGGAGGTGCCCCTAGGAAAAATAATGCTAATTGATTCAGAAGCCTTTCAAGCGGCTAATTGCTCACACTATCTGTCGAAAATACAGGTCATAGCCATGTTTCAGCATGGGGATGGCAGGCTTAGCTTCCTAAAGGGATTCTAGGTAATCCCCTGAAATTTGGAAAGGTCTGGGGATCAGGGGGTGAGTTATGAAGGCCCTTAGGAAATATTCTTCTTTTGGCAGCTAAGTGGCGGTGGGCAGCGCTAATTGCTCACCTACAGGTTGGCTTCCAAAGCCAATTAGAAGGATTTTTTTCCCTAGGGGCACCCCCTTTGGACCTTCATAACTCAGCCCCTGACCCCCAAACCTTTTCAAATTTGGGGGGCTTACCTAGAATTGCTCCCCTGCCATTTTTTTTCTAGGACAAATCATTTCAGCCTAGAGAGGAAAATGGTGTTTCATCACAAAACAAACCACGTCCTACCATTTTGTTAAGTAACGAAGTAATTCATTACCTAATGAAATGACAAAATAGCATTTCATTTTTCATTTTGTGCCGATCTCTATTGGAGATGTATAAATTAAGATGCTGCTTATTTGTACACCTTTGGTATTGTGTTCAGATTTTCAATGCTCCTTAATTTTGCACCCTGCTTAAATTTAAACAATACAAAATAACTGTGGATGATATAAAAGTGCCTTTGACTTACATAAAAATCTGTTTAGAAATGTATGGCTTCAAGATAATTACTATTCTGATGGCATCTAAATTTTCTTTTGCACTGGAAGTGAAGTATTGCCCATTCATTATCTGATCAGTATTTTAGGATTTGAGAGGTTGCTATCTTGTTGAAATGGCATTATATCAAACCTGGGGACAATGGTCTGGAAAGAAATTTACTGAAAAATAGAATATGTTTGATGCATTTTGGAATGAAAACTCCAGGACTGTCTCCAACTGTGCTCATTGTTTTTGTTGGTTTGAAATTAGAATGTACTCATTAGAAAGATATTGTTTTATATACTGTATTTATTTACTTAATACTTTAAACTTCTTCACTAAAATCTTTTTTTTAAATAGTCTTTTGTGATGTATGCATCTGTAGTCTGTTTTGCTGGGCTTCCTTTATTTGGTACCTCCCACCATGTTGCTTGCAGATTTTGTGTATTTCTTAAAATGGGGGGGTCTCTTTGTTTGGCATATTTTAAAGTAATTTTTGTATTTTTCAAGGAAGAAGTTATCTCACACATTCCTCCTTTGGCTACAGTTCAGAGGGATGCAGGAGAAAGAAGCAGACTATAGTACCAAAAATTGAAACCCAGTCCCCCAATACCACAGGTCATTTTGCTGCAATTTGTTGCAAGGTGTGCCCAAACATGCGTCCTGGATTGTCTATGGAAAATGTGCCCAACCCATATCTTTGTGTCTACATAATGAGCAAGTTACCTCACAGTAGTGGATATTCAATCGATCTTCATTTACACAATCATCCACTTTAATATATTCAAGCCTGCCTGTGACTTGTTTACATTCTGGCTGTATACCTAGAAAAGCAAGAAGGAAGGTAAGTTCAATGAGATCAGCATAAAAAAACTTTATGCAAGTAATAGTGAATTGCATATCACAGTCATAAGCCTTTAAAGCAGTGTATTGGACCATTGCCATACAACAAGACTTCTCAGATAAAGCAACTACAGTCTAGACACAATCCCACATGACAATAAATGGGTGGATTGTGGGAATGGATTCCACTGATTAAAATGTATGCTAATTTCCCTCTTGAGTTCATAAGGAGTACAGGTAGTGGTACTTGTCAAATACTACTGCTACTAAGTTCTCTTATACCTGTGGCCTGCTGGCCAAGCAGACCTGTGACATACTCCACCATGTAATTGGCTAGCATTCAAGTATGATATTTGTAAGCATTCTGGTACTGTTTGGGCTTGTGGCTTGACAAACATCTAAGAGAGAAATCCTTTCATGAAACTGAGGCCATGGTCACATCAACAAAATGTTTTCCAGTTCTCCCTCTTTGATTCCACAATTTCAATTTGCAGTCATATGACATCCAGCCATTAGTGAATTATCTACCCAGCAAACATGTAACCTACGGATCATTTTCTCACTTGGCCAGAGGTTTTTTTTTACTTTTTTGTTGCCAAAGGTTTTTTTTTTTTTGAAAATGTTGCATTGCTACATGTGTGAATGATCTTATCACACATATTTGTATGTGCATGTCTTTTTAAAAATATTTCCTTTTTTAATTTTTCCACCATGTCTGTGTCAATCTGTTGATTAACGTCTGTCAAATGGCCTCCACAAGAAGCCCCAGGCGCTTATTGAATTGGAAGGAAATGGTCCAGTAATCCAAAGACACATTGGGATAGACATCCTGGAATAAATGCCACATGACCTCAAGGCACGACATGAAGGCAACTATGAGTTGAGTAATCACTTGGGGGCATTTCATGGGTGGAGGTGCTGGAGTAAAAAGAAGGCTTTCTTCCAGAGACCTTTTGCTGCAAAGTTGCCCAGTTGGGGGGGGGGAGAGGAAGGTTGTAAGAACTTTCTCTAGATAAATGCTGTACATAGAAATGCTGCATGCGGCTTATTTTACTCATCTTCATTCCTGCAAGAGAGGTCAGTTTTCTCAATACTGGGGCAACGCTAAGATGAAATAAGGGCGGGAATGATGCCAACAAATGTTTTTGACTGCCAAAGAGTCACTGTTCACAAGAGCTTGTCCAGGATTGCAAGTGGATCTTTAAAAATCAAAGTAAGATCTAACCGCATAATGTTATTAATGTTTAGCATACAGCTTCCTACATCTTTATATAATACAAACGTATAAGTGCAAGAAGATGCAGTACTTCTCACCTTAGCCACAACCACCCTGAAACTCTGCCTACTCTAGTGGTTGTGGGAAATTGCTAGAGTTGCCATCTGGAAATCCAGAGACAATGTGAGATCAAGCAATGCTTCTTGCATTCAAAGAGGAGATCAAGGGATAGGGATTCAACCTGTGCTGGATGGGATCCCCCCCATAATTGAAAAAAGAGGTATATAGCTTGAGGATGCTCCTGGACTCTTCCTTGAGCCTAGGGGCCCAGGACACAGCTGTGGCCAGGAGTGCATTTGCACAATTTAAACAAGTATACCAGTTATGCCGATTTATTGAGAAATCTGCTCTAGCCACTGTGGCACATGCCCTAATGAACTCCCAGCTGGACTATTGTAATGCGCTCTATGTGGGGCTACCGATGGAAATTCTCAGGAAACTTCAACGGGTCCAAAAATGCAGCAGACCAATTGCTGACTGGGGTGGGTTACAGAGATCACATTACACCCATAATAAAGCAGCTCCAGTGGCTGCCAGTCACCTACTGGGCACAATTCAAGGTGCTGACGTTAACCTACAAAGCATAAAATGGCTTGGGTCCAAGCTACCTCTAAGATCAAATCTCACATTATGAACCGGCTTGGGTGCTAAGGTCATAAGGAGAGGCCTTTCTCTCCATCCCGCCACCTTCACAGGTGCATCTCAGAGGAAAACATGTGAAAGGGCCTTCTCTGTTGCTGCTCCAAGACTTTGGAACTCCCTCCCGCTGGAGGCCAGGACTGCCCCATCTCTGCTGTCTTTCCAGAAGTGGGCAAAGACCTGCCTCTTCAGGCAAGCTTTCCATGAATGAGGGACTTCCTATTATGTAATTTTATATGGATTACCATGCATGATTCCATTGACTGATTTCATAAGAACACCAGTGTTTTCCATGATACTTTCCACCCCTCATAATGGATTTTTTCTTTTCTTTTTGCATGCTCTTTGTAGCTTTTAATGTTCTAAGATGCCTCTTCAAGCTCCCTGTTCTTAACTTGAATATGTCTTAAATGTTCTGGACCGTATATTGTCTCTCATTCTTGTAAGCCACCTTGGGTCCTTTTCCAAGCAGAAAGGTGGGGTAAAATATTCAAAATAAAGAAGTAAATGGATAAATGGATAGATGATAGATAGATAGATAGATAGATAGATAGATAGATAGATAGATAGATAGATAGATAGATAGATAGATAGATAGACAAACACCATTTCTTCATTTTCTCTACTTGACCTGTCATTATAAGCTTCACACACCCATGCTACCATTTATTCCTACGGTCTCTGGTGACCTAAGTAGGATCAATGCCAGTGAGGTGACACAAGGCGTACAGTAAAAAGTACAAAGAAATATATTTTGATTTCCACCTGCATTTCGTCACCTGGCTAACTAGAAAGCTGCCTAGGCAGAATCTTGATATTAGCCAATCTGCAGGTTTTCCAAACTAGTACCACCCTAGCAAAGGTTCGTACCAAACTGTTGGGATAGTTTTATTTTATTTTGCTTCGCTGCTTAATTTTCTGCAGCGTTTGTTTCACTTGCAGTCATTTGAAGCCTTTTCAATATTGTGTTCACATCTGTTTTATGTAAAGGTTAATTGACAATTTTCAATAATGGCCCCATGCTTTAATCCTGGTAGACAGATAAAAAGCCCTCTTAATTAAATTAACTTGTGAGCAGTATTCAGTGGTAGTCTATTATCTCAAGAGCTTCACTGACTTTTATTTCTTAGTATCGGAACTTGCTGATATATGGACAGGCAGCAGCAAGAAATGATATTGGCATTGACTTCCCCAAACTGGGGTTTTGTTACAGTAATTACGATGCCTATTGTATGGGTGGCCTGCTGTGCATCACATCTTTTATTTATTGGCACATGAACAGAACAAAAAGAAAGACGAGTGAGCGAGTGAGCGAGCGAGCGAGAGAGAGAGAGAGAACGGAGGGTGAAGAGGTGCTGACATTTTGCCCCTCAAATGAGGGATAGTTTTCAGTGCTAAACAAATTTTATAATTATCCACCATATAATTGGGCAACCTAAGCCTTCATTCAGGGTCACATTGAAGAATTAGCCTGGAGTCTGTTAAAACATGTAAAAAAAATCAGGAAGGGAAACAATTCCTCATTGTTTTCGTGCATTACTTGCAATTGTAGCAATTTTTCTTTCCAAATTCAAACTGGACACACATTTGGGGCTCAAGCGATATTCGTACAGCATACGACTAAGAACATGTATACACACCCAAAATTCCACACCACCAACAAACATTTCTGTATGAGTTACTGGGTTTTGGTGACCTTGTTGGAAAGGGTTCTATCCAGTCCTCAGTGTGTGCAGACATCCATCCCCTTCTGCTCTATTGGAAGTGTATATTGGAAGTGTTTGAAACAGACAATTGCATCAAATGCAGATATGCAACAGAACTAGGCTGGAACCACATTACAGAACCATATGCAGGAAGCTCCCAGGATACAGAGGGTCTACTGGGTTTGAAACCTGCTTGGCCATGGACCCTGTCACCACCAGCCTGGTATTGCCTAAGATGCTTGCTGTCCAGTGAACACCTTTTGGCATTGCAGTCACAATCCCACTGGATGCACTTGTACAGCAAGTGTGGCAGGTGAGAAACTTGGTGGGAGCTGAAGTTTTGTGTCAGGAGGCTAACATGTGTTGTTGTTGTTGTTGTTGTTGTTGTTGTTGTTGTTGTTGTTGTTGTTGTTGTTGTTGTTGTTGTTGTTGTTGTTGTTGTTGTTGTTGTTGTTTTAGTTGTTGTTTTTATTTCACACAATGCAATGCTCAGCACTTAGTGGTAGCAAGCATAACTAAACTCCCAGTCCATCCCTCCACTATCACCACTGTTTCAATGACACCAGAAGGCCAGGAGCTAGGGGGGAAATCAACAGTAGCACAATCATTCCACTTGGATCTCACCAGCAGCACCAGGCAGAGAACCCACTGCCAAGACTGAACAGAATTTTGCGTCTTGGAAGCTGATGGCGTAGAAATTAATAGCCCATGTAGAAATGCAGGAGGTGGTCTCTTTTGGAGGCACATTTTGGGCAGATAAGCCTGGGATGCTGTGATTTATTAGGGACATCAGCAGTTCCTCCATGAATCTACAGCACACAGCTGCACTCAGTGCAGGTAATGTGGTCTTTAAGAATGGGATACAATTTGAACATGCCAAATTAAATGGAAGTGCCAGTCTGACTAGATGGAATAGGAAAGCATGCATATCTCAAAAATCTGTTATTGAAATCAACAATATATAAAAGTGCTTTATATGAATATATATTTTGAAGAGAATATTAATCTCATAAGCAAAGTATCACTAGAAGTTTAGCTAGGGTGGAATGCATTTTATTTAGAAGCTTTCTCAAGTCAGACTTGCATAAATATGCATTATATATATATATATCTCAATATTTGTTGCAGATTGCCCACAATATGAGTATTGATTTGGCACATAAAAACTGGCTTAAACTGCATTCTAATTAGTTATAGAGCCAAGCTAAATGTGATATTTATTGTCAAATATCATGTCTAGACTGATACTTGAATTGCAATTACTATGTAGCTGCCGTAGAGGAAGGCCTTCAATACCATTACAGTGGACCCTCGTATAACAAGTGTTTTGTTTAACAGAAAATCTGCTTAAAGGAAAAAAATTCTGGAGATAGGAGAAAATAACAGGATCACCTATGGAGCAAATCCATACAACAGAAAAATGGTTGTGATTAACCCATGTTCAATGCATTCCTATAGGAAATCTGCTTAACAGAATTTCATTTGGAATGAATTGATTCCTTTATACAAGGTACAGCTGTACATGCAGGCTGGCTATTTGTTATTAAAAGTAATACATAATAATCTAATGCAAAGGCAAGCCATGTGATATATTGAAACAATCGTGGCCCTTATTTTTAGCCATCTTTTCAAATATCCCTTTTCAACATTGTCTATCAGTTCATGTTGGCTTGTTCTTCAGAGTAACAGGTGTTCAGCACTTTCCTGCCCCACCTCCTCCGGCAGGTGCCCACTCAGAGGCAGCCCCCATAGGCAGTGGGGCAGGGAAGCCAGAGTACTACCTCTGAGTGGACAGTTGCTAGAGGAGGCGGGGCTGGGAACCATTGAACGCCTGCATTTCTGAAAGACACACCAGGGTGAACCATTGAGCCATCAATATGTGCCCATCTCAAGAATTGTCTCGAAGTCCTGTACTTACATGTCTTACAGCAGGTGTTATCAATCTTTGCAATTTTACCCTTTAAAAAAGAGAGAGAGAGAAACAAAGATTATTTAAAATAATATAGCTCTGTGCTCTTATTGTTATATGTGCTGAGTCTCTTTTGTAACTTGGAACACCGTTTATGAGCAGCAAGCATTTGAAGAGGTTGATACAGCCTACATTTGAAGGAAAAGCCAAAGTAAATGTCACCTAGTTGTTGTTGTTTTGGAAGCTTCCTTGTGAAGAGGGAGTTACCCCCATATTGTTGCCCCATTCCCACTATTCCACCCACCAATGCTAACAAGTCAGTTGCCTCAGAGGGGGGAAACATACAGATTCCCTATGTTGTGATTTGGTCTAAGAGTGCAGTGCAGGGTGGAAATGGTTGCCCTTCCCTGTGTTGTTGTCTCAATTATGAATGGAATACCTACAGCTTTTTATGACAAAGAAAATTATTAATTAATTATGAATTACAAGATCATGTCTAGTTGACCTTAAATATTACCAGGAACATGGTAATAATCATAGCTTTATTACGGTCAAAGACCAAAAACACCAAACAATCCACAATAGTCACATACAATTCAAATTCTGAAATAAGTACAAAATTATACAGTCTTCCATTAAAATATTAATAAATAAACCCTTGCTTACAGATTCATAAATTACATACTCACTAAGCTGTCTGTATCCTTAAAATAAGATAAAACCATGGCCAGATTTGTGGTATAGAGGTATTATTATCTATCTTGGACACAACCCAAACGTCTGTTTGCGAGTTACTATTGCTGCCACACAGAATTTAGCCACTTTTCTTGTAATATCATGAGTATCATCAGAAAGTAGCAGTTGTACATAAAATCCCTCTGTTCTTCCTGGGAATTTGCAGATAAAAGGAGATAGGAGCTCCATGCGGATGTCCCGATAGAAAGAACAATATAGGAGCACATGTTCAACTGTTTCAATTTGGTCATAATTGCATGGGCAAATACAGTCTGATGGAAGCAATCCTTGAAACCTTCCTTCCAAAAGCTTAGAAGGAAGTACATTGAATCTAGCCAGTGTAAAAGCCCTTCTGGCATTAGATGAAATAAGACTGGCTAAGTATGGAGAGATGGTAAAAGCAGATTTCATAAGGTAGTTGTATTTCCCCAACTGGGCAACATGATTTTGTAATTCTATATCCCAGACCCTTAGTTTCACTGCATTCATAGCCTCTGTAAGACCCATTGCTATGAGTGTACTAGGAGAGTAGTCCAATTTTGATATCCCTGCAATTAGATGCTTCTTCCATTCTGACTGAAAAGTGTCTATTAACAACAATGGGGCCAGGCCTTCTGTTGAAAAAAATGAGTTTAAACCATATGAGTTTATACTATAGTAGACCAGTATATTGATTTATTTAGAAAGGAGATCTTAAACACGGACCTTTTACTCTTAAGGAGCTTTTCTGTTCGCTTACAGTTAGCTATATGAAAGAGGGATGTATAAGGAATTTAGTCTATTAATTTTTAAAATGTCTTGTCATTTGAAAATTTCTCAGATATTCATTAGTCAGAAAGGTGTGCAAACTGACTGCACTTTGCATTCAGTTTGCACCATTCAGGAACTGCGACGTATTCTAAAGCACAGAGAAAGCATGTGCCAATAAAATGTCCAAATAATGGATAAAGAATGAACAATGTCCAGAAACATGCCTACACATTTAGAACAACACCCCCAAAGTAACTGAATTTCCTGGCTTCGAACATTTATGCAAACACAGCATGGACTAACTTGGAAAAGGAGGAAATATGTGACAAGGGATTGACATATCTGCATCTTATCCCTAATTCAAATTTAGTTACAAAGCTATCAAAATAGCAGTAATGCCCGATTGCTGGCAATAATGATAAAAATACAAAACAGCCGCAACAACAAACTAAGGCAGCCAAAGTTTAACAAACAATGGAGCAGGCCCTTCCTAGTGATGACAGAGTGTGGTACACCCAGAACAACGTAACCCTTCTTGACGACTTGATGTTGTGCCACTCATCTTTCCCTCAATTTGCTGCTTCTGGCAAGAGCAAGGAAATGCTCTACATAGTGATAGTGGGATATAGGAGATCCTGCATGACTCAGATTGCAGAGGACAAGGGCTAAAATTGTCAGCAGACTTCTCCCAATACTGAGTTTTCATCTGACATGAAGAACACGTTAAATATTTTTGTGGCAACTGAAAGGCTAGTACACTTGTCTACACTGTTGCAGATTGTAGACCTCATGAGGTAGCTTCTGAACATGTGGGGGTGTAGTCCACAAAAGCTTATGTCCAATAACACTTGTTACTCTTGAGTAGAGATGGGCACGACCAGAAATTTTTTTTCGAGTTGTTGTTTTTCAGGATGGGTCCGTTTCGGCTCGTTTCCGTTTTTTGCGAAATTTTTCAAAAATTTGTCGTTTCGTTGTGTCATTTGTAGTTTCTACCGCGATTAGCGCGATTTGACTTCCCATTCCCACCCAGAGCATGGGGGCGTCCCGCAATGACCAGAGCAGGCGGAAAACACTTTAAACTGGGTGGTGATGAATAATATTAATAAATATATCGTAGCATAAGACTGCATCCTATGCAATAAAGCAAACAAAGTGGCCAGAAATGCAATATTCTTTTTTTTCTCTTGGTCAGCTCAGTGCTGAACCGGCCAGCCACCCTACTTGGTCTGGCTGCCTGTTATACTTTTTTTGTTGTTTTGTTTTGAAGCTTTTATCCATCCCATCTCCCCTCCACCTCTCAGAGGCAGCAGGAGACACAGACAGTCCGTTCCTCCCCAAATCTGGATGAGGGTCTACTCCTCTCAATGGTCCCCCCATCTCCAAGGTCCTGGCTTCACATCACACTGTAAAGCCAAGCCAATGCAACCCTGGTCATCTAGCGGTAGAGTCTGATATTATAGGGTTAGGGTTAGGGTTAGGAACTTGGAATAGGTAGGGATTGGGCTCTGGGTTGCTCTTAAGGAAGACAGCGTGCTGGCGTATGGGCACACAGCTTGGATTAGGCAGAAGAACTCTAACTACAGCCCAGATCCCACTAGGCTATACAAGGAGGACTATGGGTGTCCACGTCCACAGTCCAAGGCCAGAGTAAGGGCGTCTACAAGGCCAGAGTATGAGACCACCACACAGAGCCTGAGTACGGGAGGCCACAATGCCTGAGTACCTAAGGCCACAAGGCCAGAGTAAGGGTGCCAGCAAGGCCAGCATGGCAGATTTTTGCCTTATCATCACGGGGCTGTGTTAACAGTAAAATGTGTCCTTCTTAGTGGGTCACAGTGTCTTGCAGCCCAGAGGACAGAGTAGGGGAGCCCAAAAGGGCTGAGTCTGAGACCACAGGGCCCGGCGAAAGGGAGGCCACAAGGCCACAAAGTCCAAGGTGTGTGCTATTATCCCAGCAAACTCCCAGTATGCAGGCAAAATGTTCTTCTTCTTAGTGAGTCACAGTGTTTTGCAGCCCAGAGTGAAGAGTAGCGGAGGACACATAGTGTGAGTCTGAGGCCACAGGGCTGCGAACCGGAGGCCACAGGTTTTCAGCCCTTCTTTGTGACTGTGAGTACTAGTACCACCATGAACCACACATGGCACTTTCTGACATACTCTTGGTGGTGGTGTGGTGAGTGACAGTACGTATGTAGTCGTACGCAAGTACAATTCCCTTCTTAGTGAGCCACAGTGTCTTGCAGCCCAGAGGAAAGAGTGGTGGAGGCCACATAGCTTGAGTGAGTCTGAGTAGTCAGTCACAGTTCCTACAGCTCCAAAAGCCAAGCCTGGAAATTTCAGGGAAATCTGGTGACAGACAGAGTGCCACCAGCACGCAAGTACAATTCCCTCCTTAGTGAGCCACAGTGTCTTGCAGCCCAGAGGACAGAGTAGCAGAGACCCAAAGGCCTGAGTCTGAGGCCACAGGGCCCGAGTAGGGGGGATCATTGCCAGCCAGCTCCAGTACCCAAAGTGACTGAATGGCCTGAGTACACCAGTAAATTTTCCTTCTTAGTGAGTCACAGTGTTTTGCAGCCCAGAGGAAAGAGTGGCAGAGGCCACATCATAGCTTGAGTGAGTCTGAGTCTTAGTAGTAGTCAGTCACAGTTCCTACACCTCCAAGAAGTTAGAACCAAGCCTGGAACTTTCAGGCAAATCTTCTATATGGTGACAGACAGAGTGCCACCAGCACGCAAGTACAATTCCCCCCTTAGTGAGCCACAGTGTCTTGCAGCCCACAGGAAAGAGTGGCGGGGGCCACATGGGGCCTAACTCTGAGGCGAATGTCTCAAAAATCTCCCAAATTACCAATTGTAGAATGCAACTTGAAAACATTGTACTGACAGTGATGAAGAACACATTATGAGAAGTGAGCAGAAAAATATTAAAAATTGGGTCAAAGAAAACGTGACAACAACAACTAGTACTGACTGAGTCACACAGCACAGCACCAAGAACCACACATGGGACTTTCAGACAGGAGTACGCAGTTACGCACACAACAAGTACATTTTCCTTCTTAGTGAGCCACAGTGTCTTGCAGCCCAGAGGAAAGAGTGGCGGGGGCCACATGGGGCCTGACTCTGAGGCCTGAGTCCAGCCTGAAAAAAGGACTGCAAGCCAGGGGGTCTTCCTTCACAGCTGTGTGCTGCTTCTCTGGTAAAATCCCATCCCAGGCACGCTCCCTTCTCAGTGAGTCAGTGCTTTGCACTGCCAATGGAACCGACAAGTAGCCCTTCCTCCACAGACTCGCAGTCAGTGAAACAGACTACTAGTATCTACCAACAAGGACCAGGGATGGAACTTCCTGACAAACTCTTTTATTACGTATACGTAATTACGTACGTAACACATACGCCTACGCAAGTATGCTTCCCTTCTTAGTGAGCCACAGTTGGCAGGCAGCCCAGTGGAAAGAGCACAATGTCCTCCTTAGTGAGTCACAGTGTTTGGCACGGCAGCTCAGAGTGAAGAGCAGCGGAGGCTGACAAAACTCCCACGCAGCGGCAACACTTCCTGCAGAAAGGTCTGCCTCTTCCCACTCTCAGAAGCGGAGCTGTCTAATTCCCTTCTTAGTGAGCCACAGTGCATTGCAGCCCAGTGGAAAGAGTGGCAGAGGAGACAGTAGGCCTGTGAATCACAGAGTCACAGTCAGTGTGCGACAGAGTATCCACCAAGAACCAAGCCTGGAGGCTTCCTCCCTTCCTTCTTAGTGAGCCACAGTTGGCAGCCAGTGGAAATAGTGGTGGAGGAGACAGTAGGCCTGTGAATCACAGAGTCACAGTCAGTGTGCGACAGAGTATCCACCAAGAACCAAGCCTGGAGGCTTCCTCCCTTCCTTCTTAGTGAGCCACAGTGCATTGCAGCCCATAGGAAAGAGTAGTGGAGGCCTAAACAAACCCCCTAACCCTAACGCTGACCCTAACCCTAAACCCCTTCTCCAAATAAGTTCCCCTCAATCGCTCGGGTTACCGCAAGCTCCAGAATCCCAAGGAGACCACGAAGCCCAGCTGTGTTCTCTGTCTTACTTAGTGGGTCAGAGAGTTCTGCAGGCAAAGCCCCAGAGGCCAGATTACGGGCTGCCAAAAGGCCAGAGTAGGGGCTGCAAAACGGCACAAGGCCAGTGGCAGAGTTTTGCCTAGTCAATCACGGGCCCACGGCTGTTTTCTAGCACAAAAGCACAATTTCCTCCTTAGTGAGTCACAGTGTTTGGCAGCTCAGAGTGAAGAAGCGGAGGACAGAAGGCCTGACTAGAGGAGGTGGAGGGAGAAGCACCTAGTTAGAAATTTCCCCTCCTTCTGCCAAGGGATTTCCCAACCTGGATTGTGTGAAGAACCAGGATGACAGATTCCCCCAATTCTAAACAAAATAGTTGATGTCATGACTGCACCTTACAGTTGGTCAAGTGATGTTCCGCCTAGAGGCGGGGGCAGCCAGGGTTGCTGCATGGGCAGGTTGAGGGGAGTGGCCGACAGGGTGCATGTCGGCTCGGAGGCTGAACTTGAAGCACTGAACCGTGCTGTTAGGCTGAAGGAGAAGCACCTGGAAGGCCTCCTCTAAGCCGGGAGTGCCGGGAGCCTGACAGGCAGGCAGGGAGAAGACACAGAGCTTGAGTGAGTCTGAGTCTTAGACCACACAGGCTGCCAAAAGGACAGCAAGCCAGAATCTGAGTCTGACTCTTCCTTCCCAGCTGTGTGCTGGTAGACTTGCTAACTGCCGGCAATCTACTACCATGCCCTTTGTAGTGAATCACAGTTCCTACAGCTCCAAAAGCCAAGCCTGGAACTTTTGGGCAAATCTTCTATTTGTAAATGGTGACAGAGTGCCACCAGCACGCCAGTAAGATGTCCTTAGTGAGCCACAGTGCCGTGCAGCCCAGAGGAAAGAGTGGCGGAGACCCAAAGGCCTGAGTCTTGATGCTGCCAAAAGGACAGCAAGGAAGAGTTCTGTCTGACTCTTCCTTCCCATGTGCTGTTACGCTGGCAAGTAGCAAACTGCCAATAGGCAAGGGCAATGCCCTTCTTAATGAGTCACACAGACTCACAGATCCACCATGAACCCACCCTGGAAGTTCCTCCTGACAGACTCTTCTATTTCTAAGAAACGGACAACACACGGTTATGTGCAGTACAGTATACACAGCACACAGTACGCACAAGTACACTCCACTCCAGTCCTCCTTAGTGCCTAACCCTAACCCTCTTCCCAGTATTCCTGATTGAGTCCCCCTCTCGGGTGATCATTCACCACCACCACCACCTCTAAAGGAGACCAGACCACAAACCCAGAGTCCTTCTTAGTGGGTCACAGACCAGCCCAGAGGACAAAGTAGGGGATGCCAGAAGGCCAGACTAGAGGTGGTTGAATGAGAAGCAGCTGGAAGGCATGCTCAAAGCTGGGAGTCTGACAGGAAGGCAGGTTGGCAGAGGGGCAGGCAGGCAGGCAGGGTGGCAGACAGTCCGGTTTACAGGTATGTAGGCTAGGCAGGCTTGCAGGATACCAGCCACCCAGGCTAGGGATTGGGAAGGCACAAAGCCAAAGTGCCAGAAGGAAGGATTGTTTCTGCCTTGGGAGGCAGAGTTTCTCTCTCCACCCCAGGAGACCGAGTTTCATCAACCAAGGAGACAGAGTAGAAGCAGGAGAACTGGCCTATTTCTTTAAGGCTGTAATGAGGAGAGCTAGCCCCCTGCTACTCAGTCTTTGAGGTAGGTTGTTGTAAAGTGCTTCCTGACCACTTTGTAAGCAGATTGGCGCCTAAACCCCAGGGAAGGGAGGGAAGCACCAAGGAAGGCAGGTTTTAGGGTCTCACTCAGACCAGCCATGGCCAACGGGGAAACATTGGGCCAATACAGATTACAGACCCTTTCAAATGACACTTTGAGAATGGTCCTTGCTGGTTTGGACCCAGGCAAGGGCTGCAAAAATTGGGTCAATACAGACCCTTTCAAATGACACTTTGAGAATGGTCCTTGCTGGTTTGGACCCAGGCAAGGGCTGCAAAAATTGGGCCAATACAGACCCTTTCAAATGACACTTTGAGAATGGTCCTTGCTGGTTTGGACCCAGGCAAGGGCTGCAAAAATTGGGCCAATACAGACCCTTCCAATTGTGTGTGTGTGAATACAGACAGTCAGGCAGGCAGGCAGACAGGCAAGCAGGCATTTAGGCACTAGGCAGGTAGTCACAGGGCCAGCCAGGCAGGTAGCCTTGTAGGCATGCAGGCAGTCTTGTAGGCAGACAGGCAGGCGGACCGGCATAAATGTTGCCCTGGTAGTTGATGTTAGGGCAAGGGAGGGCCGTTTAAGGAACCCATGGCAGAACGACTTGGGACTTAGGTCTTGGAGTGTTGGGGCAATCCCAACGTGGAAAGGTTGAAGCGGATGAAAGTCAACCTTTCCACGGTCTCCGGGTTCAGTCGGGAGCGGCGCGGCCTCAGGACATCTCCCATGTGGGAGAAGACACATTCACTCTGGACACTGGTGGGTGGGATGGACAAGAGGTCCAACGCCAGAGTCGAAAGAGCGGGCCAGAGGTCTGCCTTTCTGGCCCAGTAGTGGAGTGGGTCCAAGGTGAGGGGTTGGAGGGGCTCGGCCATGTACTCCTTCACCATGGTCAGAGCAGGGTCTGGTTCTTCCTCCTCCCTTGCCTCCACTGAGGAGGAGACTGCCATGGCTAGGGCAGAGGCCAGGTAGTTGGCTGCTGGCATGGAACCTGGCCTCTGGGTGTATACTCCTGGAGTACAGAAGGATGAGGATCCTTGCGAGGATCCCTCTTCTGCATCGCTCTGGCTTCCGTGCGCCCTCAGGAACGCCTGGCCCTGATTGGAGAGAGCCCTGACTTGACGGCATAGCTCCGTCTTCCAGCAGTTCAGGTCGGCAGCGCTGCCCGCCTGGGAACCCTTGACGTGAGGGTCACACAGGCATGCCATCTGGTACACCTTTCCCCTCCTTAGTGGGCCAAGGCGGGTATCCACGCCGGTCAGCAGCCTGTCTGCCAAGGCCCTGCTCTTTGGGAGAAGATTGGCTTCTTCCCGGATACTGGCCTCTAGGCGTTGGCGAAGGGCATTGACCAGGGGGAGTACATGGCCCAGGCTGGCGTTGTAGCTGCTGAGCACGTGGGTGGTCTCCTCAAAAGGCTGCAGGATACCCACCATCTGGGAGAGGGCGAGCCATTCGGTAGCACCAAGGTCCATCTCCCTCCCCTCATGCAGGACTGGGGTGGTTGACATGACGTATTCTACCACTTCCCTCTGCTCCACCAGGCGCTTGACCATTTCGTAGGTGGAGTTCCACCAGGTGGTCACGTCCTGGATCAGGAGGTGCTCTGGTCGGCCCGTCTCCGCCTGCCTATCACGCATCATCCTGGATGCCTTGACACTGCGAGAGACGTGCCCGACAATTTTCCGGCACTTGTCCAGCAAGGCCTTGGTCTCCAGGGTCCCCTCACCCCAGGAGTCCTTCGGTGCTCCCACCCCAATGGCATCGACCACCACCAGATGCAGTTTGTGTGCTGCACACACGATGCCCTGCAACCCTGCCCTTTCAAACATGTTGGTCATGTTACGGCCCGCGTCAGTAACCATGAATCCGAGATTGACCTGCCCCTCAGTCCCCAATCCCCACTCTCGCATTGCTGTCTTGAGAACCTCTGAAATGTTGAACCCTGTGGCGTTGTCCTCCATGCTTTGGGCCTGGAGAAGCACCGCCCTATACCCTCTTGGGGTGCTGCCTTGTGGCTCCCCCTGCAGCTGTTCTTGAGATGTCCTGGGCTCCAGGACCTCCTTGGGTTGCCACCAATGAGTCGTCAGAGAGAGGTATCCGTGGTGCCCACCGGTCCAGAGGTCGGAAGTGAAGTGGACCTTCCTTCCCCTGGCTGCCTGCAGCAGGGCCTGGATCATAATCCTGACGGACTCATAAAGGGACTCATAAATCACCCGCCTGCTGAAGGTACTCCGGGATGGAGGCTCGTACCATGGAGCCACGTGCTTCATCAGGTGCCTGAAGCGTGATGACTCCACAAAGGAGAGGGGCAACCCGTTCATGGCCACCATTTCACCCACCACGCGAGTGGTGGTCTCCTGTGCCTTAGCCCTATTTCGCTGGCTGACAAAACTCCCACACAACGGCCCCACTTCCTGCAGAGTGGCCTGCCTCTTCCCACTCTCAGCACTAGCGTAGCTGTGTTTTTCTTTCCCTAACCCTTCTTCCACTCTCTTCCTCCCTGAGGAAACAGGGGCTGACAGGGTTCCAGGAAGAGTCCCAGGGTGCTT
Source organism: Phrynocephalus guinanensis (assembly GCA_037367245.1). Classification (NCBI taxonomy): domain Eukaryota; kingdom Metazoa; phylum Chordata; class Lepidosauria; order Squamata; family Agamidae; genus Phrynocephalus; species Phrynocephalus guinanensis. The sequence continues at coordinate 7,145,076 of CM074740.1, forward strand.
TCGCATCAGGTGGCTGCGCAACCCACTTGAGGAGAGGTGTTTCAGGTCATTCCCCCTGCGCACCACCACCCCGCATTTCTTGCACACTGCCATCATTGCGTCTTGCGGGCTGTTCTCAAAATGCTCCCAGAGGCACCTGCGTGGCTTAGTGAAGTACCGGCCCCTCTGGTATTGCCTGCTGCCGATGCTGTGGTGGTGGTGTGGCCTGTGCCCTGCCTGGAAAGTAGTGTACTACTGCTGTCACTGGCGGGTACTCTGGGAGGAAGGAGGGCTGCTCCTTCCATCACTGCCTGAAGCCTGCCTTTCGTCAGTTCCTGCCATCAGGTCCTCAGAATCTGGAACCTCTAGATTCAAAGTGCCCGTTTCTGATTCTGATGCCATTTCCGACTCCGAGCCCTCGTTTTCTTCCTGATAAAGGAGGTCGGAGTCAAGTATCGCTGAAGGGATTTTTATCGCCTCATCCATGCTTCCCTCAGTGACAGAGGATGGTACGGTACTGGTTGTGGAGCTGCTTGGCGAGGGACTACTATCTGCACTACTTCCTGTGCCTTCCTTCAGAAATGCGGCCCGATTTATCTTAGTGGGGGTCCCCCTCCCCTTCCCTCTGGCTGTGCCACCCCTCCTTATTTTTTTCATTTCTCAAAGTATTACAATGGCACTGTGTTCTACACAGTAGAACAAGTGAGCAAAGTAAACTTGCGCAGGCACCCACCAAGGGTGTGCCTTGTGTAACTTGTTGTAAATAAATGAACGAGCAAGCACACTACACTGCTACAGGAGTAGGACTGTGTTGTACATTGTGAGCAAAGTAAACTTGCGCAGGCACCCACCAAGGGTGTGCCTTGTTGTAACTTGTTTTAAATAAATGAATGAGTAAGCACACTACACTGCTACAGGAGTAGGACTGTGTTGTACACTGTGAGCAAAGTAAACTGAATGGGCCTGTGTTGTTTAACTGCAGTGTCCTCACAAAAAGTTTAGCAAACAAACAAAAGTAAAAGAAAAGTACACAAATAATATTGTAATGTATTTCTAAAATGTAAAATATTATTCTCCCTCAGAGGTGCCCTTGGCTTGCCAATGCCAACAAATGTGTTTAAGTGCACTGGTTTGGGGGGGGAAATCTAAAATATAATAGGCTAGTATATTTTTTAAAATAAATGGTACGGGTAGTATATATTTTTTTTAAAATAAATCCACACCTCCCCTCCCCAGTCAAACCTAAACCAATATCAGAAAAAAAATCCTCCTAGTCCTGACAAACTGCAGGAGCATAAAAAGGAATAAACTGTGTGTTGCTATTCCCCACAGCAGACAGGGAATGAAATATTTCCTAATAATTCAATTGAATCAATTATTCCCTCCCTGCCTACCTAACTGAAATCTAAAGGCTCCGCGTCCGCGAAATCGAAACTAGCACAGCAGCCAGCTACAGCCCTCTCTCCACCCAAATCCAAACCCGGACTGCGAGTGTTCTCGAGTGCCTCACCTTTTTATACCCTCTGGCACATCCAGAAGTGTCAGTCAAAACCTGGCCATGCGATTGGTGGAATGGGTCCAAAAATTTGCATGGTCCCATCCCATGGCCAGCCCATCATTGCGCACGTGTAAAATAAATAAATAAAAATAAAATCAAATAAAATCAATGGAGACGTTTTGTTGCAAGAAAAACCCACTGCTGCTACTATAAAAAAATCAGGCATTTAAAATAGCTAATTTTCGCATGTTTCTGTGGTGCTTTGGTGGGTTTTTGGACCACGATTTAAAAAAAAATATTGCGGTCGCCATTTTGGATCCCCCCGCACCGCGCATAGCAAATGGAGACGCCGCCGAGGATGCCCCCTCCCAGCCTGGTACAAGCAGCCCAGGGCAGGAGAGGGGGGGAGGCCAGGGACCCCACCCCAGAAACCACCCCTCTGGTAGGTGCCCTCAGGCAGGCATATTTTTGCCTGCTTTTTTGGCTGGGAATCAAGGTTTTTTTTTAGTTTTAAAACTTTTTTCCTGTGCCGCTTGGCATCGCGCGATCGCTGCGATGCCAGGAATGACAACGAAAAATCAGACCCAATTTTTCTTTAGTCGGTTCGAGTTCGAGTTCTGGCAGAGTAATTGTCGTTACCGTTTCCGTTCCGTAACAGAAACAAGAAACGGAAACAGAAATGAGAATTTCGCCAAGTCGTGCCCATGTCTACTCTTGAGGATGCCACAAGACTTATGTTTTTTTCGGCAGCAATGAATGAAGGGCAGAAGCAGCCATTGTAGACATCCCATTATTAGAGATGAAAGTGGCAGGGAGGTGACTGAGGCTGTCCTGTGCCTGAGAAACCCCATACTGTATTTAAATCTTCAAAATCAGCCAAGGAAAACAAGGTAATTTGCACATGGCCGCTGTAACACTCAGCCATTTTTATTTAGAGAGTTTCCTCTTCTAATCATCAACTATCTTAAATGTTTGGTTTTCACAATGAATGGCTTGCCCATGAAGATGGGAAAAGAAGTTTGGTCATATAACCCATGTACTCAGCTGAACTTTCTGCCTAGATTTTTTGCTTTTGCAGCAGTGAAACTGGATCGGAGTGCGCGCCACAGCAGAAAAGCACCAATTTCCCAGACATTCTTGAATGTGTGTATTGGCATTTCCAGGTTTTAGGTGATAAGGTAGCTGAGGGGAGTTATTTGGTAATTCCTGCACTTTTTTTTCTTCACAAATTCACACATTTTGTCACACAGCCAGGCACATGCAAAATGAGAGGGGTTGTGACTGTGCAAATTTGTCTTTTTTATTTTAAGTATAGAACACGAACAGCAAACATTAACACCTTGTGCAGTTACTGAATTAAAAAAAAGTTAAGAAGTGTAAAAATCCAGTTGTTTTTGTTTTTTCTTATCCCTCATTTTGCTTAATCTCCCTGAGATTAAGCAAAGTGGTAAAATGGCTGCAGAGATTTTTGCATGGAACAAACTAATCTTACAGCAAAATTTAGATTGTAAGCTGCAGAAGAGAGGAACCCTTCTTTTTGGGGTTAATGATATTCTGCAAAACACACTGTACACAAACAGTGCTATAATACTCACCATCATCACTACTACCATAATTAAAGTCTGAAACCTTTGTTCAAACAAACAGAGAGAGATCTGTTTGTTTGATCTTCTTGGTTTATTTGCTCTCCTTAGTTTGTTGTGATTTTAATTTTTAATTATTGACTATTTATTTGGCTTTCACTGTAAACCACCCAGAGTTCCTTGGGGGAAATCAGAGCAGTCTAGAAATGCAAAAATAAATAAATAAATAAACCTGCTCAACAAACTACATGTGTAAGCACTACTTACTCCCTCAGCCAGACATTTATTAGAGTCAAATGGGGGGCATCCAGTGATTCTCTTTTCCCAGATGAAGTCTCCTTTCAAGTTGACTTTACAGGAGTGGCTGTCACAGCCATCTTGGATTGTCTCATTCGGCTGTAAAGGTTCAGAAGAGTTTAGTTACAGGAAAGCACAAGTATAATATAATTCATAGACAATTGCTTTTTAAAGTTACAAATGTATTAGGCGGAAGTCTAAAAGCCAGCCCATCCATTTACCTGTCAGTGATAAGTCACTGTATGCTGGGTATGTGACAAGTAGGGATGGGCACAAAATGGAAAAAAGGTGTTGCATTTTGTATTGTAAGTAACAAAAATTTCCATTTTTTTTCCTTATGAAACAAAACAAAACAAAACAAAATGAATCCCCCATGGCACCAGTGTTGTAGCTGGTGTGGTGGAGGATTCAAAGGCCTCCTCCCCACCATATCCCAGCTGGTTTTGTCAGCTCGATCCCAGCTGGGAGGTTGGGGGGATAGGAGGAAAGGAGCAGCCAGGCAGAAGTAAATTCCCTACCTGACTGCTCCTTTCTCCCCTGCCACCCCCTTCTCCTAGGGTGTGTTTTGGACACTGCCCACAGCACTCCCTGTCCAGAAAACCACCCTGAGAGGAGGGGGAGCACGGGAGAAGGAAGGAGGCAGGGGTAAATTCAAACAGAGCTTTTTGAGGTTGGGAATTGGACAGGGGGCACCCCTCCCCCACATACCCCCGGCCTGTCAAAAATTCCCAGCTAGGAGGTAGGGGAGGGGCAAAAGGCTGAACAGAGCAGGATTTCCCCCCTCGATGATCCATTTCACTTATCGCCCCTCCCCCTGCCTACCAGCTGGGGCTTTTTGACAGGTTGGGGTTTGGAGAGGGAGACACCCCTCCTCCACACACACCCCAACCTGTCAAACAGCCCCAGCTGGGGGGCAGGGGGATAAAAGAAGAAAGGAGCTTTTTTTTTCACTCGCTGCTCCTGTGCTGGGAGTATGAAGGCAAGCAATTAGGGAGTTAATACCATAGAGTAAACACCCTGATTGCCTTCCACACTCCCAGGACACTTTGTCAGTTAACTACTCCCAGCCCCTTTAGAGATTCATAAATAATTCCCCTTACCCCCAAATCATTCCAGATTTCTGAGGGTTCCTAAAATCATTTCAGGAAGGTACCCCTGCTACTTTGGAGCCCCAAGGTAAGTAAATTTTCCATATTTTTAAAAAAAGATATGCACTCAAAACTTACTTCCCTTGGGGCACCAAATTAGCAGGGGTACCTTCAGAAAGTGATTTTAGAGAACCCCCTGATATTTGGAAACATTTGGGGGTAAGGGGGCTGAGTTATGAAGCTCCAAACAGGGTGCCCCTAGGAAAAAAAACCCTTCTAATTGGACTCATATGGGAAGCAGCAGCTGCGCTATCGCTGGCCCGATCAGCTTCTGATTTCAATTAGAAGGTTTTTTTCCTAGGGGCACCTTTGGAGCTTCATAACTCAGCTCCCTGAACCCCAAATCTTTCCAAATTTCAGGGGCTTTCAGGGAAGAGCTTGAGGAAGATCCCCTTCCATTTCCTCTAGAATGAATTGTTTCATTTGAGAGAAAAAATGATGTTTTTTTTGTTTGTAACAAAATGCTGCTTCCTCATTTCATTTCATTTTGTTGCATTTTGTTAGCTAACGAAACAACAAAACAGTGTGTCATTTTTCATATGGTCCAACAAAAAAGAAAAAGAAGAAAAAAGAAAAAAGAAAAAAGAAAAAGAAATGTGAAATGTGAAATGTCCATCCAGGCACTTCCTATCTTGGAGAATTGTGTGTTTGTTTTGTTTGTTTTATAATTGCCATTTTCTTGCCTGGTACTATCCATGGTTGGATCTGAATATGACAATTTATGCAAATGTATCTCTACCTGTCATCTTTTTCTTTTATGTCACAATGTATTGGTAAAATGCCACACTATAGGATCATGTTAAAAATTGCCCTGCCCTGATGTGCACACATTATAATGAATTAATTACTAATATTTAGCACTGAAGAACTGAGGAATATCTGAATGGCTTGAGCACACCCATGCAAGATTAATAACACTGTTGCATTGATTTCAGTCAAACAGTTAGCATGTGTTTAGATCTTCCTCTTCTGGAATCACAGTTTGTCAGCACTGCCTGCAATGTTTTCTGGCCCCCTTATACCTTTTGCAGTAGGCTCATCCTTGCCACTGAGGAGTGAGAACGTCACATAAAAATAAACAAATAACTGTCTCTCCACCTGACATTCATACAACACTGTGGGTAAGACACTGCCAGGATGTAAAAAAAATGGGAAATGAGGAGGACTAGCAATGTCAAGTATTGGGACAAACATATGGCATCAACTGACCTTCAAGTAGATAATTGTTCTGTCCCTCAGCTGTATGGCACACGCAATGGGTAGACATTTACCACAGCAAGAGCCAGGGATTTGTTCCATCCTGTAATTCTAAAATGAAAGAACATTACCAATGTATTCAAAACTAAAGTCTAGAATCAACAGCGAATTAAGGCAATTCGATTTAGTATGTTTGTCTGTAAAAAGACCCAGGACATAATATTATTATAATACATATATTATTACTCAAACTGATTGATTGATTGATTGATTGATTGATTGATTGATTGATTGATTGATTGATTGATTGATTGATTGATTGATTGAAGCAAATAAGATGAAGTTGTATCACATCTCCAGAGGGGCAGCTAATGTTATGTCCAAAATGCATGCAGGAGGATTTACCTATTACATAATACAGACTATTTTATGAAATTTACTACATACATTTCCAGATTAGGAATAATGTAGAACATAAGGGAGATTTAAAGAGCATTCACTCTGAGATGCACTCTTCCTTGTATGAAAGGCCCTTTCAATCTGGAATGGGTATGGAAACCAGGGATGCTGAATGAACTCATACACAGTTAATTTTCAGGATCCAACTTTCCTCAAAGCATATTTTGCTTGTTATCATAAACTTTCAAAATTTACATGTTCTAACCGGGGTATGCTACAGTTTGGAATCATCAATGGTAGACCTTCAGAGATCAACTGGACTCCTAGGGTTTAGCACCCTCTCTTACCTTGGGGCATGGTTCACAGGTTTTCTTCCTACATACTAATTCATATTTCAAATATGGTTCACTCTGCAGACTGCATTGACAGCTGGTGCACTGATCCAATAACATACGTTTCCCAGGCTGAAAGATCAAAACAGGTTTGCATTTCTGAGTGATAACTCTTTCTCATTAGAAACATCAAGAATGGATTCTCTCTCTCTCTTTTTAACCTGATGCACCCTATAAAAAAAGTTAAAGCTTCCCCCCGCACATGCGTGCTAGTCATGTCTGACTCTAGGGGTGGTGCTTATCTCCGTATTCAATCCGAAGAGTCAGTGCCGTGAAAGTCCATGGCCACATGGCTGCCATGGCTGCAAAAAACCACTGTTTTACCTTCACGCTTTTTATGGTGGTACTTATTTATCGACTTGCATTTACATGCTTTCGAACTGCTAGGTTGGCAGGAGCTGGGGTTATCAGTGGGAGCACGCTCTGCTGCATGGCACCCGGGATTCGAACTGCCCAGCTGCCGACTTTGCAGCCAATAGTTTTCAGAAGCCTTAGTCCACTGAGCCACCACACACTGTACCCTGTACACACTCCCAATTTTTTTACCCAATGCACCCTGTACACACTCCCCAAAAGCATTTATTGAAAGGTTAGACCTGAAAACATCTGAACTCTCAACACCCCTTGGATGAGTGTTATAGTGCAGATTGCAGTCAAAGGTATTATAAACAGCACATGGCACTTTAAAAGCAGCACACAGCTTTACTGCAGGTTTGCAGTTTACTCTTATTTAAAAGTTTCATATATTCAGTAATACCTCGGATAAAGAATGCCCCTGATAACTAATTTTTCACATAACAAATGCAAATTTCGGGGCATGGGGCTGCCTCGGATAAGACCTCCAATAACAAATATTTTAGACTACTTGCGAAAAATAGTGTATGTACCCAGGATGGTGAGGGAGGAGGTGGCAGAGGCAGGGCCCAAATGAGGAGCAGGCTCCGAGGGCACCTCAGTGGGCACAGCTAGTAGATCAGCCCCTGGCACTGGCATGCGGCTTCGATGAGGGACAAAGAAGAGGAGAAGCAGCAGCAGTAGAAGCAGAGATGGGGGCTGGGTGAGGGGGGAAGTGGCAGAGGCGAAAGCTGGGCGAGGAGGGGAACGCGGCAACAGCCGGTTCAGCCTCTGGCAGTGATGTGTGCTTCAGCCATCACTGGGGTCTGGCAACAGCAGCAGTAGAAATGTGGGCCAGGCAAGGAGAGGGGAGGTGGCAGAGGGAAAGGTGAGTGCAGCACCACCAGGTGGAGAAGAGGCATGGCCAGCTTTCCTCTCCCTACTGCCAATATTGATGACAAGTGGGCGGGCAGGTGCTCCGGAGCCGCACAGCCAGCTTCCCTGTTCCTGCCACCCAACTTGCAGTCAGGCAGGAGCTCCGGAGCCATGCAGCCAGCTTCTTGAAACTGCTCTCCCTAAAGGGGAGATGCAGTGGGGGGTGTCTCATGTTTTCTCTGCAGGGGGGTGTTCTGGTTCCCCCTAGCATTGCATGCTTTTATAAAGTGGTCTGAATGAAAAAAGGTTTTGGACCTCCAGAATGGATTAATCGGATTCCCATTCATTTCAATGGGAAACCACTTTTTGGATTTAAAAAAATTATCATAACGGGAAACCAATTGAATTCTTTATCAGAGACACCACTGTACTTTCTAGAGATGGGCACAAAATGCCAAAAGGGCTTTCGCTTCTCATGCCCTGGCCCCTGATTCTTTTTGTTTAATATGAAATGAATTTTGTTTTAAAGAATTCATTTCGTATTCGTTTGTTTCAGTGGCAAGACTGCCAGGAGAGCAGTCCCGCAGCCCTGGGGAGCTGTCCCGGGGCCGGGCACCACAGGAGCTGGCAGCATGCCGGCCAGCATGCTGGCCCCGCGGCCCCGGGGAGCCATCCTGTGGCTGGGTGCCGCTGGAGCCGGCAGCACGGCAGCCAGGAGAGCGGTCCTGCAGCCACGGGGAATCCTCCCAGGGCCAAGCAGCACCAGAGCTGGTGGCATGCCAGCTGGGAGAGCATCCCATGGCCACGGGAACCATCCCGGGGCTGGGAGCCACCCGAGCCACCCAGCAAGCCGGCCTGGAGAGCAGTCCCACAGCCACGGGAGCGCTCTCCTGGCTGGCTTGCCGGCACTGACAGTGCCCCGGGAGGGCTGGGGGGAGATTTTAAAAGCCCGTTCTTCCCCCACCCCATCAGGTGGCAGGAGAGAGTGGGCTTTTTAAATCTTCTCTCCTCCCACAGCTAGCACCGAGTGGTTACTGGGCGCTGGCTCTGGGAGGGGGGAAAGTGAGGGAGAGAGCACACTCTTTTTCCCTCCACCCCATGTGGTGGTGGGGAGAGCGCACTGTTTAAACTTGTTTCCAGCCTCCCGAGGATAGCACCAAGCAGCTGCTTGGTGCTGGCTTCGGGAGGCTGGAAACACGTTTAAACAGCACACTTCCCCACCACCACCACACAGGGTGGAGGAAAAAGTGAGCTCTTTAAATTCATTTCCAGGTTCCCAAATGTAGCAGCAAGCAGCTGCTTGTTGCTATCTTCGGGAGCCTGGAAACAAGCTTAAAGAGCATGCTCTCCCCACCTCCATACGGGGTGGAGGGAAGAAGAGCATGCTCTCTCCCCCACTTTCCCCCCTCCCTGATGGCAGCAATAAATGGTATCTTATGCCAGCAAACCTGCCAGGGGTCCTATAAGAATTCAAGATTTAAATCCAACTCCTGGTTTGACAAAGATTGTCTCCTCCTGAAAAATCAGCTACGTTCTTGGTACTATTCCTATCGGCTCAACCAGCTGGACTCTCCCCCCTCAAGTGAATATATCAGCCTAAAAAAGCAGTACAAGCTTGTAATAGCCCAAAAGAAGCAACTTATGATCAAGGAAAGATGGGACTTAATGATTCGCACTGTTCAGTCTAATAACAGCAAACAGTTCTGGCTGTTGGTCAGGGGTGCCTTAAAAAGCAGGACAGGTTCCCTGGATGTTCAGGTCCCTGCGCATGTCTGGAAGGATCACTTTACAAACATATTATTCGATCCTCAAACTTCTGATTTAACTCGTTCACAGCCAACCTCTTTAAACTTACCTAAATTGGACCCAGGAAATATTTCAGAAATCAAATCTCTAATTACGAACTTAAAACTGGGAAAAGCTGCTGGACCTGACGGAATTCCCCCGGAACTCTTAAAAAAGCATCTGGACTGGTGGGCCACACCTTTGGCCACTCTCTTCACATTAATAGATCAGACTGGAAGGGTACCCTCATCATGGACTAAAGCTACCATAGTACCCATATTTTAAAAAAGGAGACCCTCAAGTTCCAGGAAATTATCGCCCTGTTAGCCTGCTGTCAATCATGGGGAAACTTTATGCTTGACACTTAGCAAACAAACTGACAGCCTGGATGGACAACCAAAAGATATTGGGCCCAGAACAGTTCGGGTTTTGTAAAAACAGACATACATTAGATCACTGCATTGTATTGGCTCAACTTGCAGAAAAGTATAATACTATTGGTGGGGGGAGACTGTTTGTAGCTTTTTTTTATCTAAAAAGGGCCTTTGATTCAATCTCAAGGAAATTACTGTGGGCCAAATTGGAAAAGTCCTCAATTGACAGAAGATTGCTGTTTCTTATTCAAATGTTGTATCTTAATACGAGCTGCCAGGTTCGTTATGGACCTACTGGTAAATTGTCTGATACGATCCTGAACAATAAGGGGGTTAAACAGGGATGTATCTTGGCACCCTATCTATTTAACCTTTTCATTAACGATTTGAGTGATTCTCTAAAACAAGTCCAATGCAATCCCCCCAAGCTTGGCCCTCAGCAAATCCCATTACTCCTGTATGCAGATGACACGGCAGTTCTGTCTCTAACCCAATTGGGCCTAAAGAGGCTTACAACTGCCTTTGCAACTTGCTGTGACAATAACTGTCTGTCCATCAATGCCCCAAAATCAAAGATCCTAGTGTTCTCAAAGAGGTGTAAAAGAATGTGTTGGTCCCTACAAAATGACATTCTGGAGCAGGTTAAAGAATACAAGTATCTGGGGATTTCCTTTAGATATAATATGAGCTGGGCAGCCCATCGAAATTTTGCCCTTAACCTTGCAAAACGTAGCTCACTAGCAGTGGCCCAGTTTTTCTATAGGAGTGGAGGATGCTATGTTCCTTCAGCCATACAGGTCTTTCATGCAAAAACAAGGGCACAATTATTATATGGCATCCCCATCTGGATCAATGCATACAACTCCGACGCTGAAAGAATTCAATCGATAACGAATAATGAAACGAATAATAAATTCATTTCGTGCCCATCTCTAGTACTTTCATGAGATCTCAACTAGCAGAAACTAACTAGGAAAGGAAGTGCAGTGATGATATGACATCCGTGTGCAGCCATCATGAGAAAGGTAAATGCCATGTTGGGAATCGTAATGGAAAATAAAACTTCAAATATCATAGTAGCTGCATGACACAACACTTCCATATAAAGTCCTACTTGTACTTCTAAAGGGATACACTAGAGCTGGATCCAAATTACAATCCAGCTCTCTTATGAGGAATTGCTTATAAGAATTTACAAGGATGGCTGGAGAGATATCAATTCTCCTGATCCAGGAGAACTTTTCTTACATTCTGTGGTCATTTGTATCTATGGACCAAATTTCAATTTAAGTAGGCATTCCTGATAAGACATTTTTGTGATTTTTTTCTTCCTAGGTAGAAACAGCTGCTTGGGGTTCATACAGGATAAAAGCAGCAATACTGGTGGAAGGTTAACCCTTTCCTGTGCTCTGCTTCTGTACTGCTATTAGACCCACACCAGTACATATATACACTAGTATTCCCCTCCAGCCATCTTTCTCCTCCTCCCTTCTCTATCTTTTATTCTTCACCCTGAATCTTCCCATTTTGCAGCTGAGGTTTACAAGCCAACCGTTGAACAGAAATGTAATAGATGCCTTGCAGTCATGGAGCGGACATGACAATTACGGCATCTCGAATGCTCTAGGCTCCTGGGATCCTGATCCCCTTCACATGTCTGCAAAGCCCTGTGTTTAAGAGAGGATCACATATATGGGATTTATTGATTTCTACAGGAAGTGGAACATTATACTGGTTTTGTGTTAGCAATGCTTTTCCAAATTCAGTGGTCCGCAGTTGTGCAGAAAACCTCAAATTCCCAAATCATAGCTGCTGGGAATCGCATTCACTGTATCCAGCAAGTTTTGATTTTAAAACTTTGAGGTCTCGTTTCTGTGTGGAGTGTGTGTATGCAAAACTGGGTTGTCTTAGATGAAATGGAAATTAGCCTGGCTCAAATACCTGGATATCAGGAATGGCTATGATAGTGTTTGATAGATTTTTAAAAGATTTTTAAAACAATGTTTGTTAAATATACCTATGATATTCTGAATGACAGTCTCATTGTCAACCCCCCTCCGGCCAACATCTGCTCACACACTGCTAGCAAAGGAAACCCATAAAAGTTCATATCAAGGCAAAGAGTGTCCATGTCTTCCTTAATCACTTTGCTCAATAAAAGCCTGGGAAACCAGATGACTTTTGCAAGGCGATTCCATTTGGTAAGTCAAGCCACCTGGTTGTAAGTTTAAAGCACGACAAAATGAACACAGTTAAACCAAACTATGGGAGGATAAAGCTTGTAACTGGATAGGAGGTGGAAATGTAAAGGGATTAAGGACAAAACAAATGGCCCCAGTAATACAGTTGCAACAGAAAACTCTGAACATGGAACCATTCAATGGGGTAAGTTAACGGGGGCCACAAGTGAGAGGCGAGGAAAGAGGAGCTGGGATTTTCCTTCAGTGGAAAATGAAATATGCCATTCAAGATGGCTTTACAAATACATTGTGTGGTGTGTGTTTTTTTCAAATCTGGGAAGTTCAAGAATGCATTATACTAGTACTGCTACCATGCTGAACTGGGACCAAACCTTGAGGAAACACGTCACATAATATCCTGAACAAAACTGGGCATATGCAGCTATGGATTTTTTTCAAACTAGGGTGCTTTGTTTTTCATTAATAAAAGCCATACAGGAGTGTTAACTGTATGAATGGCTACAAGCATTAAAATATATTGTTGATGGATAAAATTCAACTAGAAACGGGATATTCCACACTGTTGTACCCCCAAATAGCACAATGCCTGATTTCTGAAGCTTTTAATTCATTAATGATGCTGTGAGTTTTTATTCATACAGATTGCTATTGGGTAGTATATTACTGTTTTGTAATATTTGTGGGGTTTATTTGTTTACATAGTCCTAGGAATAGTAATTGCTGAACTGAAATGTGGATAAATACTTTAGAAGTAAATGAAGACAGCTATAGTCCTACATGCTTTTATTTAAATGCTATTGGCATAAAAAGGGTGTATTTATGTTTAGAAGCACACAAAATGGTACTAAGTTGCTGAAATCCTGTTGCTGTAACTTACATTATGTAGGACTGATGATGTTATCAACAGCAGTGATTTAAAAATATTTCCAATTTCTTTTTCAAATCTTCTGTGTAACCTCTTTCACTGTCAGAGTCTTGCAGAAGCCATGGAATAGGAGGGGGAATATTTAATTACAAAAAAGCCTCTCTTGGAATGACTTTGCCTTCAGTACTAATTTTCATTTATTAAAGAATTCCCCCGCCGTGTCCTGTAGCCCCCATGACTTCCTGATGTTGAAAAGGATTATGTTGGAGCCTGGGAGCTTAGAAAGAGAAGTCGATTTCAATGTACACTTTCCCAAAAAATGCAATTGGTGATGATGTCATGAGCCGTATACAGAATAAATTACAGGAATAGGATTTCAGCCAATAAATAATTACAATTGTAAAAATGATCTTTAGGAAAGGATGTAATTGATAAATAAAAAAATATTTCATGATGCGGTTTCTCTTTGCATTTTTTCTTGCATCCTTACAGAGCAAATATGTTTCCCATAAAATATTTCATCTATAGAAGAAAAGAATTTGTTGCCACTCCTTTCTAAGAAAATGGACCATCTCACACACTTTTGCTGCAAGTATAAATTGTGTGAGAAAATGTTGTGTGAGAAAATGCCACGAGGAGCCTTGTGGCACAGTAGTTAAATGCTTGTACTGCAACTAAAGCTGTGCTCCCGACCTGGGGTTCAATCCCAGGTAGCTGGCTCATGGTTGACTCAGACTTCCATCCTTCCAAGGTTGGTAAAATGAGTATCCAGCTTGCCTAAATAAACTGTAAACTGCCCAGTGCGTGCATGAAGTGCTATTGGGCAGTATATAAGCAGAGAAATTTTGCTTTCCACAACTGCTCAGAAAGGCCTGAGGGGAAGGGAGGATCTCCCCTATTCAGGGCATGTGGAACTCCTGAAACATGCTTCTGGACCACTGATATTTTCATGCAGGCCTTTATTAGCTAATGGACAAGCAAAGACCAGAAAACATTCCCTTGGGAGAGAGTGGCGAGGCTTCACAAAGATTGTGTCTATTTCCATTTCCATTTAATTTACAAGCTTGAAACTCACTGTAATAAAAAGCTTCCAAATCCAATATGTCAGGCCCACAGAAAACTAGATGTCAAGGGAAAGTGGGAGAAGCAACTGAGGCAGAACTCACACGTTGCACATCAATTTCCCTGTTTCAATCCCTATCAACTCTATGTATGGGAAGGAACGTCTATTGTCTAAAACCTAAGAAAACCCAGCCAATGTAGATTGTGCTGAGCTATATAGGCCAATGGTCTACATATGCCTTTTCCCCTGACTTATAGTTTTCAATACAGAATGAGTATTCTATAAAATGAGAACTAAAGTAGACACAGAAAACTTTTAAAGAACATTATGGGCTATCGCCTTACCCCAATAAGAGTGCCATTGGAAATGCATCCACTCACAGGTTCTGCAAAAGAAATATGCCTGTTAGTATCAGCATCTTACCTGCAACTACAGGGCTCTCAAACCAATATCAAAATCTTGAATATCTTAAATTATAAACTACCACGTGAGACCAATAGTAATCTATAGATCTTTGTTAATAGTGCACTTGACTGGATTATATTCCACAGAAATGTCTTTCCTTCTTCAGTTCCTTCAGTTCTTGCCGTTCACCTGGAGACAATTTGGCAAGTTGCACATCCTGTATCTTTTCTTTTCAATTATAATTTCTCCACTCTCGACTTGTGGGTCACTTAAACTAAGCTAGTCTAGAGACAGTCATGAATCACATTGGATTCAACAGTCTTTGTGAAAATAGCCTATAATCAGAACCCCTGAGAGACATGTGGGAGGAAGAACTGCATCTTTCCTTGAGAATTCACAGCCTTACGGGTCTCTGACAAAGTACATACAGAACTACAAGTACATTTCAAAATATGAATGGCCCAACCTCTTGCATTGTGAACATGCTATAGTCAAGTAAAGGGGACTGCATAAATTTAGCAAATGGTGTAAATAAATTGATACTGAAAGCATAATATGTAAATAAAAGTGCACACTAGGAAAATGTAGAAAATGTATATGGATTTCATTGTTGGAAGATTTTAAAAACTCTTAAACCTCAGTGGGGAACAATGATGCAAAATGCAGTTGGTATTCAAAGCATTTCAACAAAATCTGAGAGATTTTCACATCTGTTAAGTCCCACTGTTTCACTCAGCCTTCACAATTACCACAGTTGTTATGGAAAGCTGAACTTTGCCATAGCAGGATCAGTGTTGCTTTTAGAGGTATAGAACAAAAATGACAGCACTGCTCCTCATGGCAACTATTGTTTTATCGTACCCTTTCCCTATAAATTGCTGACTGGGATAGCTCAATGTGTTAAATATCTAGCTGTGGAACTAGAGGTTGGAAGTATTCTTGCAGGCTTTCACGACCAAGATCTGATATCTGTTGTGAGTTTTTCAGGCTGTTTGGTCCTGTTCTGGAAAGTTTTCTTCCTGACATTTCACCAGAAACTCCTAGTTCCCTGAACTCCTTGCCCTCTGAAGATGCCGGCTACAGAGTCTGGCATAACATCAGGAAGAAAAACTTCCAGGCCACGGCCAAACAGCCTGAAAAACTCACAACAGTTATAGAGATTGGAAGTTTGATTTCCCACTATGCATCCCGAGATAAAAGGCAGCCTGAGTAGCATTAGGTGAGCCATACAGCTCAAGAATGCCACCAGAAGATGGTAATGACAACTATTTCTGAGAAATATCTTATTTGCTGTATGTTGGAATCAAAAGCATGGCATGTACATTAATTATTAATTATTATTCCTTTAAAATGCTATTCTAAGTTTCAGAGCTAGTATGACTTCATGGCAAGTAAAATACGGGGGGGGGGGGAGGAATTGACTTCACTCAACAGCTCTTTATTAAAACAGCTCTGAAATCAATCCATTAATCTCTGCTACCCAATTCAGCTTCCAGATAGATGCTGTGGAACAAACAACTTCCTTGTGATTCTTCTGCCCACAGGCAAAAACTTTCCTTTTCGGGCAGACATTTGGCTCAGACACTTTATAGGATGGCAGCTGGTAGTTGCAGTATTCAAACTAATCACTTTTTAATGATTTATTCTTTAGGCTTGATATGACTGCTTTGAATGCCTTCAAGTGCCTTACATAGCAAGAAAGGGGTTATTTCAACATATAAATCAAACAAACTTTTATTTTTGCTCCAGAGTTAATATATGTAGTAAAAAAATTGCTGCACAGAAAATAACCAGAAACATTTTAATCCCAAATGGGGTGGGGTGGGGGTGGAAATGTAGTCTGAAACAAGAGGGGAGATTGCAGATTGAGGAAGGGTGTGTTACTACGGTCACACAATTCATGCATACAGATTTAGATGAAACTAATTATACATACTTCTTCACTCACTGATATTGGGGGACACTGAAGGAGCCTACCCAAAGAATGTGAACACATCCTGGGGCAACAACAGTACCTGTAGGCTGATGCCCCCCCCCGACACACACTATAATGTTGCATGAGCATCACTGGATAAGTTTGACTTTGTGACCTTTACACTGGACTACAAGCAGCCACCCATAACAAAAGGGCCCTTGTCAAGATCATGGCTACCCAATGTTCTCTCTAAAGCACGTGGTCGTGCATGCCTCTGCTGCCCTATATGTAGAACTTTTCCAACCATGCACACCTGTCACAAGAACCATTTTTTCCAGAACACACTGAAGGGAGACACATGCAAGACATATGCACAAAGTGGACATGTATGCTCAGGAGAGAGCCACACACAGCAGGGACAAAAATCAGAGGGTATGTTGTAGTTAATCATAATCTCCATTAATATAGAGGGCTTGTAAGCAGCTAAAGAAAAGCTACTGCATCAGCTCTGCCAGGCAGATGGCGGTGACATACTTTGTATTCAAAAACACAGAGACAACCATCACTTACACCCCAGATTATCTGGCATGAAACTTGAAACCGAGAGCTATCAAGATTAACTCCACCTGTGCCACAATACCACAAAAAAGGAATTCCACTTGGACTCCCCCAGAAGGCCACAACAAAGAACTTGGCCTCTACATTGAATGTTTCTGCCACCAGGTCAGGACTGAGATAATCAACAAGGAACCACACTTAACATATAACCTCATAAAAACAGAATGTGATGCTATACACAACCTCAGGAACAATCCCAACATAGTGATCAAAGAAGCTGACAAGGGCAATGCTGTGGTCATCATGGACAAATCAAGCTACACACAGGAAGCCCAAAGACAACTATCTACCACCACATTCTACCAGCCTCTAACCACAGATCCAACCACCAAATACCAAAAGAAATTATAGAACCTCATAAAAGACCTCACTGGAAATTTACGTAAACAAATCCTGCAGAATACACTACAAGTACCTCAACCAGCAACCTTCTATCTCCTACAAAAAACACAAACCCTGGTCGACCGATTGTATCAAGCATCAACACCATCACAGTTGGAGTATCTGGATGCTTGGACAACATTCTCAAACCCTATGCTACCGATGCACCCAGTTATGTAAGGGACACCACAGACTTCCTAAGGAAACTTCAGTCCAGACAGAGCCTTCTCGATAATACCATTCTAGCTACAATGGATTAGAGATGGGCACGAAATGAACTTTTAGTTCATTTTATTATTCATTATTCATTTCATTAGCTAAGGAAATGAATAATAAACCTACCTATCAAAGCAAAACTAAACTAAACTAAATGGAAATTTCCATTTTGTTCGCTTTGTTTTTTGTTACCCTCCTCCTACCTTGTCACTGACGCCCCTGAAAGTCCTCCTGATCCTGGAACTCCTCTGCCTATAGAAGCACTGGCCCCAAGCCAGCGCCACAAAAAGCCCCCAGCTGGGGACTTTTTAAAATAAAATAAAAAATAAAATACGACCCGGCCCCAGGAGCCGCACCGTTAGCACTATTTAAAAAAAATCCCACCCCCAAAAAGTGCCGACCCAGCCCCAGGAGCCACATGGGCAGCACTATTAAAAATTAAACAAAAAACATACAACCCAGCACCGACCCTGCCCCAGGGGCTGCCTGGTCAGCACTCTAAAATCAAAAACATGATAAAAAGATAAAACCAGCACGGACCCCACCCCAGGAGCCATGCGGTCAGCACTATTAAAAACAAACAAACAAACAAACAAACAACAAGGCACTGGCCCCAAGCCAGCGCCTTAAAAAGCCCCTGCCCCCGTCACCACCAGGATTGCCACCGCCACCGCTGCCCGGTAAGGTAGGTCATTGGACTCGAACCAGTTCAGCTTGGTTCAGGTTTGTACGATTTTTTAAAAAAATTCATACGAACCCAAACTGAACTGAACCGAACCAATGGTGGGCCCAAAACAGAAGAACCTGAACAATTGGTTTTCTGTTTCGTGCCCACCTCTATAGTGGATATAGAGGCTGTTCATACCAACATACCACACAAAGATGGATTACAAGCTATCACAAGCACCATCTAAAACAGTGGTTCTCAACCTGTGGGTCCCCAGATGTTCCTGGACTGCAACTCCCAGAAGCCTCCACCATTAACTGTGCTGGAAGGGATTTCTGGGAGTTGCAGTCCAGGAACATCTGGGGACCCACAGGTTGAGAACCACTGATCTAAAACAAGGAATAATCCAACATAATCACCACCCTCTGTGACTTTGGGCTCACACACAACTATTTCTCTTTTGACAATAAAAATTACCACCAAATCAATGGAATGCAATGGGCACTCGCATGGCCCCACAAGACGCGAACATATTCAAGGCTGACCTGGAACAACACTTTCTTAACCACTGTACCCAGAAACCACTTCTGTATTTGAGATATTGATGACATTTTTCTGATCTGGATCCATGGAGAGGAATCCCTAAAAATAATCCACCAAGACTTCCAAAGTTTTCACCCAAACATCAACCTTTCCTGGAACAGGCCACACAACAGGTGAAGTTTCTGGACACCACTGTGAAACTACAACATGGGCATCTTAGTACCACACTCTACCAAAAACCAACTGATCAAGCTTTCATCCTTAACACGCAACAAAATCAATCATATATAGCCAAGCCCTTAGATACAACCGATTCTGGTCTGACTCACAGAATAGAGACTCCAAATTCAGGGATCTACATAATGCTTTTCTCAGACTACAGTACCCACCTCGCATAATTAAGGAACAAATCAACAAAGTAAGATGCATACCCAGAGATAACCTGCTACAAGACAGATCCAAATGGCCAAATGTTAGAACACCAGTGGTTATCACTTATAGCCCACAAGTCAGACCACTCACACACATCTTAAATGATCTCCAGCCCATCCTTGACAAGAACACATCACTCTCCAAAGCTCTTGGTGGGAGACCCCTACTTGCCTACAGACAACCTCCCAACCTGAAACAAATACTAATGAACACAAGATTAGAAAACAGCAATGGAACCAAACCATGTCACAAACCCCGATACCAACTCTGCCCACACA
This sequence comes from Phrynocephalus guinanensis, assembly GCA_037367245.1. Lineage (NCBI taxonomy): Eukaryota > Metazoa > Chordata > Lepidosauria > Squamata > Agamidae > Phrynocephalus > Phrynocephalus guinanensis. The sequence continues at coordinate 7,164,521 of CM074740.1, forward strand.
TCAACACTGGCAACACAATGTGATCTATGCCATCTTTTCCCAACAATGCCCATCTGCACTCTACATTGGACAAACAGGACACTCTCTAAGAAAATGCATCAATGGACATGAGTTTGACATAAAAAACCACGATATACAGAAATGTGTCTCAAACCATTTCAGTTTACCTGGACACTCCTTGAAGGTCACCATTTTGGAACAGAATCATTACAGATCAAGAATACAAAGGAAATCAGCCGAGATAAGATTCATATGCATGATGGACACACACAAGAATGGATTAAACATAAGTCAGAGTTGTGTGTGTGTGTGTGTGTGTGTGTGTGTGTGTGTGTGTGTGTGTGTGTGTGTGTGTTGTGTTGTGTTGTGTTGTGTTGTGTTGTGTTGTGTTGTGTTGTATCATTATAGTCATGACTGACTCTTCGTGACCCCATGTCAATGGAGTATTCTTGGCAGGAATACTGGAGTCGTGTGCCAGTTCCTACTCCAGGTGCTTACAGCACCTGGTATTCCCTGGTGGTCTCCCATCCAAGTACTAACCAGGGCCGACCCTGCTTAACTTCCTAAATCAGGCAAGATCGGATGTGCTTTACCTTGGAGCCCTAATACCACACTTGACATATCAACAGATCCTGGCCCCGAGCCATAAAACTATACTTAACATATCTACAGACCCTGGTCAAATCCTCCTTCCAAACATCTCTACTAATCAACTCTCCCTCCTCTTCTTTCCCCTCCTCTTCTTCCCCCTCCTCCTCTTCCCACTCCCCTAACCACCCCAACTCTATCTACTACAGCCAGTGAATATTCAGTATGAAATGTATATCCCATCACATATTATATTGCACACCTCATTCTGCACTATGCCTTACCACAATGGCATGAAGGACAGCAGCCAGTCTTTTGGTCACAATGCAGCTCTGTTCCAAATGGGCAACGAGGGGGTGCCATCTGTGTGCATGAGACATTCTTTGTTTGAATGAAGACTTCCTCATTTATCTGGACACATTCTTTGATGATGCAGGGATCTGTCGGGGATTGCCACTCAGAACCAACCTAGGAAGGAGAGAGAGACTGATTTCTCTCTGTTGCAAAGTTTATTACACCCAACAAGATGAGGAGAACAGCAATGCTTTCATTAGAGGTCAATATATGAATGGTGTCTGGCCCAAATGCAAGACCATTGCTAGGATATGGCCAGATGGTATTTCCAGTTTGTTTTTGAGAGGATGGATGGGAAGTTTGGGGAACACTTCGTAAAGCCCTGGCATAGAAAATTGATGTTCCCAAGGCTATTGGATAAAAATAGACCATTTCATAAAATACCCAAGAAACAGTGGAAACCTGTGGAGGCCTCAGGAGTACCACTGGGCATTTACCCATCCTTACAGTAGATGGGTCATGCTAATGTAATTTATAATCAGTGTTTTGAGATGGCAGAATAACTGTGGATGTCATTACTGTGGAAAAACTTTACTTTTAGAACATATCAATCACTTCTAACTGGAAGATAAAGTGTGACATAAAATTAAAAATGGAAAGAAGAACAATTTAGTATAAGAACACATTTTGGTAGCAAAAATTCAGTCATGGAAATATCTCCTTATCCTGGCACATGGCTCCTGAAACTTCCAATGGCTGAAATCCAGTTACAATTTAGTAAGGCCCATTGAATCAGTGGAGATTTGGTTAGTCGTCTTCTCCACAAATTCCATTTATTCAAAGGGCCTACTCTAGTTGTGACTTAATACTGGTTTTCAGCCACTGAGCCAGATTACATGGGAGCTATTGCTGCCACAGATCAGAAGTTGTATGTAATTAATTATCAAATAAATCTCCCCTGCTGGTGTCATTAAAATTCCATTGGTATTGTTGTGCAAACAGAATTTCAGAAATGATACAAAATCCACATTGGTTCCTTTTTAAGGGGAAAGGCAGCATAAACCTATTATAAATAATTTAAATAAATATATCAAACTGCATATATAAACCTAAAAAGTTCAGCATTATGAGGCAAATTTTGTTATACTTTTATTGAACTGTAATATTTCTACTTTCTACTGAGCTAATCTGATATATTTCGTAACAGACTTTAGGAAGTGAATAATACCATCATTTTATTCCAAAAATAATGAGAAAAACCTATCCATTTCACCTCTTCTCCAATATGAAGAAATATTCTTATATCTATGTTTTCCCATTACAATATGAAGAAGTTATTGTTTTCTCTGGGGTGTATTTGTGCAAATTCTTATGATAATTAATTAAAAGCAAATTCTCCTCAAACATCTCACTCTAAAGGGTTGCATCTCTCCCCAGCAGTGAATAAGGTAGTCGCCGCTGCTGGCAATAGTAAAAAACCAAATGGCTCCAGAGTGGATTTTTAAAGAAAATGATTGTTGTACTTCTTGAAATGAATGCATCTTGGTGTTTTGTTTTGTTTGTTTTTAAATTGCATTCACTGATCCTTTTAGTATAATGCAAACTCATTGCTGCTGACTTAAATACTGCCTTTCATTTGCCACCTTGCCATACCCTGCCCAAATGCCCTAGACTCCAAGGTTCAAACCATCCCTTTTTGATCTTTGGTGCAATAGGGATTTTTGTGACCGAAGCTCAAATTCTTTAGCAACTTACCTCAATTAAAAATAAATAAATACATCTTTGGCCACTAGAAAATACATGGTAACTTTTCCAGCTTAAAAAAAATCAACCCACTTCTGTAAGAAAAACAATTTTGGAAGGGAGGCTATGGCCAGGTGCTCCAGGTGCAGGATAGGTACCTGTAACCTCCTGCCCCAACTCTGATAAAAAGGATGGTGTAACCTTCTTTCTTCCACCCATCCATGAATTTAACATGAAAAGAAATGAATTGTGCACCCAGCCCAAGAAGGAAAAGTAACAATCATTTAGAACCAAGACTTACTTCATGCCAGCGGACATCTTCGTCTCCCCGAGCCCACGGTGATGGCTCATCGCACAAAGTCTTGAGACATTTCCCACAGCAGCCCCCTTCTTTATTGACATAGTTATATCCCTGGGAGGGGAAAAAGTTATTCACATTAGACCGCAGACTTTCGCATGAGTGGTGTAGATATAAGTTTGGGGAGAGGTGGGAATGAAATTAACCGTGGCCTTGCAAATCAACAGAAAAGTATTCTGGAAGAGAGAACAACTACGCAGCTAGGGCAAATGAAATAAAACATCTCTGCCCAGATCCAACTATTACTTCTGACAACAGTAGATCCCGTCAACTAATTGCTGAATAGAATGTCAAGAGTTAACAATATGTCTAGTTGATTCAATGGAGATACTCCATCAATCAGTTTTAGACCCTGAAAACTACCTTTCTCAAATTCTGTGCATTGGATGTTTATTGGAAACTCACTTACGCTTATCCTCTCTGCATACTTCAGTTGATTTCTGTCTGCTCTCAGAGGAAGTTTTTCTGTCCTATAAAATGCTCTATTTCCTCTGCTGTGAGATATTATGTACTTACTATATTCTTATTATTGTGCTGTGTATGATCTCTGTGCTTTGTCGCTTTGAAACATCTTTACTGTAGTACAATACTGAATTAGAATATATTAATTTTTCACAGAAGCACATTTAATGAGAGCTGGCTAGATAGAACAGTGAGTTGTATCTCACTGCAAAGAGTTCCCTGCTGTGCCTCCCAGGTGAAGCGCCAGTCTTTCTAGCCTTTGACAAGCTACACAGTCCCAGGGCACCCCCAGAAGATGGGAATGGTAAACCATTTTTGAGTACTCTGCATTAAGAAAGCGTCACATATTGTGAAAATTTTCTTGATGGCATGCCATCATTATTACATTGAATTGCTTTGTGGTCTGGGGTGATTGTACTGTATATTTAAGAACCACAACAACCATTATTCCGAGACATCTATGTTATATTACAAGCCATCATGTCTTAGTCCATTACTAAATAACCACCACACTGGTTTTCTCCAGAAGGCTATCCTGAATACTTTTTTGCACAAGTTGTTGTTTTTCTTTTGTTGTAAACCGCCCAGAGTTCACCCAGAAGGCAGGCGGTATATAAGTATTATAATAAATAAATAAATAAATAAATAAATAAATAAATAAATAAATAAATAAAAATGGATTATGTATTGAATGCTCAAAACCAAGAAACATTCTAAAAAGGATGCAATTGACAAGTTAAGTTAGTATAGTCATCTAACCTAAAATATTAAATAACAATCACTTTTGCATGCTTAGAAATTGCTATGTTCCCACCATCCCAGTAGGATGATGGGAACGATTGCCATTGATTTTTTTGTCCCTTCACTTTGTGCTCATTCACCCTTTTCCTCTTCTCAAACAGCAGTTCTCTCTTTCATCACCTCTTCTCCTTGGGAGCCCTGCATAGGACTTGGGGAAGTTATTTCTTTTGGGCTGCCAGGATTCTTCAGCCATGGCAGATTTATCCCTCTCCTTCTCAGACAAAAACAGACCAGAAGTACAAGGCAAGTATTAACTTAGGAAGAGATAGGTCCCAGTTGATGGTCATTCCTTGTAAGCTCTCAGCTGGTTTTCTATCACCTCCCAGGAAGCACAGTATCAGTCAAAGTGGCAGTGAGGCTTAGCTGTTCAAGGCATGTCAAGGGAGAGATACCACTCCATTGATTATTCAGAATCTCCATAGTCTGAATCTTCAGTCCAAAGGAAGAAAAAAACATTTGGTGATAGTCATCTGGAAGTTGAGTCATGGCAACTAGACTCCTTTTTCTTGTGAGATAGAAACATTTTGATCTCTCAAGAAAAGAAGTCCAGTTGCCATGCCTCAACTTCCTTATAGCCTCACCTGGATGACTGATAATCTATCTTCACAGATATATTTGGGGAAAGGTAGAGGAGGAAGACAAATTTGGTGCACTCAGTATATTACAATATTACTGAGTCCTCACTATGCAGGAATCGTGTTTGCAGGATTCTTCAAGAATTAGGAGAAATATTCCAAAGTGTTAGCATGTAGGGGTGGGCACAAAATGAAAAAAAATTCATTTCATTTCATTCCCTCATGATTCATTTTGTTTCATTAGAAATCAATTTTTTTTAAAAAAAGTATGCAATGAGACAGTAACAAACCCAATTCGTTACTCTATATTTCATTTTTTAGTGAAATGAATCAGTTCATTTTAAACAAAAGAAAAACACTTTTTTGTTGCTAACAAAATGCTGCTTCCCCGATTTGTTTCGTTTCACTTCATTTCATTAGTGAATGAAAAGACAAAAACAGCATTTCATTTTTCGTTTGGTGCCCATCCCTATTAGCATGACATGGTGACCATCTGCTCTGAAATGATGGGCCAGGCTAACAATGTAGGAAGAGAACAAAGGCATTTATTTGGCCATTACTGGGCTTTGCCAGCAGATTGAGCAGAGCAACTGCCCACTTAATTTACCCTAATTAGGGATGGTGCACATTTGCAGGAAGGTCACCCTCTTCTACCTTTTTCTAAGTGTGTTACCAGTCTGGATACTTCAAAAATAAGCACCTCAACGATGCCCCCTAAAGCACAGCACAAGCAATTTCCTGGTACTACCTCTAGGGGTGTTTCTTTTTTGAGTCACTTTTGTGAGGGAAATTTCCCAGCTGTGGTGTTGAAGAAGGGCAGAGTCCTGGGAGGACAGTCTGGCAGAGGGAGAAGAGGCTGGTGGTGACAACTCCTATAAAGCAAAAGCAATTTGCCGTGGGGTTGGAATAAGTGTCCGGGAAAGGAAAAGGCAACAAGATAAGGGGGTTGGCAAGACGGATAGGGAACCCTCCTTACAAGTCCCCCTCCACCAACCCCCCACACCAGCCCCCCCCCCCTGGAGGAGGAGGAGGAGGAGGAGGAGGAGGAGGAGGTGGAATCTATCCTGGTTAGGGAAGAAATCTCTCTCTCTCTCTCTCTCTCTCTCTCTCTCTCTCTCCCCGGCTAGCCACACACAGCCCTCCCAGTGCTATTCCCACAGGAACCGAGTGTGCCTTTCCCTTGGCCTCCCGTCCCTGTCAAGCCCCATGGCTTGAGAGGTCAGAGCGCCTGCCACTTCTGAATGCCTGCAGACACGAGGAGGTGGTATAACTAAAGCAGGGACAACACGGAGATGAAAGGGGTATGTGTGAGAGAGGGAGGCTCAGTTCCCTTTACCTTGCATCCTATCCCCCTTCCTCCCCCCTTCCTCCTCCTCCTCCTCCTCCTCCTCCTCAGCCCCCACTTCCCTTAGGCTGAGTTGATTCACCGGGATTGGTTTCAAATGACACCATCTCTTTATTTTTACACGAATGACCTCATCCTAGCAGTGGCAGCGGACAGGAGGTGTCAGCAGAGAGCACATTAAAAAGTGTCTTATGGCCATGGGGACAGATCTTTTAGATCTCTTTGATGTCACTGCAGCCTGGGACATGGGAACTGCTGAGGCGCTCTTCACCCACACGTAATCGTGGGAGGGGGAAAAGGTGCCTTTTTATAAAAATGGCTCAAATGGGACGTGACATAGCGCCCTTAAAGTGGAAAGCCTGTGCTTGACATCAACTGTTCTAGTCAAGATTGAATGAAGATGACAGTATTTTTCACTTTGTCCAGAAGTTCTTCCTGGAGGGGTTCCACCCAGTATTGCTGTTCAGTCTTCCCTGGCAAGCTTAAAGTTACACCCTAACAGGGGGTTTAACAGTCAAAGTGTGTCTTTTTCTTCTGTTGTTTAGCCAACCACAGATGTTTCAGTGACATCAGTATCTGAAGTTGGTTATGCAAACAACATGAAAATGTCTATCTGCAGGATTTCTGGGAGAAAAATAATAATACCCATCCCAGGAAGTAAAGAGTTTATGCAAGTTTTCTATATTTGAGCAGGTGACTTGGGAGTAATAACAAGCAGCAGCTGCTGGGAAACTCATGCTCTGTTATACTAACTCTTCTGCCTTGCATTGCCAAAAAAAAAAAAAAAAACTAATATAGTAGGAAAGAAGGGTTCTCCACACTTGCTTTTTCACATCCTTAGGTGAAGTTCTTCTCCAGGTTCTTTCCAGGTTCCAAGTCAGGAATACTTATGGTTTCACAGAGATCTGGGGTAGCAGCAGTTTTATTACACAGCCATAATCAGAGGGAGCCCACTGCTACCTCAGTGTTTTCCTTTCCACCAACTAATCATGTTATTTTATTTATGCTTCAGAATGCATTCAAGCGCCCATTGTTCTTATGGCTTTGTCTGAACTTTTCATATCATGTTTATCATTCCACATTCTTATCTTTCAAATAACGTTCATAATTAAGTAAGGCAGCTAAGGCCACAATCTTTCTGGAAATAAGTCCCACTGTCTAAGCATGCATGCAAGGACTGTACTGCATGACTTAGGTTTGAATCAGAAAGCCCTTTTAGTAACAAATAGAATACAACAGATTAAGCAAGCTACTGTTCCTTCACTCTTGGGTTCCCCTTCATAATAATGGGATAACATTACTTTTGTCCTAAAGACAGCTGAGAAAATAAATTTACATCAAGTGCTTTGAGCACTTGAAATGTGATATATTTCTTTTTTTGTACACTGGATGACTCTTGTTGTTTCATGCACTAATACCTTTCCTTCTGCCCTGAAAGTGTCTTATTTCTTAGCATTCTAGATGGTTTCTTTAAGAATTAAATTTGCCAATTATCAGATGCCAGCCTTCCTTAAAACCCTGTTCTTTTGATCATTATTGTATCCAGTGATATACCCTTTTGCATTCATGTTCAACATCTGGGAAAAGAACCATCTTTACCACTTCAAAGAATACTGTCAATCTGAAATATTACCAATTAAACTCCTTGATTTTATGGTCAACCTTTCTTAAACTAATAATATATCACATCCCAGTACAAGTGAGGCAAATGTTCTGGTTTCCAACATAACACAGCTCCCTAAAGGGCTGGAAAATTCTTTATGACAAATTTACATGTGATCAGCCAGTTGACTATGTTTGAACTGTACATAACTAAAAATCAAGAATAAGTTATTTTTATGATGCCATGATTCTGCACGGAGAATTGTTATGTATCATCTATGCAGTTTCGTAATCCCAGGAAGTAAACATTTAAAAATGAATAAGGAAATGTTTAATTCCATAGTAGAGTAAGGTTTTGAAGTTGTTACTTCCTTTGCATATTGTTTTTATTTTTTTTGAAAATAAGATTATTGGTTTCACAGAGAAATTATACTGGTGAAGAAGAATCTCTACAGCACGAAAGGGGCAGATATTCCTCCTAGTGGCTGAATTTGCAGGTGCAGCAGGTGAGATTCACTTGGTGAAGTCTTCTATGTAGTGATTTCAGAGAGGGTAGCCATGTTAGTCTTTTCAAGAATTGTAGGCAAAAATCAAATAAAAACAAAACAAAAGACACAAAACATGTGGCACCTTAAAGACTAACTTTCATATTTTAATGTAACGTTTCATAGCCACGTCCACTTCTGCAGACATATAGCAGCAGAATAAGGTGCATAATATAATATGTGATGAGATACACATTTCATACCAGATTCTCATTAGTGGATAGGGGAGGGGGAAGAGGATGGATAGATGATTAGTTGTAGAAATGGTAGGAAGGAAGATTTGTCAGGGGTCATAGATATCTTAAGTATTGTTAATGGCTCTGTGGCCAGGGTCTGTAGATATGTTAAGTGTGGTTTTAAGTAAATTCCTCAAGAGTCAGAAACCAGAACCAGATAAAGTAGGGTGAGGGGGGAGGAATAGAGAAGGGAGAGAGTGGGAGTCTTTAAGGTCCAGGTTAAGGATTTGAAGGTCACTGTTTTGGAAGAGAATAATTACAAATCCAGAATACAAAGACAAATAGCTGAAATAAGATTTATATGCATGATGGACATGCACAAGAATGGATTAAACATAAGTCAGAGTTTTTGATTCATTATCAAATTTAATATTACTATATTGCCACTTTTTTAATGTAAGTTTATCTCCCACCTGGACCCTAAGGTAAAAACTCCCCCTCTCCCCCTATTTCTCCCACCCCCACCCCACTCTATTTGGTTCTGGTTTCTGACTCTTGAGGAATTTACTTAAAACCACACTTAACATATCTGCAGACCCTGGCCACAGAGACATTAACAATACCTAACATATCTATGACCCCTGGCCAAATCTTCCTTCCCACCATTTCTACAACTAAGCTTCTCTCCCTCCTCTTCCCCCTCCCCTATCCACCAATGAGCATCTGGTATGAAATGTATATCTCATCACATATTACATTACACACCTCATTCTTCAGCTATATGTCTGGAGAAGTCCATGAAACGTTACATTAAAATATGAAAGTTAGTGTTTAAGGTACTACATGTTTTATGTCTTTTGTTTTTCTTTGATTTTTTGCCTGCAATATATAGTGATTGTAAGGAATCCAATCCATTAAGGCTTTTTTAAATAAGTGTCCAATTCAATCTGTACCATTTGGACAAACTTAAATTGATGCAAATTGTAATCAGAAATCTGTACAATTCAGGGCTTTTGTTGCATTCGCAAAAATGGGAAATGTAACAAAAATGTTATGTACAATTCTAGTATTTGCATAAATGTATTTTAGTTAGTGTGCACCTGTGTCAATTCCAAAAACACTAATAAAATATCTATGGGGGGAATCTAAAAGCAAAACAAAAAAATCCAGATGGAATGAACTGTGTTTTATGGATATCAAGCAGGACTAAATTGTGTGTCAGACACCCACTGTGGTGTGTTGAACAAAATACTGAAATAAGATTCAGGAAATCTGAGGTTGATTCCCCAGCTCTTCCATAGTTACAATGTGGAACTGGTAAATCCACTCCCTCTTAGGGTCAATATAAATCAGTTCTGATGTGACAAATATTGCATTATATGACAATTCTCTTTAAGCAATTTTCATTGTTACATTTGCATTCCCTCTGGACATATGTTTACAATCTCCCCACCCATAAGAATTCATACTGAACCTAAGTTCTGAAAAAGCAAATTATTCTGCTTATATACCACTCCATAATGCTTAAGGCCCTCTCTGGGCAGTTTTCAATTTATTTATACAGGCCACAAATTGTCCCCCATCCCCAGAGAGCTGGGTACTCATTTTACCAAGCTTGAAAGGAGGAAAGGCTGAGTCAACCTTGAGCATGCTAGCTGGAATTGAACCCCAGGTCGTGGGCACAGGTACAGCTGCAGTACAGCATTTTAACCACTGTGCCACAAGGCTCTCGTTGCACTTGTAACACTTGTACTAGGATTGAAATAATAATCTCCAGTAAGTGAATCTGCCAATCTATGCCAGGATGTTCTTCACATCTAACCAACCCCAACTTATTGAACAGATGACTGTTAATCATAGATGTTTGCATGTTTTAAATGTCCTCTTCCCTCGTATCCATCTCCCATGTCATCACTTGTGTAGACCTCTGCCAAGAGAGGCAGGGTTCCAAGTATCTAATGGGCTGCAGTTCACAAAGATTTAAACTAAAATAAGTAAGTTAGTCTTCTAGGTACTTCAGGACCCTTTGTTAAGAGGGCTAAATAATTTGCCATTGATTTGCAGTTGCCTCTAATGTTCCCCATGCTTTCACATTCCTGTCTGAAGAAACTAGAAAACAAGCTATGATTGCCACCTCGTCTCTTCTGTTTTCTAATAGAGGACTGCCGTATACAAGCACTGTGAGTCACCCACTACCACCCCATTCCCTTTCAAACACTTTGCAGTTGGACCATGAAAAGTCTTTATCTGGCATTCTGTGTAGAGATGAGCACGACTTGAAAAAAAAAATTTTCGAGTTGTCGTTAGTCGGGCCAGTCCCATTTCGGGTCGTTTCCGGTTTTCGCGAAAATTCGCAAAAATTAGTCAGTTCGTTTTTTCGTTTTTTCGTTGTCGTTAGTACTGGGTTTTTGGGGGGGAGCGGGCTCCTGGAGGCACCTCTGTGGGGTGGGTGCCTCCTCTGGCCCGCTATAAAGGGAAAGTGGGCTCCTGGAGGCACCCGTGGGTGCCTCCTGCCACTAGGAAGGGGAAGCAGGCTCCAAGAGAGACCCCTCTACATGGGGGTCTCCCCTCCTCACCTGCTGCTGCTGCAAAATGCTATGCAATAGCCATATGGATATTGCATAACAGAATGTGCAGACAATGAGACCAGTGAGAGTGATAGCGTCATGCCCGCCCTGCACAAGGCTCCCGCACCACCATGTCTCACACAGAAGGGAATTGTACTTGCTGCGTGTAGTGCAATGCAAGCAAGTAGATCTGGCTTTAAGGTGGCTTAGTGCAAGAGCTAGGGTTAGGCTAGTGACGGGTAAGGTTACGGTGGGCTAGTGGGTTGCACCTCTGGGTGCCTCTCTGATCCACTAAGAAGACAGTCTGTGACGTATGGGTACGGAGTCAAGGGTTAGGGTTAGGGCTAGGGCAGGTTTTAGGGGGCTTTTTGGCACATCCCAGAAGTCTCCATGGCCAAGTGGCCATGCGACTGGTGGGATGGCTCCAAAAATTTGCATGGTTGTCCACTCCCACATGGCTGGCCACTTGGCCAGCCCATCATTACGCAGGTGTAAATAAAATAAAATAAAATAAAATAAAATAAAATCAATGGAGGACAGAGGAGGAGAGGAGAGACATTTTGTTGCAAGAAAAAACCCACTGCTACTGTGAAAAATCTGGCAGTTTATAAATTTTCGCGTGTTTCTGTTGTGCTTGTGTGTTTTTGGACCACGATTTCAAAAACAATATTGCGTTTGGCGCCCCATTTTGGATCCCCCGCCCGCACCGCATGGCATGGCGATGGCGACTCACGAGTCCGGCTGCCCAGGACGGGGGGGGAGGCGGGACCCCCCCCCTCCAGAAACCACCCCTCCGGTAGGTGCCCTGCGCCCTTAGTCAAGCAGGCATTTTTCCGCCTGCTTTTTTGGCCCGGGAATGGGTGGGGGGAGAGTTTTAAAAGTTTTTTCCTGTGCCGTCCGTGCCGCTTGCTTGCGCTTTAATTGCGGCGGCCGGCGGCGAGACTGGGCTTTTTGCTGGCTGCGAGCCTGCGGCGAGTCCCACCAGAGCAGCCCAGGACGGGGGATGAGGGGGGAGGCCGGGGACCTCCAGAAACAACCCCTCTGGTAGGTGCCCTGAGGCACGGCAGGCATTTTCCCGCCTGCTTTTTGGCCGGGAACCGGGTTTTTTTAACTTTTAAAAACTTTTTTTCTGTGCCGCGTGTGGCATCGCGCAATCTCGCGATGCAAGGAACGAGCACGACAAATCAGACCAAAATTGTTCGTTCGTCGGTTCGAGCTCGAAGTCTGGGGGAGTAATTCCCGTTACCGTTTCCGTAGAGTAACGGAACCGAGTAACGGAAACGGAAACGGAAATACCGCTAAGTCGTGCCCATCTCTAATTCTGTGAACTAATCAAATTGCCACTTTATCACAGATTTAGTGTTTCCTGTCACACCAAAATTACATTACTTGAACTTTGGCTTGTAAAATAAAACTCTGTGTAGATATTTTAATGATTCAGTGTGGTGGAGTGGATAAACTGCTGGGCAAGGAATCAAGACACCTAGGTTTAAATCTTCACTGAACCATGGAAAGTTGCCGGAGGAGTGGCAATGGTAAACTACTCTTTGAACACATCAAACGTATCTAAAACTCTATTAGAATAATAAATCAGAAGTGACTTGAAGGCACATAGCAGCAAATGGTTTAGCAAGGGAAACAATGAACAGAAATTTAGCGAAGCTTTAAACCCTTGGGAAAATTATTTAGTACAAACAATCAGCAAACATAAATTCTGCTCTGCTTTTAATGCTTTACAAAATATACAAAAGAGGGAGTCGTTAGAATTTCCAAAACATTGATCTTTTTAACAACGGTCTTGTACACTATTCCATTTATTTCCCCACAATTAAGGGGAAATTAAGAGTGTGCCCACTCCATCTGTGAACACGCCTGGGTTTGGGAGACATTTTGTTTCTCCGAGTTTCCTCTGCAGTGCTTCTTGGGCTGCATTTTAACCATTCTAGAGGTTTTATGTAGGGGAGAGGCTTGGAGTAAAACTTTTTTCAACATGAAAATGAGGAAATGGGATAATTCACAGTCACATGTGGCAATTTTTAAGCTGCTGCCTTGAAACATGTCTCCCCTTTAAAAATAAAATAAAATAACTCAGTAGAGCTTTAAAAGGCTGTTTGGTGGTTCCTTAAGGTAAGATTCCATAACTCTAACACAAATATTTTCTGCTCAGTTCAGGTGCAAAAATGAATGGCCTACGGAAGCCTGTTACTACATTTTCTTGGCAGACAGACTGCCTTCAAGGATGTTTCCAACAAAGTTTTTACTACCTGCTAGTGGAACACACACAATGTCAGAGAGACTCGGGGTGAGCAACCAACCATAAATGGCTTGCGTTGGCCTCAAAGACTGCCACAGAAGCCAGAGATAGAATTGGTTTATTAACATTAGTCAAGCAATAGGTATCAGGCAGCTTTTACAACCTGGCCAGTAGCTTTTCCTAGAACCCTGAGAAAAATGTGCAGGCCTGTTTCTTCTTCTACAGTTGAGTCTGAAAGGGGATGAAACTATGGGAGAAAAGGAGCTTTAATATAACAGGAGACTATGGAGGACATCTTCCCATGCCTAACCAAGGCAGATCTAGCATTTGCTCTGCAAACATATTTAAGTGATGTCAGATCCATGGGTCTTGGTAAAGAAAGGGACAGTTGGTCTGAACCTGAATAACCTGCAGCAGTTACACTCTCTGGTGGCAAAGAATGCCTGCACCACAACATCTGGCAGCTAAAAACTGGTTTTAAAAGCGTTACATGGCTGAAACCCAGCCGTAAATCGTAATCATACTACACCAATTGAATCAGTGAGCATTTGGTAAGTCACCTCCACACATTCCATTTATTCAAAGGACCTATTCTAGATGCAACTTACTGCAGAACTTGGGTCATTGTTGCTTAATAACAAATGCATCTGGCTAGTATTCTCAAGAGACTGCAAATACATTCTACAGTTTCCATTGGACAACTACTGATAATAGAATGTCTACTAGGCCCAAAAGGTAGCTTCCCCACCTTAACCCGCCTGCTCAATCTCAAACCCATGGGTCCCTTAATCATTTCCTGGAGCTGGGCCGCCGCCACAGTGAAATGATTTGAAGTTCCTCAGTCGGCGGCCCGGTGCGGATTGCTCCACGGACCGGCACCGGTCTGCGGCCCAGGGGTTGGGGAACACTGGACCCAGAACAGGGTGGGTAGATGCTATTCCCTGTGGGTCAGATGACATCAAAGGGGCATGGCCCTTCCTTGACATCATGGAGGGAGGGGAACTCATGATACCATCAGCCTCTGGCCAGGTCTTCTGGAATGCTGGTTCACTCAAGTGACATCATTCAACACTGAGTAGGATGGAGTGCTAATGAATCCCAATTGTGCTGTGCAACTCATTTGGGGTCTGGCTTCACCTTTGATATGTCCATCCCCGATTGGGAAGGTTGGTGAAGTCCCTACTCTGCTACACATCTTAAGGGGAAGTCCTGCAGTCACACAGTTGAATTGGGAGCTGACTTCACTTCCTTTGGCAGTTTCCATGCACAGTAAAATAGAGGAAATGCTGGGGGGGGAGGCTGAATATCTTAACTGCCTCTGATACCTGATGAGAGAACAACAAGGCAGGATTCTCCATGCATATCTGCTTGGGAGTATAAGTGGTGCATATGTGGTGCATAAGGGAAGCCTGGTATAATAGAGGGATGCCTCTATTTGTGTCTTGCCACTTCCTAAGGGAGAAGTAAAGGGGTGCACATGAGTGTCTCCTTATAAGACTCCAGCAAAAGAGTTTCCTGAAAGCATTTGTCCATCGGATGGGAAACCTTTGTAAGCCCCCCCTTTTTAGACAGCTAAAAAATTAACCACCCCAAGTGGCCATGTTGCCAGACTGGCAAGACAGACAGATGGACAGACGGATGGACAAGCAGACAGACAGACAGATAGATAACATACAAGTCGTTTTCTTTGTTTCATCTGCACACACAAAAAAGCCTCCACAAAATGTAGGTAACCACAAACCACCATGATCTCCTGGAAGGGGGGGCAGTTTGTGCTTTGTTTTTCCAGCTCATGCCTGCAGTACCTTTACCTGCTCCTGCTGCTGCCTCTGCCACCATGAGTGCCATCCTCAGTAGTGAGCCCAGCTTCCCTACCACAGACCTGTGGCTGCCTCTGCACGTGCATGCGTGCACACACACACACATATCCATCAGTTCCTCAACTGGTTCATGCTCAGAAACAGCCACCCAGCTCAGAAGCAGGCACAGGCTCAGAGGGAGTCCCCAGCTCCTGGCAGGGAATTTGGACCCACTGTTTCTGAGGGTGGCAGCGGCAGAAGCAGTTAGGCAGAGGTGATGGAGACAGTGGGAAAGAGGGCAGGTGGCCACCCCCTTTTGCTGAAGGCAACGAGATACCAGAGGTTAAAAAAAAGTATGGCATTTCATTTTGCTGTGGCAAAATGAGAACATCAAACTGAGTCATGAAATGAATCAACCTAGTTGGTCAGTTTTTTTGTTTTGTTTTTTGTTGTTTTTTGTTTATGTTTCATTTTGTGCCCATCACGAAACTAGACACTTTTTGGAGAAGAAGTGCTTTGCCAGAGTGATGATTTACAACCGAGTGTACAGGTCTTGCTGCCAATCTAGATTGCAATCTGTGTAGTCTCAATAAGAAGGTGACAACTGTGCACAAGCTTCTACTGGTGCCAACAGAGGGTTCCCCATTCTCCTTTTTTCCCCTTTATTATGGTCTCTTTATATCAGTGGTTCCCAACCTTGGGTTCTTAAGACTGCAACTCCCAGAAATCCTGGCCATCACAGCGAGTAGTCAAGGCTTCAGAGACTTGTAGTCCAAGAACATCTAGGAAGGTTTGGAACCACTGCTCTATGCAGAGAATTCAGGTTGCAAACAGCTGATGAGAGGAAAAGCTTACATCACTCCACCCATCTGCAGTGGTCTGGATTGGGGTTCTGCATGTTCCTTACATTAAAAAAGGAGAGGCTAAACAGCACACCACAACATTAGCATAATGCAATATTGGGTTCTGAAACTGGGGGCATCTTTAGGCAATCCCATCTATGAGTAAGTCTGCATTTTTTCCATGGAATATTTTGCCAATTTCATCAGTCTTCTTTCTTTTATGTTTATTGCAATTACAAAACAGTGATTAAAACAGCACTAATAACAGAATTGAACTATTTTCTTACCAAAGAAGGAAGCACACACACACACACACACACACACACACACACACACACACACACACACACACACACACACACACACACACAGAGAGAGAGAGAGAGAGAGAGGGGGGGAGGGGGAGGAGGGAGGAAGAGAACCAAGAGAAAGTGCTCCACTATTCTCCTTAAACGTAAGGGCCATTTTTGTTTATGATGTGTTACAAAATGTTGGTTCTCCAAAAGAATATGGGCCACAGAAGCACAAGGCAGGAAACAAAAACAAGAATACTGTCCCCTTGTTGAAGCCAAAAAGGACAAAAGCCTGAGCTGGAAGAGAAAGTATTTGAAACAAACCTGCTTAGTAGATGGCGTGCAAGGGACACCAGCTAAAGAAACAAGCACAGGGCCATCCAAAGAAGCATTCTTGTTTGGAGAAATATTTGGAGAAAGTGGTACATACCGGAGAACAGATCTTATTGCACTCTTTCTCAACACATTCTTTCATTCGAAGTCCTGTAACAGCATCTTCCATGTCTGTGCAGGAACATTCATTGCAGCCTTCCTCCCATGTCTTCCCGATAGGGTACACAACACTTTGACTGACACAAACCTGGTGATAAAGTGTGACAGATATTAAACAAATAATTGCACACTGACACCACATATCAAATGACTGAGAAGTTCCTTTTTAAGAAAAACAAGCAGAAAAATATGCTGGAATTTTTAACTTCAGTGCTGAAAGTGATCATTTCCCCACATCCTGGAGCAAGAGATCCCATTAGATAAGCAAATCCAAGTAGACATTAAATAGCAGAGTTTCCACAAGTCATCACAGTGTCAGCATAGATTTGCCTGCTACTTCTGCTGTGTGCTAATGTGGTAATCATCCATGGTTTTACGAGTACATTGTCTACATACTGGGCAGGAATGATACTAAACTAACTCAGTCCAATCCAGATGTTTCTAACAGTTTTGTATTGCAGATCTAAAGTCATAAAACATCAGTATATGAAAAAGTTGTACAGTCTTCCTGTTTTGATAGATAACTTTAACTGAGAATCGACAGTACTTACCTCTTCCAAATAGAAATTAGACAGACATTAAGTGAGCCTGAGCCTGATGCCTCAAGACTAAGAGATGATGAAGTTGAGGCCTGCAGGAACAGCTGTGTAGACCCATGCACATCTGTGAATAGATTCTACACCGGTCACTCCTCGGTCAAAGCGATCAAGGGTTTGGGGTGGTCTCAGTTGTGCGCACAAACATGATGATAGCCTTGCCAAAAATGGTGGAAATTATCCAGGAAAAGAAAGGGTGGTCCATTCTTTTTACCTTGTCTGGAATGCAAGTGGTAGAAATACAGCCACATTCATTAGTGGTAAATGTTGGCAAATATCCAGTTGGGCAGGCCTCTATTGAATTTTCACAGTTGCAGGTGCACTCATATTCATCACAGCACTGAGTCTTCTTCACAGTGATTTCCCGGTGTGGCGGGCAGGAAAGAGTGGGTGGTGGACTGCATGCCTCCTTCTTGCAGACTGTCAGAACCATCAGGAAAGAGAAGATGACGTGAAACACAACAGATAGCACAGCGACAACAGACTGAACAGTGAAAGGGTTCAATCTGGTTTGTAAAAAACAGCCAAAGTAGATATGTAGATCGCCCAGTACACATATCGAGTCCCTATAGAACAGAGGTGTCCAAATGTTGGCCCTCCAGATGTGCTGGACCACAACTCCCAGAATTCCAAACCTAGATTGCCAATCACAAAGCAGTGTGGGAGTTGTGGTCTAAAACAGCTGGAAGTTTGGACACCACTGCTATAGACACCTACTGTGTGTATGTATGCATCCACATTCACATATAATCTCCCTCCCTCCCTCCCTCCCTCCCTCCCCCCCCTCTCTCTCTCTCTCTCTCACACACACACACACAGAGGTTATGTAAATTAATCCAGTACTATATTTAAAGGAATTTTACCACATGCATAATCAGGTCGGCATTTGCCAGGATTTGTCTGGACAAGTTGGAGCCCATCTTCACAGCGAGGTACAGGAGGAAGGGTACATGTAACCAAATCACAGACTAAAGAAAACAAGGGGAGAAATAAATTGAAGAGGAATGAATTTTTTTCTCTTTTTTTTCTGTTTCACCTCAATTTTTCATTCTTTCTTTTAAGTTTAGGGGACAAGTGCACCACCAATAAAATGCTGCCAAGGAGACTGCTCATTCAATGTTCTAGTTGTCCAGCCATGCTCTTTTGGTGGGATACTCTTTTCAATTTCCTCTCTTTTTTGCCCCCCACCCCCGACTCTCTTAATTCTGTCAAATCCTGCTACAGTACATATCCATAAGTTCTTTTAGATGAATAATGCCATCTGCCTACATTAGACTCAGTGTTTGCAGAATGAGTTTATTCTGCTTTTGATAGTTAGGAGAAGTGGGAAGGGGGGGTAATAAGTCCTTTTTCTCTATTTAGCCTCTCCCCTCTATCTTCCACATTTGGAGCAACAGTCCCATATTCCATCAAAGTCACCGAGCTAGAAAGGCAGCTTGTAAATAAAATGAACAAACAAACAAACAATTAAATAGAAACATGGTTTTCTTTTAAAACATATGTTTGGATTCCTGGGACTTTGGAATCAGTGAATTCAATGCCACATACTGCATGAACAGAGGACAAACTGTGCGCTTCAATTTAAAAAGGATGTTGACAACCTCTAGCGGGTGCAGTGGAGGGCGACCAGGATGGTTGAGGGTCTGGAGGAAATGTCTTATGAGGAACAGCTTAGAGAACTGGGAATGTTTAGCCTCTCTAAAAGAAGACTGAGAGGGGATATGATAGCTATGTTTAAATATTTGAAAGGATGTCATATTGAAGAGGGAACAGGCTTGTTTTCCATGGCTTCAGAGACTAGGACTCGGGGCAATGGTTTCAAACTACAGGAAAAGAGATTCCATTTGAACATAAGGAAGAACTTCATGACAGTTAGAGCTATTCGGCAGTGGAATATGCTGCCACGGAGGGTGGTTGAGTCTCCTTCTTTGGAGGTTTTTAAGCAGAGGCTGGATGGCCATCTGTCGGAAATATTGTGATAGGGGTTCCTGCATGGCAGGGGGTTGGACTAGATGGCCCTTGAGGTCTCTTCCTACTCTATGATTCTATGATTCAATTATTCTATGATTCTAAAACCATGACTGTGATTTCAAAAAGAAACATACCACATTCATAGACTGGACAGCACTGATCAGAGTCCTTCCGTAATCTTGGGACTTCACAAGGACCACAAACAGCAGCTATTATGGGAACAGAAAAAAATTAAACCACATTTGTTAATATCTAAAACAAGAATAACCCATTTCTCAGTACTCCCAAGTATTGCAGGGGTTAAATGCCTCTACTGCCGCTAAAACTGTGCTCATGACCTGGGGTTCAATTCCAGGTAGCTGGCTCATGGTAGACTCATCCTTCTATCCTTCCGAGGTCAGTAAAATGAGTACCCAGACTGTGAGTGTGTGTGTGTGTGCAATGTGTAGCCTGCATAATTAAAGTGTATACTGCCCAGAGAGTGCTTGAAGTGCTATGTGCTGGCATAGTGTAATGATTTTAGTGTAAGGTTTTTATTATTGTTTTAATTATTTATTGATATTTGATGTTTTAATTGTTTTAATTCTTTGATTGTAAGCCACCCAGAGACCTTTGGGTAGTGGGTGGCATATAAGTTGTAAAAATAAATAAATAAATAAATAAATAAATAAATAAATAAATAAATAAATAAAATATAAGCAGTATGCTTTGCTTTTGCTTATTTTAAAAAAAACACAAACTTCCCATATCCTACAAAAGACATGTATTAACAGGGTAGGTCGTCACTGTCATGGAGAATGGGAGGGACCAATGTGCAGGAACTGTCCTTTTCATGCTTTTTCTTTGTCATCACATCACATAACGCTATGTCAGATACCAATAGCTATGTGTTTCTTACATTTATATCTTGCTTTTCCACCAATAAGCAAAAAATGGCACATGTGGCTCTCCACCCCACTTCATCCTTACAACATTCCTATGAAGTAGATCACACCGATATGTTTCATGGCTAAACATGGGTTGAACTGGATTCTGCAAACCCCATCCAACACTCCAACCGCTACACCACACTCTCAGTAAGAAGCACATACTGAGTGTCTCGTTGCTTTGCAACTGAAACTTGAAGGAACTTTTCCCCCCTCCACAGCTGCATTATAGTCAAGCCATGGGGTTATGGGAAACAGCAGAGGGCAGGCCTGAAGTATGACTGAATTCATGAAACAAGAAAGGAAACACATTTTGCAGGTCTTTAACGGAGGAAAAACAAAACTAGGCTTACGTTTAGCATCTGGACAAGGCTGAAGAGTGCAGTTTATGGTCCTATTATCTAGACACGTGCAGATCTTGCAAGGTTCTTTGGAAGGAATCCAGATTTCCAAGTGCTATGGAAGAAGATCACATTGCTTCAGAAAAGTAAATTCCTCTGAACATTTGGTATGCAAACTGGGCAGGATGGCAGGGTATGTGGAGATTCAGAAATAAAACTAACTGGGCCAATACAACAAAACACTGCATGTGGTATTGCTTTGGATTGCCATAATAATTCCAAAACTCGGAGATATTACCCATTAGAGTTAATATGTTCAGCACAAAATGGAAATAACATAGCAAAACAATATGCTGCTGGGTTGTTGGGTCCCCCCCCCAAAAAAAATTAATGAGCATAGCTTTAAAATTCTGGAAGAAATACAAGACATTATAGGGAACCATTAGTTGAAGAAACCATACCAAATATTCACTCAATAGACAGAAGTAGTGCAAGCCAAGTAAAGCAGGACTTTGGGCTTAATGTGTGTAGTGTTTCAGATAATTGGTTGGTCATGTGCTTAAGAACAAAAGCACGCCAGCCAAAAACCAAATTTCTTTTCCTAGAAATGACTAGAGCCCCTTTCTGTTGAGTGCAGAATGATGACAAAGGGAGACCCTGGATTACATAACACAAGTCCATGATAATGCTGCTAAAAGGCTATTAAGACATCTGTAGATAGAAATTGATAATATATGGAGTTATATTATAAAGCAATAATCAATTTAACAGTCTAATCCTAAAGACGTTTACAAAATAAACCCCATTGTTTTCAATGAGATTCATAACCATGCTGAGGATTTCTGCCAAAGACTTGGCACACCACCCATTAATTATGATCTAGAGTTCTGTGGTTGTTCTGAGATACAACTTCATACAAAATTTTAGGCAAATAAAGAGAAAGGAAGTTTATAAAGATGAACAAAAATGAAGGGAGAAGCATGGTTAGGAAAAGAAATGAAACAGTCACAGCAGTTTCCAAAGATAAACAAGAAAGTACACTTTTTTTGTCCACACAATGCCTGATTTTCAAAATGCACTGACACAAAATGTAGTGATAGCCATTGCTCATGGTGAATCAGTCAAGTACTGTACTGCTTTCATTTTAGCTAAAACCAGGCCTTCACTTTTTTTGGCAATCATTGTTGCTTAAAATCATATGCTGAATTCAGATAGCATTCTAAGTAGTTATGCCTACTTAATTGCTTCTTGGATGCATTTAGTGATTCATTGCTGATTTGGTGGTGGCGGAAGGGAACACTCTGCAGGGACAGAAAACTAATATATTGACCCAGCAACTAGGCAATCAAGTTATCCTGGTCTTGAATGGGCTAAAAAAAATCTCAGGAAAATTCAATGGGTCCAAAACTGCTGACTAGGGAGGGGTACAGAGATCACATTACACCCCTATTAAAACAGCTCCACTGGCTGCCTATCAGCTATCTGGCACAATTCAAGGTGCTGCTGACCTTGACCTACAAAGCACTGTATGACCTGGGTCCAAGCTACCTCAAAGATCGAATCTCACAGTATGAACTGACTCAGGTGTTAAGGTCATCTGGAGAGGGCTTTCTCTCCATCCCACCACCCTCACAGGTACGTTTCGTAGGGAACCCATGAAAGAGCCTTCTCGACTGCTGTGCCCAGACTCTGGAACTCAATCCCAATAGAGGCCAGGACTGCCTCATCTCTGTTGTCCTTCCGGAATCAGGCAAAGATCTTTCTCTTCAGGCAAGCTTTCCCTGAATGATGGATTACCATTATGTGCCCTTTATATGAATCTATAGGTTCACATAGACTTTGTGTTTATAACTACTTATAACCTTGTAGCTTTAATGTAATGTTGTAATGCTGTTGTTAATGCTGTGAGACGTTCCTCAATTACTTGTTCTCAATACTTGAACATGTCTTAATTGTACTGGGCTGTATATTATCCCTCACACTGTAAAACACCTTGGGTCCTTTTCCAAGGAGAAAGGCAGGCTAAAAATGCTCTAAAGTAAATAAATAAAATAAATAAATGGGATTGCTTCAAGGTGCAGCAAGCCACTTAGAGTGAAGCTTGCATTCATATACTGTCCAAGGACCAGGATGATTTGGAGAAAGAAATCTACCTTGCACTTCTTAAGCAAACTTTTATACCATAGCTTGTTCCTTCCACCCCACTTCCAAGCCCCTAAGTCCTCTTCCATCTCCCTTTCTACAGGGGAGAAGTGGACTTTTGAAAATCTATTTATTCGTAAGTGCATAACATTGAACTGACTTGCCACCCAAGTGACATGGAACACCTGCCAGTGCCTCTTTGCTTCAGGCATGCCTGAAATTGAAGTCAACGAGAGCAATTCTGCCAGTGGTCCAAAAAGATGTGGAAAACCATGGGAAAATAACAGGCAGATTTGTGATTGCCTGTGTATTGTGTAGCTACTGTCAATTCAATTGAATCTGTCCATTCCATAAACAGTCCTAAATGAGAGCTAAAGTATTGTCTGATCCAGTACAAAGTGAATCTCAAAACCACATTATACAGAACTCTGTTCTCGTAAATCAGGAGCTGTAAAGAAACTGATTTTAGATAGATAGATAGATAGATAGATAGATAGATAGATAGATAGATAGATAGATAGATAGATAGATAGATAGATAGATAGATAGATAGATATGCAGGGGCAAGGCTGTGAAGTGGATTTCATTAAAGGGTAGAGGGTCATTACATGTGCCCAGTGGAAGAGACATGTGGGCTTCACTGATACAGTGGAAATAGCACTATATGACTATGCCAATAGAACTATTATCTGTGCTTATCTCTGGACAGTACCATTTTGCTCCACTTTATCATTTGTCTTAAGCAAGCCTGTTCATGTGTAAAGTGCTGGCAAGTTGATTCTGACTTATGGCAACTATAGCAGTGTTTCCATGTTGCAAGAAATAGGTTGGTTTTACCTTTGCCATCATACAAGTGAGTTTCCATGGTCTACACAAAAATATATGCTTTGTTTGAGAATAGTGGATGTTTTCTTCTAGCAACTTCGGTCTAGTTACTAAGTTCAAGTAAGTTTTAGACTCCTCTGTTTTATTCTTGTTTCATAGGAGAAAAACTCCTTCTGCTCAGTCTTCCTTGCTGTGTGAAGGAGTCAGGCTCTCCCATTTATTTCCAGGGCAAGGAGGAGCAAGGCATCAAGCTCCTAACAGCCAGGCCATGAATACAAAAATTCTAGCCTCTCTCTCCTCATTGTCAAGATTCTCAGTCTTCCAGGTGAGTTTATCTGGAAGTTGAGTCACAGCAACTGGACTTCTTTTCTTGAGAAATTGAAACATTACACTATTCATCCAAGCAGCTTTGTCAGTCTGAGGAAAGTTAGTGGCGACTCCTCCAATTTATAGTCCACATTGATTTAACATCACCCTGGTCTGAATAGGCTCATAAATTGGACAATAGTCTGAATAGTCTTGTTAGGTGGAAAATTCTCTAGGGTGTGTGAAAGTCACACCTATGCAACATTTCCCAGCACCCATTAAGTTTGGCTTGTTAGCTATAGCCTTGTTGGTGGAGGTGTGAAGTGCTTCTGATTGGTCAGGGGATTGATGAAAGGGCAGCTTGATAAGTAGCAGACAGATTGTGTCTGAGGCCCCTACCTCTGTTGAGAGAGGGGTTTTCGGTACACACATGTGTGGCTTCCCTGACCCCTCTCTCAAACCACCTATCACCTATTTCAGGCCATTGACCAACTTATGAGCCTATTCAGGCCAGGGTGATATGAAATAAAGGTGAACTATAAATTGTAGGACTCACCACTAACTTTCATCAGACTGACAATGCGGCTGACAAAGCTGCTTGCAAACGTTTTGATCTCTCAAGAAAAGAAGTCCAATTGCCATGACTCAACTTCCAGATCTCTCCTCATTTGAACACACATCTATGGACCTAGAGTGGCAAGGTTCCCAACATCACACCTGTACCAGGCTCAAAAATCTGTGCACATACAAGTGATGCAAAACAATGCAGAGAGTTAGGAGTTAAAAGTAGAACAGCAAGACAAGCAGAGATAAAGCAAGCTGTCTTTTCTGTGAACCACCTCTGTTAGTTCACAGGACCATTTCGCTTTTAAATTATTTTATCTGGCCTGAGTGGTGCACAAGGGTTATCGCTGGGAGCTTCAGTGATTTAGCAGAACTTAGCAGTAACTAGCAAAGTACCTGGTGACGTGTCCCATCTTCAGTGACACACTGACTGCACACCTCTTCGTGAACGCAGCTGCCATTTAAAATAACTTGCCCCTGTGGGCAGAAGCAACCTTCCATAGGATAATCCATGCAGATTTCAGTGTTGTTCCCATTCTCACAGTGCTTCGTGCAGCCACTTTGGCAGTGGTTATATGACAACGAGGGTGGACATTGCATAGCTGTTAAGAACAGGGGGGACAAGAACATAAATGAATTTTTGGTAAATAAAAGGTTTTAAAATTTCACTCACAGCAACGATAAGTTCAACATGCAAGTAGAACAACATACTCTATCCTGAACATTTGCAGTAGGATGAATTGAAATATAAGAAAATGAACTATATAAAAATACAAAGTTACACATACATCATTAGCTCACATCCCTAGCAAATACTTCTGAAACTTTGTGGGGGCTCTGAGGTTGTTGGCCTTCTGGGGGAGTGTGCTGGGTGGGGACATATATATCAGTGATTAATTACCATGTGTCTGATACCGCAGGAAAATGGATTGATTAAAACTTCTCACTGTCTCTACCACTGTTTGATGCACCAGTTCACTTAGGGCGCTTTTACATGACCCCTAAAATCCGAGGCAAAGGGCTGCCAGATGCGGAGCTTAAAATTGTTTTCCCACCAGCTCCGGACTTTAAAAATAATTAAGTACAACCACACCCACCTAAGTGCGTCCCAGCGCATTTTCCAAGTACCTGGTCTTCGAAAGTGACAAATTTCTGATGCGGATTGCAAAGCAGTGAGTGCCGGGCTCTCCTCGCCTTGTTTGTTTGTTTGTTTGTTTGCCCCCTGCCCCTTTAAGAGACTGGAATGGTTCCTGGGGCAGCTCCCAATGGCAGAGCGGAGGTGAGCCTGCATTCTTTTCTCCCTTTTTTTCTCCCCCCACCTCACGCAGACAGGAGCAAGGGAGTGCGGAGGGGTGGGAACACAGCAAGAGGAGCAAACCCCCAAGATCTCTGGTCCAAATTTAAGTTGCCAGCGGATCTTAGGGGTCGTGTAAAAGCGCCCTTAGTTTACAATGAAGTCCACTATGTTCTTGCCTATCAGGTATTATCCTATACACAACTCTGAACTATTTTTGATACTGAAATGCACTTCAATAACATAAATGAAAGAGGAGCCATATGCACACTCATCATAGATTGACGATCTCAGTGTTTTCCCCCTTTGCCCTCTTTTTCAATAGCTGTTCTCCCTGAATCAAGCTTTGTAAACAGACAACTCAGCTCAGCGTTAACTTGGTTTACCTGCCCACTACCTCTTGCATGGAGAGCAAATGATCAGTACTCTCGGAATAGTTGCATGTCTTCCCACAGCATAGGGACTGGGCACCAAGCAAATATTTCTGCCTTTTCCCTCCTTTTTCTGTAAATGGATTCCCTTGCTATTTCTTGCCAGAGACATTCATCTCTAGTTCATGGACATTCACCTCCTGTTCACATTCATATCTAGGGATAACCAACCAGTCATGGATTAATTTATTTTTAGTTTCAAAAGGCATTCCCCTTGCCTCAGACGGTGAGGTCACCATATGATATGACAATGTTTTTGTCAACAGTATCAGCATTTACCTAAAAGGAAATGACAAAAAGCTGATATCCCCTTAATGAATAACATACATTATTGTGGCAAACTTCTTCACAGAATACAACACACTTCATCTAATATATAAGCTCTGTATTTTCCAGTGTGATATATAATAGCATCATTTGCTAGCACTGCCCTGCTGCATTTTCCATAAAACAAACATCCTATTGTCTACACTTCTGAATGCTTAAAAAGACTTTATCTTCCCATATAAGCCCCGTGGGTTTGAAGATGTGCAGAAGACCATTCTCTGATCCCAGCAAATCTCAAAGGCACAGCTGACTGAAGATAGGAGAAAAGGCCTCTTTAGTTGCTGCTCCATGGCCATGGATCAGTTCGACAAGAGATCAGTTCACTCCCCTCCCTATCTTTCTACAACCTGGAACAGACTTTTCTGTTCAGGGAAGTCTTTTTGAATTGAATGTACTGAAGAGGGTGAAGGCTCTTTTTCACCTCTCTCTGATATTTTAAATATTTCATTATTATTATTATTATTATTATTATTATTATTATTATTATTATTATTATTATTATTATTATTATTATTATTATTATTATTATTATTATTCTTGTATTTATATCCCGCTTATCTACTACATGTAGTACTCTAAGCGGCTAACAAAAGCAATGCATATCAAATCAACAACAATAGAATACATCAAATATAAAGCATAAACAACATAGAACTATTAAAACAACAAAACATATAAAAATCCTCCTGCGTCCCGACATGCGGAGGAGCAAATTCTAGGTGGAACAAAGGGAGGGAGAGGGTCCTCTGTGAAGAGTCCAGGTCTAAAAAGCCCTCCAAGGGAGCAGAAGCTGAGGCTCTTCAAGGGCCAGGCACACCTCTCAGCCGACACAAACCCCAGGTGGAACAAAGGGAGGGAGAGGGTCCTCTGTGAAGAGTCCAGCCGGTCTAAAAAGCCCTCCAAGGGAGCAGAAGCTGAAGGCTCTTCAAGGGCCGGGCACACCTCTCAGCCGACACAGACCCCAGGTGGAACAAAGGGAGGGAGAGGGTCCTCTGTGAAGAGTCCAGGTCTAAAAAGCCCTCCAAGGGAGCAGAAGCTGAGGCTCTTCAAGGGCCAGGCACACCTCTCAGCCGACACAAACCCCAGGTGGAACAAAGGGAGGGAGAGGGTCCTCTGTGAAGAGTCCAGCCGGTTTAAAAAGCCCTCCAAGGGAGCAGAAGCTGAGGCTCCCCAAGGGCCAGGCACACCTCTCAGCCGACACAAACCCCAGGTGGAAAGGGAGGGAGAGGGTCCTCAGTGAAGAGTCCAGGTCTAAAAAGCCCTCCAAGGGAGCAGAAGCTGAGGCTCTTCAAGGGCCAGGCACACCTCTCAGCCGACACAAACCCCAGGTGGAACAAAGGGAGGGAGAGGGTCCTCAGTGAAGAGTCCAGCCGGTCTAAAAAGCCCTCCAAGGGAGCAGAAGCTGAAGGCTCTTCAAGGGCCAGGCACACCTCTCAGCCGACACAAACCCCAGGTGGAAAGGGAGGGAGAGGGTCCTCAGTGAAGAGTCCAGGTCTAAAAAGCCCTCCAAGGGAGCAGAAGCTGAGGCTCTTCAATATTGCTTATGGCAATATTATTTTTACCAGTACATGTTAAGCTGCATATTATCACTTACTGTATTTTTAGCTACAATGATTTAAAAAATATTTCTGTAAGCTTCCTGCACAGGGGATGTAGATTAAATAATTTGTTCATGATGCATGAGTACTCCGAATCAACTTCTGGACAAGTCCACCAATGCCAGATCTGCCTGCCTGCCTAATAACAGCCACCTATTTATATATCACCCCATAGCACTTCAAGTAGTATCTGGACAGTTTACAGTTTAATCACTATATGCAGGCTACACATCCCCCCACCCCAAGCAAGCTGGGTACTCATTTACCGACCTCTGAAGGATGGAAGGCTGAGTTGACTATGAGACCGGCTACCTGGGATTGAACCACCAGTCGGGAGCACAGTTTCACCTGCAGTACAGGCATTTAACCACTGTGCCACGGGGGCAGGGGATTGACAGAGAGAGAGAGAGAGAGAGAGAGAAGGGGAGAGGAAGAGGGAGGGAGGGAGGGAGGGAGGGAGAGACTTGCCTTAGGGACAAGGGAGAGGATCCTATGAGGCAATGAGATTTCCAACAGTAAGATAGCATAATAGACAATGAACTAAGCACCTCAATAAACCAATCCTAACTTCAAAAGTTGTCACTGTCTCAAAATAAAATCACATTCATTTGAATTTTATTTTGAGTGAAGGCTACTGAACACTAGGCAAAAAAGAGCTCACTTTAGAGTTTAGTTTTCATAGGTTTCACCTATAACAACCTGCAAGCAAGCCTCACACAAACTCAGGATGTTCAATATTTACTCCATTCCACTCAGCACTTTGTGCGAGCCATCTGCTCCACACCTAGTACAGAAGGTTAGCCACGAGGCAACGTTGCTCTCAGGTTGGGGGAAAAAATCCTTTTGCATCCCTAACTTTCATATACTGTACTATGATTAATCACCAGTGATCCAGCTCAGAATCTTGAGGTCAGTTGGTGTATCTGAACATTTAGGGAGTTGGAACTTCAAATACAACAGGTAGACCAGCTGGCGAGGAAAAGGCCAAAGCCCAAGTCTGGTCAATTCACAAGCTTTGTGCCGCCAGCAGCTGATGTTGCACATTCCTGATCCATTCTCTTTCAGAAGATAGTTTTGAGGCTTAAGCACAAACAGCTCCATGGTCAACCTATAAGGCTTTTGGTCCAACCTCACGTTTCCTGGACATCAGAACTCCCACAGGAATGTTGTAAATCCCTTGCCTTATGAATAAGGATAGTTGGCAGCCAACATTTTTCACCTGCCTGCTGCCACTACTTTGAGGAAGATTTTGGATCGCTGGCTTACAATGATGTGACATCAATAGTAGCCCTGCTTTCCCTCAGCGCAGCTTTGAGCTCCATGAAGAATTAAATTACCGCTTCAGGAATGAACCAGTTTGCAAAATGAGACTTACATAAATAGGTTCAATTAGGTTCTGTAAATCTATACATACATTTTTATTAGTTTGCAATGTTACAGTGATTAAGCAATGCCGTCTATTGGGTCATTAATGTATTCTGCACAATGTCCCAGGAACTGACAATGCTATTTCTGGCCACCATAAGACATGCACCTGCTCATAAGAAAAGGGAAAAGAAGATGCCATTGTTAATACACCAAAGACTGCTTTATGTGAACTGGTGGTTAAATCGGGGAGCTCTTTGGCTGTTCAGTCCTACTATGTCACAAGCTGGGAATCTGAGGAATTCAGAGAGGTTATTAAAATGCCTAAGTCCTGGATGCTGTGACAGGAAAGCTGGCTCTCTCACTAAATCCAGGAAATGGCAGGCAGAGCTCTCTCTCGTTCTCTCTCCTTTCTCAGATTATTCCTCATGGATTATTTTCAGTGTGCTGTTTCTTAAAACATTGGTCTCCAACAACAAACATCTCACACAGTCACCAGAAAACTAAAATATATTTCATTTTGATAGTGTTCCACTTAAATATCTATTTGGGCAGTTTATTTTAGGTGGTTTTCTTTGTATCAGAGTTTGGTAAAACTGCATCAGAGTTTTTTTTGGGGGGGTGCTTTTACATGGCCCCTAAAATCCGAGGCAAAGGGCTCCCAGATCCAGAGCTTAAAATTGTTTTCCCACCGGCTGCGAACTTTAAGCAAAAGAAAGTACGACCACGCCCACCTACGTGTGCCCCAGCACACTTTTCAAGTACCTGGTCTCCAGAGGTAAAAAATCTTCCGATGCAGATTGTAAAGCTGTGGATGCCGGGCTGGAACCCTTCTATTTGTTTTTGTCCCCGCCGCCCCTTTAAGAGACAGGAATCCCTCCGGGCTGCTCAGGGCTGCTCGGATGGCAGACGAAGGTGAGCGGAGGTGAGCTTTTCTCCCTTTTTTTCTCCCTCCCCTCACTGCAGACAGGAGCAATGGAGGTTGGAAGGGTGGGAACACAAGAAGAGGGACAAACCCCCATGATCTCTGGTCCGAATTTAAGTTGCAGGCGGATTTTAGAGGTCGTGTAAAAGTGCCCTTTGTTCCTTCCTTCCAAGGGAATAGTTGTACAGTAATGAATGGCAAACTACGGTATATTGTTTCTCTGGAACAATATTAAAAAGGAAGAGCAAATACATGGAATATATAGTCAAACTTGAGGATATAGATTTGGACTAGAAGCAGATGGCAATTTTTAAGTGTGATGAAAGTTATTTAAGAGAAACCTCCCTTTACATAAGGTAGACACACATGTATAGATCCCTTGTCATTTTAGGAGAAAGAAATAGTGAAGATAGGAGATAAGAAGAACTGGATACTTTTGAGGTAAAAAGGTATAGGTAAAGGTTTCCCCCTGCACACGTGTGCTAGTCGTGTCCGACTCTAGGGGTGGTGCTCACCTCTGTTTCCAAGCCAAAGAACCAGTGTTGTGCAAGTCCGTGGCCATGTGGCTGGCATTTTTGAGGTAAAAAGAGTCAAACCACAGACAACACCTAGTTCTTCTGTTTGTCCTGAGCATTTGATATCCAGGAGTCTCTACAGATATATGATAATGCTCCCTGTCTAAGATCAGTATCCAGTTATACACAATGACCAGCTTTTTCAAACTTTTTTCTACTTTGGGCATGATGGCACAAGGTGAATGTTATCAATTCCTAATAATACATTCCATACCTTAATTGTAACAAATTGCACTCACTTGTTTTATATATCTAGTTGAACATTCCCATTTGTTTCAACATTACAGATGCATTTCATCCTATTTGGAACATAATAAATGGCTATACCATGTAAATGATTTATTTTCTCTTACACAAAATGCTCCCATTGCTCACTCCCTCATACCAGACAGTAGGTGAGGCAGAGCTGTTTTGGAGGAAAAATTCCCCAGCAGGATGGCCAGCTTGAAAAACACAATAAATAGTTTCCTGGGGGATTTTCCTGTGCTCTTTATAGGGATGTGTGTGAATGCAGCACCAAGGGAGACTGGGAAAAATAAAGGAGCTGAGGTGCCAAAGAGAATGTATAATATACCATGATGCCTCCAGAAACCTTTAATTACTTTTAAAAGACCCAAGAATCTATCATATTTTTTAATTAGAAGTGAATTCAAAGAAAAACAAAAAAGCATCAAGTTATATTTGGAAGGATAGCCCCCCACCCAAAGGCCACCACCCATGTGACCATTGTGTTTACTGTAAGGATACTAGAAAAAATGACAGAATCCACAAACATACAACAGCAAAGGAAATACACCCTTACTAAATTTACTAACTGCAACACACAAGGAGTAATATACGCTATCAAGTGCCCTTGCCAAAAAAATATATGTGGGAAAAACCTCTAGACCATTTAAAATATGCATAGGAGAACATATGAGGAATATCAGGAATAACAAATTAGGAACTCCCTTAGTCAAACATTTTCAACAACACAACCACTCAGAAAAAGATTTAAAATTCTGGGCCTTAGAAATTGTCCCTAAAAACAAAAATAAAATTATGTTTTTTAAAAAAATAGACAGGATAATCCTATATATGTACTTAGAATATAATACCTGGATAGAAGAAAGAATTTCTCAGATTTCTAAACATATAAAAAAAGCATATTATAGAAAAATTCACTGTTTACTGCAACCGGCCTTAAATGACTCATAGCTGCACATTGACAACAAAAATAACTCAGACCGTTAGCAGACTGAAAAAAGGAGGGGCAATACTGTTAAGTAGAGTGGTGTGGCTCTCCTCAAACCCAAAGGCAGGGTGGGGGGTGAGGACTGGTTATTGCCGGATTGATCAACAGTAATCCCATCCCAGCAGGTCCTTCTCTACCAATCTTGATGAAGGCAACATAGGAGGTTAAAAATAATTCCAACATTTTGATCCAGTGTATCAGGGGGGTTGAGGAAAATAAATTTACCATCCTGTCTCTTCAATTGTGACAGAAGTACAGTATGTGAATAAAATATGGAACAATGCGTGGATTGAGCAGAATTACAAAATATCACATTTCTGAAACAAGTCCTGAAATCCTTACCACAAAAATCTGGAGATCTCCAGTCTACACAGATCCCTTGTGTTCTGCAAAGGTGGACGTAGGATGATATAATCTCACATACTTCATCGCCGTAGCAGTTGCTTTCTTCACACGCCGCATAGAATACATTTGGAGGAATGATTTGGTGGCATTCATAAAACTGAGGGGACAGCAAAATGCTGCACTTGGTAGTGGCGTGCTCAACACACCGGTCAGCTCTGTTCACCTCACAGAACTTCCCTGGCTGCTTCACTGTCCATTCCTGGATGAAGACGCTGCTGTCAGGGGTTGTGGAGCCATCCTTTAATACAAAGTCATTGCCACTGTTTTGGTCACATACCCCTGGAGAAAGAATCAGAAGTTTGAAAGACATAAAAGAAAAAGACCAAAGTCTCCTTCTAATCTATCCAAATTTATTTAATCTCTCTGTTAAAATTCTTGTAGCTACTTCCCCACATCACAATCCTCCAAATTTGTTTTCCTTTTCTGCTTTGGATGAAATTAAGCATCATCTTAGATGTCCCCTTTTCTCCTGAGAAATGGGACCAAAACAGACGTTTCATCTGAACTAGTTCCTTCCTCTCTTCCTTAGTATCGGTCCAGCCCCATCTCCCAACACCGGATTCTGATAGTGGGAAGAAGGTTCTACCAGATACAGATAGCAACCATGGCTTGGGAATAAAGGACTCATAACATTTCTTTCCCTTGCAGTAGTTCAAATCCAGATTACCCTCCCCCCTTTGTAAGTACGACTCACTTTTAAAAATACATGGTATCTCATTTTTAGAACTCCCATTTCCACTTGAGAATCAAGCCTGCTGTTATTAGCACAGGCTTCAATTTAATTGGCATCTCTATAGTATCTGAGGGTGCATATGATCCTCAGCATCTTTTAAGATCTTTGAGAGGTATCTTCCTTTTAGTCCCAGCACCCTCACAGACACAGCCATGACAAGCTCCTTCAGTGGTTGCTCCCAAGCTGTAGAACTCCCTTCTATGGAAGACCAGGCTCTCCTTTTCCCTGGGATCTTTTGTCTCTTTTCCTTTTAAGCAGGCTTTCAAAAAGTAAATGGCCACCAAGAAAGGGATTTTAACAAGGGGGTTGTATTCTTTATCTTTTCAAATGTGTTTCCATTTTAAAGGGATTGTATTCAGTATTTTTTAATGTTTAATACTTTCATTTTTTGATAACATAAATAAAAGATAAAATAAGAAATTTGATTTGTTTTAATACTTGTTTTCTAAATTCTTTATATGTTTAACTTAGGCTCCTTTGTCGGGGAAAAGGCAGAGTATCAATAAAATAGGATAAAATAAAATAATTTATCTCCCATCTCCCCTAGTCTTGAATTCTGGGTGTATGTGTTTTAATCACATAACACTACATCATCTTATTTCACAGAGAAAAAAAACTATATCATTTCTGGTCATAACAGCTATCATTTGTGTACATTTTGGGCAAGATACTTAATACTGTGATATAGTCCAAGTACAGTGGTACCTTTTATAAAGGAAATAATTCATTCCAAATGAAGTTCTGTTCAGCAAATTTTCCTTTGCACAAATTTCCCATAGGAATGCATTGAAAATGGATTAATCCCTAATCATGACAGTTTCTCTGCTGTACGGATTCGCCCCATAGGCAATTCTATTACATGATTCCGCCCATCTCCAGAAATGTTTTTCTTTAAGTGGATTTTCTCTTAAACAAACTGCTTGTTATATGAAGGTCCACTGTATTTAAATCCAGCTATTGTTCACCTTCTTCTCTCTTGTCTTTTACCTTCAGCTCTATAATGGCAACAAGAAAGTATGTGAGGTTCATGCCTTACCTCTAGTGAATTCAGTGTGAAAGATTTCGTTTCTTTATGATTTATTTCGTCACACCTTAATTGTCATAGGAATAGATGTTTTAAGTGGCATGAAGCCTGAGGAATTGTCACTCCAAGAACCAGAACAGAACAAAATAAAAAACCCCAAACTTTTGCTGTACATACCACAAAGGCCATATGTTCTCGAGGCAAAACTCTTTGGGCTAAGTTGCAAAGTAAATTCGTTGCTGCTTGGAGTGAAGGAGAGGATGTGCCCCAGGAGAGAGAACCGAATTTCATGCATTATTGCTCCATAGGCATTTATCTCCATATCACCATCACTGTAAGGAACAGCCACTGTTCTGCCATTTACAGCAACCTATTGGGGAAAGATGGTCACATCTTTATTCACAGATCAGTAAAAAAATGAGGTAGTGGCAGCTAAGGCCATTACATCACGTCCAGTTTGTGGCTCTAGAAAGTGTGCTGAGTTGCAGAATACTGTATAAAATTGTTCCCCCACACCCGTCGCACTGTATTCAAATTAAAGTGTGACCAGAGTTGTACCTGGTCTAGGGATAGTGTTTTTCTTGTCGCTGTTTTGTTGCGGTTTTTATACCATTACAAGGGACAATGGGGTAATGTTTGTTCCACATATTTTCCATTATCATCCCCGTTTGATTATTTTCCCCCACTCAGATCCCCTGATTTTTTTTTTGTTTTATTTTCGGACTTAGTAGATATATAGAAACGGCAGGTTCCCTCCGTTACTGTTTCTAAAAGTAAAATTGCAGCCCTTTTAGCTGATTTTCATTTCCAAACACAATCACTTTACAGAATGATCATGACACTAGGTGTCAACAGAGAGCATGTATTTGCTGAGCAACGAAACAAGAATGCACTTTGATGCAGCATTACCCCCTGAGGTCACATACGTTTCGTAACAATAAAGTGCGACCTTGGGGATGCAGGAACAGCAACAAAACCATGTGACTGCAACAAATCATATTACGCAATATAATTTGTTGTGGTACAAAATGGACACGAAGTAACAGCCTAAATAAGCAAACACTGAAAAAACATAAATCTGTTGACCACTAGAATTGCACATAAGCTCACAGAGGGAAGTTTTCTGGAAAAGGACACCTGCTATCTGCCAGATAAATAGCTAAAGAAAATGCAGAGCATCATACTTCTGATGGTTTCTTTTGACTCTGCTGCAGTCTTTTCCTTCATGCATTGCCTTTATTGAGTGTCTAGGCATTTGGATGGTAGCTGATGGAAACAGAATGCTGAAGTACATTGATTTTTTTAACCCATCAGTTTAAGGCTATATAGCCTTTAAACTGCCTAATTGTCATGCCCTAAACAGCTCAAACTATTCTTTGATCTGCAAAGAGTAAGCGGCTGCCACACTCCTCTGATTAAATTATAATCATGAAAAAGGACAATTCCCCATAGTAGATGTTAATAATTAGCAATTGACTGTAAATAAATGTCTCCACATGTCCCTAACTGAAACAGGGCATGTAGGGGAGCCATTTTGTGACTTCCCTACACCTGTTTTAGTCTCAGAAGAGTGTTTGTTCAAAACAAGAAATGTTCAAGGGCCAGGGCAGCCTTCTGTGAATCAGGCATACATACACCTCTGGAAGTTGCCAGCCTCTATACTTAGAGAGTGCTAGAATGTTGAAAACTAGGACTTCTTACAAAGCAACATGTATGTGTTTGAGAACAGAGGGCCTGCGGATAGCTAGTGTTGGGTCTCTTCAGCAGTATTGTGTCTTCTTCTCAAAATGAAATGTCACTACCCAGGCACAGGAGGCTGGTCACTGATTTTGTGGATGGGAGTAAATCTACTCTGAAGATTTACTTCACAGTAAATCTTCAAAGTCTGAACTTCACAGGAGTGCTCCAAAGTGTTGAGCCCTATTCCCAGAATAGATTCAACACCTTGGGCAGCCCTGGCAAATTTCACACTAAAACTCAGAGCTGTTCTAGCAGTTGGTACCCCTCAAAGCTAGTTGCACACACTCTCACTATCCTGACCACCTATAATTCATCTTCACACCACTTAGCTTAGCCCCCTGTGAGGCAGAGTGAATATTTTAGTGACCAGTCATTTAGCCTGATTCAACCAACATAAAGTGACCATCATGTGCAGTGACAAATAATCAGATTAAAAGCAAAAGTGTTCTGCTTATATACCGCCCCATACCACTACAAGTAGTCTCTGGGCGGTTTACAATTTTGATTACAGTGTGCAGGCTACACATTGCCCCCCCAGCGAGCTGGGTACTTATTTTACCGACCTCGGAAGGATGGAAGGCTGAGTGAACCTTGAGCCTGCTACCGGGGATTGAACCCAGGTCGTGAGCACAGTTTTACCTGCAGTACAGGCATTTAACCACTGCGCCACGAGGCTCTTAAAATAGAATGTACTCATCCCCTTCCTTGACCTATCCACAATATTTATTTCCTCTACATTGGCTTACCATCATGTCATGGGACAGCTGAACGGATGAGTGCTTATGTGTGACTTCAATAGCGTTCATGCAGTTGAGTCTTGGAGTGGAACTGCAAGGCCCATTGTGAAGAACCACTCCAATATCATGTTCTTTGTCTTCAAACAATGTATAGGAACAATTCCCTGTGAGTTTAAAGTCCACACCATCGAAGGTGACAATGTGTCTGCTAGAGCTTCCCATGCAGGAGCCTGTAAAGTGATAGTTAAATTGTTACCACTAGAGGACTTAATGATTTTGTTAAGCATACAATTTCTTCTTTGACAAATACAAAGCAATAGAGGAACTCAGTGATAGCAACATAAAATGCATTGTATATGGGGCTATTAGGCTCTGAAGGACCCACCGAAATTACTTGAATGTAAGTACAGTACTGCTCGGAATGCTCCCCTATTTGTACTGTGATGTGATCTTGTTTTCCTCCTTCCCTCCTTCCCTCTGCAATTACCACAGCATATCTGTTTTGGCTAGTTTAACCACAAATATGGATCCACCAAATATGTGCATACTATTTCCTCTGAGAAGGACAAGGGAAACACATCCAGACAGGATATCCTGGTGGAGTACTCTGATTCAAAGCCATGATACTTGAGTATGTAGGTTCTGATATGTAGGTTCTTATCAGTTCCTTCATCAATCAGAAAGCAAATGACATTTTACTAATAAGGAAGGACAGGCATTCATGGCCAATGTCAGAACTATGAACATTATTTTAATATGTTTCACTAAACAGTGATCTCAGAAGTGTGATTTGTCATATCAACATTAGGAAGGATTGCTCAAAGCATGATGTAATAATTGCTATAAATCATATGTGCTTAAAAAAAAAGAAACCATAAAACTAACAGAGAAAATTGTGTATTACTATGCTCTGCATGTATTCAGAAACTTTAGCTGGGCTGGATTGCTCCAGATAGATTGTTGAACACGGCTGGTTATGATGTGCTTCCCATAATAGTTTCATCTGAAAGCAGTTATGTTGTTCAGAATCCTGGTTATGGCCTATAAAGCTCCATACCAGATTGTATGAAATGTTACATTCTCTCATCTCAGCCTACTCAATTTTTAAAAACCGTTGGGAGACCTTCTGTCGAGCCACAACTGTGTTTGATGGGAAGGAATGCAACAGAGGCCCTTACTTCACGAGGCGCGGCGCTCCGCAGCAATATTGCCTTCGATTTGAATTCGGAGGCGGTCATGTGGCGGTCACGTGTTCTTGCTTCGCTCCCGCCCCTGTTTCTCAGTACTCACAAGCTGCAGTTTTAGGACCGATTCGAGCACAACCTCACGTGCTCCCTTCGCATTCGCATGCCACTTTTCAATGTTCGTTATTTCCCATCCGTCCTTTAAAAAAATTCCTACCGACGGCGTATCGATGCACTGATGCTGGACTGCCAGTTGCAATGGCTCTACTGATTTCAACTGTTTCCTGGCATCATTGGCAGCCCCCCCCGCCGCCGCCGCTGCTACTCGGGGGGAGCCCTGCATGGCACAGCCGCCCGCCCTCCGCCGCTTGCACGCTGCCTGCCCCGGGTGCCCTGCTCTGGCCACCGCCGCCCCTACTCGAGCGAGGAAGTAACAGCGCAAAGCGATGAAACGATATAGCGATGCATCGATATCCCTGTTTGAATATTTTTTAAAAAAACTTGAAATAAAAGCCAAAAACCGAGACCACACGTGACGTTAGGAGCGAAGCAAGATGCGAAGCGAAAAGATTCCCGGCAGCAGCCAGGGGAACCACTCGCCCCGCTTGGAGCACGGTAAAGGGGGCATGGTCGGGGTGGCATCACAGCCAAAAAGGAGGAGCGTGCGGACTGAAACGATCGATTCACACAGAAAAGAAGGCTAGCTGCGAAGTGAGCGGCCCGTGAAGTAACGGCCAGAGGGGGCTTTATCAATATCTGCTTCCAGCTTTGGAAACTGACAATGGAGTTCATTTTACTTCTGTGCTGGTATTACAGTGACCCCCTCCATTTTGCGGTTCAGGTACTGCAGTCCCGCTACATTGTGGGATCGCAGTACCTGCACCGCTGGGGGGGGGGGCGGGGGGCGATCGGGTCACTCCCCACCACCACCCTGCCCCCGGGGAGCCATCGCGTTGCTCCCCTCCATCCCTCCGCAAGCCTCCCAGGCTTCCGGAGGGGGCCAGGGGGGTGGGGAGCCATTGCATGGCTCACCGCCACTCCCCCACCCCCTCTGAGAAGTCTTGGGGCCATGCGGGGGGCAGCGGGAGGCCGACCGCAATCTCCATTGAAAAGCATTGCCAATGCTTTTCAATGGAGAAGGGACAAAAAGTCTTGGGCAGCGCAGGTGGCCGCCGGTGTGCACGACGATCACCCCCCACCCCCACCCCTGCCCGGGAAGCCACGGAGCCACCCGGGAGGCTGGTGGGGAGCCATCGCATTGCTCCCCACCATCCCTCCGCACGCCTCCCAGGCTTCCGGAGGGGGCGGGGGGTGGAGAGCCATCGCTTGGCTCCCCGCCACCCCCCGCCCCCTCCGAGAAGTCTTGGGGCAGCAGCAGGGGGGCTGCAATCTCCATTGAAAAGCATTGCAAAAACTCAAACAAACTTTATTACGGTCAGTGACCAGCAATAGAGAAAAGCATTGCCAATGCATTTCAATGGAGAAATTTTCCCCATTGGAAAGCATTGAGCCAATGCTTTCCAATGGGGAAAATTTTCTCCATTGAAATGCATTGGCAATGCTTTTCAATGGAGAAGGGACAAAAAGTCTCGGGTGACGCGGGCGGCCGCCGGCGCGTGCCGCGATCGGCCCCCTCCACCCCACCCCCGCGCCCCCTCCCCCCACCCCCTTCTGCATATCGCAGATTTTCATGGATCGCGGGTGGGGTGGGTCCCTAACCCCCGCGATCGGCAGGGGGTTACTGTATTATGCCACAGGTAGCATACCCTTCTATTCAGGAAATTTCTTTCTTTCTTTGGAGAAATTTGAAATATAAATTTAATAAATGGTAGCATTAATAAATTTAATGAAATAGTGTCTCCCTTCTGCTCCCTTTCTGAAGACAGTTTGAGGACAGACAAGGAGAACATCATGTATCTTCCTA
Organism: Phrynocephalus guinanensis; assembly: GCA_037367245.1. NCBI lineage: Eukaryota > Metazoa > Chordata > Lepidosauria > Squamata > Agamidae > Phrynocephalus > Phrynocephalus guinanensis. Next base: position 7,204,424 of record CM074740.1, read on the forward strand.
TCTTCACCCAAAACTGCCTCAGAAGATGGAAGAAGTGTTGCAAGGCCCTCACCCTAGATGAAACTTCTCAGTTGAAAGGCAGTGAGGAATATTCCTTTGCTCTTCCCTCAGAAACCCAGGACAGGCAGAGGGCTAATTTTAGAAAATTATGAGTCATCTTCTTATTGGTCTGCAGAACATAGACCTGGATGATTCTTGATGATGGAGATACAAGGGCAGAGTGGAGAAGGGCAGAGTGGAGAAACAAATCTTCAACTCTTTCCCTCTGAGGACTATCAAACCTGATAGCCTATGTGCTAAAAATAATGCATAACATTCAAAACAAAGACATGGAGGTACACCACCAGCTGCCACATTACTTTCTTGCTATAGAAGTAATTTTTAATTCTATCCAGAAATAACCTTTAAAATGGAAAATGTGGCAATTAAGCAATCTCTGTTATTGATAAATGTACTTCTCTTAAACACACACATGTTTAAACCCAGTCATTTCAGTACATTTACTCATATTATTACAAAAGAGCCTGGGGGATGAAGTCTGAGCAAACACCCCTTTCTCTCTCAAACTTCAGTATTCATTTTTAGATTTTGGAGCAATTACAGTATATGCCACCCCTCAACATTAAACATTTTTTTCAAGTGCCATTTCAACCAAATTTTAACCACTGAAATCAAAGTTATCCATGGCTCTGTCATGCCCATAATATTTGTTGTCTCATGTGCTATCAGGCCAGAATTCTTCTAGTAACCATTATAGGGTTGTCAAGGGAAATGAAATACCGTATGTGCATCTGAGGGCACTAAGACCAAGAGAAGCCCGTAAGGAAAAGACAAGAAAAGATAAATTGCCTTTGAAGCAATCGCCCTGCACCTTTGTGAGAACTTTCTACCTGGTATCTGCCTGTGGGAATGCCCGTCTATACAACAAGGTTTTTTAATGTCCTCTTTCAGCTCTTTCAAACAAGCGTTGTATTGCCTGGTTGTATAGACAGGCATTCCCCAGCTATCATATGTTTTTTTTTTAGCATAAATGACTATTCTGTTATCTTCACCCAAAAATGGCTCTTACAATGACTAGTAGAGATGGGCACGAAACAAACATTTTTTGTTTCCATTATTCGTTATTTGTTTCATTACATAACGAAACGACAAACAAAAATTGTGATGAAAATGGAACGAAACGAACAGAACCACGAAAATTGTGTTTGTTACGTTTCGTTTTCGTTAATGGCAACGCGCAATGAAATGAGCTGTTTTAAATGTTAAAAAACGCCCTGGACATCCATAAAAATGCAGCAATAATTATTTATACCGTCTGATAATACCTACCGGAGGGTTGGGGTCCTTAAAATGTGCATTTATGTCTTTTCTCTGATCGCTGTATTTTTTTCCTTTAAGGGGAGTTAGGGGACATCGACCCAAAATGGCTCCCAGATGCCTAATATTGATTTCTTGGGTATTAAAATGCCCTGCACATCCATAAAAATGCAGCGATAATGCAATAATTATTTGAAATTATTACCTACCGGGGGTTAGGGTCCTTAAAACGTTTGTTTTTGTCTTCTCCCATCGCAATGTATTTTTCTTTTCCCTTTAAGGATGACAAAATGGATGTCGCCACTCCAGCCACAACATGGAGGCAAGCCATGTGATGGGATCATGTACATTCTTCGAGAACTTCAACCAACAGCATGCCCAGGTTGCAGACTGGGCAGGTCTGGCAGCCACAGAGGTAATAAAAAGCTCTGGCAGCCCCCATCCTCCTTGCAGTCCCCGGTGGGAGTTAGGGTGGGATTGCTGTCTCTGCGACTCTAGCTTCAGTCCTGCAGCCCCCCTGTGTGCATGTGTGCGTACCTCTCGTTGAGTACCCTCCCCTGCCCTGCAGTGCAGTCACTCTGCGGCTGCCTTGCACCCTGGGCAATGCCCGCCGCTGCCTTTGCAGCCTCCCTGCGTACCTAGTCTATACTTTGTCTCTGCCAGCATCATTTTTTTAGTGTTTTCCCTCTGGTCTGGGGCGTTGGGGGACGCCCCCGCATGGAAATGGTTTAAAAATTGCGCAAAAAGTGGGTAGAAATGAAAAACGAAAACAAATTTTTTCCAAAAATTCACAAAAAAGGAAACGAAATGAAACAGACCTCTCAATGACAAACGAAGAACCAAAACACCATTTTTTTATTCGTGCCCATCTCTAATGACTAGCATGTATTTTACTGTAAGTTCTTTTTTACCATTTTGTTTGCTTTGATTATTGTTTGCTGTTGACTTTGTGCGGTACACACGCACACAGGGAGGCTGCAGGACTGAAGCTAGAGTCGCAGAGACAGCAATCCCACCCTAACTCCCACCAGAGACTGCAAGGAGGATGGGGGCTGCCAGAGCTTTATATGCCCTCTGTGGCTGCCAGACCTGCCCACCCAGTCTGCAACCTGGGCATGCTATTGGTTGAACATGATCCCACATCGCATGGCTTGCCTCTATTTTGTGGCTGGTGGCGATATCCATTTTAAAGGGGAAAGAAAAATACATCGCAATGGGAGAAGACAAAAACTAATGTTTTAAGGACCCCAACCCCCCTGGTAGGTATTATCAGACAATATAAATAATTATCGCTGCATTTTTACGGATGTCCAGGGTGTTTTTTAACATTTAAAACAGCTCATTTCATTGCGCGTCACCATTAACGGAAACAAAACGTAACGACCACAATTTTCGTGGTTCTGTTCATTTAGTTTCATTTTCATCACAATTTTCGTTTGTCATTTCGTTACGTAACGGAAACGACAAACGGTAACGGAAACGAAAATTTTTTCGTTTTGTGCCCATCTCTAGTGGTATGTATTTAAAAAGCTGGAACCCAATGCAACACACTGACATGAGTCAGAAACAAATCTCAGATTAGAACTAGGCATCTACTGTGGGAGCAGACATGATTTTGTCCAAGGACGGAACCATACTTTAGCTTCAACTGCATTGATGCTCGCCTTTTACCTTTTCCCACCCTTTTACTTTGTCACCTCTATGTGAAAAGCCTCTGTTCAATTTTCATGGAGAAACATAAAGCACTGTGACACTGAAGGGAAAATCTAACATCAATCCCAAAGACGGGAGCTACAAATAGCATTCCATGGAAAAGAGTATGCCCAATTTCATTGCCTCCCTCCCAAAAGAACTCTATAGAAATGCAACCTCTATTTACACACACAGGTAACAGAGAGTCATAAAACAGCAGGCATTTTGCAAATTATCTGAATAAAATGACAGAAAGGAAGCAGAACAACACACCACTGCTTCTCCTTTCTCTACTTCCCTGGATTACCATTTCTGGAATAGAATCTACTTTTTATGGTTTGGCATCTACCCCACTCACTTAAACAGATATTGTATGCTATGACAACATGCCTCTGACCCTGAAAAATATACATTTAACACTTCCACAAAGTCACAGCAGCTATTATTATCTGTTTATATATTCTACACACAATATTTTTCTATATATATATATATATATATATATATATATATATATATATATATATATATATATATATATATATATATATATATATATATATATATATATATATATATATATATATATATATATATATATATATCCTCTGAAAGTATCTTATATCTGCAGAACAGAACTGACTGCATGGGATTCACAAATAATATTAAAATCCTAAAATGTAGGATTTTCCTCTTTATATTCAAAACTGAATCTCAGATGTTGATTTTTTCCATCTTACACGCACTCTTGAGAAGAAACACAAGGTGCTAAATGGACAAATGCACCCATTTTTTAAATCATTCTTAGGTTCCAAGTTAATAAGCCACAATGGCTAGATTTTCTAAGACCAGCAAGGGCTGCAAAATCATGGGGATGTCAACAAATCTACAATATAATTTTTGAGCCCAAACTCTATGAATTAATAGCCTAACATGTCAAGCGCAATTACCGTATATTAAGACCATACTCAAGAACCCTCAACAGGAGCTCCAATAATTGTAAGAAGGACTTCCTTTTACAGCCACTTGTTTTTGATGTAATTAATATGAACAGTCTAAAACACTCTACGCATTAAATGGTCTCTTATCTATAAACCACTGTTGGGAATAGCCCGTATTGCTCAGCTCAGGGGGGGGGGGTTCTCTCACGCAATCCCTTGGTTCCCAACAGACAACATTTCAGAAAGCATCTGGGTACCTCCTGCTTTAGTTCAGTCTCCTAGAGACCACACAAAGGCTACTCCTTGTCTCCTTGAATAAGTGCCCAAGGTCCGCAATGTGTTTATTTGCAAGATGACTAAATCTAAAGCCAAATGCTATAATGCGGCTGAAGAATTCCAAATGTTGACAAGGGCTGCCTCCAGCCAAAACAGTAGGGGTGTCTTGCCCTGACATAGCAGGCTCCACTTCCCCTGCTCAAGCCATGAATAGTAGATGCCATCTAAAACTGCTGGAATTACTGGGTTCAAATGCAAGTGCCTGTTAAAGGAAGTCCTTTTTTCACAAATATTGGAGCTCCTGCTGAGGGTTGTATTCTGGAAAACGGTGGCCAACTCCAGGCTAAATCAATTCTGGACTAGCAAAATTCTGTCAAGATATGTAAAAGTTGATAAAATATAAGTTATGTATATTTAACAGATAGTGGAAAGAGAATTGTAAAATGGAGGCAGTTAGATTCTGCAGACTCATGATGTTAATTCACAAGTGTAAGAGATAAGTAATCACAGGCATGTTATGTGATGAAGCACAGGTGAAAGAATTTATAGCATCATGATTGTATCAGATTGCATCAGATTGTAATTAGTGATGACTCACATCTGATGGGTACTGAACTGTATAAAAAGCACTAGCTTTCCATTTGTTAGGTGGGTCTGTTATGGTGAGAACAGAACCCCACACTCTGTTTGTCTGTTGTAAATATTGCTTGGTTGTTATGCTGTATATATTTTTTGATGTATATATGAATATATGAGTTTTTTTTACTCTACCATTGTCATTGTCTCTTCATAACCTAACTCTGCAATACTTTATATCAATACTGACATTTTATCTGCACGCTACTGCTGCACTGCTCTGTGTCAAGCACAAGTAAATATTATATTTGTTGCTTAATTGCTGATAGGGTTATGGGCCCAGCTGGGTCAGCTGGGTCAGCTGCCTGATGGGTTTTGTTGTACCTGTATAGATAAAGTGTGTGCTGTATAAACTTGTGTTTTTGCAGAGAAAAAAGGTTTGGAGTTGGAATGGAGACAAAGAGGAGCTGCAAAGGATTTTTCTCTCTGAGGCTTGGAAGCGAACAGAGGAGATAAGCAGCTGATAAGGGCAAGCCAAGCAAAACAGAGTGTTGTGAATGAAAGAGATCCTTTGCTGTAGGCTGAATGAAGTCAGACGTGGATGAAGAAGCTGAAATAAGTGTTGCAGATAACGGTGGAGTCAAGCTGGCACTATCAGCGAAGATGGCAAGTATAAATTTATCTTCAATGCCTCTAATTAAGCTGTCTGACAATAATTACCTGAACTGGTGTCTGCGTATGAAGCATTATTTGATTTTCCATGAGCTGTATCAGTATTTATTTATTTATTTATTTATACAGCTTATATACCGCCCGTCTTCCTTGTGGAACTCCGGGCGGTTTACAACAAATTTATAGCACAGCAAAATTACAAACAACAAAATAAATATTAATAGACTAATAAAGCAGAGAAGAACAACAACAACAGATCGCGGGACTAAAAAAAAAAAGGACAAGAGCTGGAAGAAGATTCAGATGAGCAATGTATCAAAGAGGATGCAAAAGCCTTGGCGATTTTGATGTTATCCTTGGAGGAGTCACAGTTTGTTTATGTAAAAGAAGCTAAAACGGCACGTGAAGGGTGGTTAGCTTTGAGAACTGCTCACATCAAGGACTCAGCTGGAAGTAAGATATCACTAATGAAGCAGCTTTTCCGGACAAGGCAAAGCCCAGGTGAAACTATTTCTGATCATGTAAGGAAAGTAAATAATATTTTTCAGCAGTTGTCTGAAGTGGGCATTCAACATGATGAGGAGTATAAATGTCTTGTGATATTGTCAAGCCTGGATGAGTCATATGACAATTTAGTAATGGGGATGGAAGCTTTGAAAAGTGATGATTTGTCTGTCTCATATATCCAGTCAAGACTGCAGCAGGAGGAACAGAGAAGAGCTGATTCTAAAGTAAATAAGAAGCCTGTTCAAGTTTCTGGAGAGACAATTCAAGTAGTAAGAAAATGCCACAATTGTGGGAGTGACAAACATATTTTGCATTTCTGTGATAAGGTAAACAAGCGGCAAAAACAAAAAAGAGTTGCAGGCACACGTTGGAAGAGTGAAGGTCACCAGCTATCTGTGATTAATGATAACAATGAACAGGAGTGCTCAAAGCAGGAATTATTTATTGTAGATTCGGGAGCCAGCATTCATTGTATAAACAAGAAATCTTTGAACATGGTTGAAAATAAGCCTCTACATGACAAATGCATTCATCTGCTACATAGAAGATTGGGGCATCTAGGTTTTGAAAACATTAGAAAAACTCTGCAACATGTGGAACATGGGTCTGTGCAAAGCTGTGATAAGTATTTAGATTGCCATGTTTGCAAAAATACAAAAACTAAGTCTGCTCCCATTGCAAGAAAAAGTTTGAGAAAGTCACATCATCCTCTACAGTTGGTACATATTGATGTGATTGGACCCATGGCGAATTCTTTTGGTGGTGCCAGATTCTGTTTAGTAATAACAGATGATTTTTCTCGATATTCTTGGGTCTACATAATGAAGCACAAAAGTGAAGTGAGTGCTATGTTTAGGAAATGGTTTCAAATGGCAGTACGTCAGTACAAGCAAAAAATTATTGCTGTACAGAGTGATAGAGGAGGTGAATTCTTATGTAAACAGTTTGTTGACTATTTGGAGAAAAAAGGGGTGAAACACAGATTGACTAACCCTGCTGCTTCTGCTGAACATGGTCTAGCTGAAAGGAAGAATGGGATTCTTCAAAACATAATGAATGCAATGTTGGCTGATTCAAAACTTCCCAAAGGTTATTGGGCTGAAGCAATGAAATATGCAAATTATGTGTCTAATAGAGTATGGAGTTCAGCTGTTAATGAAGTTCCTTATACTCTGCTACATGGTAAGAGACCTACAATCAAATATCTTCGTTTATTTGGCTCTGAAGCCTGGGTATTGATTCCAAAGAAATATAGACACAAGAATAGCCCAAAGTCAAGGAAACTTATGTTTATTGGTTTTCAACCTGCTGCAAAATCCTGGCGTTTTTGCGATAATCATGGGAAAGTTTATATTAGCAGATCTGCAACGTTTTGTGAACAGAGAAACTGGGAAGATCTACATGCAAACAATGAAGTGTTTTTGCCAAGCATTTGTCCCCACACTGAGCCTGCTGAGGAAGATTCCAGTGATGGAGGGGAGTCGACATCATTGCATGATGAAAAGGTTGATGAGGAGCCAGTGTTGCTCAGAAAGTCTACAAGATCCAATTTTGGAGTGCCACCTGAAAGGTTTGTTGTTAAGTTTGTATCCCATGAGCCACAGATTTATGAAGATGTACTGCAAATGCCTGAAGAAGAAAGGAAGCAATGGATGATGGCCATGGAAAAAGAGTATGAATCTCTGAAGGAACATAAGGTATTTACTCCAGTGATGTTACCAGAAGAACAAAAAACTGTTGGATGCAGGTGGATATATAAAATTAAGAAGTCAAGTGACAATAATATAACCTGTAAAGCAAGGCTTGTGGCACAAGGGTTCTCACAAGAGAAATATGTGAATTTCACAGATGTTTATTCCCCTACAGTGAAGGCTGAAACATTTAGAATGGTCTTGGCAATTGCAGTGTCAAGAAAATGCCAAGTGCATCATTTTGATGTGGAGACAGCATATTTGAATGCAAGTTTAAAGGAAGAGGTCTACATGAAACAAGTCCCTGGATATGAACTTAAAAATCCACAACTTGTTCTGAAGTTGAACAAAGCCTTGTATGGTCTCCGGCAATCAGGACTGGCATGGAATAGACATTTGCATGAGAAATTGACTAAAATAGGTTTTTCTCAAAGTCGGGCAGATCCATGCTTTTATACAAAGGTTTTTTTTTTATATTGATTGTGTTTGTTGATGATTTATGTTTAATGGTGCCTGATATCTCACATGTGAAGTGGTTTATGTCTTCATTAGGCAAAGAAGTAAAAATGAAGCATCTTGGTGAGATACAACATTATTTAGGGGTTGATGTCACAACTGATCCTGAAGGTAATTTCTATCTGTGTCAAAGTAACAAGATAGAACAGCTATTACAGAAGTGTAAGATGGGAGACTGCAACATAGTCTCTACACCTATGGAAGTAGAGTTCAACAGAGATCCTGATGATGAGGATTTAGGAAATGTTGAACTATACCAATCTGTATTGGGCTCACTAATGTATTTGTGTTCATGGTCTAGGCCTGATATTGCAGCAACTATCAACATATTGAGCCAATATGCTGCAAAGCCATTGATGAAGCATTGGAAAGGTATAAAGCGTGTTTTGAGATACCTTAAAGGAACATGCATGAAAAGTTGAAAATATTCAAGTGTGATAATCTTGATTTAATTAGCTATGCAGATGCTGACTGGGGTTCAAGTCCAGAAAGGGGGTCATTGTCTGGATATGCTATTTTCTTAGGTAACTCACTAATTGCATGGAAGGCCCGAAGGCAAAGGTACATTTCATGCTCTACTACGGAGGCTGAGTATGGGGCTGTGAGTGACTTGTGTTGTGAGTTAACCTGGGTGGTGCAGTTGTTAAAGGATGTAAATGTAAATGTTAAACTACCAGTCAAAGTGTATAATGATTCTTTTTCATGTATCCAATTAACACAGAATCAGGTCGGATCCAGAAGCAAGCATATTGGTATCCGTTACCAGAATGTGAAGGACTGCATAGAACAACATTTGATTGTATTAGAATATTGTACTAGTGTTGACAATTATACAGATATATTTACAAAGCCTTTATGTAAAGATAAACATGTATGTTTTAAGAAAAGGCTAGGTGTTGAAATCTGTTAAATATAGGAGGGGTGTCAAGATATGTAAAAGTTGATAAAATATATGTTATGTATATTTAACAGATAGTGGAAAGAGAATTGTAAAATGGAGGCAGTTAGATTCTGCAGACTCATGATGTTAATTCACAAGTGTAAGAGATAAGTAATCACAGGCATGTTATGTGATGAAGCACAGGTGAAAGAATTTATAGCATCATGATTGTATCAGATTGCATCAGATTGTAATTAGTGATGACTCACATCTGATGGGTACTGAACTGTATAAAAAGCACTAGCTTTCCATTTGTTAGGTGGGTCTGTTATGGTGAGAACAGAACCCCACACTCTGTTTGTCTGTTGTAAATATTGCTTGGTTGTTATGCTGTATATATTTTTTGATGTATATATGCATATATGAGTTTTTACTCTACCCATTGTCATTGTCTCTTCATAACCTAACTCTGCAATACTTTATATCAATACTGACATTTTATCTGCACGCTACTGCTGCACTGCTCTGTGTCAAGCACAAGTAAATATTATATTTGTTGCTTAATTGCTGATAAATTCAAGTATAGAATGCAGTGATCCACACTTGGGATAGTTATTATGTTATCTAAGATGAAGTTCAGAAAAAAACACAGCGAGACTTACTATGCCCCAGAACATCATAAACCCTACTGAACCATGTGTTTGTGTATAATGCACATTAGATCCACATGTGGCAGAAAGGAGAAATTTCTAAATAGATTTTCACTATTATTTTCAGTTACCTTCTTCCCCTTTCCAATCACAAGAGAACACTAGCCATTGAGATGAAAGACTGCTGGAAATAAACAAAGAAACAAGAAAACCCGCTGGTGCATTCCCACCGACCCAGCCCCCACTGGTGCTTAAAGCTAACCCACCCCAACCATTGTTGTCAGGTGGAAGGGATCCTTTAAAATTCTTAACTGCAACCCTGAGCTGCTAAAGGTTTAAAAAACATTGGTTCTCAACCTGTGGGTCCCAAGATGTTCCTGGGCTGCAGCTCCCAGAAACCTCCACCACTCGATGTGCTGGATGGGATTTCTGGGAGTTGCAGTCCAAGAACATCTGGGGACCCAAAGGTTGAGAACCACTGGTTAAAAATATCTCATCACAAGTGCAAAATATTGTCTGAATCTACAAGTTAACTTCACTTGAGCTGGAGCCCAGAACTTAGAAAGTTTTAAAAATAGCTTATTATAGTTATAGTTTCAAGCCCTCCCCAAATAGTCTGTTGTGCTCAAACATTTTTCAAAAGTAAATTGGTACTTTTCCATTTCTCACAATCACTTTTGTGTTGCTGTTTAATTTTTAAAAAATCTGAATGCTCCTATCTGTTGGGTTGTAATACAAAATGCCATTTCCTTCTGTTCAACTCACTATTGCCTCAAGATCCACGACAAAGCAAGAGGTGATAAGACACAGCATAATACACAAATTGTACCACCTAATATTTCCCTACCCCAGTGTAAGTCCAAATAAGACAATAAGAGGTACAATTATGATGCAGTGGTTAAACTGCTACACTGAAACCAAACTGTGTTCATGACCCAGGGTTCAATCCCAGGTAGCAGGCTGAAGGTTGGCTGGCTCAGCCTTCTGTCCTTCTGAGGTTGGTAAAATGAGTACCCATCTCATTGCATAATAACTTGTAAACCATCCAGAGAGTCCTTTAAGCAATATGGGGAAGTATATAAGCAGCACATTTTGCTTTTTTGTTACACTGCAAAAGAGTCAATTTCCCCATATTATATTACAGTCCTACTATATCTTTGCTATACTTTAGTATTGAAAAGAGAATCAATTATAAGCAATTAATCATGTGTAATTACTTGTTTGAAAGCTCTGGCTGAAGTCCTCTTCACTTCATTTAACCTCGCAAATTTCCCTTTGATAAGCCCCACTCTTCATTTAAACATAAAAACTGTGCCTAAGGCTGAAGGAGAATTATATACAATAATGGAAACAAGATATCTACTCACATGGACACACCCAGCGGCAGCCACATGTTTCCTCTATTTTAATAGCAGGGAGCTTGTTATGGCAAGTTGGCTTGGGCACCTTCTCACAGTTAATTCGGTGGCTCTCCAGAACTGTACGGCCACCTTGTAAGCACGTTACAGTGTGACATTGATCCAGCAGTGTCCATTTGTCACCAGGCTGTGCAAAGTGATACACTGGAATTAAAACATGAGCCAGTGCTAAAAGCAAACAAACAAACAAACAAACAAACAAAGAGCTTTTGTTGTTTGGCAGCCAACAATCTTTGATTGACAACCCAAGGCAAGTGTGGTGACACTAACTGTGGATGGCTGAAGCAGCCTTGGAGAGTCAGAAGAACAGAAAGCAGCATGTGGCAGTTCTTATGGCTGTGAAAAGACTGCTAGTAAAAAGCAGGGCAAAATGGAGTCAAGGGATTGTAGAGCTGGAAGAGAGCACAAGGGTCACTGAGTCTGATCCCTTCAAAGCAAAACATCTCCAGTTAAAGCATCCCCAACAGGTGGCCACCTAATCTCTGTTTAAAATCCTCCCATGAAGGAGAGCCCACCACCTTCTGAGGCAATCTGTTCCACTGTCAAGCAGCTCTCATTGTCAGGAAGTTCTGACAGGGGCTGGATGAAGCCCATGTAGAACATAGGTCACATATAGTGCCACATACGTTTCCATGACAATGGCAAAAAGTCAATGTTTCTTTAAAATAAACCTGATGGGTGAACAGTTGGTAAAGGAACCAAAAATGTTTATTTTGAAGCCTGTGTACATTTGATCAAAGAGGGCAGGCATATATTTGATTTTTAAAAATGAAGCAGCAAAGAAGTGTAGGGGGGAAAGTAACTAAGCATTATTTCTGTTAAATCAAATCAATTAGAAGGACATCGAGAACTGAGCTGTAGATTCTGGAATGTAAGGAAACCAAATACAACCTTTGGTCTCTAATAAAAACATTTGCCAAAAAGAAAAAGAGAAAAAAGCTCACATAAAAGGGTTGAGGCTAACGGCAACGAAAACAGGAGCTTTTCCCAGCATGCCAGGAAAAAAATTATCAGGCAAAGTCCTTCTCAAAGAGAGTTTAATATTCATTTATATATTTCAGTGTATGTATTCCATGGTTGAGAACAGTTAGCCTCAAAAGAACTGCACCACAAATGAGCTCAGATTTATTAAGCATGCTTAACAAGTAGCTGTCCAGCATTTCTTCTCTCACAAATGCCTTACATGGGTAATGGTGCCAACCCTTGTCTAGATCGTGACCTTCAAGGTGTAGTATTCTATTGTTTGTCATTAAAATCCAGTCTTGAACCCAGTTCATGGCTGTTGCTTTATAATACAACATTAAGTTGGGTAGAGCGAAACCACCAACTTTAGTTCTATCTTGTAAATAGACATTTCTAATCCTTGCTTTCTTCTTTTGCCCTATAAACTTTTTTCCAAATCAGAGATAAACTTAGAGCTTGGTAATATAGGTAAGCATTGAAATAGAAAAAGCAATTTAGGTAGGACAGTCATTTTAATCACAGCAATTCTACCCATTAATGAAAGCTGAAGCCTTGACCAGATTTCCAAGTCTGCTTTAATTGCTTTTATCCCATTGACATAGTTATCTTTGAGAAGTGTGTTACAATGATTGGATATAGTGATGCCTAAGTTTTTTGCCTTATTTACATGTTGAAAACCCGACAGATTTACCAACTTCACAGTCATAGATGGGGTCATATTTTCAGTTAACATCAATGGTTTTTTCTCTGTTAAACTTTAGTCCTGAGATTTTAGAGTAGGCATCTAAAATCTTTAACAGCTCTGGAAGAGAAAGCTGTGGATCTTCCAAAATAACCAGCAGGCCATCTGCAAAGGCTTGCACCTTATCGACTTCTCCTTTAATACACAGACCATGAATTCCTTCAGTATTTTTTATTACATGGAGTAGTATTTCTAAGGATAAGATAAACAACATGGGGGAGAGCGGACACCCTTGCCTAGTGCCTTTATGTATCATAACTGTATCTGTAAGGTAGCCATTTACTACAATTCTAGCATTTTGTGTGGAGTAAATTTGTTCTATAGCTTTTAGCATTCTATGGCCACACTGTAGGTAGTCTAGGAGAGTTGTTAGTAATGACCAAGAGACATTATCAAAGGCTTTCTCAGCATCAATAAATGTAAGGGCAACTTGCTTCTCAGGGTGGCATTCATAGTATTCGAACACATCCAGAAGAATTCTGACATTGGATTGGAGATGTCTCTTTGGGAGAAAGCCATTTTGGTCATGGCATATCAGGGAAGATAGGATCTTCCACCATCTATTTGCCAAGATAGTTGCAAAAATTTTGTAATCCACGTTTAGTAAAGCAATTGGCCTGTACCTATAGCATAATGGTAACATACCTACTCTCTTTAAAAAACATTGGATTAGGAATCCATTAATTAAAATATGGTTACCTATAAAAATCAGTTTTATGTCAAAACTCCAATGTGGCTATCTCCATTAGGAGCGATACCTGGTTCCCATACAAGTGCAATCCTTAAATCTTTAACCTATAGACAACTTTTGAATGCCGACCGCTCCTTGAAGCCACTTACTCAATTAGTATCTGAAGGTTGGAAAATAGATTGGTGGAATTACCAACAAATACATTCACATTTCAAAAATCTCATTAAAGAGGGTGGTTTTATGACTAACGATACTTCACTTGACAAAATATTATCTTCTGGTGATGCAAAGCTCCTTAATATATTCTATAGTATTTTGTTAAATGAGAAATCGATTGGTACACTGGTAAAATATACTATGATAAGATGGGCAGAAAACTTTGGCTATCCTATTCACCTAAGTAAATAGGACTCCCTGTGGAATATAGTAAAACTTTTTAAGTTGATAGCCTTTAAGGAAAATTGTTATAAGATGTTTTATAGATGGCATTTTTCACCTCACCGCTTATCCAAGATGTATAATTACTCACCTAGATGTTGGAAATGTAAACATGATAGTGATACTTTTTACCACATGTGGTGGACATGTAAAGAGGCAAATACATATTGGAGAATGGTAAAATTATTCATAGAGAGATCTTTGAAGATTAAGTTAGAGCTTCGACCAGAGTTTTTTCTAGTAAATATAATGGTCAAAAATTGATCCAAAATATGTACGCCATCATGTAATAGTCGCGGCAAGGATATTATATGCGAAATTTTGGAAACAACCTGAAGCGCCTACAGAGAGAAATCTTCATGACAAAATAAGAGAATGTATCAAAATCGACAGGCTTTCTGGATTCCTGAAGGGAGAATATGAAGAGATTTCGAAAAGAAGATGGCAAGAAGTACTTAACCTACTAACACTTTGATAATATCTTGTGATATCTTGCTATGTATAATCGCTAACTTTTGGCTTGATGTATTCAATGTAACTTCTTATAATGTACCCTTTTCCCTTTTCCCTCCTCCCCCTCCCCCTCCCTCCTCCCTCTAAAATCAATAAAACTCTTTAATTACAAAAAAAAACAAATGCCTTACATGGAGAATATTATAGTCACATTAAAACATATTATGCATCTTGTAATAGGCGTTTTTTAGGGTTAGTGTTAGGGTTCTCATAACAGCTTCATTTAGACCAATATTATCTTCTCTAAATGACTCAACCCCATTATCCTGAGCTAAATGATACTAAGGGACTAAACCTAGGGCAGAGATGGCGAACCTTTTAGAGACCGAGTGCCCAAACTGCGATTCAAAACCCAATATTTTTTTGCAAAATGCCAATAGAGCAATGTAACCTGAATACAGGTAGCTGCGACGGGGTGATGTCAGATGCCCTCAGAAAGAGTTCCAAGTGCCACCTTTGGCACCCATGCCATAGGTTCACCAACACTGACTAGGGCTTTATGAATTTGTGCAAAGCAAGTATTTGATTTTTACTCAGTTGAGGCCCTTTCCCTTTACATCCTATTTTAGTTCTGTGGCCAAAAGCCACACAGAGTGCTGCCTTCATGGTAGCATATATCCATAAGTGCTTCTGTCCATAAGAACTTCACAGAAATAAAGCATGTTGTGTGCTCAGAGAAAGCAAAGTCAATTACATATAGGAGCAAGGACAGATACTGTACACTATTAGAGTCCTAGAAGATACAGATATTTTCTTCCTCAGAAATAAAACTGAAAACCAGCTTTTTACTGTAACAACAGTTATGCACTGTGAAGTTGTCTCAAACCTCTGGCTCCCCTTTCCAGGGATTTCTAGGTATAAAGTACTGAGAAGCGGAATACTTTTTTTACTGGGTGTTATGGTAGCCCAAGGCTACACAGTGTGGTTCTTGTCCTACAAGACATGGAAGGGAACTAAAGTCCCAATCAGGTGCTCCATCTAGTCAGTCTTTTGGACCATGAGCTGATTAAAATTCATTAGAGATACTAGAGACCAGACACTCAGGCAAGGTTCCTCTCGGTGAACCTTCAGCATTCAGCTTGAGAACCTCTAAACCCATAGGCATTACAAAAAAATACCCTCAGCCCTTACTCCTCAGTACAACTAGTCCTCCAAAACTGGGGCCATCTGGAGATTATTTCTAAAACAAGAGGCTTTGTGGGTGGATTTGGCCCACGAGCCATGGGATGGCCAGGCACCCTTGGATGTACCACTGAAAAGACAGATAAAATGGAAAAAAATATACTTACTGCCTTCACATTCCCATCTTCATCAATACACTCTTGGGCAGTTTCTAAAACATGAAAATGCAAGAATTCACCAGGGAAATGGCCATGTAATCAACAATCTGTATAGAGACCAACTAGATGCCTCTGTGGTGCTCACTGGTAGGATACCAGCATGATAATGCGAAGTTATAATGACTAAAAGCCACTGATAGCCTTATCCTCTATGAATTTCCACAAGTCCCAAATTGTGACAATATACAGAGCTATGCACTGAAAATGCCCAAGTCCTGTTCCTGATCAGGAACTGCCAGTTCATATCCAATAATCATATTCATATCATATCTGTGAGATTATTACAGTACTTTTTGATCCAATGTTCATCGTTTTACACTTTCTCACATTGGACTGTGTTCCCCACCCCCATGTTCAGAGACATTGTTTTCAAACTCTTTACCTTCTGCCTATCCCAGAAAGACTTACTGCCATCCACACATTCAGCCATCTTATTGTTCACCACAATTCCAGACCCTTCATGAACAGACTAAACATGTTAAAAATTCCAGACTAGGAATGATAAATCTATTAAACCCATTACTGCAGAATTCCTCTCTCCCCGCCATCTGAAATTTGCTTCATATATATTACTTTTGTTATTTCATTGAGGCCTTTTAAGTATTATAAGCAGCATGGAATTCAGAAATACTAAAAAGTTCTTACTATTAAGGGGGCTTAATAAAATTTTCAGGGAGGGCCTGATCCATAACATTTAGTGACACAGCATTCTCATAATTCCTGAATGTTAGTCTTACAAATAACTTTCTTTTCCCTTTGTCACCACCAATGTTAAGCACAGTGTTATTGTGCTTACAAAACAGATAAATAGCCTGGCATATTTTAGTTGAGTATCCAAGGAAGAATCCAATAACATGGATCATAACAAGCTTTGTTCTGCAACTCTTATTCCAAGCTTGAGTTTCTACCTGAACATCTAAGAAGCATTTCCTTTTTAGGAATAATTTGGCTGTTCTCTTGCCAAAAAAAATGGAGTTGCAAGTGTCTTACATTAAATCAAGTGGTAAAAGAAAGTAAAAATGAGACATTTGCACACTGATATCTGAATATATGTGTTCTGGACTGTTTTTATGAAAAATATATGAAACACACCTGTGCAAAGTTTCTTGATAAATTCATCACCAACAGTTACCATGGTGGGAAGATCATCAAACTGTTGAACTTTAATCATCCTGTTAGTGGCTGATGGCCCGGCTAAAGCCCTCAGTTGTGCTTCTTCATATCTATCCCCAATGCCGATGGGAAACAAAGAAATTCCTGTGGAAAAGTTTGTGCAATTGAATTACTCTTTATCTCAATATAAATTTTTACTTCAATATAATATTCATAAATTGGCACATCTGACAGCAGGATCTGTATATTACTCATAAGTCTTCCCTAATTTCAGCAGTAGATCTTCTTTTTAAAACAGAGGAGCAAGTCAACAATTTTGATGAGTGAGTCTATTTTAAGAATTTTTAAGATCCCTCCCACTGGAGCCCCAGTTTTGGATGCTACAGAGAGCTTCAACAAAGAGTGGAAGAAAGTTTTGTTGCAGACTGTCCCCAGTTACTGATCTGTGATCAAGCATCTGGCATCTTTCCCTGCATCAAGGGTCAATATATAAAGCATTATACAAAAAAAGGATTGATGTGGGCCATTTAGACTGTTCTCTACACCCAAAGATAAATGGTGAAGTGACATAAGGTTTTAGTATCTTCTGATAGTTCTGATGAAGAAGGTAGATGTCTCAAAAAGGCAGACTTCACTTTGACTGTATTATACAGGCTTCCAAACTTGACAGCAGCAATTCTGGGTAGCATTAGTATCTATGGAAATCTTGTTTAATACCTCAAATGTAGCCATATGGTTTTAATTATGTTTCACAATGCAAGGATAAAGGTAAAGATAAAGGTTCCCCCCGCACATGTGTGCTAGTCATGTCCAACTCTAGGGGCGGTGCTCATCTTCGTATTCAAGCTGAAGAGCCAGTGTTGTGCAAGTCCATGGCCATGTGGCCGGCATGGCTACAAGGAAATACTGTTTTGCCTTCCTGCTTTTTATGGCAGTACCTATTTATCTACTTGCATTTACATGCTTTTGAACTGCTAGGTTGGCAGGAGCTGGGGTTATCAGAGGGAGCTCGCTCTGCTCCATGGCACCTGGGATTTGAACCGCTGAGTTGCCAACCTTGCAGCCAACAGTTTTCAGTGTGCTAGCCTGCTGAGCCACCATGCAACGATATAGGATATGAAAAGATAACTCAGTATCTGGGCAGGCAATAGCATAGAGTTACCTTTGTTGGTGAAAGTCAGGCCAAACCAACTATGTGATTAAGGCTGGTGGACTCTGGTCTTTTCCAAAGCAGCCTTTGGATATGGCATTTTGCAACGGAGATGATCAAAAGCGTGAATGGGAAATGTATGACCCTCCATAGGACCCTAGTCACCTGACTCTACCTATGCTGACTAGGATTGATGCCCATTGCAACAGGAAGAGGGCCATACTTTCTCCATACCTGATGGAGAGAAAGCAGGGTGTTAGCCATCCCACTGCACCCTTGCTCTAGAATTGCTCTCATGCACTGGAATCCAAAGTACAGTACAGTGGCACCTTGTATAAAGGAATTAATTTTTTTTGCAAATGAAATTCTGTTAAGCAATTATTCCTTTGTACAAACTTCCAATAGAAATGTATTGAAAACGGATTACTGTATTCCCTAATCGCAATCATTTTTCTATTTGCCCCATAGATTATTCTGTTAAATGATTTCCCCCTACCTCTGGATTTTTTTCCCTTTAAACAGATTTTGTGTTAAACAAACCACTTGTTATACAAGGGTCCACAGTATATATGCACCCCATAGATACCTGGCATTTGAGTGTTCAAGAACTCTCTTGGGCATAAGAAACATGTTGAAGTGAGAAGCTGGCTGGAAAACAGCAAAGAATATTAACTGTTCTCTTCTTACTCATTGCCACTGAAGAGCATCTCTCCCCTAGGATTCTTAGCCAAGAAGCTAACATTAGACTTGGATGCTGAATAATGTGCAGTTTGGCTCAAAATCCATATAGAAGACGTATGTTGACTACTATGGGTTCAATGGAGCACTAGAGATGGACACAAAATGAAAAACGACACGCTGTTTTGTTGTGTCGTAAGCTCAAGAAACATTTTATAACATAAATGGCAGGCAGTGTTTTGTTATGGGAAAAAAAAGAAACCATTTTTAACTGGGAAAATGAAACAATTCAGTCTCCCCTGCCACCCTGCCTCCCAGGTTGATTTTTTTTTTTTTTGGACAGGTCAGGGTGTGAGGAGGGGGGCTGCCCTCCATCCCCACACCCCGACCTGTCAAAAAACCACTAGCTGGGTGGCAGAGGCTGGGATGACAAGGCAGAACGGAACAGAGTTTTTACTGCTGTCTCCTCTGTTCTGCCGTCACCTCTACCATCCCCTCTCCCCATACCCCAACCTGTCAAAAAAAGACCCACCTGGGGGGTAGGGGCTGGGATGACAGGGCAGAATGGAACGGGGTTTTTACTGCTGCCTGCTCCGTTCTGCCTTGTCACCTCCGCCCCCTTCCCCAGTTGGGTTTTTGAACTGGTTGGACTGTGGGGAGTGGGGAGTGGTGTTGGCCCCCACTGTCCACAACCTGGCACATAGAAAACTACCTGGGAGGTGGGGCTCAGAAGGGAGAATGGAGCAGGTAGCAGAAAATTCAAACGGAGCACTGTTTGCTCCATTCTGCCTTGCTGCCACACCTCCCAGATTTTTTTTTGGACCGGTTGGGCTGTGGGGAGTGGGGGCCACCCCCATTCCCCACAGCCCAACCTGTAAAAAAAACCACCTGGGAGACGGGTGTTGCAAGAGAGACTTGAGCAGGCAGTGGGAAATTCAAACAGAGCGCTGCTTGCTTCATTCTCCCTTGCAACCCCCACCTCCTAGGTGGGTTTTTTTGACTGGTTGGCTGTAAGGACAGCCCTAACCTGTCAAGAAATAAAACCCAACAAACCACCTGGGTGATGGCAGCTTCTAAACCGTTTAGTTGCTCATTTCAGTTCATTAAGAAATTTCAAATTTCTATGAAAAAGTCATTTAGTAACATCATTTCGTCATTTAGTCATGAATAACGAAATGAATCAAAACACTATTTTTCTGTTTCATGCCCATCTCTACAGAGCACATAAACCCAGGTCATAACGAATAAAACAAAAGCCAATCCTGCTGAACTCTAACAGGCACATGTTACAATTTCTAACATGTTAAGATGAGACAGAAGGTGGGATTGACTATTAACCAAAAATTGCACCATTAACCAAACTAAGTAAGACCTTTTAAAAAGTTGGCTTTTTATCAACGTGTTCAGTGTATATACCACCCGATAGTGCTTTGAGCACTCTCTGGGCAGTTTACAACTTAAATATGCAAGGTACACATGTGTAATTTGTAATGCAGATCTTGAAATGTAGGAATATAGATTTGGTGCCTGCGATATAATTACAAATTTCAAGTTCAAATACTGGGTCAATCTCTTTTAACATTAAGGGGGATGAGGATACACAAGAGACTTTAAAGCTCCATAAACTGAAATCTGAGAAACCAGAAAGAAAGATGGTGAGCACCTTCATTTTATTTATTTATTTATTTATTTAAAAAATAAAATAAATTTAATGCCCAGCTGAAACTCCCGAGGAAGGAAGGAAACTATTTCAACTGAGCTTTGAGATGTTATGATGAAACTTGATATGTACATCTAAATTTTAAATTTGAAATGCAGGCACCAGTTTGAGCTTTACCTTTAAAGTTCAAATGTAAACCTGACTGCTTCATTTTATTAAGAATAAATAGGAGAGACAAAAATTACAACTGTGTTTGCTTGCAATAAGGCCCTTCAGATTCTGCAAATTCCTAACAAGCAGTTTGAAGAATTACATTTATTCATTGTATGTGGTGTACCACAAGGGTGAACAAAGGATGACATACATCCCAAAGTATAAACCATATCAGTGCCTTAAAGCTCTGGGGTCCCAGCCCTCCTCATATCCTCAGATAATTTTAATGTTTTATAATGTTCTAGAATTCCATTTAGCAGGAGATTTTGTTACATTTTAGTGTCCCATAGCACTACTTTTTTTTAAAGTGTATTTTTCAATTTTGAAAAACAAAAGAGTTTTTAAAAATTATTGTGAGGGTGAACAGGATGCAGGACTCCCACGGCCCTCCCAGGTCCAGGATAGACACAGTCCTTGGATCTCTGGAAGATGCCTATCCCAATTTAGAATAGAATAAGTAATCATATACTGATGCAAGTACAGTGGACCCTCATATAACAAGGTTTGTTTATCAGAAAATCCACTTAAAGGGGGGGGGGAAACTTCAGAGATAGGGGGAAATTGCTTAACAGAATTGCCTATGGGGCAAATCCATACAACAGAAAAACAGTCACTATTAGGGATTAATCCGTTTTCAATGCATCCCTATGCGAAATTTGTACAAAGGAAAATTTGCTTAACAGAATTTCACTTGGAATGAATTAATCCCTTTATACGAGGTACCACTGTAGTTTAATTTTAACCAACCTAAAGAAGAAAGAGATACAAAGTAGCGACCTTTTATTGCCTGTCTTGAAAAGCCCAGCTGTTTTGTGTTCCTCCTCCCACTGAGCTATCATTTATTATGGATTGGTTGGTTGAAAATATTTCTGTTCTGCCTTTCTCCCCACAAGGACTCAAGAACTACCCTCCAGCTGGTCAAATGTTGGTGCCCGGGACTGCATGTCTTTCACTTTCCTCTTCTTCGCCATTCCCAGATAGCCTTGCAATAAATGAACAAAAATAATGGAAGAATAGCGGTATATTTACTATTGACTCGAGCAGAGGACGCAGCCGCATCAATGGAATCATGGGAGGCATCTGACACAAGAACCACTGCTATTTTGGAAGCGTTGGGCCTTCCTCCGTTGGCTTCAGAAACTGCATGTTGAACTGTGAAGTCTATTGCCTCTCCTAAAAATGAAAGAGAACTTAAGCTCAAAAAAACCACATGTCAACTAAGCATCACCAAGCAATCATGGCAGGCATACAAAACTGTTGTTTCACAAAGTGAGTTTTGAACAGCCCTATTCTTTGCCATCCTGAAACTTCCTATACCACCCTGAATCAAGCATCAGTGATTCATCTAGGATCAATGTGTGTGTGTGTGGTGTCATTACAGTCATGACTGACTCTTCGTGACTCCATGTCCGTGGAGTTTTCTCAGCAGGAATACTGGAGTGGCTTGCCAGTTCCTACTCCAGGTGCCTATAGAACCTGGCATTCCCTGGTGGTCTCCCATCCAAGTACTAACCAGGGTCGACCCTGCTTAGCTTCCGAAATCAGGAGAGATCAGATGCACTTAGGGCATCAGGAAACCAAACAAACAAATGCGCTACACAGATATCATTTTAATGGATCTATAGTGGCATCCAGTGGGAAGAAACAAAGAAACTATATTCTTGGTCATTTATCGATTTTGCAAAATCACCCAAGAGTCTTTGGGTCCCTTAAAGAGTAAAGGCAGAGCCTTACTGAACACACACACACATGCAACAGTAATTGTGCCAGTGGTTTGTGGCAGAGTGACTGGTTGCCCCCTTGCAAAACTGGTCACGCAACAGACACATCACCACAGTGTGTGGGGGGGGGATCACTTGTGTGATTACTATAGTAAATACAGTCCTGCACCCCTTCAAACAAAGGTTTCTTCACTAACTCATTTTTGCTGGCATAACTTTTCATCAGCTGCACCCCAATTCTCCACATGCAAGTAGGCTGCAGACCACAAAAATGTATCCCAAACAAAATTTAATTTTAAGGTGCCACAAGGGTCTTACTGGCTTTCCTGCAATAGAATACATTAGAGCCCCCATATATGTGAATTCAGTTTCACCTATCTGCAGTCTGAAATGTTATACATAGACTGGTATCTGGCACCCTCTATAGGCAAATTTGGGTAATATATGTTAAAATATTTTTCTAGTCACAGGGAGGGGGCAAAACTAATCCCCTGTAGATACAAGGGTCCTGTGGTACAGACTCACAATTTACTGCACAATACACTTCCTTAGAATAATGCACCACAACAATTGTAATTTTTTTTTATTTTTCAGTTTTTAAAAGTTGCAAGATTTTCAGCCAAATACATTTTAAGAATAATTTATCAGACAAATAGGTGAATGGAATTGCTTTTGGTACTAATAGCAATTAGAACCCAACCTAAATCATGCCTAATCCAAGCAAGTGGGAAATCTGGTGTTTGTAAAATGGCCATCAGTCAACTACTAAAAGATCTGATTCGTACATCAGGAGTGCTTCCTCCTCTCGTGCTGTCCTTGAATAGCCAACTAGATGGTAGGAGTGGACAGGAATACGTTTGTGCAACTACATTTCTCTCACCTACTGCAGTCTTGGCTCACTTAGCTTTGCCTTGACAATTGTTCTCTGTTGCAATGTGCTCTCTATAAACTGAGCAATCTTTTCAGAGGACAGTGCAGAAGCTTACACAGGTGTACAAAGTGTCAGATGGGCCAATGCACAGTCTCAGAACTGGGGACTAGGTAAAAGCTGGAATGGAATCGGGGTTTCTTAAGAAAAAAAATGATGCAAATACAGTGAGATGTGCCAGACAAACTTCCAGACATAACTGTAGGTCTCAAATCTAATCGTAGCACCATCGTATCCATGAAGGATTGTTTCCAAAAGCCCAGCTCCACAGATGCCAAAGAAGACGGGAATATCAAACATTATTCATTATACTGTATAGAGATGGGCACAAAACGAGCAATTTTTTGTTTTTGTTTTCATTTTTTGTTTCGTTACATAATGAAACGAAAAATGAATTTTGTCTCCAAAACGAAATGAAACAAAACAACAGAAATTTTGTCGTGCATTTCGTTTTCGTTGCGGCAAATACATTGAACTGTAATGAATGCTAACGAAACAGCAATTTTTCATTTTCGTTTTTTGTTTCGTTACATAACGAAACTAAAATGAATTTTTTTGCAAAAAATTCACGAAAAACGAAAACGAACCGAAACGGACCCCCTAAACGACAAACGACAAAGG
Source organism: Phrynocephalus guinanensis (assembly GCA_037367245.1). Lineage (NCBI taxonomy): Eukaryota > Metazoa > Chordata > Lepidosauria > Squamata > Agamidae > Phrynocephalus > Phrynocephalus guinanensis. The sequence continues at coordinate 7,228,331 of CM074740.1, forward strand.
AAACACCATTTTTTTGAGTTGTGCCCATCTCTAATACTGTATTCATTGGTTCGAGGTCTAATATACTGTTTGGAAGTTAGTACCCTATGGTAAAAAAAAATGATGCTGCTCTCCTTTTCACCATGTTGTGTTACCTCAATAAAACACAAAACAACAGCATAAGGCACCATTCCAGGCGACCCTGAAAGCATGTGCTATTTCTCTTCTAGCATTTTGTGAGACTGAAACACTCTGTCAGATACACTACAGGACTCTCATTCCTTGTCAAGTTACAATGACTGAAATACAGTAATAAGTTGCAATTAGAATAGGAACACCAAATCAGTTAAGGTTTAGTAAGTCAACTCCTTTGTAAGTTGCACTGATTCAGTGGGCCTACTCTAGTTGTAACTTACTGCTACAATTTTAGCCAATAGAATGTGGTCTTAGAATCATAGACTCATAGAGTTGGAAGACACCTCAAGGGCCATACCATCTAATCCCTGCCAATCTGGAACCCCCATCAAAGTACTCCCGAGATATGGCCATCCAGCCTCTGCTTAAAAGCATCCAAAAGGAGACTCCACCACCCTCCGTGGCAGCATATTCCACAGCCAAAGAGCTCTAACCATCAGGAAGTTCTTCCTAATGTTAACATAAGAGCATAAGATCAGCCTTGCTGGAACAGGCCACAGCCCATCCAGTCCAGCATTCTGTCTCACACAGCGGCTCACCATTTGCTTCAGGGTATTCCTAAGCAGATGTCTTCACTTGCTAACGATTCCCTCCAAATGGCATTAAGGGATATCCTGCCTATCTCTCCAACCCAGAGGTTGTCCTTACGCATCCCTGTTCTCTATGAACTTGTCCAATCCTTTCTTGAAGCTGTCAAGACTGACAGTTGTCACCCCACTTCTTCTGGCAGATTCCGCAGACCAGTGATCCTCTGGGTGAAAAAAAAAGTGTTTTCTCCTATTTGTTTGAGATCTAGCACCCAAACGTTTCATGGAGTGCCCCAAGTTCTAGTGTTGTGTGATAGGGAAAACAGTTTTTCCTTATCTACTTTGTCCAAATGTTCAAATGGAATCTATTTTCCTGTCATTTGAAACCATTACTCTGAGTCCTAGTCTCTGAAGCCATGGAAAACAAGCCCATCCCCTCTTTGATATGACATCCTTTCAAATATTTAAGCATGGCTATCATATCCCCTTTCAACCTTCTTTTTGAAACACTAAGCATTCCCAGCTCCCTAAGCAGCTTCTCATAAGACATTTCTTCCAGACCTTTAACCATCTTAGTTGCCCTCCTCTGGACATGCTCAAGGTTGTCAACATCCTTTTTTAAATTCAGGTGTGCAGAACTGTAATCATACATTCATGATCCAAAATAATTAACTATAAGGAACTACTTATTACTTCATAGCTGCCTTTTCTTTCACACCTCAAGAGATAGGCTTGTTCCTAAAGCCTCAAAATTGTCCAATTTTTGCTCCACTAGTTAGTGCCTCAAAACTAATATTTTAGATAGTTAATTAGTTGTATCTCTTAATTAATTGAATACAAACATAGACTGCCTCCAGAACCCTACACAACTTATTCCAGAATGAAAAAGCCAAGGATCGATGTGGTCCCGAAGATTACACAAATGCAAGAACAGCGGTAACTTTTATTGGACCACTAAAATAAACAAAAACAGATAGCAAGCTTTTGTGGATGAAAATTTAATTCACAGCCTTTTGATCTCAACAGCCAGGGTGTAAAAATTCCAAACCTTGCTACATAGACAGTAAGAGACCCCAGCTCAAAAGAACTGGTCATCTGCCAAATATATAGCATCAATTTCTAGACAATTTCTCTACACCATCCATGAAGGGTGTGTGCTCAAAGCCCAAGGGAGTGGGATTTCCTCTCCAAAAGATGCCTATTCATTTTACTTTTAATAGGTTGATGCAGGTATTATCTACTCTTTACATAAAGTACTGTATTCCTTTCCAAACTGAGATGGGCAGTGAACCTCAGTTTGCTTTCTGGGTGACCTCAGACATTCATTCTGGGGAAAGGCATGGGGTGAAAAACTGTTGTGTGAATTTGGAAAGGGAGAAGACATACGATAGATGGGAAACGTTTAGAGAAGCATGTAGAGCAGAGAAACAGCTAACATCCTCTCTATTCACATCTTCTACCCACTAAATTTTGCATAACATTAGGACGCAGAGGTCGATAATTCTTAAGTCAAGGAATGAAGGTGAACTGTAGAATACCTTGTCACAGGAAATTCACACTGATTTCTAAAGAGATTTTATGTATCAATGGAAAATAAATCCAGTAAATTAAAAATAACTTTAGTCATTGCCAACTCATTACATTAAACTCTGGCTGGCATTACTACCATTCTAACTGGCTCAAACCATACAGATAACCATACAAAGATACAGGTAAACAGATGTTTTTGCTAGTCTTCATCTTTGTACGGTATAGGGGTTGATACTAAGCTAACATATAAAATGCTAACAGCCCAATTATCAAGGAATAATGTCTCATAAACACTGGCAGCTCCAAAAATTATTGCTACTAATCTGCCATCTATTGTGGAATTGTATACCACACGAACTAAAAAGAGGGCGATGAAAATATACACAGATTCCACACATCCTGAACATAATCTGTTTTAATTGTTACCCTCAGGGCGGCGTTTTAGGGCATTGCATACTAGGACAACTAGATATAAAGATAGTTTCTTTCCAAGTGCTATCAAACTGTTGAATAATTAATTTTTACTTCTCTTCTTCCTTTTAAATAATGGGTTATATTGTATTGTTGTACTGTGTTTTTATTGTTGACTATCTGATTCTTATATTTCCTTTTATATCGAGAGCATATTTTACCAAAACAAATTCTGGGTGTGTCCAACCACACTTGGCCAATAAAAGTATTCTGATTCTGATTCTGATTCTGATTCCTATAGCAGGATGGAGCAGTTTAGGAATATTGATTCCACCTGGGGATGCAAACAGGCTTGTGATGGCTCTTTTAAGGCATTAGTAGGGATGGGCACAAAACAGAAAAATAGTGTTTCATTTCATTTCTAGAGTAGTATTGCTTCAGTTCATTACAAAATGAATTTTAAAGTAGTTTCCTTTTGAAAAAAAATGAAATGAGGACCCAGGGGAGCAAACGATTTTAGGTAACCCCTGAAATTTGGAAAGGTTTGGGGGTCACAGAGCTGAGTTATGAAGCTCCAAATGGGGTGCCCCTAGGGGAAAAAACTTCTAATTGGAATAGGAAGCTGATCAGGTGAGCAATAGTTCTACCGCAGCTTCCCATTGATTCCTCCTAGGGGCACCCCCTTTGGAGGTTCATATCTCAGCTCCCTGAACCCCAAACCTTTCCAAATTTCAAGGAGTTCCCTAAAATCACTAGAGGAAGCTAAGCCTGCCACTTTGGGAGTGAAACATGCATGGGATCAGTGCTTTATAGTGCATATGCCTTCTGTAAGCTTCCCCTGTAACCCCTTGAAATTTGGAAAGTTTGGGGTTCTGGGAAAAGAGTCATTAAGCTCCAAAGGAGGTGCAGGGTGCTTAATGGAAGGAATGTGTTTGGCGTGCTTTACCAATATTAGGGTTAATTTACAGCTGCCCCTCTCTATTGGTAAAGTGCGCTGATCCACACTCCTTCAATTAAGTACCCCTGCACCCCCTTTGGAGCTTAATAACTCCATTCCCTGAAACCCAAACCTTTCCAAATTTCAAGAGGTTACAGGGGAGAGCTTGAGGAAAGTCCTCTGCCATTTCCTCTAGAACAAATTGTTTCATTTTATAGGGGGGAATGGCATTTTGATTCATTTCATAACCTTACGACATGATGAAACAGCATGTCATTTTTAGTAAGGTGCCTATCCCTAGGCGTTAATATTAACACCCAAGATAGTTCATAGCTAATTGATAGCTGGGGGAAAACAAAGTGAAGGGTGGTGAGTCAACCCTGGAAAATTTATTCTGGGAATCAGTTCATAAAAGATTAAAAATGATGGGCACATTGATTTTAATGGAACTTGAAGTAAGACAAATTTAGTTTATATCTAACCCATATTCATTACATGTAGAATAACAGAAAAATGCTATGAAACCATATTTTTAAAAATTATGGTACTAAACAAAATGTTAGCACTATCTAGAGTAGATTTAAGTGAAACAAATGGGACTTTTTAGTTACAAAACTGACTTAAGTCCCATTGATTTTAATGTATTTGCACTACACTGGGTGAATATTGGACTTAGCCCATGAACAGGAAATTAAAAACATGATCACTGGAGAGGAAAAAGAAACAATGAAGGGAAAAATTCCAAAGAACTCAAATAGTAGGGAAGCAGAAACAGAGATGTGACAAAATATCCTACTAAACAGAATTACTAGGATAAACTAGGATATTCAGCAAAAGATAAAGTTTAGTAGATTTTTTTTCTTTTGTGTGTGTGTGTTTCCTGAAAGGAGGGATAAAACATTAAATCAGTTTTGAATGTTGTGTGGTTACAAGAGATAGGGGAATTCAACAAAGCAGAGGTTCCTGCCTTAACCTCATGAATCACTATACTAAAAAGGTCTCCATGGTTCTTCTAACACCTTCTCAGTGGCTTTGACCAAGGAAGCACAAGCCTCCACGGGCCTTTCTTCACCCCAGTTTATGGAACAGTTCCTTGGGATGATGTCAAAAGAAACTATTTACGGTTGCCGAAATATGACAGAGGAGCAGACATCCGACAAGAAGTCCTGGACATGCAGGGATAATACAATACAACTGCATTGACACTTACATATTGTCCAGCTGGATCTTCTACAACAATCTATTCCAGGAAAGAGGTATCTGGGCATTATTAAAAGTTAGCAAGTCATCTGGTGGTGGTTGTTTCTTATACCTATGGTGGTATTGTCAGTCTAACAGTGGTTCCCAACCTTTTAGGGTTACAGCCCCCAAGCAGAATGGAGATTGACAGCGGGTCTGACTCCACCATAGAATCACTGTGGGTTAAACTACCAGGTCCAAGGAGCGATGCATAGTGTATGTGTGTGTGTGTGTGGGGGGGGGGTGCTATCGTCCACCAGATCAAAAACCTGAGGGGGACCTTGAAATGAGGTGACAAATCATGGAGTTGTCTAAGAAGGACAGGATTGTAATCATGGGATACTTAAATTCTCCCCACATTGACTGGGCCGATGTGAGCTCGGGGCAAGAAAGAGAAACCAGATTTCTCGACATGCTGAATGACTGTGCCTTAGAGAAACTTGTCATGGAGCCCACCCGAGAACAGGCAACTCTGGATTTAATACTGTGTGATAGAGATGGGCATGAAACAACCAATTTGTTGTTACCGTTATCCGTTACCGTTACCGTTACATAACAGTACGAATAACAACCATTTGGACAGGACAGGCTCGAACCGAACAGAACCAAGAAAATTTTCGTTACTGGCCTGGCTGCCCGATAAGTCCTCCGCTCCTACCTGCAGCCGGTGCTGCTGCTGGCCTTCCTGGCCCAGTCTTCCGGCTTCCGGCTTCAGGGGCGGAGTCGAGAAGGAGCTGAGATCTGGTCTCGCTGCCCTCCTCCACCGGCGCAGGGCTGTCAGGCTCCATGGGGGAGTCGGGAAGGAAGGGGCTGAGATACGGTCTCCTCCGATTGGAGCCCTCTCTCGCCACCCTGAAAATGCTCCGTGCTGGCGACGGGGCCATTTTCAGTGAGATCCTGCCGAGTTGTCATCGGCTGGACCCCTTCAAAAATGACCAGCCTGGCGCTAGGGGGACCGCCTTGTGCCAAGCGGGCCATTTGAGAAGGGGTCCAGCCCATGGCAGGGCGGCAGGACCTCTCTGAAAATGGCCCCGTGGCCAATGCAGGAGCTCCGCACAGGCAATGGGGCCATTTTCAGTCATCGGCTGGACCTGCCAGGACCCTGCCTGTCACAGAACCTGACTCTGAGGTGTTAAATGGTGAAGAGCTGCTGGAGAAGCCTTGCAGCTCAAGTCAGCAGGCAGCTGGGTCTGATGACTCAGCTGAAAACATATCTTCTCCCCCTAGAAGGGCTATGAGCAGGATTCTGCAAAGACCTGCTACCAGGAGAGCTAGGGAAATGGTCTTTGATGCTAGATGGGGAATCAGGTCGGGAATCCCTGAGTACTAGCAGGAGCCTTTCCAGAAATAAGGGTGTGTTCCCTGTTTTGAGATAAAGCTGGTAAGGTCACCTTGAGCTCTCTGTGGGAGCAACGCATCATTTGAACTTGCAACCACATTCCTCTCTGTGACCTTGGCTCTGTTTCCTGATTTCAGACTGGCTTCCTGGACCACGGCTTAATCTGTTCCCTTGGGTTTGGCATCTGGTTTCCATGAGATATTCTGGTTTTGACTTGGACTGTTAATTGCTGGGAGTTGGATTTTGTTATTTATCTGGCACTTGATTGTAGCAACGGACTTGAACTTGCCTGGCTTTCCGCTAAATATCTTGGCAAAGAACTGAACCCTGTTTGTGTGTGTGCTCTGTGTGCGGGGCTTGACAGTTTGCTCCCACCCAACCTTCTTCAAGCAGAATGGAAGAGGAGGGGACTGTTGGGATGACACTGTTGGCAGCTTTGCAAAACCTAGTGCTGCTTTTATCTCAGGCAATTACTCATTTGCAACACTCTCCAGCACCGGCTGGATTGCAGCTCCATTGCCCTTTGCTGCCTCCTGACTGGTTTGTAGGCATGTTAGAGGAATTCCCTGCATTCCTGGCTCAATGCAAGCTTTTTATTGAGGTGTGTGCTCAAGAATTTCCTACTGAGAGGTCTAAGGTCTGCTTTATCATCAGTTTGTTGAAAGGACAGGTGGCTAAATCGGCTACTCCTTTACTCCTCAGTGCCTCACCTCTACTGGATAATTATCAGGCTTTCCTGAATCACATTTCTTCAGCTTTTCAGACCCCGTACAGGCTGCTACTGCCAACAGGAGACTCAGAGCTCTGAAACAGGACAAAGATTCAGTGTTTGACTACACCACTGCATTCCGTTTGATAGCACAGGATCTGAATTGAAATGAACCGGCACTGATTTCTCAGTATATGGAAGGATTGGCAGATGAAGTGCTTGATGAACTCTCTAGGGTGGAACAACCAAGCACATTACAGGAACTCATTACCCTGTGTCTCAGGATAGATGGACGCCTGGAAAGCCGTCGCCTCTCCCAAGGCAAGAACAACAACCAGCAACCTCTGTCAGCTGTGCCTAATCTGCAATCCGGTGAAGCCCGCAGAATGGATCCAGAACCTATGCAACTGGGAGCTGCTTGACCACACCTCACCCCAGAGGAAAAGGCAAGACGACGCTCTCATAATCTCTGCCTGTGCTTTGAAGGAGGAGGACATATCGCTTCCAATTGCCCTTTGAAGCGCTCCTGAGTAAGTGCTGCTACCTCTTCAGCAGTAAAAGGGTAGCTCCATCCTTGAAGGAACCCACAGGAATGGAGCATACCGAAGGGTTCCCAGACAATACCATCACACCCCAAGGACCTTTCCTGGTACCTGTAACTCTAGGACTTCCTGATGGCCGGAAAGTACCTGTGTATGCTATGGTAGACTCTGGGGCAGCTCACTGCTTTGTGGATGCTGGGTTTGTGCGGTGCCATCGGATTCCAGTACAGAACAAGGAAACTCCTTTGCTGGTAGAATCCATTGAGGGTCGGTTACTTCGTTCTGGGCCGATAGCTCAGGAAACCTGTCCACTTACTCTTCAGGTAATGGACCACAATGAGCAGATTTGCTTTAATGTAACTCAGATGCCCCGGTTTCCTCTTGTCTTGGGACTTTCCTGGTTGTGAGCTCATAACCCATTGGTGGATTGGGTGCAAGGGGAATTGTACTTCAAGGTTCCTTGCTCAAAGAAAAATTCTTCTACCATCCTGGCAGCTGCTCATGCTACATCTGACCCTGTCTTGCCCCAGGTATACCAAGACTTTGCGAATGTATTTGAGGAAAAGGGGGCTGACAAGTTACCTCCGCATCGGCCCTATGACTGTGCCATTGATCTGATGTAACTTGGGGCACCCCTCCCTGTGGGACGAGTCTATCCTATGTCCGAACCTGAGTTAGAAGCTTTGAGGGCTTTCCTAGACAAGAACCTTTGACGTGGGTTTATACGCCCTTCCAAATCACCATTGTCCGCACCAGTGATCTTTGTAAAGAAGAAGGGAGGGGAGCTTCACCCTTGTAATGATTACCGGGCATTAAACAAGATCACTATTTGGGACCGGTACCCTTTACCCCTAATATCTGAACTTTTGGACTGGTTAAGAGTGGCAAAGTGTTATACCAAGCTGGACCTTCGTGGGGCGTATAATTTGGTGTGTATCCGTAAAGGAGATGAGTAGAAAACCGCGTTTCGGACCCGGTACGGTCAATATGAACATTTAGTAATGCCTTTTGGACTGACAAATGCACCCAGTGTATTCCAGCGGATGATGACATTTTCCATGATCTACTAGATCGGTGGTCCCCAACCCCCGGTCCGCGGACCGGTGCCGGTCTGTGGACCGGTCGGCACCGGGCCGCATGGGGAGGCCGGGGAGGCTCCTCCCCTTTTCCTCCGCCGCCCTCCTCCTCCTCCTCTTCTCTCCCGCGGGCGGCCGGTGGAGGAGGCAGGCTGGAGGAACGCAGGAGGAGCCGCCGCCGCCTTTGCCTTCCTCCTCTGCCCGCCGCCGCCGGCAGCGGTGGCAGCGCATCCTCCTCCTCCGCCGCCCTCCTCCTCCTCACCCTCCACCACCACCACCAGCAGCAGCAGCCACGGCGGCGGCGGTGCATCCTCCTCCTCCTCCGCCCTCCTCCTCCTCCTCTTCTCTCCCACGGGCAGCCAATGGAAGAAGAAGGCTGGAGGAGCGCAGGAGGAGCCGCCCGCCACCCGAGGGACAGAGAGCGTGGTCATGCGGCTGCTGCCCCGGGCGCCTCCGCCGCCTTTGCCTTCGCCCCCGCCGCCACCGCGCTTCGCCCTGGCCCTGACGGTGCTGCTCAGCGCCGCCGCCGCCGCCTCCTCCTTTGAGGGCGTCGTGCCCGGCGGCGGTGACTCCTCCTCCGGCTTGCCCTCGGCGCCTGGCCCAGGCCCCGACGACGACGACGCCTCCAGCGCTCCCGCCGGCGGCAGCAGCAGCACCGACCTCGACGGGGACGATGGGGACGAGGAGGTGGCGGCGGCAGCGGCGGCGGTGCTGAGCAGCACCGTCAGGGCCAGGGCGAAGCGCAGCGGCGGCGGCGGGGGCAAAGGCGAAGGCGGCGGAGGCACCCGGGGCAGCAGCCGCATGACCGCGCTCTCTGTCCCTCGGAGGGCGGAGGAGGAGGAGAACGCGCCACCGCCGCCGTGGCTGCTGCTGCTGCTGCTGCTGGTGGAGGGCGAGGAGGAGGAGGGCGGAGGAGGAGGAGGATGCGCCGGGGGGGCCACGGGGCTGTTGCCCCCCACACACACACACAGAGAGAGAGAGAGGCCGGGGCCCCCGAGCCCCCCCCAACCGGAGTGTGCGTGCACTGGCCGGCCAACCCCACCGGCCTCCCGCCCCTCCCCCCTCCTGCTCGCCTGCCCGAAGGCCGCAGCCGGAGGCAAGGTGACGCGGCGGCGGCTCCGGCCCGAGGGCGCCACTGGGACTGCCGAGCCGCCGCTGGCGGCGGCACAGAGGCGCCTCACCAAGGCGGGCTGCGGCCGCGGCCGCAGCCGAACCCGGGCAGCTGCCGTGGCCACCGGGGCCGCCGACAGGAGGAGGAGGCGGGGCCCGCCCGCCCAGGAGCCACGGGCTCCCCCCCCCCCCGCCCGTGCGCGTGGGGGGGAGTGGCACGCCCGATGCCCCCAGCCGGCGAGCGCCGCCGCCGCCGCCACCGCTCCCGTGGCCCCCCGCAAGGCACACACGCCAAGCCCCCCCGCTCCCCCTCCTCCCTCCCCCATCCCCCCATACCCTCCCCTGCCCCCCCCCGCCAGACCCCCCCACCCCCCATCTCCGCCCCCCTCCCCACCCCCAGCCCCAGCCCCGGGCCACGGAAAAATCATCAAATATTTACCGGGCCGTGGGGACAAAAAGGTTGGGGAGCACTGTACTAGATCATTGTGTGGTCATTTATTTAGATGATATCCTGATATATTCCGCTGACCCAGCTCAGCATGTTCAAGATGTTCGTCAGGTCTTGCAGCGTCTTCGGGAAAACGGACTATATGCTAAGCTGGAAAAATGTGAGTTTGACATTAAGGAAGGTGAATTCCTGGGGCATATTATTTCTCCCCAGGGAATCTGCATGGACCCTAAGAAAGTAGAAGCTGTGTTGTCCTGGCAGCGACCACAAAACCGCAAGGATTTGCAACGGTTCCTCGGTTTCGCTAACTACTATAGCCAGTTTATTCCTGCCTACGCCAACGTTGTTGCACCTTTAAACCATCTCCTTCTGCCCAAAGAGCTTTTCCGGTGGACTCCAGAAGCAGAAGAAGCTTTCTCTACTTTGAAAACTCGCGTCACCTCAGAACCCCTGCTCCGTTATCCTGATCCACAATTACCCTTCATAGTGGAGGCTGACGCATCTAGCATTGCTTTGGGAGCAGTGCTATCTCAACAGGATGATCCCTCCCAAACCCCGCGTCCCTGTGCTTATTACTCTCAGCAGTTAAAACCTGCAGAGAAGAATTATACTATCTGGGAGCGAGAACTGCTAGCCATCAAGACGGCTTTTGACGTATGGAGGCATTACCTCGAGGGAGCTCGACACCCTGTTCAAGTATTGACTGATCTTCGAAACCTTGAACATCTACAAACAGCCCAGCAATTGACTCAGCGACAAATCTGGTGGTCATTATTCTTTTCCCGGTTTGATTTCCGGATCTAATACATTCCTGAGGCTCAGAAGAAAAAAGCTGATGCGTTATCCAGAAAACCAGAGTATGCATCGCCTGTGAAAGAGACATTAGTAGTGCCCATCTTGCCTCCCTCTGTGTTCGCAGCCACGAATCCATGTCTCAGCTTGGCAGAAGAAATCCGTGAATCTCAAGCTCGCGATTCATGGACTCAACAACGTCTTCAGGAAATCCAGAATGGGAATCATAGAGAGTTTTCTGCACAGCAAGGGTTATTATTACATCGAGGGCGGTTATATGTTCCTGCTGGTCCTCTTCGTAACCAGGTGTTGCATCTCTCACATGACTCTTTACCTGCTGGACACTTTGGACTTTACAAAACCCTGCATCTTCTCACAAGGATGTTCTGGTGGCCAAATGTCCGTGCTGATGTTGCCCGATACGTTGGTTCCTGTGAAGTTTGTCGGCGGGCAAAGTATGTTGTGACCAAACCCTTGGGTCTGTTGCATCCTTTGCCAACACCCTCTGGTCCCTGGAATGCTGTCTCCTTAGATTTCATCACGGATCTTCCTCGCTCAAAAGGGTTTATCTACATCCTGGTCTTCGTGGATTTATTCACCAAAATGGCCCAGTTCGTTCCTTGCCCTAAATCCCCTACCACATCAGAAACAGCTCATCACTACATGCAACACCTCTTCAGACTTCACGGTTTACCTGCACATCTCATTTCGGATTGTGGGCCACAATTCACCTCTCGCTTCTGGCAAGCAATACATAAGGCACTAGGAACAGAAGTTCACCTGTCATCAGCTTATCACCCCCAGTCAGATGGTCAGACTGAGCGCACTAATGCCACCTTAGAACAATATTTACGCTGTTATACATGCTACCAACAAGATAACTGGGCGGATTTGTTACCTTTAGCTGAATTTGCATATAACAATGCTGTACATTCTTCCACTCGCCAGACCCCATTCATGGCTAATTATGGTTATCATCCTCGGTATTTTCCAACTACCCTTCCTTCCACCGCTGTGCCAGCTGCGGATGCATACATTCAAGAACTTCATGGCATTCAGGAATTATTGCGAGATCAACTTGACCATGCTAAGGAAGTATATAAGAAAGCAGCGGACAAGAAAAGACAGGAAGGGCCACAGCTAAATACAGGCATGAAAGTTTGGCTATCTACTCGATACCTGAGACAACCTGGGTGATCCCAAAAACTAGATCCTCAGTTCATCGGTCCTTATCCCATCTTAGAACAAATAAATCCAGTTGCTTTTCGTCTGCAACTACCTGATTCCTTTCATATTCATCCAGTATTCCACTGATCCCTCTTGGTTCCAGCTGCAGACCCTGACCTCAACCGACCACCGACTCCTGAATGTCCTCCACCGATTTTAGTAGAAGGAGAATAATAATATGAAGTCCGTCAAATCTTGGATTCTTGAATACTCCATGGAGGATTGCAGTATTTGGGAGACTGGGAAGGTTATGGACCTGAAGATAGGTCCTGGGAACCTGCGTCCAACTTGCATGCTCCTGAGTTGGTTCAACAATTCCATGACAGTTACCCTGATAGGCCTGGCCCATCGGAAGAGGGGGACCATGGGGAGGGGGATAGTGCCAGGACCCTGCCTGTCACACAACCTGACTCTGAGGGGTTAAATGGTGAAGAGCTGCTGGAGGAGCCTTGCAGCTCAAGTCAGCAGGCAGCTGGGTCTGATGACTCAGCTGAAAACATATCTTTCCCCCCCAGAAGGGCTATGAGGAGGATTCTGCAAAGACGTGCTACCAGGAGAGCTAGGGAAAGGGTCTTTGATGCTAGACGGGGAATCAGGTCGGGAAGCCCTGAGTACTAGCAGGAGCCTTTCCAGAAGTAAGGGTGTGTTCCCTGTTTTGAGATAAAGCTGGTAAGCTCACCTTGAGCTCTCTGTGGGAGCAACGCGTCATTTGAACTTGCAACCATGTTCCTGTCTGTGACCTTGGCTCAGTTTCCTGATTTTTGACTGGCTTCCTGGACCACGGCTTGATCTGTTCCCTTGGGTTTGGCGTCTGGTTTCCGTGAGATATTCTGGTTTTGACTTGGACTGTTAATTGCTGGGAGTTAGATTTTGTTATTTATCTGGCACTTGATTGTAGCAACGGATTTGAACTTGCCTGGCTTTCCACTAAAGATCTTGGCAAAGAACTGAACCCTGTTTGTGTGTGTGCTCTGTGTGCAGGGCTTGACAGGACCCCTTCAAAAATGACCCGCCTGGCACTAAGGGGAACCCCTTGTGCCAAGCAGGCCATTTGAGAAGGGGCCCAGCCCATGGCAGGGCGGCAGGACCTCTCTGAAAATGACCCCATGGCCAATGCAGAAGCTCCGCACGGGCGACGGGGCCATATTCAGTGGGATCCTGCCGAGCTGTCTTCGGCTGGACCCCTTCAAAAATGAGCCACCTGGCACTAAGGGGACCCAGTTGTGCCAAGCGGGCCATTTGAGAAGGGGTCCAGCCCATGGCAGGGCGGGAGGACCTCTCTGAAAATGGCCCCGTGGCCAATGCAGGAGCTCTGCAAGGTGAGAGCTCCGCAGCTGAGAGGTGGGGTGGGAAAAATAGGTCTCCCATTGGGAGGGGGATTAGTTTAAAGATCCCCCTTCCCCCTCCCCATGGGTTGGGGGGAAAGAGGGGGCTCTGCCACCGGGACCAGGAAAAATACTTAAAGTGCCCCCTCTTTCCCCCTCCCCATGGGGTGGGGTGGATAAGGGGGCTCTTTAAACTAATCTTCTTCCCCCTCCTGATGACAGCGCGAAGCCGGCGCTCAGCGCTGTGATCAGGAGCAGATTAGTTTAAAGAGCCCTCTCTTTTCCCCTCCCCAGGGGTGGGGGGAAAGAGGGATGCCTGTAACTTATCTTCCCCCCCTCCTGATGACCCATTTACTTCGGGGTTCCTGGCCCGCACTACAGCTGTAGTGCGGGTGTTTTTTTCTTAAAAGCAACTGCTCCGCCCTTGAGGCCCCGTCCATGCTTGGTTTTATTTATTTATTTTATGATTTTAGGGTGCTGACCAGGGCATGCCCGGGGCCCCATAATTTTTATTTTTTCAAGCACCCACTGTGTGTCCCCTGGAGCTGTACGGGCCTTTCTTTCACTTCCGGGTTTCTGTAGTGCAGGGCTTTTTTGTTTGTTTTTTATTTTCTTTCAACGCCCACCGCATGGCCCCTGTGGCCACATCAGAGCTGGGGATTTTTATTATGTTTTTAAAGATATTAGGGTGCCAAACAGACCACCCCTGGTGCCCTCTCAGTGCTCCTTTTATTTTTTATTTTTATTTTTATTTTTTTATTGCCGACCAAGCGCTACCGTCATTGGCTGTTTTTTTTTTTTTTACTGCGATCAAGTGCTACCCAGACCAGCACCAGGTAGGAGACATTTTAAATTATTATTCCCCTCTCCTATGGGAAACTTATGTTCCCCACCCACCCCACCTCTCAGCTGCTCCTCGCTGGCTTCCTGCACCTCCTTTCCAGGGGTGCAGGGAAGCCAGCTGACCACCAAAGTGGCGCTGGCTTGGGGCCAGTGCAGAGCAGCTGAGAGGCGCTTGCTGGGGGAGCTCTTTCCCCCACCCCACAGTGGCTGGAACATTAAGCCCACTGTTTCCCCCAGCCACAGTTGCACAAGCACCACACACACACACACACACACACACTACACTACACACAAAACGAAGAATGAATAAACGAACAAAAGGAACAAAGTTTTTTGAAAAATGTCACGACAAATGGAAATAAACCGAATCGGGTCCAGTAAGGGAAACGAAAAACCGAAACGTCATTTTTTTCTATTCGTGCCCATCTCTACTGTGTGATACTCAGGACCTGGTCATGGATGTGAATGTCACTGAGCCTCTGGGTAACAGTGACCGTGCTGTAATCACATTTGCCATGCATGTCGGTGGAAGAGTGTCAAGCAAATCTGACACAAAAACCCTGGATTACTGAAGGGCGGACTGCCCACAGATGAGGAAACTTGTTATAAAGAAATTAAAAGGGAAGATTAAAAGAATCCAATCTCTCCAGAGTGCATGGTGCCTGTTTAAAACAATGGTAGTAGAGGCCCAGCACAAGTGCATACCACAAAGAAAGAAGAGCTCATCTATGTCCAAGAGGGCACTGGCATGGTTAACGAGTGGAGTGAGAGAACATAAAAACATAAGAAGAGCCATGCTGGATCAGGCCAAAGGCCCATCTAGTCCAGCTTCCTGTATCTCACAACGGCCCCACCAGATGCATTTGGGAGCGCATGAGACTAGATCTCTGTCTCCTGATAACACTCCCCTGCATCTGGCCCTTGAAATATCCTGGTTTTAAGCCTAGAAATTACACATCTCCATCATGGTTTGTAACCTGTGATGGAGTTTTCCACCAGGAATCTGTCCAATCCCCTTTTGAAGGCATCCAGACCAGATGCCATCACCACATCCTGTGGCAGGGAGTTCCATAGACTAACAACGCGCTGGGTGAAAAAATATTTTCTTTTGTCAGTTCTTACTCTCCCAGCCCTCAATTTGAGTGTATGTCCCCTAGTTCTGGTATTTTGGGAGAGGGAGAAGAGCTTCCGTCTATCCACTTTACTCATGCCCTGCATTATTTTGTATGTCTCAATCATATCCCCCCTCAGGCGCCTTTTTTCCAGACTAAAGAGGCCCAAATGTTTTAGCCTTTCCTCATAAGGGAGGTGCCTCAGCCCAGTAATCATTTTAGTCGCTCTCTTCTGCACCTTTTCCAGTTCCTCTATGTCTTTCTTGAGATGCGGTGACCAGAATTGTACACAATACTCCAGGTGCGGCCTTACTATTGTTTTGTATAATGGGATTATAATGTAGGCTGTTTTATTTTCAGCCCCCTTTTTTTATAATCCATAGCATGGAATTGGCCTTCTTCACTGCTGCCACACATTGGGGAGACACCTTCATGGAGCTGTCCACCAACACACCAAGATCTCATTCCTGATCCGTCACGGATAACTCAGAGCCCATGAGTTGATAGATAAAGTTTGGATTTTTTGCCCCAACATGCATTACTTTACATTTGGCTATATTAAAACACATTTGCCATTTCTCAGCCCATTCCCCCAGTTTGGAGAGATGCTCTAAAGCACAAGGAGAGGCCTTTCTGTCAATGGAAATCCATGGAACAAGCTCTGGCAAAATAAATGTAAGTAGATGATAGAGGAAAAGAAAGACTTTGAGGAGTGTATGGCTAGCAATATAAAGGGAAATAATAAAAGCTACTTTAAATATGTTAGAAGTAGAAAACCGGCCAGAGAACCAATTGGCCCTCTGTATAGTAAGGGAGGAAAAGGGGAGGTTAAGGAGGACTTGGAAATTGCAGAGAAATGAGTTCTTTATATCTGTCTTCATGACAGAAGATCTTGGGCAGATTCCGCTCCTGAATGACCCCTCTTGACTAAAGAATTAAATCAAATACAGGTTAAAAGAGAGGATGTTTTAGGTTTAATTGATAAATTGAAGATCATCAAGTCACTGGCCCCAGATGGCATGCACCCAAGGATTATTAAGGAACTGAGAAATGAAATTGCAGATCTCTTAACAGTAATGTGCAGCTTATCTCTTAAAATGGCCATAGTGCCATTGAACTGAAGGATAGCGGATGTCACACCAATTTTTTTAAAAAGGAAGGAGGTGGGACACAGGAAAATACAGGCCGGTTAGCCTTACGTCTATCCCAGCAAAGATGGTGGAAAGCCTTGAGGATCCTGACCCCCCAGGAGGGAAACACTGGCCTAGGAGAAGGAGCATTCACATTTTCTCCATCAGGTACCAATATGGTGTCCTGTGACAAAAGTGAGACTATGAATGTTGTAATAGATAGAGTATTGCACTAGGACTTAGGAGATGTCGGTTCAAATTAGCCATGGAACCTTATGAGGGTAGCAAAGATAGACTGCTCCAGTTAATAATCTGAAATATTTTGAAAACTCTGTTATGGTAGTCATAAATGTAAATGCCTTGAGAGAACATAGCAACAACCAATTCTTCCTGATATGCGGTATTAGTTAACTGCTCACATTAAGCCTCAAATTAATTAATAAAGCAGCTGATTTTGAATAGTTTGCATATTTCAAAGCCTGTGTGAAAGTGCCCTTCGGAAGATGGTGAGGATAATGTGCTTCCCTTCATTGGTATTACAAAAATCCATCCTTACAATTTCCTTGTTCATCAAACATGGAAATATTCACCACCAAAATATGAAAATTGCCTTAATAAACCAGCGACATCCATCTGTACCATAAAATATCTGGGTTCTAGGAGTTAGTTTTAGGGTGCCTCTGCATATACATCAAATACAACTAATACTAGTTAGTTGAGATGGGCACGAAATGGAAATATAGCATTTTGTTTCATTTCTTTAGTAGTTTCATTTTGTTTCTTTTGTGATGAATTTTTAAAGTAGTTTGGTTACAAAATGAAATGAAATGAAACTCTATGCTCCCCTGGGTCTTAGGGGCACCAAAATGGCAGGGGAACTTCCTCAAGCACTTCCCTGTAAGCCCCCCAAATTTGGAAAGGTTTGGTGGTCAGGGGGCTGAGTTATTAAGATCCAAATGGGGTGCCCTTTAGAAAAATATATATATAATTAGATTCGGAAGCCAAGCAATTTTTGAGTGCCCTGAAAATACTGATCCCTGCCAAGTTTCTGCACCAAAGTGGCATGGGTACCTTTCTCAAGCAATTCTAGGTAACCTCTTGAACCTGGCTTGGCTTCTGAAGTTCTGGTTCTAATAGAAAGATTTTTTTCCCTAGGGGTACCCCATGTGGATCTTCATAACTCAGCTCTCTGACACCCAAGCCTTTCCGAATTTCGGTGGCCTTCAGGAAACAGCTTGAGCTCCCCTGCCATTGATTCCTCTAGTCTAGGACAACTCATTTTATTCTGGGGGGGGGATGGCATTTTGTGATAAGATGAAACAAAATACGCCCTACTGTTTCATAATGACAAAACAGTGTTTCATTTTAAATTCCATGCCCATCTCTACTAGTTAGACCAAATCCTATACCAGAAGATACATGAGCAGACCAAGTTTACAGTTTAAGAAGCAACTGAGAAGCAAGTAACTGGGGAGAGCCCATGGCTTTCCATCACAGTTTCAGTCTCTTCACCCTAGCTTAGTACCAGCTCTTTTTGCATCTATAATATCTCCCAAGTCCCAACCATTGCCAATTGACTTTAATTAAATCACTAGGCCTGTTCCTATCCATAGCTTTCTTACTACTTCCTATGCAAGGATTTAGCATGTTTCCCTTCATTTTATGTTGGACCAGAACAGTGTCCCCTACCTCCCGGGTGGTCTCTATAGTGGGCTACATCCTTTGCGTGCAGAAAGTCCAATGTTTAGTTCACCAGAAATCCTGAAGGTCTGCAGCAAATGTTATATGTATAGATGCACCCCTGACAAGCATACGGCAGCTTCCCAAGGTCTCTAGCTGTTCAGCTTAACTTGTTGCATGTACTATACTATATAATAAAAGGGAGAAAGTGTGTAATACTTATCTATAGGAATGAGGTCTTTCCTTTCTCAAAGAACCTGTCAGAGACTACTTGACCATCTGTTTGGTTTTTTTATTAGTATTATTTCTCTAGGCTGAGAAAGCAATCATGACCAATCCTCCAGCGAACTATGGAAATCAGGTTTCATTTCTCATTTTTCAGCAGCAATAAACTCTCTGCAGTGCAAAGTAGGCCAAGGATCCTAAAATCTGGATACTCGTTTGCTCCTGAGGGGCCCTAATATTAGGCTGCTGCCAGACAGACCCTGCTTTCCAGGCCAGAAACATGATGGGTGAGAGCCAAGGGGTCATGCACAGTGTTCTGCACATGAACTGGGCTTCCCAGACCCTGCTCTCACGCTAGCTTCTGCCTGCCCCTCCCCACTGCTCAGGGAGGTTGAGTACGACTGTGGAGTGGGACTGAATGTGGCACTTTGAGGTGCAGCCACCCCCTCCCAAAAAAACAACCCCATAACAACCCCACAATCCAGCAACAGCTCCTTCTCTGATTAGCAGGGTCTTTTTTGAAGAAGGGGCACATTTTTAGTTCCAGGCAACATAAGTGAAGAATTCTTAAAGGCATAATGCAAGATTTAGCATTTCTCGTGGCTTTATTGGGCTTTTTATTGGGCATTCTGCTGAATACTCAAGTTCAGAGGTCTGGCCCAGTTCCCATTTATGGCAGATCCCTTTTGGGAACTATTTTTGCAGGTGGGGACTATTTTCAGGTGGCATGGTTTAGCCAAAGTCAGAATGGATTCACAATTCCCGCTGGTTTATGGGTCTCCTTCTTTCCCCATGTTGCTTAACAAACCAATGCTTCCAACGATTGACCTATGGTGGACAGATGTAGCTAGTGATGTACAGGGGAGGATCTGATTCTGTTCTCTTTCTCCCTCATTCCTTGGTTCTCTTTTCCTCCGCCTACTCTGCCCCCTTTTCTCACCCTCATTTCCGCCTACATCCAATATAATTTTGAGCCATTGCCCCCTTGAATGGGCATTTTTATGTGATATAGAACTTATTGTATGGGTGTAGCCATGTTTTGATGAGTGGGCTTTATTAAACAAGAATGACTTTATTACATCTCAGAGAAAAAATTGTTTTGGGAAATTGGAAGGAAATCAAGAGCAACTCTTCCATTGGGCTTGGTTTGTTCTTGCATCAGTGTGCTGTCAAGTTCTCAAAACTTCAGTTTGATACGCCAGTTTTACTAAAGGGATCCTGACCCAGGAATCTAGTGCTAGTTGCCTAGCGCCCTGACTAGAAGTGAAGATGGAAAAATAGCACAAGGTTAACCATCTCTTCACAGGCTGTCTCAGTGCATCAAGACAGACTTGTCTGGTAGAAAAAGAATAATGTAGTGAGATTTCCTCACCTCCCTAGACTTAGTTTGTCACTTGCCCTGGTTCCTCCCCCTCCCCCTTTCTGGCAAAAAGGCCACCTCTCCTCAGATGACTACTATTTCCTAATGCCACATAAAACGGGAAGTATGTTATGCCTCCTCATTCGCAAGTGAGCTGTCTGGCTCTCTGCTGTTCAGTCTATTCTTCCTTCACTATTTCTGTTGATCAGTCAAAAAGCCAGTTTGTTACAGGTTATTCACGGAAGCAGTGTAAGAGGATCCTAGCTGTTGGGCTAGGCTTAGTTGTCTAACGCCAACAACAACACAGTGGCTGATGCAGCAAAGGATTCTGTTTTCTCCTTTATTGGCAAGAGCTGTTGGTGTTGCCATCAGTGCCGCAGGAGCAGCTCTGAAGTGCTCTACACAAGAAAGCCATTTTGCTGTCAATACCCAGGGGATCTCAAAAAAGACCCACCTTGCACAAAAGGAGAAGTGATAACTTTTTTTCCAAGTAAAGAAGCAACTGCATGTGTCATCAGCCCAATATTAAGCCTTCTTAGAAACAAGAAAAACTTAGAAATATTCCAAAGTGGAACATTGCATACCTAGTTTGCTGGGGCCTTCTTTTCTTTGATTAATCTTGTTCACCACAGACAAAAGATTTGCTTTCTCTTGGGGTGCATTCCATGACATTTCTAAAACACTAGCTTTTCCATATTGGAGAACAGCCACTTGAGTTGTAGCATGGCCTGAAAAGGAAAGCACAAAGTATACAAAAAATAAACAAACATCCAGTAAATTTACAATGCTCAAGTGTGCAATGAGGCCTGACCATGATCTAACAAATGTTAATAATTGTACACTTCAAATCAAGAGTGATTAAATTCAATGTACATTCTCTGTACTTGAATGGATACCAGGACTAAACAGCCAAACTCAGCCATATTTGTGTGTGCTTCGTTTGAGTGTGCCCACCTAGGTTCTGAAAGTAATAAGAAAAAATATGTTCATAATGCATATACAAGTTTTTGTAAACCTACTTCAACCACTTTTAAGCTACTCTTTGCCAAAGGAACCAATCCATTTAAAAGTTTGGATCTGCAACTAACAAATATAAGAGACAAGCATTTTTCATACTGCTTTTCATTGTGCTTCTGTAGCTGCAACCCCTGCCTGTGGTTCAGTGTCCATCTTCAACTGAAAACAAAATGGGTATGTCTACATGCAGTCACATTTTTCCAAGTGATGTGCAGAATTTAAATATAGTTAGACATCTCATAGCTTTAATCTAAGTTTATAATGAAAATGTTAAACCTGACCGCATGAACGAATCTCCTCCAAGATGTTATTTGTTCGCAGAAAAAAAATCCTTTCTAGAAAAGGTTTTCCAAGAACCACTTTACTGGCCTTCTTATGGATAAATCAATGTGAACCATAAATCTCTAAACTAATGAATGATACGTAGTACTCACCAATATCCGTGTGCTCAATAAATGCTTTCACAAATGTTTTCATTTTCTCAAACTCTGATTCTTTAACATTTGAGCTTCCATCCAGAAGAAATATCACATCCATTGGCTTGTTGCAAGTTGCTGGAAGTACAAGTTATTAATACTAAGAAACTGGACAGGCAATAACACATTCTTACTGAGAGGCTGGTTGAATAGTTCAGTGGTTTAGCTATGAGGTTATTTATTATTTATCACTCCCTTATTGGCAAGAACTGTTGGTGTTGCCATCAGATTTCTCTGCCACCCATCTAGCAACCAGGCTTGCAATAATGCTGCTGCACAAGGTTGTGGAGCTGGAGGTTGGGCGTTCAATTCCCTACTGTGGCTTCCAGGAAAAGAGCCAGCCTGTTTAACCTTGGGCAGTTGAGCGCTGGAGAGAAATACCCACTATTGTGAACCACCAGTCTTCCACTGGCATCCCCCCACCCCGATTACTGATCATCTGACTGAAGAAATATCCCTTATAAATGTCTAAGGAAACCCAGGACTCCCCAAAACCACCGTTTGGAGATAATTATTCTAAAGGGATAAACTCAACAATAAGAGCAGCAACCCTTTTGCAAAGCTGCAAACTCAGGTCAAAAAAGTTCTGAAGGCATCACAAACTCTGTCGAAACTAAACAGTAGTGGGTTTGGGGGAAATAGTGACAAAATGACACCAGCTTACAAATCGCTTATTACTATGTTGTTTTGCTTTTGGGAGGGCCCAATCCAGGGCCTCCACGAAGGAAGAAATACATTACCTTTCTAAGAGGACATTCATAAAACACTACCAATAAGATTCATAAAATGCAAATCAGTTAATCAACAAGTGAAAAGGCAGATATTACCTTCATTTGAGCAGCATGTCTTTAGTACCAAGTCAGGGCCTTCTCGGATGAGTTCATTGTACCCTTCTAAGATTATTGGAGCATGGGGTGGGTTTAACAGATTCAGCTCTTCGATATTCACATTGCGGGTTACACCAATGGGAATAACATTGATATCAGTAGGAGGACGAGTGATAGTGTCTGTGGCAGGGTTTGCAGTCACCATATAAACCAAATGTGGTACTTGCCGTCTTCCTCTACCGCTTGTAGTTACGGTTTGTTCAGAAATGAAATTGAGAGCTTTCCCAGTGTTGGTGGCATTCCCGCCACGATACTCAATCTCCTGCACCATCTTAATCAGGTCCTCCTTTGATTGCCGGTCACTGAAAGGTACTTCCACAGTGAAGGTGAATGAGTACTGTATGATGGTAATGTGGATAGTTTCTTCTCCTATGTCCATTTCTCTGATTGTGCGAACAATAAACTCTTTGATCAAATCAAAATTTGCCTTGCCAACTTTGTCAGATCCTTCAATCAGAAAAATAATGTCAATGGTCTTGTGAATAGAAATGGAAAATTCTGTTGGGGCTGTCGGTGGAGCCTTCCAACGTAATCCAGATATTGTCACAGCAGTGATACTGGGAAGAGTGGGAATAGGTCTTTGAGGAACAGATACTTCACTTATATCAGGCACAAGACCACAGAAGTAGTCAATTATTTCATCCCTATGTTCCCTTAACTCAGCCACACTACTCATTAGGAAAGCCCTGTTCTTGGGTGATTGGCGTTCAAGTTGTTCAATGTCCTCAATGCTCACATGTGGTCCAAGCCCAACTGGTATCACAGTAATCTGATTCTTTTTCAGAAGAGGGAAGATTGCTTGAATTCTCTTTGGATCCTTGCTAGCTGAAAGGAGCACAGCGATTCTGGGAGCATTTGTCCGTGGAGCCTTCCTAAATACATGGTGCACAACATATTTAAGTACTTCAGTTGCAGAAGCAACATCTCCACCAGTGTATTTTATGTTTTGGACAATCCTCCTCATTTGAGATGGTCTTTTAACATCTTTAAGATCAAGGTAAATGTGTGAACCAGTGCGATATTCCAGGATTGAGAGGCGAATTCTTTTTTGGGAGATGTGGAGCTTTTCCATCATTCCAATTATGAAAGCTTTCAACTCCTCGAAATCGTGTTCAGAAAGCTTATTGGAGCCATCCATTAAGAACGCAAGGTCCATCATTTTGCTGCAAGAGTATTCACGCGTCACCGCATCCTCCGGAGCAATCGTGGTTGCCATCTGGACTTCAACTGTCTCTCCAGGATCACATGGATGGCATGTCAAGTTTCTCCCTTCGCAATGACTACGAGTAAAAGACATAGAAAGGAAAGCTTCTTTTAAAAGCAACTTTGACAACAGTGTTTCACTTGATTTCTATCACAGTTTATAACAAAGGTGAGGAACAGAATTGTTCCGGGGGCCAGATTGTCTGTGGGACCTGTCTGGAAAGCTGAATTATGCTGGACGGTGTGTTCTTTTTGACCCCCCCTTGAAACTCCACCCTTTATGCCATTGTGCCCATTGTGCCTTTCCTCTTGTGGATCATGGATCATGGCATGATCCACAAGAGGAAAGCAAAGTGTTCTGCTTATATACTGCCCCATACCACTTCAAGTAGTCTCTGGGCGGTTTGCAATTTTAATTACAGTGTGCAGGCTACACATTGCCGCCCCCCACCCCCACCCCCACCCACAAGCTGGGTACTCATTTTACTGACCTTGGAAGGCTGGAAGGCTGACTCAACCATGAACCTGCTACTGTGGTCTCTCTACAACCTGCTACCTGGGATCGAACCCCAGGTTGTGAGCAATGATTTACCTGCAGTACATGCATTTAACCATTGCACCACGAGGCTCTTAGTAGTACTACTAGTACTACTACTCCCAACAGGGGAAGTAAGAAGTGGGCAAATGGATTCAACCAGCCCTTGGAGGAGCAGCAATTCCAGCATCTGGCTGAACTGCATATCTAGTTTACTCACCCTTTGTAGCTCTAGTACCAAGTGAGCAGTGGATGAAGCAACTCAGCTAACACTTTAATGAGCCTTTCCCCCAGGAAGCAGGGGTGAGCTCTCCAGATATTTTGGACAGCAACTCTCAGAATTCACTAACAGTCTACTCAGGCAGAATTCTTAGAGATAAAGACCAAAACCTGCAGCTTAAAGAGCAGCTTTCATCACCTACATGAGGGTGGGGACTCAACATCATTATTTCCCTTTCAAGAAGGGAAATTCTTCACCTGGAAGTGGTAAACGTCCCCATTCCATGTAGCCTTGCAATACCTATGTAGGCACATTATAACTTAGAGGTGTCAGGGCAGCTTCCTTCTTAGTGAAAGGTGAATAATGATAGAGGCTACAGATGGGGGATGAGAGTTCCTCTGTATATGCTGTAGTTTTTTGGCCACATTGCCCAGATTCTGTGTCAGAGAATTATGGGTGAATTCTCAGGGTTGGTTGTCCCAAAAATGCCAACACCACCAGGGAACAGTCAAGTCATGTGTCTGATTCATCTGTTATCCAAACTTGGACAGCAGGCAGCAGTACAATGCTTAAAGGAGATGTTCCACCAGACACCAGCTTGCTGACTTCGTTGCCCCCTCGTTGTTGTGACTGGAAAGACAAATGGCATGAGAAGGGAAGTTGCTCCTTCAGGGAGCAACTAACTTAACATTTTTGCCTGGGGAGGAGCTGTGCACCACAGCTACCTATCAGCACAGTGTAATGGTCAAACGTTGGCCCTCCAGATGTTTAGGAACACAACTCCCACAATCCTTTGTCATTGGCAATGCAGGCTTGGAATTCTGGGAGTTGTGGTCTAAAACATCTGGAGGGCTGAATTTTGACCACCACTGGTAGGCAGAGTTTATCATGTTCTTCTAATGAAAACAAACTGCTTTTTAGTCTGCCCCGGCAGCCCCACCCTTCCCACCCTGAATATTTTATTTTGTTTGCAATTTTATATTTTGAAAGTTCAAAGCATAAAGGATTGACAGTGTGCAGGAGAGAAAGCAACCTTAGGTTCTTGTATTCCTGTACTAATAAGGGCATGCCATCAAGCCAATTCTGACCTACAGAGACCCTTTCCAGGGTTTTCCAGATACAGGATGCGCAAAAGTGGCTGGCCCTTCCCTTCATCTGGAAGCACTCTGGGACTTGGCTACACCAGCTGGCTCTTTCCTTGGGAGACACAGTGGGGAATCAAACTCCCAACCTCTGGCTGCTCCACCAGATACCTAAACCACTGAGCTATATTCAAAAACAATCAAAGCTACAGGCTTTAAAAGAGACTCTATTTTTAAAAGTCTTTATTTTATAGATAAAAAGAAGAGGCACAATGAATAAATTGCAACATAGGCCTCTATCCCACGACCACTTAAATGTGCCTTTTTCTTTATACTGAATCCACATCTAAAGATTGGGCTCCCATGGCCAGCCGCATCTTCTGAACATCCCTCTCAACCATGGCCCCTAAAGCGCATCTCAAGCGCAACTTCCTGCACCACCACTAGGGTTTTGATTAAATTACTTTGCTTGCTGATGCACATTTTGATGAGAAGCAAAGGTTGTGTGGACTCTAAAAAGCCGCATCTTCTTCCGGCTTCACCCATTTTGCAGCAAACAGCTTTTCCAAACATCACTTTGATGTGCATATGGCAAGAGGGGACAGATAATAACCCATCATAGCAAATCACTTGTTTTTAGATCTCACATTGGCCTCAAGCAAATTTCTGAGCTTCACAGGACCTGCATCCTCCCAAAAATCCCTTCTTTGTTTTAAATATGTGTATGAAGACTAAAAATTGAGCTGAGCATAAATAGCAAATCACAGGCACAATCATCACCCCAAATACTGGAGGGATTTAGGATGGCATATTGGTGCCTCTGCACTGGATTCTACCAGGTGGGAGACATGCCGCTGGGGAGGGAGGTCACTGCCCTGCCCTGCTAAGTGTTCTGATTATATACCGCCCCATACCACTACAAGTAGTCTCTGGGCGGTTTACAGTTTTTTTTAAAAATTACAGTGTGCAGGCTACACATTGCCCCCCCCCCAGCAAGCTGGGTACTCATTTTACCAACCTCGGAAGGATGGAAGGCTGAGTGAACCTTGAGCCTCCTACCAGGGATTGAACCCCAGGTCATGAGCACAGTTTTACCTGCAGTACAGGCATTTAACCACTGCGCCACGAGGCTCTAAACCAAGAGCGGGTGACTTCTCATGCTGATGATAACAAGTGTAACAGCCTGGAACGGGATGTTCCAATGGCAGTGAAGTTTTGGATCTGGACACAGTCCTGCTGCATTCTGTTAGATGGGTCCCGTTCCGGCTTCCCAGGTACCCTCTCACTGCAGCAGCTGTTTTTCAAACTGAAATCTGTGGTGGTAGGGATCTGCACATTTAAGGAGCTGACAAGCCGAACAAAATGACCCCTCCCATTTAGTCAATGCAATCTGCAGGCTTGCATTGCATATGCAGATCTCCAAAAGAGGAGAACATCTTTATTATCCTGCAGTCCCAATATCGACTCCGCACTTTATTTTAGACTGTATCAACCACACTGGTCTAATAAAGACTATGTCAGATGTTTTCTCTCCTTAATTAGATTGATTTATTGATATCTGGCTGCCTTGGGTCTTTTCAGGGAGAAAGGTGGGATAGAAATACAGTATTTTAAACAAATGAATAAATAAATAAAATTAGCTGATTTTGACATTCTTTTGTACCTTGAAATAATAGCATATCATTCAGACTACCATTAGAAATATCACACATGCATCAAAGAAATGGGAATCCCTGTAGATTGTTTTACTTCAACAGGCATTAAAATAGGAAGATACTTTAGAGTAAGGATATCTAGCAAGGCAGACTGAGAATAGGGTCCAGAGCTTGGAAATGGCATCTGGAAATTAATCAGTTGGTGTTAACATGATCACTTTTCACACAAAATGGGTGGGGGAGAGAATTATATTTCCCCTTTGTGCTCTGTCTGTGTGTCCATATTTCTGATTCCCCAAAGGAAAACCACCCATTGATATGCTAATGAGAAGTAAGCATACCTGTACTCTACACTCTGTGCAAGTGATGGTGACTTTTAGCACTTCAGATTTTCATTTTATTTTATTTTATTTTATTGACTCCTGGAAACCAGCATAGCAAGTGGACAAAGTTTCAGGAAGCTATAGGCCAGTGGTGGCGAACCTTTTAGAGACCGAGTGCCCAAACTGAGATTCAAAACCCACTAATTTTTTGCAAATTGCCAATACAGCAATTTAACCAGTGGTTGTGCAGGGGCGATGTCGGGTGCCCACAGAAAGGGCTCCAAGTGCCACCTTTGGCACCTGTGCCATAGGTTCGCCAAAACTACTAAAGGCCAAAAATACCACGATTCCCCACTATGGCTTGTTGTTGTGACATGTATTTGCCAAGAGGAGAGCAAGGCTAAGGGAGCTGTGCAGTGTACAGACTTTTGTTGAGATTGTAATCTGTTGAGGCAAAGCTTAGTTTTCTGATAAAGAGATAAATGAAGATTCATAAAAATGCTTTAAAGTGGAACAAAGAATTTACTGTTTCACTGCACAGTTAGTCTCATTGGTAGAGATGGGCACAAATAGAAAAAATGACGTTTTGGTTTTTCATTTTTCATTGTGGGTCCCGTTTTGGTTCGTTTTCATTTTTCATGAATTTTTTGAAAAATTTTCTTTCATTTTTTTTCATTTTTTCGTTTTTCGTTTTTTGTTTTTACCTGCTTTTTGCACGATTTAAAGCATTTCTGCCCGCGGGCGTCCCCCAGCGCCCCAGAAAACACTAAAAAATTGATGCTGGCAGAGACACAGTATAGACTAGGTATGCAGGAAGGCTGCAAAGGCAGTGGTGGGTGTTGCCCAGGGCATAAGGCAGCCACAGAGTGACTGCACTGCAGGGCAGGGGAGGGTACTCAGCAAGAGGTATGCACGCACACAGGGAGGCTGCAAGAGAAATCTCTTCTTTCTCTCCCCTAAGAGCCAGGCTGCAGCCAGCAGGAACACAAAGACACACACTGCCTGGCTGGCCTAAAGTAACGAGTCGCAGAGACAGCAATCCCACCCTAACACCCACCGCAGACTGCAAGGAGGACGGAGGCTGCCAAAGCATTTTATGCCCTCTGTGGCTACCACACCTACCCAGTCTGCAACCTGGGCATGCTATTGGTTGAAATTGTCCAAGAATTTACATGATCCCATCACATGGCTTGCATCCATTTTGTGGCTGGGATCCATTTTGTGTCATCCTTAAAGGGTAAAGAAAAAAATACATCACGATGGGAGAAAGACAAAAACAAACATTTTAAGGACCCCAACCACCTGGTAGGTAATAATTTCAAATAATTATCGCTGTATTTTTATGGATGTCCAGGGTGTTTAAATATCCAAAAAATCAATATTAGGCATCTGGGAGCCATTTTGGGTTGATGTCCCCTAACTTCCCTTAAAGGAAAAAAATACAGAAATCTGAGAAAAGACATAAATGCACGTTTTAAGGACCCCAACCCCCCTGGTAGGTGTTATCAGGCAGAATAAATAATTATCACTGGGTTTTTACAGATATTCAGGACATTTTTTTTAATATTTAAAAACAGCTCATTTCATTGCGCGTTGCCATTAACGAAATAGAAATGTAACAAACCTAATTTTCATGGTTCTGTTCGGTTCGTTCCAATTTCATCACAATTTTCATTATTTGTTTCATTATAAAACAAAACGAATAACGAATAAAGGAACAAATCTTTTTTTTGTTTGTTTCGTGCCCATCTCTACTCATTGGTTCTGAATGCATATTTTTATGTGGGTGGAGATGAGATCCTGTTTTATACTTTTCACTTTGGAACAACCATCCGTAGCTAACCATTGCATTATGGGATTTGTAGTCCAGAGGCATCTCTGAAAGCAACCAAAAAACTCAACACCACTCAATCCACCTACACCACTGAAAATGACATAATGTTTCTATAGCTCAGATTTTGGGAATTAATCTGTTGAGTTCTAGGACTATCGTAATTTATTATTTTAATCCTGATGTAATATTTGGTGGATGCTATTCTTTTAGCTTCCAATTTCCTTGGGATATTTGCTATACAAATACTTTTCTATTGTTTGTACAGATGGTGTAGGCATGTAAATTAGGTGACAGCTACACGCACTGATATATCCCTGGTGAGGCAGACTTTCATAAATGTTTGCAACATTCCAGTGTTTCATGGGAACAGAAGTCACAGGCTACTGGCAAGAACAATAAATTATAAACAGGCATTTGGAAAATTATGGTATAGGTTGACAATCTCTCCTAAACTGCATTCTAATTTCAGTTGATTGGTTTTATGGTGCTGGTTAGCAATACCAGGATCTTTGTTTTCAGAGGCAGTTGGCTTTTAGAAGGGTCAATACAGTGTGCATAAATCCCAGACATGCAAAAGGGGGGGTTGGGGTTTCAGGGAATAACTCTAGAGGTTGCACCCCAGAGTTATGTGGCAGGCTTCCTTTGCTGGATGCAGTCTGTGCACGTGCAAACAAACAGATGGTCAGTTGTTCTGAAACACACATGATTATTCACCTGTATATCTGCTTCTTTTGAGGCTACACTGGAGCTATGGGAGCATTGCTTGTCTTTGTCTTGTTTTGTACTGATTAAAACATGAATAGACTCAATAACTGTGTCATCTGTAAATGAAATCTCTGTCCAATCTAAGGGAAATCGGAAATGATACCTCTGAAGAGCTGCAAACTGGGATGAGAAACAATTGCGCATCTGTGGGAGCTTTTATATATATGTCTACAGTGTTAACAAGGCTTGTTTATGTAGCCTTCTGAAAAAGAAAAAATGGTGCTGTAGTATCAAGATGGGGAACCAGGCTATCCGGATATCTGGTCAGGCTAATCCTTGGTTGTGTTGAGTTTACAAGCAAGGAAGTAGATTTGCAATTTGATTCTCCTATACTAAAAGGAGCTGTTAACTTGAACCTTATATACAAATAATGCAAATTGTGCAAGATGCACACCTTATGACAAGAGTGGGATTAGTACACATTGTGCAGAAAAAATGTAGTAGATGCTGCCTTATTCTACAGAATTTTTAAATCTTCGTCGCTTTTTGAACATGATTTTTCTGCTCTTGCTTCTCTCTCTCTCTCTCTCTCTCTCTCTCTCTCTCTCTCTCTCACACACACACACACACACACACACACACACACACACACACACACACAGAGTTTGTGTGTGTGCGTGTGTGGTTTTTTTTTTTGCTTCCTAAAGGAAAAAGACAACAGTTTTACACTCCGCAAGAGGTGGTTTGTGGAAATTGCAAAGAACAAAAACAAAATAAGACCTTGATTGCAAAAAAACAAAAAAAACACTCCTGTTTTGCTATCACATCTCAGACAAGAAATCTCAAGAGTTTTGAAAATGTCTTACATAGTTTTCAAGATGGCCTAAATCAGAGAGAACAAGGGAATGAACAAGTGTCATTCCTTCTGTAATCTAGAGGTTCCCATAACCCCATCCCTTTTTATAGAGAGTTTTAAATGCAAAACCTCAAAGCGCGCGCGCGCACACGCACACACACACACAGAGAGAGACACAAATATGCTTATTTCTACTGGAATCTGGAGTCAGGAACAGGTGCAGAGACCACATTCACCATTGCCTGTTTTCTAGGAGTCCCTATATCTCTATATTTCCCATAATAAAAATGTGAGGAAAAAAGAACAGAACATTCATGGTTTAGCTCTAAAATAAGTCATCTGGGAAAGGAGATGGGAAACACTGTTATAAAGCCCAATCTCAGCTTTAGTGCCACCATCATGCAGTGCACTGGCGCTCGCAAAAAAAAAGAAGAAGTCGCATTTGCCCTGGAGAATAAAAGCCCACAAAGGTGCACACCTATTGTTTTCCATTAGATTACAAATCCTAAAAGAACTCATCTCCCAGAACTGTACCATTGCTTTCCAACCTCATACCTGACCAAGGTAGTTGCAATGATAGACAGTGGACCTTCATATAACAAACAGTTTGTGTAACATAAAATCTGTACAATGTAAAAAATTCTGGAGATAGGGGAAATTTGCTTAACAGAATCGCCTATGGGGCAAATCCATACAACATAAAATGGTCGTGATTAGGGATTACTCTGCTTTCAGTGCATTCCTATGGGAAATTTGTATAAAGGAAAATTTGCTTAACATAATTTTATGTGGTATGAATTAATTCCTTTATACAAGGGACCACTGCATAGCATTTCTTAACATTAATGTTCAGTTCACTTTTATAGTTGAATAACAAAATGTTATTATTTAACAATAGCTTATCTTTTTAGTGAAGAGTAACTACATGTAAAAAGCACTGGGACACAAGTGTTACTCTTACTGAATTATTTTTCAGTGAAACTATTACTGGGCTGTTGCATCAGAAGGGGTCGTACGAACCTGAAGCTGTTGAGAAGGGGATACCAGAATACCCTACAGACTGAATGGTTTCAGAAGCCTACAAAAAGTCAGAGATACTTTTCTTTCGCCTTCTGAGGAATCCCATATGGCCAATGTTTTCCACTGCACTAGGGCAACTTCAGATTGCCAATAAAGTTGTATATCTGTCAAGTGAGAAGAGCTGGAATATCCATCCTGAGAATTTGGTAATCACAATTAATATAAAGTTGATGTTACATCTGCATCCATTCTGCATAATCCCATGAAAGCCTCTGACTAAAAGGCTTGCTGGACTCCTTATTAAATATTTTACTTTTACTTTACTTTATTTACAATTTATATACTGCCAGCTTGTATAAACAACTCAAGGTGGTTTAAGCCATTATATAGAAACATAAAAAGCCAGTGTGGAATTTACTTACATGCATATTTTTCTTTTTCCTGCCTCAACCCATCTATCTTACCATACTCAGAAAACTCATATTTTACCAGGATTGGCAGAGATGTGTATCTTCTGTGTTCAAAATGATTCTCTTCCCATCAGGAATTCTGTGATCTCCTACTGTACACACAGGACATTCTTCGACATTAATACAAGATTTGGAAAGCTCATCAAGTATTTTCCCTGTTTTGCAACAGAATAGCTGAATTAGAGTTGTTGTTTTTAAAAATGCAAAAAGCAAAAAGTAGCCACAACAAGTACAAACATTTGGATTTCTCCTGAAAACTTGAGAGAGTCCCACATGCTATGGGCAACAGCCTTCAAGGAAATGCCAGCTAATTGGCTACAGCAGTTTCTAACTGGAGATGCTCTTCTGGTGTCATCACCACTGTTTCAACCTCTTATTCCAGACTTGACCTATTATTTGGCTGGTGCCAGGAGAAACTTATGAAGGAGTAGATTTTCAATTACATTATGCATTACCCCTCTCCATTTCTAAATTTAAATCAGGGGAGGGAGGATAGAAATAGACAAACAGAGGAGAACAAAGATTAAACAGATGGCAAGCTTTTGCCAAGCCATCATGATGGATGAACCTATTTAGTCAATGCCCATCAGAGCAGTATGGCTCCAGCCAGTATTATCTCCCCATCTTTAACCAATATATTGGCAGTGGCAGCATCCCAAAGAAAAAGGAAAGGCTGCAGCATATGTTACAATCAAGAACTACAAAAATTTCCAGAATCACCACTGTTGATATAACAACATGGCTTCCTCCCTAAGCCTCAGCTGAACTGGGCAAATCTTATAGATCTTTGCTTCCTTCACAGAAAGAGAAAAATTTAGTGTTTTTATGCTGTCTCACAAAAATTGTTGGCTACCACAAAGAATTTCTGGCCCTCAGCAACGATATTGCTACCTTTAGTGTTCAAGTATTTTTACACACATCATCACCATAAACCTTTCAAGAAGTCTGTAAGGAAAATTAGCTGTATTATCTGCTTCTTTCTGAGGCTGAAGTTAAGGCTGTCCTAACATTGCCTTGAGATCTCACACCAGAGATGGGATTTGCACCAACAGCCTCACTGAATGTGGATAATTTCTCTGCCATGTTACTGCACTAACTCTACACTAGATCTACAGTATCTTCTGCAATCATGTGAAATTCATATCAAGTGCTGATCAGGGGACCTAGAATACTAGAAGAAACTAGAAAATAGTGATATAAATAGAAAATAGAAAATAGAAAATAGAAAATAGAAATAGAAATAGAAATAGGAAAATAGAAATAGGAAAAGAGAAAAAGAATAGAATAGAAATAGAAAACTAGAAAATAGAAAATAGTGATGAAGCCAACTTGTCATTCTGCACTTCAGGAAGGTAACAAAAGATGACCTGCTTCTATGGGGAATTTCAACTAATCATCCTGAACCAAAGAGAACATACTTGCCTGGAGGACAGTGGGCATGACATCCTTCGACACATTTCAGAGGGCACACCATTGGGGCAAAGTGTTGACACGTCCTTGGACAAGCAGGACCACAGCTGTTGTACCTCCACTCACACTCATAACCTCCCTCTACTTTGTTCATCTCCTCACAACTTTGTGCTACCAAATAGGAAGAAAGAAATGAATGCTTCTTTTACAAAATGCTCAAAATGAAAAAAAAAGAATAATTGAAATAAAACAATTATTTAGACAAAGTACAGCATGTTTAGCTTTCCAAAGTGCTTCCCTTACACAATGCTTTAATATAAGTCTACAGCATATCACAGAAGCAAATATACCCCCTCACATTTTGTTAATATTTAGTAAAGTATATCTTTCCATGTGATAACACTTAATAAATGACACATGGCTACAATGTAAAGCACTGAGTACACCTCTAAGTGAGTATACCTCTAAGTGACAATGTCCAAATTGGGCACAAAATGTCAATATTTTGTGTGGCACCTGTTATTTTTCAGCACTGCCTTAACGCTCTTGGGCATACAGTTCACCAGAGTTTCACAGGTTGCCACTGGAGTCCTCTTCCACTCCTCCATGACAACATCACAGAGTTAGTGGATGTCGGAAACCTTGTGCACATAAACTTCCTATTTCAGAATGCCCCACAGATGCTCAATATGGTTTAGGTCTGGAGACATGCTTAGCCAGACCATCAACTTTACCCTCAGCTTCTTTACCAAGGCAGTGGCCATTTTGGTGTTGTGTCTGGGGTTGTTACCATGTTGGAATACAGTCACCCCCTGCCATTTCACAGTTGAGGTACTGCGGTCCCACTACACCACGGGATTGCAGTACCTGCACCTCGGAGCTGCATGGGGTGGTGGTGGCAGGGGGCAATCGGGTCACTCCATGCTGCCCCCCGCACTCCTCCAAGAAGCCTCAGAGACACAGGGGGGTAGTGTGGGGTGATCGGGTCGCTCCGCACTGCCCCCCGATCCTCCGAGAAGCCTCGGAGCTGCGGGGGCGGGGGCGGGGGGCGATCTGGTTGCTCCGCACCGCCCCCCCCGTGCTCCTCTGAGAAGCTTTGGACAAGTGCGCGATCACCCCCCACCCCCAGGCCCCACCCCAACCACTTCCGCATATCACAGATTTTCATGCATCGCGGGTGGGGTGGGTCCCTAACACCTGCAATTGGTGGGGAGTGACTGCAGCCCAGTCTCCGAAGTGAAGCGATCATGTTCTGCTTCAGTATATCACAGTAGATGTTGGCATTTATGGTTCCCTAAACGAACTGTAGCTCCCCATTGCCCATATCACTCGTGCAGCCCCAGACCATGACACTCCCACTATCATGCTTGACTGTAGGCACGACACACTTGTCTTTGTACTCCTCACCTGGTTGCCGCTGCACATGGTTGACACCATCTGAACCAAACAAGTTTATCTTGGTCTAATCAGACCACAGGACATAGTTCCAGAAATCCATGTCCTTAGTCTGCTTGTCTGCAGCAAACTGCATGAAGGCTTTCTTGTGCATCATCTTTAAAAGAGGCTTCCTTCTGGGACAACAGCCCTGCAGACCAATTTGATGCAATTTGCGGCATATGACAGGCACTGACAGGCTGACCTCCCACCCCTTAAACCTCCGCAGCAATACTGGCAGCACTCATACATATATTTCCCAAAGCCAACCTCTGCGTATGATGCTGAGCACAGGCACTCAACTTCTTTGGTCAACCATGGTGAGGCCTGTTCTGAGTGGAACCCATCCTGTTAAACTGCTGTATGGTCTCAGCCACTGTGCTGCAGCTCAGTTTCAAGGTCTTGGCAATCTTTTATTTATTTATTTATTTATTTATTTATTTATTTATTTATTTATTTATTGGCTGAGCCCCAAGTGCCGATTAGTACTTGGTGCTCTGATTGGGGCTCCGGAAAAAAAAAGTTTTAAAAATTGCTCCCTTCCCCCCACCAAATGGGGTGGGGGAAAGGAGCGATTTTTACACTTTTTTTTGCCAGCCCCAAACCTGCGCTACAGCTGGTCGGCACTTGGGGCTCAGCAATAATAATAATAATAATAATAATAATAATAATAATAATAATAATAATAATAATAATAATAATAATAATAATAATAATAAAAACTCCCCCGGTTTCCCCACACATAATCGAGTGGAGGGGAAGGCAGGTTTTTTAATTTATTTTTTGCTGCCCCAAGCCCGCATTACAGCTGATTGGTGCTTAGATTGGCAAAATTTTTTTTTACAAATCCTGCCTTTTCCTGCATCGAATCAGGCGCCAGAAGTTACACAAGCAACACACACACACACACACACACACACACACACACACACAGAGAGAGAGAGAGAGAATAAACAAATGAAAAATGAAACAAAACAAAAAATGAAATGAGTTTTTTTAAAAAATAATTATTTCAAATGAAACAGAATGGAACAAAGTGAAAAGCGAAATGAAATGCTATTTTAGCATTTCGTGCCCATCTCTACTT
The DNA here is from genome assembly GCA_037367245.1 of Phrynocephalus guinanensis. Classification (NCBI taxonomy): domain Eukaryota; kingdom Metazoa; phylum Chordata; class Lepidosauria; order Squamata; family Agamidae; genus Phrynocephalus; species Phrynocephalus guinanensis. The sequence continues at coordinate 7,264,281 of CM074740.1, forward strand.
GTGACATTTAAGGCACCCCCCATCTCCTACACAACTGCAGTCTTCCACATTAGCCTGGAACACAGAAAGGTGATGGTATTACTTAATGTTTGCTAATACTTGCCTCCAAAGAAATAAAACCAATACCAATCTAGCCCCACAGAGGACAAAACCATAACTCACAAAGGAAGGGACTTCCAGCACTGATTCTACCTCATATAACTCAACAGAGATGCGTCACTATTGCTTGATATTCTGAAATATAAGAAAAGGGGGGTTCTCTCCCTCCCTCCCTCCCTCCCTCCCCCTCTCTCTCTCTCTCTCTCTCTCTCTCTCTCTCTCTCTCTCTCTCTCTCTCTCTCTCCCCCTCTGAACCCAGTTGATGACCTGGGGTTAAAGAGCCATGACCCTCTCATAGATTAATTTCTGCACAGTATATTTCATTGTTGCAAACAATTCCCATTATTGGAAACTGTTTTTTACAGTTCTGTAGCACTCACGACAGAGGGTGGGTGACCTCCAGTGAACCACAGCCCCTTTCTGTGCACAGGCATGAGCGTAAGCAGCGATGGCATCACAGAAGCAGGCACAGTCTCCGGTGGATTCACAAGTACAAGTGTCATACATGCAGATATCCATATATGGCTCGGGATCGACCTGCAAAAGAATTTACGGAATGAAACCCTTTCCCTTATGAGTAGCTTTCTATTATATTCAAGAAGCAGGGATTATACACTTTCACCCATCAAGTAACCTCTCACCAAGCCAATCTTTAATCGTTGCTGTATTTAATGTCAGTTGCAGGCTGTTTATAAGGAAATGTGTTAATGTGAATGGACAAGTGGGGGGCCTATCGGAAAAGGCTTTGGAGCATCCTCAGCTCTTTCTATCAGGAATGTTCCTGCCCAGGACCCCTAAGAAAACTAAGAGGCAGAAGGAATGAAATACTGGTCACAACTCTCAAAGTGAGAGAGAGCATTCTTTAGAAAACAAAAGGAAATCAGGCTTTTCCTCTCTTATCCTGAAATCTTCTTCTTCTAGATAAAGCAGTAAAGAACTCATGTTTGGCTGGCAGCCCCTAAGGGCGTTTATACACGACCCCTAAACTCCGGGGCAAATGGCTCCCAGCTCCGGAGCTTAAGAATGTTTCCCCACCAGCTCCAGAGTTTGCAGACAATTAAGTGCGGCCACGCCCACTTTAGCGCATCCCAGCGCACCATTCAAGTACCTGCTCTTCCGGGGTGAAAATTGCTTGATGCGGTGTAACGATAGTGAGTGCGGGGCTCTCCTCCCTTCTCTTTGTTGTTGTTTTGGCTCCCGGCCCTTTAAGAGCTACTTTACAGAGACAGGAATGTTGCCGTGGCAAGAACGGAGGCAGAACGGAGGTGAGCCACGATCTTTTCTTCCTTTTTTTCTCCCTCCCCTCACGCAGCCAGCAGCCAGGGTGGGGACACAGGAAGAGCGACAAGCCCCTAAGATCTCTGGTCCGAATTTAAGGAGCTAGCGGATCTTAGGGGTCATGTAAAAGCGCCCTAACTTGCATGGCTTTTTAAAAACTAGATAGGGTGGGTGTTAGTTGGTTAATGGTGTGAAATACAAACATTGCACTTTTTCATTTCTCATATCTTCTAAAAAGAATCCTTCCTTATAGTGTGGATGTCTATGTGATAGAGCTATATTTAACACTTCATGGCACATACCTCTCTAGTAGAGATGAGCATGAAATGAAAAAAAATGTTCCATTATTCATTATTCGTTTCGTTATGAAACGAAACGAATAATGAAAATTGTGATGAAAATGAAACGAACAGAACCGCGAAAATTAGGTTCATTATGTTTCGTTTTCGTTAATGGCGACAATGAAATGAGCTGTTTTTAAATGTTAAAAAATGTCCTGAATATCCGTAAAGAACCAGCGATAATTATTTATTCTGCCTGATAATACCTACTAGGAGGGTTGGGGTCCTCAAAACATGCATTTATGTCTTTTCTCAGATCGCTGTATTTTTTTTCCTTTAAGGGGAGTTAGGGCTTACGCGACATCGACCCAAAACAGCTCCCAGATGCCTAATATTGATTTATTCGGTATTAAAATGCCCTGGACATTCGTAAAAACGCAGCGATTATTATTTGAAATTATTACCTACCAGGGGGTTGCAGTCCTTAAAATGTTTGTTTTTGTCTGTCTCCCATCATGATGTATTTTTTAGTTTTCCCTTTAAGGATGACACAAAATGGATTCCAGCCACAAAATGGAGCAAGCCACGTGATGGGGTCATGTAAATTATTGGACAATTTCAACCAATAGCATGCCCAGGTTGCAGACTGGGTAGGTGTGGTAGCCACAGAGGGCATAAAAAAGCTTTGGCAGCCTCCTTGCAGTCTGCAGTGGGAGTTAGGGTGGGATTGCTGTCTCTGCGACTCGTTACTTTAGGCCAGCCAGGCAGGTGTGTGTCTCTGTGTTCCTGCTGGCTGCAGCCTGGCTCTTAGGGGAGAGAAAGAAGAGATTTCTCTTGCAGCCTCCCTGTGTGCGTGCGTACCTCTCGGTGAGTACCCTTCCCTGCCCCATAGTGCAGTCACTCTGTGGCTGCCTTAAGCCCTGGGCAACGCCTGCCACTGCCTTTGCAGCCTCCCTGTGTACCTAGTCTATACTGTGTCTCTGCCAGCATCATTTTTTTAGTCTTTTTCCTCTGGTCTAGGGCGTTGGGGGACGCCCACATGCGGAAATGCTTTAAATCGTGCAAAAAGCGGGTAAAAACGAAAAATGAAATGATTTTTTTTCAAAAAATTCACAAAAAATAAAAATGAACCGAAACGGGACCCACAACGAAAAATGAAAAACCGAAACATAATTTTTTTTATTCGTGCCCATCTCTACTCTCTAGGTCTAATGCCTCCTCTTGCATAATGCAAACTGTCAAGCACTAAAGTAGTTCAGCAATCTCCCTGCCTTCACCTTCTGTTACTTGATTACTCTATTTTCTTTTCTTTTGTTAGCTACTTTAGATTTTGACCCCTTTGGTGTAAAGCTCACCATAGCCATCAACCTTCCACAGATATGACACCATTTGAAAGGAAAATTCTCTCTCTCTCCCCTCCCTTTCAAAACAATACACTTCTTGGTTGGATATCAGTGGTTTAGGTCTCCAGCTGCAGAGGCAGCAGTTGTCAGTTTGATTTTTCCAATGTGCCTCTAGGGAGACGAGCCAACCTGTGTGGCCTTGGGCAAGCTGCACAGTCGCAGGGCACCCCATGTAGCAAGGAATGGCCAACCACTTCTGGGTATCCTTTACCTGGAACATTCTGAAAAGTATTGCCATAAGTCAAAATCAACTTGATGGCACACCATTATTATTAATATATTTCTGCGTTCTTGGAGAGTCCACTAAGTACATGGAAACTTTATTTGTCCTTGCACAATAAAAGAAACTCACTTGGCCCAATAGTGAAACAACAGGTTTTACCTCCCTCCATTTGAATGGCTGCTTCCCTAGCTTGATGTTCAGGTGGATTATCTCTCTCTACCCAAAGGCTGAGAAATACTGCATGGTTAACCTTCAAAGAGGACATGGGACCTGAAGCTTCTCATGGTGACATCCAAAGATAAAAAACAAAGATAAATTGTTTTCCAATTCCCTACACTGATTCCCAACCTGGGGTGTCCAGAGGTTCTGGCACTACAACTCCAAGAAATCCTGACCAGCACAGCTAGTAGTGAAGGCTTCTGGGAGTTTTGGTCCAAGAACATCTGGGGAGGCAAGGCTGGGAACTGTGGCCTTACAGGATTGTTTTATATTGTTACGCTGTGTTTAATTAGATGAATTTTTAATTGCATGTTACTTTTAGATCTATTTGGATCGGGTGGGCTAGAAACATCTTAATAAATATAAATACACAAATGTTTTGTTGTTTTCGTGTCATTACAGTCATGACCAGCTCTTTGTGACTCCATGTCCATGGAGTTGTCTTGGCAGGAATACTGGAATGGCTTGCCAATTCCTACTCCGGGCGTCTACAGCAGCTGGTATTCCCTGGTGGTCGCCCATCCAAGTACTAACCAGGGCTGACCCTGCTTAGCTTCTGAAATCAGGCGAGATCGGATGTGCTCAGGGCAGGATGAGCATTAATGAAAGGTTATAAGAAGATGTGAGACAATGATTAAAATATTTAGGGAATGATTAATATGGTTGATATGTTTGCCTTGGTACAAAGGCTTGAAAAGCTGTCACAACTGCATAAGAAATTGCTCACCAGGTGTTTGCACTCCTTGAATAGATCACTTTTCAAGATGTTGCATGAGGTCTCCACCATCAGCTGCTTCACTGCATTCCCATTGCACAATGAAGAATCCAGGCTCTGCCCTTGAGAAAACTTGATAAGCGGAAACAATACTGATATATTACTCTTAAAACAAATGTGATTTATTTAATTAAGATGGACCAAACAGGCAATCCCAGTTACAAGTGATTCAAAGAAAATGCGGCTGCATCCTGATAGGATACTAAGAACAGATATGAGTTGAATATCTGGCATTTGCACTTTTGAGTAAAATTGCCTGTTGAGTGGGTTAATGTTATGGTTATTGTTGGGCATTTCTAATAGAAATAGGTTTCCAGCAGTAGATGGAAAAGAAAAGCAAATTAACAGATTTGATTAATGTTAGCCCAACCATAGTGCCCAGTTCAGTCTGCTTTTCTCACCCATTCCAGTTCAAAGATATATCTAATGTTATTACTCAAATAAAAGGAACTGAAAATGAAACTCTGTTCCTGGAGATTAAATATACGCAAGGAGTAACAATTACCAGTATTTTAAAGGATATGAATTTTGGTCACTAAGATCAAATAATTCAGTCTCCTAAAGCTTTGTTGATTAATTAAAAAGCATAATTTTTAATGGATAGGCTCCATGAGGTGGACACTTGAAGCCATTTTGATCATATTATGAAAACACTGATTCCAAGCATGAAAAAATATAACTGCTCAGTTTTACTTCTACTAATGAGTGTTACTTGTATTTAATAATACATTTTATTCAATATGTGCAAATTTTACTGATATTAAAAAGGATTTTGCTATGATGAAAATGCATATAATTATATTTTAAAAGTACTGTAATAGATTAATCTGGTACTATTGATTGAAATCAAATGGTTAATCCACTAAATGTAATTTAATATTTTTCTTACCTTGTCACATTTTAAAATCTTCATGGAAATTTAATTAAGTAGTTTACAAGTAATTATCATTTATATTTCACCTGGTAAAGCAACTGAATATTTAAATAAAGATGACTGATGAAGTGGAAGTTATTTAATTACATATACACCAAGTTTTGTTTGAAATTCTGGATTTAACTTTCCAGTTGTTCTCAGCGAAAGGCAGTCAGTTAGACTCTGAACCAAGTTCCTCCTCCAGAATCAAAATATTAGGCTTACTTGATTATATGTATTATTATTATTATTATTATTTTGGGGGGGTCATTCTCCTTCCAACATTAGAGCTCACTGCATAGAACACCTCTATAGCAACAGTGTAAAAGCTGGACAGCAGTTACCTTGGCAGCAAACAGACATGTACAAAACTCAAAGCAGTGTTGATCTCCCCAATCCTCAGTGCAGCCGCAGATGCAAAGTTCATCTCAGAAGCCCAAGGTACAACAGAGAGATGCCCCACATTGTACTCACACTTACCCATACCTTTCTGACATCAGCACACTGTGAACTAACTTTCCAGGAATTCCCAAAGTCATTCGGATCTACTTCAAGTTGTCTTCTGCTGCTGGTCAAGTCATTGTTTTGGATACCATCAAAATTCCCACAGAGACCGCATACTTGATCCTTGCAAATAAGTAAACCACAAAAACTTTAAACCTGCCAACAAATGCCATATGTTTGTTGCTTGCTTTTTCATGTATTTGATTCATTATTTTTGCTTTGTTATCAGATTTAATTATGTTTGATTGGTTAGTTTTTATTTCCATCTATATATTGTATATTGTTTAATTGTATTATTCATTGTATTGTCCATGCCTTAACTTTTGTAAACTGCCCAGAATGACCGTTGGCCAGATGGTTCGGTATAAAAATCAAATGAATAAATAAATAAATGTTTAAAAGGCATGAACCCTGTTTTCTTGTGCAATGGCCAAAGTTTAGAGTCCTCTAGCCACTTGGTGCATCTAACACCGACAAAGCATGTGCGTCTTAGCAATAAGGCAGGGGAGTAAAAACTGAAAATGAGCCACTAGCACCCCTACATCCCAAGTAACTATGTTTTTAAAACTTTAAAATATCCCTCACAACCTCAGAGGGATAATGGGAGCAATTTCTCACACATTCCAACCTCTTTGGAGGGCTTTATTTCTCATGCTAATTTCCCAAGTTAAGATAAGCTGGATGGAAACACTCTAAACACTTTGTTGTTCATTGCATGCAGAAATTATAACTTCTTTAAGACTGTAGAGTAGGACAATGATTGTAATCCTGTAACTTTGCTATTTAAGTGGGCAACTGCATCACCCCTTTAGATCGCAATTTTAATTCTCATTAGGCATGGATGAAGTGAAATTGAAAAAACAACAACAACCCAATGAAAATATGAGGATACCGCTTGGGGTGGGGCTTGTCTCTTTTCAGTGTGGAATCATGTTTGTCGTTCAGTTAGTTGTGTGTCGGGGGGGTTAACTTTGCTCTGGTTTTCTGGTATCACTTTCCTTTCCTTTCTGCCCTGTATGACAACCTGATCCTATGCAAAGGGTATGCGCGTGGGAGTGTTGGCTCCCCTCAACTGAGTGTTTGCCATTTTCAAGCAGTGTTGTCATTGTTTCTGCTGTTGTTCTGTTGCTGTTGTTATTTTAAAGGGGTATAAAAACAAACCCCTTTTCCTCCTTTTGGAAAAATAATTTTTTAAAAAAATGGAAATTGCCGATTAGGACCTCATCAGATCAAAGGCAACTTCTTCTGTTGGAGCCTTGTGCAAAAACAGTTTTCTCTCCCTCTGTCCCTGACGATTCCTGCAGCACAATAACTGTTTGCTGCCTTAATAGCTACAGCGATTTCACTGATGACAACCAACAGGGACCAGATTTGGAAAACAGTGGATCATGGCACATGTAAGTACATTTTCTCTACTGTTTAGCTGCACCCTAAGCCATGATTTTCGTAGATCAGATTGAGCAGAATGGGATATGATTCATACGTATGAATAAACTTACTTTGTAATGCTCTTTCAGGATAACAGTAATTCCCATGTCTTCGTCCCATGTTAGAGAAATGTCTCCTCTGTCCAACATCAGAATGTAGTAACGGCCAGATTTCAAGACTTCAAGGTTGGCTTCATCTCGAGGAGGTATCAAGATGTTCACCTCCATGAGAAAAAAAAATACATAAACATCAGCTTTCTAGGTTAGCCTGTAAGACCTCTTCAATCAGATCCCAAACTTTGTTGACATTAATGTAGTTTGTGGGTTGCCCCAGCAGAAAGAATTAACCCTAGAAGTATCAGATTCCTAAGCAGTCACAGGGTTCCAAAGGAAACACACAAAGAGCTTTGTAGTTCAGAAGATGGATAAAACATAGTCAAGAAAAAAAGGTTATTTCTAGTGATTGAATAGAAGTTTCTTGCCTCTTTATTAATTTTACATCAATTAATATACTCAATAATACTGAGAAAATTTGATCTAAAAATGCTGCCAAAAATGTTATCATAATTGCAATATTTATTTATTTATTTATTTATTTATTTATTTATTTATTTATTTACCAAAAAAATTACTGCCTCAGTACCAAGTAGTCTCTGGGCAGCTAAAATTATTTTATTGTACTATTGTTTCTTATTGTTTATGTTAATGCTGTAGGTTTATGTTTTATGTTTATGTTTTTCTTGGGGAAAAATAGTTGCTGTGAGTTTTTTGGAGTGTTTGGTTGTGTTCTGGAATTTTTCTTCCTGACATTTCACCAGACACTGTGGCTATCATCTTCAGAGGGTAAGGAGCTCAGGGAACTAGGAGTTCTCTCTGTGCTCTGGGGTATAGAGTGAGTGAGACTGTGGGATTGTTTAAAGTTGTGGGAAAGAGGAAACGTGTCCTATGCAGGAGAATAGGTGTTAGTCATATTGTGATGAAGGGATTAAGAAGTTTCACTGCAATTAAGGGGGGGATCCTTCTCTGTGGTTGATGGGTGTTCTTAGCTGTTCTACTGTGTGACCTTATCACTGTTGCTTCTGGCTGGGTGGGAATAATTGAGCTATGACCTTTTGCAGACTGTAGTTTTCAGTACTGGAAGCCAGGCTTTGTTGAGTGTTAGACTTTCTTCTTTTTTTGCTGCAACTGTGCTTATGTTTGTGGATTTCAGTGGCTTCCCTGTGTAGCCTGACATAGTGATTGGTAGTGTTATCCATTAGCTCTGTGTCCTGGAAGAGGATTTCATGTCCAGTTTGTTTCAGGGTGTGTGAAGGTTGTTTTAGTCTGCAATGTATTTCATGTTCTTTGATTCTAGTCTGGGTGCTCTGCTTTGTGGTCCCAATATATGCCTGGCCAGAACTAAAAGTTATCCGGTATAGTCTTGCAGTGGCGAGTGGGTTCCTTTTGTCCTTTGCTGACCGTAGCATATGTTGTATTTTTGTGGTGGGTCTAAATACTGTTTATAGGTTGTGTTTTTCCAACACTTTGTCTATGCAGTCTATGACTCCTTTTATGTATGGCAGAAATACTTTGTTTGTTGGGGGCTGTTTTTCTTCTTCAGCTTGGTGTTGTTTTTCCCCGGTTTGATGGTTCTTTTGATTTCATTCTTGGAATAGCCATTTGCCTGTAGGACCCAATTCAGATGGCTGAGTTCAATGTTTTGGAATTCAGCTTCACTCTTTCAGTTTGTATGGTCTACAAGTGTTTTGATTATGCCTCTCTTTTGTCATGGGTGATGGTTGGAATGTTTATGTAGGTACTACTGATCTGTGTGGGTGGATTTTCTGTAGACGTGTCCTAATTGGAGGTCTGTTTTGCATATGACCATGACATTTAAGAATGGGAGTTTCAGTGAATGTCCTCTAGCTAGGAGCAAAGGTCACAATGTGGGGACTAAAATCTAGGTTTTTGCCCAGAATTATCTGTTTGTATGCCTAACTGTTGAACCTTTTTGACTGGGGTAGCTCATCCCCCAAAAATGCTTGGGAGCGGCTGAAAGACCAGCATGCCAAGATAGGAGAAGAAACTAGGCCAGTAATATTATATAATGTATCTTTTCTCACATTTTATACTACTTTGAACATTATTTTATTGGTAGAACACACACTGATCTGAGATTTTAAAAAAACAGTAGGTGCATGTTTTCAAACACTAATGCAAAATCAACTAAACTGCATTTTTGCACACAACTAAAAGCAAACTTCTGAATGAAATATAGCAGGATTAACATTTTGTATGTTTGAGCTCAAAACAAAGCAGCAGTGTGTGGCTTTGTATTTCACTTCAAACAGGCTTGCAAAGCCCCAGTGTTCCATGGACAATGCAGCACTTTCGGATGTTTAGGTAATGGTAATTCTATATCACTCAGGAGATCTGTGAAGTATGAATGCAGGGACATTCCTGGCTGTTACAATGCCCAACGCAAACAGCTGAACTCTGCCCTCTGGAAAGGGATGCATGTCTGTAGCAATGGAAGATGATGGGGTGGGGTGGGGGAATAGAATCTCTGGTTTACCTTGCAAGACATGTGTGGTTGGAAAGGAGGTAGGGTGAGGGAGCCATCTAGGGAACATTTGCCCATAGGGAATTGTCTTTAATGGAGGGTGGATAATTGAACTAGAGATGGGCACGACTTAGCGGTATTCCCGTTTCCGTTTCCGTTACTCGTATCCGTTACTCTACAGAAACGGTAACGGGAATTACTCCACCAGAATTCGAGCTCGAACTGACGAATGAACAATTTGGTCTGATTTGTCGTGCTCGTTACTTGCATCGCGGCGATCACGCAATGCCAAGCGGCACAGAAAAAAAGTTTTTAAAAGTTAAAAAAAAAAAAAAAAAAAACAATTCCCGGCCCTAAAAGTAGGCGAAAACTGTCTGAGGGCACCTACCAGGCCAGAAGGGTGTTTTATTTGGGGGGGGGGTTCCCCGCCCCCCTCTCCTTGGCTATTGCTACTGCTGCGCTGCTCGTACCAGGCTGGGAGGGCGCATCCATTTGCCATGCAGTGCGGGGGATTTTATTTTATTTTATTTTATTTTATTTTTTTACACCTGCGCATTCGCAATGATGGGCTCGCCCATGGGAGTGGACCATGCAAAGTTTTGGAGCCATTCCACCAATCACATGGCCAGGTTTTGCTGACTGTACCAGGCTGGGAGGGCGCATCCATTTGCCATGCAGTGCGGGGGATCCAAAATGGCGACCACAATATTTTTTTTTTAAATCGTTGCCCAAAACCCCACCAAAGCACCACAGAAACATGCAAAAATTAGCTATTTTAAATGCTTGAATTTTTACAGTAGCAGCAGTGGGTTTTTCTTGCAAAAAAAAGTCTCCGTTTATTTTATTTTATTTTATTTTATTTTATTTTTTTACACCTGCACATTTGGGAGTAGACCATGCAAATTTTCCACCAATCGCATGGCCACTTGGCCAGGTTGACCACAGAGACTTCTGGGATGTGCCAATCAGGCATAAACAGCCCACTAATCGTAGCCCAAACCCGAACCCTAAGCCTAACCCATACGCCAGTACACTGTCCTTCTAAGTGGGTCAGAGAGGCACCCAGAGGTGCACCCCAATACTCACCCTAACCTCACCCGTAACTAGCCTAACCCTAGCCCTTGCGCTAACCCGTCTTAACCCTAAGCCAGATCTACTTGCATTGCACTACATGCAAGTATGTGAGACACAGCGGGTGCAAAGAGTCTGCCAGTCCGTCACTTGTGGCTCTGGCTGACTCCTGCAGCTCTCTCCAGGAGCCCGCTACCCCCCCCAAAAAACCAGTACTAACGACAACAAAAAAACAAAAAAACGAACCGACTAATTTTTGTGAAATTTCGCGAAAAACGGAAACGAGCCGAAACGGACTGCCTCCGACACACGACAACTCGAAAACGTCATTTTCCCTAGTCGTGCCCATCTCTAAATTGAACTGGTTCTTGCAATAAAGGCCTTTTTACTTCTTCCAAGTAGGAATGGTTTCTTTACTTCAAGTCCATGGGGGCATTCGACAACTGCCAGCTCAGAGGTGGCGTTGGCATCATTCTGTGGAGCCTCTGGACTCCACTTTGAACCAAGAACAGCATGTGAGGGAGCTCTTCCATCGCTCTTTATAGTTACACTCAATCTGTGTTGTGAACCAGAGTGCTGCCATGGATGTCTCCTATCCTGCAATTGCTCTGCTTCAAACATAGAGCAGGCAATGAGTTGTTCCCCTTGTGGCCTCTCCTATTTTCCTTCAGATACTTTCCAATTGGGGAAAAAGTCCGTTAAATAAGAAAAAGACGCAGCAGTTCCCCAGTGTCTTTTAAATGAAGGAACCCTTCATTAGGAATAATCAGTTTATGATGGGGAAAATGTCTCATGCAAGGGCATGCTCCTGTTTTTAAAGAAAAGATTAAGCTTGAACCTTCACATAGAAAACATGATCTTGAGCTAATACCTGGGAATTGGGAGGCTCACATTCACTTTAGCTAGTAAATACAGATCAGGTGCTCTAATCACACAGTAGAAGTCCTTATAATAATAATAATAATAATAATAATAATAATAATAATAATAATAATAATAATAATAATAATAATAATAATAATAATAATAATAATAATAATAATAATAATAATACCTTTATTGTCAATGTACAACATGTGTACAGTAACCCCTGTCTATCGTGGGGGTTAGGGACCCACCTGACCTGTGATGACTGAAAATCCACGATATGCGGACGCAGGTTGGGTGGGGCTTGGGGTGCAGCACATGAATTTTAAACATGCCTTAAAGCAACAGAGCCAAGTGCTTCCAGCATCCCATGCAAGCGGTGGTGGTGAATCTGACCCACCATCGAGCTGGAGCCCGGGGCTTGGGGAAGGGAAAAAACCTTTTTAAACCTTTTTTCCCCTTCCCCAATCCCTGGGTTCCAGCTCATTGGTCTTGGGGTAGGGAAACAAAAGGTTTTTCTACCACACCCCTTTGCCAATCAGCTGGAGACCCGGCATGTACTGCAGTCCCGTGATATATAGGGCGGGGACCACTGTACATCCCATCCCTTATTCAAGTCCTTACTCCATTGCTGGGCTCACTATGGGGAGTGCTTTACCTGAAGACAGCTGGGATGGGGTGTTGACTAAGTTCGATATCCTCATTTCAAAACCACTAGGAACTTACTTTTCGCCAGCAAGACTTCTTCCCATAGGGAACCTTTACCATAGGTCATGCTTACCTTTCCACGATAAAGTTCAATCTCACCACCATCAAAGAGAATAGAGATCCTTTTAGTGCACTTTTCTCCTGTGAAGCTACACCCATCATTGGCAACAAGTATCCGGAAGGTCCCAGAAGCACCGTCACTATCATCACAGTAGTCCTTTAGAAAACAACAGCATAACAGCAGATGTTGGGAACTGCCCTCTTCAAAATCCACAAATCTAGCTTTTACAAAGAAAATCTGAGAACAACTGCTTGTATCCTGAGCTCCATGAATGGAGAAAGCATTGTAGAGGTGGGTCGTATTGTTATCCATTCTTACTTTCAGCAATGTGCTGCTAGCTGCAGTCACCCAACACTGCTATAACACTGCTATAACGTGGGAGATGCCCCCCTGGGTCATAGCCCCAAACTGCTGTGGCAGCAGTGATGCAAATATCATGTCAGCCAAACCCATCATTTAAGATATATCCATTGTAATTTATTTATTTATTTATTTGTTGCATTTATACCCCGCTTATCTACATTGAGTACTCTAAGCGGCTTACAGGCGGCAATAGCCATACAAATTACAATAAAGGAGACAAGACAAATAATAGTAACAGTAAACAAAACAAAATTAAAACCTTATGGCACCTCGGTCACTAAGCAGTGATAAGTAAAAACAGGTTGCGATGGCGGGAAAAAGACAAAAAAAAAACTCAGTAGGAATCGCCAAAGGCCTCCCGGAAAAGATAGGTCTTTAACGCCTTCCGGAAGGCCAGCAGGGACTCTGCAGAGCGCACTTCACTGGGGATGGAATTCCAGAGGCTGGGGGCCGCCACTGAGAACGCCCGGGTCCGAGTACTTGTCCTCCGGGCTTCACGAGGAGTGGCGACCCGAAGCAAGTGCGCTCGCGCCTGCCGAACGGGACGGGCCGAGGTTGATCGCTGAGCGATACGCTCTGCCAGGTACTCCGGTCCCAAGCCATGGAGGGTTTTATAAACTAAAACCAAGACCTTGAATCTAATCCGGGCTGCAACGGGCAACCAATGCAGGCGGGCCAGGACTGGGGTGATGTGGTCATAACGACGCACACCAGCCACCAGCCTGGCCGCTGCATTCTGTACCCGCTGCAGACGCCGGAGAAGAGTCAAGGGCAGCCCCATGTAGAGGGCGTTACAGTAGTCCAGCCTCGAGATCACCAGCGCTTGGACCACTGTTCTCAGAGAGTTTGCGTCGAGGTACGTTATCATTGATTCCCTGATGGCATGGAATTGCATCATGGGGAAGTGATTCCTGAGCAGTTGCAGAGTTCATGACCTGCCCTGATGGATGTTTCAATCTAGATCTTCTTGAAACACCTGAATTCAATAATTTACAGTATTTAAGAGTTAAAACAAAATCATTGTAAAAAAAAGTAAACCGTTTACCTGGTATTAAATACAGTGTGAGGGTGAGGGCAGGTGTATCCAAACTCTTACCTGAACTAGTACATATTGACAGTTGCCTGGAAATCTGTACTTCAGTCCATCAAAGGTCAAGTAGTGTGCTGTACCAATGGCTGAGCAAGTGGCATCACAGACACGGTCTGTACACTCCCATTTTCGACCACGACAGATGCTATAGTGGGCAGGAGAGGAGGAGTTATTGGTATTTTTGTAAGTTATCAGAAATCTGTTTTGGAACTTGATACTCCATCAAAAGCAAAATCTATTTCATGGAGAGAGTGGAGAAAACTGGTTATTTTCTCTGAAAGAAACATCACAAGGCTTAGACATTCTTCTTAGATACGACCCATTTCCCACCAGTCAGGTGGTAAGACAAATGTTTAACCTTGCAGTCTAGATTCTGCCCAAAGGAACTGTTCAAAAATGGAAGCCCCTTTTCCTCTAATGATAACTGTTGGAGCCTCCATTAGCCATAAGTTTTTGCTAATATTTGTAACCAGCCACAGCATGTATTTTTTCTACCAACTGGCTTCTCCTCCCAAGGAGAGGAACAGGGTCTAGCTTGTGCCATTCTACTGAGCTTTGGAGGTACAGTATGACTTTGGATGTGAACACTTACAATCCTCCTTCGACTAGCATAGGGAGCTTGACCATATAAGCACCAAGTTAAGGAAAACCTTTATGCAGGAAGCCTCCTCAAGAGCTAGACTAGGTAAGACACCATTCATTCGACTAATATGTTTCAGTGCACTTGCCTGTTAACATGTTTTAAAGCAAATTTCAAGAACAAAGACTGAACCCAAACATAGACTCTGGTATGAGGTTCTTTTTCATATGCTCTCTTCACTGATGTACGACCCACACCATTGCTGGTTGTATGTATGGTACCCCAAATGTGATCCGCATTCCATCAGGTTTGGCCTGGAAGTTTGACATGTGATTCAGGAGATGCTGGAAGGAAGGGTGTAGTTTTGCATCTTGTGAGAATAAAAAATATTATCTGTCCAAAGGCATTTGGTTGGTTTGTGTGTTTGTGTGTTTGTTTGTCTGTGTGTATGTGTTTGTTTGTTTGTTTAGATTTTTATACCACACCATCTAGCAATACAGCCACTCTGGGTGGTTAAGTGACCAGAGGAGCAGGGATAGAGTTCCTGTACCTTTATAATAGATGTGTGGAGGAAGAAACATTAACAGGTGTGACTTGCTTTTCAGCTGTGCCTATTGAAATGTCCTCTTCCAAATGACTATTAGAGGCAAACAAACCTCATCTTCTTTTTATTCTGGTCATCCTACAATGGAGGACAAACAAGCCTCCCAAAGACAAATTAAACATCCTTTAATTTTATCCTGTGGTGCTGTGACAGACCTTTTAGGTGGAAATGGTTTTTTTTTCTGCCAGTCTAGTAAGTGAATAGTCTCCTGTCCATTTATTCATTTATTAAAAATGTTTATGTCTCAATTTCTAAATACAGTAAAAATAAATGTGCAGGCATTTAGCCAAAGCCAAAGGAGAAAAAAAATCTCAGCAGGCCAGATGATTATACTTTGATCTGAAAGCAAGGGCAGGGTGATTTTTTTGTTTGTTTGTTTTTCATTTCACTAAAAGAAATCATGAACATAAGTTAGCTTTTAACCATATACAAATTTTCATCAAGCTGGGCATAGCAGAGCTGTGGATGGTGCAAGGAAAAAAAGTCATAGCCTGATAAGTGTGAAACTCTATGTTTGTAGGGTTTTTTAGTGGTTCAATAAATCTGTCACCTACCCTTGCCTTCAGATTGTATACAGGAACCACAAAGCTTTCCTCCACACACACACACACACACACACACACCATGCTGTCACTGTTGTTGGACTATGGAAGGTACTTCAATCTCTAACCCTAACCCTACCCCTAACCCTAACCCAAACCCTAAGCCTAAGCCTAACCCTCAGCAACGATCTAACGCCCTAACGCTCAGGAGGTGTTGCTTTGTACTCTCTTCATGATTTAAAGATACAGATATATTTTAAAACTAGGTTATACTATGACTGAAATTCTGTTTGCCCAACTACATCGGTGTAATGTACAGGTAGATGACATCAGCAGGATAGGTGATCTGCCAAAAATGAACAATGCTTTCTACTGCTGTCCCAGGGATACAGCAGAGGCTGGAGGTTGAAAGGTTGCAGGTTTGAATTTACACAATAAGGTGAGTTCCCGTTGCTTGTTCCAGCTCCTGCCAACTTGGCAGTTCAAAAAACACATAAAAATGTGAATAGATAAATTGGTCCCACTTCGGTTGAAAGGTAATGGCATTCCTTATGCATGTGTGATTAGTCATGCTGGCCATATGACCACAGTAATATGTCTACGGACAAACACTGGCTGTTCAGCTTGCAAACAGAGATAAGCATTGCCCCCTAGAGTTGGAAATGATTAGACTAAACTGGACCTCTACCTTTACTTTTAATTTTGCCCCAACAGCTCCTGTTTCATCACTTAGAATCCATGGGAGCTGCAGGAGAGATACTTTGCATTTTGTATATTGTATATTGTATTATTTGTGTTTAAACTTTTAAAAACCCTCAGAGTGGCGTCCAAAGCAGATGGTGTGATATATAAATCAAATAAATAAGTAGTCCCTTGTAGAGATGGGCACGACCAGGAAAAATGACGTTTCAAGCTGTCGTGTGTCGGAGCCGGCCCGTTTCAGCTCATTTCCGTTTGTCGCGAAATTTCTCAAAAATTTGTTGTTTCGTTTGTCGTTTTTTCATCTGTCGTTAGTACTGGTTTGGGGGGGGTAGCGGGCTCCTGGAGGCACCTCTCTGGGGTGGGTGCCTCCTCTGGCCCGCTACAAAAGGGTATGCATAGCCAATTGGATATGCATACCAAGTTGCAGTGGCAGGCAGAGGCACCTCTCTTTCGGGTGCCTCTACTGTGACTCACTGGCATACGGTGCACTTGGGCTGGGGATGGGGAGGAACAAAGTGAGAGAGGACCCCTATGGGCGCCCTCTGGCTCACTAAGAAGGGAAGTGCACTTGCGCTGTAGTGCAATGCGAGTACACAGATCTGGCTTAGGGTTAGGGCTAGCGCAAGGGCTAGGCTTAGGGTTACGGGTAAGGTTAGGGTGAGTTACTGGGGTGCACCTCTGGGTGCCTCTCTGACCCACTAAGAAGGACAGTGTACTGGCGTATGGGTTAGGGTTAGGGTTCGGGTTCAGGCTAGGGTTAGTGGGCTTTTTATGCCCGACTGGCACATCCCAGAAGTCTCAGTCAAAACCTGGCCAAGTGGCCATGCAATTGGTGGAATTGCTCCAAAAAATTGCATGGTCCACTCCCATGGCCAGCCCATCATTGCGCAGGTGTAAAAAAATAAAATAAAAATAAAATAAAATAAAATCAATGGAGACGTTTTGTTGCAAGAAAAACCCACTGCTGCTACTGTAAAAATTCAGGCAGTTTTAAAATAGCTATTTTCGCATGTTTCTGTGGTGCTTTGGTGTGTTTTTGGACCACGATTTCAAAATAAATATTGTGGTCGCCCCATTTTGGATCCCCCGCCTGCACCGCATGGCATGGCCAGTTGGCGAGACAATGAGGATGCCCCCCACCAGAGCAGCCCAGGACAGGAGAGGGGGGGAGGCCGGGGACCCCCCCCCCAGAAACCACCCCTCTGGTAGGTGCCCTCACTCAGGCAGGCATATTTTTGCCTGCTTTTTTTGGCCGGGAATCGGGGTTTTTTTATTTTTAAAACTTTTTTTCTGTGCCGCTTGGCATCGTGCGATCGCTGCAATGCCAGGAACGACAACTACAAATCATACCCAATTTTTCTTTTTTCGGTTCGAGTTCGAGTTCTGGCGGAGTAATTGTCATTACCATTTCTGTTGCGTAACGGAAACGAGGAACGGAAACGGAAACGAGAATTTCGCCAAGTCGTGCCCATGTCTAGTCCCTTGATCTGTTAATAGGACCAGTCCTCAAATTGGGTGGGGGGGAGGGAAAAGAGAATATTCTCAAGCCTCTCTCTCTAAGAATGTTGGAGGAAATGTTTATAGAATATAAAAACTATTATCTAGTTTCTGGAGACTAGTTATGTGGTGCACTGCTGTACATGAACCTTAGGATGTCTTCCTCCTTTTCAGGCACTGGAATCCATTTATAGAATTTCATATATAAGAAGGCACCAAATGGTTTTCAAAGGCAATCTATAACTTTAGCACGAAATCCCAAAACTGAATTACAAGCCAAGCCGGTACTACAGGCTTACCTGGTCTGCCTTACTTTTGCATTACTAAACAGCACTATTATTGTATGGATTTCAGACAAACCACTGATACTCTTGGATATTTATTGAAGTCTTATACCTGCCTGCCATGATAAACCCAAAATTTAAACCCTTCTTCAACATGATCTTGTCTCATGAGCTATAGCAAAAATTACTAAATACATCTAGCAAAAGAAAGAGGTGTAAAAAGACTGGGTTGCTCACTCAAAGCAACACCTTCTCAGCTCTTGTCTACCTGTGCCTCCTTTCTCCTGTGTTCAAAGAGGACGGGAATCCCTTAGCACTCCACCCCCCCCTGCAAAAAAAAATGATCCACTGCCTCTGAAACTGGAGGAACCATACACTACTGCCTCTGCAGCTGCAGCTTTCATGTAGCCATCATGACTAGCCTAGCCAGCATTTCTTACCAAGTATTGCAGTCTTTAGTCACAGTCTCTCCTGGGGCATATTCTTGCCCGTTATGAAAACAAGGGCATGATTCAGGCACAAGACATCTGGTTCCATGTCGGACCTGGAAAAGAGGTTTTAGGGAACATATAAAGGCAGCAAAAGAAAACTGGTAGCACACATCATGGTTTCAAAAGTAATATACTGTAAACAGGTGAAACATGAAACTCAGAGCATACATTGTGTTCTGCTTATATACCGTCCCATACCACTTCAAGTAGTCTCTGTGCAGTTTACAGTTTAATTACAGTATACAAGCTATACATCCCCCCCCAGCAAGTTGGGTACTCATTTTACTGACCTTGGAAGGATGGAAGGCTGAGTTAACCATGAGCCTGCTACCTGGGATTGAACCCCAGGTCGTAAGCACAGTTTTAGCTGCAGTACAGGCATTTAACCACTGTGCCATGGGCTGGCCGCGTTCTAAATATGCTTTTAATTTGGAGAACAGGTATTTGAACCAAAATGGGCTCCCAATCCAGATGGAGGTCTTCTCCCAGGGGCCTGAGAAGAGCCACTCCCTTTGCTTTTGCCCATGAAACTGCTATCAACAGGAAGCTATGCTTTTGATGGGCAAGGATCACCAAAATCATTTTCAGCAGAGGCTGTGCCCCCTCTAGTAGTGCTGATTGGCTATAATTTCTCCCCTCAACCTCCCCCCTCTTTGAGTATAGTGCCAAACCGGGTTAAAAAAAACAAAAACCTTAAAGCTCAAGGGGCCCCAGACCAGCATATTGAGGGCTGCGTTTTACCAGTGGCAAAGGCCTTCCTGGATTTTTATCCTCACTCTGATCACAAACAACCAAGGGCAAAACATTATAATATAATGGTTGCACTTGAGCTGCTTTTTCTGCCACTTAAAGGGGGCAGTGCAAGGCCAATTTTATTTTAAATGCACACTGAATGTCATGTCTACTTGAGCCCTAAAACGCTAAGAGAAAGACAACATGCTAGCTTCAGGGCCATAGTCAAGACTGTTTATGGAAGGGCCTTGATGTGGCCTGTAACTTAAATCTTTCCTATGCAAACAGCAAGTGGGTTGCTTGAATTGTTTATGTATCTATTTCCAGATTCAAACCCAAGTCTGGGCAATAAATTAAGGCATGACTAGGACAACAGAGTAAGGAATAAGTTCAAACCATAGCAAAGGATGTATAGAAAAAAAATTAGATGCTGGAGGGGGAATATGATAGTACAACAAAGTTTAAAATTTTTAATTTCATTGTACTTGTACAATGACAATAAAGTGTTATTAAAAAAACATTATGGAATATGGTTCATCTTCCTCTATCCTGCAATCCCATCAAGGGGGCAAGGGAGAAAGCGAGTCCTGTATATAATGTAGGAAATTATCTCCCTGGAAGCCCAGGTGATGGCCGTCTCCAGGGCCACTTTTTTCCATCTCCGCAGGATCGCCCAGATCCGCCAGTACCTTGATGAATCCTCCCTGAGGACAGTTGTGCAGGCCCTGGTGATCTCGAGGATCGACTATTGCAATGCCCTCTACGTGGGGTTGCCCTTGACCCTGGTCCGGAGGCTACAGCGGGTCCAAAATGCGGCGGCCAGGCTGGTGGTGGGTGCCCGTAGATACGAGCACATCACCCCAGTCCTGGCTCGCCTGCATTGGCTCCCCGTTGTCTTCCGGACCAGGTTCAAGGTCTTGGTTTTGATTTTCAAAGCCCTCCATGGCTTGGGACCAGAGTACCTGGCGAAGCGTATCTCCCAGAGGGCATCCAGTTCCAGACCCACGAGATTGTCGCAGGCGCGCTCACTGAGAGTGGCCACACCCAGAGAAGTATGGAAAACGTGTACGCAAAATCACGCCTTCTCTGTGGTGGGGCCCTCACTCTGGAACCAGCTCCCCAGTGAGCTGCGCCTGCTGGAGTCCCTGCCTGCCTTTAAAAAGGTCTTGAAGACCTTCCTCTTTAAAGAGGCCTTTGGTGACCTTACTAGTTAGGTTTTTTTTTCTTCCCTCTTTTCTCTATTTGATTTGCTGCCATCTTTGCCCTCGGAGGCTTCTCCACTTATTTTATGTGTTTTTATCATTGTTAGCCGCCCAGAGTTCCCGCCAGGGAAGATGGGCGGGATATAAGCGTTACAAATAAATAAATAAATAAATAAATAAATAAATAAATAAATAAATAAATAAATAAATAAAACGGGATCTGAAACAGAATCAGATTGCTAGCTTTTCTTGCTTCGGGAATTCTTGTGGGGTTGTGAGATGGGTCAGAACTCTTATTGAGATATGAAGTAATTACACATTTGATGCTCAGTCTGTACGTTCATATAAAGAAATCTCATACAAACATTTTAAAAGGTATTCACTATAAGATCTATAGGTAAAAGCAAAAATCACTATCTTGTATCCTAATTTTGCAATCAGCTTTGATGCTCTCTGTAGAATCAAAACAGAAGGATTGCTTAGAAACCACTGATATTTATAGAACTTTCACATTTGATAGAATTGTAACATTTCATTTTAAAGAGTGATTTCACAGTAAATGTTAGTTCTCTTATTTTACAATAGCTTAACCATTGTGCTTATATATATATATTATAATAGCATAAATCTCAGTCCAATGAAATTCAGTCCAGTATTAAACACATTATATGTTTTTTTTTCAGTAGTATTTATTTTTATAATTTGGCAAGTGCTCAACCTTATCTTTGTTGCTACAGCAAATGCTTTAAAATATCTGACCATGATTTGAGAATATTTGACCATTACTTGATGGATCAAATTCTCAGGGCTAAATTCCATGCTAGGAACTATGAAATGAAAGAAGTACTTTTTAAAAAACTGGTGTTGAAAATATCAAAATAGGTAGAATTAGTCTTAATCAACATGAGGTGCTTCAATTAAATCTTGATTCATTCCTTGGCATCTTCAGAACCTGTTCTTCCCCACTTTTCGTTCCCGCCTTTTTCCAGCAGTGGGGGGCATTTTATGAAGAGTGGCATAAATCAGCAGGTAAGGTTCAAGATCAAGAACCAGGAAGAGTTGTGCAACATTGCCCTCTAGTGCCGGACAAAAGTCTTAGTTCTGCTTTGTGCGATGGAAGACTATGATACTGTAAGTGGGGAAACTTGCACATCACAAGGGAACAGGCAACAGCTCTGTACAGCTGTTACAGAGTGGCATGCACACACATGTCATGGCATCCCTTTGTGAGCCAGGCCACTGAACTTCAGAACAAAAGTTCTTTCCTTATCATAACCTGATGTGCCTGGGCCTGCCAACCCAATTCACTGAGGATTGTACACCATCTGTGTTTTCTCAAGTAGCAATTCAGGATCATGCTTGTGACTGACAGAATATTTGGAACTGGATTTTTATGGTGCATAAAGATTCCAGTCAGCTACTACTTGGATTGGCTTGATTATTATGGGATGATGCAGAGCTCAGAAATATTCCTTTTATATTTATTCTCAAAGGCTTCCACAGCCAGGATCTGATAGCTGTTGTGAGTCTTTTGGGCTGTTTGGCTGTGTTCTGGAAGTTTTTCTTCCTGACGTTTCACCAGGCTCTGTGCCCGGTACCTTCAGAGGGCAAAGAGCTCAGGGAACTTCCTGGTGAAATATCAGGAAGAAAATTTCCAGAATACAGTCAAACAGAAAAACTCACAACACCTATTCCTTTTATAATTTATTCTTTTGCCCAGCCAGCTTGGCTAGGGGATTCTGGGATGCGCAATCCAAAAGAGTAACATTCCGAAGATCTGGGATGAGGTTATTGTCTGGAACTGCAGAGGCAGCAGAAAGACACATTCTGATGCCCTGTATAACTTTGCTCTCTCTTGGTGTTGACAAGAAGCCCACCTTACACAGTAGGGCAAAACAGATTGGTGGTGTTCCATAAGGAGGGAACCTTACAGTTATGGCATTCTGAAGGAATTCCCAGGCCATATGAATTCTCTCCTGCTTTCTGGCATTTCAGGTAAACATGCTCTTCAAAACACTTCCACATTAAATAAAGCTGCCCTTCTTCCAAATATCTAAAGTAGGGGTAGGCACGAAACTGAAAAATAGTGTTTTGTTTCATTTCCTTCCCCTAGCGTTTTGTTTCATATCGTAAGTAATGATTTTTTTAAAAAAGTTACTTACGAAATGAAATAAAACAAAATGAATCCCCCACAGCACCAGCACTCTAGATGGTGTGGTAGGGGATTCAAAGGCCTCTTCGCCGCCACCTCCCAGCTGATTTTGACAGCTAGAGCTGCCTGACTGCTCCTTTCTTCACTTCCACCCCTTCCTCCCAGGGGTGTGTTTTGGACAGCGAGTACAATGGGCAGTAGGGGCAGCACCCTCCCCCTCTCCACACCCTGACCTGTCAAAAATTCCCAGCTGGTAGGCAGAGGGGTCTAAAGGCAGAAAGGAGCAGTTTTTTCCTGGCTGTTCTTTTCTGCCTTTTCTCCACACCCCAACTTGTCAAAATGCCCCAGCTGGTAGGCAGGGGATGTGTGAAAGTTAGAAAAGAGCAGCGAGGGGGGGGGGGAAACCTGAAATCAAAATTTACTTACCTTGGTGCGCCAAAGTAGCAGGGATACCTTCCCAAAGCTATTTTAGGGAACACCCTAAAATCTGGAAGATTTGGGAGTAAGGGGACTTAGTTATGAAGCTCTAAAGGGGCTGGGGGGTAGTTAACTGGCAAAGTGTTCTGGGAGTGTGGAGGCAATTAGGGAGTTAATTAGAGATGGGCATGGCCAGGAAAAATTACGTTTCGAGTTGTCGTGTGTCGGAGCCGGCCGGTTTCGGCTTGTTTCCGTTTTTCGTGAAATTTTCCAAAAAATTGTCGTTTCGTTTGTCGATTTTTCATCTGTCATTAGTACTGGTTGGGGGGCGGGCTCCTGGAGGCACCTCTCTGGGGTGGGTGCCTCCTCTGGCCCACCATGAAGGGAAAGCGGGCTCCTGGAGGCACCTCTCTGGGGTGGGTGCCTCCTCAGGCCCGCTACAAACTGGCATGCATAGCCAATTGGATATGCATACCATTAAGTTGCAGCAGTAGCAGGCAGAGGCACCTCTCTTTCGGGTGCCTCTGACTCACTGCCTGCCTGCATACGGTGCACTTGGGCTGGGGAACAAAGTGAGACAAGACCCCTACGGGCGCCCTGTGACTCACTAAGAAGGGAAGTGTACTTGCTGTAGTGCAATGTGAGTACACATCTGGCTTACTGGTTAGGGGTTAGCACAAGGGCTAGGCTTAGGGTTACGGGTAAGATTAGGGTGAGTTACTGGGGTGCACCTCTGGGTGCCTCTCTGACCCACTAAGAAGGACAGTGTACTGGCGTATGGGTTAGGGTTAGGGTTCGGGTTCAGGCTAAGGTTAGTGGGCTTTTTATGCCCGACTGGCACATCCCAGAAGTCTCGGTCACAACCTGGCCAAGTGGCCATGCAATTGGTGGAATTGCTCCAAAAATTTGCATGGTCCACTCCCATGGCCAGCCCATCATTGCGCAGGTGTAAAAAAATAAAAATAAAAATAAAATAAAATAAAATCAATGGAGACGTTTTGTTGCAAGAAAAACCCACTGCTGCTACTGAAAAAATTCAGGCAGTTTTAAAATAGCTATTTTCGCATGTTTCTGTGGTGCTTTGGTGTGTTTTTGGACCACGCGATTTCAAAATAAATATTGCGGTCACCCCATTTTGGATCCCCCGCCCGCACCGCATGGCATGGCGAGTTGGCGAGACGACGAGGATGCACAGCCCAGGAGAGGAGAGGGGGGGGAGGCCGGGGACCCCCCCCCCAGAAACAAACTTCTGGTAGGTGCCCTCACTCAGGCAGGCATATTTTCGCCTGCTTTTTTTGGCCAGGAATCGGGTTTTTTTATTTTTAAAACTTTTTTTCTGTGCCGCGCCGCTTGGCGAGTTGGCGTGGTGACTCGACGAGGATGCGCACTTTGTGCAGCCCAGGAGAGGGGGGGAGGCCGGGGACCCCCCCCCCCAGAAACCACCCCTCTGGTAGGTGCCCTCACTCAGGCAGGCATATTTTCGCCTGCTTTTTTGGCCGGGAATCGCGTTTTTTTTTTAAAACTTTTTTTCCTGTGCCGCTTGGCATCGCGCGATCGCTGCGATGCCAGGAACGAGAACGACAAATCAGACCCAATTTTTCTTTAGTCGGTTCGAGTTTGAGTTCTGGCAGAGTAATTGTCGTTCTTCGTTCCATTACGTAACGGAAACGAGAAACGGAAATGAGAATTTCGCCAAGTTGTGCCCATGTCTAGAGTTAATACAATAGAGCAAACTCCCTAATACCATAGCATAGAGTCAACTCCCTGATTGTCTCCATGCAGCCAGCACACTTTGCCAACTCTCTCCAGCCCCTTTAGAGTGTCATAATTAAGTCCCCTTACTTCCAAATCTTTCCAGATTTCAGGGGGGTTCCTAAAATCACTTCAGGAAGGTACTCCTGCTACTTTGGATCCCAATGTAAGTAAATTTTTGATTGCATATTTTAAAAATAATTTTTGGGTGCATATTTTTTTAAAAATTACTTACCTTGGGGCACCAAAGTAGCAAGGGTACCTTCAGAAAGTGATTTTAGGGGAACCCCCTGAAATTTGGAAACATTTGGGAGTAAGGGGGCTGAATTATTAAGCTCAAGAGGGCGGGGGCCTGAGGAGCCTGTTTTTCTAATTGGAATCGGAAAGAAGCCAAGCTGCAGCTTCTCTTCTTTCCGATTCCAATTAGAAAAAAGGCTCCTAGGGGCACCCCCTTTGGAGCTTAATAGTTCAGCCCCCTTACTCCCAAACCTCTCCAAATTTGGTGGGTTCAAAGGGGAGAGTCCAACGGAGGTACCAAAAAAATTGGTGCCCCTTGGACCCTGGGAAGCCTGTTTTAGATAGTAATGAAACAGTTTGTTTTTACGGGAAAAAATGACCATTTCATTACTGTCTGAAATGAAACAGGGTCACTCATTGTTTTTAGCTTACAAAATAATTTGTAAGCTAGCATTTCATTTTCATTAGGGTGCCCATCACTAATCTGGAGCAAAGCTTATTCTTATCTGAGTTCTGGATTGTGTTGATGCAGGTGGGGGCTGATTTATGCCTTTCTTAACAGCTTCAGCTTCAGATTGGGAGCCATCCTCTCCATTCCGAGCTGAAGATTCAGATGGCAGCATCACTTTGGCTGGGTGTATTGCTTGTGACTGTCTTGTCCCACTGATTTCAGTGGAACTAAGTATGGACAATTTGGGTTGCATCCAACGTGGTAGCTACTCAAAGGCTGCTAACTGCAGCAGAAGCGGAAGATGGCTAATTAGAAAGGCAGAAGAAGGCAGATAAGCAAACATAGTGTGCTCCACTATCATTTTCTTCAATGACTTCAAGTGAGAATGTTCATTTTTCTTACCCATCCAGTGGGACAGAGGCAACCAGACACACATCCGTGGCTGACACAGCCCAAATCATAGGTCTGACAGGTCTTCATACATTCTACTCCTTTGGCTCTGGGATCATTTGCAGGGCATACAAATGTGGTCATGGGGTGCCTGCAGGCCAAACTTCGTTTGGCTGAAAGAGGCAAGAAAATAACTTCAGCAATCCTTTCTGAGAAGTCATTTTTAATAATGTTGGCAAATGTTGGCAAAAGCTACTGTCTCCAAAATCCAACCCACCCCATCAGAAGCCCTGCACATTTTATTCAAAGGTTAGTCCCATGCAGCAAACATTCCCTGCAACGTTATTTAAATGCATCTTTCTTGCAAGTTCTGCCCATTTTATTGTTTCTAATTTGGCACAATTTGAGGTATAATGAGAAATCAGGCTGTTACTGCTCTCCATCAAGATGGAGTGGGATTTATTACCAGTTTAAAGATGCTAGGCTTACCTCCTCTTTTTATGTCAAAATTGTGATACTGTTATATAAGGAAAGTAAAACATAAGGCTCTAATTTTATTAAGGTTCTCCACAGCCATTGAGTTTAACTGATTCAAGCAAAGTGTTCTGCTTATATACTGCCCTATAGCACTTAAAGCACTTTCGGGGGGGGTTACAATTTATTTATGGAGGCTACACATTTCCACTGCCCCCCATCCAGTGAGCTCGGTACTCATTTTATTGACCTTGGAAGGATGGAAGAAGGCAATGACCCGGCTACCTGGGATTGAATCCCAGGTCATCATGAGCACAGTTTTAGCTGCAGGACAGGCATTTAACCACTGTGCCATGAGACTCTGCCTTAAAAGGCATTTCATCCTAAGCCAATGATGGCAAACCTTTTAGAGACCAAGTGCGATTCAAAACCCACTTATTTTTCGCAAAGTATTCTGAGTATAGTGGTACCCCGAGTTACAAATGCTTTGGGTGCTACCCTTCAGGAAAGAGCAGGATTTTGAATTTTCTGTGGCAACCACACCCTCACTGTGGCCGTGGGAAATTCAAAAACATGCTCTTTGAGTCTCATTTTCCTGAAGGGTAGCAGCCTTTGGAAAAGCGAGGATCGAAGAGCAGGGATGCTACCCTTCAGGAAAGTGAGAATCGAAAAGCAGGCTTTTGAATTTCCCACAGCCATAGCACCCTCATTGTGTCCTTAGGAAATTAAAAAACCTGCTCTTTAATCCTCACTTTCCCAAAGAGTAGTGCCTCATCTGGGAAGCGGGGGGGGGGGAATGATGGCAGCTTGTGGGCCCATTCACAGCCCCAGGTTTCTCTCCAGCCACGCTGCTCTGGGCATCCCAAAAGCAGCATGGCTGGAGAGTAAACAGGGGCTACGAAGGAGCCCACAAACTACTGCCTCCCCTTCACCTGACTCTCTGCACAGAGCACAGTGGTGTGCTCCGATCAGAGGGGGAAGTGTCGTGGCTGTGAGGCAGCGATGTCATGTACCCACAGAAAGGGCTCCGCGTGCCACCTTTGGCACCTGTGCCACAGATTCGCCAACACTGTCCTAAGCCATGCTGAAAAAGAAGTAGTAAAATGGGCAGAACCAAGAGGACAAAAAGATTTTTAATTATGCCTGGTTGCTGTTGAAATGCCCATTAGGGTTCTGCTTCTCCATGCTGGCTCATAAGGAAAAGTGTCACTGCCATGCATGGGTTGCCTGTTTATTTTGTGTTTTGCAAAAAAAGTGACAAATCAGGTCTGAAAAAATATGGAAGAATAATGATGCAGAAAACACACAGGTTTTTATTCACATTAAACTCTAAGGAAGAGAATTTGGATGCAAAACCTATATAGATACCACATTTACACACAAAAAAGTGTGAAGTGATTTAAAGCCATATATAATACAAGAAGCAAAGTTGCCTGCCTCCTTCATACCTTCCTCACATCAGGCAAAGACACAGATGAACCCTCCTTTGCAGCCAGGTTTTCAAACAGTAAGTGTTTTAGGAATGCTTTGTTTATTAAAAACTATTAAAAATTTAGAGATGTTCAGAGGTTACAACATTGATCGGCTTTACAGTGGCTATTCCAATCATAAAACTAATTATAATATTGGTTTTACTCTTGAGATATATTTGCTTGAGGTTTTTAAATATGGTGATTATATGGTCTTTAAAAACTGTTGGTTGCTGTATAGTTGAGTATTATCAGCCACCTTAGATCCATATGGGAAGAAAGGAATCATTTAAATAAATAAATAATAGCATTAAAGCCTTAATGCTAATAAGCCCACATAATATCTATGTCTTGGTTCACTTTCAGATGCTTTTAAGGGCCTTTTTACACGACCCCTAAGATCCGCTGGCCACTTAAATTCGGACCAGAGATCTTAGGGGTTCATCGCTCTTCCTCTGTCCCCACCCCCCTCCGCACTTCCTGGTTGCTGGCTGCCTGAGGGACGGAGAAAAAAGAAAGACAAGAATGCCGACTTACCTCCGTTCTGTTCCCGGCAGCATTCAGATCTCTTAAAGGGGCGGGGGGCAGAAAAACAACAAACAGAAGCCAGGAGAGCCCCGCACTCACTATCCTTACACCAGATCAAATATTTTTCACATCCAAAAAGCAGGTACCTGAAAGCTGCGCTGGGACGCGCTAAAGTGGGCGGGGGGTCGCACTTAATTTCCTGTTAACTCTGGAGCTGGTGGGTAAACATTTTGAATCTCCGGAGCTGGGAGCCATTTGCCCCGGAGTTTAGGGGTCGTGTATAAACGCCCTAAGTGTGCTTGATATTTTATAAGTTGGATCCCACATTTAAAAAGAACCCATATACTGCACTGTATTGTTCTTAAGTTGAGCTTCCCCAAAACCCTCTTCCCAATTTCACAGTGCTGTTCAGAGGAGTCCAAATTTTCCCATTTCTGAATTAAGGCTACAAAAGCCTGGAATTATAATAAACTCATCTATGCCAGACTCTGTACCATATTGCCTATTATACCCTTTTACTCAGAACAGGAATCGAACAGCAGAGGAAAGGCCAGGACCAAGAAAGAACACATTAACTTACAAAAGAAAAATACTAACCTCTGGCCAACGGGCGATGTTGAAAGAAAGCATCTGCTAGAAGAACCCCTGGAAGTCTCTTTGAACTACAGTGCATGAAGCCATTTTCACAGTAGCTAAAAGAGACACAAAGAAGCAGTGGCTTGGTTTACTCTATCTGGTATGTATTACTCATCCTCTCCAGCCTACAACAGAAGTTGGATGAGTCTGCCGTCTTGCACACTTCAGAGGCAGTCTCTCAGTGTGGACCACCACCAGCAGCTGTGGCCATAGGACTTCCAATAAGCCAGGCGGAGCAGTCTGACTTAAGGCCTTCACCCGCTTCCAGAAATTACATTTGCAAAATGTGCTGTTTATCAAGCACATCTAGCTCACATTCTCCCAACCTGCTTATGCCCATTATAACACAGGCCTAAGGGGTTTGTTAATTAAAAGCCACTAACCCAACATAGCTCTTGACCAACACTGGGGGAGCAGAAGCTAATGACTAGGGTAGAGGCACCTCCTCAGTTTTGGAAATGAAGCACTCTCTGTCCTGATGTACCAGCTGCACCAGCCCATAATTAAGTCTGGCAACCGTATTATTTTACCCAAAACTGTTGTGGCATACTAAAACCTCCTGGGGAGTAGGGTGGGGGCCCAATCTAGGTTTCTTTGTGTTGAAGCCCCAGAGCTCTTTTCAAGGGCACAATGGGAAAAATGTGTAAGAGGAGTGCCTCAAATTGTAACTGCCTGACTGAAAAATGTGTTCACCCCACTTTTCTCCTTAAAAGAACCCAAGACAGCTTACATCATGAAAAATACAAGATTAAAAAGCTAAAATCAATAGGTCTACAAATATTAAAAAAGAGAATTAAACAAGTATCATATTTAGAGATGGGCACGAATATTTGGAGGTCCATGCTTTTTCATACGCGTGGCACCATAGGGGACATACATTCCCTTCCCCTGTGTTCCGCTGTTCTCCAGCAGGAGCATGGGTTTGCCTGTCCTGCCTCCTTTTCTGAGTGGGCATTCAGCCAAGGAGCTTGGAGGCAAGGAATCCTGGGCTCCTGCTGGAAACTGGTAGGACAGCCAAAGAGGAGGAAGAGAGGAATGTATTCCAGCTGATGACTGGGTCATTGGCCAAGGATATGGGGGAAAGGTTTGTACTATGGTGCCATGTGTATAAACAAGCATGAACCTCCAAGCCAAGGTTCATGCCCATCCCTAATTGTATTAAAATTGGTCAATAAAATCAATACAAAAACATATTTGAAAGCAACAGAGCACATCAGACCAATCTGAACAATTATTAGGCAATTTCTTCACCAGCGAGCTAACTGATTAGAGCCCTGATCTTCTGCCTTTGCCAGTTCAACCAAGTGTCTTGCACTGCACTTACCACATGGTGTGATGATCTGAGAAAACATCGTCTGGCTGAAAGATCTCACCATCATAGTAACAAGAGCACTGGGATTTGGGGACACAGTCTCCCTGCTCATCGCGGTACAATCCCGGTGGGCAATAGCAACCTTCCATACAAAATTCATTGCAGTCTGTATCTGGGTGGGACAGGGACCGACATGTTTGGTTGCATGGGATTCCACACTGCTGGTAAACCTCACCTTCTGGACAACTCAAAGCTGTAAAACACACAACAGACAAACACACAGGCTGTAGACTTGTCCTTGCTGACAATTAACAGATCTAATATTAAAATACAATAATAGATTTATTATTTTGCTTTTTAAAGTGAAAAGGGGCTGTCATCCTTTGCAGGAGGTGCCATTTACTCTTGGAGATGTCACAGACACTGTACAATGGCTGCCTCCACCTCATACTCAGCCATACTTCTCATGAGATACTCAATCCAAATAAAGGTGGCTGTGGGGAAACACCATTTTCAAATTACAAAGCCCTGTTGTTGTATATACCATTTGCACAATTAGTGTTATTTTGTGATACGGCACTCTAATGTGAGCAATGTGAACCTTCAGATGGTATTTTGCTTAAAACCATGCTAGTCTGGCTCCCTCCTAAGAAAGGCATATCCAAAGCTGAATGAGAAGAATAATTTGTGTGCCAGTTTCCATGCTAATCTGTAATGCTGGGGCAAATCTAGCAAGGGAAGGAGACGAAGCCTGGTCTACTCAAGGTCTACTCAAGTACTTCTTCTGGTCTACTCAGGTCTACTCAAGTTCTTCTGACTTTATGCCACACAAAGGAAAAATACTGTCGTGTTGCAGAGAGAACACCAGCCCTGAAAAGCAGATGGTTGCTACTGTAGAGATGGGCACGACCAGGAAAAATGACGTTTCGAGTTGTCGTTTGTCGGGACGGGTCTGTTTTGGGTCGTTTCTGTTTGTCGAGGAAAAATTTTCAAAAATTTGTCGTTTCCGTTTGTCATTTGTCGTTTGTGGGTTGGGGTTGGGGTTGGGGTAAGTGGGCTCTGGGAGGCACCTCTCTGGGTGCCTCTCTGACGTCTGACCCACTAAGAAGGGAAGCAAGGGAAGCGTTTCGCGGAGCCGCCGCGTATCATACATTACATTATGTTAGGGTGGGGTGGCAGAGGCACCTCTCTAGGTGCCTCTGACTCAGTAAGAAGGGAAGCATAGTAGCGTACTGCTGTACAGGTTAGGGAATGGGATAGGGGATAGTGGGCTCTGCGAGGCACCTCTCTGGGGGCCTCACTTTGACTCACTAAGAAGGGGAGCATACTAGCGTACTGACGTACAGGTTAGGGAATGGGATAGGGGATACTGGGCTGTGGGAGGCACCTCTCTGGGTGCCTGGGACCCACTAAGAAGGAAAGTGTACTTGCATACGGATCTGGGTTAGGGTTGGGGTTAGGGTAAGGGCTAGGCTTAGGGTTTACGGTTAAGGTTAGGGTGGGTTAGTGGGCTGCACCTCTGGGTGCCTCTGACCCACTTAGAAGGACAGCGTACTGGCGTATGGGTTAGGGTTGGGGTTAGGGTTAGGGTTTGTGGGCTTTTAATGCCATCTCTGGCACACCCAGAAGTCTCAGTCAAAACCTGGCCATGCGATTGGTGGAATGGGTCCAAAAATTTGCATGGTCCCATCCCATGGCTAACCCATCATTGCGCATGCGCAGGTGTAAAAAAATAAAAATAAAATAAAATAAAATAAAATAAATAAAATAAAATAAAATCAATGGAGACGTTTTATTGCAAGAAAAACCCACTGCTGCTACTATAAAAATTCCGGCAGTTAAAATACCTAATTTTCAAATGTTTCTGTGGTGCTTTGGTGGGTTTTTGGACCACGATTTAAAAATAAATATTGCGGTCGCCATTTTGGATCCCCCCCACTGCATGGCAAATGGAGACGACGAGGATGCCCCCCCAGCCTGGTACCAGCAGCCCAGGACAGGAGTGGGGGGGGGAGGCCGCTCCCCCCCCCCAGAAACCACCCCTCTCTGGTAGGTGCCCTCACTGAGGCAGGCATATTTTCGCCTGCTTTTATGGCCGGGAATCAGGTTTTTTTATTTTTAAAACTTTTTTTCCGTGCTGCTTGCTTGGCATCTCGCGATCGCCACGATGCCATGAACGACAATGACAAATCAGACCCAATTTATCTTTATCGGGTCGGGTTCGAGCTGGAGCGGAGTAATTGTCGTTACCGTTACTCGTTAGGTAACGGAAATGACGAACGGAAACGGAAACGAGGATTTCGCCGAGTCGTGCCCGTGTCTAGTTGCTAGCCATAATTCCACATTGTCTTGCCTGCATAATTCAAGACTTTCAGCTCCTGGAAAGCTAAACACCAGACATAAATTGCCCAAGACGTTCTGTAGCCTGCCAGCCAGATGCCTCTGCTCCAATCCAGATGTTTTTACCCTGAGCAGACGGGGGGGGGACACCAGCTGGTTTGCTGGATCCTTCTGGTCCACCATTCATGGATAGAGGGCTGCATTCAGGTTGGTTATTCAGATCTGCTTTACTGTATGAAAAACATGTAGCCAGTAGCTAGCACTTCGAAGAATCAATGTGGCTACAAAATTTGCACATATCCAATTTTGTGGTCCCTTTTCTTCACTCACACTCAGCACTAGGTGGCAGCAATAACAAAGTTACTCCCTTTGACAAGATCTCCCAGGTTTGAGTTTCAGCTGCCAGCTGAGGTATCTGATCAGAGGAAATTTTCCCCCATCCTCCATTATTTCTATATTTGAAATACAGTATTTAATGCCTACTGGAAGATGTGACAGAGCCTGATATTAAGGCCTGAGTTGAGATGCTGTGGTCATTTTTGTTGGCTACACAGGAAGAAACTCGGCCTCTGAGCAGAAAGCAGCCAAGTGCTCAATATAATGTTCCATCAGCACTAATTGTGCGAAACCTTGATTGCACTCTCAATCCATTAAAGGTGCAGGCATTTTTTTCTTGTCTGATACGAGGTATCTGGGGCCCTAGGATTATTTAATGGGGTTTTGATGCAGTTGGAGAAAATCAGCAGACGCAGAAGACACAAAGTGCTCCATAATGATTAGGAGTAAGGGAGGAAAGAGCTGAACCATATTAAAGATTAATTGTGAAAACTGACTGCATTCAATTACAGTAACAGCTGAGTACAGGCCAAATGGTACAGCTTCCCCCTCCTTTCCTCACCCTGCCTTCACCCCCACTCTTCCCCATCCATTTAGTTACTGGTGCATTTTGTATAGCATGTCAAACATCTGAAAATATAAAAACATTCAACAAATGTATCAATAATGAAAAAGAACAAAGGGTCCTTTATTGTTGTCCTTGCAGTCCGTATCCAGATCTGTTCTCTTTCAAAGGGGAATTCTCTCTCCCCCCCTTTGCCTGCTAATTCACTGCATCGGCATATGTACATAAAGTATTAAGCATGTCTCTGTGGTTTAATATAATTATATTTCTGTATAAACATTACTCTCCTGGGCAAATCTGCCAGCAGTTTTAAATCACTCAACCTAACTAGTATGGATTGCATTAAATGGCACTCTACTAACTAGAGATGGGCACGACTTAGCGGTATTCCCGTTTCCGTTTCCGTATCCGTTACTCTACGGAAATGGTAACGGGAATTACTCCGCCAGAATTCGAGCTCGAACCAACGAACGAACAATTTGGTCTGATTTGTCGTGCTCGTTACTTGCACGCAGCGATCGCGCAATGCCAAGCGGCACAGAAAAAAAGCTTTTAAAAGTTTAAAAAAACCCGATTCCCGGTCCAAAATGGCGACCGCAATATTTTTTTTGAAATCCTTGCCCAAAACCCCACCAAAGCACCACAGAAACATGCGAAAGTAACCTATTTTAAATGCTTGATTTTTTACAGTAGCAGCAGTGGGTTTGTCTTGCCAAAATACGTCTCCGTTGATTTTATTTTATTTTTTTCTTAATTTATTTTTTTACACCTGCGCAACGATGAGCTGGCCATTTTATTTTATTTTTTTCTTAATTTATTTTTTTACACCTGCGCAACGATGAGCTGGCCATGGGACGGGACCATGCAAATTTTCGGAGCCATTCCACCAATCGCATGGACAGGTTTTGACTGACACTTCTGGATGTGCCAGAGGGCATAAAAAGCCGAGGCAGTTCCAGTCCATCACAGTCTGGGCTTGGATCTTGTGGAGGGTGGTCAGGGCTGGATTGCTGCGCTCAGTCTAGTTTCGATTTCGTGGTTGCGGTCTCGGTCTCGCTAGGCAGGGAGGGAATTGAATTGATTTTAATTCGCAAAACATAATAATTTCTTTTATTCCCTGTGGGGAATAGCAACACAGTGTTTATTCCTTTTTTGTTTTCTGCATTTTTGAGGAAGAGTTCCGTTTTTTATTTGCTTTTATATTTGCTTCAAGGGGGAGGGAAGATTTGAGTGGGAGCTGTAGGGGAGGGGAGGTGCTGCAGATTTATTTTGAAAATATATTATTTTACACTACCATACCATTTCTTTTGTATCCCAATTTCCCACCAAGTTCATTTACTTGGCCAAGGTCCTTTTACCCTGCGCCTACAGCTTTTTTGCTGCTGTTGCGATTGGGGTTTTGGAAGGGAATCCAGCAACCCTATCCTACCCTAGTAGCAGCTTATAGTTTTATTCCATTTATTTTCTATTCTACAGTTTATTAGCAAGTGGCAAGCAACAGCCAAGGTCCAGTACTAGTGCTTAGAAGGGGAGGTTGGAGGCTGTGGATTAAATTATTTTAAAAATATTATACAGACTTACAGAGTACAGACTGAGTAGGCAGAGTCTCCCTCACCAACCAGTGCACTCAAATTTCTCAAACACATTTGTTGGCAACAAGGCTAGGGCACCTTCCTCTATAGAACATTTTACAATTTCATTTTACCTAACGCTATAGATATTCTTTCACTTGTCCAACACCTCATTCATTTTTTTGCAGTCAGGCACTCAAACAAACATTTGTTGAAGGGCAGGCACCCAGCCACCTCTATAGACCTTTTCTTCAATTACATCTTTGAAGAAGTTCCATTCATCTTAGTTACTGTGCATTATTTGTGAAAGTTGGGTGCTGCCAGATTTTGCAAACCCCTTGCTTCTATTAGCTTGGTTTTTGTGCAGTTGTAACTTACATCTGTGAAGAAGTTAAGTTACAGTTCTCCTAATTACACTTGCCCTGTGCATTGTGAAACTTGTTTGCCAGGATTGGCAAACCCCTTGCTTCTACTAGCTTGGTTTTTGTGCTGCTTTTCTGAGTCAACCTCACTCATTTACTCGCCAGTTTGCCACCAGTCTACATAAACAATTACAACTGTGAAGAAGTTACAGTTCTCTTTGTTACACTTGCCCTGTGCTGTGCATTGAGAAACTTGTTTGCCAGGATTGGCAAACCCCTTGCTCCTATTACCTTGTTTGTTGTGCTGCTGTAACTTGTGAGTCCATCTCACTCATTTACTTGCCACCACAGTCTACATACACAATCCAATTACAACTGTGAAGAAGTTACAGTTCTCTTTGTTACACTTGCCCTGTGCAGGGCATTGAGAGACTTGTTTGCCAGGATTGGCAAACCCCTTGCTCCTATTTCCTTGTTTGTTGTGTTGCTGTTGTGAATCCATCTCGCTCATTTACTTGCCACCACAGTCTACATACACAATCCAATTACAACTGGGAAGAAGTTACAGTTCTCTTTGTTATACTTGCCCTGTGCAGGGCATTGAGAGACCTAGTTGGGTGCCAGGATTGGCAAACTCCTTGCTCCTATTACCTTGTTTGTTGAGCTGCTGTTGTGAGTCCATCTCACTCATTTACTTGCCACCACAGTCTACATGCACAATCCAATTACAACTGTGAAGAAGTTACAGTTCTCTTTGTTATACTTGCCCTGTGCAGGGCATTGAGAGACCTAGTTGGGTGCCAGGATTGGCAAACCCCTTGCTCCTATTTCCTTGTTTGTTGTGCTGCTGTTGTGAGTCCATCTCACTCATTTACTTGCCACCACAGTCTACATACACAATCCAATTACAACTGTGAAGAAGTTACAGTTCTCTTTGTTATACTTGCCCTGTGCAGGGCATTGAGAGACCTAGTTGGGAGCCAGGATTGGCAAACCCCTTGCTCCTATTTCCTTGTTTGTTGAGCTGCTGTTGTGAGTCCATCTCACTCATTTACTTGCCACCACAGTTTACATGCACAATCCAATTACAACTGTGAAGAAGTTACAATTCTCTTTGTTATACTTGCCCTGTGCAGGGCATTGAGAGACCTAGTTGGGTGCCAGGATTGGCAAACCCCTTGCTCCTATTTCCTTGTTTGTTGTGCTGCTGTTGTGAGTCCATCTCACTCATTTACTTGCCACCACAGTCTACATACACAATCCAATTACAACTGTGAAGAAGTTACAGTTCTCTTTGTTATACTTGCCCTGTGCAGGGCATTGAGAGACCTAGTTGGGAGCCAGGATTGGCAAACCCCTTGCTCCTATTTCCTTGTTTGTTGTGCTGCTGTTGTGAGTCCATCTCACTCATTTACTTGCACAGTTCCTTGGTGCTTTTCTTTACTATCACATTATACATTCCCTGGCCTGAGCCACAAGAAGTGAGAAAATTGAGGAGGGGTCGCACAGCTAGAGGGCAGGGGAGGGGGACCCCTACTAAGATAAATAGGGGCATGTTTCTGAGGGAAGGGACAGGAAGTAGTGCAGAAAGTGATACTGGTGCAACTCCCTCCCCGAGTAGCAGTGCCAGTGGCACAAGCAGCACTGTGCCATCGTCTGTCACCGAGGGAAGCATGGATGAGGCGTACCAAATCCCACCTCCGTTACCTGACAGCCCCACCCTTGATCAGCAAGAAGACAAGGGCTCTGATTCTGAAATGGCATCAGAATCAGAATCGGGCTCCTTGTATCTAAACATGCCAGATTCTGAGGACCTGTTGGCAGGGACAGACTTAAGGCAGGCTCCAGGCAGTGACGGAAGGAGCAGCCCTCTTTCCACCCAGAGTACCACCAGTGAGAGCAGTAGTACTAGTCTACTTTCCCGGCAGGGCAGAGGCCACACCAGCACCACAGCAGCGGCAGCGGCAGGTAATAACAGAGGGGGCGTTACTTTCTGTAAGCCACGAGGGTGTCTCTGGGAGCATTTTGAGAACAGCCCCAAAGACGCAAGGATGGCGGTGTGCAAGATATGTGGGGTGGTCTTGCGCAGGGGGAATGACCCCAAACACCTCTCCTCAAGTGGGTTGCGCAGCCATCTGATGAGGAAGCACCCTGGGACTCTACCTGGAACCCTGTCAGGCCCTTGCTCTTCAGGGAGGAAGAGAGGGGAAGAAGGGGTTAGAGAAAGAAAAAACACAGCTCCGCTAGTGAGAGTGGGAAGAGGCAGGCCACTCTGCAGGAAGTGGGGCTGTTGGGTGGGAGTTTTGTCAGCCAGCGAAATAGGGCCAAAGCACAGGAGACCACCACTCGAGTGGTGGGTGAAATGGTGGCCATGAACGGGTTGCCCCTCTCCTTTGTGGAGTCATCAGGCTTCAGGCACCTGATGAAGCACGTGGCACCATGGTACGAGACTCCATCCCGGCGTACCTTCAGCAGGCGGGTGATTCCCTCCCTTTATGAGTCTGTCAGGGACAGGATCCGGGCCCTGCTGCAGGCGGCCAGAGGGAGGAAGATCCACTTCACTTCCGACCTCTGGACCGGTGGGCACCACGGATACCTCTCACTGACGGCTCATTGGTGGCAACCCAAGGAGGTCCTGGAGCCCCGGTCAGCTGCAGGGGGAGGCACAAGGCAGCACCCCAAGAGGGTATATGGTGGTGCTTCTCCAGGCCCAAAGCATGGAGGACAACGCCACAGGGATCAACATTGCTGACGTTCTCAAGACAGCAATGCGAGAGTGGGGATTGGGGACAGAGGGACAGGTCAATCGTGGAGTTACGGTTACAGATGCGGGCCGTAACATGACCAACTCGGTTCTTCGGGAAGGGTTCCAGGGCATCGTGTGCGCAGCACACAAACTGCATCTAGTTGTGGGCGATGCCATTTTCCTGGGTGCACCAAAAGACTCCTGGAGTGAAGGGAACAGGGAGACCAGGGCCTTGCTGGACAAGTGTCGGAAGATTGTGGGGCACTTCGCTCGCAGCGTCAAGGCAGCCAGGATGATGCGTGAGAGGCAGGCGGAGACGGGCCGACTGGGGCACGTCCTGATCCAGGACGTGACCACCCGGTGGAACTCCACCCACGAAATGGTCAAGCGTCTGGTGGAGCAGAAGGAAGTGGTGGAATACATCATGTCAACCACCCCAGTCCTGCATGAGGGGAGGGAATTGGACCTTGGTGCTACCGAGTGGCTCGCCCTCTCCCAGATGGCAGGTATCCTGCAGCCTTTTGAGGAGACCACCCACGTCCTCAGCAGCTACAATGCCAGCCTGGGCCACGTTCTCCCCCTGGTCAATGCCCTTCGCCAACGCCTAGAGACCAGCATCCGGGAAGAAGGCAATCTTCTCCCTAAGAGCAGGGCATTGGCAGACAGGCTGTTGACCGGCGTGGATACCCGCCTTGGCCCACTAAGAAGGGAAAAAGTGTACCAGATGGCCTTCCTGTGCGACCCTCGCGTCAAGGGTTCCCTGGCGACCAGCACTGCCGAACTGAAATCCTGGAAGACGGAGCTATGCCATCAAGTCAGGGCTCTCTCCGATGAGGGCCAGGCATTTCAGAGGGTGCACGGAAGCCAGAGCGATGCTGAGGAGGAGTCCTCGCAAGGATCCACATCCCTCTGTACTCCAGGAGCATTCACCCAGAGACCAGGTTCCGTTCCAGCAGCCAACTTCCTGGCCTCTGCCCTAGCCATGGCAGTTTCCTCCTCAGTGGAGGCAAGGGAGGAAGAAGTAGCAGACCCCGCTCAGACCATGGTGAAGGAGTACATGGCCGAGCCCCTCCAACCCCTCAGCTCGGACCCACTGCACTACTGGGCCAGAAAGGCAGACCTCTGGCCCGCTCTTTCAACCCTGGCGTTGGACCTCTTGTCTATCCCACCCACCAGTGTCCAGAGTGAGCGTGTCTTCTCCCACATGGGAGATGTCCTGAGGCCGCGCCGCTGTCGCCTGGACCTGGAGACGGTAGAAAGGTTGACTTTCATCCGCTTCAACCTTTCCACCTTGGGATTACCCCAACACTCCAAGAACTAAGTTGCTGCCTGTAACCTAACCTCCTGCCTGCAATCCTCCATGCCCGCCTGCAAGCCTGCCTGCCTCCCCTTGGCCTTACGAGCCTGCCTGCCTGCCTGCCTGCCTGGCCCTGTGACTACCTGCCGACTCCAGTGCCTAATGCCTGCAAAACTGCCTGCTTGACTGCCTGCCTGCCTGCC
This sequence comes from Phrynocephalus guinanensis, assembly GCA_037367245.1. Taxonomy (NCBI): domain Eukaryota; kingdom Metazoa; phylum Chordata; class Lepidosauria; order Squamata; family Agamidae; genus Phrynocephalus; species Phrynocephalus guinanensis. The sequence continues at coordinate 7,303,977 of CM074740.1, forward strand.
TGCCTACCTGTATTCTCTCACACACACAATTGAAGGGTACTATTAGTGGCCCAATTTATCTAGCCCTGGCCTGTCTCCAAACCAGGCAGGGCCATTCAAAGTGTCATTGGAAAGGGTCTGCCTGTATTGGCCCAATGTTTCCCCTTTTGCCATGGCTGGTCTGAGAGAGACCCTAATACCTGCCTTCCTTGGTGCTTCACACCATTCCCTGGGGTTTAGGCGCCAATCTGCTAACAAAAAGTGTTCTGCTTATATACCGCCTCATACTACTACAAGTAGTCTCTGGGCGGTTTACAATTTTAATTACAGAGTGCAGGCTACACATTGGTGAGGAAGCACTTTACAACAACCTCCCTCAAAGACTGAGTATCAGGGGGCAAGCTCCCCTCCTTACAGCCTTAAAGAAATAGACCCACCCAGTCCTCCTGCTTCCACTCTGTCTCCTTGGTTGCCAAAACCCGGTCTCCTGGGGTGGCGAGAGAAACTCTGCCTGCCAAGGAAGCCTCCATGTTTGGTTCTTGGGGGATACTCTGACAGTGACACACACTGGCTGTGTGAGTCTGTAATTCACACAGACCAAGCTCTGTCTCCTCCGCCACTCTTTCCACTGGGCTGCCAGCTGTGGCTCAGAAAGAAGGGAAACGTCCTTGTTGTGTGTGCGTACTCCTGTCCGAAAGTCCCCTGTGTGGATCTTGGTGCTGTGCTGTGTGACTCATTGTGCGCACACTCGGTGCTTAAACATTTTATAATCATTTCTGCCCTAACCCCGGAACAAAGGCTGCCAGACAAGAAAAGTTACTGGTTGCAAATCTAGGTTGTGATTGATGATGATGATTGAGTTATGGGAACACTCTTCAGGAACAGCTGGTTGTTGGCTTAGGGTTAGGGTTAAGGGGGATGTTTAGGCCTCCGCTACTCTGTCCTCTGGGCTGCACCACACTGTGTCTCACTAAGAAGGGCTGGACTGGAATGTACTTGCGCTACCACAGATCTGCACAATAATCGTTTCTTTCTTAGAAATAGAAGAGCCTTTCAGGAGGAAGTTCCAGGCTTGGCTCTTGGAGTTGTGGAACTGCTGTGATTCACTACGGGCATGGAGATGGAATGCCGGCACGGCAGTTAGGAGCAGTCTACCAGCACACAGCTGGGAAAGAAAGTCAGAAAGTTTGGCTTGCTGTCCTTTTGGAAGCCTGTGTGGTCAAAGACTCAGACTCACTCTAGCTCTGTGTCTTCTCCCTGCCTGCCTGTCAGGCTCCCCCCACTTCCGGCTTAGAGGAGGCCTTCCAGCCACTTCTCCTTCACCCTAACATCATGGTCCAGTTAGTGCTTCAAGTTCAGCCCTGTCGCCACTGCCCTCAACTTGCCCATGCAGCAACCACGGCTGCGCCCGCCTCTTGGCGGAAAACCACTTGAAGACCAACTGTAACAGTGCATTCACTCATCAACTATTTTGTTTAGAAGAACTGGTGGACTCTGTCATCCCACATTGGGGGGGGGTCTTCACGCAATCTAGGTTGGGAAATCCCTTGGCTGAGGGAGGGGCGATTCGGTGGTTCTCCTTCAACCCCCTCTAGTCTGGCCTTCTGGCCTCCCCTACCCTTCACTCTGGGTTGCACACACTGTGCCTCACAGAGAAGGGCATTGTGCTTGTGTGCTAGAAAACAGCCGTGGGGTGGGCCCGTGATTAGGCAGAACTCATGCGAAAGCACCCTTGGACTCTGCCTGGGACAGTGACAGGACTCTGCAGGAAGGAGTGCCACAGTGTGGGAGTGTTGTCAGCCTCCGGACCGCCAATTAGTCTTCAGTGGACTGCCATTGCCATACACTGTGGCTCACAAAGAAGGACAACTTACTGCCGTGCTGGTGGCCCTCTGTCACCTTTACAAATAGGACAGTTTTTCAGAAAGTTCAAGGCTTGGCTTTTTCAGAAAGTTCAAGGCTTGGCTCTTAGAGTTGTGCGGAATGTGATTCACTACGAAGGGCATGCCACTGGGATGCAATGCACTGACTGTGGCTCTCTGTGAAGGGAGGGAGCAAGGAAGCCTCCACTCCAGGCTTGGTTCTTTGTGGGTACTCTGACTCACACAGACAGTGAGCCTGTGGTTCTCAGGCCTACTGTCTTCCGTGGACTGCAAAGCTATGTCACTCACTGAGAAGGGAACATGGCTGTGCTGGCCTGCTAGGAGTTTACCAGGAAAGCAGCACACAGCTATGTAGTCCTTTGGCTTGCAGTCCTTTTTTCAGAGTGGTCTCAGAGTAAGACACCATGTGGACTCTGCTTTTCCACTGGGCTGCCAACTGTGGCTCACTAAGAAGGGAAGCCTGCGTAGGCGTACATAACAGATTGTCTGAAAGGTGCAGCCTGGCCCTTGTTGGTGGATGGATACTTGGAGTCACTGACTGTGAGTCTGTGAGGGAAGGGCGACTGTGTTCCATTTGCTGCAACCCACTGTGGCTCACGAAGAAGGGCATTTTCCTGGCATCCTCCTCAGGCCATTCAGTCACGCTGGGGAGCTGGAGCTTCCTGGCAATGATCCTCCCCTACGGAGGCCCTGTGGCCTCAGACTCAGGCTATGTGGCCTCCTGCAGCCACTCTTTCCTCTTGGATGCAAAACACTGTGGCTCACTAAGAAGGGAAGAGTAGTTGTGTGCAGCACGCACTCCAGTAGTTTCTCTGACAGTTCCAGGCTTGGTTCTTGGAGTGGTGTTGGATCTGGGATTCACTACGAAGGGCATGGTAGTAGTTTGCGGGGAGTTTCTAATTCACACAGTCCTAGCTCTGTCTCCTCCGTCACTCTTTCCACTGGGCTGCCAGCTGTGGCTCATAAAGAAGGGAAAAAATGTACCAGTTGCGTGGTGGCGGCACCACCATTTATAAATAGAACAGTTTTCCGAAAGTTCAAGGCTTGGCTGTTGGAGTTGTAGGAGCTGGGATTCACAACGAAGGCCATGGTCGTGGATTGCTGGCCCAGCATTCAATTACTCCAGCTTGTGGCCTCCGCCACTCTTTCCTCTGGGATGCAAGACACTGTGGCTCACTAAGAAGGGAAGAGTAGTTGGGTGCCAGCACTCCAGTAGTTTCTCTGACAGTTCAAGGCTTGGCTGTTGGAGTTGTAGGAGCTGGGATTCACAACGAAGGCCATGGTCGTGGATTGCTGGCCCAGCATTCAATTACTCCAGCTTGTGGCCTCCGCCACTCTTTCCTCTGGGATGCAAGACACTGTGCCTTACAATGAAGGGAAGAGGACTTGGGTGCCAGCACTCCATTAGTTTATTGCAAAGTTGCAGGCTTGGCTCTTGGAGTTGTGTTGGAACCAACTGTGATTCACAAAGAAGGGCATGGTAGTAGACTGCCGGGCCGGCAGGTAGCAAGTCTACCAGCACACAGCTGGGGACTTGGGGAGGAAGAGTCAGACTCAGAATGTGGCTTGCTGTCCTTTTTGCAGCCTGTGTGGTGCCAGAACAAACTCAAGGTGATTGGCCTCCTCCTCCAGTCTTTCCTCTGGGCTGCAAGACGCCGTGTTTCACACTGAAAGGGGGTCCCTGATTTGAACAGTGTTCGTACGTACAGCACCACCAAGACTTAGTCAAAAAGTGACATGTGGTGGACGGTGGTGCATCGCAGGCAGTGTGGTGCCAGACCAAACTCAAGGTGATTGGCCTCCTCCTCCAGTCTTTCCTCTGGGCTGCAAGACGCCATGTTTCACACAGAAGGGGGGTACTGATTTGAACAGCGTTCGTACTACGTACAGCACCACCCAAGAGTTTGTCAGAAAGTGCCATGTGGTGCATCACAGGCAGTGTGGTGCCAGACCAGACTCAAGGTGATTGGCCTCCTCCGCAACTCAGTCCTCTGGGCTGCAAGACACTGTGACCCAAGGCCAGTGGCATTTAAATTCCTGTCATGCCATTCAGCTCCATCCTTTTTATACTGGAGCTGGCAATGAGCCTGCCGCACTCTGGCTCTGTGCTGTGGTGCTCTCATACTCTGCCTTGTGGCCTGGCCGGAGTGGCCGCCCTTACTCTGGCCTTATGGACGCGTCGACCAGAGATAGTCCTCCTCCTTGTATAGCCTAGTGGGCTGGGCTGTGGGCTGTAAAACTTAAGTCAGAGCAACCCAGAGCCCTATCCCATTCCCATCCCTACCAAAACTATTCTGGCTGTAGCTACTAGCTAGGTACGTAGCTTTTATTTATTTATTTATTTATTTATTTATTTATTTATTTATTTTTATTTATTTGACTTTTATACCGCCCATCTAGACCAAGGGCTACTCTGGGCGGTTTACAACATGTAACAACAAACAAAGGAATACATTTTAAAAACCAAAATACAATGTACAAAATAAAAAATATACATAAAACAACAACAACAACTAAAATGAAGCTAAAATGAAGCTTAACCACCTCAGGCTCTAACTGCTAATGTTTTTGTTGACCATGACCAAAAGCAGGGTTGCATTGGCTTTGGCTTTATTGCTTGTCCTTTAAGTGTGTGTGACTTTGACTGTGAATGTGAAGTGAAGGCAGAAGGACCTTGGTGATGGGGGGCCAATTTGAGAGGAGTAGAGTAGTAGACCCCTCATCCAGATTTGGGGAGGAACGGAATGTCTGTTTCTCCTGCTGCCTCTGAGAGAGGTGGAGGGGAGATGGGATGGATTCAAAACCAAACAACAAAAAAGTACAACAAACAGGCACGTCACCCAGACCAAGTAGGGTGGCTGGCTGGTTCAGCATCAGCAGATTCAGCACAGCAGACCAAGAGAAAAAAAAGAAATGCAAATTTGTTTCTGCCCCACTTTGTTTGCTTAGGATGCACTAGCCTTGTTGTGCAGCAGCAAATCCATCACCCAGGCAGGTTTAAACTGTATTTCACCTGCTCATTTGTGGGACCCGCGCCCACCCGCCCGCGCGCCTGCACGCCCGCCCACCCGCCCACGCGCTAGCCACTCCCCCTGCCGCTGCCGCTGCTGCCGCCCACGCATGTACCCCCGCACCACCGCCGCCCGCGCTGCGCCCGCAAGCCGCAAGTCTCGGTCGGACGTCAAAATGTGCTAAATCGCGGCAGAAACGGAAACGAAAAAATTAAAAAACGAACCAACTAATTTTTGCGAATTTTCGCGAAAAACGGAGACGACCTGAAACGGAACTGGCCCGACTACCGACAACTCGAAAAAAAATTTTTTTCTAGTCGTGCCCATCTCTACTACTAACCTTTCATTTTCATGTTCAATGACTCAAGCCTTTTCCACAGAGTCATTCTATCTCCCTAACTCATTTACATGTTCTAATCAAATTTTGCATGCAAGGTGTGCCTGCTGAAGTCACACATGTTCTGCTGAACCAAAGGTACTAAAGGCCCAGATACCTCCCCAGACTGCTAGTATTCTCACGTTGCACAGAGCAAATTTTAGAAGCATGTAATTGTTCTCTGTTTGCATGTCATAGTCCTTCTGGGTTCAGATACTAACCCCCCCATCATGAAGTTATGCAACACCACCTTAAAACAAAGGGAAATTGCATTATATAGCTGTCAAGGTTCTCAGTTATCCAGGTGAGTTTATCTGGAAGTTGAGTCATGCCAATTGGATTTGTTTTCTTGAGAGATTGAAACGTTTCACTACTCATCGAGTGAGTAGAGACTGAAACATTTCACTACTCATCCAAGCAGCTTTGTCAGTCTGAGGAAAGTTAGCAGTGAGTTCTCCATTTTACAGTTCACCCTGATTTCACTGCAAAATGTTTCAATCTCTCAAGAAAAGAAGTCCAATTGCCAGGCATGAAATAGCTGTTCTTTCATTTTCCTATTGTTTCGGTGTCTGTGACCAACCCTCCATCCTATATTCATGTCCCCTAAGTCCAAAGGGACAGTTATTTTAGGTAGTTGATGCCCATGAGACTCACAGGATGAAACCACATTTTAGATAAACTAGCGCAAAGTAATCACATGACTGTATTTCTCCCACAGAGATATCTAGCTCAGCATTTACTCAAACTATTGTTGTTGGTTTTTGCAGAAATTTACATTTTCATCTTACAAATACACAAAAAGGGAAAACCTAAAAAGCAAAGAAGTAGTTAAAGTGAAGTAAATATTCTCCCACATGTAACCCAGCATGTGTTGAGGTTACAGGTGGGCACTGACTTTAAAAATGAACTGTAAATTTTGTTTAAATTGCTATTGTATTCATACAAATTGATGCCACCATGAAAATGAACTGATGGATTTTTAGCAAATTTTGATTTGTCGATTTGTTGTGCAATGAAATTGCATCCAAGGCACCTAGAGCTCTATCTCACGTCATCTAAAAGCCACTTTTTTCAGCAATCAAAGGTGCCTTTTTTAAACATGACCTCACAGACAGCTGGCTTTTCTGAGGAAAAAACTTCAGCCACACCCCCTGAAGTGCAGTTTCCTGGAACCAGCTTTGGTGCTTCACTCTTTTCCCCCCGACGGCTACGAAGGCGCTTTTTTAAACGAAGCAGGGAAGATGGGAACTCCAAAAAACGCTTCTATCTATGAACAGAGTCAGGGCAAGAGCCAACGAGCAAACAAGAGGGAGTGTAATCTGCCTACTTTTCAACGGAAATCACATTGAGCTTCAGCTGAGAGGTTTCTGATCTGATACAGCAGTTGAGGGTGGAATTTGGAGAAAATTAGAAGAAACACAAGAAAGAATGGGCAGAAATTCTCCAGCAACGCTCCCCATCCGGATGGCCTCCTGCCTTTCTCTTCTTCCCTTCTTCCTTCCTCCTTATCTGTCCCTCTCACTCTTTGCCCCCACCCCCTTTCAAGAGCCCATGGCACTAGAGATTGGCACGACCAGGAAAAATGACGTTTCGAGTTGTCGTGTGTCGGAGCAGGCCCGTTTCGGCTCATTTCTGTTTGTCGCGAAATTTTTCAAAAATTTGTCATTTTGTTTGTCGTTTGTCGTTAGTACTGGTTTAGGGGGGTAGGGTAGCGGCCTCCTGGAGGCACCTCTCTGGGGTGGGTGCCTCCTCTGGCCCGCTACGAAGGGAAGGCATTTAGCAGGCTCCTGGAGGCACCTCTCTGGGGTGGATGCCTCCTCTGGCCCCCTACAAAGGGAAAAGGAAGGGTACATGACCGTGTAGCCATTGCGTACCAAGTGGCACTGGCAGAGGCACCTCTCTTTTGGGTGCCTCTAGCTCACTAAGAAGGACAGCATACTGGCGTACAGAGTTTTTTGGAACTTTGGACTGGTGACCGAGGTGAGAGAAGAATGCCTCTGCTGGGCGCGCTCTGACTCACTAAGAAGGACAGTGTACTTGCATGTAGTGCAATGCGAGTACAGATCTGGCTTAGGGTTGGGTTTAGGGCAAGGGTAGGCTTAGGGTTATTAAGGGTAAGGTTAGGGTGAGTTAGTGGGCTGCACCTCTGGGTGCCTCTGACCCACTAAGAAGGACAGTGTACTGGCATATGGGTTAGGGTTAGGGTTAGGGCTAGGGCTAGGGTTATAGTGGGCTTTTTATGCCCGACTGGCACATCCCAGAAGTCTCAGTCAAAACCTGGCCAAGTGGCCATGTGATTGGTGGAATGGCTCCAAAAATTTGCATGGTCCCATCCCATGGCCAGCCCATCATTGCGCAGGTGTAAAAAAATAAAAATAAAAATAAAAATAAAATAAAATCAATGGGATTGGAGACAGACGTTTATTGCAAGAAAAACCCACTGCTGCTACTGTAAAAATTCAGGCAGTTAAAATACCTAATTTTCGCATGTTTCTGTGTGGTGCTTTGGTGGGTTTTTGGACCACGATTTCAAAAAAAAATATTGCGGTCGCCATTTTGGATCCCCCCCGCACCGCATGGCATGGCAAGACGATGATGCCCCCCACCAGAGCAGCCCAGGACAGGAGAGGGGGGGAGGCCGGGGACCCCGCCCCCAGAAACCACCCCTCTGGTAGGTGCCCTCACTCAGGCAGGCATATTTTCGCCTGCTTTTTGGCCGGGAATTGGGTTTTTTTTGAAAACTTTTTTCTGTGCCGCTTGGCATCGCACGATCGCCGCGATGCCATGAACGACAATGACAAATCAGACCCAATTTTTCTTTTATTGGTTCGAGTTCGAGTTCTGTCAGCTTAATTGTCGTTACTGTTTCCGTTCCGTAACGGAAACAAGGAACCGAAACGGAAACGAGAATTTCGCCAAGTCGTGCCCATGTCTACATGGCACCACTCCAGCCCCATGAAACCAGACCCCGTCCCTGGGAAAGAGAGAGAGAGAGACCCTCGTGTGGGTGCACACACGCCTCACCCCCTCCCAGCCCTGCTCTGCCTCTGTGAGTACTTCAAAAACTCTGTTTAGGACACATGATTGCATCAGGCAGAAAAGAGGTTTTTTTTAAAAAAAATGTGCATCTTCCAGCTCATGGGATAGACATCCTAAGAGATGCCAAATCTGCAATAAGACATCCCCTGATGTTTCCTACAATCCCTTGAAGTTTTGGGAAAATTGGGTTTCCCCAAGCCAATTGGTAAAGGGCACTTTCCAGGGGGGGGGGGCATTTTGTTTGTATATAACTCAAAAGTCTGAAACTCAGTGTTCACCAAATTTTGAGGAATTGTAGAAGAGAGCCATGGGAGGCTTCTCTACAAATTGAGTGTCTCTAGATACTGGGAAGGGTGGGAAATTTCCTGAGGGGGCATTTCCTTGGGGTTACATAATTCCAACATCCAGAATCCAAACTTCACCACATTTGCATAGCTTGTAGAGGACAGTCCTAAGAATATTCCTGAACATTTATTGCTTCTAGGTGCTGTTCAGGCTATTGTGTATTGTTTTGAAGTAAAAAATGAATTTACAAATTGATTTGTCGATTCATCAGAAAAATCATAACTTGATGACTCACAAATCAAAATGAATAATCATTTTCTGATTCATTCCTATCACCAGTTGAGGTCATTCAAGAGGCCTTGCTCATAAACTGCTTACCTTCTACCTAATAGGTTGAAGCCACAAAATCTTCACATTAAAACGCAGGTGCCACAGTGAAGGGTTGGTGGACATCCTGTATCGTATCAGAGTTTATGTAAATGATGTGTTTGAACAACCTGCACCTACCACAAAACCCTGGTTGCCTCCAGCTGATGAGAACTCCTTTGCGAGCACAAGCCATTGCATAGGCAGAGACGGCAGCACACAAGCAATCTTTGCCATCAGAACAAGAGCAGACGTCATAGCGGCAGTTCTTGACATATGGGGAAGGACTGACTTCATGGTGGCAAGGTTCAAACATGGGAGACAACAGAACAGAGCAGGAGCCTTCAGCATACTTGGCTAAAAGGGGAAAAATTCAAAATGCTTGTATTATTCATATTGTAACACAAAGCAAGACAGATAGGAATTACATAATTACAAAAGACAGGTGTCCTGACATCCAAAAGACTTGCTCCTGAATCAGGAGTTTTTGAATAACCTCTATTTATCATTGGTGTGATTTTATAGGTAAAACAGAAGTTGCAAGCCTTGATTTTAATTCCTGATTTTAATCCCCAATTAAAATCTCATACATTCACAAAGATATGCAACTTTCTTTCTCCATTGCTGTTTACAATCTTTCCCTTTCAGAACAGTAATACTGAATTGTCTTACTGGGTTATGATAAGACTTACTAAAATAATGTCCACGAACTGGTTTGAGCTTTCGAAAAGTATGACCATTCAGAAATGCTGCTATTATTCTGTCATTGGCTGCTCCGCCTGGCCTTGTGCCGAGCAGGGGCGTCTTTGCCGGCCGGTTGAGGGAGGCGGCTATTGGCTCCGCTATTTGCGTAGCCTCCGGTAGGGGAGCGCGCCCTTTATAAGTCCTTGGCGCGCTCCCTACAGCCTGCCTCCGCAATCGCCGGTTTCAAGCAGGATCCGACGGAGCGGTTGCTATAAGCTCCGTCAAACCCCCGCTCTACAGAGCCAGTGTCGCTGGCTACGTTCTCCCGACAATCAGCTGACTGTCGGGAGGAGCTGTTTCCCGGACTCCCCCAAGTTGCGGCACAGGTTTCGTTGGGGAGGTGGGTTCCGTGGACGTGCAGGCTGGTAAGCCTGCGCTCGTGCGGAGCGCAGGAGAAGCGGCAGGTGGGAACGCCCCGAGCTCCTTTTAGCTCAGCTGCTTGTCGGCTCCCGACAAGCAGCTGAGCGTGGATGTAAGCGCTCCCTGCCTAGCGGAGCGGCGAGCGGGAGCGCTTCGAGCTCCTTTTGGCTCAGCTGCTTGTCAGCTCCCCACAAGCAGCTGAGTGTGGATTTAAGCGCTCCCTGCCTAGCGGAGAAGTGAAGGGGGGTGGACTCTGTTGCCATGACAGGCTTGTGCCCCGCAGGGCTTCCGTTAGGGGACGGGGTCTTTCTGTGGCTAGCTGCCCCTTTTGCCTCCCAGAGTCCCGTCTAGTCTTGTTTTGCAGGGCCGTGGCAGCATCCCTGCGGTTTAGCCTCAGGTTGTTTGGGCGAAGCCTGTGTGATTGTGGAGCACAGGGGGTTCCGTGTAGTTCTTGCCCTCTGTCGGCTGGTGTCACTTGCCTCTTGTTTTCACTTGTTTATGGCCCTTAACCCGGTTGGTACTTTTGATCTGCTTGCCTTGTGTGCTGGTTTTTGGGTACCCCTTTTGTCCTAAATTCTTTTGGTTACTATCCTTGCTGTGTGTTAGGGTTCTTTTCCCAGTTATCCTGTGCTTTAGGCTTTTGGCTTTGTGCAGGAGATATTACTCCCTTCCAGCGGGGGTGGCTCAGGGAGGCCATTTTGGTTTTGTACTCGGTGGCCATTTTGGCCATGCCTCATGCGCTCACCCCTTAGGCGTTGATCTACATCCATCTGCCCGGCTGGACATTCTGAGTGGCCGTGAACCCCTCTGTTCATTTGTGGACTTATTAGTGGAGTCTAGTGTTTTTGTATTGTTCATCTGAAGTTAATTGGCGGTAATTTTTTCTACTACGGTGGTGGCCTGCCTACCCGCCCGTTCGGCCATTTTGTGCACATCATCTTTCAGTGTGTTTGGGGGGTGGGCGTAATCCGCATCCATCCTCTTTCTTCATTGTTGTTATACCCGTGCCACGATTTGTTTTGGCAGTCACATACTAGGGCCATCCTTTTGATACTCTTGGAACCCATTTTGGATACATGCCACACCCACGCGGCTGAGTTACTTGTCCCCTGTTTTGCCCTTATCTTCTGCCATGCCATCTAGACCCCAACAGATGTGTTTGGGAGGGCATGAGACTAGATATCTGTCCCCTGATACCACTTCCCTGCATCTGGCCCTTGAAGTACCCTGGTTTCTCCATCATGGTTTGTAACCTGTGATGGACTGTTCATCCAGGAATCTGTCCAATCCCCCTGCATTATTTTGTATGTCTCAATCACACCCCCCCTCAAGCACCTTTTTTCCAGACTAAAGAGGCCCAAATGTTTTGGCCTTTCTTCAGGGGGGAGGTGCCCCAGCCCAGTAATCAATTTAGTCGCTCTCTTCTGCACCTTTTTCAGTTCCACTGTGTCTCTCTTGAGATGCGGTGACCAGAATCGTACACAATACTCCAGGTTGGGGCCTTGCTATTGTTTTGTATAACGGCATTATAACGTTGGCTGTTTTATTTTCAATCCCCTTTTTGATAATCCATAGCAACGAACGGGCCTTCTTCACTGCTGCCACTCATGGGGAAGACACCTTCATGGAGCTGTCCACCAACACACCAGGATCTCTTCCTGGTCTGTCATGGATAGGTCAGAGCCCATGAGTTGATAGATGAAGTTTGAATTTATTTTGTTTTTGTTTTTTGTTTTTTTTGCCCCAATATGCATTGCTTTACATTTGGTTACATTAACACACATTTGCCATTTCTCAGCCCTTTCCCCCAGTTTGGAGAGATCCTTCTGGAGCTCTTCACAATCTTCCTGGTTTTCACCACATGGAAAAGTTTTGTGCCATCTGCAAACTTGCCCCCCCCCCTGTTTCTCCCTGTCTCCAGGTCATTTATGAACAGCCTGAAAAGCACCGGTCCCAGGACAAAACCTGGGGCACACCGCTTTGCACTTCTTCACCATCTTCCCTGGGACAGATGTAAGGCTAACGGGCCTGTAGTTTCTTGGGTCCTCCCTCCTTCCTTTAAACAAACAAACAACAACAACAACAAAAATTGTTGTGACAGCTGCCATCCTCCAGTCCTCCGGCACTGTGGCCGCTTTAAGAGACAAGTGGCATATAACCGTTAAGAGATCTGCAATTTCATTTCTCAGTTCCCTAATAACCCTTGAGTGGATGCCATCTGGGCCCGGTGACTTGTCAATCATCAAATTATCGATTAGTCCTAAAACCTCCTCTCTTTTAGCCTGTATTTGATTTAATTCTTGAGTCAAGAGGGGCGGCCCAGGCAGCGGAATCCGCTCAAGGTCCTCTGTCGTGAAGACAGACGCCACGAATTGCGTTGGCTGTTACACACCACCAATTGGGTCGGCTGTTACATACCAGGGCCATCCTTCTCATTCTCTTTGAATCCATTTTTTGGTTTGTGCCATGCCCACGCCACTGAGTTAATTTTCACCTGTTTGCTCCTTATATTCTGCCATGCCGCCTAAGGAGGGAGGTTCTAATGGGAAGGGTAAGGGTAAGGCCCCTGCCAAGAAAAGGCCTAGTCATCAGCCCCCGCCTCCGTCATCCTCTTCATCGGATGATGAGTCGCCTAGTCTTTTGGCAGCTTGGAAGAAGCTATCCCGTTTGGAGCGCTAGCGCGCTGAAAGGCAGGGGACGGCCGTGTCTTATGGGGGTGGGCTATCTACGAGCGAGGCCAAGGCTCAGAGGAGGGCGGAGTGTAAACTAACGATGGCTAATGATGACATGCATTTCTTCTCTTGCGTCCGCTTTAGCAGGATCTGACAGTACCATTTCTGCTGGTACGCCATCTGTGACTACTGAAGTAGCCGCATCATCGCATGCTCCGCTCAGCCCCCCGGTTGCTGTGTCTTCCAACGTAGTCACGTTCCCGCCTGGCGCTGCAGACTCATCGCTTCCGGCCCTTGTTTCAGCCTAGGCTGTGTCTTCGCGTGGTAAGTCGGCTCCAGCAGTCCAGCATCCACCCGTCATAGAGTTGCGGCACCTGGTCGTCCATTTTTGCGCAGACTGTGCTATAGTATTGTGGGACTTCGTAGTCCTCATCATAGGCGCCACATTTCGGCCGAAATTAAGGAAGATCTGTGTATCTGGCTCGAGTTTTTGTCCAAATTTAATGGCATTAATTTTTGGTTCTGAACATGTGGTGGCAGCAGACTTGCAGGTACAAACCGATGCTTCGGGAGCTCTGGGCTTAGGTTTGTATTTTAGAGGTAGATGGCGTGCTGCCTCGTTCCCCTGGAGTGGCAGCACAGTAGTATTACCCATGACCTAACCCGTTTTTGGAGTTATTCTGAGGATCCCGATCTCTCCTAATAGGTTATGTAGGCTGGCTAATGTATAGCCTCAAGTTTGTTCCACCAGTTGTGAGGTTGCCTTGTTTCAAGCTGCCACTTTGGTACCTTTTTCGCCACCTCACGCGTTAGCGAGCTGCTTGCCCAATCCAAAACCGACACTCCTCGCTTCTGCATTACTTTGGTTGGTTATGGCCCTCGAGCAGGATCAGGTCTTTCTGCATATGTGTAGATCGAAGACAGACTAGCGAGGTAAGGGCTGCGCGATACACCTTTGTAGGTGTTCTGTGCTCCAAATTTGTCCTATCATAGCGTTATATAGGAATGCCCGGCTCGTTGACAATTATCGGGGGTACCTATTTCAACATGAAGATGGGTCGCCTGTGACCGTTACCAAGTTTGGACAATTTCATGGAGGGCTATGCAGGTCACTGGCAGATTGGGCTGCATTTTGGGGACTCATTCGTTCCGGACAGGCGCTGCTTCCCCAGCGGCTGCCATTGACATCGATTTGGTTGGCATCCAACGAATCGGGCGACGGAGATCCAGACAGTTTAAATCTTACGTACCACCACTAATGGACCGGTAAAAACCGGGCCAGTTGTTCTTTCTTTTCTCGTTGCAGGTTCTACCCCGGGGAGCCGTGCTCGAGTGTTGGTTTACGGCCACAGTTTTTGTTTACTGGGCCTCAAAGTTTCCTATCCAGTCTGGATGTGGCCGCGATTTTGGCCTGGGCCAATGGGCTGATTTCCTGTGGAAGGGCAAGAGGGGGATGTCCTTGCACGCCTTGCTTATTGTTGCTCTCAGTTGCCCCCCTGACACCTTGCCGACCATCGTGGTTGTCCATTTGGGAGGACATGATTTGACTCGCAGGTTGGGCAAGTCCCTCATTCTCAAGATCATCGATGATCTGAGAGCGTCCCATCGTACTCGCCCATTGGTGACTCGCATGTCGGGCAAGTCCCTCATTCTCAAGATCATGGATGATCTGAGAGCGTTCCATCGTACTCGCCCATTGTTGACTCGCTTGTCAGGCAAGTCCCTCATTCTCAAGATCATGGATGATCTGAGAGCGTTCCATCATACTCGCATTGGTTCGAGTCGTTTGGTCTGCGATCATTCCCCGGTTGAACTGGGGTTGGTACCACCATCCGCAAAAATGCACAAGGCCCATAAGGGCGTCTACAAGGTAGTTGCCCGCGTTGTGCAGGCCGAGATGGGAACTGTCCTTTGGCATTCCAACATCCCTGCTGGGGACCCCACCTTAATTCGTCCGGATGGGGTGCATTTATTGGACAAGGGCCTGGATATCTTTATTCAGAATCTTAAGGAGGGCCTGAGTGCCAAATTGTTCAGCTGTGGGGTAAAGAGTCGGCAGTGCGCCTCTTTGTTGGCGGGTAGCGCATAAAAAGTTAACCATTTAGGTCCCGAATCTAAATTACATCTTCACGTCTTCGGCAGCCTTCCATTAATAACCCAATAGGATTTAGTTAGGGAGCAAATATTAATAATAACCCAAACCCCTAGGAGGGCTGCCAACCTTTAAGCAAGCGTTGATGCCAAAAGATCTCGTTGGCATCCTCACTGTGGCAGTTCAACGGGCCGCAGGAAATTGGTGGAGTAACGGGACCTAATCAATTTATTGTTACCATTTTGATGATGCGCTACATCTCAGGCCCTCCTAAAGTTATTGTTCATTGATAAGTAATTTAAAAAATTCGTTACTGTAGTTAATAAAGTTGTGGCCCATATTTTAACCCAGGCGGAACATGTGTCGTCTCTTTCTTTCAACCTGGCCCGGCCATGGCTGCTCCGCCCGGCCTTGTGCCGAGCAGGGGCGTCTTTGCCGGCCGGTTGAGGGAGGCGGCTATTGGCTCCGCTATTTGCGTAGCCTCCGGTAGGGGAGCGCGCCCTTTATAAGTCCTCGGCGCGCTCCCCATAGCCTGCCTCCGCAATCGCCGGTTTCAAGCAGGATCTGACGGAGCGGTTGCTGTAAGCTCCGTCAAACCCCCGCTCTGCAGAGCCAGCGCCGCTGGCCACGTTCTCCCGACAATCAGCTGATTGTCGGGAGGAGCTGTTTCCCGGACTCCCCCAAGCTGCGGCACAGGTTTCGTTGGGGAGGTGGGTTCAGTGGACGTGCAGGCTGGTAAGCCTGTGCTCGTGCTGAGCGCAGCAGAAACGGCAGGCGGGAGCGCTTCGAGCTCCTTTTGGCTCAGCTGCTTGTCGGTTCCCAACAAGCAGCTGAGCGTGGATGTAGGCGCTCCCTGCCTAGCGGAGAAGTAAGGGGGGTGGACTCTGTTGCCATGACAGGCTTGTGCCCCGCAGGGCTTCCGTTAGGGGAGGGGGTCTTTCTGTTTTCTCTATTTATCATTGGTGTGATTTTATAGGTAAAACAGAAGTTGCAAGCCTTGATTTTAATTCCTGATTTTAATCCCCGATTAAAATCTCATACATTCACAAAGATATGCAACTTTCTTTCTCCATTGCTGTTTACAATCTTTCCCTTTCAGAACAGTAATACTGAATTGTCTTACTGGGTTATGATAAGACTTACTAAAATAATGTCCATGAACTGGTTTGAGCTTTCGAAAAGTATGACCATTCAGAAATGCTGCTATTATTCTGTCATTGGCTGCTCCGCCCGGCCTTGTGCCGAGCAGGGGCGTCTTTGCCGGCCGGTTGAGGGAGGTGGCTATTGGCTCCGCTATTTGCGTAGCCTCCGGTAGGGGAGCGCGCCCTTTATAATTCCTGGGCGCGCTCCCCATAGCCTGCCTCCGCTATCGCCGGTTTCAAGCAGGATCCGACGGAGCGGTTGCTGTAAGCTCCGTCAAACCCCCGCTCTGCAGAGCCAGCGCCGCTGGCCACGTTCTCCCGACAATCAGCTGATTGTCGGGAGGAGCTGTTTCCCGGACTCCCCCAAGCTGCGGCACAGGTTTCGTTGGGGAGGTGGGTTCAGTGGACGTGCAGGCTGGTAAGCCTGTGCTCGTGCTGAGCGCAGCAGAAGCGGCAGGCGGGAGCGCCCCGAGCTCCTTTTAGCTCAGCTACTTGTCGGCTCCTGACAAGCAGCTGAGCATGGATGTAAGCGCTCCCTGCCTAGCGGAGCTGTGAGCGGGAGCGCTTCGAGCTCCTTTTGGCTCAGCTGCTTGTCGGCTCCCGACAAGCAGCTGAGCGTGGATGTAGGCTGCTATTATTCTGTCATTGTTTTATTTGCTACTAGTGTACAAAATCTGAGTATAATGGTTTCATCTTTTCTCCTCTTTAATGCTGGTCTCTGCCAAAGAACTAACATATTGCTTCTCTCCCCCAACCAAAAATTTAAAATGTTATGATGCCTTCTCTACTGCTGTCTCGACCCCAGTCTCTTCTTGTGTTAGAAGTAACTCAAGAAATAAGATGACAAAATTATATTCTTCTGCCAGCTTCTTTTCCCTACCTGGTCTGGGCATAACAGACAGAGCTCCATATTAGGACTTGCAAGCTATGGGAGTTGAAAAACCTGAATGAATTTCAGATTTCCTGGTTTAGGGAGATCTTTCCTAACAAAACTGTCTGCAATGAAACTTTGCATATCACAAAATCTGTGGTTCACCACAGTGTTGCATTTCATTTTTTAGAAGTCCTGGCTTCCGGCAATTTCAAAAAGTCTTCAACAAGGTTGCCATTGTGGTTACCTTAAAGTCCACAAGTTTGCCCAGTATAGTGGCAAATTTAGTCCACAACCCTAGAAAACATCTGTAGGGCCAAAGATCCTCAACACTTTTGCAGAGATGGCTAGAGTTCTAAAGTGGCTGGCCTGCATGTTTACCATGTCTTCCTATCCTATGCTGTAAATTCTCTTCCCTTGAAACCACTGAATAATAGCTGTGCAAGATCAAATCTACACAGGGACCATACATAGGAAGAAGGATATTTAATCTCTCTCTCTCTCTCTCTCTCTCTCTCTCTCTCTCTCTCTCTCTCTCTCTCTCTCTCTCTCTCTCTCACACACACACACACACACACACACACACACACACACACACACACACACTTTTTCTTGCTGAAATTCATCCTACCCCCCAAACATGCCCAACAACTTGTTTCACTAGGCAAAAAAAATTCCAGTCAATAAAAGCTTATGCCAAAATAATGTCATGCATATTTAAATATGCCAGGTTCTTTTTCATTAGTACTGCTGTGCAAAAAGACGATAGACATCCTGCTACCTTTGCTTATAGCTTGCTTTGGCTCCATTTTCTCAGTGCTCTTACCTAAGCGAGGGTTGAGTGTACAGGAATTGCTATCTTGTTTCTGCAAATCTTGACAATCTCCCTGGAGCTTCCAGGAATTTCCAAAGTTTTCAACAAGGGTTTCTACCAGGCCAGACGGAGTAAGAAAATCATCTCCTTGATTGCTATTGTAGTTACCACACAACCCACATGTTCGCTCGGTGTATTCTGAGGATAACTGAATAGAGAGAAAGGTAACAATTTGCAGTATTTCTATAGCTCTTACTAGTTTATTTCAGCATTGGCCCTATTGTCTCGGGAGTGGCCGCCCAACAATCTCGGAATGGCCAACAGTCCCCTCCTTAATGGATTCTCTTTCATTATTGCAGAGATGATAGATAGATAGATAGATAGATAGATAGATAGATAGATAGATAGATAGATAGATAGATAGATAGATAGATAGATAGATAGATAGATAGATAGATAGATAGATCATTTTGAAAGTAGGTATCTTTAGTGTTTTTAGCTGAAATGGCTGACCAATGAAATTGTAAAACAACTGAGGAAGTAATCTACTACATCAGACCAAGGTTTGTTTACTTAAAATCCTGTTTTTAATAATGGGCAATCCTGGAAAGCTTGCAAACAGGAAGGGAAATCATTTTATGAAAAGGTGAGATAAAAGCTATTAAATAAGCAAATATTTCCCAATCCCCCTCATGCCAAAACTGTACTGTCTTTGACAATGCACTTCCATTGCAAGTATCTGTTGATAGATCACCTATCCATGAATTTTTCTAACTTCTGTTAAAAGCCATCTAAATCCATGGCCATAATAATGTCTTAGCAAGAAATTCTATATATTATTAGCTATTGTGGTTAGAAATGGGCACAAAATGAACTTTTAGTTATTTTTGTTATTCGGTATTCATTTTGTTACGTAATGAAATGAATAACGAAGCTAGGATTAAAATATACACAAAACAAAATGAACCGGGAAAAATTCGTTCATTACAGTTCGGTTTGTTAATGGCGGCGCACGACAAAAAGAGCTGTTTTTAAACCCTTTAAACTGGAAAGGAGCAGTTGGTAAATTATATAAAATAATTCAAGATTCATTTGAGAATAGGGAACAGGACACAATAAGAGAGTTATGGAAACAAGACATAGAGAAAGAAAGAAATAATGATGAATGGAAAAGAATTTGGAATTTGAGGATCTTACGGTCATTATCAGTCAGAATAAAAGAAAACTACTTCAAACTAGTTTTAAGATGGTATATGACTCCAGTCAGAGTGAATAGAATGAATCCAAAATATTCTAAGCTCTGCTGGAAATGCGAAAAAAAGATAGGTACTTATTTTCATCTGTGGTGGGAATGTGAAATAGTTCAAAAGTTTTGGCAAGAGATTATTGAGGAGATAAGAGAAATAGTACAAACTGATATTAAATGTGTACCTGAAATTGCTTTGTTATCATTACCATCTATCAATGAATATGATGTGAAAACTAAAGGATTAATAGCAAATCTTATGACAGGAGCTAGACTGATTATTGCTAGGAACTGGAAACTGAAATCAGACCTTAAAATTGCTGAATGGTATAAGGAAGTGTGGGACATAGCACTAAATGATAAATTATCTTGTAATATAAATGTTTTGCGAGGTGAAATGAAAAAAGATATCTTCTATGATGTTTGGGGGAAATTTATAGATCATGTATTATTAAAAGGGAAAGGGATACAACCAATTTATAATCCAACACAGTTCTGGCGTAAAGGACCTTAAGAAGCCTATTTGAAAAAAAGGAAAAAAAAGATGAAGAAGAAAGAGAAGATGCAAGAATACTTTGTATTGTTCATGATTGTCTATTACTGTTTTTTTATATAATTGTTTATCATTGTTATTTTGTCTTTTTTATGTTTAATAAAAAGTATTTAAAAAAAATAAACTGGTGTGAAACACTTCAAAAATATCCTAATAATTTTTTTATACTTATTAGGTTGGTGCCAGTGATTTAAAACATCTAAAAATGTGTTTTTAAAGATATCATTTTTCTTTTCTTTTTTTTAAGGAGACAAAATGGCTGCCACATATGTTTAATGGCAGAGAATCACAGTGGATAATGTCATTTTTAAGGTATAAAAATATTCTGAAACTACTTAAAAACCCAGCAAAATTATTTTTTATGCCTGATAATACCTAGCAGGGGGTGAGGAGTACTTAAAACATCCATTTATGTGTTTTCTCAGATCACTTTTGTTTTAATGTTTTCCTTTTGGTCTGGGGTGTGAGACGCCCGCTCATGGTCAAATGGATTTAATTGCGCAAAGTAGGTAAAAACAAATAATCAACCAACAAACCAACAAAATGTTTTTTTTCCAGAAAAAAATCGTTAAAATGAAATGAAACAAATTGCCATTTTTTTTGTTTGTGCCCATCTCTAATTGTGGTATGATGAAAAACGCTTCATTTGCTTTCTGTCCTAAATTTGCTGGCAGAAAAATTGACTGGCAGATTCCAAGTTCCAACTTCTAGTATTATTATACTAGGTATAGTCACAGGACTAAAACTCCCAAAACATATCTGAAAATTTCGACCAGACAACACCCCTAGCTTTGCCAACTCCATCTTAGTTTTAGGTGCACCAACTTGTTCTCCAATGGCTAAATGCTCTGAGCTCACTGTCCTGATCGCATGATGAGTGTCTAAGGGGTTTGGTTTCTTTAAATGGGATGGTTTGTATTTTTGTCAGTTCATATTGTCATTGCTTCTCAATCCTGCTTTTATCTAATTTTTAAAATACAATATTTATTTATTTCTTAATATCCCAATAATACAATGCTTTTACCTTTCAGTTTCTTTAAGGCACCTTGGATTCTTGGTTTTAGGAGAAATGCAGGATAAAAATAAAGAAATATATCAGTAAGTAAGTAAGTAAGTATGTAAGTAAGTAAGTAAGTAAGTAAGTAAGTAAGTAAGTAAGTAAGTAAGTAAGTAAGTAAGTAAGAGCCTTTTCACACGACCCCTAAGATCCACTGGCCACTTAAATTCGGACCAGAGATATTAGGGGTTTGTCGCTGTCCCTGCATTCCCACCCCCTCCGCACTCCTGGCTGCTGGCTGCGTGAGGGGAGGGAGAAAAAAAGGAAGAAAAGAATGCCGCTCACCTCCGTTCTGCCGTCCCGGCACTGCATTCAGATCTCTTAAAGGGGCGGGGGGCAAAAAAAGAACAAACAGAAGCAAGGAGAGCCCGGCAGTCACTATCTTATATCCGCATCAGGAATTTTCACCTCCAGATAGCAGGTACCTGAAAAGTGCGCTGGGACGCGCTTAGGTGGGCGTGGTCGCACTTAATTATCTCTAAACTCCGGAGCTGGTGGGGAAATAATTTTAAGCTCCGGAGCTGGGAGCCATTTGCCGCGGAGTTTAGGGGTCGTGTGAAAAGGCCCTAAGTAAGTAAGTAAGTAAGTAAGTAAGTAAGTAAGTAAGTAAGTAAGTAAGTAAGTAAGTAAGTAGAAATAGTTTATAAATTATCCTGTGGAGATTCTGATCAGCAAGAAGTCTCACCAGTACAGTAACATGGGACCATGATGCTTGCATATGATTGC
Source organism: Phrynocephalus guinanensis (assembly GCA_037367245.1). Taxonomy (NCBI): domain Eukaryota; kingdom Metazoa; phylum Chordata; class Lepidosauria; order Squamata; family Agamidae; genus Phrynocephalus; species Phrynocephalus guinanensis. The sequence continues at coordinate 7,325,193 of CM074740.1, forward strand.
CAGTAAGCAAATAGTGATCTCAATGCACAAAACCCACCCTCCACATGTGCAATGACACAGGGAGCATGAGCCCACATTGCTGGATGGTGGGAATCTCTACTTGACAAAAGCTCAGAAGAATACCTAAATGAATACATCAAAATTAGTCCTGGAATTCCACCGGAAGCAAATGAAATTTTAAGAAGTGTTCAATTTTATTTTCCACTGCTTTCAATGCTTGTGCTAAATTTGTCTATTGAAAATGGAGGGTGTAAAGTGATCATTTAGAAGAAGAAGAAGAAGAAGAAGAAGAAGAAGAAGAAGAAGAAGAAGAAGAAGAAGAAGAAGAAGAAGAAGAAGAAGAAGAAGAAGAAGAAGAAGAAGAAGAAGCTGCAGAGCAGTGAAATATCTTCCTTTAGAAACACAGCAGGAAAACTCTGACCACACGACTTTTATCAGAAATGCCTGCCCAGATGTGTGGGAGTAAACCACTTCCCCCAATTGTCTAAAATACTTGGCAAAAGTATTATGTGGAGAGAGACATAAATTGTTTCTAAGTACTCAAAACCAACAATTAATGTTTTGTGAGGAAGAGAACAGAACAAAACATCTCATAAAGAGGATGACAATGTTTTAAGCCTAGTAAATACAATGCCATTTTTATTACTTCTGCCTCTACGGCTAGTAGTCTAATCTTATGGTAAAAGGTTGAAATAAGAAGCTGAACAAAACCCTGTATGTGGTTACAGGTTCTGAGGCTTGGATGCAACAGAAATATCAGAAATGTAGAAAAATGACAATCATCTTTTTTATTTCAAATTTGTTGGTGTTTCGTCGTACAGTCGTGACTAGCTCTTCATGACCCCGTTTAGGGACTCCATAATTTGCTAATGGCTAGAATCCTATGGGGGATTTATACTGCCATTTATGTAACCTGACCTGACCCGCAATAATTGAAAATCTGTGATATACAGATACAGATCAGGTTGAGACTGGGGGGGGGGGCTAGGGGCTCAAGGGATTATGCCATGAACATGATATGTTGAGAAGAAGGAACAGTTAGGGGAGAGTTTCTGTCTTCATGGCCTCACTTGTGGGCATCTTCAAAGCATCTGGCTGGCCAGAGCTGCAAACCAAATGCCGGATTCTCATAGCCTCTCCCTGATCCAACAGGTACATTCTTCCATTCATCACAAAGTCTTTTTTAGATTTGGTCCTTTCCTGAGCCATAGAGTTGTTGCAATTGTGGGTAGTTTTACTGGAAAGCTTGTTGCTTTCAATCTGTTCATGATGAACATGAGCCACAAGACATGCCCACTGTTAAAACCTTTTTGACATCCATCCTCAGTCTCAGGGTGCAATCAGACGTCTGCAAAGGCACAAGCCTGATCACGCTGGGAAAATTCATTTTAATGAGAGTGCTCTCCCTTAAAGCAACCCTTCCATCTCTCAGGGAATCATTCGAGCTTGATTCCCCTAAGTACTAGGCCTACAGCTAGTCCAAAAAGGTCTAGCTTGGACATAGATTGGGAATGGGCTGGAACTCAGACATTTTCCTATATGTTGGAATGCTGGGAAACAGATCACCAATAAATGGATTTACCAGTCTACTCCACAAAAGGTCCAAATTACGATCTATTTCCCCATTTGATCACATCATCAGATCCAATCCAGCTTCCCCAACATTTTTAGTTTTAGTGAACAATTTTACCAGGTTATGCTCAAAATATTTCAAAGAGGTGGGGAAGAACCCCATAAAGTGTCTGTTATTCACCCTCTTTTAAACTCCCATAAAAGTCACTTTGCACAGCCAGGAGAGATCCCAGCAGGAATACTCACAGCCAAGGGAAGCATCTGCAGACACCTTACATTTTCAAAGTGAATGACCACTAACTTTCCCAGTTTTGTTTTAAAAAATCTATAAATAGAGTGCAAAGGTACACCATTCTGTGGGGAAATGAAATGATCTGAAGAGTGAAGGATAAAATTTACAGTAAAAGCTTCAACCAGATGCTTGTAAAAATACCAGTGTAAAATATTAAAATATTCCATTAGAGGCAAAGTCTTCACTTCACAGCAAATTACACTAATTGCTGTGGGTCTAAACTGTGATACTTAAAACCCAGAGGCATAATCAGATTAGAAGACAACGTTCGAAAGAAAGGTTGTGCATGGCACCAAGTTGTCAAGAAGATGGAGGTACTGTTTGGTTGGACCAAGCAGGCAAAGGCAAAAAGCAGAGAAGGAGACCAGACAAAAGCAAAAGAAATGTCCCCCAACTGCTCCAGGGAACTTTACACTGGACACACACTACTTCTTTTTGTATCCAAAGAAAAGTCTCCAAGTAACTCATGCTTGGTCACTGCCTGAGACCACAAGTCTCTCAACTCAATACCCACACCCCACCCCAGCCCGTTTCACCCCCACCTCTGGGATATAGATAAAGTATGGCAAATAATTAAGACCTAAACAGTAATGGAGTGCAAACACTGGGAATTTCTGGAGAAGGCCCTATGTTTTATTTTGATGGTAGGTCAAAAGGCAGTGCTTTCTAAACAAGGTTTAGAGTTTCTCACATGTTGCAATCACTTTGGGGGGGGGGGGTTATCCGCTAGTATGGATGCAAGAGAGAAAACAAATCGTACCTTCATCAAAAGAGTTCCACGCCCATCCCAGTCAATCTGCATGTTTTCCCTATAGATGAGGTGAACTGCAGGCATTACAGTATGCTGGATACGGAGTTCACCTGGAACAGATCAAACAAATATAATGGGATGTGGAAAAATTCACATCTAACGTGTTGACTGAAAATGAAATACTGAAGAATATTTTGATACCCACATTAGAGAAAATGACCCAAACCCAGGGGTACAAATACACAGACAACTGTTTTAAATCCCCAAATTTATGGAGAGCAAAATTGAGGAGGGACTCCCCATTCTGGTGGAACTGGTAAGGGAGGTGGCACTTAGTGATCAAGAGCAGGGTGATTACATTTATATGATTCTTTATTTTATTAGTTTCCTTTTTATTACTTGTGTTGTTGTTGTTTAGATTTAATGCAAAAACAAAATATTCATTGATTCATTCATTCATTACATTTTTATACCACACCATCTGACCAACGGTCACTCTGGGCAGTTTACAAAAGTTAAGATGTAGGAAATACAGAACAATGCAATTAAATAATATATAATATAAACAAATATGAGAATTCAACCAATCTAACATAATTAAATATAAAACAAGTTAAGAATAATAAATCAAATACAATACAAACCAATAGAGGTGGATTAAAGTGCAAAAAACAGATCAAAATAAACAGAACTATAAAAGTAGAGGAAAACAAAAAAAACAGAAAATAGAAAATAAAAACAGCTATAATATAATGTTAGGTTTCTTATATTGATGATGATACTGATGGCAATGTAATGTTCAGACTGATTTTAATAGCCTTTATTCCTAAGAGGTCTGTTAACTCTGTATTTCTTGAAACGTACACAGAGACAATAGCGATACCTTGAAAAAGGATATTTTTCTTTGAAATCCTCAGGGAGGATTAAAAGCTTAGTGGTTCAGTCCATTTCAGTGCAGAGATGTTTCAAACATAGCAATTGTGAGCATTCAAAGGAACAGCTGCCAAGAGTTTGTGTCTACTGATAACCGTAGGCCTTTTGTGCATATAACGACTTTCTGAACATGTGATGTCCCAGAAAGAACAAATATATTTTTCTTTCAATTCAAAATATAACATAATTTTTGATGCTTGGGCTGCAAGTGACAAGGGAGAATGGATCAGAGTTTGAATTTACCTCTTCCTGCTCTGTTCTCCCTTGTTGCCCCCCATCCCTGGCTCCTAGGTAGTGTTTTGTGGCTTTTTTTGACAGGTCAGGCTGTGGGGAGGGAGGGCGCCCCCCCTCCTAACAGCCTGACCTTTCAAAAAAAAAAAAACACCTGGGTGGTGGCAGCTCCTAAATTGTTTTGTTGCTAATTTTATTTCATTACGAAAATTATATTAAAAATTCATTAGTAATGAAAATGAAATGAGCAATGAAATGAAACAAAACAAAACATTATCTTTCTGTTTCGTGCCCATCTCTGTTAGCCACTATAGGTAACAGTGGTGAACTCTCAGGCTGACGCCTTCTCCTTTTAATAAGTCATCATAAGTTTCCCCTTCCTAAGAGCATCTCATGTACTCCAAGTCTTCCCCCTACTTTCTAGGGAGTACTTGCAGGAGAAACCTTTCTGTGTTCCACTGAAGCAGAGCTGAACAACTGGCAGAGGCAAGTAGTAGGAATTACATTACATGCTGCAGTAAATTCTTAATGTGTATCTCCCCTTCCCCTTTTTGCTATGCCCATGAGGTTGCAATCAGAATTAGATTCATCACAAACTGAACCCGTCCATGTTAAGCATTTGTTCAGCTTTCTTTGGACCTTTGCATTGACACTGCACCTCTGTGTCTACATCACATATAGCTGAAGCCAGTGTCAGCAGACTCAAAGCATGACAAAGAACCCTTGTTGTCTGTATGTTGTTTTACACCACCAACTGTTAGAGGGGTATTATTGTTCTCATTTGTACCAGTGCAAAAATGTGCTTGTATGGACCCCAGAACCATATTGAGGTGTGCCAATCCATTCATCGTTTGTATGCAGAGCATGTACTCTGCTCCCTGGGGGCCATCCCTTGTGGCAATGCAGAAGAATGTAAGTTCATCTGAACTACCAGTAGTAATGTGACACACCTTGCATGAATGGAATCTTTATATCCTGCCCATTCAAAGAGATGCCACCGCCGTGTTTCATTTTAATAATGCTGTTTTCCTCCTGGAGCTGAACAGTGACTGAACGAGTACAGACCGCATCAGGTTCGTCAGCACACTAAAGGGAAAATGAGATGTTAAATATGCACTGCCCTGTCATTTTAGATGCATTCTCAGCCCATCCGCTGATTTTAAATATATTTCAAGAATGGCTTGGGTATGACGTCATAGTAATTCCTATTACACCCACCCAATGTGACAAAACAATTAACACAGGGATCAGAAAAATGTCACTTTTCATGAGAGAATGACAGCACATTTAAGTTTATAGTTAAACAAGTTTAATAGGCATTACTTCTCTCGAGAAAGTATCATTTGGTGACATTATGGGTATGTAAGAGAAATTATCAGTTCTAAGGGGTTGGTCAGGGAGATGGGGCAAAGAACCATGATTATAAATTGGTATAAAAATGAACAGACATTTATTGGATATGTACGTCCAGCACTTCCATGAGCAAAGAACACACATACCTTTGATGTTGTTGCAATTAATCCAAGAAACGACAACAAAATTACATTAACATTCTACATGCACACACACACACAGCTCATGACAAATATGAAAACAGTCTTGAAGTTCATCCACAAAGAGCAACTATTCTTTTTAAGACTGTGTCTCACCCATTTCTCATTGGGAAACATTAATGCTGAACAGTTCGGAATTTGACCATACTGTGCTGAGATTACCCTTGCATCACAGCATTGGCTGCACTCAAATGTCCCAATTGTGGTTTAATAAGCCAGGATACACCTGAGTAAACAAGCCTGGAAGCCACACTTAGCTGGACTTTCCCATTACAGTCAAAGTAGGAACAATGGCTACAACTTCATAGCAAGCTAGGATAATAACTTTGGGTTATGTGCGTGATTTTCTATTGTCTTACTTGAACTGTCTCAATGAAGACAGAAAATGAATCCTCCTCACAATCTCTGGCGAACAAGTAGTGGCAGATGCCACTGAAGGTGAAATGTCTGTTGTCAAAGCTTTTGAAATGGGACTGGCCAGTGACAGAGCATTCGCCTGGAAGAAGGGAAAACAGAAGAAAAGAAAAGAAACAAGAGAACAAAAAGCTGACTTCAGACTGAACTAAAACACATTGTTTCAGATGGCAGCAGAAGGCTCTTGCTTGTATTAAGCCAAAACAAAACAAAACAAAAGCAAGAAGTAGATCTAAACACATTCCCAGCTCTTTAAGAGTAGGCAGCAAAAACAGAGAAAGCTGTTTGTCTCAAAACATATTTCTCTCTGCAATCCAAATAAACACCCCCAAAATCTGTAGGACTGATAACAAAACTGTTCTCAAATGGTATGATAAAATAACAGAAGGGCCTCTATCCATGCCTGAAAGTACAGAAATCAGGGATGGCAAGGAATATCAGAACACTTACCAATGTGTCTCATTTTATTTATTTTGCAATGATTGCAGTTTAATCATGGATCCGACTGACTTAGGAGATACATTACAATGTTTATCAGTAATGGCAGACTAACTATTTTGTAAGGCAGCTGGCCCGCCTCCAGCAGTCTTTCTTTGCAGAATACAAAAGATAGCACTGTGTGTTTTCTAAACCACAGCCTATATTCTCCTGAGTCCTCGGATCATAAACTCATAGAATCATAGAGTTGGAAGAGACCTCAAGGGCCATCCAGTCCAACCCCCTGCCATGCAGGAACCCCTCCGACAGATGGCCATCCAGCCTCTGCTTATAAACCTCCATAGAAGGAAACTCCACCACCCTCTGTGGCAGCATATTCCACTGCTGAACAGCTGTAACCACAAGGAAGTTCTTCCTAATGTTTAAATTGAATCTCTTTTCCTGTAGTTTGAAACCATTGCCCTGAGTCCTAATCTCTGAAACCATGGAAACAAGCCAGGCCCCTCTTCAATATGTCATCCTTTCAAATATTTAGACATAGCTATCATATCCCCTCTCAGCCTTCTTTTTGAAAGGCTAAACATTCCCATCTCCCTAAGACATTCCTCATAAGAAAATCCTTCCAGACCTTCAACCATCCTGGTCACCCTCCTCTGCACCCACTTGATGTGGTCAACATACTTTTTAAATTGAGGTGGTCAGAACTGGGCACAGTACTCCAGGTGGGGTCTGACCAGAGCAGAGTAGAGTGGTACTATCACTTCCCTTGATCTAGATACTATGCTTCTGTTGATGCAACCAAGAATCACATTGGCTTTCCTGGCCACCACGTCACACTGCTGACTCATGTTCAATTTGTGGTCTGCCAAGACTCCCAGATCCCTTTCACATGTAATATTTTCCAGTCAGGTATCTCACATCCTATATCTATGCAATTCATTCTTTTTTTCCTAGATGCAGCACCCTACATTTCCCTCTGTTGAAACCCATTCCATTAGCTTTGGCCCACCACTCTAATCTGTCAAGGTCATTTTGGATTTTCTTCTTATCTTCTAGGGAATTAGCAACACCTCCCAATTCACTGGACCCAGAATAGAACACTGGGGCACCCCACTAGTCATGTCTCTCCAAGCTGAAGAGAAGCCATTTATGATCACCCTTTGGGTGCGATCAGTCAACTACTTACAAATCCACCTAACAGTTGCACTATCCATCACATATTCTACTAAATTATTTGCAAGAATGCCATGGGGAACCTTATCAAAGGCTTTACTGAATTCCAGATAAGCAATATCCACAGATTCCCCTCATCCACCAGGCCTGTAATTCTATCAAAGAAAGATATCAAATAAGTCAGGCATGACTTGTTTTTAAGAAACCCATATTGATGTTTTGTAATGATGACATTGCTTGTTAAATAATTACAGACTGCCTGTTTAATAATCTGCTCTAGGATATTTCCAGAAATTGAAGTCCAGCTGACTGGGAGGTAATTATTTGGGTCCTCTTTTCCCCCTTTTTTGAAGATGGCGACAACATTAGCCCTCCTCCAATCTATGGGGACTTTCCCTGTCCTCCAGGACTTCTCAAAGTTTATTGCCAATGGTTCTGAGATTACTTCTGCCAGTTCTTTTAATATCCTTGGGTGTAATTCATCTGGCCCAGAATACCTAAATTCATTTAATGTTTCCAGGTGTTTCTGCAGTACCTCTGTACCTATTCTATGTTGCAATTCCCCTCCTACCTCATCTACTCTTTGGCCCAGCAGATATCATTTTTTTCCTTTTTTGGAGAAAACTGAGGCAAATAAGGGGTTGAGTAATTCTGCCTTTTCCTTATCTCCTGTTAGTAACTGGTTATCATTGCCACATAGAGAGCCTATCATTTCCTTAGTTTTCCTTTTGCTGTGGACATAACTAAAGAAACCCTTTTTACTATCATTAATCTCTCTGGCAAGTCTAAGTTCATTTTGTGCTTTAGCTTTTTTTCTACCATATTGGGCTCCCCTCTCTTTCAGTGTTTCAGTCCATGGAATCACAGCCAGTAACTCCCTAAGTTTACAAAAATTGCTTTCTTAAAGTCCAGGATTCTTGTCTGACTACGCTTAGCTTCACCTTCCAACTGTATAACAAATTCCAAGAGGGCATGGTCACTTTTACCTAATGATCCCACCACTTCGACCCCATTTATAAAGTCCTCCTTATTGGTTAAGACCAGATCTGAAACGGTTGCTCCTCTTGTTGCCTCCTCTAGCTTCTGGACCATGAAATTGTCTGCAAGGGCAGTAAGGAATGTTTTAGATCTTGCATTCTTAGCTGAGTTGGACTGCCAACATATATCAGGATAGTTAAAATCTCCCATTAGTACTACATCTCTCCCTTTTGAATGTGTGGCCATCTGCTCACAGAAGGCATCATCCCACTCCTCTGGCTGGCTTAGGGGGTCTATAATATACCCCCACAGTGACATCCCTCCCAGTTTTATCACCCCTGATTTTCACCCAAATACTCTCAACATGCTTTCCCTGCTGTATAGCTTATATTTCTTCAGCAGTGTAAATGTCCTTAATATAAAAAGCTACACTTCCTCCTTTCTTACTAGGTCTGTTCCTTTGAAATAGGTTATACCCCCCCAATAACTACATTCCAATCATAAGTCTCATCCCATCAGGTTTCAGTGATGCCAAATATGTCATATTTATTTTGCTGTATTAGGAGTTCTACCTCCTCTTGTTTGTTCCCCTTGCTCTGTTTATTGGTGTAGAGACATTTGAGGCTGTGTATGCCTCCTACATGCCCTTTGCTTAATCTGTTTTTCTTCACACTGATGGTCTGTACTATTCCTTGTTCTGCTCCTATTGCAACATTTGGGTTAATCTCCACAACCCCTTCTGGATCTCTACCTTTAAGAAAATTTTCTCCCTCCCCCTGCAAATTCATTTTAAATCTAGGACTATGTTCTAGTGTATCCTTTCTAAGCAATAAGTTGGGCTTGCAATGTGCTCTGAAAGGTCCATAAGTAGGTGTGGATACCTCCTGGGTTTCTGGACATTTCCCAAGGAGTCTAAGGAAATGGTTTGCTGGATTTCAAGATTCTGTTCTAAATTGTTTTCATCGTAGGTATTTTAAAGAATTATAAATGGGATGGGAAAGAGATTGTGTGAGACTGGTCCCCTTAGGGATTTTCCAACACCTTCAGAGAATCTTAAATTAATTTGCCAGTAAGAAACCAAGGCAAACATCAAATTATTGTAAGAAACTACATTTCATATGGATTTTTCCCACTCCATAAGTTTCAAATTATGACAACATTTTGTAACCACAGTCACAAACTGATGGCTGGGGAGGGGGGCATGGCCAGTCACAAAATGACTGCTGTTGGATGTGATAATATTTAATATAAAACATTCATTATGCAGAAGGTATATTGTTCAAATTGAAAACATAGGTATCTTAGAACAAAAGCCAGGGGAAGGATACGACCTTCTGATGCCAAGCGATATTTGACCCTATAGAGCATAACAAAAACAAATAACAGAAGGCATCTGAGCCTTCCAATCCATATAAACTGATTTGCCCAAAAAAGTACTGTGCCCTATACACATGGTTATAATTCATACTGGGCTCAATGGGACTTACTCCTGAATAGACATCTGCAGATTTACTCTCTTCATCCATAGATATGTCCCCTCATTCTCCCTTTCTCTGTTCTAATTGTGAGGAGGAATTTGTGAAGAAACTTTAGGTTTCATATTTGGAAGAAGAAAAATAGGATTTAAATAAAGGGGGAAAATGGGTGAAGGTTATGTAGCTGTGAAGGTTGGAAGGCCTCAAGCAAGAGAGGCACAGAAGATGAGGAGGAGGGGAAAGGGAGTGGAAGACAGAGAAAACAAATGAGGAAAAAAACACAAAGAAAACAAAAGAGGCAAATACAAAACAGACACCAAAGTATAGGCTGAAAGATTGGGAACGGAGGAATCCCAAAAGATAGAAATTGGGGTGGGGGCTGGGCTGGAAAGTTCCCACCAAAATAGAAGACAAAATATGCAAATTGCATAAAACAGTGTTTTTTGCTCTTGCATTCTTGCTGCTCCTCATTGGGCCATTCAAATTCTTGAAAAGCCCACACTTGAGTCTCCAAGAGACAAACAGAAAGCTCACATGACCTGTGTTCTCCCACTCCCCGACAGCTCTTGACATATTGCCCCAGCTCCTACTTCTGCTATAGCTGCTCAAAAATGAGCATCAAACGCTTGTCCCAATAACATAAGGGATAGTGCACACCGCTTGAAATATTCTATGTATGGTTTGTAATTCAATTATGCAGGCTACACACTGAACACACACCAGTGAGCTAAGTGCTCATTTTGCCAATGTTGGAAGCAGAGAAGGTTGAGTCAACCTTACCCCTGCTGCCTAAACCCTTCAGGAGGAAACTCAGGTCGTGAGCAGAGTCGTGACTTCAGAACTGCAGTTTCGCTACTGGTACACAAGGTTCCTTGTGTAAAGGTGACAGACTGGGTGGGGACACATGTCATTCAAAAGGTGTGTGGGGGGGGGGAACAAGACATATATATATATATATATACACACAATATATAATGCAGATTCACTCATGGGTCATTCTTTGTACCAGTTTCAACATACCTGGACAAGGCTCGTTGCTGCAGATCCAGATGCCATGCCTGCAAATACTGAGATATAAAATTAAAAGAAAACAAATTAGCTACACAGGTGCCAATTTAGTATCTTCTGTTATATTCATATATTTTTGAATATAATATTCAAGAATATTATACTCATAGGCATACAACATGCGAGATTTGCAACTGGATATTAATGCTCGAGGGGTGTGGGCAGAGATATAGGTTCAGTTCTTTCTTCCAGATTAATTCCCGATGCAGGTATTTCTTTCAGCCAGTACGAGCCATAGAAGAGGAAGCTTACAAGTTCTTATTGCAAGACCTGTAGATCTGCTAGAATATTCTGCAGCTAAGGGAGTTCCTTTGCAACACAAAGGGAGAAGGAATAATTTCACTAGGGGGGAATCAGCATGGGGTGGGAGGTGGGGAGTCAGATATTTCCTCTTTATGAAGTCCATCTCTTAAGCTCCCTGCAATCATTTGCTACTATAAGGATATATATTTTTAAGGAAAATAGAAAGACATTGTGTGAACCACCTACAGATCCCACAAATCAGCAGTCCTTAAGGGGAGCATCTCAGGCAATCAGTGCCATATTTAACACATGGCAGAACTACTGATGATGACCTTTGCAGTAATGGGTTTTGGGCCTCATTATTACTTCATTCAGAGCTTGGAATGCTCCCACAGAAAACTTCATAAGGCATTGGAAAGCTCAACATCTGTTTATATTAACATTAGCAAGAAAACTTTTCATGTTTTAAAGTACTCAATAGTTATTAAATGAACCATCCAACGTGGTTCGATGCTGTTGCCCCCTGTAGTAGACTTTAGGGCCGCGCTCCTACCAGCGTTTTCTGCGTAGTTTTCCGGTGGCAAACTGCGTAGTAAAAGATCGCGTGCTAACCAGGAAGAGAAGTAAATTCTGGTCCCAGTCGACCACACCCCTGGAACAGCAGTTTCAGCGAAGTTTCCTAAACCACTGCCAGGGGCTGGATTTAGAACCTTCACTCGAAAATGCTTACTTATTTGCTTCTGTAACCACGACAGTACCCTGAAAATATGCAGTAAAATCAGTTGTTCCCCTTTAACACCACAGAGACTTGGAAACTAGAGCCGGAAAGAAGGACAAAATGCAAAGTAGACAGATACAGACCGAACCAGAATATGAAAATACGACACATAAGAGAGGACATTAACTGCACATTAAAAACCATGTGACCGCTCGGAAAAAAAATATGCAGGAAATTTATATACACAGAAAACTCTGGTATCACTGTGGCCTAGCTATGGCTTTTCCAAAAGTGTTCTATTTGAAGTTTAACTTTCCTTCTCTAATCTGGTCCTTCACATTGTCCAAGCAACCCACAGTGCAAATGCCATGTGGGGATGATGGAGTTTGTCCTTCAGTACATCTAGGTCAGGTTACATTAGAAGGTGTTGTCTTAAATTAAGTTTTCTCATGTATCTATAGCTCTTCTTTCTTCTTCCCTTCCCCTCCCACCCCAGGCACCATGTACGCTTCTCACTCTCCTTTCAAACATCATGGGCTATTTGACTAGATTAAATTAATAAGGAAAAATGTGTCGATCCAGTTAGAGCACACTGATCCAGTTCAGTAGAGCAAAACGACTACAAAGGTCACAAAAATCAAGGATGGGTAAGTTTTAATCAGAAGTACTTTAAGCACCTTTGAGATTATGCAGGGCATTTCAGGTCATGCTGAGAGAGTCCCCCTAATAATGCAAACAATTTTTAGAATACACTGTAAAGGGGAATGTATGTAGCACAACCAAAAGTGAGCTTTATGTTATACAACTACATCTAGGCATCAGGCTGCAGAGCCAGAGGTCGAGAGTTTGATTCCCCACTGTGCCACTTTGCCAACAGCTGCACTCCTTCAAGTTGTGAAGTTCTCAGATATTATATTTTTATGCCTCACTATCAGCCATATTTCCCTACTTGAAGTGTAGTGTTCATTCAAAGTAATGAATAATGAGTATTGAGTAATGAGACATACAAAATAATGCAGGGCATGAGCAAAGTGGCTAGAGGGACGCTCATCTCCCTCTCACAAAATACCAAAACTAGGGGACATCCACTCAAACTGAGGGTTGGGAGAGTGAGAACAGACAAAAGAAAATATTTTTCCCCAGTGTGTTGTTAGTCTGTGGAACTCCCTGCCACAGGATGTGGTTATGGCATCTGGCCTGGATGCCTTCAAAAGGGGATTGGACAGATTCCTGGAGGAAAAGTCCATCACAGGTTACAAACCATGATAGAGATGTGTAATCTCCAGGCTTAAAACTGGGATACTTCAAGGACCAGTTGCAGGGGAGTAGTATCAGGAGACAGATATCTAGTCTCGTGTGCTCCCGGTCAAATTTGGTGGGGCCCCTGTGAGATACAGGAAGCTAGACTAGATGGGCCTTCGGCCTGATCCAGCATGGCTCTTCTTATGTTCTTATGTTCTTATAAAGTATAACATCTCATATTTGCTCAAGTACTATACACTTGACTATACCTTATATTGGGAGAGCTTTGCAAGATAGAATAATTACATGGAAAGCAAGGAATGGAAGAAATGAGAAACCATATTGGCTAGTATAATATTTATATGTCCCCTTGGTTATGGCAGAGGATTATGTCTCGTATGTGTGTGAGACAGAGACAGACTGTGGGGAAGCTTATGTGAGTGAAACTAGCTAAGAGGAAGGAAGAAAAAGGCAAAGACTGTAGTCACTCCTCTCTTTCCACCCAGTCCCGCAGAACTTTGTAGCTATCACTTTACTGGAGGCACTGAAATTGTTAAACTGCATACCATAAACCTGTAGGAACCTGTACAGCATGATCAGCAACAAATGTATGAAACAAAAATAAGATCAAAGAAAGCAAAATAATGCCGTGGTTAACTGTGCTATAATGTGAGATTGTTGAACACTGATTGACTCGGCCCTAGGCAGTCACACTTGCTGCACATGCATTTGAAGATGAAATATTCCTCAGAGTCGTCCATATTCCCTGCCATTGAACCAGTTTTGCACTATGAGGGCCATCTTATCTGCACAGCAGAATGAAGTGGAAAAATCCTTCCTAGACCATTACACCACGTTGTGTTCCAATGTTATCTCATCGATGAAAATTTGACCATGTGTCAAGGACAAAGTTACACTCAACTTTCCTCTCTAACGTGCCAGCTTTGTACATGCAGACATAGTGGTGGTTTCATGCTAGGGTACTAAGAACTTCGCCTTCCTCAGCACAATCCAAGAAAAATGTTGCCACATGATTCTGGTGAATCAACAGGTTGGTATTAAATCTCCAAAAGGCTACTCCCACCAAAGGTTTTATCTAGGGATGGGCATGAAACAGAAAAATTGTGTTTTGTTTTGTTTCATTTCGCTCCCCCATGATTTATTTATTTTTTGTTATAAATGATTTTTTTTAAAAAAATCATCCGAAATGAACCAGTAACAAACATATTTGCTACTCTATAAAACGGCTCCAAATTTGATGCCTCTGGGATCCAGGGCAGCCGTTTTATAGTGAAACAAAATGTTTGTTTTTTTAAAAAAAATGCCAGTTTGTTTCATTACTAATGAAATGCTGCTTCCTCAGTTCGGTTTGTTTTGTTTTGTTACATAATGAAATGACAAAACAGCATTTTCTTTTTCATTTGGTGCCCATCCCTAGTTTTATCACATGGAGTCTGAATCACACAGGATGGAGCCAATACCTTCCCATCCTCCTAAACCACTTTTGACAATATTCCAGCTGTACGCCACCCACCAATTTCATCACATCATCATGTTTACCATGAGTTGCAGTCCTGGTAGACAGAAGAGCCAGGAGGGTAACGCTTGCCAGCATGTATGCAGGAACACTCAGAGCTGTCAACACAGAGGTCACCATCTAGCAGCTTTCCTTCTAGAGAGAACAGCAAATATTTTAATTGAGAGAGAGGGGGGGTAGCATATGTATAGAAAGAAACAACGGATAGATTGAGAATAAGATAGTACTTCAACCGCATTTACTCTCCATTTAATTTGTCTTTTACATAACACTGCATCACTCAAGTATTTTTACTCCTGGAAACTTTAGGACATTCACATTTACAGTGGCGGGGAGGGATGGCTGAAAATATGGGTCAAAATCTCAAGGATATTGCTAAAAGCATAGATCATAGAGTGGTGGTGGTAGTGACAGGAATTTCAATACAACAACATCAGATGTGGAGTCACACTGTCCTAATCCTATACTAGAACATTCAACTGAACAAAGTCTAATAGGGCGCTGAGATACTAGTATGGCTTTCTGTGAACAATGTGCTCCAGAATACACTCTTTGAATATTCTGTGATGCTCTGTGGCTTTGTAGCAAGCATTTGAGAGTTCCTCAGCAGATAAGTCCACATGGAATAGATTCCCTGAAAAGAGAAAAGTTGAAAACCACAGACACTCACAGACAGCTTGTGGCTCAGTTCAGCTCTACAGGCAAACCTTCTGTACTTGGTGAGCTAGTACTCCACAGAGAACCTATTTGGTTGAAAAGAGTATACTATACAAATGTTCTTGGCTCAAAAAAGGGGCGATCCTCCCCCTCCTGCCCCTTTCCTTCAGCTGAATTTAGAAGCAACCCAGAATTTGCACGTAAAGGGAAAGAATTAATGGACAATAATCAACCACACTGCGACATGCATAAGCCTTTATTTCTCTTTATTACATAGTAGTCCTTTCATAAGACACACATACAGGCTGCACAGAAACTGCCTTACTTGGGGAAACAGAAAAGAGAGAGAGAGGAGAGAGATTAAAAATACACTTTCAGAATCTGAAAACAGACACAGTGATATCCTTCTTTAAGTAGAATGGGAAATGGTCTTATCCAAAGATTCTCCCTGTAAACAAATAATGCTATTGCCTGAAGATTTCCTTGGTAAATAAATAAGCAAATAAATTACCAGGGCAGCTGCAGCCATCAACACATTTTTCTTGACACACTTCATTGATATTCAGGCTCTGGCAAGTTTTGGCACAAGGAGAAGTGCACTCTTTATATTCCAAGCCAATGGGACATGTTGGCCCTAAAAATGTTAACATGCATTTGAGACATATAAACAAACAAATAAATACATTCCTTAGAAACACGTGAGTAGCCTGCTTAATTAATTGGAGGGAAGATTTTATCGAAGTTGAAGCTACTTGATTTTTCTGAAGTTATTTAATCGCAGGTAGTTAAAACACACAAACAAAAATATGGAGCATCTTTTGGTGAATGTCTGAAATTTGACTAATGAGGTCTGTTGTGACTATTTCACTGCATGATAAGAGACAGAGAAAAACTGAAAAGGCTTAGTATGCCTCCTCTGCACTCATCTGAAGAACAATTGTGAAAGAATGCAAAAGCCTGCATACTATTCTTACCAGTGTTCCCAAAAAAAAAGAATCACCACCAGTCTTGTGGAAGGCAGTGGGATTGGCTTCTGAGTTCATATTGTTACAGTGTAAATTTATTCTGGCAAGAGGTCAGGAGAAGATGCAACCAGCTGAAACCAAAGTCCAATTTTATTGACATGCAATAAAGGAATTGTCTTCTCTTAATGGCAAGAATACAGTGCAAAAGAATTTTATACAAAGAGTCATAAAGTCATACAACCTCATTGGATAATATTTCCTTACTATTTGGATCCTACATCTAATTGGCTAAAAAGGTGAGGGAGGCAAACTCATTGGTTCTCATATAGAGATGGGGCATCTCTGACAACCTCCCTTGATGACTTCCCATCCAGGATGTGCCTTAGTGCCTTCCTCCCTGGACCCAAAAGCTATGCCTACCTGCTGGGCTTTGGTCTTTGGCCTTTGGTCCTGGGGCTACATTCCTAAGCGGGGCATCTGCTAGTTGAAAGGTAGGAGAGTGGAAGGGTGAGTCCTGGGTGCTTGACTACTAAAGGCTAAGCGACAAAGGGTGCCAAAAAGGAATATAGCATAAAGAAAGGATGATCATTTTATTCTATGATCCGACCAGGAAGACAGTACAGTACTTTTGGCCATATCCAGGTATCACTATGAACCCACCCGTTCATCTCTGGCCCTCTCGCTGCAGACGGTCCCCCCGAGGGAGGCCCGCAAAACAAGCACTCGTGTGCGGGCCTTCTCAGTGGCAGTGCCGCCTATGTGGAACAAGCTACCCAGCGAGCTGAGGCAGGCTCCAACGCTGGCGTCTTTCAGGAAAGGCTTGAAGACTCTCCTTTTCAGGGACGCCTTTAAAAATGACTAGAGGTTTTTGTTGTTGTTGTTGTTTCGCCCATATGCTGTAAGTCTGCCCCTGCCGCTGTTACTGTCTTTGCTTTTTGTGTTTTCTTTTGTGTGAACCGCCCTGAGTTCTCGTTTGGGAAGTAGGGAGCGGTATGTAAGTGTAAGAAATAAATAAATAAAATAAATAAATAAGATTATGCTGCATAGTACCTTAGGTTCATGGTTAATGTGTTTGATTGCTAACTGTAAAAGTTACTACTTCTCTCACATATTACAAATTAAGTGAACTTTGCTGAAGTAAAAACTGGCTTTCCAAAAAAGGCAATGACAGAGGCCAGCAGAAAGCTGTTAGAGTCTTACAAGGTTTTTGTTTGGCCCACATCTGAAGTGAACTTGCCTCCTTTGCACCTCTGAGATCATCTGTAGCTCAGACAAGAGCTTCCTTCCAGATTTTGCAGTTCGCAGTTTTTGCATTTTGTACCAAAATGCACAGTAGATATGCATATTTTACCATAATATTCATATTGCAAATGTTATTTCCCATCCCACCATATAATTCATTACTATGTGTCCAAAACCTTTGTAGGTCAATTTTAAAAATGTAGATCAATTCAGAACTTGGATGCACAGAGCTATACATGAACACATCTCAAACTTCTGTGGCTTGAAAATAGTCTGATCCACCAGTTCCTATTAATTGCCAGTAGTGCCTGTGTTGGCTACAGAGAAAGCAACAGTGTTCTGTACCAGCAGAAGCTCTGGAACCATTTCTAAAGACATCTGCAAATGTTTTGTATGATATACCTGTAAAGGCAGAGCAACCACCCTCACCACCCAGCCCCCACAGCTTCCTCTTTTCCTTTTGCAAAGGTGGTTTAAAATTGTACCAGTGATCTATCAATCCATTCCTTATTAATGTAACACATGTGCACATTCGTATTGATCGTTTTCCCATCCTAGGTCCCTGAGGAAGGCAGCAGCCATGATTGTGGCATGGCTATTCAGGAATTAATTTTTTTAAAAAAAATCATGGCCAGTGTAATGATAATATAAAATCTAAGGTCTAGAGCTTTACAAGAACAAACTTGGCACACACTGACATCCATATGCCATTGAATTTATTTAGTGCTTGATAACGCTACCTCCTATATGTCAAGTGGCATAGCCTTACAAGCAAGGGCTGGGACCATGGCAGACAATGCGTTACTTCTAGAGTCACAGGCACCACAGATCAAACATTCCCAAATGGAAATCACTTTCTGCCATATCAATGTATCAGTTAGGAACATTTTTAAAGGGTAGCATTGCTCTGGAAAAATAATGAGAAACGAATTGACTCCACAGTGTGGCCAGCAATTGCATTTCAAATATGAAGAAATCAATCAGTATCATTGAAACCAATGGGAACATTCCCACCAGTATATGTATATAGCATGTGACTGAAAGTAAATGTATTGGTCCAACAAAGGTATGGAAAGAAGTTTAAATTGGGTTCTTTCTTAAATTGGGTACAGTCATGCCCTCACTGTAGTATTTTTCTGCATGGTATGACGTAGCACCAGTCGGAATTTGATACTTTAGAACCCAGATATTTAATACTTACTGCAGGCACTGCTAGCTGGCCATCCTTCCAAAATCACACCTTGCTGAGCACAGTTTCTGGCATACTCAAGGAAAACGGGACAGTGACAGTCTTTCTCATTGGCACATTTGCACATGTCTTCTTCACAGAGATCAAGGAACTGCTCTGGGTCAACGATGTGATGACATTTGGAAAATGCAGTGGACGTCCTGAGTAGCTGGCAGGTTTCTAGAATGCCCTGAAGAACAATCAGAACTCTCACAGATGTCCTCCCAGTGGAAGATCAAACTACATGTTATACCTAACTTGACATTAGAAACATAATTAGTGTTCCAGCGAGCATTCTGGCAGACCTTTATGATACGTCATGCCTATGCTTACCCTCTGTTGGCTTTTTAAAAGACCAAGCAGGCTAATTTGCAAATGATGGGAGGTGTGAAAAGCGTGTGCAGGGGCAATCAAATGCCTTCAGCATGTAAGGATTTTTCTCCTCTAATGATGTGCTTTACAGTATGTAACAGACATAGAGTCTAGCCCCAAGTTTATGGGCCAGGGATAAGAGATGAAAGAATCTTATGCTGGCTCCCTGTAAATTACGCCCCAGGACAGATCACAAGCACATTCTCGCCTTTCTTTCACGCTGTGGGGGACATATAAACCACCAGTCTAGAACACCCTGATATTTTTAAACATGGCATCTCTTCAGCCTGTGGGATATCTACTTTGGCTCTCCAAGTGACTGGAAGGGCCATCTATTTTAACTGAACATGTTGGCATTGGCATCCCAAATCTCATCTGCAGCTTCAGCAAGGAACGAATTGCATGAGCTAAATGTTTGCCCGTAATCTCTCTCCTTGGGTACAGTTCCTTACAAACAGAGAATGAGGAGGAATAAGAGAAAATTTTTGTCCCTTGCATCCCACAGAAGGAAGCATTCAACAGTCCAACAATGAGATAACATCATTATGTACATAATTACATTAATGGAATAGTTCAGATCTCTCAGCCCACAACCACACACCTCAAACTAAGTCTAATATTTCTAGGAAGAACACTAAGAGAGGATATGATAACAAATCTTAAGAAATTCTGGTTAAAGCTTGAAAGGAAAGATTGGTGTGTTGTTTGCTAATTAGGTGTCCATTATTGGGGTCTCATGATTTGGGGGTGGAAAAGCATAGTGTATTAACAATGAAACAAGGAAGTCTATGGTTGAAAGGCAGTCTCATCATGGCTGAACAGCAACCAAAGAGCATAGAGCTAGAAAAAGATCTAGAGCATAGTCAATAAAGGTTTGGGGTTCCCATGTAAAAAAAAAAAGGGGGGGGACAAGAACATGACTCTTTTAGAGAAATCCACAGTTACATTCAGATGGGTTATGAAGGACCATGACAAGCATAAATTCATCCAAATGAGCTTTATGTCCAGGATACGGGGTCATATACTTTCCTGGTCCTATGTCTGGGACTTCATGAGCAGAGTCCTATCCATTTGTAAAGCTACCTTGTATTTTATTAGTATTAGATAAAACTAGGTCACTTTAATAAGCATCTTAATATAGATGCCCAATTTTTAAAAAACAAATCTGTATTAATTCCTAGCTCCGGCGATATCTCACAACAGGTGTAAGAATTATAAAATTCACTAAAGTTAGTGGGAAAAGCTCAGCATCAATAAGCACTTCTCAAAGAAGCCCTCTGAGCAGTAGCTTGCAGAAGACAAAACAAGGCGAATTCCATAACTTACCAGTAAGCAATGCACTGATTGAACTACAGCTATTGTTCTCTGTCACTTAAAGCTGACAATGGCACATTACAAAGGGAGGCACATTGAAGCTGCAAAATGGGGGTGCTTTACATTGCTGCGGCGGAGGTTTGCCAACAAAGAAAACTGTGTTCATGCTGTGAAAGATCAAAATTCTTCAGCAGGCCCTGGAATGGCTGGACTGCTATTAATAGAACAATCTTTTGTTTTGAGGGGGAAAGAACAGATTAGACTTATGTTCGAAAATGCTGTAAAATTCCCCTCATTTGGCAAAACACAGAGGTTTCAACTTATTTGGCCTGAAGGAGACCGTCTTCTCTGCTGGATCAGCTTTATTCCACGGAAGATGGCACAGACACAAATGCTATGGCCTCATTTCTTAATTTGTGATTTGCATGGTTCAGGTGCTGTTCAAGGTCAACAGAGTGTGAGGTAGCTGGATCTGACCTTGATGGAACACAATCCTTTTAGACCTTTGCCAGCACAGCCTTCATTAAGGGAACGCAAGAAGTGCAGTCCACCTCTTAATAAGCTGGAAGTGTGGGGGGAGGACTCTTGGATATTCTCCTTCAGGCACAAAATGTCTTAGGTCAGGCCCAGTTCTGTGTTAGAATGGGGAAAACTACCCTTTTTGCAATGTAGTTCCACAATGTGCCAGCCCAGAATGGCCATTGGCCACTGCGGCTGGGATATAGTGGGTGTTTTTGCCTCTGAAGTACCTTGTCCTTTCTCTCTGTAGTAGCAGTAATACTAACAGCGGCACCAGTAAAATGTCCCTATGTGAAGTAACACAATATAATGGGCAAAGTCAGTATCTTAAGCAGGAAAAGAAAGGAAGCTCCCACTAATTTTTCCCCACTTAGTTCTCCCGATTAATTTTTGAAAAATAAAATTTCCTCGCACCAAGTTGTTCATGTTTGATGCATATGCTCAGCACAATCCCATAAGTGTTCCTTAATTCAAAACGAAGCCTTAGATTCAATATGACTTACCCAACAGGATTTCAACCCCCATGATCTACAATTTAAGACATGTCCCATAACTCTGTGAGAAGTGGAGTGCAAATTATGTGCATTACTCATTTTCTTCTAGTAGATATAAATGGCAGCTATTAAATTTTAAGGGGGAAAGCCACATGGTTTCACTAGGGACATCTTTCAGGATATCAGTTCCTGGGGACACAAGTTACTTACCATGAAAAATCAAGGTTGCTTCTGGGCTTGGCCACATTAAAGTGGGAAGGGATGGGCAACTAAATGTCCATTGATGTAGATTGGGACTGGATAATAAACCATACTGTACTATGCTTTAATGTACAACAACACCTCTGAGTTGAGCTAGGAGTAGTGGGAGTAAACTGGCTCAGACAAGGTGGAAGCATCATCCCTCAGATAAGGAAACAAACAGGGTGTGTATGCTGCAATCTCACTGTTTTCTATCAACAAGTCCATTATTTCAGTTGTTGGGGTGTTGCTGAAGGAACCCCTGGTGAAAACTTGTCTGGAAAAAGCAAAGTTAGCACTTTTGGGAGAATCCTGAAGCAAAGTCAAGTGTCTTTTTGTGTGTAAGATGATACACTGCTGGCCAGTTCCAACCATGTTAATCTTTGGGTTTTCCATATAGGTCAGAGGTGACTAAATGTGACCTTCTAGATGTTTTTTGACTGCAACTTCTCTTGGGCCTAGCATAACATGGAAAGCATGGATCCTGATACTATAATAATAATAATAATAATAATAATAATAATAATAATAATAATAATAATAATAATAATAATAATAATAATAATAATAAAACAAAGAAACAAAAATCACCCTGAAGTTCTTTGCACACACATCCAAACACTTTCAGCTTTGTTTTTACTAGCAGTATCATCAGACATGTGTTGTGGAAATGTTCAGTTAACTACGATGATATAGTTCTACGGAACATGTGTGGTTTAACCTGGTAAGATTTCCCTTCATCTGAAACTCTGTTGTTTGGACTACAAAATACTGTTTGCACAAATATTCACTTCTGTTTTCTCATATGACATGAAATACCCACTGGTTAAAGTGGAAGGCCTCTCCTTGTCACATTGTTGCAAAAAGGGAAAAAATACCACACAAACCTTATCTGCAATCTCCGATGAAATGTTGCAGGTGCGGCTGGAGGGGACTGCTCTCTCACATCTCTTTTCTTCACTGCTCTTGGCCCACGAATTAGCAAAATTGTAGCTGTCCTCTTCCAAAATCCCTACAGATGGGTGCAGGGGAGGGAGGAGGAAAGAGGAGGTAACTCTAATGCTATGATTAGAACTCTCAGATTAAAAACAAAACAAAAAATTATCTCCCTTAGTGTTCAGCTCTGTGATGGCACCCAGTTGCAGAGCTACTTCGGTTTAAAAGCAAAATGTGTTGCTGAAAGCAT
The DNA here is from genome assembly GCA_037367245.1 of Phrynocephalus guinanensis. NCBI lineage: Eukaryota > Metazoa > Chordata > Lepidosauria > Squamata > Agamidae > Phrynocephalus > Phrynocephalus guinanensis. Next base: position 7,348,028 of record CM074740.1, read on the forward strand.
AAAATCCTCTTTTAAAGTTTCTTCCCAGAATGAGTAACTCCTTAACAGTAGCAGCATCAGCAGTTCTGGAAAGCAGTTCCCACTGGGTAGGATCTTAGGAAACAATTTATTATTTTGGAAGATTCGACATATTCCCAACATGCTGCAGTTTTAATGAATTCCAAGTATTTGTATAAAGGGCAAAGAAAGAGAAAAAGTTTAAACCACAACCCTGAGATGCATGTGATTCAAAAAAAGATCAGTCCAGCTGTCCAGGTAATAACCGGAGTTTGCTTGCAGGGTGCTCTTGCCCACATTTACTAAGAAAAGTATCTATTTGTTTACATTTATACCTCATGCTTTTTGTGAGAGCTCAAAGCAGCAGACAACAAACACTTAACAATAAAGCAAAAAAGAAGACAGACACCCCTGCTATTATTTGAGCTGATTTAGGACTCTGCTGTTTTTGGTGCAATGGGTGGGTGCTACTCTGGAGATTAAGAATTAAAAAAATATATTTTTAATCTAAAATAAATTTCACACACATTAAAACAAAGAGGCAGCTGCAGATGATATGACTGACCCTGCCAATCAACCCGACACTAAGATTTGTGCATCAAAGGAGTTAGCAGAATCCTTACTGAAGTTGTAGAGAGAACTGTACCATGTCAAGATGCAGAGATGCACATGACATTTTTGAAGGCTCTGTTACATGAAATACAGGGGGCGGGGGAGCAAGTAAGTAAAAACTCCTCATAAGGATCAAACAGTCATTCCGCAACATTGCAACAGAATGTGGGTGAAGGCTGTTGCTTCTTGTGCTGATTTCTACTCAGAGGGACCTTTTAATAATATAACAAAAGATAGAGTGAATGTTGTGCCAATCTGCTGTTTGAAATGCCACTAGATCACCCCACTAGTAAGCATGGGGTTGTGGGGCAGGGACTCATTAAAACACCAAAGGTCTGCAGGGAAGGTTAGGAAAGAAGCCTGTCCAAAACATTTGAGTACTGCTGCTGGTTGAGTTGAAAGTATTGGGCTAGAGTGGTTCCCAAACTCATGAGCAGCGAAATGTCTCAGTCTCTGAAGAAAAAGAACTCCAGTTGCCATGACTCAGCTTCCAGAACATACAAAGACATTAAATGATTGGGGTGATGTTACTGAATGTCTTCACCCAAGTTTGACTCCCCAACAGGCCATGTCCTCACAGACCTTGTGCCTACAAAGGTTAACTCTCTGTTAAGTACTCCCCCCCCATCTTTTTAGTCTGTTGTTGTCACTTCTTTATTTGTGGTCGGTCTCTTCAGTGGGTCGCGAAGTACAAATGCAGTAAAGAAAGCAGCATACAGAATTAATTTCAATCAACTGGAAGTAAACTGTTCAGAAACTTCAACAGGTCCAAAACACTGAAGCCAGACTGGTGCTACCTACAAGGTAAAAGGTAAAATGCGTGCTAGTCATGACTGACTTAAAGCTGAAGAGCCAGTGTTGGGGGAAACTGCTACTCATCCAGGTAGCTTCTTCAGTCTGAGGGTGGTTTCGATTCCCCTGAATTGCCTCCCAGATTTATAGAAGAGTGGGGAGTAAAGTGACAGCCAAGAGGGGAAGATATGGCCTACTACCTACTACCGTTCCTAATTAATAATACAAGAAAAAGGATACAGAGTGGTAAACACTGGATGGGAAGCATTGTGTAAAATCAAATTATCAAAATATACTCAAGCTGTATAATTGGGGCAGCTCTCAGAATTCACTTCCTCTTTCAACAAATTTTGATTTTCTATGTGTGGAGTAAAACGGTTGGAATATCACAAAGTACACAGAGCTCTGCCTCTGAAAAATCTTTTAACCTTAAAAAAGTGTCTTGGGAAAGCAGTTATGGTGCATAATGGGGAAAATGGAGGAACTCCAAGCACATACTTTGCTTGGACAAGATGCATTGGATAGAAAGCAGCATGGTCAGGAAAAAAGTCTTTCAGAAGCTTGGTATAAAATGTAAGGAACTCAATAAACAAGTCAGCCTAGATAAACCTGCAGTGTGTGAGTGGTACCAATTTTGTCTGCACAGGTTTGATGGAGCAGGAGAAAGTTACAGACTGCTTTGTTATTGAATGAAGGCTTCTTAGTAACAAATAGACACCATCCCAAATCCAGTAGCAAGTTGCAACTAAAGTAGGTCCATTGAGTCAGAGTGGATTTGGTGATTCAGCTCTCTGGTAAGGCCTATTGATCCAAATAGGTATACTCTAGTTGCAACTTTCTACTGGATTTCAGATGTGTATGCTAATGACTCCCATGGAGAGAACTCCACAAACAGAAGGTTCCAACAAGGACCAAAACATTCTCTGCATTTTTCTTCTGTGTAAGATGTTTGATGAGCCATTTGTGATGTTAGAAAATATTCTTTTTAAAAGTACTTACTTCATTTTTCCATGATTTGAATCATTGCAACTGAACTTCTTTTCTTGTGAGACTGAAATATTTCACTACTCATCCAGGTAGCTTCTTCAGTCTGAGGGTGGTTTCGATTGCACAAGAAAAGAAGTCCAGTTGCTGTGACTTAACTCCCGGATAACCTAGTTGGATGACAGAGAATCTCCATAGACTTGTTTTAACTTGTAAACAATGAAAATTCAGACCCATTAAAGCAGTTTTTCCCAACCTGAAAGTCAGGAACACCAAAGGGAGCACAATGTTTTCCAGGGGCTGAGGGTCACCTTTTATATGTAGGGTGCTGCATCTAGGTTAAAAAAAGAATCGCACAGATATAGGATGGGAGACACCTGGCTGGAGAATAGTACACGTGAAAGGGATCTGGGAGTCTGGTTGGACCAAAAATTGAACATGAGTCAGCAGTGTGATGTGGCAGCCAAGAAAGCCAATGCAATTCTTGATTGCATCAAAAGAACCATAGTGTCTAGATCAAGGGAAGTGATAGTACCACTCTGTTCTGCTCTGGTCAGACCCCACCTGGAGTACTGTGTCCAGTTCTGTGTGCCTCTATTTTAAAAAGGATGTTTACAACCTTGAACAGTTCCAGAGGAGGGCAACTAGGATGGTTGAAGGTCTGGAAGAAATGTCTTACGAGGACTGGATTAGGGAGCTGGGAATGTTTAGCCTTAACAAAAAGAAGGCTGTTAGAGGACATGATACTTATGTTTAAATATTTGAAAAGATGTCATATTGAAGAGGGGTCTGCTTTTGTTATCCATGGCTTCAGAGACTAGGACTCCAGACAATGGTTTCAAACTACAGGAAAAGAGATTCAATTTAAACACTAGGAAGAACTTCCTTGTGGTTAGAACTGTTCAGCAGTCTCCTTTTTTGGAGATTTTAAAGCAAAGGCTGGATGGTCATCTGTAAGGAGTAATTTGATGGGGGTTCCTGCATGGCAAGGGGTTGGACTGGATGGCCCTTGAGGTCTCTTCCAACTCTATGATTCTATGACATATGTTGTAGCCCTAATTACATAATTTCTTTCTTGACCTTTTCAGAGCAGGATATTATAGTGTGTATGTGTATGTATGAGAAGCAGACCCATTGGGGGAGAAATAAGCCTCTATTCTTTGTGAAGGGACAATCTTACAATGTTTTTTAAAAGCCTTGTTATGCAAATATGGCAGGGAGTTTCATATTACAGTACTTGCCTATTTTAAAAGTGTTTCTCATGACTTTAAAAATGTTGGGAATCACTGCTTTAGACAGTCAGAGGAAATATTTGGTAAAACCCAGGCACTTATACTAGACCAGGGATGGCGAACCTTTTAGAGACCGAGTGCCCAAACTGTGATTCAAAACCCACTAATTTTTCAAAAAGTGCCAGTACAGCAATTTAACCTGAATACTGGTAGTTGTAAAGGGGTGATGTTGGGTGCCCACAGAAAGGGCTCGGAGTGCCACCTTTGGCACCCGTGCTATAGGTTCGCCAACACTGTACTAAACTGATTTCTGAAGAATCGTGAGAAGAAACAAACAAAAGGGATAGGTCAGCTGTATTTTACCAAAACACAACTTAAGCAAAGAACCTACACTGAACGAACAACTTGATTCCTAAGTTGGTTCATCTGGCAACAAGTAGCTTCACGCTGAAATCCAGTGGTAAGTCACAACTAGAGTAGACCCATTGAATCAGTGGGGATTTAGGAAGTCAATTCTTCTGCGACTGTCACAGATCAAATTGGACTATTTTTGTTGTGACGTAACACTGCATTTCAGCCACTACAAGTAGAAGAGTGGATAAGCAAAGAGGTAATAACTGGAGCAGGGTCAGGGCAAAGTCTTTCCTGATTATTATGTTCCTCTGAAGAAAACTGGTTGCACGTATGCTAACAACTTGTACTGAAATGAAGCTTACTGTCCTGAACAACAACCCTGCAAGCTCTCTATGAGGAAACAATGTTTGTTTGTTTTTCCAAAACCAAACGAAATAATTTTCCAGTTATTTCAGTCATACATGCTCGTAAATTGAATCAGCATCCCTTGTTTTCAAAAGGAGGATGTTTTCAGGGACAATGAAGCAAGAGAGTCACAAGAAGGTCAGTCAGGAACAATGAAAAGAAGTATTTGGCTATTAATTTGATAGTAGGTACGGGCAGGAAATGAAAAATGAAATGCTCTTTCATCATTTCGTTACATAAGAAAACAAAATGAAACAAAATGAAATGAGGAAGCAGCATTTCGTTATAGATGAAACAAAATGGTCATTTTTGAGTTGAAACGAAGAATTTTTTTGCCATCATTTTCTGAGGGCTCCTGCCGGCAGTCAGTGGCTGGACCCCTTTAAACCTGGCCCAGTTGGCACCAGGGGAACCCTTTGGTACTGACTGGGCCAGGTTTAAAGGGGTCCAGCCATTGACAGTTCGGCAAGACCCATGAGAAAATGGTGGGGAGGGCAGTTCTCGGGATTGCGCTGCCATCCCCACCATTTGCTAAGGGCTCCTGCCAATCTGTCAATGGCCTGAGCCCTTTAAACCTGGCCCAGTTTGTACCAGGGGTCCCCCTGGTGCCAAGTGGGCCTATTAGCAGCTGCAGCCCTTTAAAATGGCTCCCAGAGTCCCAGGCACCAAATCTGGTACCTCTAAGATCGAGGAGAGCCATTTGGTTTGGTTTTGTTTTGTTTCATTTTGTATGAATTTAAAAAAAATTGTAAGAAATGAAACGAAATGAAACGGGGTGAGCAGGAAATGAAACAAAATGAAACATTTTTCTGTTTCGTGCCCATCCCTATTTGATAATCCTTTGTCACTGCTCTAGGAAAAATTATTCCCTATGGTTTCACACAGCCTAGGATATTATTGGGACAAGCAGCAACCATCAGAACTGGATATGGAACAACTTACTGGTTTAAAATTGAGAAAGGAGTACGACAAGGCTGTATATTGTCACCTCGCCTATTTAACTTATATGCAGAGTACATCATGCAAAAGGCAGGTCTGGATGAATCACAACCCGGAATTAAGATTGCCAGAAGAAATATCAACAACCTCAGATATGCAGATGATACTACTCTGATAGCAGAAAGTGAGGAGGAATTAATGAACCTCTTAATGAGGGTGAAAGAGGAGAGTGAAAAAATGGGCTGAGGCTGAACATAAAAAAAACTAAGATCATGGCCACCGGTCCCATCACCTCCTGGCAAATAGAAGGGGAAGAAATTGAGGCAATGACAGAGTTTATTTTCATAGGCTCCTTGATCACTGCGGATGGCGACTGCAGCAACGAAATTAAAAGACACCAGCTTCTTGGGAGGAAAGCAATGGCAAACCTAGATAGCATCCTAAAGAGCAGAGACATCACTTTGCCAACTAAGGTCAGGATAGTCAAAGCTATGGTTTTTCCAGTAGTGATGTATGGAAGTGAGAGCTGGACTATAAAGAAGGCTGATTGCCGCAGAATCGATGCTTTTGAGCTGCGGTGCTGGAGGAGAGTCTTGAGAGTCCCCTGGACTGCAAAGAGATCAAACCTATCCATCCTAAAAGAAATCAACCCTGAATGTTCACTGGAAGGACAGATTTTGAAGCTGAGGCTCCAGTACTTTGGCCACCTCATAAGGAGAGAGGAGTCCTTGGAAAAGTCCCTGATGTTGGGAAAGACTGAAGGCAAAAGGAAAAGAGGACGGCAGAGAAGGAGATGGTTGGACGGTGTCATCGATGCATCCAATATGGATTTGACCAAACTCCAGGAGGCAGTGGAAGATAGGAAGGCCTGGCGAGCTCTGGTCCATGGGGTCACGAAGAGTCTGACATGACTGAACGACTGAACAACAACAACAACAAGGATATTATTCTAGAAATATTTTAAACAGAACTGGCCTGGATTAAATTCTTAAACCTGACACGATCACTTTCAGAAGTTATTTATAAGATATTCACTGCATATTTAAAGACACATTTTAATACAAGCTTTATATTGAATTTCTCTCCAAGTCTACAACACAAAACACTAAAAAGAACAATTATGAAAGGTTGTGGGATGAGCCTTTAATGGATCCGTGGGTGGCTCCTAGGGCCCATCATCTGCACACAGCAAGGCAGCAACGACCAGTAATAACAGTGCATGCTGACTGAATAGCTACCCTTACCAGCTTCCCTAGGTATAAAGTACTCAGAGGCTTCCCTTTCCCCTTCTTTCAGGGGCATTTTAGGACCATGAAGCTTGCCCAATTCTACACAGGTTGTCTTTTCTTCTAGTGGGCACAGTGATTTCAGGAAACTGAGCCAAGGTCAAAGTCCCATGCTGGGAATATAAGCCTGATTCCGAGATTCTAGAGAGCTGCTGGTCATCCATCAGTCATCTAAGCTGATATCTAAAAGTTTCAAAAGCGTCATCAATGAAATTGGAATTGGAAAGAGAATAAGAGCAAGCTGACCAGCCCACCTGCCCTTTAAATATGAATCTTTGCAAAATGGAGGGATGTCATTGACTTTGCAGAGCTGAAAGAATGAAGGGGAAGCCCTCTGGATACTAATTAGAAGTGTATCATTGCTAGGTAATAGTATCTGGCAATATTAATATCTGCTTCAAATATAGTCAAAAGGAGACACCCAAATACCTCACACTACCCAAGTTCTTGGGCAACATTAAGTCTTACCTTCTTGGGTCATGAAATCATCTTCCGCAAAGCCGTTGAAATTTCCGCACAGCCCACAGGTCTTATTATAGTGCTCATCTGCAAAGATTATCTGGATATTCCCACTGATGTCAGCTTTAGCCACAAAGCTATGCTCTTCACTGGATAGCTTGTAATAACCTGCCTCAATTTCTATAAATACTCCATTGGAGGCATAGGGTATTGGTATCCTGTTTATGAGAAATATAAAAGATTCCTTAAGATGGCATGCACAGTGCAATGCATACATTTGCATTTAAAAAAAACAACCAGAAATCCTACTCAAGTGTTCAGTACAACGGTTCTTAACAGGAGGGCAGAAGGAATACGGTACCTCTGCCCTCCACATCCTCAGTCTGACATGTGGAGTGTTAAATCTGAAGAAGAGAGGAGTCTGCACATGTGGGGCATTTCTATGTGACTAGAAAGCCTAATTTTTGAAGTCTGCTCCTTGCATGAAGAACCCTTATAGATAGGTTCTTCTCCACTTCAGATTTTAGTTCATGCCAAACTAGCCTATTCCCTCTAGTCACATTTCAATATAACCTTTTTCAATGCATGCCTGTATAAGGCTAGTGTGCTGTATTCAACAGAATGGGGGAGCGAGATTTGAACACTAAGGCATTAGTGGTCACTAGAGATGGGCACGGAACGAACATTTTTTCATTTCCGTTATTCGTTAGTTGTTCCATTATGTAACGAAATGACAAACAAAAATTGTGATGAAAATGCAATGAAACGAACAGAACCACGAAAATTGTGGTTGTTACGGTTCGTTTCCGTTAATGGCGATGCGCAATGAAATGAGCTGTTTTAAATGTTAAAAAATGCCCTGGACATCTGTAAAAACTCAGCGATAATTATTTATATTGCCTGATAATACCTACCGGGGGGGTCCTTAAAAGGTGCATTTATGTCTTTTCTCAGATCGCTGTATTTTTTCCCTTTAAGGGGAGTTAGGGGACATCGACCCAAAATGGCTCCCAAATGCCTAATATTGATTGATTTCTTGGGTATTAAAACACCCTGGACATCTGTAAAAATACAGCGATAATGTGATAATTATTTGAAAATTATTACCTACCAGGGGGTTGGGGTCCTTAAAACATTTGTTTTTGTATTCTCCCATCGTGATGTATTTTTCTTTTCCCTTTAAAATGGATGTTGCCACTAGCCACAAAATGGAGGCAAGCCATGTGATGGAATCATGTTCAACCAATAGCATGCCCAGGTTGCAGCCTGGGCAGGTCTGGCAGCCACAAAGGGCATAAAAAGCTCTGGCAGCCCCCGTCCTCCTTGCAGTCTCCGGTGGGAGTTAGGATGGGATTGCTGTCTCTGCAATTCTAGCTTCAGTCCTGCAGCCTCCCTGTGTGTGTGCGTGCTGCGTACCTCTCGGTGAGTACCCTCCCTTGCCCCGCAGTGCAGTCACTCTGCGGCTGCCTTGCACCCTGGGCAATGCCCGCCGCTGCCTTTGCAGCCTCCTGGCGTACCTAGTCTATACGGTGTCTCTGCCAGCATCCATTTTTTTTTAGTGTTTTCCCTCTGGTCTGGGGCGTTGGGGACGCCTGCGCACGGAAATGCTTTAAAAATCACACAAAAAGCGGGTGGAAACGACAAATGAAAAAATGAAAAACGGAAACGTAATTTTTCCAAAAATTCGCATCAAATAGAAACGAACCGAAACAGACCTCTCAATGACAAACGACAAACCAAAACACCATTTTTTTGTTTCGTGCGCATCTCTAGTGGTCACATCTAGAAAGACGTGTGTGGCCTTGCTCCCTTTGTCACTACATTGTTCATTGTTACAGCACTGGGTGTGAAAGAGTTCCTCACGAGAAGAACTGTTCTTGTCTCTAGAATAACAGTGAAGATCATGATTTTGGAGGGATGCAGGGTTTGATACTTCATCAAAGTGGATCACAGTTCCGGGCTTAATAACACCTGAACTGCTTCGTAAGATCTAGGCTGAAGTCCACAATGAGTGAGGACGGTCATTGATTTTGTAAACTACCCCGGGTAGTGCAGTTTGCTCTAAGGGGGCTGTATAGAAATATAAATAAATAAATAGATCAGCATTCCTTCCCCAATCTCTAAGGTTGTTGTGAGAATGAAATGCCAAGGAAGAGATCCAGGTTTACCACATTTTGTTACTTTGAAAGAAAAAAAAGATTTTATTTTTAAAATAAAGAGATGTATAAATAAATAAATGACAAACATGATGTGGCCAGTCCTATCAAATGTTTTACCTTTGGTCGCCCTGAGTCACAGTGCCATCTAAAAACAAATGAACATCAAAATGTTCTCCCAGGTACAGAGAAAGACTGTTTCTCTTCCCATTCTGGTAGTCACCTGAAAATAAACAACCTCTTTGTTACAATACATTAATTGCTCAGTTTTCCTCCTAAGAGATTGGGACAAACTAGGCCAGCCTTCTAAATAACTTCCTGCATGTCCATACCCTTGATATGAGCCTGGAACTAGGAAACCTATTGGGAATCCTTTTGGCCTTAAAAATTCCAACCATCCTGCATGGATGCTTGAAAATGCAACCTGAAGAAGACTGGGATAACCTCTCACAGACATGCATAATCAAATTTTGGACATCTTGTCTACAGTACTTTTGCACAACCCATGAAGGTGTTGCACTCAGCCTGATTAAATCCCAGAGAAACAAGGATGGTTCCTCAGACCAAGCACTCAGTCAGGTTGTTATATCTTAGAACACATCCAGATGAGTATATAGACCATTATTTGGATACATTTTTGGTGTCGCTTGGTTTGAATAAAATCATGACACCTAAACATGTTTTGACCTAGAGCAGTCCATCACAGTACCCCTTAAAGCTGACCTGCTCCTTTTCAGCTCAGCTCTAGGGCAACAATATTTTTGGTGAAATTCAGAGAGTGTCAGATCATCCTGTTCTGTAGCTCATGTGTATGGTTGGTCAGCACCAAAACAGAGGTTCTTTGCAGTGTCATCTGAGATGTCAACCCTATGATGTATTTGGTGGATTGTGGTATTGAAAGTGATGATGGAGGGGGAGAACCCCTCCTGTATTTTTATCTACTCAACTCAACTCCACCTTCCATGTTTTATGTACAACACTAGTGCACCCAGGCTTCTTCTCTGGAAGTCATCACGGGGCTTTTAATTAGCCTTTAATGGCTGAAGATTGCCATCTACCTCACAAGTCCTATTTCTCTGGCTGGAAATAAGCAGTTTGGAAAATATAAGGACATGCTGTTAGCTTTAAGATACATTGATTTTCTTTTAAGCCTAGCAGTACTTGTTTGGATCGGCACTTGCTTTCTACGACTCAACTTGCATTAAAATAGTAATAATATAGAAACATTACAAGTAGAGATGGGCACAAAATGGAAAATTAGTGTTTTGTTTCATTTTGTTACTCATTGTGTTTTCGTTTCATTTTGTTACTAAATGATTTTTTTAATTTTTGTAATGAAATGAAATGAGTGATGAAATAATTTGGAATCTGGTGCAGAAGGCAGCAGGTTTTTGCTGCTCAGTTTCCGACATAGCAGCAGCAGTCTAATAAGGTGATTGCTGATGTCAGTGCTCGCCTTCTCAGACCCCTGCTGTGGGGGGGGGGGGAACCCAGGGAATACTGTGGGCTTCCGACACAGCAGGAGTCTGAGAGAGCAAATGCTGATGTCAGTGCTCACCCTCTCAGAACTGCTATGAACTGGAGAGCAGAGCAGGGAGGCTTTTGGGGTGGGAAATTCAAAAGCCTCCCTCCTCCGCTCTCCAGTTCTCCCCTCTGCCACCCAGCTGGTTTTGACAGCTTGAGCTGTCAAAACCAGCTGGGTGGCAGTGACAAGAACCGAGTGGGGAAACAGCCTCTGGAACTTGCTGCAGCCTCTTGCCTGAAGCGAGATCCAGCAGTGGCTCCCCAATTTGGTTCCTCCAAACTGAAAGTGTCATTTCAGTTCACTTCTTGATAACATGCTGCCTGAATGTTTCATTTTGTTGCAAGATGTTTCAAAACCTTATAAAATGACAAAACAGTGTGTCATTTTTTTTGTATGGTGCCCATCCCTAATTACAAGTTAAGCCAAGTTTTTCTGTTGCCTGAAATATTGTGCTGCCAACTTTCCAAGCCACCCACTTCCTTGTAGGTCCGACACTTTACAATATCTCATCATAATACTCAGTCATCAATTTGTACCTCTGTCTAAAAACCCAACCTGCATATATACTCTTTGTAAAGTTATCTGAAAGAAGTTGCTTGAATGACCTGCTTTGGTACGTCTAGCCATGGTTGAAAGCCACAGAATTAGGTGTTACCAACGCTCAGCTCAACTGATTTTATAGTCTGCCTTATATAAATAGGAGATGTGATTGGATGTTTTATGAGGCTGCATATTCAGATACAAGCTTAAACTCACCCAAGATTGAGAAGGATCTCTTGTGACAGTCTCCAGCAAGCAGGTAACTACAGTCACCAGCAAAATCATACAGGGATTCATCAAATGTCTTGATATGGTCATCACCAAAAAGGCTACAGCGTGCAGATGA